>LR999998.1:2968333-4430000 GCA_905220455.2 Deilephila porcellus
GACCTCCTATCTGTCACGCGACTACCGACTGTACTACCATAGTAGAAAGAATTACCTAACGTATCTTTCACATATCAGTAACACTAGTGCCGGCGTTAGGGTAGAGCGCGGTTGGGCGACGGCCCTAGGGCGCCGGTGCCGAAAGAGCGCCGCATGCCGGAATTTACTGTAACTTATAGTGTATCTATTATCTATGATTTAATGTTTTTCGCTTCGATTTAGATAGTACTTATGGGGCTCCGCAGAAATTTCGGCTAGGGCGTCTCGGTAAAACTATGACCGTTGCTCAGGTAAATCTTTACGCCTCCTTTTTTTTATCTTTTCTTACCACGTCGTAAAATTCACGCCAATTCGTCGAAAGTAACTTATTCAATTGAGATTTGACTCAACTGCGCTGGATACTTATTTTTTAAGTATAACCTACAACTACATTGTTTAATATCTAGAGGAGCGCTGTTTTGCGTCTTCAAAAACATAGACTTTTTCTCGTAATGTTTGTAGCACTGCTATATTAGCGAAAATTGAGCTAATGATTTCTAATTGTAGGTATAACAAATCGCTGTAAACTCAATTTGAAAGTATATTTAGCCATTATATGCCTGAAACGATTTTGAGTGGAATTCGATGGCGCTAAACTATATGTCTTTGTTTTCTTTTTTCAAAATAATTCGTGCCTATTCAAAGTTGTCAAATGTCAGCCAATAGGCGGACAGAAAAAGGTGGCCCGACACCACCATAATAGCCCACGTTTTTGAATTTCGAGCGTTCCTTCTAGACATGAAAATAAGCCTCTGGGCAAAAAAAAGTACGTTCCCACGTATGCTGTCACTGTCATAACTGAAAGTCAATGTCGGCCCATTCCCCACGGCGCGAGTCTGGAGGCGGGAAATCTGGATACTTTAAACCGGTGGGTCGATTTCATACTATTTATCTAATTTAGTTAAGTTTAGATAAGTATGGGCGGGTTTTTCAACCGCCAGACAAAAGTTATCCAGTAAAAGTAATTGACAGACTGACAGAAGTGGCTTACTTTGTAAATTTTACTAAACTTCTCAAATTATGCCACTTTAATGTAAGTATTTGACGGTCGATAAATCCGCTCTTATTTGAATATTAATTTATATTATGATTAATATATTATGTATGTGTTACAATTAAGATTTGCCAACTTAGATCATTACACAGAATTGATTTCTAAAGCTATGATCTTGCTATGATCTTGCCTTCCCGTTCAAAGGGAAAATGTAAAAAAAAAGGAATTTGGTAAAAGGTAAAAAAGGTTCTCGGTTTTAAGGTATGAGTTAAGAGGTATGGTTATGAAGGTAACAGGTAACGGTAAAACAGGTTTTAAAGGTATATTCAACACTTTAAAATCCAAAGTGCACTTTGGTGGGAATTGGCCAGATCGATGGCACTTAGGCTTAATTTAGACATGTGATTTAAATACTCATGAGTTGCCTTTTAGATATTTTACCCCTAAAATTAATCGACGGTTATCATAACTTTGCAGGAACTTATATATTTCAGGAATTAGAGTAAAATAAAACGAGAAAATTGTATATGGATCATAACCTACACTGCTATTGGAGGTATGTCAAGATGGTCTTATCTACATTCTGTGTTTCACACACCGACGCCGCAGTTGATGTACCTTTTAATTTATATTGGTAAAACCCACATGATAATACTTTAAGCCAAACCTATCGTCCAAGTTTGGCTTTAATGGAAATTATGTGTATTGAAAACGTTCTGCCACTTTTTAGCTAAACAGGTTTCTTTTAGGTACAACAATCACACACAGGCTTCAAGACAGCGAGAGCCGATGAAACTGCGCCCACAACTGCACCGTGGGCGAGGGCCCACAACGCCCATATGACTGGTTATATATTTTTTCTCTTTGAAAACTTTCACCTGACATAAAAAAATAACGGATATACGACAACCATTTACAAAACATAAATATCTTTCATTTAAATCTTTCTCAAATATATTATGTAGTAATAAGTTACATAAATGCCGTGCATGTTATATGTATGTGGATGTTGCATTTTTATACTATGTGCTTATATGTACCTAGATGCATTATTCGTGACACGGAATGCAATTAAGTAGATTTGATTCTTAATTTACGGGCCCTTTAATTTAAGTTAGATTTAACTTAATTAAGTTGCGTTAGTCATAAGATTTAGTTTAAAAAAAATACATACCTAATGTAGGGTTCGTTGGGGTAACACAATAATACAAGGATGGAAGATGTAAGAACGTTAGGTCATATCAATCTATGTACGAACGGACATTCTCTACGATTAAATGGTTTTTTTTTTTTTATAAGAAAAAGCGTATTAGGCTGATTTTTCAGTCATCATAATTCTACTCGACGATTAATGCAATTTTGAAATATTTTCTATAGGATCTGTCAAACTGTCAGTTATTTTCCCGCCAATTTAACGGACGAGTAAAAATCCTTGAAAATTGTAAATCATTGAAATTATTATGCTAGAGAGATCACAGTGAACAATATGTAACAGAAATTATAAGCTGCAGTATATAGCTTCTGTTATACAGTTATGCTATTATAAATTATAATTTACTTCGCGCCCCATTGTTTTCCTGCAAAATACTCAAGCTTGGATTTTGTTCACTGTGTTTTTCTAGTTTATTATTTCAATGATTAAATATAATATGTATTATTACTACTATTGTACTTACTTATTAATATTACATGTACATTGTACGTACCTATACTTAATTTGGAAGTGAACGGAAAACATTATTTTCATTTATATTTACAGTGCAAACTGGATTTTAAATGTAACGTTTTTATTTTAAGGATATCCTTTCGTTTAATAACCGTCTTACGTGTCATTTTTGTAAAATCTAAACTCGTGTTAATTATAAGAAGTATTTTAAGTACTAATTTTTCGCCTTTAATCTTACTTTTATCATCTAGCATTTAGCTTGAATTTGGAAGATCCTGGCGTGATCCTGGCTGCCGAGACAACGGAAGACAGAAGATGGCAAAATTCAAGTTAAGAAGCTCTTGTTTTTAAGTATGCATTAATTATAAGATAAAGTATTTATTTAAATAATTGAATAATGTATTGTATTCAATTAATAATTTGTTAAATTATCAATTGCTTATACCGATAAAATATTGCGTTCAAATCAAATATTGCCGATAAAAGAGAAAATTTTGTAACCAAATATATTGTATAACATACATTTCCCAGTCCCGTTATTCCAATTCCATCAGTCCTACAATCCTAGGACATTAACTCCTGTAAATAAATTGTGCTGGTCAGCATTTTGTATCCATAAAGATAGTTTTATCGCGAAATCGGATTAATTATCACATTTTTCAACTTTCCGACGGTTCAATTACTTTACAGCTTTCGTGGTCACGGGGCGGATTCCACCGAAACCGATTCCGCGATAAAATCCGAAAAAAAATAGGTTTATTTAATGTGAAACATTCGCGTAAATCTTAGAAACCATTATTCCAAACATGCAAATATGTCTATTGCCAATAAATATACTCTGTGAATTGTAGACAGCAATGCATTTGTGGTACTGAAAAGCATTGTAGTCATTTGGTTGTAACTATATGTATGAAAAAAAACAAAGATTATTCTCCAATGTAATGGAGTAAATGTACATTTGAATAAATTATAATACGACGATAAACCCGCGCAGATCACCTTTTTAAACTCGGGAATATGAGAATTATTTTGTCGATCATTTCGCAAACTTCATCTACTATTGGTTAATTACGACGCGACATAAAAGTAGTCGCCAATTTAATTTCTTTGTGTTTGACATAGCATATTGAAATACTATGAAAATAGAAAGAATCTATTTTCTTTATTCAAATCTAAACATAAGGCCATAAGGCTTGTATTACATTGGCTTATAATTTGATTTTAATCGGCAAAAGAGTAATCAATTTTATATTATGACGATTCCTAATGTAACTTATTGAAATGATACATACTTATCTTTACTATTCCTGGACAATGCATTTAATATTTAGTATCCTTTTGATGTACACACTACAGAAAAAGAACATGGAAACAACGAAGAACTTGAAAATCTCTGTTGAGTAGAAACGACGGTCTTATGGACAATGTATTATTTTCTATGTGTGATTTATTCCAATTTACATAACACTGTTCATTGTCATTTGTCTTATCTAAAAAATAAGTTATCAATGTTGTCCTACGAGTATTATACAGGACGTAAGGTTCAATAAGGGACAAATTAAAGGTGGCTAATTAATACTTGGGTTTCAATTGTACTTACCACGTAAATTATCGACGAAATTTGCAAATAAAATGTATGTAGTCTCTACGAAAGTATATTCTTTCGTGTGATTAAATAAGTCCCTTGTTCCTTAGGTCTTGAATGATTCCGTTATTCGAGGCGCCAAAAAAACTGTTAAATTGAAAATGGCCATTACTATTTACTATGTAGTGACGTCATGACTCACAGATTATAAAATAATAATGTAACCATTGATTTAAATTAAAGAGGACATCAGGAACAAAATCTGTACTTATAACAAAACGAGTGGGAGGTGCTTCGATCAAATATGATCGAAGGGTAGGTGCGCTGCAATATCTTTATCTATCTCTGTCATTTCTACGTAGTCGCAACATATTCTCTTTCGCTCTAATGGGTTCCCGCGGTGCTGGATAATACATGCTCAGCGCGCTCAGATTTTGTTAACAATGTTCTCTTTAACTTAATATCACAATTAATTAAATACATCATTGTTGATTAAGATATTAACTTGTAAAAACAATATGTATTTTTTATATTGAAAAAACGGAATAAAGAAATATTTTTGTAATGCAGTCTTCGGACTATGGAAATATATTATAAATATCACCGAAAAAAATCAAGAGTTTATAACAATATCACGATACTTTAAAGCAATGGTAGGCGACGTTTTAACACGGGTAATGCATAGTGGCTAAAACAGTGAAGTCCACGCTTGTATTGCTTTTTGGGGGCACAAGTTAGGAGGTAGAAACAGGGATGAAGAGGCGGCGCCTGGCAGCCTGGCGGAGGTAGCAGACTGGTGGAGGTAGCAGCCTGGCGGAGGTAGCAGCCTGGCGGAGGTAGCAGCCTGGCGGAGGTAGCAGCCTGGCGGAGGTAGCAGCTTGAAGAAAGAGACATGCCTGGCAGAGATGCAGCGTGGCAGAGAAAACGGGTGTTGGACGAGTCTGACAGAGAAGGAGTGTGGGGAAGATAGAAGAGAAAACTTGAACAGAAGAGGGGCTGGGGAAGGAGTGTTGTTTTCTTTTTAATTTTAATAGTTTATACAAGCGTGTGGACCAGGGGAGGATTCAAAAGCCATTCGTCGCCGACCAATGGTTTAATGTATCGATACATTTGTTAAAACTAGTCATCAATCATCATACGATGACAGTTTCATAAATAATTATTGTTAAATAAAATTGTTAACTATTTATTCGGTTGTTTCATTTATCATACATAAAGCGAAAAGAAACATAGGCCACGACATTGTTAAAATAAAAAGGTGAAAACTTAGAGGGCAGATTTATCTCATTATTGAAAGAAAGAAAGAAAGAAAGAAAGAGGGATTTTGATATGCTTCTCTAAAGGCCATAAAAATATACACACGAAGATCCAATGATAAGTAAGAAAAAAATCCTTGAAAATATCTACCAAGAAACTTGTTTTAGTTGCCATTACCCTATACCTATAAATAACGATGATCAGATGTTGAGTCTTCGCAACAGAAATAATACTGATTCATGACAAAGAGACATTTGGCCTATAATTAAAACAGCTTAGAATTTTTATGATTAAAATGCTATCACAAAATGTATTGCCCCAAATGGTGGTCGACCTGAGTAAACCATAATTCACAGCCCTATGTTAGTACTACTAGACAAAAAAGCTGGCAGCATTTTTTAATAAACTGGTATCCCTAAATACTAAAGCGTATACAAAGTGTCGGTGACATATTCACTTTTTTTGGGACCACATGTAGGGTATCGCAATAGTAGTGCGTACACCAAATATTATTAATTTATCATCAACCGTTTAGCCACGGGATATTTTTTTATTTTTACACATTTAACCACCTGCTGTAGCGATTTGTCTAGGTCATTGACACAGACTAAGGAGTAAAGTCATTGACACAAAGTGCGAAAAAATACAACTCGGATGTTATTATTACAAAAATTATACCAATAATTGAATTTAGACCTAATATCTATGATATTAAAACTCATATTATGATTTATGAAATAAATGTCTTTCGAGGCGCAGTGCAATAGCTAAGCGACGTTGCCAATTCGACATCAGAATGAGCCTAGGGTGGCAGCACACAATATCGATATTATCGATATAATTCAAACTTCATTATTGAAATTTCACATCAAAATCCCTAATTTATCCACAATATTAATAACAATTGTTTTGGATACATAACAGGAGATAAACAAAGCTCGCATCTACATTCTAAACCGACTTAAAACTTTTCCTGTATCTTTCTTTTGGTGTATCGATTTGTACCGAGGTCTTTTTAGCACGCATAAAATATGTTTTGATAATTGTGCTAATTAATATGATTTACACATTTACTGCCCTGAAAGTATTAAAATATTAATAGTTTCAGATTATCATATTTCAATTGTCGATATTTATTGACGATATTTTTATGTTGCATCCCTAAACGTGTATCCATCCCCGCCATGCCGGCTCCGGGATTCCCCCGCGACGTTTGAGCAGTGTTGCAAGGTAATTACATTTCGTTCCGTAATTACACTAAAACTGTATTAATTTGTACTACATTTACTCCATTAAGTATCAAACAATAGTATGCAGTTAGTATCGAACATACTGCAATATGACTAAGGAGACAAATCGTAAAGCTATTTTTAACACTTACCAACCATTAATTGCTTCAAAATAATTTTATAGGATAATTATTCACCGAGCCATCCGTAGTTTTTAACCACACCATGGATCGATATTTACAGTACTTTGTGACCGATAATTTAATAAAAGTGACACACACAGCGATTAACTATCTTTTTATGGAATACTTGTGATTTTTAAAAAAGGATGTTTATTTTCGTTTACTATGAAAAAGCCCAGTGAACGGTATTATCTACTGTATTTTACATCCGTCTACTGTATTTTTATCACAGTCGTCACTCGTCAGTGAGGCGTACATGTTTTAAGTGAATGTGTGTGCGCTGCTCACAACTCATTAGGAATTACGATAGCATTTTATGTTCACGATGTCGTGATTTACAGCTTTGGAATACACTGATATGATTTTAATTTATGGCGAATGCCAACAAAATGCAGCGCGAGCTTTACGAATGTATCGAGAAAGATATGCTGCCTCACGCTGCACGCAGATGTCCCGCAAATTCGAACACAGCATGTTCATTAGGGATAATGGAGGACCGTTTGAACAGTTGAAAATTTAGTTTAATTGAGTTTTAAGTTATGTTTGGTGGCAGTAATATTTCGCGCGACGTGCTATTTTTATCCACCGGCGCAAAATTAATAGTTTCTGAGTTTGTGTATGCATCATAGCTCCCAACCCTATGAAACAATTTTGACCTAGTTTATTTGTGTAAATTGTGACTCGGCTGAGAGTGCTTTTATTGAATTTCTTATTCTACGAATAAAACTACGCCTAAAAACTACAAAGAAATCACCGCGCCGAATGAAACGCGGCGACGAAAAAAAGCGCTGTTGCCGCTCTTATCCTCGGGTCAAATGAGGTCAGTAAATACCTTATAAAGCGTGTTGTATTAAAATAAAACTATTTTATTATTTAGTTTGTTTGAAAATTTCATTTTTTAAATTTTAATTTGATATAAAATCTAATCATTTTAATTTGTTTTTATTGACTTTATATAATGACCTTGTGATTTAAAGTCAATATGACATCAACACTTTGTATATGAAAACATTGTGAGTAAACCTCCATACAACAGGGATTTGCAAGATTATTGCTATGATATTATGTAAATACCAGCAACTCGTACTAGGCCACCGTTGTGGATTAGAATCTAACTAATAGACTGATCCCTTTCGACCGAATTATCGAACTCTCGATTTTAGCGGAGGCTTGTGCCCATTAGTCTGTGCTTGTGCCCTTTATAGAACGTATATGGGTTTATGAACGTATATGGATTATTATCCTATCATTTATATATACATATGAAACAAATTAACAATAGAATATATAAAAAATATAGGAATTTTTTTTATTACACTTCATAATGATGCAACTTGACACATAAATAAAGTAAACCATGTTAACCTATGCTTACGTAAAATGGAACGCACTTGTCAAATCGGAACCAGATTGGTCTTCAGAGGTCAGCCAAAAGTTGTGACCAAAAATCGAAAATATTATAAGAAAAATAGCAATAAAAATGTCTTATTTCGTTGCATTAAACCTGCCGCCGTACAATGCTGAAGATGATATTCTGAACATGTATCCAGACGGCGTCTGCGTGTGCTGTTTGGCGGGAAATGTACCGTATATAAGTTTAACCAGTTGTAAACATACGGAATATTTGGAATCGTTTTATAAATACAAGGTAATGGGTACTACAAGTTATTGTAGGTACTCTTTATTAATTATTGAGCAATACAGGAACTGTAATAGAGACTTTAAAAGTCAGCATTCATTTTTTAATATTTATTCTGTGATACATAATTTTAAAAGGCTCAGTAATTTTTTCATAAAAAAAGATTTAGTGTAATTTAAGTTTAAATAAAATTATGTATGTCTTGCTAGTTGCTACCTTTACCATGGAGACACTACATGCCAGAATTAATCAAGTTTATTTCTTATTAAGTTAAAACTTTATTAGTGAAAATACGAATGTGAAGACTCAATCCAATAATTTAGTATATAATAATGAATTATATCCTATGATCCAGACAGATTTACCGAACACAGTGTGTCGAGTATGTCACGAGATGCTTCGCAAAATAGAGTTGTTCAAATGCCAAGTGGAAGACAGTTTGCTTATACTTAACAAAGAGGTAATTGAAAGTAATAGTATTATAGCATTATTGACAAATTACAATGATGTACAAGCCCCTATGATGGATTGTTTTTTTTTTGTTCTAATTAATGGAAAGATGAGCATCCCATTTGCCTGACGATAAGCGATACAACCGCTCATGGACAGTAGCAAAACAAAAATACACCATGAATTACAAAGCAATGCTTGGCATTCTACTGCGCTCGCCCTCCTGAGGCATAAGATGTTAAGTCTCATTATGTCCAGTAGATACTCTGGCTACAATGTGTAAAATACTCATTTATTCAGTCACATTTCTAAATTGTATATTTTCTCTTTTCCAGATGCTCAATTACAAAGTACGCAAAATGCATAATCTCCAAAAGACACCAACGGATATAACGTTAGACATCACGTCTGAAATATCAAATGAAGTTTTATTAAAAGACGAACCATCCTTGCAAGCTGAGGACGTTACTGTGGCCATTAAAGAGGAGAGTGACTTCTCTGACTTTGAAACTGAAGTACCTCTGTCTGAGATTAAGAAACAGAAGGAGAATAATTGTGTTAAGAAAGAGGTAGTAATTTTTCTTTACCAAGTAATAATAGTATATTTTTTTGCTGCCTAGGTGGCATGCTAGTTACAATACTAAGGTCTCGGATTCGAATCCGGGGTTGGGAAAAGCGATATTAGGTTTTCTATCCGTTATCAGCCCGATGTCACGAATTTTTGGCGGTATGACGATAGACTCGTCCCCTATCATATCGTGAAATGTGGGCGTCCTGGTTGCACCTCTGCCTACCCCTGAGAAAAAGGCGTGAGTTAATATATTATGCATGTATTCCAGATAACACTAAAAAGGATAAAGCGAGAGAAAACTGACCCATCTCCGTTCCTAGATGACAAATACGTTGGCAAGTTGAGAATGTATCTGCTGAGTAGAGAAGAGTTGGAGAAAGAGAGAGATATATTAAGAACAGAGGAGAAGTACAGGAGGCTGCCTCACAAGTGCCACGACTGTATTATAGGGTTTAACAGGGAAGTTTATCTGAGGAAACATATCGCACAGAGACATAAAAGTGTAAGTATGAAGGCCTACAATTTTTTTAATGTATAAGGAAAAAATGATTGTATAAATTGATAGTCGGTTATTTTGAATCTTTCAGTATTTTTCACAGTTCAATAATGAAAAAACGAGACCTATTAAAAATACTTTCTTGTTGTGTATATTATTTTTATCTTGTTCACTGCATTGTACACCACACAAAAAAAAATTAACTAAAAACTAAAAAATAAAAATAATAAAAACATATCTCAAACTACACATTAAATAGATTTTTTTAGTAATTTTAATTGTAGTTCCAAACACCACACGCCAATAGAAGATAGATGATAAAAGAAGAAAAAAGTTTCCAAATCATAAACAGGTCAAGTGAGACCGAAAAGTCTCTCGTAGTTCCTGATACCCACGACACAAGACTCGATCTTAGTGTGGACTGTGGTGTGAGGACTATGTATGTGACTGTTGGGTGTATTTATTATTAAGTGAGGGTGTCACAGAGCTGTCATAACATCGTTTTATTTTGCAAATTCACAAATACTTAAAACCGTATATTGTGAGTCGAAACGTGCCACTCACACTTGAGGTTGTTTTATCTATATATATAAAAGAGGAACCTGATTGACTGACCTATCAACGCACAGCCGAAACTACTGGAGCTAAGAACTTGAAATTTTACACAGATATTTCTATTGTGACGTAGGGTAGCACTAAGAACGGATTTTGGGAAATTCTACCCCTAAGGGGGTGAAAAGGGTTAAAAACTGTTGTATGGAAAATCTAAACTATTAAAGTTACAATTGTCAAACTTGGCAGTTTAATAAATCATTCAATAACAAAATTCATTGCATACTTAAATTATCTAAAAATTAACATTAAAGGGGTTAAAATAAGGGTTGAAATGTTTAGAAACTGGGTGATTTCCTTCCTACCGGATCAACGCACAGCCGAAACTACTGGAGCTAGAAACGTGAAATTTTCCATAGGGATTCCTATTGTAACGTAGGGTAGCACTAAGGAAGGATTTTTGTAAATTCGACCCCTAAGGGGGTGAAAAGGGTAAAATATTGGTGTATGGAAAACCGAAACCCTTGAAGTTGCAAATATCAAACTTGACTTTTTAGTTACTCATCTAGAAACAAGAACAACTGCATACTTTTTTTTCTTATAATTAACCCTAAAGGGGTGAAAATAGGGGTTGAAGTATTGTAAAACCAAACTGCCGGATCAACGCACAGCCGAAACTACTGAAGCTAAGAACTTGAAATTTTACACAGGGGTTCCTATTGTGACGTAAGGTAGCATTAAGGATGGATTTTTGGATATTCATCCCCTAAAGGGGTGTAAAGGGTTAAAAGCTGATATAGGGAAAATTTAAACCGTTAAAGTAAAAATTGTCAAACTTGGCACTTAAGTTATTCATTCTAAGACAAAAATAATTGCATTTATTGTTTATCGAAAATTAACCCTAAAGGGACGAAAATAAGGGTTGAAGTTTTGTAGAACCGAACTGCCGGATCAACGCACAGCCGAAACTACTGAAGCTAGGAACTTGAAATTTTACACAGGGATTTCTTTTATAACGTAGGGTAGCACTAAGGAAGGATTTTTGGAAATTCAACCCCTAAGGGGGTGAAAAGGGTAAAATAATTTTGTATGGAAAATCGCAACCGTTGAAGTTGCAGATTTCAAACTTGACACTATAATTACTCATCTTAAACCAAAAAGAAATGTGTACTCTGTGAGAAAACAAACATTCGATACCTAAAATTGGTTTTAAAACTGTATATGTATGAATAAGGCCATTTAACTACTGATCCGATTGGTCTCAAAATCGTTATCTGAGTTCCGATAATCTAAATTTATATTCAGAATTGAAAATGTTGTCCGTCATTTTGAACTTTTTATTTATTGTTCCGATTGATCTCTGAATCGATAACTGACGGACCCATTGATCCGATAAACTAAATTTAGAGTCAGAATTATTGGAAATAGAAATGCTGCACGTTGATATTTGTTAAAAGTTTACGTAGAGGTTACAATAGAATAGTTCTATCGATATAGCGTCTATATTATCTTAAACACGCAGACGAAGTTGCGGGCAAATGCTAGTATACTATAGTTTGTAAAATATAATTCTCTTTTTATTTCTTACAGCAACCAGGCAGTTTTACCTGTGACGTATGCAAATCAGTGTTTAGTACAAAAATAGCTTTAAAACCACACCATAGAAGACATTTTATAAGGTGGGTTCTTTCAGTACGAACATGCATAAAAAATACAATCGAACAATTCCTTTTTCAAAATCATTTAATGAAAGACTACTAGCGCCCCTAGTGACGAGTAGCAGAACTATTCCAGGTACGAATGTAAAGAGTGCGGCAAGATATACATTGACGAGCGCGCGATAGTGAGCCACTACAACGAGAAACACGGCACAGATGGCGCCACCGTCCATAATAAATTCAAATGCAAGCTCGAGGACTGCGGGTTCGAGACTCAGTAAGTTACTATTTTTTGTGTAGTGAAATTTCAAATTCCCGATATGGCGAAAGGCTCGCCCCCTATCACATCATGGGACGGAAGACACAAGTGAAACGTGGCTATCCTGGTAGCACCTCCGCCTACCCCTTCTGGGAAAAAAGACGTAAGTTTATATTGTGACAATATCTTGTGGAATGGTGTTTGGTTTTTCTACTGTCCATGAGCGGTCGTATCGCTTACCATCAGGCGAATGGCATGCTCGGTTCGCCATTCATTGCAAGTGTTTATAATTCGTAGTATTTTAAAATATATTGACCTTTAAAATATATTCTTTTGCAGTTCGTACAGAAGCTTTATGTACCACAGATCGAAACATGAAACTTATCCGTGCAAACTATGCGACAAGGTTTACTCCAAGTGGATACAACTCAGATCTCACATATAGTAAGTATAAATAAAACTGTTTTATTGAACACATATTCGCTTTTGGGAAATATAACAAATATACATATGTCCCGTTGGGGTAGGCAGAGACTATTGAGAGCCAATTGCTAAGTTCCTTACATGCCTCTTTCGCTTCATCTACTGTCAAACAACAATTATCATTTCATAATATAAACTATAAACTTTAGAAATTGACTTTTATGGGTCCAATAGGTTTACTATAAAATCAAATGTTTGTGTTAAATACTTACTTGAGAATGTTAATAAATTCATTAAAAAGTTTAAATGGCCGTAATTATAGGAATATCTTTTTACATATTTCAATTTCTCTTAAAAAACCTATGTACTTGTTTCATTTTTCGTTAACAAACTTAGCTTTTCATATTTTTCATCAATAAATGAATTTACAGCTTATCTGTAGCTCACACATACTTTTTATTTTTAGCCGTAGTACTTATACAATTAAACCACGTGTGAATCCCTGCGTAATAGTCTGAGTGATACTCGTGGACATTTCATTGTTCTTCCTTCTAAAGAATTTGACCCTTTTTCCCAGCGGCGTCCACAGGCAAACCCAAACCACATTCCCCTGTGATAAGTGCGACAAGGTGTACAAGCAGCGCTGCGGCCTCCGCGTGCACCTGCAGTCCGCGCACGCCGCGCGCGCCGCGCCCGCCTGCGCGCCCTGCAACCTCTCCTTCCGCACCACCAACAACCTCAAGCAGCATCTGCGCCACCACTCCAACCACGTCACCGACGCCGACAAGAAGTACGCACCGACTTATTATAAATACACCCCACAGTCACATGCATGACCCCACACTAAGACCGAGTCTTGTGTCGTAGGTCATAATGACATTAAACAAAGATGCTCTCTATTGATAGATAATATTCCCATGAAATGGCGCAATTTGGAGGAGGCCTATGTCCAGCAGTGGACAAGTAAGGCTGGTCATGATGAATCCCATCACCAAAATAGACCTTTAAACTGTTGAACAGTATTGCAAAATGTTCTCTCCTTAAGCCCCACTCGGGAGAGGTTCTCGCCTCGAAGATACGAGGATTTATCGTAAGGATATAAAAAAGTACATCGTGTAACATTGTTAGAACACGACAATGTATAGCGGTTATGTCATGCGGTAATCGCATACGATTCTCGCCGCGAGAAACACTCCCCGTGTAAATGGCGTTTTAGAATCCTGGGTTCTTAAGAAAGTGAAAATGCTATTAAGCAAACCGGTATAAATATGTAAAATGGAGAAACAATGTCTTAGTCATTGTTTTTATACATTTTCCCTACTTATAACCTAAAGGCGCATTTATTGAAAAACGAGTTTATACGTTAACATTTATTATAATATTTGTATTCCTTTTATTTCATTATTTGTTTTACTAAAATAATTATAATTTCTAATATAAAAGTGTTTTGACCTAATTCTAAAGGGTAATATTTTGGCAGGTACATGTGTGACAACTGCGGAGCTCGTTTCATAACCAAGTCAAACCTGAAGGGCCACATAGAGTGGGTGCATCTCAAGAAATCTGACTTCCAATGTCCACAATGTTTTAAGGTACGTGGGAGGAATCATTTAAGACATTTAAAATATCCCTTTTATGTGTACAGAGAAGAAATATAACTTACTTAATTTTTCAATCTTACTCCTAATAAAGCTAAGATATATTCAAAAGATAACATTTGGGTAATTTATCAATTGTTAAATTTAAAAAGCACGGCCATTAATATCTTTTTATATACCATAGATATTAGTTATTATATTATAAAAACTCCAATTTATACCTAAATATTTATTGACACTTATATAGATGGTGAAAACGGCCCGCTCTTTAAAGAACCACATCGCATTCGTGCACGAGAAGAAGCAGCTGCCGCGGGACAAGATGTGCGACTACTGCGGGAAGGGGTTTACGGTAAGCGCCATCTATTTTATATGTGTGGAAACTGCCGATCTCAAAACCTAATTTATACATTGTAAATATAGATTATTTACAATAATTGTAACAGATGCGTCGTTGCCTGCAAGCACACATTCGCACGCACACGGGCGAGCGTCCGTACTCGTGCAGCGAGTGCGCCGCCACATTCGCGCACTCCGCCTCGCTCTACAACCACCGCCGCCTCGTGCACAACCCGCACAGAGAACGCACCAGACACAACCACAAAACTTCATAAATAAATGTATATATAATGTACATACATACCGTGTTTTACTCCGAACATAAAATATATACAAAAAACTAGTGCCAGCAAACTTCACTCTAAATGGTCCGACCATGAACCTTATATCCATTTCTTGGGTCAGACACATTTTTTTATTTTAATTTCTATTACTAAGCAAATTGATAATTGCAATTTAATTATAATTCTGTACGTTCATGTAATACAACGAACTCGGGACTTGAAAAACTGGAGCTATTTGCTGTTAAAATAATTAGTTACATTCTTTAAGACTTACTACCGCCATCTGTTGTTGAAAAGTAAACCTAAAATGAATGTAAGCATATATTAACGCCATCTATTATCAAGAAGTATACGTTCATCGATTGAATGACAACGCTATACTAACGCCATCTGTTGTTGCATAAACAAAGTGTTTATAACTTTAGTGCTTCTAGCGCCATCTATTGTCACATAGCGTAAGCTAATCGATTATATCGCTTTAACACCATCTATTACTGAGTAGTTGAACTAAATCAAATTGAACCGATATTAACGCCATCTGTTGTTGAATAGATAAAGTGTAGTGAACTTAAGTATTGTCAATGCCATCTGTTATCGAAAAGCGCATATGTACTGAACCACGTGAATTAGTGCTATCTGTTATCAAGTAGCAATCAAATTTATTACTTACGACATCTATTATCGAATAGTGAAAGCACATGGAACTTGCTCCTAGCGTCCTCTGTTATCTAAAAGTATTCAATTATTAAACTTGAAACCATTAACGACATCTCTTATGGAGTAGCGAAATCTAATTGGATTTTAATTACACTGTTGCCATCTGTAGGTGAAAAGCTAAAAGATTCGGTTCACTGTCTACTAATGCTACCTGGTATTCATAAAACTATGTATATTAAGAAAGCCTCCGTAGCGTAGTTGGTCAGACGCCGATTGAGAAACGAGTGGCCGCTGGTTCGATACCGCACTGGGATAGATAATTTATGTTTGTGAGCTTCACAAGTATTTATTTCGTGTCTGGGTGTTTGTGCGACTGAAAAGTCTTTCGTTGTTTTTGATACCCGCCACGCAAGATTTCTATCTTACTACGGGTTCAGGACTATTATATAATATCACTGTTGGGTGTATTTATTGATTATTAGTAAAATATTTCTGATGCCATCTATTCTCTATAAAGTTGTGATCATCATAATTTATTTCTGTGCCATGTGATTGAAATTTACGAAACTATTGGTAATTTTATGATTTTTGTTACGTTTAATTGTACTCTACTCAAATAAAAATAAATCAACAAGGGTATAAAACATAAAAAATATGTGTTACGCTGTGCAATCATATCTCAAAACGGCGATTTCTTTGTATCTTTAGATAGATTCAAATAAGTATGAATGAAATTGGAGTCACAACTCACAAAGTAAGAAACAAAGAAAGTACAAAAGTTAAAAACTGAGACATACTATATTATACAATATGCAGATAATAATATACTAACGAAGCGAAAGTAGTATGTCAAGATCTAGCCAAGTGGCGATCCAGTCTCTGCCTACCCCTACTACCCCGGGATACAGGCGTGACGTTATTGTATTATATGTATGTATGTACATTAAATGGTACACACAATAGACATATGTGTTGTATGCATGTTGTGTTTATGTTTCGTACACACTTTGCGAACCGAAATTCACACAGAGCGGCAATACGATAGCGAACAAAACAATAATCTATCCAAATAAAGTACAATACGTCAAGTCAACTTACCGGAGTGCCGTTCCCGGAGCTGGATGGTTGGCGCCGACGCCGGTAGTGGCTATAGACGTAGCAAACACTGCTTTGCACCCAATAGTCCAAGACACACGAACGAATTAAGCGAATATCTAGCTCGGCGGCGGAGCGCGCGCCATGCCTTTCAAAGCGCACACTGCTTCATACTAAATTACAAGCGAGAGGCAAGAGACGACAAACTACCCTCCATTGGTTTATATTTACGATAAAAAATAATTACAAATAAATTATAAACATGATTTTAAACCTAAATCAAATTCGCTGCTGTAACATATATTAGATAACATGAACTAAAATAAGCTGTGTCCAATATTATTTAGCAAGAAAATAATAAAAAATATTAATGTCTGTACATGGAAAAATTTTCATTAAAATAATGCGAAATTTAAGAAACTTACAATTCAGAAGCTTTTCTTATTGAACGCGGGATTTCATTCCATAAGCGAGCAGTTTTTAAAAGATTTAGCTAAATATAAAGAGCTGTACTCAAGAATCACTAGTATCAAATTCTACAGATCTAAGAGATTTCGCATGTGTGCATAGAAAGTAAAACGCTCTTGAAGATATCGGGGAGACATGGGGTGAAAAATACTCGTATAAGTGACAAAATGCGAGTATATAAGCTCCTATGTACGATATTCAGTCGAGATAGAAACAGAATAAAAATTTCTAACTTAACAAACTTAAATAGGTATAATCGTTAAAGTCATATTATATTCCATAAAATAATATATCGGCATAAATAAAAACAAACAATGTCTTAACTCTTATATTCAACATATATAGATCACATATCACAAATACAAAATATAAAATCGTCCTCTCCCCGCTAGATGTCGCTATTCAACTTCGACCAGCTCCACGTTTTTCTTCTGCGGGTATATTTTGTGGACCCGCTTCCTGTGGGTGTAAAGAGACGCGCTCTGTCTGAACGTGGAGCCGCAGATCTCGCACGACAGAGGGCGCTCTCCAGTGTGTATGAACTCGTGCTCTCGCAGGCCTTTCTTATCCTGCAACAAAAGGATATTTTAGTAATTCATAATATGTTAAAATGTGCTTGATGCAGGATGTGATATCAGGATACATGTATAACAGCATATTGGCATTTCCGCCTTCTAATAAGAGCAGGATGTTGTGTTTAAATATTGAGGAAAGAGACTAGACTGCCTCGTCTTGGATTTTTTAAAGGTCCATACTTAATTATCGTATTTTTGTGTTTGCAGGAGTAACAATCATAATATTGTGACTCTATATTTCTTGAAAACAAATAGATAAAAAACTATACCATTTACAAAACATTTACATTTGTACATAATGCCACAATCTACATACATATTAACCGATAGCTTGAGGTTCGACCACTGAGATACTTGATTGAATACATTTTTTGAAAAAGTCATTGTAAAACTGGCGACCTTCAAAAAACAAGCGTATTCCCACCTCAAAGGCCGGCAACGCATCTCAATGCCCTATGGTGTTGCAGATGTCCATGGGCAGCGGTGTTCACTTACCATCAGGTGAACCGCATGCTCGTTTGCCCCCTATAATATAAAAAAAAAGTAAATGTCATTAACTGTATAAAATAAATAAATAGAACTATTTAGCTTTTTTCGCCGTGTTGTATGTTATTGAAAGTGTACGGACCCTGAAGGTGCGTCCGCACTGCTGGCAGACCTTGTCCCTGGCGCTCTCCTGCACGTGTTGGTGCGCGCGCCGCACGTGCCGCGTGATGCAACGACGCGTCGCCAACGCCTGCCACATATTACCATTACGATATTATGGAATACATTGCCAACAAAATAAAATAAATAAATAAATAAATAAATACACCCAACAGTCACATACATAGTCCTGACCTCACACTAAGATCGAGTCTTGTGTCGTGGGTATCAGAAGCTACGAGAGACTTTTCGGTCTCACAAACACCCAGACCCAAAACAAATACCCGTGGATCACACAAATATTTGTTTCGGTGCGGGGATCGAACCCGCGGCCTCCCGTTTCACAGCCGGCGTCTAACCAACTGCGCCACGGAGGCTGTCAAAATGAGTGTAACAGAAAAGTGTTTCTGTCTGTCTCATTGACTGCCTCGCTGGCGTAGTGGTACTACGGTGCGACTACAAAGCTGAGGTCTCGGGTTCGAATCCCGGGTCTGGCGAAGTGATATTGGGCTTTTTCATTATCAGCCTGGAGTCAGGAATTTGTGCATGATATGGCGATAGGCTCGCCCCTATCACATCATGGGACGGAACATGCAAGGCGAAATATGTGTGTCCTGGTGGCACCTCTGCCTACTCCTTCTGGGATAAATGAATGTGTGGTGGCCTGTTGGTAACGGGCCAGACGCAGCTGTTTGGTTGGTAGCAACATGTTTACGGTGGTCGCGGGTTCAAATCCCAGGGCACACCTCTGACTATTCCGAATCATGTGTGTATTAATAGTCAATCACCACGCACTATAACCGTGAAGGAAAACAACTTGAGGAAACATGCATACGGGGATTTGTAATAATTTCTATGGTATGTAAAGTCCTTGCACTAGGCCAGCGTGGTGGAGTGTACTAACCCCTCTCAATCGTACTCTCGATTGTAGAGGAGGCCCGTGCCCTGGGATGTATATGAGCTGATACAGATAAAGAGCAAGCTCATTAATCCTTAGTCCTTACCTTCCCACACACGGGGCACTTGTGGTGCGTCTTGCCGAGGTGCTGGTAGTTAACGTGGTCCCGAAGTTCACCTTTCGACCTGTAGCCCTTGTCGCACATCGAGCATTTGTACCTGACAGACAAAATAATACAATAATTTAACATAAACATTTACAAAAATAAATAATTCAAAATATATGAGTGGTGAGTAGAACGCGTGAATGTTTTTTTTTTGCTTTTATATTATAATAGATTTTTTTGCGTTTTAAGTGACTGTTTTTTGCATTTGCAGTTTGTATTTTTATGCCTTTTACGATTTTGCTTCTGTAGTGATATGAATTTTACATTCAGTTTATTTTTTCGGATTCGTAGTTAAGTTGCTTCATATTTACATTGTGTTTTTGTGGTTTTAGAGCTTGGTAGTTAGTTTTTTAATGCTTTTTTTGCATATACCGGGTATATCAAGACTGCGACCGAAAACGAAGCCAGGTGTTAGTTTTAGTGGTTACAAACATGATGCAAATAAAATTTTCGCCAAAACAGTGACAGATTTTTTTTGGATTTTTTTAAATATCATCGTATTTGAGTGGTAAATACATAGTTTTTACGAAAATACAAATTTAAAACCTTGCCTACCTTTGCGTGTTTAAAAATAAAGAAGTGAATACGACAATAAGTAAAACATTTTAAAAAAAAGTTTTCGTTTTTTTTTTTGCGAAATTTTTACTTGCATTGTGTCTGAAGTCACTAATACTATAACTTGGCTTAGTTTTCGGTCGTGATCTTGATATACCCTGTATAATTTTCTTTTGGCATTTTTTTTTCTTATACTACTTGTTTTTTTTTCGTTATTTTATTTTTTTCCCATCCTCCGCCCGTACTCACTTGAGCACGTCCTGCGAGGCGTGCGCCTGGCTGTACTTAAGGTGGTTCTCGTAGGAGGCGCGGCTGATGTAGCGCTTGTCGCACGCCACACAAGTGATGGTCTGCCGCGCGGAGTGGATGCGCGCGTGTGTCTTCACCAGGTCTACGCGGATCATCTTGTGGCATATGGGGCATTCCTCGCGGGGTAACGGACCTTGGTGCAGTCTGCAGGAAGAATTATAAATAAACACACCCAACAGTCACATACATAGTTTTATTTTATTTTTTATTTTATTTATTTAAGGTACACCAGCAGCTTACACACTAAACTTACAAAAGAATAACAGAAATAATACGGTTTTACAAATATGCAAGCCAATTACAGGTATACACAGTATAGATAAAAACAAGTAGAAAACACTAGAAACCACTGAGTTAGTTCATTGTAACAATACTACTAAATTAAAGAAGTTAGTAAACTTAAGAAATTAGTGAAACAAATAATTTAATACAATAAAAATTAAAAAATAAATTAAAAAGTAAACAAAAACCAAATTTGAGGCAAAACTTATAGTGACATAATTGAAAGAAAACAAAGACTTTGAGTATAAACTACTAACTGACCACAAAACTGCGTCTGCTAGTTATTGTGATGAATATAAGTCATAATCCTTTTTCGGAAGGATTGAAACGAATCGTGGTAAATGTCAAGCCCGAGTTTTGACTGTAACGTATTATAGGACGTACTCAGTCTGGAAAGAGGGGAATGCACCCCTACATTCGTTCTAGATAGTGGGATGTACAGGAGTTTAGTAATTGGTTTTCGCGGTAATTTATAAGGAACAGCAATAGGAACCGCCTGAACTAGATGATTGCACCCAGTGGTGCCATTAACTATTTTGTGCAACATTAGCAGGTCGTGTGCAATTCGACGATCTTTAAGTGACGCAATATTGAAAAAACGAAGTCTGTGATTGTATGGAGCCCTGTGCGAAATATCAATAGAATGGAAAGCAAGGTAGCGAGTAAAGCTTCTCTGGACACTCTCAAGCCGTTGAGAGTGAACGACGTAAGTCGGGTTCCACGCAGAGGAAGCATATTCTAAGTTGCTTCGTACGAGAGCATTGTAAAGCAGTATTTTGGTGGAAGTTTTGAAGCCTTGAGCGTTACGTTTTAAGAAACCCAACATTTTGTAAGATTTCCGAGTTATGCTATCTATATGAGACACAAATTTGAGTTTTGAATCGATAATCACACCTAGGTCACAAATTTCGTCAACCTCGAGTAGAACTTCTTTATTAATGTGATATGTCGATGGAAAAGGTTTTTTTTTGCTGTATATTTTATATGCCGACACTTTGATACATTTAAAGCCATATCGTTATGTTTGCACCATGAGAAAATGTTATCGATATCGTTTTGAAGTAGCTTTTCCTCGTGATGAGACTTCACACACTTGTATATTTTCAGATCATCAGCGTAGAGTGAATAATTACTATGTTGAATTTGATTCGTTATGTCATTTATAAAGAGCGAAAACAGAATTGGCCCCAGGTGAGAGCCCTGTGGCACTCCAGATGTTGCTTTAAATATGTATGACTCGTATCCATTTAGTTCTGACCCCACACTAAAATCGAGTTTTGTGACGTGTATCAAGAACTACGAGAGTCTTTTACACCCAGACCCAAAACAAATACTGATGGTTCTCACAAACATTTGTCTCGGTGCGGGGATCGAACCCGCGGCCTTTTGTTTCCCAACCAGCATCTAATCAACTGCGCCACGGAGGCTGTGAAATTCAATATCATGTTATAATATCCAGATTAAACCATGTAAAATATTAGAAAGACCGATCACTGAAGCTTCGCGAGTTATTTACTTAGCTGAAAATGTACAATCTATACTAATATTATAAATGTAAATGTCCGTTTGTTTGTTACGCTTTCACGCGAAAACTACTGAACCGATCATCATGAAACTTTGTATACATATTCTTGGAGGTATTAGAAGTAACATAGGCTACTTTTTATCTCGAAAAGCATAGTGTTCCCGTGGGATGAAGAAGGAATTCCGATATATTTGCTACATTTTTATACTCAAAAGAATGGGATGGGACTCGATTACATTCCATTAGTGAGAATGAGACGGGGTGGGCGGGATATAACGGGACGGGACGGGATGGCATGGGAGATTTCAAATAAAGTTAAGCACGCAAACGAAGTTTGCGGGCAGAAGCTAGTATACCATAAAACTTCCTTGATTCGTTGTTCTCAGTTGTAACACGTTCCAAACCAGTGCAAGTTTTACTCTTACGATTACAAACATCTTCTAAAACAGTTTTGGGGAGCATGGCGCTCACCTTTACGCCACTCCGGCTGTCAATTTATAAAAAAATAAAACCCACCAGTAGCAAATACAAAGCTATTACCCACCTTTCATGCTTGATAAGGTTATCTTTAAACGGATATCGCTTCCCGCACACACTGCACGAAAATCCTTCGCTGTGGTACCGCCGTATGTGCTTGTACCGCAAGTTCTTGTTGCTGCAAGAAGAATTCACTTATAGCGCCATCTAGCGACGAGTAGACTGAATTACGTGACTTCAACATTTTGTAAATATGATATAAATAGTGGGAAATATTCTTTAACATTACATTATATATTATTTCATTTCATCTGTGTCGAGTAGTGAGTATTACGTGTACACTGTGTGTTAACCTCTAAAAAATAACAAAAAATTTACATACATACATAAACTCACGCCTTTTTTCCCAGAAGGGGTAGGCAGAGGTGATACCAGGACACCCACATTTCGCCTTATATGTTTCGTCCCATGATGTGATAGGGGGCGAGCCCATCCTATTTATATATCCATATATAAATACAATATTTATATTCCACAAACGGCTAACATTATTTACTGTACCACCATCACATAAAACTAAGCGTTAATAAGCTATAAATTTGTACTACTTACTCAAAATATTTCATAAAACTAAGCGTTCCAGAAAAGCTATAAATATTACTTACTCAAAATATTTGTCACATTCCGGACACTTGAAGCCTGCGGGGGTCCTCTTGTCTGTCATAATTCTGGTTCTACAAGGTTTCGATCCTGGGTTCTTTATTTGCGAAGCTATTCTCTGACCCTGGGGTGAAATACAAAATAAATACACCCAACGGTCACATACATAGTCCTGACCCCACACTATACACTTGTGTTGTATCAGAAACTACGAGAGACTATTCGCTCTCACCACCCAGACCCGAAACAAATACCTGTGGATCAGACAAACATTTGTCTCGGTGTGGGGATCGAACCCACAGCCTCTCGTTTCATAGGCTGCGTCTAACCAACCAGCCACGGACGCCGTCATAGAATCTGTGGTACATTCAACCAAAATCTAGAAACAATATTCTTGAGTTATCTTAAGCACTAATTTAGTAATAAATAATATATGATGATATAGTAAATAAAAAAAATATTTTTTTAATTATTTTTGTGTGTACAATAATGATATATATAATTATATAAATAAATAATAAGTAGTTTACCTTACTCCAAAGAGTATTTTTCTTCGAATGACTGCTTACAAAATGCACCAACATTTCGGATCTCTGATGTGTTATAAAATCACAGAGTTGACAACTATATTTCTGGTAATGAGAACTTATATGTCTCTCAAACGATGAGGCAGGAACATATATACTGCAGATATGACACTGTATGTGACCGGATTTCTGAAAAAAAAAAATTATACAAGTAATTTCAGTATAATATATTGGCTTTACTGTTATATAATCTAGCCCATATACATCCCACTGCAGGGCACGGGCCTCCTCTACAATCGAGAGTACGATTGAGAGGGGTTAGGCCATATATTATGCTACGACGCATGTTGGCGGACTTTATATACCATAGAAATTCTTACAAATCGCTATAGTGTGCAGGTTTCCTCACGATGTTTTCCTTTCACCGTTATAGTGCGTGGTCATGACATGACACGGAAAACTCAGAGGTATACTCTGGTACTGCAGTGAGGACAATCGCTTTCTATTTCACACCCGCACGTTATGAAAGATGACGTCAAAGCACGCTATTTGCATCCTTTTCTGATACTCCTACCACCAAGAAATATTTGTAACTTGTTCATTACTAAACATATAAAAAAACCCTGTTTGCGATGTTGCATAACCTGTCAATATACATACATATATAAACTCACGCCTTTTCCCAGTGGGGATAGGCAGAGGTGTAAACAGGACACCCTCTTTTCGCCTTGTATCTCCGTCCTACGATGTGATAGGGGGCAAGCCTATCGCCATATCAGGCACAAATTTCTGACGCCGGGCTGATAATGAATAGAAAAATCCAATATCACTTTGCCTGACCCGGGATTCGAATCTTTCAATATCTGTATCCAAATGTAGTCAACTACCCTTGTAGAGGAGGCCAGTGCCATGCAGTGGGAGTAATATGTACTGAATTATTATTGATAGAAAAGAATACTTACATACCTCTTCGTGGCTTTCATTATGCATCTCAAATTCCTTAACATCATTAAATGCTTCTAAACAACTTTCACACTTGTCTTTAGAATTAACGAATGGAGCCATAGACAACCGTTTCTTTCTATAATCTATTAATTCTTCCTCTGTCATCTTTTTGACAGTGAAGCACTTATCTTTTAGTTTCTTTTTTACTTTTCTTACTTTTATATTATTCTTTTTTATATCTTTTGTGTGGTCCTTTATGTTGTTTGGTTGTGCTGTTAAAATAAATTATTAGTTATAGCTATTTCATTTCACAAAGTCTGTTTGTATTTTTAGACATATATTATATAACAAATATTTTTATGTTTTTTAAACACGCATCTGACTAAAACAATCTATTTAATACCCAACACAAAATGTAATGTAAAAAATAAAAAAATATCGTCGCATTTTTAATTGCATTGTGTCTGACCTCACTAAAACCACCTGGCTTCGTTTTCGGTCGCAGTCTGGATGTACCCGGTATACTACATTGTGGTTTCTTACCTTCATCATCATCTCTATAAGTATCGTCATAATTCTGCAGCTCTGACAGTGGTACATCATCTATATCTATCTCATTCCTCAGCTCTTTGGCCAGCCCGCAGTCGACAAAGTTGTCTTCCTTGGTAGTTACAACTTGATATGTTGTGATATGTTCGGAATGGAGAGACGAGAGACACTGTGTTTGGAATTTCGCCTGAAATTAAACAAATTGATTTATAGCATTTTATTATATTATTTGACATCCTCTGTGGCGCAGTTGGATAGACGCCGCCTGTGAAACGAGAGGCCGCGGGTTCGATCCCCGCACCGAGACAAATGTTTGTGTGATCCACAGGTATTTGTTTCGGGTCTGGGTGTTTGTGAGACAGAAAAGTCTGTCGTAGTTTTTGATCGACACAAGACTCGATCTTAGTGACTGTTGGGTGTATTGGGTGGGTGTATTTAAAATTTCAACATTTACAATTAAAGTATTTTTATACAAAAGTAAGAAACTCTACTAAATAAATACACCCAACAGTCACAAACAGGTGTGACTCTGTGGTCTGACTCCACACTAGGATACGAGTTTTATGTAGTGCATCAGAAACAACTAGAAACATTTCGATCTCAAAAACACTGACTCTAAACATATATTAGCAGTTCACACATACAATTTTCTCAGTGCATGGTTCAAACTCGCAACCTCTTGTTCATCACCTGGCATTCTAACCAACTGCGCCACGGAGGCTATTACACTTTTGCACTAATTTAGTCATAAAGCATAGAAACGATTTATAAGACTTAATTATCATACTAAACTAAAAATAAAATTGTCACATACATCTGTTGACTGCCTCGGTGGTGTAGTTGTATTACGGTACGGTTACAAAGCTGAGGTCTCGGGTTCGAGTCCCGGGACGGGCAAAGTGATATTGGATTTTTCTATTCATTATCAGTCCGGAGTCAGGATTTTGTGCCTGATATGGCAATAGGCTCGCCCCCTATCACATCGTGGGACGGAACATACAAGGCGAAATGTGGGTGTCCTAGTGGCACTTCCGCCTACCCCTTCGGGGATAAAGGCGTGAGTTTATGTATGTACTTACATCTGTTCTCCCCTCAGCTATGGCTGTCAACTTCTTCTGGGCAACACAAGCCTGTCTCCTGAACCGGCTTATCCTTCTCATAATAGCCTCGCACTCCCAGCATATGAACAGACTCGCTGTGTCTTTGTAAAACCCTTCCTGGATTGAAAAACTAGTTTCTTAATAAACAGAATCTGATTATTTTGACCATAATTGGTTATTAGTTGAGGGTAAATATCATTCAGTACTTTCTTAAGCTGTACTGACCGGTGTTACACTGTGTAATGTAACATGTTACAATGCAAGCTTTTGTTCGATCAGTACTTGGAAATCAACGAGAACATTTTTTTTCATTGCAATGAATGGCGAGATAAGCATACCATTCGCCTGATGGTACCGCTCATGAACAGTAGCAAAAGCAAACAACACCATGAATTACTAAGCAATGCTTGGCATTCCACTGCGCTCGCCATCCTAAGATGTTAAGTTTCAATATGTCCAGTAGTTACTCTGGCTACAATTTCCTTCGAACCGGAACACAACATCACCAGTAACAATATTACTAACATTTTAGCAAACGGCGTATACATATTTTGCATAATTGATTTTCAAAATTTCATTGAAGCCCTAAATGTTTATCTAGACTTTCTAAAGTTATTAAAGTATATTTTCACAGTAATAGTCAACTTACCCTGTAAGCTTCAGCGTCCGACGACAGCAACAAATACAAATTGTTGACACCATCGTCGACCCGGCAAAGTAAGTACAACTTGCGATTATCACTCAAACAGGTACAACACAGTTTCTTCAACAGGTCCTCGGGACAATCCTCCATCATTTTAATTCATATTATATCTTGTTTAATACTTTTTAATGATATAAAATCGAATTAATCTAAACAGGGGTCGCACTTTGTCATAATATTATGTTTGCATTGTATTTAAAAATAGTGATTTCAATTGTCATGGAAAGTTAAGTTAGATTGAAACAGTCCTTACGATTATTTAAAGAATAGTAGAATAATTTAATTTATTTTTTAAATTGAAGAACGCTTTGCATTTTGCAATATTTTGACACTATGAAGCGCATCTGACATTTGTCAAAAACGTTTTATTTTTATATACACGTTAACTCGGCATCAAGAAAAGTTACACTACATACAAAAACCCTGGATTTAATTTAAAAATAGACGGGAATCCAATGAATATTCAAAATAAAATGTATGAAAAACCCTCTCAATCGTACTCTCGATTCTAGAGATGCTCGTGCCCTGCAGCGGGACGTTTATGGGCTGATACAGTGCAGTATATTATTTGTCAGGGGATATTCAATCCGAACAACACTTATCATCAGACGCATTGTAGCCTGTAGGCACATCGCCCTGTCTTTACATGGCAAGTAATTGGTATGTCAATGGAACGCATATATCATTATCATCGTTATACTTATTCCCCACCACCGATGAAGAAGTTAGTAAAAATATAGATGAGCTCAAAATAGGCAGTGCCCCTGGATTTGACCGATGTTCTCCATTTTTTATAAAGATCTTAAAATCGTCCATAATTAAACCTCTAACACACATTTATAACTTAAGTTTAGCTACTGGGACCTTTCCAGAGATAGGGAAACTAGGGGTAGTGTCACCAATTTTTAAAGAAGGTAATAAGTCTGTGCCAACCAATTATAGACCAATAACTCTACTCAGCATATTCTCCAAAATACTGGAAAAAATAGTTAGCAAACGACTAGTAAATTTTCTTGAAGATCACTCTCTAATATCGCCAAACCAATTCGGTTTTAGACGTAAAAAGTCAACAGAGGATGCCGTACTTTTGTTAACAAACCTTGTTACCTCCGCGCTTGATCAAAATAAATGCTGCTTGGGTGTTTTTATAGATCTAACCAAAGCCTTTGATACGGTTTCTGTGCCAATCCTTCTTCAAAAGCTGAGTAATATGGGTGTAAGAGGTCTCGCCCATGATTGGTTTAACAGTTATCTCACTAATCGCCGTCAATGCACTAAATTAGGGTTCACTTTAAGTCACCAACTTCCCATAAATTATGGGGTTCCACAAGGAAGTATACTTGGTCCCACATTGTTCTTGATCTACATGAACGACATCCTAAACACTTCTCTACAGGCTGCTGATATAATATGCTATGCAGACGATACAGTTATTCTTTTCCACGACGTAACTTGGGAATCAGTCTTAAAGACCGCAGAATCAGGCATGGCGAAATTAGCTCACCTCTTAAGGGATAATTTATTAACATTAAACAACAAGAAAACTAAGTACATTACCTTTTACAAAACTCGTGCCTCAAGACCTCACTTTCCCCTTAATTTTACCATACATTCCTGTGAATCGTATTCAGAATCTCTCTCAAATCCACACACCTGTGACTGCCCAACTATTGAATACGCTGACACCATAAAATATTTAGGAGTTATACTGGATGAAAATCTTTCTTTCAAAAAACATATATCCTCTCTAGCGGGTAAAGTTAGAAAATCCATCTTTATTATGAAATCATTACGTACCTCAGCACAAAAGTCCATCTTACTATTAGTATATAAAGCAATGTGTCAATCCAGCCTTCTATACTGCATAACAGCATGGGGAAGTGCGGCCAAATCTACCCTTCTTGAATTAGAGAGAGCGCAGCGTGCTGTTTTAAAGGTGATGTTACGCAAACCTTTTAGATTCCCCACCGACAAATTGTATGAAGAGTGTGGCGTTCTAAGAGTACGCCAACTATATATTTCAAGAGTGATAACTGCTGTACACAAACGCACAATCCAATCAGACAAATACTCCACTCTAACTACACAACGCGTATATAAAATCCCCGTTCCCACCATTCGCTCAACCTTTGCGAGACGCCAACCACAATACATGCACTCCTTTATTTACAATAAAATATGCAAAAAATTAAACATAAAACTATTAAAAACTTACAAAGCAAAGTCAGTTCTAGAACAATGGTTGAAAACCCTAAACTACTATGATACGGAACAAATTCTTGATGGCTGTAATAAATAATTATTAATAATTTAACATAGCTAAACACAAATACACACACAACATTTACGTTTATACACACATATACACACTTACATGCATACACACACCACACACACACACACACTCACACACACACACATTTGTATGCATTTTATTGTGATTTATAAACCACTTTTGATCTCAATATCTTAGGATAAGATTTATGTTTGAAATTATTTTCTAATTATTTTTATTATTAACTACATTTTGTTATTTTACGCATCGATGTAAACCTAACCAGTTGTCACTTCAGAAATAAGTTTATTATGATAATTCTTTTTGGTATCTGCGATACAGGCCGAGAGCCTAGTGCAGTACCGCAGTGATATGTCTGTAGACTAATACTAGTTTTATAAATGTTACTTTGTGATAATACTTCATTGTAAATACTTTGGTAAATAAATTTATTATTATTATTATTATAGTATTACCATCATTATGATGTTCACCATTATTATCATATTGTATTAATTTAATTATAAGGACCATTGCCTAATCAATCCTATATGATTGGACAGCTTCCGTGGCGCAGTTGGCTAGACGCTGGCTGTAAAACGAGAAGCTGTGGGTTGTATCCCCGCACCGATACAAATGTTTGTGAGGTTCACAAATATTTGTCCCAGGTCTTGGTGTTTGTGAAACCAAAGCCTGTCGTATTTTCTGATACCCACAACACAATACTTTCTTGATCTTAATGTGGGGTCAGTATTCGTGATGCCATTATTATAAAGTAAATAAAGGGTATGTCAATGAAACACGAATGTCATTATAATCATCTTTTATATCAGTATCATTATGAGACGCATATCGCTTGTACGACGACTGTACGTATGATACCATCATTACCAGTATAATCATCAACTCCGTTATCATGTAGCACGTATGTTGTGCTGTGTATCTACGCCTGTCTCTTGCACGACAACTGTACGTGTAACTGTACCATGATGATCAGTATCATAATCAGTTCCGTTATCATGGATTCAATATGTTGTGTATCTACGTGTGTCTCTTGCGGTGCGTGTAGAGCGCGGCGGGGTGCGCGAAGGCGGCGGCGCAGTGTCCGCAGCGGTGCGGCCGCTCCCCCGTGTGGCATAGCACGTGCGTGCGCAGGTACGATGACGACTGAAGATAAATCATTGTTATTATCAGTGTAAGTATTATCTTTATCATTCAAATCACCATCCCCGTCATCATTAACAAAATAATTGTCAAAACTAATATATTCATCATTATCATTAACAGTATCATCAATATCGTTAATATTATTCGCATCATCATCGCAACCATCATAAAATAATTGTCATAATCAGTGTTTTCATTTTCATCACTAACAGTATGTCTTGATCACCCCTGCACTCACTACTTACACTACAATTATCATAACCAGTATCAAAGTTAACTTTAGTTGAGCCGTTTGCTCATCACCCTTTTCAATAAAAATAATTATAACTCACAGTAAACCCTTTCCCACAGTAATGACATATCTTGTCCCTGGGTAACTGTTTGTTCTCGTGGATGAAGTCAATGTGCCTTCGAAGAGCTCTCGACGTTCTTAATACCTGCAGGAGAAGATATCAATCAGATGTATGTATCATTAGTTTTGAATTTTATTTTGTTTAATTTTCTTTTTTTTCTTGTTTTTCCATTTACTTTTTTTTTCTCTGTTAGTACGTTTTCAATTATTATTATATTCTCTTTTGTAATCTTAACATTGTGTTATAGTCCACTTTGTATTCTTTGTAATGTCGTGAAACTCTTTTATTGGCTTTCAACTTTTATTGTAAGATAAAATTAGATATAGCTGTTTTTGTATAAGCTGTTGAGTTTCCAAATAAATAAAATAAATAAAAATAAAATAAGATTATTAAAAGTTGATACAGTACGGGATAAAAGAACAGGACTTTAGTCTATTTATACTACAACTTTTCTCTTATCACAAGAGGATTTTTTACTTTTGAGATCTGTTGCTGAATGAAATAATGAACGAACGAATGATTGACTTAATACATTAATGACTGAATGAATGAATGAACGAATCAATTGAATTTGAAAATAATTCCACCGTACCTTAGAGCACTGGTTGCACTTATACGTGGCCATCTTGAGGTGCGCCCATTCTATATGGTACTTCAGGTTTCCCTTACTCACGAATCTGGCGCCGCATTCGTCACACATATACCTATAAAATGAGACACTATGATAAAAAGATTAGGTTATTTTATAGCTAAGGATACAATGAATTGGTTCTATTGATGGTAAGAGACGAAATGCCCATAATACGAAACGACATCTCAATAGATACAGCTTTTTTTCTTATAAAATAGTCCGGCAAACGAACAAACGGGTCACCTGATTTGTGCCTGATGGTAAGTGATCACTGCCCATGAACATTCACAGCGCTTGGATCATAGATGTGTTGCCGGCTTATCAAATCGGAAGGGGAAAGTGAAGGAAAAGGAAAGTAAGAGGAAAAGGGTTATTGGGCATCATCAAGGAACAGGCCAGTTTAAGATTATTAAACAAGAAGCAAGGAATAAATAAGTTCATAAACTATACTATCCTGAAATAAATAAAATTATTATTTTAAACAGAAAATAGTGATTTTGCTTAAGTAGCTTCAAAATACACAAGGTGGTCGGACGACCTGGTTCGCAGGAAGTCACTGGGTGCTGCTCCAACAGGTCTATGCGGCGGGGAGTATTCTTTGGGGAGAGAGAGCTTCAAAATGAGAACTAACTTCTTCTCGACGTGGTTGGAGTGGCACTTCAAGTGCCTGGCGAGCGTCTGCTTGGTGCGGAAGTGCGCGCGGCAGACGCGGCAGTACGCGGCGTCGCCGTGCGCCGACTGCACGTGCGCCGCCAGCCCGGAGCGCTGCCGGTACTGCTTGCCGCACTGCTCGCACGCGAACGAACTCGACTTGTCGTGCACTGTGCTGCTCGCACGCATACATACAGCTTACATCATCATCATCATTATCATCATCATCATCGTCGTCGTCATCATCATCATCATCATCATCAGCCCGTTACAGTCCACTGCTGGACATAGGCCTCATAATGGAGAGCTTACATAATAGGCCCCATTTAAATGTAATAACTAATTCGTGGTGGTTTACAACTGTCTTCTATGGCTGTAAATGTCTTTATGCGAGGTCATTTACCTATTTAGTTCATTGTTTTGTGACCCGCTTATTAGGGAGGGAAGTGGACCATAATTTATTTCCAACAATCCCCGGATAACAGGCAATATGTTCAAAAAAATCCTTACTAAAACTCCAATAATGTAACACAAGGTGTAACAAAATTCGTAACATATTCTTTGCATCGCGTGCGCTGTGAAAACTATAAGATAGCCTATACCCAGCAGTGGGAACCTACAGGCTTTAGACGATGATGATAGTGAAAATAATAATTTGGTTAGTTTTTTGTTTCGATCATAGACTATTTTTTTTCTGGACAATAAGTTAAATCATTGGCGTAGCACAGCAACAGAGTGCTTGTACCCGTAAAGAAGAAAAAAAAAAGTAAAATGCTTAATTTTTTGACCGAAAAATGAAATAAGCCTTAGATTTAGACACATAATTTAATTTTCCAACATCAATAGTATTAACTTACTTGATGTGCAGTCTGAGTTGAGTCCCCTTCATATACAATTTGTTACAATAAGTGCATTTGACTTGGTTATGTCTGCCTTGGTGATACCTGTAGCTTCTGTGTGAACTAAAAACAAAGAAATTTTATTAAACATCATACAAAAAATTACAACTTCAAAGTACCATTTTTTTTATTTAATCCACGGAATATGAAAAGATGTACAAATAAGATAAAGGGAAAAGTGGTGTGTTAGATTCACAAGATTATAGCTTGCGACAGTCAATAGTCTCTGCCTACCCCTATGGGATGAGATACAAGTAAATTGGACCACATTATGCCACAATGTGTATGCAAAAAAGAGTGCGTGGTGGCCTGTTGGTAACGGACCAGACGCGGCTGTCTACATTTTCACGGTGGTCGCGGGTTCAAACCCCAGGGCACACCTCTGACTTTTCGGAGTCATCTGTGTATTGATTTGTCAATCACCACGCACTATAACGGTGAAGAAAAACATCGTGAAGATACCTGCATACCATAGCGATTTTTAAGAACATCTCTAGTATGTAAAGTCCGCCAACCCGCACTAGGCCAGCGTGGTGGACTATATGGCCTAACCACTCTCGATTGTAGAGGCGGCTCGTGCCCTGCAGCGGGTCGTATATGGGCTGATACAATGCCACAAGTTACTACTACTATAATTGATTTTCTAGAATGCATACCCTTGCTAAAAGTCTTGTCAGTCAGTCCGAATGTTGGCTTAACTACCAATGGCACAAAACAAGCAGCGAGCATAGATTTCCTATCTTTGCATTCTAAGGTATAATTAATTATTCCGTATACCTCATTAGTTCTTTGTTTTGTCACCCACTTTATTACGGAGGGAAGTGGACAATAATTTATTTCCAACTCCTATTAATTTAACTTTGTGATTGATTTCGTTGCGGGTTGAAGACAAGTTAGACATTCCTGGAGACTCGCTGAGCTTCAATGCTCAGTGTCATTACAATGCGTGCTGTTGATCCTGCGACACAGAAGTTGCAGTAGCGGGTGTGAGAGCGGGACATTCCAATACTTAGTTCCACTATTCGGCACTAGATGGCGCTATTAACGATTGTCAACCCCACACAACAACTTACTGAGTTTCAAAGCCGCAATCTTCAACTTTACATTGGTACAATTGCGGTCCATTTGTATGCTTCTCCCTGTAGTGTAATACAGCTGATCTTTCATCCAAGTATTGCTTGTCACACATCTTACATTTAAACCTGAAAGGAAATACGAAATAAATAAATTATACCCAACAGATCAAAACAACATCTTTATCCAAATAGTCTTATACAAGATCTTTTGAATTGTTAATTTCTGCTAACACCGCTTCGGAACTTTATGTAGCTGTGAAGAAGAAACGGCGCAAGAAACTGCAGCAACACGAACTGTCTTTTTTTTTGCTTCTTTTTCTTTCCTCCTTCAGACATCTACATGCTGAGATCGTTTAAGATAGCCGGATGCTTACTACCCCTTTCTCTTCCTGTTCTTTTTCCTTCCCACTCTCCTCTCAATTTGATGGTCCGGCAACACATCCATGACCCAAGCGTTGTGGGTGTTCATGCAGTGATTACTTACCATCGGTGCCCCTAGCCGGAACATTTTGCAGTATCGTAATAGAATAGTAATAGTAAAATTTTGTATGGGAATTTAAACAGCGCCATTGTGAGCGTATTTGGAACTAAAATTTCACAGCGGGAAACGTTTACTTTACTATACGAGAATTACTATACGATACTTCAAAATGTTCCGGCTAGGGGCACAGATGACTAGTTTGCTCGTTTGCCAAATCTATAAAACAAACATAGTCTTGACCCCACACTAACATACAAGTTTTCTGTCGTGTATAACTAACTACGAGACCTTTTCGGTCTCACGACACATCCGAAACATATTTGTGGATCACACAAACATTTGTCTCGGTGGGGTATCGTAGCGACCTCTCGTTTCACAGCCAGCGTCTAATCAACCAGCCATGGAGGGTGTGGGAATAAGACTAAGGAAGATATAAATTATATTTACCTAGTAAAGTGTCGCTTATGATGAGCTTTTAATGATATGTCACTGTCATATACTGATTCGCAGATTTCGCACATAAAGCCATCACAAGTCTGAAATCGAAATATTTATTAAATGTGACAACACCAGAAAAACCATTGACCATTAGACCCTTCAGTACATTAAGAGTATCAATAAGATGGCCAAAGAAAATCGCGCCATCTGTTAGGGTTTTTCAAAACTATGTGGAAAGAAAAATGCTAAAATACATTTATTATAGTAACTTAATGTGTAAATGATTTTTTTCTTAATGGTAATTATTATTGTTTGTCACTTGGCTTCGTTATAGGTCGCAGTCTTGATATACCCTGTATATTTATGCCAATTAGAAAAATACAAAAGGTCACTAACCTGCTTATGTTTGCTATTGTTATGATTCTTCAAATTAATCTCATGGTCAAACGCAACAATACACTTCTCACATTTGAAAGGCCTTTTTTTATATTTATCTCCTTCTCTTTGTATTTCTCTTTCCTTCTCCATCTCCTCTGTACTCAGTATGGTTACTAAAAGCTTTCCTACATATGTTGCTATTGTACCTTTCTTACCTTTCTTTTCTTTTTTAATTAACTTGGTAGTTACCTTTGAAACGAGATAAATTAGGTATTATGTAATAAATGCATTTAAGATAAAGTAATTAAATTTTGCATTACCAGTAACACCAGTATGTATAGGCTCTGAACTGTAAGGTCTTTAGTTCAAATCCCAGGACAAGCATTCTACATTGTGTGTTTTTCAGACAGAAAAATCCTATATGAATTGCTTGGAACTAGATTTTTTTGTGGTATGACAAATTGAAGAAATAGCCATGAATTTATATAAGTATGTATATAATTAAAGTTAGCAGCTATCAATATTACATAATATCTAAAACTCTTACCTCTTTCTTCAACACACATTCCTTCTCAACAAGAGGTTTCACATCCTCCAATATATTAATTTCTTTCTTAATGCTTATCTCTTGGTAGTCCTTGCTGCCCGTCGTCTCAGGTTTTACATCATCATCCTTCGCTGATGTGGGGTAGACAGATAGGACCTCCACTTGAGTGCATTGTAGATTGTGGTGGTAGTTGGTTTTGAATTCTAGTGCCTGGAACAAATATTAATATGGACATACAGTTTAATTTGATAGTTAGTTTAAACAGAGAATAAAGATTGAAATAAAACTATTTTACGGATTTAATCGCGATTAGGTTTAATTTTTACATTTTTTAACTTCCCGACGTTTCGATTGCTTTTCAGCTTTCGTGGTCACAGGGCGGACTGAGGTATTAGTCATCCGCTCTGTGACTGTTACAATTAAACTAAAAATTAATTTAAAGGATGTAAAAATAAAACCAAATCGCGATAAAATCCGTAAAAATAGTTTTATTTCAATGTGTAACATTGCGTAAATCTAAGAAACCATTATGCAGAGAATAAAGGTTAAATAAATATGTGTACTAGTTATGCAGCTTAAATTATCATCATCATCATCAGCCCGTTGCAGTCCACTGCTGGACATAGGCCTCTCCCAAGGTACGCACACTCTAATAAGGCAAATAAATGGAATTATAAAAATTGTGTCATATGTATAAATTGATATTATAGGTGATGATCCCAACATTGTTTAATTGTTATGTTAATACTTCGTTTCGTTTCTCTCAGCCATATTAAATATAAAGTAAACTTATTTGTATTAAAATATATCCTACTTGCAAATCATAACAAGTTATTAATGAACTGCTCTGATTTAAACCAACTTGTAATTTTTGTAATAATCACTACATTGTAAACTGGTTTTGAAAAGAGCAACACTAGAGTTTCTTGCCCGTTCTTCTATAGTGAAAACCGCTTTCCGAACCGGGTGGTAGTTCAAAAAATGACTGAATCTAAACAATGTTGAACATTTTAATGGATTCAATAAATCATTTTCATTTCATTTTCATTATGATTAATATAATGTAAAACATTGTCATATAAATAAATGTCTGATTGGTATAACAATAATTAGAAATTACCTTCTCATTCAAAACCACAAGGCTCTCTTGTACCTGTTGTATGAATCCATCTATTTTCTTCAATAATCTGTGACAGTGGTAGCATACTAGGTAGTTTTCTATGTCCATGAATGTGCACTGAAAATGAAACATATTATTAATTTTATTTATCCTCTTTATTGTACATATCAAGTAAGACAGGAATTACATAACAAATAAAAATAAAAATGGTACAATGTACAATATTATAGAAAACAAAAGATTAAATATATTGTCAGGTTTTATGAAGTCACATCCAATTATTATCATTATCAACAACCCCAGGAAATCCACTGCTGAACATAGATTTCCATAAAAGTTTCTACAGTGACCTATTGCTCTTGTTGGAAACCTTTCTGTTTTTAATTGACTGTTCATTTCCTCCACTCAAGAACTTTAAGCCCTATGAAAAAATCTTCTAACTATGTGCTCTGCCCACTTCATCCTGCTAATCCACGGTATATAGGCAACTTTTGCACTGGTACAATCTTTTGGGGAATTAGCAGAAATTAATGAATCAAAAGATCTTGTAAAAGAGTATTTGAATAAAGAATATTTTGATTTTATTGATTGATTATAACGAAGGTGCAGGCTAGTATGACAACCCTTCTCATTGGTAAAGGCGGTTTATTCAAGCTATGTGCAATCAACCACCACTGGTCAGATGAAAACTTTCAACATAGTGGTGAGATATCAATATTTTTTTTATTGCGTGAATGGTTAGTCGAGCATGCCGTGCCTGATGGTAAGCGATATGACTGCTCATGAACAGTAGCACAACCAAACAACACCATGAATCAAAGCAATGCTCGGCAATCCACTGCGCTCGCCATCCTGAGACATAAGATGTTAAGTCTCAATATGTCCAGTAGTTACTCTGGCTACAAATCAGGATATTAAGAGGTTCTAAAAACTTGTGTAATCAGAGTGTAAAACTTGGTTTCTCGTTACGAATAACCATAATATTTACCGAAAGAGTAAAATGTGTATGCAGGAAAGTATTATGAGCACACGAAGCAAGGGGTATCAGCGGTGAGTTCTGCGCGAGACAGCACACGCATACCGAACGCATTGAGTATACATCTTGCTTTATTTGAGCCATTTTTACACAAAAACTAAAATAATTCAAATGTTTGTTGCACGTTTGTTTGCATTTCTGACATAACAAATTACTCTGTAATTTTGACATTAGTGGGTTGTAGTCTGTACTCTGTAGAGATGATGATGATAATGTCGACAATTAATCACAGAATCGAATTTCGTAATCGATACCACAATGCACGTTATTAATATTTAGAATTTAAAAAAATATCGGAGTGAAGATATGCTTATTACGTATAAAGGGGTTCAGCAGAAGATATTACTCCACTAAAAGTCTTCATGTACTTTTTACAATTTATTATTCCAATACCGTTCAATACAATCTTATATCCTCTTTACAAATTGTTCCTACTTGTTTTACATTCTCTCCTCACCCAATATTGACTCAATCCGATTAGAATATCTTTAATAATTCATGATCCATTTTCCATTCCACATTTTTAAATTACCCGTCAAATTACTAATGTCACATATTATTTTTAAAGGTTTTATATCTAAACCTAACAGCTCGGCCATCCTACTTTAAGCGAGTCCCTTCGCTTATTATTAAAAAAAAATTATACAGAATTATGGAGTGGTCAAACTAAATATGAATGTTATGCAAAATATACATTTCGAATTTGTTAGTGAATAAATGATTGCATAGCATATTTACAGATTATTTCTTGTTTATTAGTAAGTTGATGTCGCAATTAATCTACTAAAATAAACGTCAATAATTTCGTCAGAAAATAAAAACAACATTTATGACAACATTAATGTAACATAAATAAATATTTGTAAAAAAATAATCTATTCATTAACATTCTTCAAAAAAAAAAATGCGAGATAGAATAACCAAATCAATCAATTTGATGACCAGTAATTAGTAGTGCAATTTGAATAAATATGTATATTTGACGTTCTCGTATTCAATAAAACAAACATGATACTTATGGATATGTTGTTACAAAAATGTATGTAGGAAATTACTATTTTGAGTGAAGACAAAACTAGACATTTATGCTACACAACTTTGTCGGTGCCATTTTCAGATGATTCTGATTTAAAGTTTCAGTAAAATTCAGCTAGAGTTTTATTTTATCCACAGGAACTATAGTTTCATACCTTCTACCATGGCTCCGAATCATAGGTGTGTCTTCATTCAAAAATCGATCGTTAATAAGCATTTTTACTATGCGATAAATACCTTGAAACTTTACACAAGTTTCTGTGATTTTCCGTCGTGAGCTACCTGTCTCTTTACTCGCACTAAATCTCCCTCCTTCTCTTATGTCCGCGGCGTTCTATGTTAATTGAAGTTAGTAGCATCTCTAACCTGTTGTCAAATTATTATTTCTCCGGCCTTCTGTCTCACATCGTCCAAGTTTTCTATCGAAATTTTGTTTAATTAATTACTTCACTAAGCTTACCTTTTGTCCAGCTAATGATATTGAATCCAGACAGCAACTCTGAAGAGTTCTTTTGGGTCATTCTATGTTTTGTGGTGTTTATACCAACTTGTATGTTTGTGATGTGTTCGTCCCAAGACCTTTCATATTCACCATGATTTGACGTAGACAATTCATCTACGCATCTTTGCAAACCAATAATGTTCTTTTATAGGTTAACTAGCATTTGCCCGCAACTTCGTCTGCGTATTTAAGATAATGTAGACGTTATATCGCTAAAACTATTCCGTTGTAACCTTTACGTAAACTCTTAACAAAAATTAACATCCAACATTACTATTTCCAATTCTGACTCAGAATTTAGATTATCGGATCAAAGGGGTCAGTTATCGATTCAGAGACCAATCTGATAAATAAGTAAAAAGTTCAAAATGACGGCCAGCATTTTCAATTTTGAATACAAATCTAAATTATCGGAACTTAGATATCGATTTTGAGACCAATCGCATCTATAGATTAACGTTCTTATAAATATATAGTTTTAAAACCTATTTTAGGTATCGAATGTTTGTTTTCTCGCTCAAACTGAATTAAAAAGTCGTTCGAAAAGGACAAAAGTTAAATTTTCATAAGAATAACTTCAGTAGCTTTAATTTTCCATACAAACTTTTCATCCCTTATTTTACACCTTTAGGGTTAAATTTAAGTAAACAGAGTACGCACTTATTTTTGGTTTTAGATGAGTAATTATAATGTCAAGTTTGAAATCTGCAACTTCAACGGTTGCAGTTTTCCATACAAAAATATTTTCCCTTTTCACCCCCCCTTAGGGGTTGTATTTCCAAAAGTCCTTCCTTAGTGCTACCCTACGTTGTAAAAGAAATCCCTGTATAAAATTTAAAGTTTCTAGCTTCAGTAGTTTCAACTATGCGTTGATAGGTCAGTCAATCAGTCAGTCAATAAGGTTCCTCTTTTAAATATATAGATAAGTTTTTCCAAATCCCCAATGTTCCACATCGTCATAAGAGCTATTTAATTGCCTACGTGACCAATAAAAAAAAAACAAATAAACGAATTTAATTTCATGAAGTTGAATCCACCAGTAAGATATACGAGTTATTAAATCCGTCTTGATTAACTGTGAGCAAAGTGCATTACAACCGGTTAGAATCTTAAATGGTATTCCTAATAAATATACCCGTATCTAATAAATATAACCTATAATAATAAGAGAGGCAATAACAGTAAGGGTTTCGGCTCATACGAATGGAACTTACTTCTTCGACTGTTGTCTTCCGACCGAAGTAAGAGACTGGTTGCAACATCCCATTCAAGTATCGTTTGGGCAATATACCAGCTAGTCCTTCCTTACAAGCATCAGTATGCAACTCTATTTGTGCCTTAGAATCGTGCAATGCTAGTATGCGTCGACTCGTAAGCAATATTTTTACTTTTATGAACGCTTGCTTCTACTCATGATTTCAGAACCATCTTATATATTCTTTAGTAAATTTGTTAAAGTAGCAGTGATAATTACGTACCCGTGGACGAAGCGTCTAAAAAAAAATCCAGACAGTCTGTAAAATTATCGCACTTCGTGCTGGTTAGTAGATCTTGCGAAACTCGAGACTGCTTCGGTCTTCCTACTGCTAAGCTGAATACCATCTGCATTGAGGTCAAATCCTCGGAAATCAAACAATTCAAGAAAGAAATGACACTTACTTAGTTTTAACGTTAAGCCACCTGCTTTCAGTTGTTGTAGCACTTCTCCTAATCTTTGTATTTAATTTTAGCTTTCCTTAGGATCTTACTTATTGTCCCTTGGAGGAAAGATGGCGCATTTCCAAACCGAAGGGAATACGGTTTGACTCAATCTGTTCAGCAGCTATCACAAAAGCGGTTTTTGCCCGAGACTCTTCAGACATTGGGATTTGGTAAGAACCTGAGGTCAAATCCAAAGATGTGAACAAAATATTACCTGCAATCAAGTCAAATTGATCTTCCCCTCGTTGCATTAGATAATGATACCTTTTAGTTTTTCGTTCTTAAGACCCGTAATCAACGCACAAGTGATTATCGTTTTCTTTTGAACAAGGAAAATCGGGCTTGCATAAGGCGATGATGATATTCTAATCATACTACTATCTAACATTTCCGGGACCATACTACTTACCCTGACTTTCTCAGTGAAAGATTGGCCTAATAAGACAGGATGCACAATAAGAAAATTTACTACGACATACAAGTCGATAGTTTCGGTTATACCTTGAACTTCGACAGGACTTACCAGGTTAGCCTCTATACCTCTCAGCATCGGTAAGTTTAGACGAGGACTAATTTGAAGCCTTAGATAATCGACATCAGAAATTCTGATAAGAGAGCATTGAATCCATGGATCTAAGTGACATGACGTAGTGGATCCATTGACATTAATATTACGCAAACTCTTGCCAGCTTCAGAACCTGACTTTCACGTATTCCTGTAAAAGTTTGAAGTAAGATGATCAATCCGATTAAATCCGTGACCAACTTCGTTGCAGTTAAAACACCTTACCATTGGATTGGTATTATTACCTGATTTAGCAGAACCTGCAGTACTGGTCCCAAACCTGCCCCTTTACATCCTATGCATTTAACAGTTTTAAAATATTTAAGTACCTGTTCGGGTTCTCGAAACTGAGCTACATGGGCGCTAACTTTCACTGCTCGATCCCCTATGCTATGGAAAAGACAATCTACAGTTTTTTTTACCGGTAATTTTACATCTGTTCAATGGATTAACCTTTGCATAATAAAAATGCTTAAGAATCGCCATATCACTTTATAAGCTATCATTTGTGTTAAGAGCTCGGCATAACCCTCTCTATACCGAAATAATTCAACTAATTTCCTTTTCGACTCGGATCCCGTATGTTATATTTAAATGAAACCCTGGTACCATGTTTTTGCAGCGCTAGTTAATGTGGGAAGACAATAATGGATATTTTCTTTTTGTACCCAACCATAAATTTCCTCTATATTAGTTATCCACGTTAAAATTTTTGCTACTTGGATAGAAGCTCAAACTACGGTACTACGTAAACGTTGAACATGATATTAGGTTTATCCGAACTCCTAACTTAGTCTAAAACAGTTTAAAAAAAAAATGTCCATAAGTAAGCCATCCCGTTCCGTTTCTCTTGCCTTACTTCACCTTGTTCTTCATTGCCAATAAGTGCATACTCTTTCCTCGAGTACTGCCCACATCTTAACAATTCCTTCCTTCAACGCTTTCCTCGGGTAATCCGTTTAACATTTAACCCCCCACCTAGGGTTTTCCTTATTTATTTTTTTTGTCCTCCGCCTAGGACATACACATTGTTAACCCTTTCCTCGGGTAATCCATTTAACCTTAACCCACCACCTTGGGTTTTCCTTATTTTTGGTCCTCCACCTAGGACATATACATTGCCAACCCTTTCCTCGGGTAATCCATTTAACCTTAACCCACCACCTTGGGTTTTCCTTATTTTTGGTCCTCCACCTAGGACATATACATTGCCAACCCTTTCCTCGGGTAATCCATTTAACCTTAACCCACCACCTTGGGTTTTCCTTATTTTTGGTCCTCTACCTGGGACATACTCATTGTCAACCCTTTCCTCGGGCTGCAAAGAGCATTTAACCTTAATCCTCCACTTAGGGTTTTTCTTATTTCTTTATCTGAAACTAACAGAATCCAGCTTAATAGGTGCCAAACCATGAACAAAAAATACGCGTTAAATTTGTAACGGGTCACAATATTCGTTCGATAACACAAAATAACCTTTTAATGAGAATAATTATTGTCGATCGGTAGTTCAACAGTGTGATAAAATAAATTGAGATGTTAAAAAAAATCATAATAATAATAAAAGAAAAAAAATTGTATAATAAATAAAGAGATACAATAAGTATTTAAATATATATCAAATTTATTTGAATCTTATACACCTCTTCGTTGCATGAATTTATATTTTATACATTTTAGATAATAATATTAATAGACATTGTTTTAATAGTTGGAATGAAAAGAAACAAATATAAAATAAATATTACCTTCGACACAAAACTATAAAAAGAAATTGTAGTACTAGTAAAGTATAAATGAAATAGTTTTCCTAATATTCTTTGAAATAATTTTGGAATTGTAATGTTCCATTCAAAATATTATAATATGATATTTATATTATACGCATTGATGTCAAATGGCGAAACATATTAGACATTCACTAATTTAATTTATTCATTTATTGTTATAAATAATCATATTAAAATAACATAAAATATAATAAATTGTTACTTAACTTTTCCTTATGGAGTGGACGTGTTAGGAAAGAATAAAAATTTTCCTAGTAATCCCGCTTCTGAACTAAAGGGGTTCAGCAGAAGATATTACTCCACTAAAAGTCTTCATGTACTTTTTACAATTTATTATTCCAATACCGTTCAATACAATCTTATATCCTCTTTACAAATTGTTCCTACTTGTTTTACATTCTCTCCTCACCCAATATTGACTCAATCCGATTAGAATATCTTTAATAATTCATGATCCATTTTCCATTCCACATTTTTAAATTACCCGTCAAATTACTAATGTCACATATTATTTTTAAAGGTTTTATATCTAAACCTAACAGCTATATGTAAAAATTTATGTAATACCTATGCTTGGAACCAGTCAACCTATCTTGAAGTGTTTCGCCAAGAGTGAGCAGCCGGCATTATAAAATATAAACATAGACCTTTGGCAGCATGGTCCTTGACCTTAGCCAGTTTAATGCCGACGGAATAAAAAAGTGGCTATTTGACAAACTAAAACATCTGTTTTTTTATTTATTTACAAATAAAACATTAATGTTATATTTTTCCACATAAATATCTCTTTGAATATACCTTTAAACTACTTTATTATCAATTATATAAAACTGAAACTTCTTACATTTCAAATAGTGTTTTAAAAACACTAAAAATGGACGAGAGTGTTATAAAACTGGAATTAGAGGTGAATTTTCAGTGCCGCGCGTGTTTAAGTGTCGGCAGAAAGCTGATACCATTAGTAAAATATTTAAATGTTTACAAAATATTGACTTCTCCACTCGATTTGCCGGTAAGCTGTTTTTTAAATTAATTTTTATAGGTAATGGAAACCGGTTTTTGCGGTTGATGATAATCGCAGTGTCATGTTTAGAGCTTAAATTAAATTACGATTTTTAATAATTAGAGTTCTGTGATTTCTAAAATACCAATAAGATTATATAGTATATTTTTCCATTAGTTTCATACAGTTAGCAATAAGAAAATCTTATTTTCTTTAATTCAAGTCTACACATGATACTTAGTAAAACTAGGTACCAGTTATTTATATGTAGTTTATTTTTATAGGACAAAACATCAGAAACAGTGCAAGTGTGTTGGGAATGCCACTCATTGTTAAAAAAGGCGGCAATGTTTCAAAAACATGTGCAGAGAGCTAATGAAATACTGCAACTCGGACAGGTATTGTATATATTTATATGGGTCCCTGTCTACTATAACAAAACATGCAAGTACTATGAATGTATAAATATATTTGTTTGAATTATATTGGAATGTTACAAAACAGACTAATTCACCACCATTCAAAAACATGCCACAGTAACTTTTATTGATAATAATCCTTTATTCTTCTAGTACCTTCTTCTTGTTTAGCCCCCAACAGCTTATACGATTTTTTTCATACTGGGAACTCACAGTATGCTTCAAACTATGGAAAAATTCCAGGACCTCACATTTCTAGTTCACACTTTTGCTATTTAAAAATATAATTAAATATTTATCCAACTTGAATATCATTACTTTTTACAAGAATACTTATAAATAATGTGACTTATATTTTATATGCTGTTACAAAGAACCATATCTAATATTACACAGGAGCTAATATTAATTCACACAAAATTATCTATTCCAGACTTACCTCTACGGAACCTTATCAACGCTATCAACGATCGTCCTTAATGACTGCACAAACACAATACACATACTCGAAACAGACGTACCATTAATAAAACCAGACATATTGGAATCCAGCGATAATGGTGATCACGCTGAAGACTTTACTCAACCCGATATCAAAACTGAAATTGACAAAGAAACAAAAAAGAACAACCGATGGGCGGAAGAAAGGGCTATGCAGAACAAAAGGCCCAAGTTTAAATTATTAGCCAATTGTAATGAAGTTTTTAGGAAAGTTAAATTAAGTGATGAGGAGTTGAAAGAGTTCAGAGAAGGTGTGAAAAGCAGGGATTATTATAAATCCAAGAAGTACAAGTGTGAGAAATGTGTGATTGCGTATAAGGATGAGAAATTGCTTGGTAAACATTTAAGGAAGTTTCATAAGGTAAGGGTTATAGCCTTTAGTGCATATGCATTTAATATAGATAATAAGTTTTGTAGTCTTAAGCTCAAACTGAAACCGATATCTAAAGTGATATATTGATTAAATTAACTGTTTACTCAAATTGTAGTCATTTTCTCAACCTGTAGTCATTTTTCGAAGCAATTATACTCTAGACTCCCTATAGCCTATAATTATCATATTTATTCAAAGTATCATCAAGACACTGACCATTTCACTATTTAATTGAAAACTGAGTTTTATTTAATTATGTTTCAGTGCACAAAACACTACAAATGTGATATATGCGATTCAAGTTTCTGTAATAAGCGCCATCTTTCGTCGCACATACAAAAACACTACTACGTTTATGAGTGCACCCTGTGCGCACACAGATTTAAAGGCAGGAACGAAAAGATCCGACATTTCCAAAAGCAACATCGCAAAGTGTTTCAGTGTTTGAAATGCGAGCTGAAGTTTTGGTAAGCATTTATACTACAAGTATATAATACTAGCGGCCCGTCCCAGCTTCGCCTGGGTGTAGATATCTTTTGATTCAACTCCACATCAGATAGATGTTATTTTTCGTACAAACTCTTGTATACCTAAACCTCTTGAAACCTAAACTCGACGTAGCTACCCTACTGTCGCTTCTTTTTTGACTATGACCTGTACTCCTCAGTCCCGTCCCGTCCCGTCTGTCAAGTCACATCCGATCCGTCCCGTTCTTTCTCCTCATTATCCATCCTGTCTCGTCCCGTGCCTTTACATTTCGTACTATCCCATCAAATGAAATCTGTCAACTATCCAATCCTATCCCGTCCCTCTCACTCTATTCTATCCCATCGCTCTATACCCAAATAGCGTGCCTTACGATTTTTTGACATTAAAACTTCAACGATTGCGGATAAGGAAAATCGGATGAGTAATACGGACGCTTCAGCGATTTTGGTTTCCATACAACATGTCATTCCTTATAACGTAGTGTTTTATATTCTCTTTGATTCCTTATTTCACCTCAATAATTTTCTTTTCCAAAATTGTTGGTTGTCATTATTTTTCGTTTGTAACAAAGAGCTGAAATATAATTTTTCATAGAAATAACTTAACTGGTTTTGATTTTCTATACAACATTCCAATCCTTTATTCAACCGCTTTGGAAAAAATATAGCCTATGACACTCAGCGATGTTACATGTTTTTAACGGTGAAAGAATTTATAAAATCGATTCAGTAATTCCAGTGATTATGATATTATGTGATTTTTAAATTATACTCGTATAATGGTGGTGAACGATAGGACATTGTAAAAAATTGTGATAATAGTGATTTCCGATTTTAAAAAGAAGTTTAGTTTTACACAAAATACATTTCTGAACACACGCATAAACATTTGACAGCCAATTTAAATGTCAATCCTTTTTCATTAACGACATTAATCTACTTAATTAAAATCTAAAATGCGCCATTATTCGAATATTGTGGATATATGTTGTCGATTCGAAACCTTTATTTAAATACGTTCTTTAATTTGCGGGAAGAGTTTGAACTATTCGATTTCGTTTCTTTTTTTTTGTTTATCTGTTCTCCAACGCACACTGTTTTGATAGATATGATTGAATTTGAACTTTGTACAGAGGTATTAAAGTGCAAATTGACTCTTTGACGTTAGGAACATACCTACATTGTTTAAACAACAGTAAGTGCTTGTAATTCAATATGAACTTTATACAATAGCAATAAAGCTCGTTTTAGTTAGAAAACGTTTGTATGGGAAAAAGAAAAGGGCTGTTTTTAGGGTTTTTCGGCAATTATTTGAATTTTTCTCGCCGTAAGAACCATCCTTGGACTTCCACAAACATTTTAAAAAAAGAATTATCGAAATCGGTTCAGCAGTTCACACGTGATGCCATGACAACGCGAAACGGGTTTCATTTTTATATATATAGATTAGAAGACTGTCCCGCCCTCACACCCGCTACTCAAACTCCCATACGCCAGGACGAACATCATTGAGATCACACCGAGCATTGAAGTGAACTGAGTCTCCAGGAATGTGTAACTTATCTTTAACCTCAAAGAAATTATTTTAATTTGGTTGATTAAATACTCAAGCAGTAAATTTAATAGGGGAGATGGTAGTAAAATTGTAGTATTAAAATTTCTTCAATATTTAAGCGTCACTGAAAGGGGGTTAGCCTATCACCATGCCATGTACAAACTCCTGACAATTCATGAAATATTTCAAATTGTAAAACTCATAAAAAGCAGGGTGCCTGGCCTGGATTTTCGTACCCAAAACCATACTCTTCATACTTATACGCCATCGCTATAATGAGCGATAATGAGTTTAATCGTATAATTGATTAATATAACCGTATAATCGAAAGTTGTCTGGAAGAGATCGTTCCAAGCGATATGACCGCCACTTGTAATACCAATTCATTTCGTAATTTGTTTTTGTATTCGTTTACAATAAAGTATATTTATTTGTATTATTTATTTTAGCAGTCGCCGTGAGTTTTTCAAGCATTTCAAGGAGTGGCACGAGCATTTCGTGTGCGATCACTGCGGAATTAGCTTCAAAATGAGATACTGCATTATCGATCATATTAGGTGAGATATATTTAATCTTCGAGCTGACGGCAGGATGTTCGTAATCGCCTGGACCACGAAAGCCGTATTGACACACGCAAGTTTGGCGCGTTTCGGATTTAGCCTGTGTATTTTCGTTTTTATCAGACAATCCGGCAAGAGTTAACATTATATCGATAGATACTTATCATATTTGTTTTTATTGATGTGCAATATCTATAGCCGCTCGTAAAACCGACTCCTAGCGACGACTTGCCACGCTTTATGATACAGGCTGCATAATAGTCTATTAACATTTTTATATTTTTTAGAGTAAATAATATTAAAAAAGAACGTCAAAAAAGATACAGGGAGCAGAACAGAGACAAATGAAAACGAAGTGAAGCGGAAAGAAGAAAACGTATACAATATTCGCAAAGTATTGCGGGATGCATCTACCTCTTTAAACACAAATAGAGATTTAAAATCCATTTTAGTTATCAAATGTTTTATCCCTTTCGAACGACTTTAGAATTCAGTTTGAGCGAAGAAGACAAAACATTCGATAGTTCAAATTGGTTTTAAAGCTGTCTATGAGTAATGCCGTTATACAATAGTTAACTATTTATATTTGGATTGAAGTACATTTATCATCATACAAATTACTGTCTCTTTATGGTGCCAGTAAATCAGAACCGTCAGTCGTGCAATAACTTGGTAACACTATAATTTTTAGTCAATACGATTAATCCAATTAAGTGACAGTCTGAAAACAATTTGAAAATCTGTCACATACCATTTTCCAGGAAACAGCACTCATCGTTCGAATGCAAAGACTGTAACAAGAGGTTCGCCCGGTACAACGGTCTCTGGCTCCACAACAAGCTCCGCCACACGCCGCCCGGCCAGGCCGCGTACTGCGTGGAGTGTGACAAGAGATATGTGGATATATATAGATATAGATGGCACCTCGCGAATAGTGCCAGGCATAAACCTAAGAAAAGGGTTCGGTGAGTGGCATATGAATTTTAATGGTTTTTGTGGTTGTAAAAATAGATGCGTGAGTAGCCATCCTTTGGCCAGATAGCGGGACGTATTGCACAAGAAGGCCGGCAGCGACTGTATGCGTAAAGCAGTAGACCGTGCTCTGTGGCGTACCTTGGGAGAGGCCTATGTCCAGTCCAGTGTACTGCAACGGGCTGATGATGATGAAGATGATGATGAATTAAAATAGGTGAAATTAGAGTTACCAAGCAGTCACCAAGGCAAATGTTTGTGTGACAAATATTTGTTTCGGGTATAATTGTTGGGATAGTTACTAGACTGAATTGGGCTGGAATGTAAAATAAAAAAACCTGAAAAACCTAAGTAACAAGTGATTATTTTCCGTAATATCCGAATAAAAAGTATAGAAAATATACCGAATTAACTTCATAGTTCTTTTTCCTTGAGAAATGCCCAACTAATAAATTTTTCGTCGTTTTCTAACAGGATCCCGTGTCCAGGCTGTGATAAAGTGTTCTCAAAAAACATATACATGAAGGATCATTACAATTTGGTGCATTTGAAGTATTATAAGTACAGGTGCGAGGAATGTGATAAGGTGGGTAACTTTACTAACATAAATGAGAAATTATATTGTTCCTGCACTCACACGACATCATCAAAGGACCGACATGTTTTTGTATTAAGAGAAACAATTCGATCAAGGGCGATAATAAAACGAATCTTTAATATTGATTAAGTGTATTTTTTTCATATTCTTGGAATATGTTATTTTTTATATTTTATATTTCGACTCCGCAACTTGTAAATTTGATCCAACTAAACAAGTATTTGTAGGACCTACAAGTATTAGTCCCAATTCTAGTATTTTCATGCCTGTAAAGATTTTTCTAATATCAGCTATTCTATACTCAACAGGACTCTAGTATACATGACGGTGCTTGAAAAAATATTAATAACAATATCTTATGACTGCAACTACTTTCTTTCAGAATTTCATAAGAAACGCCGACCTAGTGAAGCACAGACGGAGAGTCCACGAGGGCATACTGCCGCCCAAGAACAAGATCTGTGATATGTGCGGGAGAGGTTTCACGGTACGTATAATCAATCAAACATTTACATGGCTAGGATTACCATATGGAGGTGCTCTGCTTAAAGATTATTCTATGAACTAATTGAATGTAATAATCCAACACACGTACTTCCCACTGTAAGGCACGAGCGTCCTCTATGATTGAGAGTTCGATTGTCTATGAGTACGCACTTGACTTCGAAAAGCCAGTGGTTTGTCGTCGGATTTGAACTCATCACCTATTTATTATGAACTAAAACCTATTAATCGATATTACGTATTTGTTTAAATACGAATTATGCTGTTATCGACATTTCTCATTTCGTAAATATTGGGTCTGGAGGTATCAACTCCACTTACATACATAGTATTTGACTATAAGGTCTAAAATAATGCCTTCTTTTACAGACAAACAAAATCCTAACCAACCACATGAGGACGCATACTGGCGAGCGTCCGTTCGTTTGCACTACCTGCCCCGCCAGGTTCGCGCAGCACACGGCGCTCGCGTCGCACGTCAGAGCCGTGCATGACAAGCGTGACCGTTAAGACTACAAGTTGAGTGGGAGCATCCGTTCCTGTGCACTACCTGCCCCGCCAGGTTAGCGCAGCACACGGGGCTCGCGTCGCACGTCAGAGCCGTGCATGACAAGCGTGACCGTTAAGACTACAAGTTGAGTGCGACTACAAGTTGAGTGGGAGCATCCGTTCCTGTGCACTACCTGCCCCGCCAGGTTAGCGCAGCACACGGCACTCGCGTCGCACGTCAGAGCCGTGCATGATAAGCGCGACCGTTGAAGACTACAAGTTGAGTGGAGGCGCCCGTTCATTTGCACTACCAGCCCCGCCAGGTTCTATCAACACACGGTGCTCACGTCGCACGTGAGAGCCGTGCATGATAAGCGTTACCGTTGAAGACTACAAGTTGAGTTGGAGACTACTAGATTATTTTTAAGCTATATTTTTATATGGCAGCCATAGAAAGTATAAGAAGACTAAGGTTTAAACTGCTAAATAAGACTTATTTGCTGAAATATATACGCTTATAAAAATACATTTGTTTTATTCATTTACATACCTAAAACAACGTTGATATTAAATTTAAAAGTGTTGCTTTTAAATACTTTATTGTAAGAATAATATTTGCATAAATTATAGTATGCAAGTATATAACATTATCTAATCACCATTTATCTTCATGGTCGGTCCGAACCAATAATTATGAGTTATGACGATACACTGCATTAGTTTGTTGATTTAAATAATATATAAAAATTAAATTTAATTAAATTAAGGTTTGCTTTCGACAAGCACCTAAATAATTTTATATTTTTCGGAATTACAAGTTTAAATGTGTCGTAAACTCCTAAGGACGTATGAATGAGGTTCCTTAGCCACAAAACAGTAAACAAACACAACTCTATGGTAACAAATGGCGATTGTATTCGCCTATTTGTTTTCTATTGTGTATTTTTACGTAAATAAACATATATTTTACACTAAACGTAAAAAAAGCAATACATATTATACCTGAAGTTAATAGTTTACGAGTTTACTCAACGTATATTACGTATATAGTGTAAGAAAATGAATATAAATGTGTACGAAGTCCCGATAGTTACTTCTATACCAGTGCATCAATTGCCGGTCTTACCGCCGCCCCCACAGCCTCAGCAGCCGCCGCCGGAGCCGCAGAACCACATCAACCCTCCGCCAGAGCAGCCCCCGGCGCCAGACGAGATCAAACCGAAGCTCGAGAAGAAGAAAAAGGAGGCGATAGACGGACAAGCTCGCGAAATTATTTTCAAAGTTATAAAGTTTTTTGAGAGCGAAAAACAGAACAGAGGCTACGCGTTTCCAGTGGAGAATGTTGTTAAACGTGCGTGCGCGGCGACGGGGCTGTCTGAGAGCACCATAAAGAGGATAAAAAGGGACGGTTTGCGAGCCGAAGCGACACAGACAAAAATGACTGGTCCCAAGAAAAAACGGGTGAGAAAAACTAAAGTGCAACTAGATTATTTCCAATTGTGCGCGTTGAGGAGTATTGTGAACGGTTACTCGATGAGGAAAGAGGTTCCTACGCTAGGTAAGATCCTTGCCGCGGCGAAACTCGAATTAAATTACAGAGGCGGGAAAGAGTCGCTCAGGTTAATATTACTAAATAAGTTAGGTATTAAGTTTAAGAAGTGTGAGAAGAAGAATAAAAAGCCCCCTGAGCCGCCCCAACAGGCTCAGATGCAGCAGATACAGAATGTAATGCCACAGCATCAGCAGATGCAACCGATGAAGCCGATAGAGAACCAATGCGTTTACACGACAATGATGCCTCAAGTCCCACCTGTTTCGTACTAGATCTGTGTTGTGGTGGAGGCAGGGGGGCACGGCAAACTATCACAAGTTTAATCCACAAATTTTAGTTGAGAAATGCAGATTCTGATTGGATGTATCGGAATGTACATGATGCTTTGTAATGAAGTGACCAAATTGATAATGGTTTTGTTGCTATGAAAAAAAAATGTTATGCTAATAAGTCAATATGTATGGACACAAGTCACAAGATAGTTACATTATGTGATCTTTATGATAAAAATAATGATACAATAATGATGGCATTCAAATGAAGATAATGTTTACTATGGTGTTAAAACAATAAGCTATCTACCAGTGCAGCTCGCACATATCAAGTTTGCAAATAACACATGGACGATAGCTGTGATAAAATGCCCACACAAAAAGCAATATTTGTGTGCATTATTGTGTACTATATCTCATACGGCCTTATTCATAGACATATATAAACCTATTTTAGTTATCCAATGTTTTGTCTTCTTCACCTAAACTTAATTCTTTAGTCATTCAAAAGGGACAAAACATTCATTAACTAAAATAGGTTTTAAGTCTGTCTATAAATAAGGCCAATATAAATCTCATATTCAGCCACTTCAGTACTAAGCATATTACAAACCAAGAATTGGTTGTTTTGTTTGGTTAAGCCATATAACCATGTTTCATTATTGTTTACATATGTACCAATTATGTTTGTAATGTAATGGACATGCAATTTTATCATTTTTTTGTTTGTTAATGCTGATACACTTTTCCTTCTTATATATGTGTCTGATCATGGAAGCTTATTAAAGTCAACAAAGTCATTCTGTGATAGAAATCATGTTGATATTCAATAAGTATGGTAGAAATTTTAAAATTGTTTTTAACCAATTTCAATCCTACTATATGTAGGCTAATTATACAAAAGACTTGTTGAATTAATTGAATTGTTTAATAGATATTTCAAATCAAAATATTTTTTAATAATCCAACAAGATTTTATGACTTATTATTTATATTACCCCTTCTGTAGTCTTGAAGAAATGGCATGAGAAACGTTTCTAACAGAAACTATCTTTATTTTAATTTATCTTTCTTTCTTTCTATCTTTATAGTTGCCTGTCCATTGCATTTCATAACACAAACTGATATTTTATTCAATGAATAACAGGGAAGCTTTACAATTGTTCATGTTGTAACATAGATGGTCGGAGACTGCCCCGAGTCCTAACACTCCGCCACAATAAACTACAAATGTTAATTATTAATAGAATATATTAGTTGTAGAGGCAATGGAGTCATCAATAATGTTAAACAGGCTTGGTAGGGATAGAAAATGACTATTTATTACAATTGGCTGGTTCCAATATTGTGCTTATTTTGGGTTTTCAAGTGATAAATTCATTGACTAACTTTTTTTAAATAGTGGTTTTAAAAAGAAAAATTATTGAATGAGTGTTGTATAAAGAAAATGTTTTGTTCAGAATATGATTGCGGATAGTTTTAAAAGATGACTGGAAAATTTGAAGGCATCTAACTAAAACCTAAGTGAAAAACTGTTCTATAAAGCAAATAACAAAAATCTTTTTAGTTTTTTAATTGATGGTCAATTTATTTTCATTTCTGTTCAATTTTACAAGTGTAGTTTTTATTTACTTAATTTATTATCTAACTTGAAACCAAGAAGATTGGTTTCTTACATTTACGCTAATGTTACTCATTGAAATAAAACTATTTTATACGGATATTATCGCGGAAAACTGTAAGACAAACGAAACGTCGCGTCGGGAAGTTAAAAATGTAAAAATTAAACTCGCTATAAATCCGTAAAAATTAGTTTTATTTCACCACGAAGACTATTTTTTATCAACAAAAAATGCCACAATATTAATTTAGTTTAAGCCTTAGTGATGGTTAAAAGGATTGCCAAAAGACTCCATTGTCGATACAAGGTATCAGTTTTACTGATGAATTATGTACCTACTAAATTGGAGGCGTTTGCATCAACAAACAAATTTGAGTTTTTACTAAACTGAGGTTAAAAAAGCTTTTTGTTATTTACTTTACATTAATTATTAAGGAATTCAGACAGAACCTAGAACCTTTCATGCAGATGAAGATGGATTATTTCTAAAACTAAAGGATGCCAAGAACCATGTATTATCATGTTATATTTTTGTGAAACTGTCATCTCAACAAAATGATTTTTATCAAGCTGTACTTACATTTCTGCAGTGTAACTTAACAGCTTCCGCGGCTGATTGGTTAGACGCCGGCTGTGAAACGCGAGACCGCTACGATCCCCAAACCGAGATACATGGTTGTGTGATCCACAGGTAATTGCCTCGGGTGTGGGTATTTGTGAAAAAGGCCTCTTAGTTTCTAATACCCACAACACAAGATTTGTTTTGCAGTGTGTCAGGACTAGGTACGTCACTGTTGGATGTTCATAATAATTATTATGTTTCTGCGAATGCAGCTATACAATGTAATAAATATCTGAATTTGACATTATTTAAAATCTGTTTAGTCGAAATTCTGCCTAGTTTCGTTGATGCAAATGGTCTCCAATGTTTTATTTATATATATTGTACATAATTGGCTTCTGAAGTGCTTATTGTTCGACCAAAACTATAAGGTTTTTAAACATATATTTTATAATAAAATAAGTGTCTTAAATGTTAAAGGAACGTATGTGGCCTACCAAGAACATTTTTTAATAACGCCTTATTTACAAACTACCCACAGTGTTACACATGTTTCATCTCTTTCTTCTTCTTCTTCTTTGAGTGCCTCTTCAGTGCTGAAGGTTGGCCGTCAGCTTCTTGTATCTCTTTCTACTCAATGTTAAATGGTATAAGAGTGAAAGAGACAGCATTCAATGTCGAACGTTTTAGTATTGGTCCAAAAATATGCACTATCGAATGTAAATTGTTAATACATTAAAATAATTTAGTTATAAATTAATTATATTATCATAAGGCTGAATAATAATAATTGTATTTTTAATGGAATAAACTATGGAGTTGAATTATTTGATTTTTTATTACTCGTAAAAAATACATTATTTAGTATTCTATTTTCTGTTCTCGTTTGTCGGATGTCGGGTCCGATAAAATATCGGGTATAAGACATTTATGGAGCGGTTCATATGTTTTTTTTAGCCTTCGCAGGCAGACGAACATGCGGCCCGCCTGACAGCGATTTCTTATCGAGTCCGATATTCTCGCATTTCTAAGACATCATTCTTAAACTACAAATATATGTCTCGGATGTTAGTATTTTATTAACGAAGTCTCGTGGTTTGTGATAGATACAAAAAATATCTGAGGGGGTCAGGATTGTGTAAAAAAAGACAAAAGTATTTCCCAACCATCTTTATTAAAGATAACATCACAAGTATAATGCTTTTAATAGCTTTTGTATAAAATAAATTCTGTAGTTTAGAAACTTTTTGTTCAAGGGTTGTGCTAAATATAGATTATTTGACATTTTGGAAGCATTAATAAATAATTATCAGTCATGAAATTATGCAATAAGTACAAATAAAAACATTTTTAACAAGGATATAAAAAAGTTGTTTTTTAAAATTTCTATTGGTAATGCAAAATGAACCTTATACCTATATGTTAAAGTTTATTTTTGATATTTGTCATTCCACTTGAAAATTAAGTACATTTAACATTAAGAACTTTATCTCACTCAAAATTGATTTAGGTCGACAGTTCGATTGAGAGGGGTTAGGCTGCAGCTACGCTGGCCTGGTGTGGTTTGGCTGGCAGTCTCCATGGCTGGTTAGTTACGACGCCGGCTGTGAAACGAAAGGCCACGGGTTCGATGCTCGCACCGAGAAAAATGCTTGAGTGATCCACAGGTATTTGTTTCGGGTCTGGGTGTTTGTGAGACCGAAGTATCGTAGTTTCTGATACACGACACAAGACTCGATCTTAGTGTGGGCTCAGGGCTATGTATGTGACTGTGAGGTGTATTCATTTATTTTCATTATTTAGCCATCACTGTAAATTCAAGAGGTCGATTGAGAGAGGTTAAGCCATATTGCAGCCTAGTGCGGGTTTCATTATTCAACCATCATAGTAGCTACGAGAGTTCGATTGAGAAGGGTTAGGCCAAATTGCATTTATTTATTCAGCTATCATGGTAAGATCGAGATTTCCATTGAGAAAGGTTAGGCCATATTGCAGCCTAGTGCGGGTTTCATTATCCTACCATCACAGTAGATACGAGAGTTCGATTGAGAAGGGTTAGGCCATTTTTCAGCTTAGTGCGGGTTTCATTTTTCAACCATCATAGTCGATACGAGAGTTCGATTGAGAAGGGTTAGAACAAATTGCATTTATTTATTCAGCTATTATGGTAAGATCGAGATTTGCATTGAGAAAGGTTAGGCCATATTGCAGCCGATTGCGGGTTTCATTATTCAACCACCATAGTAGATACGAAAGTTGGATTGAGAAGGGTTAGGCCATTTTTCAGCCTAATGCTGATTTTATTCAGCCATTATAGTAGGTTCTACGTTTTTGTGCTGTGTTTTGAGATGCGTGTGCAGAGCCGTGCACTGTACGAACGTGGCGCCACAGTGCGGACATTTGAAAGGCCTTTCTCCTGTGTGCGTCCGACGATGATTGTTCAATATTCTGTTTGTCTGTTGAAGAGAAATATAGAATTATAAATTACATACATACATACATACATAAACTCACGCCTTTATCCCCGAAGGGGTAGGCAGAGGCGCCACTAGGACACCCACATTTCGCCTTATATGTTCCGTCCCACGATGTGATAGGGGGCGAGCCTATCGCCATATCGGGCCCAAATTCCTGACTCCGGGTTGATAATGAATAGAAAAATCCAATATCACTTTGCCCGACCCGGGACTCGAACCGGAGACCTCAGCTTTGTAACCGTACCGTAATACAACTACGCTACCGAGGCAATTATAAATTACAAATGGTTTTATTGGACTGAGTGTATAGTCTAGTGGTAGATCTCTCATATGTGAGAGCCGTAGGTACCGCTGCAATGTCTATTTCTCCAACAAACAGCAGTGTAAATGCACTGTTGTGTTCCGGTTTGAAGGACATTGTAGCCAGAGTAACTGGACATATTGAGACTTAACATCTTATGTTTCAGGATGGCGAGCGCAGTGGAATGCCAAGCATTGCTTTGTAATTCATGGTGTTTGGTTTTGCTACTGTCCATGAGCGGTCGTATCGCGTACCATCAGGCGAATGGCAGGCTCGTCTCGCCATTCATCGCAATAAAAAATCTTCCCATCTAAATTCAATATCTACAGGGTGATTGTTATTAATATCGTTATTAAGGTACATGTTTCACGTTTCCACCACCCTGTATTTTAATAATTGGACTAAGATAATATAATCCTTTAATAAAAACACGTATTTAAATATAATAATGATATTACTCACACTGAATCCTCGTCCGCACAGATCGCATATTTTGTCTTTGGGCATCGTTTTCTTCTCGTGGACATATTGTTTGTGTTTCCTCATAGCGTAGCCTGTCGCGAAGAACTGAAACAAGATTTTTTTTTATTTAATGATAGCACGTGGCGTAGTTGTACTACGGTTTCATTACAAAGCTGAAGTCTCGGGTTCGAATCCCGGGTCGGGCAAAGTGATATTGGGTTTTTCCATTCATTATCAGTCCGGAGTCAGGAATTTGTGCCCGATATGGGGATAGGCTCGCCCACTATCACATCATGGGAAGGAACATACAAGGCGAAATGTGGGTGTCCTGGTGGCGCCTCTGCCTACCCCTTCTGGGATAAAGGCGTGAGTTTATGTATGTAAATACTCCACCACACTAACAAACAGGTCTTGTCACTTATGTATTGTATCAGAAATGACGAGACTTTTCGCTCTCACACTCTTACGAAACAAATACCTGTGGATCAAACAAATATTTGTCTCGGTGCGGGATCGTACCGGCCTCTCGTTTCACAGCCGGCGTCTAACCAACTGCGCCACGGAGGCATTCAAATAATGCCAAACAATATCAACAGATATTTTTAACACGCTTTCATTAGCTTCGCCTGTATGTATGCATTGAAATCTTTGAAGTCCATTTTCAAGCACTTCAAAATGTCGGATTGACTTGAAATTTTGTACACTTGTGAAAAACCAGTGACAATACAATAATTAAAAAAGCATGTGACATTATCCTAACCAGGAACTACAGGAATTTATTAAAAAATAATATGGATAATTTGCGCTCCACTGCCTTCCTTTGATAAAATAGCCGTAGATAGTTTATTTTAGTAAAATAAATAAATTTACTTTAATTTGTAGTTCCCAATTTCGCCACTGCCAATACGTGACTTAAAAATGAATGGCTCTGTTTACTAGAAGCATGGCAATTTCTATGGTATGTAAAGTCCTTGCACTAGGCCAGCGTGGAGTGTACTAACGCCTCTCAATCGTACTCTCGATTGTAGAGGAGACCCGTGCCCTGCAGTGGGACGTATATGGGCTGATTCAAATTTTTTCGATAAGAGCGCCATCTATCGACGAGGAAAAGAAAGTGCAGTAGAGACAAGGACAGACGATGGAAAGAGACAGACATATGGTACCTTACTGCATAGCTCGCACTGGTGCTTGGTGTCCTTCACGTGGATCAGCCGATAGTGGTTATTCATGTATGTTGTCCGAGTGAACACCTTGCCACAATCAGGACACGGGACCCTGTGGAAACAAAAATAATTAGATTAATTCTTATAAATTAATTCCACAAGAAATCATTCGTGGGTATAATTGATAGGGTACGCATTTAAAGATTATTAAGGCATAATAAGGCATATTGGATACAATAAATAAATACACCCAACAGTCACATACATAGTCCTGACCAATGAAATTAGCGATGGAGGTAGCTGACAGGGTGGATTAACACTTTTTATCCCGAAAAATATAGTGTTTCCGTGGAATAAGGAAGGAATTCCGATATATTTGTTACTTTTTTATACTCAAAGGTATGGGGTGGAACTGTATTACTTTCTTGAGTGAGAATGAGACGGGACGGGATGGGAAATTCCAAATAAAGTTAATCATGCAGACGAAGTTTGCGGGCAGAAGCTAGTAATATTCATTAGAATTGGGGAACATACATACACACATAAACTCACGCCCTTTTCCCAGAAGGGGTAGGCAGAGGTGCCACCAGGACACCCACATTTCGCCTTGTATGTTCCGTCCCACGATTTGATAGGGGACGAGCCTATCGCCATATCAGTCAAATTCCTGACTGGTTGATAATGAATATAATAATGCAATATCACCTTTACCCGATCCGGCATTCGAACCCGAGACCTCAGCTTTGTAATACCGTACAACTGCGCCACCGAGGCTAGTAATATAACAAAGAGTAATATAGACCCACCGGACCCGCTTCTGCGGAGTATGCCTCGCCGACTGCAGTATGTGTCGCTTATACTTATATACACTGCTGTACTGTTTGTCGCACTCCACGCAGTACGACGCCTCGGTGTTGGCCGCGCCACGCATGAGGTGGGGATGGTATGTCCGCAGGTGGTTCTCTAACACGTGGTATTGCTGGTAGGATCGGTTGCACACCACGCAGTATGCTGGCATGTGGTTGCGTCTGGTTGTGGAGAAAAACACGTGTATTTTTTTGTGCATTTATTCAGTATTGAATAGTATGGAGTAAATAGATTATAGCTAAGTGGTAAGAGTGGTTGCGCAGGAACCAAGTATAAAAGCATGGTTGCTGATTTCAATCAAAATTAGTTTAAAATAAATGAAGATAATTAAATACTTGACCCAGTAAACACATACAAAATTAACACATATAAATTTGGCCACACATAGTAATCACAATATGGATACTTATTTGTAACGATAAAAAAGCCCCATTTCACGGAAAGTGTTTCTCGCCTCGAAGATACGATTATAGTAAGTATATAAAAAAGTTGCAGCGTTTAAACGTTTGGCAGAACACAATAATCTCAGGTTAAGTCATGTGATAATTGCATACGGTCCTCGCCGCGAGACACTACCCGTCTAAATGAGGCGTAACACAAAGATTTATCGTAAATAGTTATTATTATTATTATATATTTTTGTGAACGTGTACAGCATTGCCGAATGTTCGAAAGCTTTAATTAAATTTTTATAAGAGTAAAGAGAATTAACAAAAAAATACTCAAGTGCCAAGTCTTTTTTTAAATGTCGCGTTTTTTATATAAACAGTTTTCCTTTAAATGTGTTCCATTAGTAAATTCAACTCCAGATATTATTGATTTGAAATATATTGACTTTTCCGTTTAAGTTTATATGTTATCATTATTTTTATTCTGGCACGCAGTGACTGCATCGCACCTGATGGTAAGTGCTAATGCCGTCCAGATAGAGTATCGAATGGTATCAGACGGTAGTCTCATACCATTCGATACAATCATGCCGGCCCGCTGAGATGCCTCTTCACGCTACGGCGGAAGGACCCAGGATTATAGGAAGGATACACGTGTGATGGCAAACCGTTCTATAGCATGACTGTGACCTTTAAACCTTTAAATATATCTCACCTGATATGCCCCTCCAGCAACCTCTTCTTGAAGAAAGCCTTTCCACAGTGATCGCAATACATCCGCTGATGGTCGTTCCTGTAGTGCACGCTGAACTCGCGTAGTGTGCTGGAAACAATTATCAAAACAAATTTTTATACTAAAAGAAAACTACATCGAAATTGGTTTAGGAGTTATGATGAACCAGATAAATATACAAGTCATGTTAAACGTATAATAATAGTCAATATGCGTGGTTGGCTTAAAAGGTTAGTAGGGGATCGAATGTAGTAAATATATAATTATTTTTAGTTTTGTTGTAGTCAACTACATTAGATTATATAGGACTACGTTACGTTATGGTTACACGAGTTTATGTTAATGTAGCAAATTCTTAATAATTATGAGGCTATTTATAAAACTGTATGACTAACGTAGTGTTATAAAATATGAACCATATTATCCATAATTCTTTAAAGTTCTGTTGTATTTGACTACAAAAATCAAAATATTCTTTATTCAAATTGTATTTTACAAGATCTTTTGAATCGTTAATTACTGCTACCATCGCTTCGGAACGTGTTGTAGCTGTGAGGAAGAAACGGTGCAAGAAACTCCCTAACAACACGAACTGTCTTTTTTATTACAATACGTTATATAAGATTACAATATATCCAAGATACGAAAATATGAAATGTAAACAAATATAAAAGTGGTAGACTCACATTGTAGTTACTTAGGACTACAGTGGGAATGAGCTCTCGTGGGTACGTCAATACTCTTTTCCTGCTTCCATCTTTTTCTTTTCCTTATTTATGAATTATGATCCAAGTGTTGTATATGTTTATGTGCGGTAATTACTTATAATCAGGCGAGTTGCTTGCCGGACCTACGCAAATTACGCAATTTATATAATACTAAAAAGTCTAACTTTGTGCCACCTAACTCTAGTGTCGGATTTTAGCTCAATTTTAAATGGTTAAAAGTGTGGGTAACTATTTTCATTTAATTTGTACTTCAGTTTTAAAAATTCTACAACATCACTAAACATCTATGATATATTTTTTAAGGTATAAAATAAAAGATTATTTCAGGATGGCAGGAGTATTTATTATTTATGTTCCATTTAATATGACTACACTACGTTATACATGACTACATTAGGTTATGGTTCCACAACATATTTTTATTGCATAAATCCGGCAAACCAGCAAACAGCTCTCATGTATAAACGTTTACAAGACTTGGAACATAGCCAAAGACACGGTAAAGGTTTTAGTCATTAGATCTTCGGCAATCTCAATCATTAATGCTAGGAAAATGAAAGGATCGGAAGAGGCAAGCAGTATTGGGCCTCTAACAATCTCACTCACCCACTGAAACGCACCTTACATTAGTTTTTTATTTCAACTCAGCCCTTTCCTAGTAAAATCATAATACTTGATTTTTGACATTTTTTTATAAGATTCTAGTAGTAGTGAGTGCGTGGTGGCCTGTTGGTAACGGACCAGACGCGGCTGCCTACATGTTCACGGTGGTCGCGGGTTCAAATCCCAGGGCACACCTCTGACTTTTCGGAGTTATGTGTGTATTGATAGTCAATCGCCACGCACTTTAACGGTGAAGGAAAACATCGTGAGGAAACCTGCATACCATAGCGATTTTAAAGAATTTCTACGGTATGTAAGTCCGCCAACCCGCACTAGGCCAGCGTGTTGGACTATATGGCCTACCCAATCTCAATCGATTCTCTCGATTGTAGAGTAGGCCCGTGCCCTGCAGTGGGACGTATATGGGCTGATATAGATCCCCCTATTCTAGTAGTAGGCTATTCCTGCAGAAATTTTCAATAACTACAGTGTACTATGTACTTATAATTAAAAATTAAATAAAACACTCACCTATAAGCCACGTTACAAGCCTTGCAGGTATACACCGACGTATGGGCCCTATTAATGTGTTTCTTCAGCTCTCCCAAGGATCGACACAGCTCGTAGCACTGTAGGCACCTGAACATGCGTGTGTGGCGAGCCCAGTGCTTCTCCATTTTAACCAGGGACGGCTGTTTCTTGTTGCACTCTAGACAGCGGACTGGTTTATCGTACTAAAAAGAGAATGGGCTATATTTATTTAGAGTTGATGATATAAATGTGATCTTGACAGCCTTAAATATACACCCAACAGCCACATACGTAGTCCTAACCCCAAACTAAGGTCCAGTCTTGTGTTCTGGGTATCAGGAACTACGAGAAATTTTTCGATATCAAAAATAACTAGACCAGAAAAAAATACTGCGGGGATCGAACCCACGGCCTCTCGTTTCACAGCCGGCGTCTAACAAACAGCGCCACTTTATCATGACAATATAAAAAATCCCATAAATATAATTAACATTAATGAGATACACTGTAGTCAAAAAATAACAAGATGTAGTATACAGACTGCAAAACTCACCGTGCAATGATTAAACTGGTTATGCCTGTTAAAATCCGTCAGCCTCTTATAACCTAAATTACAAACCATGCACTGGTACGGCATCTTACGAAAACTACACTCTCTTCTATCTCTTTTCTCCATCAGATCTTCCATCTCTTTCTCACTTAGATGCACTTTGACGTAATACTTCGTCAAATCCTCCATATTTATTTTCTCTCCTTTGGAAACTGTAGCATATTTCTCATAAACTCTAATAGATTGTTGTCTAACCGTGCTATGTGTCTCCTTCTTTTTAGTTCTTTGAACTACAGGTGTGTATTCTGTATCAGCAACTTCATCGGATTCTGAGTATTGTTCACATTTCTGATCGCTTTCGTCTTTCACTTCTTCAGAATTTGTTAAAACCTCTGGAGTTACTGCTAGTTCTTCTTCTTTAACCTCTGGGTATTCTATTTCGGTTATGTAGAGGGATGCGTCTTGGTAATCCACGTCGATTGCCAGGTCGTAATTGTCTTTTTTTACTGTTCCAAGGGTTGATAGAGTGCAGATGACATCTTGGCTTTTCTGTAACAAAATGTGTATAAATAGCCACTGTTCAGGACTGAGGACAGAATTTTTACACTCTAAAGTTAGAAACAGAGTGCACCACACTGGCGCGTGTTGGCGGATTTTACTGGAGGTAGGTCTCTCATATGTGAGAGGGTGCCTGGGTAGGTACCACCGCAATGTCTATTTCTCCAACAAACAGCAGTGTAGGCACACTCATTTACTTGTCTACCATGGGGTGACCACAAAATGTGACCTTTCTTACTTGATAAGCAGGGAGTTCCAGAGCATGCTTGTTGCATACATACATAAACTCACACCTTTTTCACTGAAGGGGTAGGCATAGGTGCTACCAGGACACCCATATTTTGCCTTGTGTGTTCCCACAATGTGATAGGGGACGAGACTATCGCCATATTGGGCACAAATTCATAATCATTTTGCCCAACCCGGGATTCAAACCTGAGACCTCAGCGTTGTAATCATACGCTTATATGTTACATAATAATGTTAACTCACCCAATCCAAGTATGCTTCTGCTAACATATCCCGAGCGTGTTGGATTTTTTGTTGAAATGTCTTGAATTTCTTCAATATGGCTTTACATTCCCAGCATAGAACCACATTGGTCCTCTGTAAAGTATACATAAAGGAAATAAAGATCCTTTTTTATTTAATACATAAATAATACATAAACATCACGCCTTTATCCCAGAAGGGGTAGGCAGAGGCGCTACCAGGACACCTACATTTCACCTTGTGTGTTCCGTCCTACAATGTGATAGAGGGTGATCCTATCGCCATTCCAATTCCTGACTCTGGGGTGGTAATGGACAATGTTACTAGGTATGCCAAATCGCTTGAAATGTTGTCTCAGTAAAGCCTTTATGTATACAAACACAATAGTTTTTGTTGTAGTCAAAAATACCTAGTAGTTTTGATTTTATAGGTATTCAAAGTTTTGAAAAATATCGAGTCCCACTACAGTCGCGTGATCGCTTGTGACGTCATTTCACAACGCGCCGCACGGGCCACGACTCGCTTCGTATCAAATCGCCAGCGATTATAGTAGTTGTAATAGCTTGCGCAGTGTTTTCTTGTTGGTTTTCGTTCGCGTATTAAGTTAATAGTTTAATAATAGTAAATATTATTCGATTAATAAAATGGATGAAGGATTCGAAAAAGGGCAATCGGTTTATCTACCTAAAATAGATGGATTAATGGTTGCGCATTACTTATATATACTGTAATAGTGATTTCGTTGCCGCCGAAATGCGAGGAATAAAAATGCAACGGTAAGTGAAATTTCCGTGCTACTACTTATGCTTAATAGTTTATCTGTTCTAAATTGTTTTATCAAAACAAATTACCCAACTATTGTCGTAATGGAAGAATGCAACTCAAATAGTAGAACTACCTACCTACCATTAAATTTGTAAGTTAAAGACAACAAATATGTATGTATTACAGTTTTGTAGCTATTGGTAGGCACGTATGTATAATATAGGTAGGTAACGCTCTTCTTAGTAAATTTAAATGAATACATACATACCTATATTGGTTTATTGCAAACTAGCTTCCGCCAGCAACTTCGCCCCAGTTTCCCTCAGAAGCTGTACATTTTCCCAGTATTAAAAGTAGCCTATGTGTTATTCCAGACTTTCTTTTCTGGCGAATTGGTAGTTGTGTTTGTGCATTTAGGCACAACACATGATTTCCTAGTATTTGGATTGGACATTGTCTTTAGGTATAAACGTAATATTATAGTACTCTATGGGTATAAATTCAACGGCACGGGCGCGCGACCACGAGCGGACTGAGTGAGCCAGTGAGCGTGTTGTGCTATGACGTCACACCGTAACCGGCAGCCCGGGTCGTACGGTTACAACTTGTTTTACTTCTAAATCGGAAACTAATTGACATATCGAAGTAATTCTTTCACTAGTATTTTTTATTTTTGCCAGAGAATATGGAGTGCTAATAATCAAAATTAGTTAACATTCTTCATTAATGGAAAAATCCAATATCACTTTGCTCGACCAGGGATTCAAACCCCAGACATCAGCTTTATAAACATACTGTAGTACAACTAACCCACCGAAGAAGTTGAGAATTTTTATTTTATTTATGATATATTATGTTGTAAAGTTTTTTTATACTAACATTGTGATTCACAATTTACATTGTTCTAAGATGGTTTCACTTTCCTAATGAATTAGTATTAAATATCTTTTAAATAATATATGTTACAAAGTATAAATGATGGGGAGACTGGAGAGCTTAACTAAGTAGGTAGTTAAGTTGTTAAGTTAGTTAAGTTGGGGTAAATACCCCACACCACATACAAATGAAAGTCTTGCACAACTTACAAGATTTTTAAAATCGAAAATCACACTAAACAAGAACTGTCTAATATCAGAATTGAACTTAAAGGACAGCTCACAGCTAATAGACCACTGAACTAACTTCTTGTTTATACTAATAGCACTGAGCCAAAAAAAATCAATATTGTAAACAGCTTTTAAAAGATTACCAAAGCCACTTATTATACAAATTATTGTATAGTTGTACTGGGTGTTTGCGAGACCGAAAAGTCTCTCATAGTTTCTAATACCCTCGATCTTAGTGCGGGGTCAGGACTATGCATGTGACTGTTGGGTGTATTTATTTTATTTATTAATTAATGATAGGACTCCTCAAGACCTTTTATGAATCCCACAAAACACAACAAGATTATATCATATTAATGGAATAGTCCTGGGCTATTTCCATGCAAGACATTTCTACAATACACTCCTAAATCTTGCCAAATGCCTCCATTAACAGGCAGATAGCTAGAATAAAGAATATATATAAAAATAAAATATGATAGGTTCTGTAGTGAAGGCCACGTACAGGCAAGCGGAGTGTCGGAGGCCCGCCAACAAGGTGGACGGACACCTGGTTAAGGTTGCAGGAAGTCGCTGGGTGCAGACCGCTTCCAACAGGTCAATGTGGAGATCCGGGAGGCCTATTGTCAGCAGTGGACTTCCAATTGCTGAATACATAGATATAGATATATAATGATACAAACTTAATAAATGTACTCACATCCGTAATATCGAGGTTTTTTTCGCCCAAAACTTGATAAAAGATCTTATAATAGTCCCCTAAACCGGACACCGTACGATTTACACTCAAACAGCCGTGGCATATTGCGGTTTTATCAAATTCCTCTTTAACTACTTCCATAATGGTTTATAGACATTTATTGAGTCATAAAAACACTTATTAAAGCTGTAATCATTGAGAAAAATAAGTTTTATGTCAAACAACAAAATACACACAAAAATACACGAAAACAATAGTGGAAAGTCATATGGAAATTGATTGAATAGGGATATTGCTATAGTCGATTGTAAGGAGATGGCGATGTTTGCACACTATTTGACTTCGTTATTTTAAAAAATTAAAGATTTTTATCGGGGAAAATAATTGATTGAATATTCATTATTATCCCAATTGCTTTGCTATGTTCGTGACATAAATCTAACTATTTATTTATTTGTTAGTCATCGACTAATCAATGTAAGGAGCACAGAAGGAGCCGAAAATAATATCGTCTACCCCACGTATAAAATTCATGATTCAAGTAGAAGGCTCTATGTAATAGATTTCTTTTGTCTGTCGATTTTAAAACATAGTATGTCAAACTGACAACTGACAAGAATTGTTTGTTTCTCCCAATGATTAAGTTTCTCCGTTCTTATTTCGTGTTGATAATATTTTTCGTTATTGAGTAAATATTCGCTTAAAAAGATGTGTGCGATGAAAACTAGGAAATTATCAGTACTTAATAAACCCAGTTTGTCATACTGCCACGGTTGTCTCAGTTCAGAGAGAGCGCTTTCAGTTTTGGGTGAACTAGTTGATATATTTTTGAAAATGTGTGTATATCCGTACAAGGTATTATTCTTCATATATTTTTAAATTATTCGTTTCTTTTAATAAAGCGTGTCTGATGTAATTTCGTATTTGAAACACCTCGGACACCAAAATACTAAAGTTATTTGAATTGTTCACCATCAATGAAATACTTTTAAGTTATAATACTTAGTGTCAAAAAAGTTTAAAACTCGACGACAAATAACGAACTTTTTTCGCCATTCGACTGATGGTAAGCGATACTCCGCTCATGGACAGTAGCAAAACCAAACAATACCATGAATTACAAAGGAAGGCTACAATGTCCTTTAAACTGGAACTCAATAGTGCATTTACACTGATTTTTGATGGGGGAAATAGATATTGGGGTGGTACCTACCCAGGAGGCCTCTCACATATAAATAAATAAATAACCTACCACCAGTAAAGTTTTAATATTTAATTTCAGATATCTGCCTCGAAGATATATTTATGCTGGGAATGCATTGCTACTCTCAAACGATTGAACCAATTTAAAAATAGAGTCATTGAAACACAAAAAATATTGCAGATAAATAAAAATAAAATTATTGTAAGTATTTTAAGCAGACTTTACAATGTTATACATAAAATATTATTATATGTTATGCATAAATTTCTAATTGTGACAAATAAATATATATATATAAATTCTCAGTGACACTTATAAACCTTTCTGAAAATAAAGTTTCTTTAACTTGAAACATAGCAGCCTGGCCCAGTTTCCCTGAGGTGCACATGCCTTACATAATCTCACGCCTTTTTCAGTGAAGGGGTAGGCAGATGTTCAACTGTTGGTAACCAGGACACCCACGTTTTGCCTTGCCTATTGCCATATCAGGCACAAATTCATGCCTTCAGGCTGATAATAATTAATTGAAAAATCCAATATCACTTTGCCCGACCCGGGAATCGAACCCCATTCTCAGCATTGTAACCATATTGTAGTATTAGTAGACTGAGGCAGTCAGAAAACACTTTTTATCTTTGCTAATAAAGGTAACCAAGTCTTTTATTTACAGAATGAAATGAACTGCTTATCAAGCCTAAAAACAGTTACACCAAATGACACAATAGAAATAACACACACAGATGAAGAAAAACCTATAGAAGTCAAAGAAGAGATTGAAATAAATTATGATGACACAGCTGACTTCTCTCCAAACGAAAATGATATAAAGACACCGAAAGAAGAAACAGAACAACCAAAAAAACATACCTTTGCAAAATCAAGAAGAAAATATATAAGAAACAAGCATTACAAATTTCTTATTGAGAACAAAAAAGATGCTATGAAGAGTTTTAAAATAGATTTTAATGAGATAGAAACCTGGAGACAGCGAGATTTGAAGAGTAAATTATTTGTCAAGTTTAAGTATAAATGTGTGAAATGCGTTGCTGGATGGAATATCAGAAGCAAATACGATGAACATAATAAGAAATATCATGGTGAGGTGAGAATATATTTTTAACAGTACTTATTTATATTCTTCTTCTTATAGTTCACTATGTAAATTTTTATAAGAGGTGTATGTTTAGCAATTGGCTTTACGCTTAAAGATATAGAAAGTATTTATAGTGCTACTAAAAGGGATTATTACTTATTATAGTGGTGCTAGAGCATTATTATGTGGCCTAAATATGGCCGTGAAATGTACAGTGACGTCATATGTTTGTAAAGAATCCAAAGTACCGACATTTTTACCGATGTCATTGTAGATTCAATCAAAATATTTATCACTGTTTATGGTAACTATAGTTAGAGTAACATATAGATTTAAAAACTAAAAAGCATATGCCTTGATTTTTGGATCTTTTGATATTTCGGTAAATTGTCAAACGTACTGTGAATAAATGTCGATATTAATAAACTATCAAGATCGATCCCAAAGATTTGACCACTCAGAGAATAGATTTATGGACACGCCCACATTGACGTATTTTAATTGTTTTTTTTTTCGAATCAATTCTTAGACAGGCATTAGGATGGCTTATGAATTTCGGCTGTAAATCAACAAGTATTAAAATGTTTATGTGAGAGTGTCGTAGTTTGTGATCCGCCACAAGATTGAGCTGAGTGTGGGGTGATGTAATGTGCAGCCCCCGGGCGGGTACACGTGCGCCACATGCGGCGCGCGCGTGGGTTCGAAGCCGCGGCTGCGCGCGCACGTGGCGGCGCACGGCGCGGGGCTCGCGTGCGCGCTGTGCGAGTTCTCGAGCGCGTCGCCCGCACTCGCGCGCGCGCATCTGCACGCGCACAGCGCCGCCGTGCAGTGCCTCATCTGCGGCGCGCGACTCAAGTGAGGCTTGTACAACTATTTGTAATTATTTTATTGTAATTCCCTCCTAGGCCCCTTTCCTTCCATCTGTATCAGCCCATTTTCGCCCACTGTTAAGGGGAGTTCGTCAACCTCGTTGGCCAAGTGCAGATTCACATATAGAAACACGATGTTTTCTTTCATCGTTTCATACTGCTTTCGGATTCGAATCTCGGGTTGGGCAAAGTGATATTGGATTTTTCTATTTATTATCAGCCCGGAGTCAGGAGTTTGGCTCGCTCCCTATCACATCGTGGGACGGAAAATACATGGCGAAACGTGGATGTCCTGTCCTGGCGCGACTTTATGTATGTCTATATGCATTTCAGATAACACTTAAAAGGATAAAGCAAGAGAAATCAGACCGTTCATAGCTGACAAATATGTTGGCAAGTTGAGAATGTACCTGCTGAGTAGAGAGGAGTAGGAGAAAGAGAGAGATATATTAAGAACAGAAAGGAAGTATAGGAAGCTGCCTCATGTTATTTTTTTTGTATTTGTTGTAGAAGCAGAAAGGCTTTCTATAAACACTACAGCGCTTTTCACAAGCTTTTCGTTTGTGATCACTGCGGGAAAAAGTGGAAAAGCAAAGACACGTTGGAAAAACACATAAGGTATGTATTTTTATCCTGGCTCTTCAATGCACCTGATGAATGCCGTCCAGAATTTTTAGGTGACTTTTAATGTTTAACATAGTGTGACAACATAGGTGAAAATATAAAATAATATTTTTAAAACTACCCCTATAGATCTCTCCTGCTGTGTAGCTTCTCAACAGTGAAAGATTTTCAAATCGGTTCAGTCGTTTCGGAGCCTATTCAATGCAAACAAACAAACAAATCTTTACTCTTTATAATATTATATAGATTTTTAAGAATATTATTGTATGTTAAGTCCGCCAACCTGCACTAGGCCAGCGTGGTGGATTATATGGCCTAACCACTCTCAATCGTACCCTCGATTGTGGAGTAGGCCTGTGCCCTGCAGTGGGACGCTGTGGTGGGACGTATATGGGGTGATGTACAATACAAAAAAAAATCATACAGATAAATCTATATATATAAAAATGAAACCCGTTTCGCGTTGTCACGGCATCACGTGTGACCGGCTGAACCGATTTCGATAAATCTTTTTTTAAAATGTTTGTGGAAATCCAAGGATGGTTCTTACGGCGAGAAAAATTGGAATAATTGCCGGAAAAACCCTAAAAACAGCCCTTTTCTTTTTCTCATACAAACGTTTTCTAACTAAAACGAGCTTTATTGCTATTGTATAAAGTTCATATTGAATTACAAGCACTCACTGTTGTTTAAACAATGTAGGTATGTTCCTAACGTCAAAGAGTCAATTTTCACTTTATTACCTCTGTACAAAGTTCAAATTCAATCATATCTATCAAAACAGTGTGCGTTGGAGCACAGATAAACAAAAAAAAAAAAAAGAAAACGAAATCGAATAGTTCAAACTCTTCCCTCAAAATTTATAAATAAAGTATAAATAAGTATAAATAAGTTTATAAATAAAGATTTCGAATCGACAACATATTGGATATATTCGACAACATATTCGAATAATGGCGTATTTTAGATTTTAAATATGTAGAATAATGTCATTAATGAAAAAGGATTGACATTTAAATTGGCTGTAAAATGTTTATGCGTGTGTTCAGAAATGTATTTTGTGTAAACTAAACTTCTTTTTAAAATCCGAAATCACTTTTATCACAATTTTTTACAATGTCCTATCCTTAACTACCATTATACGAGTATAATTTAAAAAATCACATAACATCATAATCCCCGGAACTACTGAATCGATTTTAAAAATTCTTTCACCGTTAAAAAGATATAACATCCCTGAGTATTATAGGCTATATTTTTTTCCAAAGCGGTTGAAAAAAGGGTTGGAATGTTGTATAGAAAATCAAAACCAGTTAAGTTATTTCTATGTAAAATTATATTTCAGCTCTTTATTAAAAATTATTGAGGTGAAATAAAGAATGACATGTTGTATGGAAACCAAAATCGCTGAAGCGTCCGTATTACTCACCCGATTTTCCTTATTTGAAGTTTTAATGTCAAAAAATCGTAAGGCACACAATTTGGGTATAGAGTGATGGGATAGAATAGAGTGAGAGGGACGGGATAGGATTAGATAGTTGACAGATTTCATTTGTTGGGATAGGAGAAATGTAAAAGCACGGGACGAGACAGGATGGATAATGAAGAGAAAGAACGGGACGGATCGGATGTGACTTGACAGACGGGACGGGACGGGATTGAGGAGGACAGGTCATAGTCAAAAAACAAGCGACAGTAGGGTAGCTACGTCGAGTTTAGGTTTCAAGAGGTTTAGGTATACAAGAGTTTGTCCGAAAAATAACATCTATCTGATGTGGAGTTGAATTAAAAGATGTCTGCACCCAGGCGAAGCTGGGACGGGCCGCTAGTACCCAATAAATACCGTACTTCATGGATGGGTACCGCCCCCTTAGAGATGTGCCACGCATAACGAACAACCGCAGACTATCAATAATCGGTTTTGAAATGAAAACAATAAATAAAAATAAAAATAATTTGTTTCTTAATTGCCGAAATATGTTCCATTAACAGTACTGATTACATGATAAAATATGTGCATTGAATAAAAGTTACCAAGTCATATTTTTTGGTGTTATACTAGAAAATTGATATAAAAAATAGTATATATTGACTCCACGATTGTAACAATAATATTTCTGGTCCGGTTAATAATAAATAAAGAATAAAATAAATAAAGAAGTTTAAACAAATTATTTTATAAAATCCATACCTTAATCACGCGATTATCGATTACAAGTTTCAAAAAATAATAATCGAATAGATTCATTAACGATTACACACAACCCTCATCCCTACTACGAGCTGTCAATATCAAAAATATAAAACCGGATGGTAGGTACAGAAACGTGACGCCAAATTGGTGTAACGGACTTCCGTTGCATTGTCGTCCAGTTACCTCCTAGTCGCGCCTAAAGAAGTTTTACTTCAAAAAGATAATGTATTACATTACAGAAAATATCACACAACATTCGAGTGTAAGTCATGCGACATACGATTTAAGCACCGTCGCTCTTTACACGTGCATGTGAAGTTGAAACACGAGCTTTGCGCGGCCGAGGACGCTTACTGCGCGCCGTGTGACTTGCAGTTCGATACCCGGGCCTTGTACCAGCGACATGTAACGAGCAGCGCCGCACATGCCAAGGAGAGGAAGAATGTTACGTATGTACATACATCGATATAAAATCTACAGGGCATATCTTGACTGCGACCGAAAACGAAGCCAGGTGCTAGTTTTAGTGGTTACAGACACAATGTTAAAGTTAGTTTTCTGCTAAAATAATAATTTAAACCCAGACGCACTAATACGTCTTTAAAAATAAAAAGGCGTACATTATTGTTTTAGGAAAACTATGTATTTACCATCCAAATACGACCATAAAAAAAATTGTCGCTTTTTTGCGAAAATTTTAGTTGCATTGTGTCTAGTCACTAATACTTCCACCTGGCTTCGTTTTCAGTCACAGTGTCGATATGGGTACCCGGTATAAAATCTATACAGGGTTATTTTAAATTAAATATTCAAATTTTGACAGGAAGTTTAGAAACATGAATAAAGTCCATTAGTAAAAAATACTTTATTCTTCTAAATATTCAATCATTCTTTCATACTTTCATTCATTCTTTTCATTCTCACAATACAAAATACACCCAACAGTCACATACATAGTCCTGCCCCATACTAACATCGAGTCTTCCCTCGTATCAGGAACAACGAGACTTCGCTCTCACAAACACCCAGACCAAAACAAATACTTGTGGATCACACAAACACTTGTCTCGGTGCGGGGATCGAACCCGCGGCCTCTCGTTTCACAGCCGGCGTCTAACCAACTGCGCCACTGAGGCTGTCAAATAGATGAGTAATGCGTATATTATTATTATTTTTTTATTATTTTCAGTGCGAAAAAGAAAGTTCCATGTCCGATCTGCGGTAAAGAGTATACTAAAAACGCGTATATGATGAACCATTACCGGCACGTTCATATGAACCAGTCCAAGTATTACTGTAATTTATGTGACACGGTGAGTTCATATAACTACTTTAAAAAAGTGTGTGTGCGTGCGTGCGTGCGAGCGTGCGTGCGTTCGTATGTGTGTTTGTGTGTGAGAGAGCGCGCGTGCGTGCGTGCGTGCGTGTTCAATAGGGATGTTTCCAATGAGATAAAACTAGTTTTTACGGATTTTATCGCGATTTGGTTTCATTTTAATTTTTTTTAACTTCCCGACGCGACGTTTCGATTCCTTTACAGCTTTCGTGGTCACGTGGCGGACTACGAAAAATTAGTTTTATCTCAATGTGTAACATTCGCGTAAATCTATGAAACCATTATGTTTCCAATGTTTAGTTTTGAATAGTATTTAACGATTACTGCAAAATATCCCTTATAACTAACATCAATCGAAAATAACCTTCAAATTGGTCGTAAAATGCCTGACATATTAATATTTTCGGTTTTGAACAGTAATTTGTTTTTTTGTTTAACAGGCTATGCTTAACCGCACCGCGTTTGTAAGACACACTAAAAATAAACACGAAGGGGTAGCGAGAGAGAAAAATAAGATTTGCAACGTATGCGGCAGGGGATTTGCAGTAAGTAGCACTTTTTTTACATACCGGGTATATCAAGACCGCGACCGAAAACGAAGCCGGGTGGTTTATTAATTATTAGTTACAGAAACAATGCAACTAAAAATTCCGCAAACTACAGTCTATCTAAACTAAGAAGTTCCATTTGACGTTTCATACTTTTAACGTAAATAACTTTGTGCAGACGTAACTCACACAATTTCAATAAGACTTTCCGTAAATCCGTGGAATTATGAAGCTATTCTTAATTTATCACAAGATTTACCATCCTTAATCACTAAATTTAAATTAAAGTCCTTTAAATAAAGCAAAATAACCATTTTAAACAACATACTTTTTTTCTAGACGTCATTACAAAGTCACCTCGTTGGATATTTTACCGGTAGAGTCGAGACTATTCAAATGCATTTGTATACGCATAATCGGTAAAATATATATAAATAATCTAGCAGGTTTAATCCAGTTGTTTTTTTTATTTTTTTAAATACTGAACTTTTATCTAATAATAGGTATACTGTCAACGAACATATATCAATAAATAATGTTATAATATTATTAATATTAATTAATTTATTATTAATTATTAGATTTGGATATTATTAAATTTATATATACTATCCAAAAGGCAGTATTTCTGGATACGGCACACATACGAGTAGTGAGGAGGTTCCTCACTTTGGAGTATATGTGTTATGTATGTATGTATCATGTGTTCATAAGCATGTGTGTGATGTGGACTGGACTCAAAAAGTGTCTGCACCCGGGTGAAGCCGGGCCGGGCCGCTAGTAATAGATAAACCACTCCTTTTATTCCTAAATAGTAAAGTGACTTATGCAATTGTGGATGACTCATTAGAATAAAAATGTTCATGAAAAAAAAAACGAAATAATGCAAACTAAAAATATAAACTGGAATCGATTAAGAAATACAAACAAATGGTATCGATATCTCTTAATAATCGGATAATGTGCAAACCGATTTATTTGACATCATCCCTATTTCACATTGTCAAATGGAACTTCTTAGTTTAGATAGACTGTAGCAACAGTTTTTTAGCATTTTTTTTTAAATCTTCGAGTTTGTGTAGTGAATACCTAGTTTTTGCGAAAAAAAGTAATTTAAACTCTTGCGTACCATTGCGTCTTTAAAAATAAAATGGTGGTGGTAGGTCTGTATGTGAGAGGTCGCCTGGGTAGGTACCACCGCAATGTCTATTTCTTCAAACAGCAGTGTAAATGCACTGTTGTGTTCCGGTTTGAAGAACATTGTAGCCAGAGTAACTACTGGACATATTGACACTTAACATCTTATGTCCCATAATGGCGCAGTGGAATGCCAAGCATTGCTTTGTAGTTTATGTTGTTTAGTTTTACTACTATCCATGAAGGAAAAAGCAGGCAGTGTAAAAATTTAAGAATAAAGGTGTGAATTTATTTATTTTAATAATAATAACAACACCCAACAGTCACATACATACATAGTCCTGACCCCGCATTAAGATCAATTAAGTCTTGTGTCGTGGGTATCAGGAATTACGAGAGACTTTTCGGTCTCACAAACACTCAGACCCGAGACAAATATTTGTAGGCCTCACAAACATATGTCTCGGTGCGGAGATCGAACCCGCGGCCTCTCGTTTCACAGCCGGCGTCTAACCAACTACGCCACGGAGGCTGTCACATATAATAATATTTGTTCCCTTGTTTCCAGGAAAAACGAATTTTAACGAACCACATGAGGACCCATTCAGGAGAGCGGCCGTTTGAATGCACGAAATGCGGGAAGAGATTCACTCAAAAGTACGCAATGGTTATACACGCTAGAAATCAACATGGGCCAGGAAAATCGGAAAAATAAAAAATAAATACCCCATCTAAATTGTGGCTTTGCGGTAAGACGCCGACTTTGAAACGTGAGGGTTCGATTCCCGCACCGAAACAAATATTTGTGTGAACCACAAGTATTTGTTTCGGGTCTGGGTGTTTGTGAGAGCGAAAACTCTCTCGTAGTTCCTGATACACGACACAAGACTCGATATTAGTGTGGGGTCAGGACTATGTATGTGACTGTTAGGGGCATTTATTTATTCAACAAATGAGGTTAATTTGGCGTCTTTAAAAAAATCACATCGTTCATTGGACTTATGTTCATTAAAATAAAAATAGGTATATAAAATATTATTTTGATAAATAATAGTTTGATTTACGACCTATGGACTATTGCAACCTAAAATAAGATTTCGTTTAAACTTCTACCATATTCCATAAAATATATAAAAGGATAAATAAAAGACAATTCTTACAAAAGATTGTTTAATTTTATGACCTGCTTTTGCATAAGTACTTAGAAACATTATTTCTTAAAACCTAAGCCCGATTTACGCTGGGAGAGTTTCTCGCGGCGAGAATCGTATGCGATTATCGCATGACATAACCTCCATAGATTATCGTGTTCTGACAAATGTTTACACGACGCAACTTTTTTTATCCTTACGATAATCGTATCTTTGCGGCGAGAAACTCCTCGTGAAAATGGGGCTTAAGTGACATCACTTCTTTTACATTTGTATAGTGCGACGAATTTACTTTTATAACAAAATGTGAAATATATAGGGACATAACCTTGTTTATGTTATGTGAAAACTAGCGGCGCGGCCCGGCTTCGCTCGGATGCAGATATTTTTTTACGTCCAGTCTACATCAGATTATTTCGCGTACTGTTTCATATTTAAACTCAACGTGACTGCCTGTCCTTCATACGACTTTTCCCATCCCGTCCTCTCTCCTTCTGTCCCATGACTCAAGAATGCAATCCTATCCGTTCCCATTTTTTCCCTCTGCGTTTGAAAGAATAGCAAATATATTTCAAAAAGTAGCCTATATATACCCAGGTTGTCCTCTACCTGGATACCTAATTTCATTGATCAGATTGATTTGATTGATCAGAATTGGTTCAGCCGATTGCGGGTGAAGAGGTAACAAACACACAAACTTTCACCTTTATATAAGTAGGATGTAGAGTTATTTTTTTTTATTGTTATGTCACACGTGTAAAGATGACAAAACTGACGTAAAAAAAAAACAAAAAAAATCTTGCATATCATTTATTTTCCAAATTCCCCAATTATTACATCTTACGATGCTTATCATACAGTACGATGAGGTCATTGACCCATCACTCAGCTGTTCACTAACGCCGAATACCCAATTGCCACTTAAATATTATGTTACTCTTAAATACGCAAGTCCCGCTCAAATGTACTGATTAAGTGGGACGGTAGTTAAGTACAACTTAATATTTAATTGACGTTTGAATATTCGGGCGCCGCTGATTATAAACATTAAAGGAATTGTTGTTAAAACACTACTGTGAGATTGTCGGATGCCCAATATCCTTTACCTCTTCTCATCCTTTTTCCTTCCCACACCGGCAACTGTCAATTATATTAAAATTTAGCTTGGCTAAAGCTATAATTATGACCAAGTATAAGACATCAATTTCGTATTGCAACTAGTCATACAATTGGGGCCCAACGATGTATGAAAAATGGGCATTTATTTCCATATGTGTGATCGTTTGCATGATTGAAAGCATGGATCTACCACTTTATAATAATTAACAGGTATTTGTTTCTGTTATAGTAGTTTTTATACAACACAAGAATAGTGTGGGGTCAGGACTATGTATGTGACTGTTGGGTGTATTTATTTTATTACAATGGTGAAACGAGCATGTCATTCGCCTGATGGTAAGCGATACGACCGCTCATGGACAGTAGCAAAACCAAACACCATGAATTACAAAGCAATTGGCATTGCACTGCGCTCGCTATCCTGAGACATAAGATGTTAAATCTCATTATGTCTAGTTAGTCTGGCTACAATGTCCTTCAAACTGGAACACAACAGTGCATTTACACTGCTGTTTGAAGAAATAGACATTGCAGTGGTACCTACAAACACCTATTTATTTGTGTGATTCATAAGTATTTATTTCTGGGTCTTTGTGTCTCTCGTAGTTTCTGATACGCAAGAATTGATATTAGTGTGGGGTCAGGACTATGTATGTGACTGTTGGGTGTATTTATTTATTTAGTTTCACGAGGGTTTGCGTGGTCCATGCACATGTTTTGAATGTATGATCATGGCGTGTTTTTGAGTGAACCCTCGACCGCATTTTGGACATTCGTATGGTCTCTCTCCTGAGTGTGTCCGCATATGGTTGACTAGGGTTCTTGTTGCCTGAAAACAAATACATACATAAGAGTAACTATTCATAACTGAGATAAAGGCTTGAGTGTATGTATGTATGTAGGTATGTTACTACTTACAGCAAAACCCCTGCCACATATGCTGCACAGTTTATTCTTCTCCTTCTCAATTCCTTCGTGTTTGTACTTTGTGTGTTCGAGGTATCTCGTGCGGTTTAGAAAAGGCTGTAGAAATAAATACTTCTTTATAAAATAATTGAAAGACAAAGTACAAGTAATGACATTTAAACATTTACCGCTTTATTAGATAGACAGTTTTAAGACAGCCTCCGTGGCGCAGTTGGTTAGACGCCGTCTGTGAAACGAGAGGCCGCGGGTTCGATCCCCGCACCGAGACAAATGTTTGTGTGAACCACAGGTATTTGTTTCGAGTCTGGGTGTTTGTGAGACCGAAAAGTCTCTCGTAGTTCCTGATACCCACGACACAAGACTCGATCTTAGTGTGGGGTCAGGACTATGTATGTGACTGTTGGGTGTATTTAAGACGTATATTAGTTATCGAATGATTTGTCCCTTTCGGACGACTTATGATTTTAGTTCGAGCGAAGATAAGACCTAGTGCGGGGTTGCCGGTGCTATATACTTTAAAGACTACAAATAACTCACCCTGTCGCATTGTGTGCAGTAATACTTGGACTGGTTCATGTGTACGTGGCGGTAATGGTTCATCATGTAAGTCTTTCTAGAATACACATTACTGCATTCCGGACAAGGGACTTTCTGTTTTGCGCTGAAAAATAAAAATACAGTTCCTATTTACATAGTAGTTGGTAGTAGATTTAGTGGTTACAGACACAATGCAACAAAAAAGTTCGCAAACTTGTTTTTTTTTTGCTGTTTGTTAAATATCATGTTTGGGTGGTAAATACCTAGTTTTTGCGAAAATAGTAATTTAAACCCTTGCCTACCATTGTGTCTTTAAAAATAAAACGGTGTACATCATTATTTTAGGAAACTATGTATTTATCACCCAAATACGACGGTCAGAATAAAATTAAAATAAAAAAACACTTTTTTTATTAAAACGTTTTTCTGTTTTATCCCGGGCGACAGATTTTATTGAAATAAAGTAATTATCATCACATTTTACGATATGTCAGCCATTACTACGAATGGGGCTACCAGAGTGACTGGACTTCAAGTTCATTTCTCCAAGAACTCCGGGCCTAGGTCGCAATTGTGTTTATTTTTATTGAAAATATATATTTTCCCTACACAAAAAAGTAGGTTTCATCGAACCAAAAATCTTCGCACCGATACCAAGTTTCATAGTAAAATGGGCATTCTCCTTCATCATACAACATTTTTTTTTTGTTTTTTGTTTTTCGTGAACTTAGTTACTATAGTTTATATATTTTTTATTACCACACTGTTTTTGTTTTTGTTCATAAATATTGTTTATATTTTGTTGATTTGTCTAGATTTAATATAGATGTATAGATTTACTTAGGTTTAAGAATTTAATTGATGTAATTGGTGTATGCCGTTTTGATTAAATTAAAATAAATAAAATAATAATAAAAAATACCTGTCCTGCCTTTCCTTAGCGTGTGCGGCGCCCGTCCTAACGTGTTGATTGTACATGGCCCGGGTATCGAACTGCACGTCGCAGGGCGCGCAGTACGCGTGCTCGGCGGCGCAGCGCTGGTGCTTGAGCCACACGTGCTTGCGGAGCGACTTGCTGTCCTTGTAGCGTTTGTTGCACGACTTACACTCGTGGGGAGAATGCTGTTTACTGTTGAAATGTGTGAAGAAAACGTGGAATATTTTTAACGGACGTATCCAGTCTGCGACTAAAAACAGGTGGTAATTTTAGTAACTAAAATAGGTTTGAAAACTGTCTATGGGCTGGACTTTGGAATATTATGGCACGAGGAGAGGGGTGAAAGTGATCAAAGGTATTAGGGATTGGGTTCCTGATTACAACGTTATCACTCTTATTAAAAGGCAATGCATTGTTTTCGAGGAATTAATAAAAATAGTTTCTAACCTCAAATCACACTTTAGGTAAAACGGAACGTTATTATGGGCGACTGAGAAACAAATCGATAATATTATGTTAAATATATAGTTTGTGACTTGAAAAAACTACACCCCCCCCCCCCTTTCCCTCCACCCCCTCCCAACCTCCAACTCGTGCCATAGGATTCTAATGATTACCCATGTATTTTGATACTGATTTTAGGGTTATTTTAAATAAATAAATAAAAAAATACACCCAACAGTCACATACATAGTCCTGACCCCACACTAAGATCGAATCTTGTGTCGTGGGTATCAGAAACTACGAGAGACTTTTCGGTCTCACAAGCACCCAGACCCGAAACAAATACCTGTGGATCATACAAATATTTGTGTTCGGTGCGGGGATCGAACTTGCGACCTCTCGTTTCACAGGCGGCGTCTAACCAACTGCGCCACGGAGGCTGTCATTTTATAAAATAACCTTACCTGATATGTTTTTCGAGCATATGTTTAGATTTGCAACTTTTTCCACAGTGGTCGCAGAGGAAAACTTTGTGGGTAGCTTTATAGTGCTTGTAGAAAGACATCATGCTTCTGCAACAAATGTAAAAATACAATGGGAGCACTGTCCATTTTTTCTGATCCGAAAGCGTGGGCCATGGGCAATGGAAGTTACTTGCCATTAGCCAACCTATATTTAAAAAATATATTCTTGCACGGCACAGTGACTGCATTGCACCTAGTGGTAAGTGCTAATGTCATCCAAATAGAGTATCGAATGGTATCAGACGGTAGTCACATACCATCCGAGACAATCATGCCAGCCCGCTGAGATGCCTCTTCACGCTACGGCGGAAGGTCCCAGGATTATAGGAAAGAGGGAACACATGTGATGGCCCTTGGACCATAAAAGCGTTGACAGCTTGCTAAAATAAATACACCCAACAGTCACATACATAATCCTGACCCCACACTAAGATCGAGTCTTGTGTCGTGGGTATCAGAAGCTAGGTACTTTTCGGTCTCACAAACACTCAGACCCGAAACAAATACCTGTACAAAATATTTGCCTCGGTGCGGGATCGAGCCAGTAGCCTTACGATTCACAGTCGGCGTCTTACAGCGTTACGGAGGCTGTCAAATCGAAGGGACCTAGGAGGGAAAGAGTATTCGGTAATTACAATAAAAGAAGTACAAATAGTTGTACAAGTCTCACTTGAGTCGCGCGCCGCAGATGAGGCACTGCACGGCGGCGCGGTGCGCGCGCAGCCGCGGCTTCGAACCCACGCGCGCGCCGCATGTGGCGCACGTGTACCCGCCCGGGGGCTGCACATTACATCACCCCACACTCAGCTCAATCTTGTGTCGGATCAAAAACTACGAGACGCTTCGGTCAATACGGCAAATGCGTTATTACATAAACATTTTAATACTTGTAGATTTCAACCGAAATTAATAAGCGGTCCTAATCCCTAAGGAATGATTCGAAAAAAAAAAAACAATAAAAATACGTCAATGTGGGCGTGTCCATATATCTGTGATCCGATTGGTCAATTTTTTGGGATCGATCTTAAATCTTTAGACACCCATCTTGATCGTTTATTAATGTTAACTTTTATTCACAGTAGGTGTGAGAAACTACCGAAATATCAAAAGTTCCGTAAATATGATAAAAATGACAGTGGTTTGGATTGTTTACAAACGTATGACGTCACAGTACAAGACCACACCATGTTTCTAAAAATAATGCATTTGCGCCATATTATATTATGATAAGTTATAGTAACACTTTTTCTTGGCCCTATAAATAATCACTCTATCTTTAAGAACGGAAAGATAATTGCAAAACAAATGCCTTTGCTAAGAATTTCTATAGTGACCTATAATTAGAAGCAGACTATAAATATGATTGAAATATTCTCACCTCTCCATGATATTTCTTGTTATGTTCCTCATACTTATTCTTACTATTCCACCCGGCAACGCATTTCACACACTTATACTTAAACTTCGCGAACAATTCACTCTTCAAATCCCTCTCTCTCCATGATTCTATCTCATTAAAATCTATTCGAAATCTCCGTATTAATTCTTCCTTTTTCATATCAAAAACTAATTTACAATATTGCTTCTTGGAATACTTATTGACTTTTATTTCTGGTTCTTGTTTCACTTTAATGTCTTCTTCGTGTGGGGAGAAGTCGGCTGCGTCGTCATAATGATCTTCGATTTCTTGTTTAACTGCTAATGGTTTTTCATCTACATGTGTTATTTCTATAGGGAGATTTGGTGTCACTGTTTTTAACTTGGATAGAGTTTCTAGTTCATTCTGTGAATAAAAAAAGATTTATTATTGCAGAAGTCTAGTACTTATATGTGCAGTTGGCTTGCTTAATTGTATGTAGATGGTCAGACGACCTGGTAAAGGTCGCGGGACGTCGCTGGATGCAGGCTGCCTCCAACAGGTCACTGTGGAAATCATTGGGAGAGGCCTATGTTCTAAAATCTATAAGTTTTAGATTTCAGATGCATAGCAGGTGTTTTAACATGGTAGGGGAAACTAGAAAGAGGCTCCAGCCTTCAAATACCTAACATTATAAATGAAACAAGACTGATGACAAATTAACTTACTTGATTTTTATTTTCATTCATATGCAATATCTTCTGTGCTTCAATGACCCTCATTTTGAAATGCCTGATTGTTTTGAGCATAGCAATGCATTCCCAGCATAAATATATTTGTGAAGTTGATATCTGAAAATTTGTACAGTTTCTAAGTATATTGTCATATTGTGTCATTACAAATCGCTATGGAATGCAGGTTTCGCCACAATCTTTTCCTTCACTGTCATAGTGCATGTGATTAACTATCAATACACACATGACTCTCAAGTCAGAGGTGTGCCCTGGGATTTGAACCCGTGACCACCGTGAACATGTTGGCAGTTGCATCTGGTCCATTCAGCAACAGGCCACAACCTACATTTCTTTGGTATTTAAAGTCCTCCAGCCTGCACTAGGCCAGCATTGTGGACTGTACTCACTCCTCTCATAGTCTTGATTGTAGAAGGCTCCTGCCCTACGGTGGGAGGTATATACAGTATTGTGTCATTGGTTTATAGTTAATACCAGGCATAGTCAACCTTTGGAAAGTATAATAAATAAATAATAATAAATACACCCAACAGTCACATACATAGTCCTGACCCCACACTAACATCGAGTATTGTGCATCAGAAACTACGAGAGACTTTTGAGTCTCACAAACACCCAGACCCAGTGATGTTCATGGTATATTAACAACAGGCTTTGTTAGTAGGTGTGACAACAATAAATTTATAATTAAAATCTCACAGTGCATTTAGATTTTAGACTGTTGAATTAAAAAAAAACTAAAATAAAAAGAAAACATTAATTTGGGCGCGAAACCCCTTGACAAAAAGGGAGTGTATTTTTAGTGCAAAATTCTTCAGTTGCTTTACATTAGAAAAAAATTGATAAGTGCATAGACTTCTGTGATTTTAACTTCGGGAATTTCCAAGTCACAAATCGAATAAATTAGCGAATAATTAATCAGTATACAAAGCTTACCTTGTACGGATATACGCATATTTTCAAAAATATATCGACCAGTTCACCCAAAACTGAAAGCGCTCTATCGGAACTGAGACAACCGTGGCAGTAGGATACACTGGGCTTTGTTAATAATTCTAACTTCTTAGTTTTCATTGCACACGTTTTTTAAATTCAATATTTACACTGATTTACAAAATATACCGTAAACAAAAAATATTGTTTGCATTTTACAATTTGACGTTTGGTTTTTTTCATAGGTTTATGATGGACAAAGGAAACGTAAAACGTACTGCCATATCTATGGTATCATTATACATGTGATGTGTAAAAAATAGGGTAAACTACACTATTGTTGGCCTCCTCCAATTATTGGACTTCAGATACCTATCCCCAAAGTTATACAATAATAATTAAATTGAACATTATACCTGCATTTGCATATTTATTTATGTGTTTGATTTTAAATATATGGATAAAATCGTGGTAATTTCATGAAAAATATTAAGCTGGGCACATTGTTTAACACACAGAGCTACTGAATTCTTTGTTAATTATTTCAAATACATTTTGTATGGAATTACGTATTTACTATTGAAATCTATTGCCTAATTTAAGTGTTTGTAACAGATTAGACAAAAGAAAAAAAGTGATGGACGCCATTGCATTCTGGGCTTAAAACCACTATCTCCCTATAAGTGTAAATAAAAGGATGGTATACAATAAAACACAATTTTCTTTAAATACTTTTTTGTATACATATCCTATAATTTGTACAATAAATGCATTTACAAATGTCACACATGTTTATAACTCCAATTTGACAGTCTCCTTGGCTTGTTGGTTAGACACTGGCTGTGAAACGAGACGCCGCTACGGTCCAAATTCCAAACACAGACAAATGCTTCTGACACACCAGTATTTATTTCGAGTGTGTTGTGAGACCGAAAAGTCTCGTAGATTCTGATACTACACAAGACTTGATCTTAGTGTCGGGTCAGGACTATGTATGTATGTATGTATGACTGTTGGGTGGGTCTATTTATTATTTTCTCTCCCCATAGCTTTGTTGTAAAATAAAAACTCGGGTACCTATTTTGGGGTTGCCTCGGTGACAAGACATGTATCTGTGGCGTCAGGACTATGTATGTGACTGCTGTGTGTATGTCTATTTCAGTGTTCCGATTCACCCCGTGTGTCTATTTCCGCGCGGCAGTGTTGTGCTTGTGCACGAGCCTCGCGTGAGTGTACAGCGCGGGCCGCTGGCGGAACGTGTCGCCGCAGTCCTCGCACATGTACGTACGCTGCTCCGAGTGAGTCAGCTGATGCCCGCGGAGGGTGGACAGAGTCTGTGGATACATAATCTATTGTAAAATCTATCTCTATCTATGGTATATCAAGGTTGCGACCGAAAACGAAGCCAGGTAGTATTACTTACTTCAGACACAATTCAACTAAACATTACGCAAAAAATAAATAAATACACCCAACAGTCACATACATAGTCCTGACCCCACGCTAAGATCGAATCTTGTTTTTTTGTAATTTTTTACTGATCGTCGTATTTGGGTGATATTACATGGATTTCCTAAAATAATAATGTACACATTTTTATTTAAAAAAGCAATGGTACGCTAGGGTTTTAATTACTTACTATTTACGCAAATCTAGGTATTTACCACCCAAACACGATGTAATTTAAAAAAAATAAAAAAAATCTGTCTCTGTTTTTGCGAAATTTTTAGTTGCATTGTGTGTTACAGACACAAAAACTACCACCTGGCTTCGTTTTTGGTTGCAGTCTTGATTTACCCGGTATATTCAGCCACAGGAAGACCGCTGCTGAAGATAGGCCTACCCCAAGGATCTCCACATCAATTGTAAAATGAACCGATTTAAAATAATAATACATACATACATACATAAACTCACGCCTTTATCCCCGAAGGGGTAGGCAGAGGCGCCACCAGGACACCCACATTTCGCCTTGTATGTTCCGTCCCATGTTGGATAGGGGGCGAGCCTATCGCCATATCGGGCACAAATTCCTGACTCCGGGCTGATAATGAATAGAAAAATCCAATATCACTTTCCCCGATCTGGGACTCGAACCCGAGACTTCAGCTTTGTAACCGTACCGTAATACAATAACTAACTTTATTTTATCCGGCTCGAAGGACCAAAAGTCGATGACGTTAATACTAGTCTGCTTGGTTTTAGGTATTATTATTAGCGGTTTTACCAACCCGCACTAGGCCAGCATGGTGGAGTGTACTAACCCCTCTCAATCGTACTCTCGATTGTAGAGGAGGCCCGTGCCCTGCAGTGGGACGTATATGGGCTGATACAGTACATTAGCAGCTTTGCTATTGCGATTCGTTTTGTGTGAGATTGCTGAAAACACAATACCTCTTTTTCCCCCCCTCCTTTTCCTTCCTGCTACCAAGTTGATAGTCCGGTATTACATCTACGATCCAAGCGTTTTGGATGTTCATGTTCAGTGATCATTTACCATCAGATGACCTTTTTGTTCGTTTGACGGACCTATTGAATAAAAAAAAGACTACTATATGTGTGTTGACTGTTGGGTATATTTATTAATACCGGGTATATCAAGACTGCGACCGAAAACGAAGCCAGGTGGTAGTTTTAGTGGTTACAGACACGATGCAAATAAAAAATTTACCAAAACAGCGACGGATATTTTTTTTGAAATTTTTAAAAATCATCTTGTTTGGCTGGTAAATACATAGTTTTTGCGAAAATAATAATTTATTCCCTTACGTACCATTGAGTGTTTAAATATAAAGAGGTCTACATCATTATTTTAGGAAAATTATGTATTTATCACCCAAACATGACGAAAAGTAAAAAATTACAAAAAAAAGATGTCGACTTTTTTTGCGAAATTTTTACTTGCATTGTGTTTAAAGTCACTAAAACTACCACCTGGCTTCGTTTTCGGTCGCAGTCTTGATATACCCGATATACTTACAAAAAACTTCTTCCCGCAAACATTACAGGAATGGTCCCTGGATCGACTGAGGCCGTGGTGCTTCTGCTTGTGGTTCTTGAGACGCCAGTCTGATATGAACAGCTGCAAAGAGAATAAGGATAGTAATAATAATATTTATTTGCATCATATTACAGACATATAAAACACTTAAAATAGATCTTATGACAATATTTACTTAGGAAAAGTGTTGATCGAACTCTGGTGCACAAATAAAGAGATTTAACTTGTGAAATGGGTGGTGGGATAGGTGGCTATAGACAATATAGGTATGATCAGCTGGTTGAAGTATGAAGTATGGGTGGCCATAGATAATATAGATATGAACAGCTGTGAAGAGAATATAGGTGACCATAGACAATATATATATAAACAGTTATAGTTATAGATGAACTACACAAATAAAAAATAAATTGTCTTTTGTAATATTAGTAATACATATTATGTAGATTCACCTTATTGCAAACTTCACACTTATACTGTGATTTCTTAAGATGGTAGAAATTGTAGTGTTTCGTCCAGTACACTTTTGAGGCGAATTTCTTGTTGCATTCCGGACACGGATACCTTAAAACATAAAATTAAATAATTGATAGTAAAACCATCTCACGAATTTCGTCAGTGGATTTAAAATTGTCAAAAAATGATATCAACATTCGTCGATATGGTGCTTTCTAAAATTCTGCATTGTAATGTATGTAATAATTAGCCCATACACGTCCTACTGCAGGGCACGGGCCTCCTCTACAATCGACAGTACAAAGGCGCGCGCGTGCGTGCGTACGTGCATGTGCGTGCGTGCGTACGTGCGTGCGTGCGTGCATACGTGCATGCGTGTGTGTATGTGTATTATTTAAAAATACTCACGCTCGTTCAGAATGATTAGCGCTATTTTTCAAATGGTTTCTGTACACATAAATATTTTTATACTGCACGTCGCACACACTGCAGTATGCTAGCTTCTTAGCTATGCTTGAGTTGTGGGACACCATGTGAGATTCTAGACGAGATTTGGTCATAAATGTCTTATTACATAGATCACACGTAAACTCCCTTTTCACTGCGTGGATGCGCCTGAAACAATAGTTGTAATTTACTTATGTATGTCTTTATTGTATGAAAAATATGAAATAATATTGTACTATACTGTATCAGCCCATACACGTCCCACTGCAGGGCACGAGCCTCCTCTATAATCGAGAGTACAATTTAGAGGGTTAGGCCATATAACAATACATAAACTATACAGGATATATCCAGACTGCAACTGCTGTATTATAAATTAAAATTCTATAGTATCATTGTTTTAAAATATAATTGACGAAATCACAAAACATTTTTTATTTAACCTCGATCAATATAAAACATTAAAAAATAATAATTACTTACGTTTTATGCGTTCGAAGTGTGTTCTTGCCTTTAAATTTCTCTCCACATTCATTGCAATACAGAGTGTGTTCTGTTCTTATATGCTCGGCTAAATCTTCCGGTGTCCTGTCGAAGATACAAAAATTTATAAAAATAATGATAAATAATAGAAAAATCACGACATAATATTATAGCTGAATGTCTCACAATGTGTGGATATCATGCTTGACCTATGTTATGTCATGCATTTTGTGTTTTGTCGACTACCCCAATTTCTAGGTTACATTAGTCTAACTGACTCGACAAGGCGAAATCTGGGTGTCCTGGTGGCGCCTCTGCCTACCCTTTCTGGGATAAAGGCGAGTTTATGTATGTACAATAGGCTTACTTAGTTCTGCATGAATTTTTCTTTGTATCTGTATCAGCCCATACACGTCCCACTGCAGGTCAACGGCCTCCTCTACCATCGAGAGTACGATTGAGAGGGGTTAGTACACTCCACCACGCTGGCCTAGTGCAGGTTGGCAGACTTTACATCCCACAGAAATTCTTACAAATCGCTACGGTATGCAGGTTTCCTCACGATGTTTTCCTTCACCATTATAGTGCGTGGTGATTGACTATCAATACACACAACTCCGAAAATTCAGGTGTGCCCTTGTATAATCATTGGTCGACTGGGAGATAATGACACTGGCATTAAGTCCGACATACTTCTGAGTTCCTTTAAAAAAAAAGGCTATGTACCTGCACACTGCGCGGCACTGCGCACAATGTATCCTGTCCTTAGTATCGTTTCTATGCTTCACTCTGCAGTGGTTGGAAGCGGACCACAGTTCAACGGTCTCATATTTGCATAGCCTGCAACGGTAGCACACATAATGTTTCCGTTTGTGCCGTTCCATGGATACTATTGTGGGGAACCTTATTGAGCATACTGGGCAGAGGAAGTCGCCTCTTGTCTGAAAGGAAATATTTTAAGGGTTATACAAACAATTATGTGACATACTGCACTGTATCAGACCATGTATGTCCCACTGCAGGCCACGGGCCTCCTCTACAATCGAGAACACGATTGAGAGGGGTTAGGCCATATAGTCCACTACGCTGGCCTAGTGCGGGTTGGCGGACTTTACATACTGTGGAAATTTTTACAAATCGCTACGATATGCAGGTTTCCTCACAAACTTGATTGAAGGGCAAAAAGGGCTTGAGATATCAAAAGGGGAAGGACAACTAGGGTGTTGACAAATATAACCTCATCATGCTTTTTCTCCATATGCTGTTCAAAAGTCTCCTTCCTCGTAAACCCCAGCACACAAGTATCACACTTAAATGGTATCTTCTTGAAGTTAGGCTGACTTCTTTTCTCCTCTCTGTTCTTTACCATCTCCTCTTCCGTAAATACTACTTCTTCAAATTTCTCTCTTACTTCTTCTTCTGACTGTTTATCTAGTTTATGATTTAATTTTCTTTTAGTTTTAATACTTGCTACGTATATTTCATCTTTGTAATCTGGTCCAAAATTGTTTACTTCTTCAGAATTTTTATCTAATTTATGATTTCTCTTTTTTCTTTTTGTTTTAATGCTGTCAACATATACATCATCTGCATCTTTGTACTCTGTGTCAGATATTTGGCAGTCATCTAACGGTTCAGTTTTGATTTCCGTAGGTTCAATCTTGTCGAAGTCTGAATCGGTTAGCGGATCAAAGTAATAATATTCATGATCGTAAAGTGACTTTGTTGATTTTGATAAAGATGACAGGGATTTTGTTTTCTGAAAGGAATTTAATATTTAAAACTATGTTGTCATCCCAAATTATGGTTTTTGAGTTATTCACATGTTGACTGCGGTGGTAACTATCCATGAATGCAGAATTGAAGTATATGAAGTAAAAAAATCATTTTAAAAATAAACACTACACTATCAGCCATATTATATTACATATGATTAAGGTTTACAAACAATTTTTACCTTTCCAGCATTGCTCAGGGCAATCTCAGCTTGCTTGCAACGGTTTTTGAATTTATAGAACTTTATTATAATGGCCGAACACTCCCAACATACAAGTCCATCTGGTTTGTATAGCTAGAAATAAAAAGTAAAATATTCAAGTATAAAAAAAATAATTTAAACAAAGAATTAATAAAATGAAATAAATACATAAGAAATCCACTATGGATATACAATTCAATTCAATTTTTTGTTTATGGCAAGCAGTGCCGATGTCGACAATTCTGCCAATTTCGAATGTGCAATGAGTACTCGTGTGTTATGGAACGAGAGTTTGGAATAATGTTCGTTTGTTTCCACTTGTAACATTAGTTTACTGAGTGTTGTAAAAACATGATACTAAATGTATTAAATAGCAGCAACGTGGTTAGTACACTGAAACAGGACACACACGTAATATTTATAAAGGTAGCATGCAAAAACAGAATTAAATATACAGTAAAAATTACAAAAAAGATTCTTAAAACCTTTGGGTAAAATGTTTTGTAAAATAATTAAAACCATTGGATAAAATCATTTGTATTCCACCTTCAACATTTCTGACGTTTCAGGGTCACAGTCTGATGGCATTAGTCCGAATGAAGGTCAACATTGCGTCAAGAAGTTCAGGAGAGAAGTGGGTTAGCAAAGAGGGAAAATTGATGGGAACAGGAATATTTAAAGATATTATATCTCTGTATAAGTCGAGTGCTGGATTGTTCCTGGGGCAGTTGAAGAAAATGTGCTCCAGGGTACCCTCATCCAAGCCACATTCACATAAGGATGAATCCCGAACCCGAATTTTGTTTAGAAATACAGGAGATGAACAGTGGCCAATACGAATTCGGCAAATCGTCGATATAATTGGTTTGGAAACTTTTTTATATTTAAAAAACCAGGGTTTAGGCGGGATCACTGGTTGTATAGCATAATAGTGCTTGCCTATACGTTTCGAGGAGTGGTTCCACTGAGACTGCCACGAACTTATCAGAGTCCTTTGGGAAAGGCTCAGTAAATCATAAGGATGTTGTATAAAATGTTTTAAATCAGCCGATTCCGAAGAGGTTGCATTTTTCGCCAATCTATCTGCACACTCATTTCCAAGTATTCCGCAGTGGCTTGGGATCCATGCTAACTGAACTTTTTTACCCATCTTTGTACAAGAGAACAAACATTTTTTAATTTCTAGAAGTAAGGAGCTATGTAGTCTACTTTTGAAGGGGTTCTGAATTAATGCTTGGAGAGAGCTCCTTGAGTCGGTGAATATGATACCTTTTGTAATGTTATGGGTTTGAATGTAGAGACAAGCTTCTAAAATGCCAATGCATTCTCCAGTAAACACCGAGGATTCCCTTGGACACTTAAATTGTAATATAATTTTTGAATTTTGATAATATACTGCAACACCCGTATAATCTGTGTAAGAGAATTTGGATGCATCTGTATAAAATTTATGGAAGTTTGACCAATGTTCTCCAACTAGGGCATTAAAAGTCCTGTCCACAGAAACCGATTCCTTGAAGACTCCAATGTCAAGAAGAATATCTGGTCTGAAGCACAGAATTTCATATTCGTAATTGAAGATTGGGAGTTTATGAGATATCATTACTGGAGCCTCTAAATTTTGAAAGGACCGGTAAGCCTGAAGGTATAATGGTATTTCCTTATGAGTCCAGTAACTAGATGAACTGCAAGCAAGGTCTAATTTAGTAATTTTTCTAAACAGGGGATGGTGGCTTTTGCTGTAGATTTTGCTCCAGAACCGAGTGGCAAGATATTGTCTCCGCAGGGACAGAGGAGGCTCGCAACATTCAACCTGCAATGCGTTCAGAGGAGAGGACCTCATACAGCCAGAGATGATTCGGAGGCAATTAGCCTGGATCTTGTCAAGTCCTGATAATGCCAGTTTATTGCATGGGAATAATAGGAACATGCCATATTCTATAATACTTCGAATTAGAGCATTGTAAACTAATTTCATAGTGAAGGGATGTGCACCCCACCAAACACCGGCTAAGACCTTTAATATAGGGACTACACGTTCACATTTTTTGACTAAATAATCAATATGGTGTGCACCGGTTAATTTTGAGTCCAAATAGACACCTAATAATTTTGCTTTGGGGACAATGGGAATATTATGGCCTTCAATATCGATTTCAATTGGAGGGAGTTGTTTTTTACGGCTGAATATAACTATGGAGCTTTTCTGAGCTGACAAACTCAGACCATGTCTCGAAAGCCAATGGTTCAATGAGTTTAAGGATAGGGAAAGGGATGTTCGGGCATCATCGATTGAAACATTGGACACATACAAAGCCAGATCGTCGGCATATTGTAAAATATGGCAGTTGAAGTTTAGGCATGTATTAATATCTGCAGTGTAAAGGTTGTACAGTATTGGACTAAGTACTGAACCTTGTGGCAGCCCTTTCCATGATAGTCTTCGATCGCATTCCACACCTTGGACTCTTAGGGTTAAAGATCTCGACATGAGCATTAAGCATATGCACTGAGTCATCCTTGCCGGGAATCTCAGCTGTTGCATTTTCTGCCTGAGAAGAGGAAGAAGGACGTTATCATATGCAGAAGATATGTCTAGGAAAGAGGCGACTACTGACATATTCTTGGATAAAGCCGATCGAATGTCTGTCACTAAAGTTCCTATACTATCCACCGTACCGAGACCTTTCCGGAAACCAAATTGGGAGTTAGGGAGCATGTTTCTGGATTCAGTTATCCACTCCAGCCTGTTTTTGATAAGATGCTCAAAAGTTTTTGCGATAGTAGATGATAGGGCAATTGGTCTGAAATTATTTGGGTCATTTGCATGTTTTCCGGGCTTCAAAATGGGGATAATTATTTGTGTTTTCCAGAGTTTCGGTATCAGGCCATGCAGGTAACAAAAATTTATTAATTCCAGAAAATATTTTTTGGTATTGGTACCAGAGTGTACTAAAAAGGAATAGGGTAGACCATCAATTCCAGGAGCAGAATCACGTACACTGCCAAGAACCACCTCCAGTTCTTCTGCAGTGAAGGGGGCGTCATATGGGTCATCTGATGAGTCTACCGGGTCGATGTATATTTCTGGAAGCGAGGGCACGTAAGTAGGTGCAATTTTATTAAAGAATAGCTCAGCAACATCGCGGGAGATAGGAGGGGAGACCGATGGAGAACATCCAGACCTAAATCTATTGATAGATTTCCACACTACAGAACATGGAGTTGAAGGCGATAGAGAACTACAAAAATTAGCCCACCCCTCACGTTTTTTCCGCCTTAGGGTTTTCTGGGTCTTCGCGAATATCTGTTTGTAGCTCAATAAATTTTGTGTGCTCATATCCTGGTTGTACCTCCTCTCTGCCACTTTTCTTTCCCTGATGGCCATGGTGCATTCTCGGTCCCACCATGGTGGGGATGGGATTTTATGTCTGCAACTGTTTCTAATAGGGAAGCAGGAGTCTGCACAGGAGGTAAAGGCTTCCACAAATTGTTCACTACAGAAATTCACATGTGAGTGATTAGTATCAGTTAGATTTGGGTCATTAACTTTGGGAAGGGATATAATTTTATTGTCTAGTAACTGAGCGAATTTTGACCAATCCGGATCTGATAGATTATATTTTAGGAGAGGGGGAGGGGATTTTTCCAAGTAGGTACTTGGAGTTAAGGTGATTACAATAGGAAAATGATCACTCCCATGTGACAGGTCTGTACACTGCCAGTAAGCAGATGCTGCAATATCAGATGAACAGAAGGAGATATCCACGCAGCTTTTTTGCTGTCCTGGTAAGATTCGGCGAGTGGAACAACCATTGTTGAGCACACAAAGATTGAGCTCATCCAGAATATCCACCAAGCCAGACCCGAAAGAATCGCAGCGATCAGACCCCCATCTGTAATGATGGCAGTTAAAATCGCCCATGACTAGCAATGGCCTGTTTGTATTTTGTAATGTGTCTTTAATGACGGGGAGGAAGGCTGGATTAGTGTGGGCGATATAGATAGAAAATACATTTATACCTTCCACTCTGCCAGCAACTATATTAATGTTTTCAAACAAGGGATTTATGGGGGACAGAACAAAAGGGACCCGATTATGAGTTAGCAATGCTGAACCTCCGTAGCCATCAGGCCTATCACATCTAAAAATGCTGTAATGTGGTATACGGAAGCTGAGACTTGGGAGCAACCAAGTCTCAGCCAAAGCGCAAGTCACAGGTTTATATTTATTTAACAGGAATGTGAGATCGTGCTTCTTATGAAACACGCTCCTCACATTCCACTGAAGGAATATTATTGGGGTAGCCATTTTTAAAATTTGTTAATGTGTTTATTAATTGTTGGGCGACGTTGGACGGTTGATTTGAAGTTGAGGATGTAGGATTTTGGAAGGAATTCAATGTTAGTAGAGATGTTAAAAGTTGTATAATAATATCAATAGTGTTAGTCTCGGAGTAAGGAGTATTCAAAGCACAACCATTGTGCTGTGAAGTTTATTTATTTATTTATTTTATTTATATACACTTTATTGCACACACACAAAAAAATACAATTAAAAGAAAATCACATACATAAAAAGTACAATTGGCGGTCTTATCGCTCAAAGGCAATATCTTACAGACAACCATGGGATGGATTTTAGAAAAGGATTAACAGAGGGCAGTTTAAAGTGTAAGAGATAGAAGCTAACAATAATTAAAAAAATCAAATACTAATAATCTAATAGCTACAAGTAATAAAATATGTGTATATACATATATATATATATATAAATAAAATAAAGCGTAAATACACATACACATACATACAAAATACATACATACATACATAGATACATACATATAAATATAATATAGTACAAGTACATACAACTAGGAAAAGTTATCCTCATCAATGTAACAATTCAGGGAGAAAGGTAGTGATCCTTGACCAGCTTTTTGAAAGATGTTACTGATCGTGCCCGTCTCACCGCAACTGGTAGTGCGTTCCACAATCGGACAGCTTCCACGGTGAACGATTTATCCATAAAGGTGGTGGAGTGCACGGGCATTCTCAACTCCAGGCTCTCTGACGACCTCAGGGACCTAGTATGTGAGTCATGGAGAAATACAAATCGATCTTTAAGATAAGAGGGGGTGAGAGGATTAAACAATATGTTGTACAGAAGAGAAAGAATGTGAGCATTCCGACGAAGCCGTATGGGCAACCACTTGAGCTTAGTACGAAATTCAGAAATATGATCATATTTGCGTAATCCAAATATGAATCTAATAATAAAGTTTTGAAGTTCGGGGAGGGGAAACAACAGAACGGTGTGTATCTTTGTCATAGGATGGGGATAGTGGAGCATGAGTTTTGGGTTGTCTAAGAACTGTTTTGCGATAGGAGAGAGGAGTTTGGGGAGTTTTAAGAGAGTCGGCATAGCTGCGGGAAACTGCTGGGATGGTCTTGCTTGCTTCCGCGTAAGATATTGTTTTATCAGCCATGGTAGCTTTAATAGCTCTCTGCCTGCCATATTCCGGACATGCCTTGCTGTTCGCAAAGTGTTTACCGGAGCATAGCACACAGAAAGCCTCATTTTCTGAAATGTCGCAGCCTTTTCCTGGATGGTCCTGGCCACATTTATTGCAGCGGGGCTTGGATCTGCAAGCAGTTTCGATATGGCCAAATTTGCAACAATTCCTACACTGTATAGTCGGATAAATATATTGCTCTACTGGCAGTGAAGTATAACAGCAGAATACTCGTTTCGGCAAGATCTGACCGTCAAAAGTGAGGACACACGTCTCTGTAGATTTCCACTCAGAAATCCCTTCTCTATTTACTTTTCTATTAATGCGCCTGACTTTTAGAATGTGTCCACATCCCGGTGGAACTGTAATATACTGTTTCACAGTATCTTCTGACATATCCACAGGGACTCCAGATACGACGCCCATTCGGGTTACATTGAATGTTGGTATGGATGCAGTAAATTTATGTTTCGCTAAAAGGTTGTTGGTAAGGAATGCATTTGCATCTTGTTGGGTAGAAAACTCAACGGAGACTCTGTTTCTTCCCACTCTCTTCACACCATCCTTAACTATGTTGTGAATATTATTATTAAAAAGGAAGAGGCCGAAGGTTACAGGGTGCAAGGTTGTGCCGGAATTTGGTTGAGTTTCCACCCTCGATACGTGGACGACGTAAGGGCCCCTATCTATTATGTTATATTTGGTTCTTCCAACCTGGCTTCTCAATTGTTTGGGTGGTCTGATGTCGGTTAGTCTGTGGTCTTCTGCTGGCCTCTTATTAGCGCTGCTTGTTTGTGGTATATCAGCTGTTTCCATTACGCTGCAAGCAACTTCGGCTAATTGGTCAAGGGGATTATCATGTGAAACGGGAAGAGATAAGGTTGAGGAAAAGGATGCAGGTATATCTGGAGGGTCAGGAGGATCGGGGGGTTTATTTTTGTTATTCATATTAGAATAACCTAATTGTTAGTAAAAATATCGAATATGTACAAATACAACAATTGATAAAGAGTGAATAATAATTAAAAACACTGCACAAGAACAAACACAATAATTATGTTACGATATCTAATACACTAATAATAAAAAATAAAAAAACAATTAACAAAGCAAAAAGAAAAAGCAAAAAGTTCTAGTCACACGTGTTGCTCAAAGACACACCGTGGCGAGAATCCACTATGGATATACAGGTAAGCCTTTTATAAAAGTCAAAATAATTCGACATAAAAACAATAATATTTATTTGTTTACATAAAAATGTTTACGGGAACTAACCTCATTCAAATTAATTTCTTGTATAATTGGAGTTAATTTCGCTATTGGAATTAAGGCTCGGTCGTTGCTTAAACATGTTGTACATATTCTTTGTTGTATATCCATTTAAATAAATATTAAACTCAAAATTATTATTTACAATTTTCGATACTATTTGACACTGACAGCACAGACTGACAGCAAATTAAGATTTGAGTTTTCGATGGATATTAGCAAAGGAACGGCAATTAGACAGTATTACTAAGATCAGTTTGAAAATGTATTTATTTATCCAATCTTGTATTATTATAATACTTTAAAGTTTTGGTGAAAAAGTGTAACAAAAGGTAATATTGTATAAACCATAGGTATTTATGTGTTTATAACGTTACAAATATTTTATAGTAATTAATGTTAGTAAGATGTTTACTTCAACACCCCAAACGAAACAAAAAAAATAAGGCATTGTTCATTGTTGTTTGTTTGTAAACAAATGATTTGATTATAATTGATTTATATTTTATAGGATAAATAATGACTGAAATCACTGCAAATCTCTGTAATATATGTTTGAAAACTAATTATAATAATAAAATAATTGATTCTTCACAATATTTGAACACTTTTAATAAGTTATTCAAAAATTTTGTGAGTAAAAACTTTTACATTTGGTAATCAATTCTAAATTCGTACACAAAACCATTAATACATTATGTTTAAATAGGATTCTCAGGTTGATTTATGGCTGTGTTCCTGGTGCCAAAATGTTTTAAAAAAATTAAATATTTTATTAGATATTGCAAAGAGACGTGCCAAGTTAGCGCCTGACGAAAAGGTACGGTTTTTTTCTTTTAACTTGTAATTTATAATATTTATATAAGACACACTGTTTTATTCCATAAATTGATGAAATAAAGCATGGTTTTGTGATGTGTTTTTTAAATAAAATTTGCTGCACTTGTTTTTTACGCATAACAAAAAAAACCTAGTAAATTGTAAATTCCTAGTCTGAGCATATCTGATGATAACTGTTCATACCCAATATACATACATTACATGACATTTGGCTTCGGGTCTATTCAATGAACATATGTGGGCGAGGGAGAAAGTAAAGGAGAGGGCCAGGGATGTAAATATTGTAAGTTATCAATATATTTTAAGCATCACTGCAGAATAAAATGCAGAGATGCTGTCCTATAATTCAGATATTTTATTTGCCTTATCAGCCTGCAAGTAACCACTACTGAGTATACTCTAAAATTAGGAGTTGGATTACACCATAGTTCATAATATGTTAGACTAACATATTAAGTTTACAAGAATTTCTATTGTATGTAAAGTTCAGCAACCCATACCAGGCCAGTGTGGTGAACTATTGTGTAATCAAACTCCTAATTTTAGAGTATACTCGGTAGTGGTGTCTACAACGAACATATCCAATTTTATTGATGGTATGTTAAATTATTTTCAGTAAAACAATATTTCTCATTACTAAGTTGTCTATGGTATGTCCAGAATTATATTATATATTTTCAGAATGAAACAACAAATCTAAATATTAATTTGTCTTATCATCACAATGAACATATAGACATCCCACCAACAGATGAATACATAACAGAAAAAGATTTAAAAGTAGAAAAGATTGTAATAAAAGATACCAATCCAAAATTAATAGAACCAATAACACACATAAAGAAAAGTAAATTAAAAAAAGATAAACTAGATGAGTTGAATTTTGAAGTGAATTATTTGAGTAAAGATGAACAGAAGAAAGAAATAGAAGATAAGAAAAGATTGGAGAAGTATAAAAGATGCAGTTATAAATGTGAAAGTTGTGGAATTGGTTTCTTTGCTAAAGATGATTTTGAGGAACATGAAAAGAGACATACAGAGGTAATTAAGTTTATGTATTTTTATTGATATAAGTATAAGAATAGATTCTCTAGCATTGCCTGCTGGCCGAGTACTGTGGGGTGCTGGGTTCCAATCCCGGGTCAGACAGTACGCACTGCGAGAATTCTTAAGTTAAAAAATATGATAATGAAATATAATCATTAAATTATTCCAAATGTTATTAGTCACCCTAATTAAAGTTGTACCTAATTTGAAAAACTCTGACTGGTATTTTTGGAATCACAATTTTGATGTTTTGTTGTTAAGATTTTTGATGACGCCGTGCAGATTCGAGTATTTTAAGTATTTTTGCGAAACAGAATATACTGATTCTTCGTTGTGAGCTACTTTGCTTCACTCAGCCATATTAAATATAACAAACATATTCGTATTAAAAATATATATTACTTGCAAATTATTGCTCTGATTTAAACCGACTTGTAACTTTTATAATAATCACTATAATATTGTAAACTGGTTTTGAAAAGAGCAACACTAGAGTTTCTTGCCTAGTAGAGTACTAATGAAAACTGCTTTCCGAATCGGGCGGTGGAACAAAAAATGACTAAATCTAAATAATGTTGAACATTTTAATGGATTCAATAAGTTAAATTAATTTCATATGCAAGTTTTTAGAGAAAAAAATATTTAAGATATTGTTCCTTTCCTTTTATATTCTTCTTTTTAATTTTCTTTAGTGTTATAATCAGTGGTTCACCTTCAAATTCGGCGAAATTGGACCAAAGTTTTGGCCCAAGCCGAAAACATTTTAATGGATTCAATAAATTTCCATATTTTCATATTAATTTTTTTTTGTATAAAAACCCACATATCGCATTTTTTTAGACGGCAGGTTCACACACATGTGAAATATGTAACTTAAGGTTCAAAACGGCGGAGGTTCTCTCCCAGCATACACTAGCGCATCGCCGCAGGTTTACTTGTCTAACATGTAGGAGCAAGTTCACACGCTGGTCGCATTGCACAGCGCATCGATACAAATGTGGGAATAGCACGCCAGCTGTGTGTCACGTTTGTATGAAGATATTTGGGTATGTTATTGTTTACTGTTTTATAAAAAAATGACCCAAATGTTTATCTGTATCTGTATCAGCCCATATACGTCCCACTGCAGGGCACGGGCTACTCTACAGTCGAGAGAATCGATTGAGAGTGGTTAGGTCCTATAGTCCACCACGCTGGCCTAGTGCGGGTTGGCGGACTTACATACCGTAGATTTTTTTTAAATCGCTACGGTATGCAGGTTTCCTCACGATGTTTTCCTTCACCGTTAAATGTCCCAAATGTTTATTTCATAAAAATATCGTGGGGGAACCTGTATACCACAGCGATTTGTAAGCATTTGTATGGTATGTAAAGTCCGCCTTGCACTAGGCCAGCGTGGTGGAGTGTACTAACCCCTCTCAATCGTACTCTCGATTGCAAAGGAGGCCCGTGAGATGTATATGGGCTGATACAGACTACAGAATAGATCGAGTAGAACATTTTGTTAATACTAATTTGCGGGGTTTCCTCATTAACCTGGCTATTTATTATAAGTCATAAAGCCGGCTCAAGTACAATATTTAAATATAATTAATGTTTCAGAGATCAACACTCATTAAAAGTGCACATTAAATCTGTACACGATGTTAAGAAGAAGTACGTATGCGACCATTGTAACAAGACCCTTAGCACGAAACAACGTCTCACCGTTCACATCAGGTATGACAATACTATACAGCGCCATCTAGGGATGAAAAGCGGAACTATATTTACAGACTGCCTCGGTGGCGTAGTTGTATTACGTTACGGTTACAAAGCTGAGGTCTCGGGTTCGAGTCCCGGAAAAGTGATATTGGATTTTTCTATTCATTATCAGCCCGGAGTCAGGAATTTGTGGCCGATATGGCGATAGGCTCGCCCCCTATCATATCATGGGACGGAACATACAAGCCGAAATGTGGGTGTTCTAGTGGCGCCTCTGTCTACCCCTTCTGGGATAAAGGCGTGAGTTTATGTAACTATTTTATTCTCAGGTGCCACACAGGTGTAAGACCATTCGCCTGCACAAAATGTTCTAGAACATTCGCAACGAATTCTAACCTCCGAGCTCATTCTAAAGTGCACAGCGATATAAAAGATTATTATTGCGTGGAATGCAACAAGTATTATAAAACTGAGAAGAGTTTGAAAAGACATTTTTCTGAGTCTTCCAAACACACTACAATTGATTCTGGGTAAATTCTACAGATCATCTCAATTATATTGGTGTGTGGCGAAATTTGGAACTAAAAATAAAATTTTAAAATATCAGTTGAACGCTTTGTTTGAGATATGTTTTCGTAATATAAACAATAAGCATTTATACTCGTAATTTAATAGTATTAACATGTCCAATGTAATAAAATGTGAAGAGAGAAAAACTATTCTTATTATTTTGACAACAGCGCTTTCGGCGACAGAAAATCTGTGACGACTTTTAAGAATCTTCTTTATATGACTTTTCGGAATCGTGTGTGTATTGATAGTCGATCACCACGCACTATAACGGTGAAGGAAAACATCGTGAGGAAACCTGCATATCATAGCGATTTGTAAAAATTTCCATGGTATGTGAATTCGCCAACCCGCTTAAACCCAACGTGAATGGCCTAACCCCTCTCAATTGAACTATCGATTCTACAGGAGGCCCGTGCTCAGTAGCATATTTATTGTATTATCCTTTTGCGTTTTGGTTTTCAGGTTCTCATGTAAAGAATGCTCTAGGAAATTCGCCACGGAGAGGATCTTAGAAAAGCATGTTGAGCTAATCCATTCTCGTGAACACCGCTGCATACATTGTTCCAAAGTGAGAATAATTTAATCTGTATATTTTACAGCTCGTATATTATATATTTCTTGGATCCAATATGGCTATAAGTTTATTTATTTATTTTATTATTAACTGCACATAAAAAAGGAAAAAAAAACACTTAATGGAGATTAACAAAGAAGTACAGATGGCGGTCATATCGCTCTAGGCGATTTCTTACAGACAACCTTGGGATGGATATAAGAAAAGGAAAACAAAAGAGGGCAGTCTAGAATTTAAAGGACTAATTATTATTATACTTATTTTTAAGTATGACTGAATATGACTTTATTATTTTTCCCTCTTCATCTCACTTTCTCTTTTCACCCCCTCCCAAACTGCCAGCCCCGACTTTCCTTCCTTTAGTCAAGATATTAATAAATTATTGTTTTTTCAGTTATTCTCAAGCAATGCTAATTTAAGAAAACATTTACGGTGCATTCATACTTCGGAGTCATGAGGATTGTCGAAATTGTCTGTTAAAACATAGACCATGAGGGCAAAATAATGAAAAACAGCTGGTTATTGAAAATTTAATGGTTCCTTGAATTGATGGATGATATCTGCCAAAGCCACCAAGATCTAAACTTCATGGTTGCTGATCGATGCCTATGTTAACAGCATTCACAGACTTTGTAGCTTGTAAAAAATCACAGCATTTTAAAGTAATAATTTATTTATTTATTTTATTTATTTTCATGGAAGACTAACAGCTTGAAACATTTATGTAACAGTTATATAGCAATTTGAAAGCCAATTACAATTCTTCACGTTTATATTTACAATTCAATTATGTTACTACAATCGTTAACACTGCCAGCAATAGCTTAGCAACCTTAAATGCCGAGTACAAATTTAGAAGCATTATACCGGGTATATCAAGACTGCGACCGAAAACGAAGCCAGGTGGTAGTAATTAGTATTAGTGGTTACAAACTCGATGCAAATAAAAATTTCAACAAAACAGCTACAGATATTTTTTTTATTTTTTTTTAAATCGTCTTGTTTGTGTGGTAAATATGTAGTTTTTGCGAAAATCGTAATTTAAACCCTTATGTACTATTGAGTGTATAAAAATAAAGAGGTTTTCATTATTATTTTAGAAAAACTATGAATTTATCACCCAAATACGACGATAAGTAAAAAATTACAAAAAAAAAATTGACAATTTTTTTTGCGAAATTTTTACTTGCATTGTGTCTGAAGTCACTAATACTACCACCTAGCTTCGTTTTCGGTCGCAGTCTTGATATACCCTGTATAAAAAAAAAAACACAAATAATACAGTAAATGCTGCAAATAGGCCTCTCCCATGGATCTCCACATCGATTGGTTGGAAGCAGCATCCAGGTACTTCCTGCGACCTTAACCAAGTCAGTCCGCCTTGTAGAGGCCTATGTTGACTTCCTGTGGCTAAATAAATAGAATATATTCAATAAATTGAAATAAAATTGTAGTCGAAGTTCAAATTCGTTGTTTTATTTTCATTCACTGCGAAGGTCTATGAGCGGCCGCTTGCCTTCACACGGGCTCCATCAACGGCAACGCGTCTCCATGTCCTATGGTGATGATCACTTATCATTACCCGCTTTATTAGGGAGGGAAGTGGACAATAATTTATTTCCAACTCCTCCTATTAATTTAACTTTTTGATTGATTTCGTTGCGGGTTAAAGACAAGTTAGACATTTTCGGAGACGCGCCGAGCTTCAATGCTCAGTGTCATTAAAATGCGTGCCACTGTTGATCCTGCGACACAGGAGTTGCAGTGGCGGGTGTGAGGGCGGGACAGTCTCCTTACCATCAGGTGAGCCGTATGCTCGTTTGCCCCCTATAATATAAAAAACCATGCTCGTCTGCCTGCCATATTATCATCCACAGCCAGCCTCCGTGGCGCAGTTGCCATGTACGTCCCACTGCAGGGCACGGGCCTCCTCTATAATCGAGAGTACGATTGAGAGGGGTTAGTACACTCCACCACGCTGGCCTAGTGCAAGGCGGACTTTACATACCATAGAAAACCCTGTTAAAACCTCTATAAAATGCAGGCAAATCACTATGTTTTTCATCACCATTAAAATGGTAATTGACTATCAATATCAGACGATTTGCGAAAAGTCGCTTACCATCAGGTGACCTTTTGTTAATTTTTCGAGCTTACGCAATAAAAAAGGTGTGTGAATTCAAATCGTCATAACAAAGGTCATTAAAATAAAATATATCATGTTTATCCAATTATAAAGCTATTAAACCTCTAATAAGGATGTTAAACAATCACTTAATTGCAGGAAACAATGCCACATTACTAAGAACTATAACAATGTACATATAAATTATTCTGAAACCGTCTCACGTACCTACTCAATACCGTAACATTCCGGAGTATCGCGCCATACCGACCAGAATTACATGACCACTGCAAACTAATTAAATCCCGATTTCCTATTAAAATCCTGTATGGTTAATAGTGGGGATGGGTCAGTTAAAAGTGGTCGTAAAGTGACGTCAAGCCGCGCCTCAACACACCTCCAGTCATTTTGAAATGCAGCGATAAGCGCTTGTTTGCGCTGAATTTTTGAATCGCACTTGATTAAATTTTGTTACAGACCATCTAAAATCTTGCGAGTAGCGAAATTTGGAACTAAAAATAAAATTTAAAATATATCTATATAAGGCATGGTTTGATGTACAAATAAAATAAATAAATAAAAAAATAAATAAATTATTTATTCAGTAACAATAAAGTTTACAATTTTTGAAGAGGGTTTAAGGCACCTTTTAAGCTTGAAATGCTTGTGACAGGAGACCCCAAAACATCCGCGTCTTAATATACACCAAGTGAAATCTCGTATTTATACATACAAAAATACATCAAACATCAAGAATTATGTATGTTTCCATAGTTTAAACAAACATTTATACTCATAATCTAATATTATAACAAGTTATTATTTTGACACAAGCGCTTTCGGCGACAGAAGACCTTAAACGACCCTTATATGAAAGTAGAATGTGGTAGAATGAATGCTCGGATGACCGAAGACTCGGATGGAAAGAAGAAAGGGATACTCACGCAACGAAACTTTTTTCATAATGTCTTATAAATGTCAAATGTCAGTATTATAAACAACGACATATTTAAAATGTTAATTACCTACATTATTAAATAGTAAATTAAAATGGAAATAGCCATATAAATAATAAAAACCTAAGTGTGTACTGCCCACCTCTGCATCTCCTGTCGGCCAGGAACTAATTGGCACCCACATAATTTATCCTGAGCTTGATGCTCAAACCCAAAAATCTTAGGGAGACTAGCAGTGTAATCTAAAAATACATGTACATTTATGGCTTTGTTTATAGATAAATTTAAAACCTATTTTAGTTATCGAATGTTTTGTCCCTTTCGAACGAATTTAGAATTCAGTTTGAGCGAAGAAGACAAAACATTCGATAACTAAAATAGGTTTTAAATATGTCTATGAATAATAATTGCAAATTATTATCTTTGAATTATCAAAAATTGCTAATCTTAAATTGTGGTGCTCATTACAAAAATTACCTACTACACCTATTATTAACTCTTAATGGTGGCTCAGAGCAGAGATATACACATTTTTGTGAAGATGAATACAGATAAGTGCTAAAAATCAAGAAATGGAGCAATGGAGAAAAGTATGTTTCTGTTGGGTAAGTTCAAGGTTTTTTTACAGAATAAAGATTTAATTATTTTAACAAAGTGCGTACGCACTTTTACGGTGAAGGAAAACATCGTGAGGAAACCTGCATACCGTAGCGATTTTAAAAGAATTTCTACGGTATGTAAGTCCGCCAACCCGCACTGGGCCAGCGTGGTGGACTATATGGCCCAACCACTCTCAATCGATTCTCTCGATTGTAGAGGAGGCCCGTGCCCAGCAGTGGGACGTATATGGGCTGATACATATATAGAACAAAGTGCGTGGTGGTCTGTTGGAAAAGGACGACGTGTCTAGATGGTGTTCGCGGGTTTGAATTTTGAATCCCAGGGCACATTTTTCGGAGTTGTGTGCATTGAATTTTAAAGGTGAATGAAACCATCGTGAGGTATCCTGAACACCTGAGAAATACGGCCATAGAGTGAAACGAGAGGCGGCGAATTCGATTCCCGCACCGTAACAATTATGTGTTCCATAGGTATTTGTTAAGACTTTAGGTTTAGGGCCTAAACATTTTTAACATTTAACAACATTAGAGCGAAAAGTCTCTCATACTTTCAGATACACGACACAAGACTTATTGTTACTGTGGAGTACATAGTCTTCATGTATGTGACTGTTGGGTGCATTTATTTATTTGTCCAGCTTTGTCCAGTTTCGTTTCGTGTTTATCACATAATATCAAGTCGTCAGCTTGTTTGAAACGCGGAAATAACGTGAAATATTCCAGTAACTATATCGACTTTAATATCGACAATTATTAACGCAAACACACATAATTTGTGATTTATGTCCTGCCACGAGAAATGTTGTACATATATTCAATTTGCATGTGTTATCAACGAAGGTCTAACTAAAGGCCTGCCTCGGTGGCGTTGTTGTACTACGGCACGATTACAAAGCTGAGGTCTCTGGTTCGAATCCCGAGTCGGGCAAAGTGATTTTGGATTGACTTTTGGGTACCAATCCTAGAGTGAATATAAAAGCCGGAGGCGCGGAGGGAGAGCAGCCCCCGCCCGCTGTAACAAAGGATAGGCAACCATGCGAGCCGTAGCGGCTGAGGCTGGTCGCCGCCAAAGTCGCCGCTTCGACAGAACCTGCCATATTTCCTGGTAAAAGAAAATTTGAAGTAGATTCGACAACCATCTAAAAAATTATTTAGCCTCACTGATAGCCTTTACTCTTGTTGCACTTCAAGGCCTGTTCATCAAAGGTTCCCAGGAAGAGCTCGCTCAATGCGATATGGTCACCAATTGTACCATTTTAATTTTTATTGTTATCCAATTCCTGTCTATCTTGGTATGCACGATAAATTCGACTTTATTCATAGACAGATTTCAAACCTATTTTAGCTATCGAATGTTTTGTCTTTTTCGCTCAAACTGAATTCTAAAGTCGTTCGAAAGGAACAAAACATTCGATAACTAAAATAGGTGTTAAATCTGTCTATGAATAAGTCCGGAGTATAAATAAAAAATAATCTTTTTTAAAGTTACATAATAGGATCCGTATCGCCATGACATGGACGGTTCGGATTACGAGACGCATGCCGTGTTTACAAAACATGAATATTAATTCTCGGAAGTAAGACATGTTTACAAAAACAATGTTTAGTTGGTGTAACTTATCTTAAACGATACTGGAGAGATCAAAGTTCGAAGCTAAAAGGACTTTTTTCAACATGCGAGTAAATACATGCGTAACACATAAACATCACGCCTTTTTTACAGAAGGGGTAGGCAGACGTCCTTTTTGTCAAGATAACCACGTGTCGCCGTATATGTTTTTTCCCACGATGTAATAGGGGGTAGCCCACAGTGGTAGCCTATCTCCATATCGGGCACAAATTCATGAGTCAAGCGGATAAGAATAAAATATAAAAAAAACACACACTACCCGCCCCGGGATTTGAACCTGACACCTCACGTTGTAATCGCACCATAGTACAACTGCGCCCCCGAGGAAATGTGATGTATTTTTATACTGGAACACAAGTGTTTACTAACTGCAGTGCATCTGATAATACGTTTCAGTGCAACACAAGGCAGACAGAGCCGAAATAATTTTGCTAGTCTGGTCGTAATCTGTTGTACACAGGCGGAACCCTAAACCAGACATTTGCCTAAATTCTGTGGGTTTCTATAAATATGTAATATTAACATCAGCAACTGTCGAATTTTAAATGAATGTCTTTTTAATTGGTATAGAAAAAAAAATATAGCTAAATTTTATACAGAAACATTATGACAGTTGATTTACAGCAAAGTACCTATTGCTCGAGCGGCCATGTGGTACGGCCACCTGGTCAAACAAGATCAAAAAGTATTATATTCCAAAAAAATCAATGGTCCAGACCGCTTTCTACAGCGCTGTGTAAGACACATGTAAAAAAAAAACAATAACCGGTTCAGCCAGTGACGTCACACGGCCACAGATCGCCGCTCGGCGGGCGCGTCGTCTCGCGTCACTTCATTCGAAATTCGAACGAGTCGGCTGCGTGTGCGCGCGCATTTTCGTGTTCCGAATTTTAAATATGACGCTATAACACAATCGAATAAAAATCTGTGTTTTGGTGAATTAAAATTATTATTTTTGCAATTATATTGTGATTGTTAAAAAAACATTTAAATAATAATATAAAAATCGTGTTTTGTGTTCTTATTGGAATATTTGGGATACAGCATGGCGGTGAGTTATAAAACCTTTTTTGGAATAATGTTACGTACTCTATGGTATAAATGGTAATGAACCGGTGACTTTCTTTCGTACTCGTGGTAATGACCTACGCATACTCGTACTAAGTAATCTGTGGCATACTCCTTTCGGCTTAGCAACGGTCGCTGCTTGCAATGCCTTTACAATAATATTACTTTCGCTAAGATTTTATTCGCTTAATTCATATTTAAAATACTTAACTGATAATATCCTAAACAAGAAAAAAAATCTTATTCATGATTACATTTTGAAAAAAACTGCTTAATGTTTATAAAATAGTCTAGCAAAACCTAATGCTTGGTTTGTCGGCGAGTACATAGTGTTTTACATATTATATTGCGTGTTTTACATAATATACATTCGTTGTGTTATACATAAATGTGTACTTATATTGTTGTTAAGAGTACTTTTTGATGTTTTGAATAGTAGATTTCTTTTTATTAATTCGAGGAACGGTTTCGGGAGAAAGACCAAGTACGGTAATCGCTTACGTAGTGTCCTGTCTCCGTAGTAATTGTGAACCCTTGGTACAACGTACTTTTGGTTCGGTGAATGACTTCGTCGGAGAAACAAAAACTTGTAGCATATTCGATTCCGTCTGGTTAGCGACTGCCGACCACCGTAGAATATGGTGGAAAAATCGTAATAATGAGCCATGAGTCCCGTTTCGGGTTCGGCCTGTGTATATCCGGTTTCCAACGGGCCGACATAATTATGTCGACCGACGAGACGTGACCATATCTCGCCTTTGGTAACTCTATTCTCCTCTTTTTTTTGTAATAATCACTGTATTGTAAACTGGTATCGAAAAGAGCAATAGAGTTTCTTGGCCGTTCTTCTTCAGTGAACATCCACTGAATCTAAATTATGTTTAAAAGGAGAATGCCCAAAATACCGTTGACCCTGCTACCGATACTGCTTAAAATTAATTATATAATTTTTTTATGGTCTGTCCTTAAGCGTTTTCCTATATAAATGGGAATTCTTCTTTTAATGGTTTCTATATATTATTTTCATTTTCATTTAAATTCCATTGCGCTTATCAACAAGCATTGATATAAAAAACGATATTTAAGTCAATGTCAACAAGTAAAATGTACTTACTGTATCATGCCAGTTAAGAAAAAGAAAAATAAGACCGTATTCATGAAGGATGTTCTTGCGTGGTTTCTTCTATAAAGCTCCTTAATATCTGTCTTTTCAGCTACAATAAGTCCTCTATTTTTTTAAAAGACTATTTGAATAAAGAACATTTTTAAACTGGCACGTGTAGTAAGGTCCAAGTACATTATCCACTGGCGAGAAATTACGAATATTGAACATGATTTTGTAAAAGACTCATTTAATCATAGATAGATTTAAAGCCTATTTTAGCTGAATGTTTTGTCCTCTTCGCTCAAACTGAATTCTAAAGTCGTTCGAAAGGGACACAACATTCAATAACTAACATAGGTTTTAAATTTGTCTATGAATAAGTCCTTCAAAAGTCGTTGGAAAGGTACAAAACATTCGATAACTAAAATAGGTATAAAATCTGTCTTTGAATAAGGTCATAATTGAAGAAATATTATGATCTGATCTGAGTTTAGTTTTACTCGTACCTCGTCTCATAGAAAACTTGAAGTAACAGATATACTGTGTATTGGAAAGCCTCGAAGGATTATAAATCTCCGCTTTCCTTCACTCATCCATAGCTTTCTCTGTCGTTTTTCAAGGTCGGGAAAGCATGCACGGTCTTTCAATATTAGAGTTTGTTGAACACACGATGTTTTATAGCAAACCACAGTCGCTATAAGTCAATTAAAAAAAATAAAATTATCGAATTCAGTGATAGGTACGGCAAAGTAAAAAAAAAAAACATTTTCAAAATAAATAATGAAATAAAATAGCGTCTCCTGTTTAATATATCTGGTGTAATATCCATATATATTTATACTTTATACCATTGCATATAATATAATGATTATTAGTATGTCATATTTAGCTTTCTTAATATTTTGATAGTTATGTTGCACTTTTCAATCTTCCTTGGCCACAAAAATAAAAACTTTAACAGGTTAAGCAAAGAAATTAAATATACACAGCCTAAAACAGCTGTATAAATAATAATATATCGATTAAATGAAATTGATTTATCTATCTATACCTACATATTATAATAAATTTGAAACCGATCGATGTCTGTACATGGAATACTATAAACTAATATTGGGGTCTGTATTAACGTTATAGAACCCTAAACAATGATTTTGGTCTGTTTGTCTGTGCGGTTGTGCGCGGTGAACTCAAAACGGATTAACGGATTTCGATGAAATTCGGTATGGAGGTAGCTGACCTTCTAGATTAGCACTTCTAGGCTACCTACTTTTTATGCCGAAAAATCAGTGTTCCCGTGGGATGAGGAAGGAATTCCAATATATTTGTTAGTTTATTATACTCAAAGGGATGGGGTGGTACTGGATTACATGCCTTGAGTGAGAATGAGACGGGACGGGCGGGATATAAAGGAACGGGACGGGATGAGAAATTCCAATTAAAGTAAATCACGCAGACGAATTTTGCGGGCAGAAGCTAGTATTATATACCGGGTATATCAAGACTGCGACCGAAAACGAAGCCGGGTGGTAGTTTTAGTGGTTACAGACACACTGCAAATAAAATTTTCGCAAAATAAACGACAGATTTTTTTTCTGCATTTTTTTAAAAATCATTGTGTTTGGGTAGTAAATACCTAGTTATTGCGAAAATAGTAATTTAAACCCTATCGTACCATTGCGTCTTAAAAAACAAAAAGTTGTACATCATTATTTTAGGAAGGCTATGTATTTATCACCCAAATACGACGATAAGTAAAACATTACCAAAAAAAATTTGTCGATTTTTTTGCGAAGTTTTTAGTTGCCTTGTGTCTGAAGTCACTAATACTACCACCTGGCTTTGTTTTCGGTCGCAGTCTTGATATACCCTGTATAAATATATATAATAATTAGTTATTTATAGTTTAGATGACAAAACTGTATAAATTAATACAATTATTTGTTTTGTTATTATGACAACAGCGCTTTCGGCTGAAGGTCATCGAAGAACTGTAGTTCTTGTAGACTATGGCATGCAGGTTTCCTCGCGATGTTTTCCTTCAAAAAGAGCGTGGTAATTGATTATTTCTCGAACGTAACTGAATAATTGATCGGTAACAGCATAATTACAGGCGTGGCAGTGACCTTGACAATTGGCAGACTTTTTGAATTTTAATTCATTTATATAATGGGTGTGTTGTTTATACATATTGTGTTTAGACGTGGTCAATCTTATCAGAAATAAGTAGCCTACAGCAAACTAGAATCTCTGTCTTTCTCTTCATCCACAACTTGTAGTTTTTGTAATAATCACTACATTGTAAACTGGTTTTGAAAAGAGCAACACACTGGCTTCTTGCCCGTTCTTCTCTAGTGAAAGCCGCTTTCCGAACCGGGTGGTTAAAAAAAAACAGAATCTTAATAATGTTGAACATCTTAATGGATTCAATAAATGATTTTCATTTCATGTCATAACGATTTCAATTAATAAATAAAATAACACTTGTCTTGTGTCGTGTATCACCTCTGCCTACCCCTTCTGGGAAAAGGCGTGAGTTTATGAATGCATGTACTTTCCTATAACACACATCCAAAACAAATATGGTTACGACGCGGGGATAAAAAATATGTAAATCTTTAGCTTAAAATCTTGTAGCTTAACTATGAAGGAACCTCTTTCAATTTGTTTTACAATATTTTTTCAACCCGACGTAAAATTTTAATTACTATAACAATTCCTGTTTCGATATAACTTTATTATCGTTTTTCACGCCACAGGGAGTTGCTTAGTCACGCAGGAATTGAACCGGTGACCTTGCGATAGTAAGCTTTACGCTTATTGAGTCACGTAAACTATTAATTGTGAATAACACAAAGGAGAATGACCGTTCATGGTATCGGTAAAAAATATCGATGATAACGATACTGCTTAAAATTCATTAAAGTAGTTTTTATGGTTTTTCCTTAAACGTTTTCCTATTTTATTCCGGGCGACAGATTTTTATAAAATAAAGTAATTATCATCACATTTTACGACACTTCAGCCATTACTACAAATGGGGCTACCAGAGTGACTGGACTTCAAGTTAATTTCTCCAAGAACTCCGGACGGTCTCAATTATGTTTATTTTTATTATCCAAGTCGCAGAACCAGTAATGGACACGGTATTACGTCATATTCAAATTTGGAACTGGATAAAAATATATGTCCGTTGCAGTGTGCGAAACACGTGTTGTAACGGTTAGAACAAAACGAATATTTTACACGCTCTGCTTATTTTGATTGATAAGACTTGATAATGTGCTGGCGGTTTTGTTAAAGTATTTCTATTTAAGTATTCGATTAACAAAATAAACACATAACCTGCTTTGAATTAGAACAAGCTGCACCTCCTGTATAATCACTGTATTGTAAACTGGGTTTAAAAAGAGCAACACTGGTTTATTTTTGAAGTGAAACTTCTTTATCGGGGTTGGAAAAAATTTAGCGTTCGCGTCACATTCTTCCGTTACGCGCCGTCTTTTTTTATTTAGTAAATTAGTACCCACTTCAGTAAGCCACACCCCCAACCGTTTCCAAGCCCCACCCAAAATTTTAAGTCCCACCCACTTTTTTGTAATTTGATCCTTACCCCCCCTCTGGCCTTCCCCCACCCTAAATCCAAAACAGTGCCCAATAGCCTCCCCCCGAAACCCCCCCCCCCCCCCCGCTTACCCCCACCCTAAAAAATTTACCTCACCCCCCCTACTCATATCTCCGGCATTATCCATCGTAGACCCACCGACCTTGGGTTCATTGGAACCGGCTCGGTGAGGGCTACAATCCTGCGCCAACAGAATTCCCGAATTCCCCCTCCACAACTTTCCCCACCCAAAAATATTTTAAGGTGCCCAATAGCCTCCCCACGAAACCTAACCCCCCCCCCGCCCCTACCCCCACCTAAAATTTTTACCTCACCCCCCCTATTCCTATCTCCACCAATATCCATTGTAGACCCATCGACCCTGGGTTCATTAGAACCGGCTCGGTGAGGCCTACAATCCTGCCCCAACAGAATTCCCGAATTCCCCCTCCACAACTTTCCCCACCCAAAAATATTTTAAGGTGCCCAATAGCCCCCCACGAAACCTAAACCCCCCCCCGCCCCTACCCCCACCTAAAATTTTTACCTCACCCCCCCTAAACCTATCTCGGCCAATAAAGGTCGTGGACCCACCGAGCTTGGTATCCTCGGAACCGTCTCGGTGAGGGCTACAAATTGGCCCCGATAGAAATCCCAAATTCCCTCAAAAATTTCCCCCCTCCTAAACTTAAACTTTATTTAATTTACCTTTATTTTACCAATTCTGTAAATTTGTAAATAGTAGATCATTTTTCGAAAAATGATGTCATAAAGAAGTTTCACTTCTTACGTGTGTACTAATACACACACACATTTTTTTCTCTCTGGCGAAAACAGCCTTGTGAACAGTGGTAGAGAAAATAAATGAGTGAACTTAAACATGGTTTATCCAAACTGCGAAATCGAAGCCAAGTGCTAGTATGAGTGACTTCAGACACAACGCTGCTAAAAATTTCGCAAATTAAATCGTAATTTTTTACTTATCGTCGTATTTTGTTTATAAAATTTTGACATAGTTTGCCTGAAATAATATTATACACCTTTATTTTTAAAGACGCAATAGTACGTAAAAGTTTTAAGGACTATTTTCGCAAAAACTAGGTATTTACCACCAAAACACAATGATATTTAAAAAATTGCAAAAAATGGGAAATTTTTAGTTGCATTGTGTCTGTAACCACTCAAACTATCACCTGGCTTTGTTTTCAGTCGCAGTCTTGATATATCCGGTATAATGTGTAGCAGGGTCAATAAATTATTTTTATTTTCATTAATATTGACGGTCTCCGTGGCGCAGTTGGTTAGACGCCGGCTGTGAAACGTGAGGCCGCTACAATCCCGCACCGAGACAAATATTTGTGTGGCCGACAAATATTTGTTTCATGTCTAGGTGTTAGACCGATAAGTCTTTCGTATTTCTGTTTTGTGGTGACATTATTATCAACATTTTAATATTCATACATAAACTCACGCCTCTTTCCCAGAAGGGGTAGGCAGAGGTGCAACCAAGACATCCACGTCTCGCCTTGTATTTTCCGTCCCACGATGTGATAGGCCGAGCCTACCGCCATATCGGGCACAAATTCCTGACTCCAGGCTGATAATGAATAGAAAAATCCAATATCACTTCGCCACCGAGGCAGTCGGTAAATAATTAATATTCCATGTTTAAAATTTACAATGTTTTCGTTCAATTTTCCCCCTTTCCTTGTCTTGTGGCAGCCATTTTGTTTTATCGAACAATCCAAATCGACTATTTCCTGCCTTTGAACTTTTGTTTCTGTTTTTCGTCGAAAGCGTTTTATCTCTACAATCGCCATGGGGGCTTAATCCGTATATAGTTTGGGTATAAAGTTGTATTAAGTATCTTTATTATTCAAACCTAAATAATTGTAGTTTGTCAACAGATCCTTAAGTAAATCCTATGGAAGCTTATGTTCAACAATTAACTTCTTGTGGCCGAAGACAAAGAAAGAAATTTGTTAGAATAAATACAGTCATATTTACTAACAGCCTTCATTGACAGATTTAAAAACGTATTTTAGTTATCGAATGTTTTGTTCGTTTCGAACTTTTAAATTCAGTTTGAGCAAAGAAGACAAAAAATTCAATAACTCTCTCTCTCTCTTCAATCGTTCCCTCAATGCTAAGGATCGTGACTCCTGTCACTTGGTCGAGTCTTGAACAGCTGATCGCCATGCTTGATGGTCTTCCGCCATATGCAGCGCCTTCGGGATAGTCATGGCTAGCGTCTTGCTTATTTGATCAGTCCAACTTATTCTATAACTAAAATAGGTTTAAAAACTGACTATGAGTAAGACGGATAATCAAGTCACGAATATATTAATATTATTACCATTGTAGGTGTGTCAGAAATCAGAATCTATCTCGGTTCGTTGCAAAACTGGTTTCTCCAGATCACTTAATATAATATCGACTTAAATGAGTCGTCATGCGGAACTCCTGGAGCATATGTCGTTGGTGTTAAATTCCGTGTTTTCATTTGTTTTAATAAAGGAGAATGCCCATTTTACTATGATACTTGATATCGGTGCGAAGATTTTTGTCCCTCGATAAAATCTACTTTTTTGTGTAGGGAAATATATATGTTTTCAATAAAAATAAACATAATTGCAACCCAGGCCCGGAGTTCTTGGAGAAATGAACTTGAAGTCCAGTCATTCTGGTAGCGTCATTTGTAGTAACGGCTGACGTATCGAAAATGTGATGATAATTACTTTATTTTATAAAAAAACTGTCGCCCGGGATGTGACAGGAAAACGTTTAATGACAAACCATAAAAAATGCTATAATGAATTTTAAGCAGTATCGGTATCGGAGACCACGATATTTTTTACCGATACCATGAACGGGCTTTCTCCTTTTCTTGATGTCATTTGTTTTAATAACTTTTCTATTATACTGAAAAGGACGAATGAGGTCTGATCTAACTTATGTTTAATGGTTAAAATACTTAATTAATTATACATTCATTAATACTTTGGCCTAATTACAGTTTTACTACAACGATAAGAGTTATTGCGAATAACTACAATCAAGCTTAAATTCCATTGACTGCCTCGGTGGCGTAGTTGTACTACGGTACGACTACAAAGCTGAAGTCTCGGGTTCGAATCCCGAGTCGGACAAAGTGATATTGGGTTTTTCTATTCACTATCGGAGTCAGGAATTTGTGGCCGTAATGGCGATAGGCTCGCCCCCTATCGCATCATGGGACGGAACATACTTACAAGGCGAAATGTGGGTGTCCTGGTGGCGCCTCTGCCTCCCCCTTCTGGGATAAAGGCGTGAATTTATGTATGTAAGCTTAAATTCCATGCCCTATGGTGTTGCAGATATTCATGGGCGGCGGTGATCACTGACCATAGGTGAACCGTATGTTCGATTGCCCCCTATAATATAAATAAAAGTTGTAATCTCTGGTACTAGACTACGTTAGCATATAGCATGTGGTCAGCTACATATGATATTATGTATTTATTGATAATCGTGAGCATATTACGCATAACAGTGCCAGACGCGAGGTCAATGTACATTATACATAAACATTCTTATCGTCTGTATGGACAGTACACTATTGTCGCGGCTTTCAAGGACGCGATGTCACAGATACATAAGAGATGACGCGAGTTTCTCTCCAAAGATAGACAGGTATACTCTATGATCGGAAAGAAATTTGAAATTTCGAACGTTCGAAATAAGTTTTCCACTCTTAAAAATTAAAAACTATTCTCTATGACACTTATCATTCACTCTGAACTTAGTCTATGGTTAGGACGTACGAGAGAATTCGAACATTTTGTGGAGTACTAAGGCACATTCGTACAGTTTTACGTACGACGGCCGAACATTCGAAATTCGTTTGGGATTATTAAGTAAATCCTCGGAAAACAAAAGACAGTGCCGACTCCCACCCACACACCAGTACAACTCCTGTAAGCCAGGACTAACAGCATTTAAATAAAGAATTACACCATACTGGTGGTAGGTCTCTCATCTGTGAGAGGCCGCCTGGGTAGGTACCATCGCAATGTCTATTTCTCCAACAAACAGCAGTGTAAATGCACTGTTGTGTTCCGGTGTGAAGGACATTGTGATCAGAGTAACTACTGGACATAATGAGACTTCACATCTTTTGTCTCAGTATGGCGAGCGCAGTGAAACGCCAAGCACTGCTTTGTAATTCGTGGTGTTTGGTTTTGCTACTGTCCACGAGCGCCTTATACTGGTATCGCCTTATACTGGTTTGTCCTATCGCATGTAGGGAGAACTGGTTTGGCCTAGAGGAAACTAGTTCATCCTAAAATCGAGATTGGCAGGTAACATACTGGGTATATCAAGACTGCGACCGAAAACGAAGCCAGGTGGAAGTTTTAGTGGTTACAGACACAATTCAACTAAATATATCTCAAATAAAACGAACAGACTTTTTTTGCAATTTTTAAAAATCATCTTGTTTGGGTGGTAAATACCTAGATTTTCGAAAATAGTAATTTTAACTCTTAGGAACCATTTGGTCTTTAAAAATAAAAAGGTCTAGATCATAATTTTGGGAAAACTATGTATTTATCAACCAAATACGACGACGATAAGTAAAAAAAAAAAAAAATATTAGTAGCATTGTGTCTGTCACATTGCCACGCCTACAAACTTATGGTTGTAAGCATGACGAGTTACCGTAGATAATTTATCTTGAATAAATTACCACATGACGTATATGCAAATTCAGGAAAGTATGACGAAATATTAAATAAATACCCGCCTTGTAATGTAATGCGTGCTTAGCCACAAAAATAAGGACAATTTTTGTGTCGGCAATTACAAAAGTAAAACAGTGACAGTCAATTAGTGATTGACAGCTCAGGTGGCGCAGTTGGTTAGACGTCGGCTGTGATACGAGAGGCCGCGGGTTCGATCCTCGCAACGAGACAAATTTTTATGTGATCCACTGGTATTTGTTTCGGGTCTGAGTGTTTGTGACTAAAGTCTGACTGGTGGTAGGTCTCTCATATGTAAGAGGCCGCCTGGGTAGGTACCACCGCAATGTCTATTTCTCCAACAAACAGCAGTGTAAATGCACTGTTGTGTTCCGGTTTGTAGGACATTGTAATCAGAGTAACTACTGGACATAATGAGACTTCACATCTTTTGTCTCAGTATGGCGAGCGCAGTGAAACGCCAAGCATTGCTTTGTAATTCGTGGTGTTTGGTTTTGCTACTGTCCAAGAGCGGTCGTATCGCCTTATACTGGTTTGTCCTATCGCATGTAGGGAGAACTGGTTTGGCCTAGAGGAAATTAGTTCATCCTAAAATCGAGATTGGCAGGTAACATACTGTATATCAAGACTGCGACCGAAAACGAAGCCAGGTGGCAGTTTTAGTGGTTACAGACACAATTCAACTAAAAATATCTCAAAAAAAACGAACAGACTTTTTTTGCAATTTTTAAATATCATCTTGTTTGGGTGATAAATACCTAGTTTTTGCGAAAATAGTAATTTAAACTCTTACGAACCATTTGGTCTTTAAAAATAAAAAGGTCTAGATCATAATTTTGGGAAAACTATGTATTTATCAACCAAATACGACGACGATAAGTAAAAAAAAAAAAAAAATTGTAGCATTGTGTCTGTCACGTTGCCACGCCTACAAACATGTGGTTGTAAGCATGACGAGTTACCGTAGATAATTTATCTTGAATAAATTACCGCATGACGTATATGCAAATTCAGAAAAGTATGACGAAATATTAAATAAATACTCGCCTTGTAATGTAAAGCGTGCTTAACCACAAAAATAAGGACAATTTTTGTGTCGGCAATTACAAAAGTAAAACAGTGACAGTCAATTAGAGATTGACAGCTCAGGTGGCGCAGTTGGTTAGACGTCGGCTGTGATACAAGAGGACGCGGGTTCGATCCCCGCACCGAGACAAATTTTTATGTGATCCACTGGTATTTGTTTCGGGTCTGAGTGTTTGTGACTAAAGTCTCTAATATGTAGTTTCTGATACACGACACAACATTCGATCTTAGTGTGGGGTCAGGACTATGTGGAGACTGTCCCGCCCTCACACCCGCCACTGCAACCCCTGTGTCGCAGGATCAACAGTGGCACGCAATTTAACACGTTAACTGCCAATAAAAAAAGTATACATTTCCATTCGGGCCATGGGGGACAATGTTGGGCGATACTGAATATTCCCGTTCGGGCCGTGTCTGACAACGATGACCGCGCGTCAAGCTCGTTTTCTAAACGCTCTGTGACGCCGATGAATAGCAATACCGAGATAATTCACATGTAAGATGACCCGCGCGGCCCCTGTGTTTATCCTATATAGCTTGGTTCTAATAAATAACAATGACTTAAAAAATGGTGCTGAATTTTTGAACGCTATAGCAAAATGGTTGGTCATAATTACTATTATGGTTTCATTGGATGAAAATGAAATTAATAAAGCCTGTATAAAACAATAAATGTTTATTAAAATAATTATAAAAAAGTAATCGTATCAATTAAGCCTTTCTAGGGCAATGAAACTAAAATCAAACTTTATATAAAGCAAAAAAATATAATTAATGGCGGTTTCTATTTATAAACAAAATAAAGAATTGTCTTTCCTGTCAATGCACTTTTGTGAAACATTCAACGCAAAGATAAGGTTCACCAGGGCAATTTACACAATAGGTGTTGACTTTTTTGGTTTTATTTTTAGCCACTTTACGTCCTTGGGTAACCACCAAATTTTTATAACATTGCTGGCACGCACGGCGGCTTTTACTCGACGGTCCTTCTTTTTTCTTCAATTGGTGTTTTGTTCTCTTTGGTCTTTGTTTTTTGGACTCATTATCGATATCTAAACCAACCAAACTCTTCAAAATTTCTTTTCTAAAATTAAGTATCGATATTTTTTTCTTGATCACGCTCTGATAAAGTATAAGCGCATTTACCATAGCAGTATTTAAGAGTATATCTATGGCAACTTTTTTATACCACTTAATGGTCTTCCTTAGAGGTGTTTGGTATGCTGTCATTTGGTCAGACAAATCAACTGCACCCTTGGCTTTATTATATGCTAGTACAATTTTCGGTTTCGAGATCCGTTTGCGATGTTTCACTACAGTTTGAAAATTCGCAGAATGTTTAGTTGAGAGAACTAAAACATCCCTCTTATCTTTCCATCTCAATACAGTAATTCCATCTGCACTTTCCTTCGCGATAAATTGCCCCCTTTTCAGTTTTTTTAACACTATTTCTTTTGGAAAGTGCTTGCGGTTCTTTCTTAATGTACCTACTAAATGTGTCTCATTCTTCAATAGTTCTCTTCCTAATTCTACGCTTGTATACCAGTTGTCGGTATACAGAGTGTGTCCTTTATTTAATAACTCGTTGCATAAGCTCATAACTACATTCGAAGGCGTTGTATTAATGTCGTCATTACGTTTTCCACTGTAAATGCTAATTTTATAAGTGTATCCTGGAAGAGTACATAGTTTAAATAACTTTATCCCATACTTATGGCGTTTTTGTTTATTGTATTGCCGAAATATCAATCGCCCGCGAAAAGGAACTACACTTTCGTCTATACACAAATCTTCTCCAGGTGTATAAGTCTTTTTAAAATTTTCATTCATAGCTTCAACCAAGTCTCTAACGCGGTGTAATCGATCTGCCGCATTTTCTTCATCTCTTTGCGAAAAATGAAGCATTCGGAGTAATAGCTCAAATCTATTGCGAGACATAACGGTCCGCGGAAATTGCTGACCAATTATTTTGTCCTTGGTCCAGTAATCGGATATTTTAGGAAGCCTAACTATACCCATGTATAAAATCAGTCCAAAGAATCTTTTCAATTCCTCAAGATTTGTAGGTAACCAGCTACGAATGCGTGCAGCCTTCGAAGCTTCATTTGAGAGTGTTATTTTATTGATGGCATAAGCATTAGTACATGCAACAATATTATTTAAAACATCATCCGTCACCAAAAGCGCATAAAAATCAGCAGGGCATTTGTTTGTCATGATCATGCGTAAGTTATTCTTTATGCCAGGATACTCAGTAAAAGCAATGACTCGTCGTTGGTTACCTTTAGGATCACTCCATTTTGAACGCGACGAACTTTCGGCTAGATCTTGGATGGCACGATTGATTTCAGTATCACTATCTTCGCTATCTGATCGAATGATTCGACGTCGATTAGAATGAGATGGCTGAATAATATCTTCATCGGTGGAACAATTAAGACTTTTATCCAGCAAATTAAACTCAATATCTTCTAACTGAATAATATCTTCTTGCGTTAACTCATAATCGAAATAACTTTCTATGTTATCCATAATGTCAATAAAAGATAGCATGTACAAATTATAATAACGACAGATCACGACTGATCGGGAATCACGAATGCGGGAGTAATACAGTAAACAGGTGCGCGGGAGACGCGGGCGGGGATGGGCGCCGCAGTGACCGCGCGGCCCCTTGAAACAGATTTTAGATTTTTCGTCGCCTGAGGCCATGGGGGTCAATGTTGTACGATAATTAATAATTCTTGATGGAGAGTCAGAAATTATTCCGCATTAATAAAACCCATTATTTATGAGTATAATCTAACTAAATAAATAAAAAAAACAATCGATGAAAATTAAAAATAATAGGTGATTTTTCGTTGGCTTGATAGGATAGTTAAGCATCGCACAACATTGACCGCGTTGGCAGTTAACGTGTTAATGATAGGTACTGAGCATTGAAGCTCAGCGAGTCTCCGGGAATGTCTAACTTGTCTTTAACCTGCAACGAAATCAATCATGAAGTTAAATTAATAGTCACTGTTGTGTGTATTTTGTTAATACTATTAAATTACTAGTATAAATGATCGTTGTTTATATCATGAAAACATATCAAGCAATTCGCTGAGCAGATATTTTTTCTTTTATTTGTAGTTCCTAATTTCGCCACACGTCATAAGATGGCTGATAGTTTATACCATAATTTACGTAGCCAAAAACATCCGCATTGTTTGTCACATTTTGGTAAAGTAAATATTAACTATGCCTTAAAAGATTGCGAAGACTTATGACTCAGATTACAGTGGCTTCGTATCGCTACTGTTTGCCTGTTTGCGTTTGTAATCAAACACTGACTTGAAAAATAGCTTCAACCTTCGAATTATCTTTGAGCAAATGTTAAACAAAATTCTAAAGCGTTGAAGGCACTTGTTGGGTGTGTTGTTCAAATGTAACCAATGTATAATTTCCCAGAGGGGTAGGCAGAGGACACCCACATTTCGCCTTGTATGTTCCGTCCCATGATGTGATAGGGGAACGGTAATTGCTTAGTGTCATGTCTCCGTAGTAATTGTGGGCCCTTGGTACACCGTATTTTTCCGCCGAGGCCGCTCTGGTTGATTTATTGGAAGTACGAGACGACCTTTCAGTTATTTAATGACTTATTGCCGTCCCTTGCATAAATTAATACTTTTCTCCATTGTTCGCGCGCATTTGCAAGTTAAAATGGCCGATGTAAAAAGGTCAGCGTTGCGTGCTCTTGACACCATGTTGTTCGTATATCACTGCGATTAAGTACCATATTTTAAGGTAATAATGTACTTTATCAGCCCATATACGTCCCACTGCTGGGAACGGAGCTCCTCTACAATCGAGAGTACGATTGAGAGGGGTTAGGATATATAGTCCACCATGCTTTTAATTTTTGATTGATTTCGTTGCGGGTTAAAGACAAGTTAGACATTCCCGGAGACTCGCTGAGCTTCAATGCTCGGTGTCATTGATCCTGGAGTACAGGAGTTGCAGTGGCGGGTGTGAGGGCGGGACAGTCTCCGCATTATTATTTTACTTTTACTAAAACGTGTTTTTGGTATTTAAAATTAGAACCACGTAAAGTTCGAGGTAACACATGCTAAATGAAACGGAACCAGCTGTCAAGGACGCAGACCATGTGTGAATTGTAAATGTATATGACATTAAGTCACCGCTTATGTTAGCAGGGGTGTAGTCAGGTGATAGTAGAGGGGGACTGACCCACGAAGAGATTGAGGGTGACTTTCTGCCGCACTCAGAGACGTTTACTGTCAATTAAATCGTTCCTTAGTATAGATTCTCTTTGTAAAATGTACACTACGTAATGATTTAATTAACATTAAATGTCTCTGAGTACGGCAGTTTGGGATTGCATGTTGTATAGTGAGCGAAAGAAGACTGGAATGGAAAGCTGTGTTTAGAACATTTTGTTACTTCTTACAACGACATTTTTTAGTTTAAAAAATTATAATAACGGTGCTTTCTTCTGATTTAACAATGGTGATTTTTTATTATTGCGGTGAATTAGCGAGACGAGCATGCCATTCGCCTGATGGTAAGCGATACGACCACTCATGAATTACAAATCAATGCTTGGCATTCTACTGCGCTCGCCATCCTGAGACATAAGATTTTAAGTCTCATTATGTCTAGTAGTAACTCTGACTACAATGTCACAAACCGGAACACAACAGTGCATTTACAGTGCTGTTTGGTTTGTGTAATAGACATTGCGGTAGTACCTACCCAGGCGGCTTCTCACATATTCAAGAGACCTACCACCAGTAAGATTTCTTATTCCATTTCTTTAATAACTGGACAAATATTGATGTTAGAATAATATAAAGTCTTCCTTAGTTTAATAATACACTTACGTCCAACCTGTCAAGAATGAATTTAGAATCATTACATTTTAACCCTTTCCTTTTTTTTTTCAATAACGGAAAAAATGAAAAATGATTCATGAAATTGAATAGAATATAGCCCCCAAATATTCACTTAGCGACCTCTACGTTATTTCGGCCCTGGCAATGACCTTAACTGCAGATTTTCGATTGGTGACGCGCGCAAATTAATGTTATATTAACTTAAGTGGTTATTGAACAAATATTGCATAAGTATAGTTACTTTTTAATACCTTCTTCTTCTTCTTTGCTCATTCCCATTTTATGTGGGATCGGTTCTCCTAATGTCTGCGCCAAGCTCTTCTGTTCTGGGTTGTCGGTTTCAGTATATTACTACACTTCTGAATCAGCCCATATACGTCCCACTGCAGGGCACGGGCCTCCTCTACAATCGAGAGAATCGATTGAGAGGGGTTAGTACACTCCACGCTGGCCTAGTGCAAGGCGGACTTTACATACCATAGAAATTCTTACAAGTCGCTATGGTATGCAGGTCTCCTCACTATGTTTTCCTTCGCCGTTATAGTACGGGGAGATTGAATATCAATACACACATGACTTCGAAAAGTACATACATTAACTCACGTCATGTTCCTAGAATTGGTAGGCAGAGGTGCAACCAGGACATCCATGTTTCGCCTTGTGTATTCCGTCCCATGATGAGATAGGGGGCGAGTCAATCACCATATCGGGCACAAATTTCTGACTCCGAGCTGATAATGAATAGAAAAATCCAATACCGCCTTGCTCAGCCCGCGATTCAAACCTGACACCTCAGCGTTGTAATTGTACCTTAATACAACTACGCCACCGAGTCAATGGCTAGATACAGTACATTATAATCCATTATCGTTTTTGACATGTTCTTACTTCTCGAAAATGATGTTGCAGATTTTATAAATCCGATTGGATACCGCAGTATTGAAATCTATGATGTCATACTGACAGCCTCCGTGGCGCAGTTGGATGGACGCCGGCTGAGAAACGAGAGGCCGCGGGTTCGATCCCCGCACGAAACAAATGTTTGTGTGAACCACAGGTATTTGTTTCGGGTCTGGGTGTTTGTGAGACCGAAAAGTCTCTCGTAGTTCCTGATACCCACGACACAAGACTCGATCTTAGTGTGGGGTCAGGACTATGTATGTGACTGTTGGGTGTATTTATTTATTTATTTATTTTATATTACCAATTACATGTCTAGAAAAATGGGTGTGTCAAGAACAGATGTCATGGATTTTTTAAATATGACAACGTCGATGACTACACAATATACATAATAATTATTATGAAGATGACTACCTCGGTGGCGCAGTTGTACTACGGTGCGATTACAACGCTTGAGGTCGCGGATTCGAATCCCGGGTCCGGCAAAGTGATATTGGATTTTTCTATCCATTATGAGGGCAATCATAAATGTATCCCCGATATGGCGATAGTCTAACGGCTAGACTCCAGCCCCTATCACATCGTGGGACGGAACATCGGACGAGATAGGAAATTCCAGTTAAAAAAAACTGACCATAGAAAATTCAGCTTTATTTCATGTTTGTTTTGAACTTATCTATCTACAAAGCAGTCAAAATGAGATGTCTATTTCGTTTTGCATTCCGATCTCAAGTCGAAAGGAATGCACACAAAAAATATTTATTATCGGATCCGAGATAGAACCCTTGTTACGGGGGCACTGACCTCCTAGTTAAATACAAGTTATTATTTCATTATAAGGCAATGGTTTGTGGAATGTGAGAGTATCTGTATCAGCCCATACACGTCCCACTGCAGGGCACGGGCCTCCTCTACAATCGAGAGTACGATTGAGAGGGGTTAGTACACTCCACCACGCTGGCCTAGTGCAAGGACTTTACATACCATAGAAATTATTACAAAGCGCTATGGTATGCATGTTTCCTCACGATGTTTCCTTCATCGTTATAGTGCGTGGTGATTGACTATCAATACACACACTACTCCGAAAAGTCAGAGGTGTGCCCTGGGATTTGAACCTGCGACCATCTCGACATCTTGGCAGTCGCGTCTGGTCCGTTACCAACAGGCAACGCACATTGTGGAGTTTAAGGCCTGTGAACTGTCAAGTTTCGGGTTTAATGCCTCGGTTCCTTGAGCACTATATTCTGTTTTTGGCTGAATAAGAATTTCCCTTGTACGTAAAACCCATAATAGTTATGCAATCTTCTAAAGATCGGGGTCTATGCGTCATATAATAGGTTAAAAATAGCAAAATCTAACAGTGGCCCGAGCACGAATTACTATCGAAAAAGTATTCGTATCGTAATCGAGAAATTTTGTATGAGATTTCTACAGCGCCTCTATCGTACGTAAATGGAACTAATTTTGCGAGCACGAAGCATTTTAACTTACCTTCGTATCGAAATCGAGAAGTAATGTAAACATAACTCGAGTTAAATAAACAATTTTGCGAGCACGAACGTTGATTTGACATACGGTATCGTAAGTTTCGAAGGCTGGCTATCGAGAATTGTCGAATGTTTTCTCACTTAAATTTTTTCAGTGAGAAAGGTTTCGACAATTATTAAAATAAAGTTTTACTCGTGTTTATAGTATTGTTTAAGTGAGTTTTTATGTAAGAAGTTGTTTTACATTTCATTCTTAAGTTATTGGAACAAAAAGTGTTTAAAAATACCTAAAATGCAAAGGCCGTCCATATATTATGAACGGAGTACTTTATATTTTTTCTTGCTGCAAATTTAATTGAAAATGAATATATATCAAGACAAGCTAGGTAAGTACCTAAACCTTGTTTTATTTCTTCACATAATGATTTAAATAAATATTTGAAATGATTATATAACTATTTTTTTTTAATGCAGTGAAATTATGCGCAGAGCGAAATACAGAAATAAAATTAATCCTATGAATACAAATGAAACCGAATTTAAAAAAGATATAGATTGAATAAAGAAGCTTTCATCTTTCTTTGTGAGCAACTTCGACGGAAAACTACTTTAAAATCGAGATCCAGGATTAGTCAAAAGCTTAAGGTGGGTTTGCAAAGTTAATGTAATAATGTCATTGAAATAAAACTATTATATAACTATGTAATAATGTCAATTAATTTAAAACATATTACTTTACAGGTTCTTTGTGCACTATCATTTTACGCCACTGGGTCATACCAGCGAATAGTGGGAATGGCTAAGTATTTAGGTCAAACCACAATAAGTAAATGTGTTAGGGAAGTGACTGACGCTCTTATAACACCTGCAATATTACAAGGGCTGACAGAGATCTCGTAAAAACCAAGTTAGTATTCATGACCAAGTATTGCCTATGTTGCGGAAATATGTATATTGTATGGTACACTTAAGTACATATTTTTTTAATGTACATCATTTCGGATTGCAATACACTTGTTCTCATTATTAAAGGTTTATTAATTATTTAGGGAAAAGAACAAAAAGGAACGCTCACTGTTACGGCGACAGAAAAACAAATTTAACCTTGGTTTGGCGTCTCGTCGATGTCAAGTGGAGCCGTTCGGAACACGTAAAATATATTTTTGTAATCTAAAAAACTTATTTATTTCTTCAACGATAATGCAACTTTTTAATTTCCAATAGCTCGCTTTAAATGTTTTATTCAGTGTAAATGCATATTCTAAATTAAATATCCTATAAATAAACGGCGGAGTCAAATGTTTAAGATTATTTTAAATTCGATATGGTATTCGAACGCATCATTCATTCAACAAGTCGCTCATTATGCTCTTCAAGCAACATCACTGCTTACATTAGGATGACGTCACTAACGTATTCGTATCGAGTTCTCGATAGTCGACAGAAAGTGCTTCGTGCTACGTACTATCGACATACTCTGGTAAACGTATCGAGAACTCGATACGTTTACGTTACGAATTCGATAGTTTTTCGTGCTCGGGCTACTGATTTGTTTGCATTTAAAGATAATATTTTCGGATAAGGTTTAATCGATGGTTTCAATAGCCTTGAGATAGCTTTATACCTGTTTCTTCAATATTAAATATTAGCAAAATTCCAAATATAATTTATTAAAAATGTCAGTGTTAAAAATATTTTACTTTTTAATCTCCAAAAACTCGTAAAATAATGAAAATTATAAAAATATAAACTATTACCCGATCACCTAATTTTTTTTGGAAAAGTGTGAAATATCAATGTAATACATTGACACGTATATGGGCTGATACAATACAAAAAAACATATTATACATACAGTCTCAAGCCAGCATATTTTTTCGATATTCCGCCATAATTAAAACGAGCCACGAATATCTCTCATTCAACTTTATCTTAACAACTCGCCACTGACTACATTATGCATAACTTTGTGCTAATATGAAATCTTTTTTTTTGCCCTACCAGGGAATGAACCTGCGCCTGGCGTTCGCCGTCGTGTCGTCCGCGTGTTGGTCGGCGTTTCAACACGGATATAACACTGGAGTATTAAACGCACCGCAAATGGTATGTACAAGCACATCTTATGTCTTATGTCTGAGGATGGCGAGCGCAGTGGAATGCCAAGCATTACTTTGATATTCAAGGTGTTGTTTGGTTTTGCTACTGTCCATGAGCGGTCGTATCGCTTACCATCAGGCGAATGGCATGCTGGTCTCGCCATACATTGCAATAAAAACAATATTATCATAAGTAATTGGGCTCTTCAAATACAAGTGAAAATACCTATTTGTTCAACGCATTGTTTGGCATATGCTTTCATTATATAAACAAGAAGCATTTAAATATTTATGCATTAACAACCGTTCGGGTAGACTTGTTCTCGAGTGACCGCCTCGGCAAACGTAGTGTAGGACGCCCTCCAGCCAGGTGGAGCGACGATATTCGTAAGGCTGGTAGCGGTTGGAGACGATGGGCTGAAAATCGAGCCTAGTGGTGTCCTAGGCCAGGCCTATGTCTAGTAGTGGACGCAGAAGGGCTGATGAAGCATTTATACACGTATTCTAATAGTAGGTAAAACATGTTCAATGTAATGAAATGTGAAGAGAGAAAAACTATGCTTATTATTTTTGCAGCGTTTTCCAGTGATAGATGATTGTGATATAAAATTCATTTGTGCGTTGGTTTGCGACATATTAAACTATTTTTCTTTCTATAATGTTTTTTTTTAGATTTACGCGAATATTACACATTGAAATAAAACTGAGAACACTAAAGCTGTAAAATAATCGAAACGTCGCAGTAAAAAATGTAAAAATTAAACCAAATCGCGATAAAATCCGTAAAAAATAGTTTTATTTCAATGTTTTTCTTTCTTTCTCTTTCTTTTTTGTATAATTCGTCCGGCAAACGAGCAAGCAGGTCACCGAATGGTAAGTGATCACTGAACATGAACATCCAGAACGCTTTGATTATAAATGTGTTGCCATCAAATTTAGAGGGGAGCCGGAAGCAAAATGATAGGAAGACGAAAGAGGTTCTGGGCACCCGGATCAATATCAATTCATGTTTTTACACCTGACTGCCTCGATGGCGTATTGTACTACGGTATGGTTACAACGCTGAGGTCTCGGGTTCGAATCCCGGGTCGGGCAGTGATATTGGATTATTCTATTAATTATCAGCCCGGAGTCAGGAATTTGTGCCTGATATGGCGATAGGCTCGCCCCCTATGACATAATGGGACGGATTATACAAGGCGAAAAATGTGTGTCCTGGTTGCACCTCTGCCTACCCCTTCTGGAAAAAAGGCGTGTGTTTATGTTTACTAACACTTAATTATATTTTCCAGGTGATGTCACAGTGGTTGCAATCTGAAGCGCTCAGTGGTACGAATATGACGTTGAGCGCCAGTGAGGACCCCAAAGTGACCGCGATATGGTCAGTAGTGGTTTCCATGTACTGTGTGGGGGGGATGATCGGGGGTCTCATCACTGGAGTGGTCGCTGACAGGTATTAATCTTACTATTAATATACCTTTAACTAAACTTTAACGGTGAAGGAAAACATAGTGAGAAAACCTGCATACCGTAGTGATTATAAGAATTTTTACGGTATGTAAGTCCGCCAACCCGCACTAGGCCAGCGTGGTGGACTATATAGTATATGGCCTAACCATTCAATCGATTCTTTCGATTGCAGAGTAGGCCCGTGCCCTGCAGTGGGACGTATATGGATTGATATAGAAAGTTGAAGAGTTTTTGCGCGGTAATCTCAGGAACTTCTTTTTATTGCAATGAATGGCGAGATGAGCATGCCATTCGCCTGATGGTAAGCGACACGACCGCTCATAGTAGCAACACCAAATAACATCATGAATTACAAAGCTATGCTTGGCACTCTACAGCGCTCGCCATCTTGAGACATAAGATGTTAAGTGTCATTATGTCCAGTAGTTACCCTGGCTACAATGTCCTTCAAACCGGAACACAACAGAGCTTTTACACTGCTGTTTGTTGGAGAAATAGACATTGCGGTGGTACCTACCCAGGTAGTCTCTCACATATGAGAAACCTACCACCAGTAAATACAATTTCCTATCTCAACCTTTTTTTTATGCATTTATAAAGTTTCTTACACCTATGCTCCTTTCCTAAATGGTTGACGCCAAGTGCGTGATTACCTGTTGGTAACAGACCGGACGCGGCTGCAGAGACAGTGGTCGAGGGTTCGAATCCCAGGACGCACCTGACTTTTCGGAATTGCGTGTATTGATAGTCAATTACCACGCACTTTAGCAAGGAAGGAAAATATCGTAAAGACTTCGCATATTACAGTGACTTTTACAAGATTATCTTTGGTATGTGAAGTCCGCCAAGTCGCACTAGGCCAGCGTGATGTACGGCCTAACCCCTCTCAATCGAACTCTCGGTTGTATAGGCGACGTTTACTCAGCAGTGAGTAAGACTTGTAATGTTAATTTGTAGATATATTTATTATTTATTTATTTAAAGCTTTATTGTACACCAGAAATACAACAAAACAGGAGACAATAAACAGAAAAAAGAAAGTACAATTGGCGGTCTTATCGCTCAAGGCAATTTCTGACAGACAACCATGAGACTGATATATGTATGAAGGCTGGATATTTCTTTTCAGATTCGGCAGAAAAGGCGGTTTGATGCTGAATAATATGTTAGTGTTTTTGGCGGCCATCTTGGAAGGGACGTCAAAGGTTGCGAAATCAGCGGAACTACTTATAGTGGGGAGGTAAAGTTTAACACTACAGATGCATAAGTCCAGTTTCAAAATTGCGGCATAAGAGACTGTCCCGCCCTCACACCCGCCACTGCAACTCCTGTGTCGCAGGATCAACAGTGGCACGCATTTTAATGACACCGAGCATTGAAGCTCAGCGCGTCTCCGGGAATGTCTAACTTGTCTTTAACCCGCAACGAAATCAATCACAAAGGTAAAATTAATAGGAGGAGTTGGAAATAAATTATTGTCCACTTCCCTCCCTAATAAAGCGGGTGACAAAACAATGAGCTAAAGAGGTAAATAACCTCGTATAAAGACATTTACAGCCCGAGAAGCCAGCTGTAAAGCACCACGGAATAGTGATTATTACATTTAAATTTTAATAATTATTGATTTCTGTTTCGGATTCCGGAAGTGGATGTTCATGAGCAGTGATCAGTTACCATCATGGACCTGTGAGCTCGTTCGATCTATTAAATAAAAAAATGTTGACTAAAGTACCAAAAATGTGAATTTTACTTTTTTTTTGACGTAGATACATAGTCCTGACCCCACACTAAGATCGAGGCTTGTGTCGTGTATCAGAAACTACCAGACTTTTCGGTCTCAACCACCGACACCTGAAACAAATACCTATGGATCACAAATATTAGTTTCGGTGCGGGGGTCGAACACGCGGCCTCTCGTACAGCCGGCGTCTAACCAACTGCGCCACGGAGGCTGTCCATTAACAGAAGCATATGAATATAATCGCTCATCCAATGTAACAACGACGTAATTACAAAAAAGTCGAAAATGACTTTTGAATGTCTTATTGAAAAGTTTTCTTGAGTTTCTCATGAAGTTATTGTAAATTATCATTGATAGTACAGTTACTTACATTAATATTAAAAGAATTTCATCAGAATGATTGGAAATACATTATATTTTCAATCTCAAACTTTTAAAAAGTTCTCCTGAAAAATAGCTAAGACGTAATTAAGTCATTGTTCTATTGGATGAGCGAATTATGTTGTATGTTCGTTTGTATGTTTCAGGTTGATTATTGGTATAAACAGTGGTTTGAATGCCGGTCTAGCCCCGCTGTACTTGTCAGAAATATCACCAGTTTCTTTACGTGGTTCGGTAAGTTTGTTAATTATTTTTCTAAGTGCTAGTTATTCCATCACTATATAGAAACGACTTTTATATTGTTTAGTGAGTAGATAATTTCACCGATAATAGACACATACATACATAAACACACGCCTTTATCCCCGAAGGGGTAGGCAGAGGCGCCACCAGGACACCCACATTTCACCTTGTATGTTCCGTCCCACGATGTGATAGGGGGCAAGCCTATCGCAATATCGGGCACATATTCCTGACTCCGGACTGATAATTAATAGAAAAATCCAATATCACTTTGCCCGACCCTGGACCTGAACCTGAGACCTCAGCTTTGTAACCGTACCGTAATACAATTACGCCACCGAGGCAGTCCAACTTTAATAGAATGTCGAAAAGCAAGATAACGATAACATTAATTTTCAAAATCTATTCTTATAATAAAGTCATCGATCGATGTTTGTACACGGAAGACATCTGGAAAAACTTTTATGGGCCACTATATGAACGTAATAGAACCCAAAACAATGATTTTAGAATTTTTGTCTGCTTGTCTGTGCGGTTGTGCGCGATGAACTCAGAAACGGCTTAACGGATTTCGATGAAATTTGGTATGGAGGTAGCTGACCTAGATTAACACTTAAGCTACTTTTTATCCCGAAAAATGTAGTGTTGCCGTGGGATGAGGAAGGAATTCCGATATATTTGTTACTTTTTATACTCAAAGGGATGGGATTGGACTGGATTACCTGTGTTGAGTAGGAATGAGATGGGACGGGCGGGATATAGCTGGACGGGATATGAAATTCTAAATAAAGTTATCTATACATATAATAAAAATGTAAATGGTCGATGTCTGTACATGGAAGATATTTGAGAAATTTTAACGCGGGGGGTCTTTATAACAGCAACAGTAGCCAAAACAATTTTTTTTAGAATTTTTGTCTGTCTGTCTGTCTGTCTGTCTGTATGTTTGCTTGCGCATCACGCAAAAACTACTGCACCAAATGAGATGCGGTTTTCACAGTTGTATTGCTGCAGGTTCAACTTAAAAACTGGTATATGTTGTATTTACATACAGGGTGTTTCTTTTTGTTTGCTTGCACATTACTCAAAAACTACCGCACGAAATGAGATGCTTTTTTTACATTTGTATTGCTGCAGGCTTAACTTAAAAACCGGTATATGTTGCATTTACATACAGGTTGTTTCTTTTTGTTTGCGTGCACATTACTCAAAAACTACCGCACGAGATGAGATGCAGTTTTCACAGTTATGTTGGTGCAGGTCCAACTTGAAAACTGGTATATATTTTATTTACATATAGGGTGTTTCTTTTTATTTACTTGCGCATCACGCAAAATCAACTGCACCAAATGAGAAGCGCTTTTCACAGTTGTATTGCTGCAGGTTCAACTTAAAAGCTGGTATATGTTGCATTTACATATAGGGTGTTTCTTTTTGTTTGCTTGCACATTACTCAAAAACTACCACACGTAATGAGATGCTTTTTTTACATTTGTATTGCTGCAGGCTTAACTTGAAAACTGGTATATATTTCATTTACGTACAGGGTGTTTCTTTTTGTTTGCTTGCACATTACTCAAAAACTACCGCACGAAATGAGATGCAGTTTTCACAGTTATGTTGGTGCAGGTCCAACTTGAAAATTGTTATATATTTCATTTACATACAGGATGTTTTTTGTATGATGGAAGATAAATGAGAAAAACTAATATGGTGGTATGGGACGGGTGGGATATAACGGGACGGGACGGGATGGGACGGGATAGGAATTTCCAAATAATTAATACATTTTTTTTTAAATAAAGTTAATCACGCAGACGAAGTTAGCGGGCAGAAGCTAGTTTTAAATAAAGTTAATAAGGCAGACGAAGTTTTCGGGCAGAAGCTAGTACAACATTAAGATTACACAATAACAGAGTACCTAAATGAAAAATAAATAAGACATATTAATATAAGCAGAGGTAAAAATATAGTAAATTGAAATAAATAAAGAGTGATTTAATTACATACATAACTGAATATAAAGACAATGGCTTCCTCCTCTCTCCTAATATTTTATTTTTTGCCGTGCCCTACAATGTACACACAATAAATGGGGTATTTTACTATAAGAAAGAAAAATCTAAAAACTATAAATGTATATAGTAGAGCATTAAGCAATAAAATAAGTATATGTTAATTTCAGTTTATATTTCCAAGGAATAAATTTTTAAATTCGTTTTGAAAATTTCAATTTTTTTATCTGTCCTAAAAATATGTGAACGGGCTGCCGCCATAATGGATAACGATTCTACGTCATTCCGCGAGTAGAATACCCCCTCCGGTGTCCAAGAGCTCATACTAACACAGGTTGTTTACTGGTTGAGTGACGTATAATTTTAAAGGAACATGGCGCCTAGCGTTTTCACATATTTGCGCGCTTATATTTAAAATTTAAATTTTAAATGAATTTTTATTGGACTTGCCGAGCGAATAAAAATTTGATATTTTTTTAAATAGTTTGTCTTAATCTTAGGAACAACATAAAAGACTTTTTGAAAATGGGTAGAATACCCAATTGTAACATCTTTTTAACACGTGGAGTGCAGTATTGAGTACTTCTAATAATGTTTATTTTTTTTACAGATAGGCACGGTATACCAGCTAGTGATCACAATAACCATCCTGCTGTCGCAAGTCCTAGGTCTAGAGTTTGTCCTAGGCACGCCTGAAGGCTGGCCGTGGTTGCTAGCTGTGACTGCCCTGCCAGCCGCCATTCAATGCTTCACGTTGCCGTTGTGTCCTGAATCGCCGAAGTATCTACTGCTGAATAAGGGACGGGAGTTGCATGCCCAACGAGGTAAAATTACAAATTACAAATAAATATTAATTTAAAATGCCCGGCTCGACTGCCTCGGTGGCGTAGTTGTATTACGGTACGGTTACAAAGCTGAGGTCTCGGGTTCGAGTCCCGGGTCGGGCAAAGTGATATTGAATTTTTCTATTCATTATCAGCCCGGAGTCAGGAATTTGAGCCCGATATGGCGATAGGCTCCCCCCTATCATATCATGGGACTGAACATACAAGGCGAAATGCGGGTGTCCTAGTGGCGCCTCTGCCTACCCCTTCGGGGATAAAGGCGTGAGTTTATGTATGTATGTATTTATTTAAAAGCTTTATTAAACACCTGTGACAATATGAATAGGGAAAGATCAAAACAGAAAAAACGTACAAGAGGCAAAATGGAAATATCTTTTTATCTGCCCTTATGTCATAGTTACTTGGAACGAATTGTATAGACATTATTATTGCCCTTATCTTACACTTACAGTAGAACGCCGATTACCCAAATTAATTAGGACAGGGGTCGATTCGGATAATCGAAAATTCGGACAATCGGACATAGACTGGAGATTAACAACCTTCTATAATAAGCTTTCAATCATAACAGTTGAAATATATCTGGACTCCAGCGAGCATAGAGTAAGTAATCCCTACGTTCTATCCAGCGAGTTCCCACTTGTTACAAACAACAAACAAAACTTCAGTATCAGTATCAGCCCATATACGTCCCACTGCAGGGCACGGGCCTACTCTACAATCGAGAGAATCGATTGAGAGTGGTTAGGCCATATAGTCCACCACGCTGGCCTAGTGCGGGTTGGCGGACTTACATACCGTAGAAATTCTTTAAAATCGCTACGATATGCAGGTTTCCTCACGATGTTTTCCTTCACCGTTAAAGTGCGTGGTGATTGAATATCAATACACACATAACTCCGAAAAGTCAGAGGTGTGCCCTGGGATTTGAACCCGCGACCACCGTGAACATGTAGGCAGCCGCGTCTGGTCCGTTACCAACAGGCCACCACGCACTTTAAAAAAAATAATACTTGGTTTCAATTTTTTATATGACGCTTAGGACCGATTCGGATAATTGGCGATTCGGTTAATTGGCGTTCGGATAATCGGCGTTCTACTGAAATTAGAATTGAGGTAATGGGAGAGTCTCCGTGGCTGGTTGGATAGACGCTGGCTATGAAAAGAGAGGCCGCTACGATCCCTCGGCGTCACTTGCTTCGCCAACAAGCATTTGTATACAAGCAATATACAGGGTAAGTATATCAAGACTGCAACCGAAAATGAAGCCAGGTGGTAGTATTAGTGACTTCAGACTCTAAGCAAGTAAATATTTCGCAAAAAAAAACGCGAACTTTTTTTTGTAATTTTTTACTTATCGTCGTATTTGGGTGATAAATACATAGTTTTCCTAAAATAATGATGTACACCTCTTTATTTTTAAACACTCAATGGTACGTAAAGGTTAATATTATTATTTTCGCAAAAACTAGGAATTTACCACCCAAAAAAGATGGTTTTTAAAAAATTGTAAAAAAATATCTATCGCTGTTTTGGTGAAATTTTTATTTGCATCGTGTCTGTAACCACTAAAACTACCACCTGTCTTCGTTTTCGGTCGCGGTCTTGATATACCTTGTATGTTGTTATACTCAATGTCAGTTTTAGCATTACTAAATATCGAAGTTGCAAAGGGTATTAGAATTCCACAACGATATCCCCTGCCTGTCGTAGTACGTGTAGTGACGATCAGTAAAAAATTACAAAAGAAATGACAATTAATGGTTTCTTAGATTTACGCGAATGTTACACATTGAAATAAAAATATTTTTACGGATTTTATCGCGATTTGGTTTAATTGAGGTATAAGTCATCCGCTCAGTGACTGTTACAATTAAACTACCGTTAATTTTGAAATATTAAATTAAAAAGTTAAACCAAATCGCGATAAAATCCGTTTTATAAAATCGCGATAAAAAAAATGGTTTTATTTCAAAGCATTAATTGTTTGTATTTATATTCGATTAGTATTTTTTACACACTGTACGTAATTGTTTCAGCTCTCAACTGGTTGAGAGGCGACGTTGCGGTTCACGGAGAAATGGAAGAAATGCACCAGGTAATAATGTTTTTCATTTATAATATAAAATTACTTGTTGTTTAAGATTCTGTCATCCACGTATTTCGCGCATCGAGTAACACTTTTTATATTGGGGCAAGCATAATTCCGTCGATATATAACAGCCTCAATGGCGCAGTTGGTTAGACGCCGGCTGAGAAACGAGAGGCCGCGGGTTCGATCCCCGCACGAAATAAATGTTTGTTTCACACAAAGGTATTTGTTTCGGGTCTGGGTGTTTGTGAGACCGAAAAGTCTCTCGTAGTTTCTGATACCCACGACTCGATCTTAGTGTGGGGTCAGGACTATGTATGTGACTGTTGGCTGTATTTATTTATTTATATTCGTATCATGTCGGCGTATAGGTACTAGATACTATAGGACACCCACATACCTTTCATTTAGTATAATCTATTTTTAAGTAATATTATACTTTGTGTTTTTGTTCAAATTGTTGAAATGAAGATTTTTATATTTGTTCTGAACTGCCCAGCACTTTCCATCATATGCATTGTAATTTCTATGACTCTATTTATTTATTTATTTATTTAATACTTTTTTGCACTACATAGAGATATACAAATGCAAACTTATACAATACAAATAATAGTACAGTGGCGGCCTTATCACACTAGGTAATTTCTTACAGGCAACCATGGGATGGATATATAAATAGGAGAAAGAAAGGGCAGTCTAAAGCGTAAAATAAATAATAATCATCAACAATGTATTACTCTAAATATATAAATATAAACATAAACACATGTAAAAATATATGAATATACACATACTTAAAAAACAAACTACTACGATTACAACGCTGAGTTCTCGGGTTCGAATCCGAACTCATAGTGATATTGGATTTTTCTAATCATTATCAACCCGGAGTCAGGAATTTGTGCCTGATATGGCGATAGGCTCGCCCCCTATCACATCGTGGGTCGATACGACGATGCACAAGGCGAAACGTGGGTGTCTTGGCAGCACCTTTGCCTACCCATTCTAGGAAAAAGGCGTGAATATTATTTATTGTTTGTTTAACTATTAAAAAAATATCTTCCAGGAAGCAGAGAAAAACAAAGTAAGCAAGAAGATTACCTTGCGCGAGCTCCTAGTGCGCCGGCAGCTGCGGCAACCGTTGCTGATCGCGATCATTGTGATGGTCGCGCAACAGTTCTCGGGAATTAACGCGGTTATATTCTTCTCCACTGACATGTTCAGAAATGTTAACTTGAGTGATTCGCAGTCGCAGTATGCTACTTTAGGTGAGGATAATTTTTTTGTGTCAAAGGAGAATACCCATTTTACTATGAAACTTGGTATCGGTGCCAAGATTTTTGTACCTCGATGAAACCTATGTTTTTATGTAGGAAAAAATATATATTTTCAGTAAAAATAAACATTTGCGACTCAGACGCGGAGTTCTTGGAGAAATGAACTTGAAGTCCAGTCACTCTGGTAGCTCCATTTGTAGTAATGGCTGACGCATCGTAAAATGTGATGATAATTACTTTATTTTATAAAAATCTGTCGCCCTGTATAAAACAGGAAAACGTTTAAGGACAAACCATCAAAAATGCTACAATTAACTAAAAGCAGTATCGTTATCGGGGTCAACGACATTTGTACCGATACCATGAATGGGCATTCTTCTTTTTGTTTAGTTTGTTGTGAGGCTGAAGTTTCTTTTAGTTGACAGCCTAAGGGCGAAGTTGGTTAGACGCCGGCTGCAAATTCCTGGGTTCGATCCCCTCACCGAGACGAATATTTGTGTGAACCACAGGTATTTGTTTCGGGTCTGGGGTGTTTGTGTGAAAAGTCTGGTAGTTCTTGATACCCACGACACAAGACTCGATTTCAGTGTGGGGTCAGGACTATGTACGTGACTGTTGGGTATATTTATTTATTTATCTAAAATCTATAGGAGTATTTATAAAATGTGAGGAGAGAACAACTATTCGTATTATTTTTACAATTACAGCGCTTTCGGCGACAGAACATCTTAGACAACCTAATACTATCTTTATTGTTTTCGTTCTTGTTTTTAAGAATTTTCGGCTACTTATATACAATTCTCTTAATTAGGTACCCCAAGATACGGGCTTGACCTAGTTTGGGGACCCCTGATAATTTTGAAATGTTTAACATAGATATGCCAAATATTGTTAATTCAAATATTTGTATTTTTGTAATTTATATCTTTTCCTTTGTGCAATAAATAAAAACTTTTATTATTTATTATTATTATTATTCAAACTCTATAACTCTAGTAGTTCCTGCCTACCCATGTAAAGACACAGGTTAAATATCTTGTTCCTCAGGCATGGGCGCAATGAATGTGGTAATGACGGTCATTAGTCTGGTCCTGGTGGAGACAGCGGGCAGGAAGACGCTACTGCTGACCGGGTTCTTGGGAATGTTCGTCTGTACCATCGCTATTACGGTCGCTAATTTCTACGTAAGTATTGTTACCCAAATTTTAAATATTATAGTTGTAAAATATTAGGTAAATTTGATAAAAAAAATATTGTTTAGTTTTACTATATTTTAAAATTAGTGGTAAAATATAAGGTAAATTACTTTATGCTGGGCGACAGATTTTTATAAGATTAAGTACATAATTATCATCACATTTTACGATACGTCATACCACAAATGGCGCTACCGGAATGACGGGACTTCAAGTTCATATCTCCAAGAACTCCAGGCCTGGGTAGCATTTATGTTTATTTTTTAAATAGTATATATTTTTCACACAAAAAAGTAGGTTTTATCGAGGGACACAAATCTTTCTATCGATACCAAGTTTCATAGTAAAATGGGCATCCTCCTTTCATAATTTGTAACATTAAGGGCCAATTGCACAAACTAACTTTACCCATACCTTTGACTTTGAAAACGTCAACCCCATACATTAGCAATGTCAAATACGTCACAAATGTATGGCGATGACATTGTTAAAGTCAAAGTTATGGGCAAAGTTAGTTTGTGCAACTGAGCCTAAAAGTATACTTATATTGTCTGAACTGTGTCTGAATGTTGTATTTGCAGACGCATCTGGTGTGGGTTTCCTACATGTGCATAGCTCTCGTGATTCTGTTCGTGGTGATGTTCGCCGTCGGACCCGGATCTATTCCTTGGTTCCTTGTTACAGGTCAGTGTTTACACCTCCTATTTTACTGTTTGATTAACTTCATTGCGAATGTCGTTTAATTTTAATATTAATGCGATTCATCCACGGACAAATCGGGGCTCGGTTTCGTCTGACTTTGATTTATGCGTTTTTTATATCTTCCGATTTTAAACACACACATATGTAGAAGACAAGTTAGACATTCACAGAGTCTTTCTGAGCTTCATTGCCCACTGTAATTAAAATGCGTTTCAATAACGGGCGTGAAGGCGGGATATAGTGATAAAAATTAGTAGACACTTTAAAATGTTTTTTATTCCTTGATTCTTATTTTCCATATTTCAATAATAAAATATGTTAGCAAATTTTGACTAACTCATTTATTTCAACATTTTTGTTTTTACTAAAATATTTTTTGCCTCTTAGTCGGTGTGGCAACAGTCTAACTCTACCCTTAAGTGGCTACGCCCATTTCCATTGGCCTTGACTTTTGATCGTTGAATCCGAGTAATATAAAAATTGTGAATGTTGTATTTGCAGAGTTGTTCAACCAGTCGTCTCGTCCGGCGGCGTCAGCTGTAGCGGTCACCGTCAACTGGACGGCCAACTTCATCGTGGGTCTCAGCTTCCTACCTTTGAGAGTAAGTTAACATCATAAGACTTATTAGTTTTAATAAACTGCACTGGTGGTAGGCCTCTCATATGTGAGAGGCCGCTTGGGTACCACCGCAATGTCTATTTCTCCCGCCAAACAGCAGTGTAAATGCACTGTTGTGTTCCGGTTTGAAGGACATTGTAGCCAGAGTAACTACTGGACATAATGAGACTTAACATCTTATGTCTCAGGATGTCGAGTGCAGAATGCCTAGCATTGCTTTGTAATTCATGGTGGTGATTGGTTTTGCTACTGTCCATGAGTGGTCATATCGCTTACCATCAAGTGAATGGCATGCTCGTCTCGCCATTCATCGCAAAAAATAATAATATATTTCCTATTTCAGCACATCCTCGGCACCTATGTGTTCGTAATCTTCGCGGTACTGCAGCTGCTGTTCGCTCTATTTATATTCATGAAGGTTCCAGAGACGAAGAACAAGACGATAGAAGAGATCACGGCGATGTTCAGGCAACAGATGTAGGATCAAACCAGTATAGGTATATGATTAGAGTAATAAAAGTGACTTGATGGAAAAATAACTCAATATACACGGAAATGAAAGCATGAACGGGGTTTTAAAACTAATAAAGTATTTATTTGTTGAAATTAACGCTACTAAATTGGACAATACCGACGTCGTATCCATAATTCGATTTTTTTAAATTAATGTTTTTAAACTTTTTTTGATGGCAATACTATTTGATATGTCAAATCATTGACGTCATTAAATTAAAGATAAGGTGTTATTTGGTGTAACCGAGCCTAGATGGCAGAAAGTTGTTTCATGAAAAGCAGTAATTTAGGCACTTACGAAATTGTATTGGAGATTTTTATAAATTATATTAAAAGGGTTCATAAGAAACTACTAAATTAGAATTAATTTTTAAAAAGATCAGCTAATATATTTGTCCTAAAAGATGTGGAAATGAAAACAGAAATGACTTAAAAATGAGTGAGGAACTCCCGCTATTACGGAAACGAAAATAGATGTGCTACATCACTTTTAATATGTTTTAAATGTCGATAACTGGCAATGAGTATAGGCAATAAATATTAATTACATTTCGATACTGAAATGTTACATGTACTTAAAAATATTGCATCATAATTTTGAAATACTGTGAAATACAAGAGTGAAGCAAAAATATGGAGCAATGATTATTTTGTTAATCTTTATTAGAATCTCGATCGTCGATGCCGGCATTATTGTATCGATTAGCAAGTCTCATCCGTAGGTTAGATTTGCACTGCATTTAGGTGCAATAAAGTCACTATGCCGAGCAAATTCTATCATCCTATATTCTATAAGATATTATGTGCATATACAGGGTATATCTAGACTGCGACCGAAAACAAAGCCAGGTGGTAGTATTAGTACAAAAAATGCGACATTTTCTTTTTGTAATTTTTAACTTATCGTCGTATTTGGGCGGTAAATACATAGTTTTCCTAAAATAATGTACACCTTTTTATTTATAAAGATGCAATGGTACGCAAGGATTTAAATGATTACTTTAGCAAAACCTAGGTATTACAAACCAAACACGATAATATTTAAAAAATGCCAAAAAAACTCTAGCTATTTTGTCAATTGCATTGTGTCTGTAATCACTAAAACTACCACCTGGCTTCGTTTTTGGTCGCAGTCCGGATTCACCCGGTATTTTAACAAAGTGTAATTCTCAATTAGGATAAGTTTCGAATACGAATATGTTATGAATTATTAAACCAGTGTATTTAAAACCATGGACATTGAAAATACCTTAACAATAAAACGGGGCGGATAGAAATTTAGTGATAAATTGAATTTACATACAGACCGTCTAAAATATATTGGCGTGTGGCGAAAATTGGAACTAAGAATAAAATTTAAAAAATATCCAATTAACGCATTGTTTGAGATATGCATAATACAAACAACAAACATTTGTACTCGTTATCTTATAGTATTAAAATGACTAATGTAATAAAATGTGAAGAGAGAAAAGCTATTTTTATTATTTTGACAACAGCGCTTTCGGCGACAAAAGATCTTAGACGACCTGTATTATTTTTTCATGAATATTCAGTAAATGTTCAATGTCTATGGTTTATATTATTCATAAATTAAAATACATATTAAATAAGTTAATAAGATTGTTCCTGTTGACTTTGTGTAGAAATATAAAGGTATGCGTGGCTTTGATTGTACTCAATTACTTGAATCCCAGTACTTATTTAAGTATTTTACTTGCTCAAAATCTTTTTAAGTTATAGAAAGAAATAGGAGACAGATCCACAAAATCTGAATATACTAGCATTAGTCATAAAGGATATATGAAGCCGGCAGGGGCATGCTACACTCATAATAAACAACTTTTGCAAAATATTTTGCAAATTCAAACGATTATTTTTGTATAGAACAGCTGATTTTTTTTCTCAATTTCATGGTTGTAGCCATAGCAAAATTTGTTCATTATGATGAGTGTAGCTAAGATTTATATAGCTAGCTATATATTTACGACTTTTTTAAGTGAAAATCAATGATATATTTAAAACAATTGTCAATCTCGGGTCAGTCCAGGGGGGGTCATGACCCCCCATGACCTCCCCCGTGGATCCGCCCTTGAGGGTTGCTTAAAGTAAAGTAAGCTATCCCCCTTACAGCTTTATATACCCATTCCGACTAGCCCTGTATTTTTAAGTTTGGTACCTAAGTTTTTTTAATAGATTAAAAACCCTATTCTTATCTGAATGTTCTTTATTATTTTTATTATCCAGGCGTATTATGCTCAAGCCTCAAAGCCACCTTTGTCTTAAATTATTTTAATACTCTGCTAGTTTTCGATTTTATGTATAAATATGTAAACAAATAAGGAACAAAACGCATAGAATTCAATTATTCTTACATACTTATCTGCATCCCATAGGGGTAGGCAGAGGCTATGTATCTCTAATTTGCTCAATCCTGACTTTGTCGCTTCGTCCATTTCCATTAATTGTATGTTGCCAGATTAAAAAAAAAATCGTAGTTTCAGGGTTCTGACTTGACCCTTCTTTAAGATGGCCTGGCGTAGTTCCAACTAATTTGTATTACATTTTTATATTTATCTTAGTTTATAAATAAAGGAACAATGTACTGATAACTAACCAATATATTGAGACGAAATGTGTAATTTTAAAGATCCTTCGTGAGCCGGATTTTTTTTTTAAATTCTGGGATAAAGGTCAAGACTTACATTGTAAACTATATTAGTGTTGTCTATAGTCATTACTCCTTAAAATATTGATATAAAGTGGGTGCATTAAGTTTATTTCTGATTTCCCTACGATGATTACGATTTAAATATACATATTTACATAAAACAGCCGCAAAACCGGAAGACAGCCTCCGTGGCGCAATGGGTTAGACGCCGGCTGCGAAACGAGAGACCGCGGGTTCGATCGCCGCACCGAGACAAATGTTTGTGTGAACCACAAGTATTTGTTTCGGGTCTGGGTGTTTGTGAGAGCGAAAAGTCTCTCGTAGTGTCTGATAAGACACAAGACTCGATCTTAGTGTGGGGTCAGGACTATGTATGTGACTTGGGTGTATTTAATTATTTATTTATAACTGAAAGGGAGTGAAGAGGTGTATTATTACTTAACCACATCTTTCAAACAGCTGTAAGAATAATATAAATTCTAGAACATTCCATTTTCCGTATCCGGCTCGGAAGGACCATATTCTGGCTACGCATAGTATGTAAGTTGGTTAACGAACAATTTTGTTACAATCATTTTTTTAATAAAACTTTTCGATGATATTATGTTTTCTTTAATATATGTAAATAAAATACTGTATGTGTGCAATTCACACACAGCAGAAGTGGAACTTAATAAAAATAGCCTGCGAGAGCATGAAGAATATTAAGTTATTTATAAGGGGTTTATTATTTTACTACCTTCTGCCTGCAAACTTCGTTTGCGTGATTAACTTTATTTGAAAAAACTTTATTTGGAATTTCCAATCCCGTCGCGTCCCGTCCCGTCTCATTCTCACTCAAGGCATGTAATCCAGTCCCATTCCATCTCTTTGAGTATGAAAAAGTAACAAATATATCGGAATTCCTTCCTCATCCCACGGGAATACTACATTTTTCGAGATAAAAAGTAGCCTAAGTGGTTATCCAGGGTTTTAGCTACCTCCATATCAAATTTCATCGAAATCCGTTAAGCCGTTTCTGAGTTCATCGCGCACAACCGCACAGACAAACAGACAAAAATTCTAAAAACCATTGTTTCGGGTTCTATTACGTTAATACAGACCCCCCATATTAGTTTTTCTCATTAATCGTCCATGTACAGACATCGATTGGTTACAAATTTATTATATGTATAGATTGGTAATAAATTGTAATTAACCGTTATAATTAACATTTACTTTTGTGTTCGGTTAAAACTTCGGCTTATACTAACCAAAGGGTTTTTGGCCTAAGCAAAAAAAGGGCATTTTTGTGGCTTTTATTTGTTTGTGTAAGTTTTCAGGTGATTCAATGTATTTTTAAGTTTAATTAATGAGGTATTTTAGTAGTATATTTTAAGTGCTTTTAATGTAATTTTTATAGTGTATATTTAAAACATTTTAATATAACATCTATAGTATTTTTGTGGTATTTTATTTTTGAGAATTTGTTTATTGTTTTTGGTAATTTTTGGCATGTTCCTTTCAATCATATTTTAACTGTTTTGGCTAATTTCTTAATGAAATTTCTAGCTTAAACTAAGGTAAGTTAGGGTTCAAGAAATAAAACACCGAGTCCACTGCGAGGTTTACTATCACCAGCGCACCCTGGGGCGGAACTCGTCGCTGACGGCGACTCGCTTGATGCTCTCGTACCCCAGGATGATGCTGAAGGAGAAGCACGCGGACTGCAGCAGGCGCGCCGACAGTCCCTTCATGTACAGCCCCGACAGCCCCTCCTCGGCCCAGAGCTGGCGGAACACCTGGAAAAAAATAAAAAACTTTTTTTTCTTTTTTTTTGTTATCGCGCAAGGCTAAGAAGCGCTTGTTGGTAACAGCTGCGAAATACGTTAAAAGAAAAGAAATTAAATTACCTGCCGCATCGATCCTACGCCTTCCACCTGGAAGAAAACACAATATTTTTTCAATATTTTCAAAATGATATCGTAAAATTTTAAATTGCATTCATGAGACGTTTTTGCAGTATACGTTTTTACAAATGAACAGCAGTGAATGGGAATGCATGTTTTTTGCGGTGAATGTTTTCTCCATAGATAGTACTCTATAGTCTATGGTAGTTACCTGCAGCCTGGCCCGCACTATGTCCAGTGGGTTGGTGAGTATGGTGGTGGTGAACCCGCCCAGGGTTCCCGCCACGCACTGAATCAGCAGGTGAGACACCCAAGACGGCGTTATTCGGAGGAGTTCGTCTGAAACAACCATTGACTTACATTCTACCGGTAGACGAGACGCGTCATAGAAATAAAGTGCCCCCGTATTTTAAAAGCACACTGCAATATTACATCGCTTACCTGGTATTTTATTAAAATTTTGAAACTTCAGACTATTTGCTTTAGGTTTGACGGCGAAATATCAAAATAAATTATTTTTAAACGTATGCGATAAGGCGTACTGCACTGTCTTTGTCACGAAGCAGACTGATTCATGTGTGGTGCATGCACCGCAAGTAGGTGGGACACATTTTGTGCACTGAATCTTATCTAGTGTAACATTGATATCGATGTAAACAACACATTAGATCAAAAGTAGAGCCATGCTGTTGTCGGTCATGACTCAGAATGAATGACTCGCTTGGACGGTACCTCCGTCTCACACAGATTGCTGCTTGCCCAATACTCCATTCCTCTTTTTCCTCCCCATTCACGTCCCGATTTGACGATCCCACAACACATCTATGATCCCAGCGTTGATGTTCACGGGCAGTGATCATTTACCATCTGGTGACCTTTTTTTTTTAGCAATACCAAACAATACCATGAGTTACAAGGCATTGCTTGGCATTCCACTGCGCTCGCCATCCTGAGACATAAGATGTTAAGTCTCAATATGTCCAGTAGTTACTCTGGCTACAATGTCCTTCAAACCGGAACACAACAGTGCATTTACACTGCTGTTTGTTGGAGAAATAGACATTGCGGTGGCACCTACCCAGGCGGCCTCTCACATATGAGAGACCTGCCACCAGTAAAACCTGATTGCTCGTTGCCAGACTTATTATTAAAAAGGTGGTAGGATGGTGACCACAGTGGGTAATTTAGTGCTCCGCCGCTTCCACATCTCTAGTGCTAATATACCAACATAGTTGTAGTGTATGCAAATATTTATACTCTGTGCATCTGTCGTCTCGAACTTGACACAACGCAAACCGGGTGTGAAAGAGAACGCAATATATGGAGTGGCGGGAACGGTGCGAAGACGTTGTGTGGAGGAACGAGCCGATATTATAAATAATAATGTTTTGTATAAACATTGCACATATCTTAAATAGTGACCATTATCCTTCAGGTGTCCATGTATAGACAATAGACTTTTGATGCTACACAATGGAGAACAATTGGAGAACAATGGAGAACGTCACATAAACCTTGACAGGGAGCCCGATATGGGCGTCTTGGACACCGGAAGGGAATAGTATAGCGCCATCTACCGGCTGTAGTACCTTGATAGGTTGTGTACAGCGCCCACCAGAGGGCGGAGTTGGGCACGTAGGCCGCCAGTGAAGCCGCATACCCGCGGTAGTAGCCCAGCGCGCCGTGCAGCTGGTACACTCGCACCGCCACCTCCCTAGCCAGCGCCGCTTTCGACATCCGCTTGTCCAGATCCAGGCCTAATGGGTTTATTGTCTGCGGAGGAAGATAACACACAATGACGTGAAAAGTACATAGTGTATAATATCAGCCCATATACGTCCCACTGCAGGGCACGGGCCTCTACAATCGAGAGTACGATTGGGAGGGGTTAGTACACTCCTCCACGCTGGCCTAGTATATTAGCAAACGCTGCGTATCGTAAACTGACTTATTTCTCACAATGTCCTTCAAACCGGAACACAACAGTGCATTTACACTGCTGTAACTTTAGCAAAATTGCCTGTCCAAATTGTACATGGACAGGCTGTACAACTTTTAAACGTTAGGTAATAATAAGGCGTTTGCTCGCAAGAGCTCCGAAAACTACTAAATTAAATTAAATACTATTATATTTTATCGAAACTAAAGATTTAAAACATTATACATAATTATTATTAGTATTATAAATATTTAATGTTTTGCAATAATATGTAAAATACATTAATGTCGGAATAAAAAGGCAAAGTAAAAGAAATATATAATAGGAATTGTATGTCGAATTTCGCGGAAAAAACTTTCACAAAAGAAGCCACGAGCAATACTAGAAGTATACTCACAGGGTTCTTGCTCCCCCCCGGCCTCCCCTTCACCAGCCCAAGCACCATGAGATGCTGGCTGAGTACATCGAACGGTACTATAATAGTCTGGCCCACTATGGACGCGCACCCGCCGCCGATGAACGACTGAAATAACAAAATAAATACACCCAACAGTCACATACATAGTCCTGTGCCCCTAGCCGGAACATTTTGAAGTATCGTATAGTAATTCTCGTATAGTAAAGTAAACGTTTCCCGCTGTGAAATTTTAGTTCCAAATACGCTCACAATGGCGCTGTTTAAACTCCCATACAAAATTTTACTATTACTATTCTATTATGATACTGAAAAATGTTCCGGCTAGGGGCACTGACCCCACATTAATATCAATTAATGGCCGAGATTAATAAACGATCTTCAAGTCTATCTAAAGATCGATCGCGAAAATAAACCAATGGGTTCAAGATATTGTCGACGCGCTCACATTTGATGTGTTCTGATTGGTCTATTTTCGGGATCGATCCTTAGATAGGGATTGAGATCGCTTATTAATTTCGTCCGTAAGTCTTGTCGTGTATAACTACGAGAGACTTTTCGGTCTCACAAACACCCAGACCCGAAAGGAATATTTGTGGGCACAAACATCATCATTTTACGATACGTCAGCCATTACTAAAAACGGACCAGAGCGACTGGACTTCAAGTTCATTTCTCAAAGAACTCTGGGCCTGAGTTACGTTTATTTAACGTAGAAATTACGTTTATTTTTATTAAAATATATATTTTTCCATACATAAAAAAATAGGTTTCATCGAGGGAAAAAAATCTTCGCACCGATACTAAGTTACATAGTAAAATGGGCATTCACCTTTGGGTTGTAAGACCGGTGAACCCAAAAAAGCTAGATTATAGAAACATAATACTAACCTTCCATTTGGGGCTGACGTCGTATTTTCCTAACTCGTGCCGTACGCCTTCGTAAGTAGATATATAAAATACGCCAGATATGATCTGAAACTGAAGGAATAATAACATTATTAACAAGCCAGTGGAACGCCAAGCACTGCTTTGTAATTATGTGTTAATAATAATGAATAAATACATCCAACAGTCACATACACTGACCCCACACTAAGATCGAGTCTTGTGTCGAGGCCCGAGGGTATCAGTAACTACGAGAGACTTTTCGGTCTTACTAAACACCCAGACCCGAAACAAATACCTGTGGATCACACAAATATTTGTTTCGGTGCGGGGATGGAACCCGCGGCTTCACGTTTCACAGGCGGCGTCTAACCAACTGCGCCACAGAGGCTGTCAAAAATTATTGGTATTGTTTGGATTGCTACTGTCCATGAGCGATCCTATCGCTTACCATCAGGCGAAAGGCATGCTCGTCTCGACATTCATAGCAATAAAAGAAAAAAACAAAAGGTACTGACGCTAGAACGCCAGAAGCCTCTATACAATTCCGACACGCCTTCATTCCGATATATCTTGGAGATGGCATCCATCTCATCTCCTTTTTTGTTATTTTTTTTATAATCATGTGTAGAGCCTTGTCCTATCATTCTCTCCATAAAAAAAGACTAAATTTTAATCCAAAAAAAAACTCACGGTAGAAAGCCAGAAACCCCTATACAATCCGGAGATGCCTTCGTTTCAACATAACTTGGAGATGGCATCTATTTCACCTGCTTTTGTTTATATTTTTTTACAGTCAAGTGTGTCTTACCGTTTGACAACCTTTTTCCATCACCCTCTCAAATAAAAAAAAAACATTAAAAACTCACGCTGGAAAGCCAGAAGCCTCTATACAATCCGGACACGCCTTCGTTCCGGTATATCTTGGAGATGGCGTCCGTCACTCCTGAGTAAGCTTCCTTCTTGCGCTGGACCTGAATCTGCGTCTTCACTAACGTTAGCGGGTATAGCGCGCAGCGGACTGTGAGGGAAAAGGTTTTTGTAAAATAAAGAAGGTTTTGCAAAATATTTTTTTTTTTGTAAAATAAAAAAAGCTTGTCACATAAAAAAGTTTTTGTAAAAGACATTTTTTTGCAATAGTTGTTTGGGTGCGGATTTGTTGTTTAAAGTTTTTAACTAATTCAACAAAGTAAATGAATAAATTGCTCTGTAAAATTTCAGAGAAAATCCTAGTTAGTATATTTTTTCGGGGACTAATTAACTACACGTTTTTTGCAGTATACATGTTTGACTAACGAATAGTGACGCATACAATGAATAAATGAACCTGCGTGATACGAAATCGCGTACAAGAAACTCCTGTATCCTATGGTAACTACAATAATTATTATGGCTTCTTTTGGCCAATCCATGTGTGTCATACTCGGTTTCCTAACGCTTGATATGAAACCGAGTATCACAAATCCTTGTATTACAAAACCGTATATGACAAATCCTCGTATAAAATCTCGCGTATAACGAATCCGTGTACAAAAACCGCGTATAACGAAATCCCTCATAAAACTCACCAGTAAAGCTACTAAATGTATAGAGTGGGAAGAACTTGCTCTTGTCCATCATGCTCCACTCGATGTTGGTGATGAGCTGCGGCGGCGGCGTCTCCACCATGGTCGCCATGGTCTCGTCACACGCGGTTGCGTCCAATAACGAACCCGTCCATACACCCACTAACATATACGCGCCGACCGCTCTATATTATACTCTTTGGTAACTAATTCAAAATACGTTCTATTTTTAAATTAAGTTCTATATTTAAATTATATTCTATTTTTAAATTAATCTTTTTGCTCTTCTATTTTTAAATTACATTGATTTGTGTATTTAATACAATTGGAATAACAACGATTAACATAAAAATATATATCTTTTAGACTAGTTGTAGCTATGTTTAGAGTCCTAAGACTAGGTCACTTTGCTGTGTGTGGTTTTGCGTTCTATAGGCTCTTCCATGGTTTAGTGTGTTCGGAGAGCTTCTTGAGGAGAACCGCTGGAGCTGGAAGCAAAAAACACGATTTAAATATAATTCGTGACCGATTTGGCGATAGGCTCGCCCCCGTCTATATAAACCGATAATCACCACACTGCTGTTTTGTGCTGCCTCGGTGGCGTAGTTGTAATACGGTACGATTACAAAACTGAGGTCTGGGGTTCGTTACCCGGGTCGGGCAAAGTGATATTGGTTTTTTCTATTCATTATCAGCCCGGAGTCAGGAATTTGTATCCGATATGGCGATAGGCCTATCACACGCCCCCTATCACATCGTGGGACGGAAAATAAAAGGCGAAATGTGGGTGTCCTGGTTGCACCTCTGCCTACTCCTTCTGGGAAAAGGGGTGAGTTTATGTATGTATGAACAAAAAAGTAATTAACCGTCGACTAAAATGAATGTAACAATTGAATATAGAGTTTAACGCTTTACGCTTAGATTTGAATTTCAACAACAGAATCATGGTGTTTGAATGAGAATTACCTCTCATACCGATTCTGCCGAGACTGTCTCAATGAATTGTAATTACACCGTCCCGAATTCAGGGACTATCATTTATCAATTTAGTCCCTGATTTTTATTGAGTCATGTGGATATTGTCAGTTTTTTATACCACGCATTGCTTAAGGAAAAAAATCGTGAGAATACATGCGATATCACGGATTGAGTGAGCTTTTAACCTTTTATATTTGTGGCTAGCCAATCTGGGGATCACATATTAAAAGCTTCTAGCTCAGGATAATTACCACTGAGTTATTAAGAATTGAAAGAGGTTAGAAGAGTCTACCACGCTGGCCTAGTGCACGGACTTTATATACCATAGAAACTATTACAAATTGCTATGGTATGCTAGTTTAAATGTTACCCAATAACGTAAGACTAATTTTACGAATTTCATCGCGATATTTTCTGTGGCGCAGGTGGTTAGACGCCGGCTGTGAAACGAGAGACCGCGGGTTCGATCCCCGCATCGAGACAAATATTTGTGTGATCCACAGGTATTTGTTTAGGGTCTGGGTGTTTGTGCGACCGAAAAGTCTCTCGTAGTGTCTGATACACGACACAAGACATAATTGATCTTAGTGTGGGGTCAGGACTATTTATGTGACTGTTGGGTGTATTAACTTATTTATATTTTATATACATCTTCATTTAACTCCTTGACGTGTCTGATACTACAGCGTTCATGGTCACGGGAACGACCAAATATATTAGTAAACTTATAATGATACGAGTTCATTGTAATTTATAACCCAAATATTAATAAAACAGTCTGTTCTTTATCTCGACTGATAACATAGTTGTCAAGCAATTATTGTTTAACGCGATATAATAGTAAGTTACATTGTTTATTGTCTCGGTGCGGGACCGTGGCGGCCTCTCACAGCCGGCGTCTAACCAACTGCGCCACGGAGGCTGTCAATATTTTGTAAAATAGTCGTTAAAGTGGCAAAAAACCCTGCATGGTATACAACGTTTCTTCTTCACAGCTACAACACGTTCCGAAGCGGTGGTAGCAGAAATTAACGATTCAAAAGATCTTGTAAAAGACTACTTGAATAAAGAATATTTTGATTTTGATTTTTGACAAGAAATGACAATGTAAAGAGAGATCTAACTACTATAAGATAGGCATTTATCAAAATCATTATATTGCCTTCAGATAACATCCATTACTATTTAGAGATAAGGAAATATTGTTATCAAAATGTAATTTCTTCGTGCGTTTCGTTTATCTACAAACTCTTTTCAAGTAACAAAATAGTTGTTGCTTTTTTTTAAATGTATAAACACACGTCTGGTTGCCAGAAGGTATAGGCAGAGGTGCTACCAAGACACCCACGTTTTGCCTTTTGTGTCCCGGCCTACGTTGTGGTGGGGGGCGAATTTATCGCCATTTGGGACACAAATTCCTGGCACCGGGCTGATATAACTGACAGAAAAATTCAACATCACTTTGCCCGACCAGAGATTCAAACCCGAGACCTCAGTGTCGTAATCGTACCGTAACTGATAGTAATCGTACCATTACTGATAGCACCTACCCCTTCTGGGAAAAAAGGGTGAGTTTACCCCTTCTGGGAAAGTCTACCCCTTCTGGGAAAAAATGTATGTCTAGAGATTTTCCAAACCTCAAAACTGGAAGACATTTGTGGATCTGTGGTCTTTAAGGTTTAAGTTGTCCTTAAAGAGTCTAGGGGCCGTCCATTAATCACGTGAGGTTCGAAAGGAGGGGAGGGGGGATAGCAAAAATCACGAAATATCACAAGGGGGAGGGGGGTGTAGCAAGATATTACGTGTATTTATTTTTATGTCAAACGCGAGATTTTTAAGTGAAAAGCGTCGTGTAGTGTGAACTTGCCTCGTACGAAGTCCTATGTTATACATAAACCTGTATTTAAAGATAATATTATAAAAAAACAAGATTCTTTGTAGGTACTAAAAATACACGTGATTTTGGGGGGTGGGGGTTAGTCTTAAACCTCACATTGTATCACCAAGGGGGAGGGGGAGTTTAAAAACGCTAAAAAATCATCACGTGATTAATGGACGGCTCCCTATTAAGAACACTAGTTTGTCCTTACTACTATAAAGATATCAAATAAAAAACAAATAGGAAGAGATGTAAACAAAAAAAAAATTAAGAAATAATAAGCCTTAGATCTTCTGATATGATAGTGTATCTGATTTCCTACTAACCTGAATAATTAATATTAAAGTAAATTGTATAGGAAAATAAATCACTGGTGGCAGGTGTCTCATATGTGAGAGGCTGCCTAAGTAGGTACCACCGCAATGTCTATTTGTCCAACAAACAGCAGTGTGAATGCACTGTTGTGTTCCGGTTTGAAGGACAATGTAGCCAGAGTAACTACTGGACATAATGAGACTTCACATCTTGATCTGACATCAAAGCCTGACATCAACTCTTCCTGAAGTAAACCTTTTAAATATACATACATAAACTCACCCCTTTATACCAGAAGGGGTGGGCAGAGGCGCCACCAGGACACCCACATTTCGCCTTGTATATTCTGTCCCATGACATGATAGAGGGTGAGCCTATCGCCATATCGGGCACAAATTCCTAACTCCGGCCTGATAATGAATAGAAAACCCCAATATCACTTTGCCTGACCTGGGATTCGAACCCGAGACCTCAGCTTTATAGTTGTACCATAGTACAACTACACCAACGAGGCAGCACCTTTTAAATTTACTATGTCTATAATGAAAACAACAACAGATTTAAATACATTGTTTACTGTTCTGTGTCTTAGAAAATGTAGCTTCAATAATTGGCAACAACATGTCTTTAAATAACTAGCTAACTATGAATGGCATTTGTACAACTAAACAACCCATACATACATACAGATATATATAAACTCACGCCTATGTCCCATTGGGGTAGGCAGAGACTATTGAGCGCCAAGTGCTACGGTCCATACAACTCTTTTGCTTCATCCACTGTCATTAATCTTTGCATACACGCTCCTCAGTTTCGAGGACTCGATATTTTTCCTTTTTTTAATAAATCTTGTATTTGATTTTTAAAGCCTGGGACGTCATCAACCGACTCCACCATCCATCTTCGCATCATAAATCTCTTTCCTCAGTCCAATGTTATAAAATATTAAACTATAAGGTTTACTGTCTAGTCTCTACCAATATGTTCATTATTGTTTTCAACTTTAATATACTGAGTTGACAACCTTTGAGTGCAGTTGTTTAGACGCTGTGAAACAAGTGGTTTCTGATACCCACGACAAGACAAGACTTAATTGATCTAAATGTGGGGTCAGAACTATTTATGTGACTGTTGGGTGTATTTAATTATTTACTTATTTGAACCTGACGGTCTAATTGATACTGTGAATTAAAAACCAAGATATATAAGTATATTGAAAATGTCAGTGCAAATAGCCTGCTATCAGTCTTTTCTTTACATTTTGTATTGGAAATACCATTTATTTTAATAATACTTTGGGTATACTGTGGGCAAATGTCAGTACAATTAAAAACTGTATGAAAATGTACATAAAAAGAGAATTTATTGTGCCGAGAAATTCCTTACATCCAGTTTGACTTCAAATTAATGTAAGTATGTTGTTATCAATATGGTTATTAGCATTTTATGTAACCTCTTATATATCCAAACAATGGGCACGACACTCCCATTAAAATACTAGAGGAGTTTATAGATAAAGAACATGAGAAGAGAACCAATGAAATTCTATTTGATTTTTGGTAAGAAAATTAAATGGATTAATTAAATAAATGAAAAATAAATCAAGGCCCGGCAAACCAATTAATATAGTACAACGACGTTGAAGAAATGATGTATAAATATATTTAATTTCATATTAAATTTGCCTAGAAAATCTATTTACGATAAATGATAGATCGATATACGACGTAGGACACTAAAAATTATATTATTCGGCATTATTAATACCTAGTTACATTTTATATCAATGCCTACAAACGTCTCAGAGTACCTTGAAACCTGAATCAAGGTGAAACTCAATGGGTTATGCAAAAAATCAGCTTAAAATATAAGACAGGGATTTTCAAGGTATGTTCACTTACATGACCCGAAGCCCGCCATTCATAACAACGAACGCAAATAAACACAACCAACACAAATTGTCTCCGCTTATGAGGTATTGTAAAATGTTTTATGTAATAATTTAAACAAATTCAGATTATTTCACCATGGAAAAATAGTCCTTCGCAGCTGTCAGGTGATTGGCCGTCCATTTTGGTCATAGAGAATGATTTGCTTTTTTCTGAATATTTGTTATTTTGCTACTATGTCATGAACGCATTTATTATATGCAATGTATGAATATATGCATTATGCACACTCAAACTAAGGAGTAAATAAGCACATTATTAAGTCAGGATTAGTTTTGATTGCAATAGAGTAGGTGTAATGGAAATGCAAATAAGAAATGAGATGCATGCACAAAGTTAATCATTAATTACAGGTAAAATCAATTAAGTTAGATTAGAAATTGAATACATATGTAGGTAATACTATATTACTAATACATGAACAAGAAGTTGAATTATCCCGAATGTTGCTTGTAGTTATAGTTAAAGTATTTCATATAATTACTCATTACATACTGACTATAAACTATTTTATTAATATCACTTGTAAAAAAATATAGGAACTATAGGTGTACCAGAATCTCATGGCATAAAATTAATATATAATATTAATATATAATGACATGAACTACAATGTATCACAGTCACTGAGTCTACAAACTAAATAAATATAGGTAAAGAACGTGTCCAATAATAAGAAACACGTTATACAACCTGTTTACATGATAAACATTATGTTAATGCGAATGCAATTATCACGTCGAACATTTCCGCAGGTCATGTACAATGGAATAACTTGTTTTCATGCCTATTTTGGTGTTTAACTAATTGATATGGAAACACAAACTGCCTTATTCGTAGACAGATTTAAAACCCATTTTAGTTATTGAATGTTTTGTCTTCTTCGCTCAAACTGAATTCAAAAGTGGTTCGAAAGGGACAAACATTCGATAACTAAAATGGATTTTAATAGTGTCTACAAATAAGGCCGTAAGTCAATAATTGTGTTTGTTACGACATACATAGTTCATACAGACAGTAGAAGCGTCAGAGTAGGGCGTGATTGGAAAAGTATCTGGAGTGCCAGAACTGTAGAGGTTTAAATGGCAGTTAGAATCCAGAAGTACTACGAAGCAAATCTCTACCGTGGCACCACAGCAACATTGCCTAATTGGCGCGTAGTCGCAAAGCTGGTAACGGATATACACATACGGTTGCAATTTGTTAATTAATGAGAGTAGAATCAAAGTACCATACACGATACAAAAAGCTATTGTTTATTAATTTAATATTAGGTACCTTTTTTTGGTTTGCAACAAAGAATTTTAATTCGCACTCGGCGCATAATTTTAAGCTTCTAAAAGCCTAGCACTCCAACCACTGGTTGCACGTAAAGCTTGGTGTAAAGTAAAGTAGAAATGATCCTGCCTTTTGCTGCAGATAGTGACCTAAGTAATCTGTGCTGCAGATGCCCTCGGGTTAAAGTCACGTTCTATCCATCAGCTCTTAGCAATACATTATGACTGTGTGAGACCTTGAATATTAAATGAAAGCCATTAAAATGCTTTATAAAAGAACTAGCATTTGCCCGCAACTTCGTCTGCGTTTTTAAGATAATGTAGACGTTATATCGATAGAACCATTCCATTGTAGCACGTGCAGCATTTCTATTTCTAATTCTGACTCTGAATTTAGATTATCGGATCAATGGGTCCGTCAGTTATCGATTCAGAGACCAATCGGAACAATAAATAAAACGTTCAACATTTTCAATTCTGAATACAAATTTAGATTATTGGAACTCAGATATCGATTTTGAGACCAATCGGATCAGTAGATAAATGGCCTTATTCATATACAGTTTTAAAACCTATTTTAGGTATCGAATGTTTGTTTTTTTCGCTCAAATTGAATTGAAAAGTAGTTCGAAAGAGACAAAAGTTAAATTTTCATACGAATAACTTCAGTAATTTTTATTTCCATACAAACTTTTCAACCCTTATTTTTACTCCTTTAGGGTAAAATTTAAGTAAACAGAGTACACATTTATTTTCGGTTTTAGATGAGTAATTATAGTGTCAAGTTTAAAATTGGAAACTTCAACGGTTGCGGTTTTCCATACAAAATGATTTTACCCTTTTCACCCCCTTAAGGGTTGAATTTCCAAAAATCCTTCCTTAGTGCTACCCTACGTTACATTAGGAACCCCTGTGTAATATTTCAAGTTCTTAGCTTCAGTAGTTTCGGCTGTGCGTTGATCCGGCAGTTCGGATTTACAATACTTCAACCCTTATTTTCAACCCTTTAGGGTTAATTATAAGAAAAGAGAGTATGCAGTTGTTCTTGTTTCTAGATGAGTAACTAAAAGGTCAAGTTTGATATCTGCAACTTCAAGGGTTTCGGTTTTCCATACACCAGTATTTTACTCTTTTCACCCCCTTAGGGGTCGAATTTCCAAAAATCCTTCCTTAGTGCTACCCTACGTTACAATAGGAACCCCTATGCAAAATTTCACGTTTCTAGCTCCAGTAGATTCGGCTGTGCGTTGATCGGGTAGGAAGGAAATCACCCAGTTTCTAAACATTTCAACCCTTATTTTAACCCCTTTAATGCTAATTTTTAGACAAATTAAGTATGCAATTATTTTTGTTTTTGAATGACTTATTAAACTACTAAGTTTGACAATTGTAACTTTAATGGTTTAGATTTTCCATACATCAGTTTTTAACCCTTTTCACCCCCTTAGGGGTAGAATTTCCCAAAATCCCTTCTTAGTGCTACCCTCCGTCACAATAGGAATCTCTGTGTAAAATTTCAAGTTCCTAGCTCCAGTAGTTTCGGCTGTGCGTTGATAGGTCAGTCAGTCAGTCAGTCAGTCAATCAGGTTCCTCTTTTATATATATAGATATTAGGCACGATAGGGAACAAGTAGGTGTGTGTAGTTTATATCTATTCAGATATTCATTTTAATAACCGGTACAAAAACGGATCAAGAACTACAAAGGTTTTGATTACGAAGAACAGATTCAACAGGAGACTCACAGAAAATAGGCGTGATATGGAATTAGTAGTTAAACTTGTAAAATTATGAGAAAACTAAACAATTGATACTCATTTTTTTGACGACTTCAGAATCCACATTTTTTCACGCAGCTTCGGTCCGAAGTGCCTCTAACAGTATTGTTCGTATCTCCGTCATTATCCGAGGAGTTGATTTTCTGTATCAGCCCATATACGTCCCACTGCTGGGCACGGGCCTACTCTACAATCGACAGAATCGATTGAGAGTGGTTAGGCCATATAGTCCACATCGCTGGCCTAGTGCGGGTTGGCGGACTTACATACCGAAGAAATTCTTTAAAATCGCTACGGTATGCAGGTTTCCTCAAGATGTTGATTTGATTTTCACCGGGTTTTATATATTTTGCTCACATTTTGCTCTGCAAATAAGTACATTCTAAAGGGAACTTATCAAATCGGAGGCATACGAGACGCTTTGCGTAACACAGTAAATGTAAGGAGTAAGGAGTAAGAGTAACGAGTAATAGTATGTACTTTACTCTTTGGTAATGGCAAGAGCTAGACTGAAACTTGGAATTAATATGTCAAACTTTAAAGCAAACACAATTTATCTTTGTTTTGTTTATTTTGAATACGACCTTTATCCAGGTATTCAGAAATGCTAGATTTCCCAACTTATAAAATATGGAACGCTGCCGTATCTCTAGTCTATGGTAGAGTTGTTTCATTTTGACATATTTATTTCTCAATAATTTCTATTTTCACTTTATTTATTTTTTACTTTATTTTAACGAAATGGTAAGGGAAATTATTTATTCTATCATATAACATCTCTGTTGTTGTTATTATTTAAATCTTTTTTTTCCAGGCGCGCTATTTTAAGGAACAAGACATCGATGGTAAGTCCCGATTAAATCTGATAATTATTTTATAGATAAATATTAATCAATGCAGTGAATAAATAGATAAGGAAATGATTATATTGACAAATATTCCGTGTTGATGCAATAACATTAAACATTATAATATTGATTATAATCTGAAAGTAGGACATAAGATAACGGGAGTTTTCACTTTACGTGTTACACTATTTGCATATTATTTTCTAGCGAATTTTTTAAATGGAAATTGTTATTGATATCTTGTATCATAACATTTATATTTATTCAGACTACAAAAAATACCTAAATACATTTTTTAAGGAAGTATAGAGCTAAGTTTTAGTAAACTACACACTAATAGTAATAATATACCGTAATTGTCCTTAAGAGTTAAGTACATTCTATAGCTTGTAAAAGGATATGTATCGGCCCAGGCATCGACAACCATATACAATGGTAGAAAATCATAACTTATGCATATTTTATATTTCGGGTTCAGCTGTTGTAAAAAGTACAATGGCACTTCATTTAATTCAAGATGTTTTTATGTGTTCTTGAGATTGGTCTTTGCCTCATAAATACTATAAAATTCAGATATTTAAAAAATTCCGAAATAGATAGGATGAGGTGGTTACTTGTAGAATCGAAAGGCTTATAACTCCATATATTATTTATACTGTCATTCTACAACTTGAATAAGAATGTTTATGCAAACAATTTCGCATATGATTAAAAACAAGAATATGATTCATTACAATTGTATTTCATATGCTAATAATAAACTGAAATATAGGAACAAGGTTGCAGGAAGGCACTGGATGCAAGCCGCTTTGAACAGGTTGATGTGGAGATACATGGGGGACGTATGAGGAGAGGGAGGTCTGTGTGGAGATCCATGGGGGAGGCCTACGTTCAGCAGTGGACTGCATGTGACTGAATTGATACATAGAATATAGGAATTAATTCTGCTTCCATAATTAGATTTAGGTGTCTTAATATTGAAAACAATAATATTACTTACTGCCAAGTATTTGCATAGCTAAATAACTGGATCAAATTCCTGTAAACAACAAAACAAAATACGTAGTACAGTAAACAATGATAGCTGTTTAATACCCTTTAGAATTTCATATTATTACGAAAAATTTAACATTACTACATTTGAATATTTTTTCAGAATTCCGTGAGTGTTTCTATCTGTTTGCTCGCTCTGGCCAGATCACCTCTCTTGATGAGCTTACCGTCGTCATGCGGTCATTGGGAATGAGCCCTACTATACAAGAATTAGCAGGTTCGTATTATTTGTATATTTATATTGACATAGGCCTTTAGGAGTCATGTCCAAGAGGTACGTAAGCCGGCCCCTAGACCTACAATAATATTGTACAATAAGATTAAAAGGCGCATTGAATCCAGACGAGTTTGTTGCGTCGCGTTTCGGGCAGTGAGAGATACCTATTTCCTCTTTTCATACATTTTCCTTCCCATTTTGATGGTATGGCAACACATCCATGATCCAAGCGTTGTGGATGTTCATCTTCAGTGATCACTTACCATCATGACCTGTTTTTTAGTTTGCCAGACTTGTTGTATGAAAAAATTTACCTTTAGTTATTATGTTGGGGAAGTCAGGCATAGATAAATATGTTATGGTGGATTTGTAATATTATGTGCCAGGATACTTTTTAATAAGAATTACAATGCCCAAGAAGCTTTTGTTGTCATGTTTCATTGGCTGAGTAATATTGCCAGAGACTCAATATACTACCTCTTACCATACTTTTTTAACACTTAATATTTATTCTATTTAACATTTATCTTTTATTTAGACTAGTGATTTAAATAGTGTTTATTTTTTTATAATTTGTCCTTCTTTTTTTCCTCTCATGTTACAATGCAGGCAAATTAAGATCCAAGTTTCCTAGATATAGACAGACAGCCTCCGTGGCGCAGTTGGTTAAACACCGGCTGTGAAAGGAGAGGCCGCGGGTTCGATCCCCAGACCGAGACAAATGTTTGTGTGAACCACAAATATTTGTTTCGGGTCTGGGTGTTTGTGAGACCGAAAAGTCTCCCGTAGTTTCTGATACCCTCGACACAAGACTCGATCTTAGTGTGGGGTCTGGACTATGTATGTGACTATTGGGTGTATTTATATGGTGACGCACCAGGAATACATCCACTTACACCTGAAGAATGTGAGAGCGACCCTTATAAGTACCCAAATGTGGTGTGGAATCACCCAAACATACGCTTGATTTGTATAAATAGTCAGAAATAAATTATAATTTTTAGTACAGCTCCACGACTCGTTTCATTCAGTGGTTGCTACCCCGTATCACTAAAATGTTGATGGATGGTGGTAATCACTAAATGACAGCCTCGGTGTTAGTAAATTGATAGATAAATGCCAGGAACTTCGCTTAAGATCATTTGGTAGGTCATTGACAATATGCCTGGGGCTTGAATAATTTAAACTTTTTAATTCCAGGTTATTTAAAGGGCAAAGGCGGTAAGATGTCCTTCGCTGATTTCCTAGAAGTGATGCACATACACTCCAGAGCAGAGAACCTACCTACTGAGGTGAGTTAACATGTTAGTTGTCAATATTTCATGGATTTTCAATTTTATATGTATTAGAGGTAGGAATCACTTTGAAGTCAACATTATTATGAAAGTCTATGTTAGTTTATATATGTAAGAGTCCATTTAATAAAAGAAGTATCATTATTTGTATCATTGTTTAATATCCTTCCATCAGCTATAACTTATCCGGTAATATCACGAATTGTATGAAACTCAACAATTTTTGCTTCACTATGGTATGGTGTGACTTGTGAGACCATGGTACCCTCGTTATTCGCTAAGCCAACACATCCTTACTGTAATCAAATCAAATCAAAATATTCTTTATTCAAGTAGTCTTTTACAAGATCTTTTGAATCGTTAATTTCTGCTACCACCGCTCCGGAACATGTTGTAGCTGTGAAGAAGAAACTGCGCAAGAAACTCCCTCAGCATTACCAACTGTCTTCCTTTTTTTGCTTTTCTTTTCTTTCCTTTCTTTTTCTATTTTTTAAAGGCCAAATTAAATTACAATGGTTGATTTATATAAATGTCACAATAATGTCTGTATAGGTATATATTTTATGACAATTGTTCTAATTTAATTGAAAATGAGCAATTTGTAGCTGGACATAGGCCTCCCCCAAGTATTGATTGACCTATTGGAAGCATCCAGCGACTTCCTGGAACCTTTCGGTCGTCAAGCAAGGATTTGGATTGAAAATTAAATATTGAAAACGATGAACCGGTTACAGAATTTGCGTCAACCCTTATGATTTATTTTTCAGGTAGTGAACGCGTTCAAAGCCGGCGACGCGGAGAAGAGGGGCGTAATCCCGGCGCGGCAGCTGCGCAACCTACTCCAGAATTGGGGCGAAGGCCTGTCAGCACGAGAGGTAATAGCACAATAAATATGTAGGATTTAAATGTGATGAAAGATGAGTAGAATGAAACGTTAGACGAATGACTGATATTGAACGTAGTTTATGTGAAAGAGATAACGAATGGAAGTACTAAAGAGTAAAAGAGTTAGAGGAATAAGATGTTGAAATATGAAAGGACGGAATAGTAGAGAACAGTGTGGAAGACGTGAACGACGTACGACGACGCAATTTAAGACGAATTAAATAAGACGATTTCATATTGAAGAATATTAGACCAATCTTTGTTTTTATTTCACCCTAACGGAACTATTCCCACAAATATAAATATTATAATAGAGCCCAGGCTCGGCTTCACCCGGGTGCAAATTGGATGTTTCTATTCATTATTGATCCCCGCACCGAGACAAATGTTTGTGAGGCCCACAGATATTTGTCTTGGGTCTGGGTGTTTGTGAGACCGAAAAGTCTCGTAGTTTCTGATACACGACACAAGACTCGATATTAGTGTGGGCTCAGGACTTCGTATGTGATTGTTGTGTGTATTTATTTATTTTAAATATTGTGTATAATTTCAAGGTGGAGAACATATTTCGTGAAGCTAACGTGACCAACGCAGGGACGGTGAGCTACGAAGACTTTGTGAAGATTGCCTGCGCGCCCGTGCCAGACTATTACTAATAACTTTACTGGCAACTATAAATTATATTATGCCAAAAATAACAGTATACTGATCCATATTAAATCCATTTATACCTTTTTTACCATATGAAATGAGATATTTCAATGTAATTGAATTTTCCGAAGGCGAAAACTTCATAACTGATAGATTTTACCATCGCTCATCCAATGGAACAACGACGTATTTACAAAAAGTCGAAAATGACTTTTGAATGTCTTATTGAAAAGTTTTCTTGAGTTTCTCATGAAGTTATTGTAAATTATCATTGATAGTACAGTTACTTACATTAATATTAAAAGAATTTCATCAGAATGATTGTAAATACATTATATTTTCAATCTCAAACTTTTAAAAAGTTCTCCTGAAAAATAGCTAAGACGTAATTACGTCATTGTTCTATTGGATGAGCGATATGTTAGACACAAAGAAATAAATATATTGTTGTCTGGTACTGTATCAGCCCATAATGACCACTGCTGGGCACGGGCGTCCACATTCGACAGTTCGATTAAGAGGGCTTAGGCCATACACCACACAGGCCGAGTACAGGGCTGACTTCACATACTATACTATAGAAGCAATACTTATTCGTATTTGGACATATAGATCCACTTAATATGCTGCTTTTTTACCAATAGTTATACTGATATATCCATTGATATGAACTAAAGTAACAGACATGCGTTGCTGTTGCTGTCTCTTTCACTCGTACGTAATCACCATGTTCCGTCTCGCTCTGGCGTCGTGCTTGGTGATTTTGTTCGCGATGTCTGAAAGTTTGACAGCCTCCGTGGCGCAGTTGGTTAGACGCAGGCTGTGAAACGAGAGGCCGCGGGTTCGATCCCCGCACCGAGACAAATGTTTGTGGTATTTGTTTCGGGTCTGGGTGTTTGCGACTAAAGTCTCTCGTAGTTCCTGATACACGACACAAGACTCGATGTTAGTGTGGGGTCAGGACTATGTGTGGGACTGTTGAGTGTATTTAGTATACCTCAATGATTACATTTTTTTATACCAAGATTATGGTAAAGGTTTTAAATTATTTTATTTCAGTGTAAAAGAGTAAAAGTGGTATAAAATGGCAGCTAACTTATTTAAAATGTGTATGCAACATTCCATTGTAAATGTGCCGTCCGGAAAATATATTATTTTATTAAAATATAGTTTAATTTCAAAATGTCCTTCGTCATTTATCATGGGGAAAAGTAAAGTTACATTAGATATTCTCAAATTATGGGTTAAAAATTATTAGCCCAAACGCCAATATTAGTTTTTTAAAAATATTAATATCAACAATTTAAAAGAACTTTTTGTCCATCTGGCTAACCCCTGCCTGTCGCCACAAGTGTTTTAATATCCAAAATTAATTCTTGCTAACTTAAGCAAACTGGATATATGTACATGCTCAGTCCAGAAAAAGGCCACACTTGCAAGGTTTTCGATTTTTTATTTTTTTATTCTGGCACGGCATAGTGACTGCATCGCATCTGGTGGTAAGTGCTAATGACGTCCAGATAGAGTATCGAATGGTATCAGACGGTAGTCTCATACCATTCGATACAATCATGCCGGCCCGCTGAGATGCCTCTTCACGCTACGGCGGAAGGACCCAGGATTATAGGAAGGAGGGAACACGTGCGATGGCAAACCGTTCCACAGCTTGACTGTACGGCAGAAAAATGAATGAGAGAACCTTTGGTTCGCGCCGAGATGGATTGAACAGTCAAGCTATGGCTCCGCGAGCCAGCACGCGTGGTTCTGTTAAGGAAAGGAGAGGAGGGGATTAAATTGAATAATTCCTCAGAGCATTCAACATGATAAAAATAATTAATGAATTCATAAAATGTTCAACATCATTTAGATTATCGTTATTTTCTCTAACATCCAGTTGAGAAAGCAGGTTTCATTACAGAAGGACAAAGAAACCAGTTTACAATACAGTGATTATAACAAAATTCGAAAGATTTAATTCTGAGCAGCTCAAAAATCACTTGCAATCTGTAATTTATTTTATCTCATATTCTTTTTTTACTGCGTTGGTGGCGCAGTTGTACTACGGTACGATCACAACGCTGGGTTCTCTGGTTCGAATTCCGGGTCGGGCAAAGTAATATTGAATGTTTCTTTTCATTATCAGCCCGGAGTCAGGAATTTGTGCCTTTTATGGCGATATGCTCGCCCACAAACACATCGTGGGACGGAACACATAAGGCGAAACGTGGGTGTCCTGGTAGCACCTCTGCCTCACCCCTTCTGGGAAAACGGGCGTGATGTTTATGTATGTATAATTCTTTTCATCTTTTTTGTGATGTCATCCGGATATCAATATTTTACCATCAGAAATTATATTCTATAATAGAGGGTAGTTTTAAATAAAATGCATATATTTAAAATGGCGTTTATTTTCAAATTTAACAATCCTACACTGATATGGCACTGGTTGTATGGTCCTTCTATATTTTAAAATATATTTTATTACTATGGGAAAATGTTAATACCTACCAATTATTTGTTATTTCATTAGTATTTTTTTATTAAAATAACTCCTCATTTTGATTTATTGTTGTTGCAGTAAATAAAAGGATAAAAGAGAGCTCAAAATAATAATTAGAATTACAATAAAAGTTAATCTTAAAAAATAATTTCAAAGTACATTGATGTCAATATCTTTAAGAAAAAATGCTTAGTCAATTGCACTTAAATTAAATTCAAATAATTATCAAGTTATCAACATTTTCCAATACTAATATACGGTAATCGGCTGTGGGAAATAAAACTATTTGTATTAAAACTAGTAATCCAACATGATTTTGATAAAATGTAGGTAATATTTTCCACTCCTCAGATGACGCAGCTTTGATTTATTTTCTCTTACAGTACTTTCTATCTTTTACGGCTTTTACTTCTTTTCATCTTTTACGGTCTCATTCATAGGTAGTTTTAAAACCTATTTTAGTTATCGAATTTTTTGTCCCTTTCCAACGACTTTTGAATTCAGTTTGAGCGAAAAAGACAAAACATTCAATAGCTAAAATAGGTTTAAAACTGTCTGTGAAAAAGGCTGTTAGTCTCTGTTAGTATTTAGTAATAAAACGTAGCCTATGTTCTTCAAGTTCTAGGCTACATTTATGCTTAATTTCATTAAAATTGGTTCAATACTTTAGTTTTAAAAAGATAACAAAGAGGTATGATTATGACGTAATAGATACCTCTAGCCATAGACAAATAGTTTCACTCCCCAGTCGCATTGTCTATTACAGCTACAGAAAGCACTTTGATTTTATTAAAATAGCTTAAAATTATACACAAAAACTTTGAAAACATCTTTTAAAAATTTAGTTACCCACCTACGATTGGATTAAAAGTTAATAGACGCATTCGTGAGCTTTGATAAAAGTTAAAATACAATAAATAGAATACTAAAACAATAGCTATTTAGACTAGATTTGGTTAAAAATTTCGATTAGTAAAGTCGCTATTTTTATACGAATTTCTATTAATACAAGGTATCTCAAGACCGCGACCGAAAACGATGCCAGGTGGTATTATTAGTGACTTCAAACATAATGCAACTAAAAAATTCGCAAACAAAGTTGTTATCTTTTTTTTAGATTTTTTTTACTGATCATCGTATTCGAGTGATAAATACATAATTTGACTAAAATAATAATGTACACCTGTTTATTTTTAAAGACACAATGGAACGCAAAGGTTTAAATTACTATTTTCGCAAAAACTAGGTATTTATCACCCAAACACGATGTTTAAAAAATTACAAAACGAAAACTTTCGCTTTATTTTTTTGCGATGTTTTTCATTGCTTTGTGTCTGTTACCACTAAACCTACCACCTGGCTTCGTTTTCGGTCGCAGTCTTGATATACCCTGTATAAAGAGTTATTTGACGTTTTGATTGAGAATCATTAGTCCTATTTTAGATGTGACCAATATTTAATTATTTTTTAAATCAGCTTGCTCCCTTATCACATCGTGGGACGGAACACACAAGGCGTAACGTGAGTGTCCTGGTTGCATCTCTGCCTACCTCTTCTGTGAAAAAGGCGGGAGTTAATGCAGTGTCCTTTTTTAAAAGTATTTGTTAAGATTTCAATAAGTTCGTATAAATATGGCGACTGTACTAATTGATATTTGGTATATGAAATATCGGATAGAAAACGCACCAAGAATACTGCGCAGGTAATACAAGTTTTACGAAGGATAATGCAAGCGACAATAAAAGGAATTAACGTTAAAATTCGTTTCATGTATGGTTAAACATTTCATGAAAATTGTATCGTTGAAAACTAATGTCGTTAAATCAACAATAATTAGTGGTTTTATTGGTCTCTCATATGTGAGAGGCCGTCTGGGTAGGTACCACCGCAATGTCTATTTCTCCAACAAACAGCAGTGTAAATACACTGTTGTGTTCCAGTTTGAAGGACATTGTAGCCAGAGTAACTACTGGACATAATGACACTTAACATCGTACGTCTCAGGACGGCGAGCGCAGTGGAATGCCAAGCATTGCTTTGTAATTCATTGTGTTCTTTGGTTTTACTATCCATGAACGCTCGTATCGCCATTCAACGTAAGAAAAAAAACTAAAATAGATTGGATGACATGATGAAAATAGGTGCATATTAGTTTTATCTAAAATTTGCACGCGCCACGAAAAATTAACTTAATTGCATGATTTGGCTTTATTAAATGTAGGGGGTTTTCTTTGGTATAAACCACGTGTTTATTCATGTAACATTAATTTTCACTTGCATTAACCCCCGTATCTTTCTAACAGTCAACAAAAAATTATTCATAGGCGGTATTGTATCAAAATATAAGTATTCTACAGCGTGAGTAAAGCTGTCTGTGTGTCAGGAACGGTACTGTTTGTCAAACAACAAACATTGGGCCAAACGCGGCCAGTGTTGGAACAATGTGATGTTTGGAGGTAGATGAAAAAAGTTAATATTGTTTCAATGGAAAGGTGGCATTTTAAGTTAGTGCCATCTAGTGGTGGATAATAGAACTTGTTCATAAAATATAAGAGAAAATGTATAATACTAGAACACTTACATTCTAGAATACTTAAAATCAGATAGAGCCTAGAGTCTAGGTCTGGGCCAATATTTAAGGATCGATTTAAGTACAAAGGAGTCAAAGTGTCATATTTTAATTTTTACATAAAATTGGTTAAGTTTTTCTTCCTCAAATATTAGTGTTTTAACCATAGATGTAGTATAACATAGATCGGCAATGTATCATTTTGAGTGAAACCAAAACGAGAATATGATAGTGTGCGTGAAGTTTGCATGTGTGCGTGACAGATAATGCTGCGCCATGCACTGTCGATACTATCATATCGATATACCTAACGGCCCAACCAATAAAATTAAATTTTATAGATATATATGAGACATTTCATGGTATTTTAACAGAAAAATAATGATTGTGTTTATTTCAACACAGATACGTAAATAAAGATAAATCGTCATATTTGAGAATAATTTTATTTGACAAGTTTTGTAAAGCATTCCTTATAATAATATCTAATGTTCCATTGTTTTATTAAAATGACAGCCTCCGTGGCACAGTTAATTTGAAACCGGCTCAGAAATGGTAAATTACGCACACGAAATATTAATTAATATTTAGCAAATATCAATAGTGAATAAATAAAGTGAAGTAATAACTGTTATTATAGAATTGATGTTATACTACGAGATTATAAAATGAAGTAAAACCTCTATGGTCATCGACTATTTTTATCGACATAATATTATTGATCGAAACTGTCAATCAATCTCTAGCAAATGTTGGTTGAAATTATTATAAATTCACGTATATGATATCATTTTTTATAGGCAATGTATGCTTTCTATGCATTTAAATAATGAATAAGGACATTCTGTTCTACCGATATACATACAAGGTTTGTCTTACAAATCTACAATATTGTCACTAAACAACATTGAAAAAAGTGATACGATCTTATGAAAAACTATGATTATTCGGGTTTTTACACTAAAATCAATCACATCCAGGCACTGGACAACTCACCATAATAAATTACATTTAATAAAAGTAGCTCAGTACTGAAATATTAAATAAATCAAGAAAATAAGCGAAATTTGTCGTTCGCTTAAATGACATATTTTCACACAAATCGCTAAAGTTACCTCTCCGTGTAAACGCATGGTCGCATCATGCATCTCGCTTTAATGTATGATATAAATCATTCTATCTCTTTCACATTGCCGATCTATGTAATACTACATCTATGGTTTTAACAATATTATAACAACTATTTGCTATAAGCGGTCGATGGGAGGTTGTATCGCTTACCACCAGGAAAAAGGATTAGAAGACGAAAAGGATATTGAGCATGCGGCAATTAAATGCGTACAATAAAAATGAGCGGTACCATAACGCTATTCTTGCTTCTGTATTTTTCACTATTTCGTGATCATACTACGTAAATGTCATTCGAAGATGCACTATCTTTTCTCCCTTTCCCTCTCCTCTCTCTATGTCTTGTACAACTACACTGTTCTGTATCAGCCCATATTTGTTCCACAGGGCACGGGCCTCCTCTACAATCGAGAGTACGATTGAGGGGTCTTGTATACACGCACACAAAAATTAGTCCTTATATTTTCTTCATTTCTTTCATGACAGCCTCCGTGGCGCAGTTGGTTAGACACCGGCTGTGAAACGAGAGGCCGCGGGTTCGATCCCGCACCGAGACAAATGTTTGTGTGAACCACAACCATTTGTTTCGGGTCTGGGTGTTTATGAGACCGAAAAAGTCTCTCGTAGTTCCTAATACCCACAACACAAGACTCGATCTTAGTGTAGGGTCAGGACATGTATATGACTGTTGGGTGTATTTATATATTTTATTTATTACAGTACCGGCACGCTATTATGTCTATCTATAAAATAGAGTGGTCGAAAATTCTGAATCAAAAAACTTACCAAAAATCTCCACACATCACATTTTGTCACCGTTCCAACACTGACCTACATATTTATTCTATATCTACAATCACACATGTTTGTTTTTATTGCCGGGCTTGCGACGTCTGAAGTTGCCCATTTGTCTGAGTATCTGAGTGTTCTCGTCCTCCACTTCTCTGTCCATGCCGGATATGCCTGGGATCTGGCCGAAGAGCTTTAACTTTGTGGGCAGGTATATGAGGCCGAGAAGGGTTATAACTGGAAAGATGGATAATTTTGTTAAAACTATTACATACATACATAAACTAACGCCTTTTTCCCAGAAGGGGTAGGCACAGGTGCTACTAAGACATCCAAATTTCAGAGAATAAAAGAACTCCGTTACAAATTGAGGGCTGGCAGTAACTGGATGCATGAAGCAGCAGACCAGGCTCTGTGGCGGGAGAGGCCTATGTCCAGCAGTGGGCTGCAACGGGCTGACGATGATGATGATTAAAAATACACATAAAAGATACTCACTATTTAAAACACAGGGAAACACGACATAGAAGTTTAAATTGGTCGAGTGGAAATAAAATGCTTCTGAAAAGTATAAGATTATGGTGAGCGTCAGCGACCAGTAGCCCATTGAGACCACCCTGGAACAAAAGAGTTCGACTAGAATATTTTAAATAAATAATACTTAATCTATACATTATATAAAGCTGAAGAGTTTGTTTGTACGCGCTAATCTCTAATACACGATGCAAATAAAAAAATCCCAAAAACAGCGACAGATATTTTTTTAGAATTTTTAAAATATCATCATGTTAGGGTGGCAAATAGAAGTACCTTGTTTTTGCGAAAATAATTATTTAAACCCTTACGTACCATTGAGTGATTAAAACTAAAGAGGTCTACATCATTATTTTAGGAAAACTATGTATTTATCACCCAAATATGACGATAAGTAAAAAAATACAAAAAAAATTTGTCGATTTTATTTTCGAAGTTTTGACTTGCTTTGTGTCTGAAGTCACTAATACTACCGCCTGGCTTCGTTTTCGGTCGCAGTCTTGATATACCCTGTATAAAGTTGTGGAGTTTGTTTGTACGCGCTAATCTCGGGAACTACTGGTTCGAATTGGAAAATTCTTTTAGTGTTGGATAGACTATTTATCGTGGAAGGCTATAGGGTACGTTTTATCTCGAGAAAATATACCGGGTATATCAAGACTGCGACCGAAAACGAAGCCAGGTGGTAGTTTTAGTGGTTACAGACACAATGTAACAAAAAATTTCACAAAATGCGACAGTTTTTTTTGCAGTTTTTTAAGTATCATAGTGTAAATACATAGTTTTTAAAATAGTAATTTAAACGCTTGCGTACCATTACGTGTTCAAAAGTAAAAAGGTGTACATCATTATTTTAGGAAAACTATGTATTTATCACCCAAATACGACGATAAGTAAAAAATTACCAAAAAAAGTTGACGATTTTTTTTGCGAAATTTTTAGTTGCATTGTGTCTGAACTCTGAAGTCACTAATACTACCACCTGGCTTCGTTTTTAGTCGCGGTCTTGATTTACCCTATATAAAGCAAAGTTTGTTTGTAAGCACTAATCTGAATCACTACTGTTTCGAATTGAAAAAATATTTATAGCGTGGTGGCCTGTTGGTAATCGGACCAGACGCGACTGTCAACATATTTACGGTGATCGCTGGTTCAAATCCCAGGGCACACCTCTGACTTTTCTAAGTTAAGTGTGTATTGATAGTCAATCACCACGCACTATAGCGGTGAAGGAAAACATCGTGAGGAAACCTGCATAACATAGCGATTTTAAAAGAATTTCTACGGTATGTAAAGTCCGCCAACCCGCACTAGGCCAGCGTGGCGGACTATATGGCCAAACCCCTCTCATTCGTTCTCTCGATTGTAGAGGAGGCTCGTGCCCTGCAGTGAGACGTATATGGGCTGATACATACATACATACATTTAGTGTTAGATAGCCCATTTTTTGAGAAAGGCTATAAGATACATAACATCGCGCCATGATCAATAGGAGCGAAATGTTATCAAAAAAATAATACAAAAATGGATTCCCCGTCAAAAGTACTTGCACCCAGTCGAAGCCGGGCCGTGCCGCTAGTAATAAATGCAATTAAAAGTCACATAGTCCTGACCCCGAACTGAGAAGCAAGTCTTAGGTATTAGTATTACACACTGCAAAAAACTTTTTACTGGTGGTAGGTCTCTCATATGTGAGAGGCCGTTTGGATAAGTACCACCGCAATATCCATTAACAGCTTCTGTGGCGCAGTTGGTTAAACGCCGGCTGTGAGGCGAGAGGCCGCGGGTTCGATCCCCGCACCGAAACAAATATTTGTATGATCCACAGATATTTGTTTCGGGTCTGGGTGTTTGTGAGACCGAAAAGTCTCTCGTAGTTTCTGATACCCACGACACAAGACTTGATCTTAGTGTGGGGTCAGGACTATGTATATGTGTGTTGTTAATATGTATGTGTATGTTAGGTGTTATTTATTTATTTATTTCTCCCGACAAACATCAGTGTAAATGCACTATTGTTTGAAGGACATTGCAGCCAGAGTAACTACTGGACATAATGAGACCTAACATGTTGTCTCAGGATGGCGAGCGCAGTGGAATGCCAATTGCTTTGTAACTCATGGTGTTGTTTGGTTTTGCTACTGTCCATGAGTAGTCGTATCGCTTTCCATCAGGCGAATGGCACGCTCGTCTCGCCATCCAATGCATAAAAAAATGCATAAGTGGCTATTACGTGCCAGTCATGTTATTTCCATAGATACAATGCTTAAACAGTATCCATGGATATTTCATTGATTTGGAGCCATACGTCGTGTTAAAATAATACAATTTTACAGCCTTATTCATAGACAGATTTAAAACTCATTTTATTTATCGAAGGTTTTGTCCCTTTTGAATTTCAGTTTGAGCGAAGAAGACAAAACATTCGATAAATAAAATGAGTTTTAAATCTGTCTATGAATAAGGCCGTAATTCTTTTCTAAAAGCTTATATATTGACACTGGTATTTCTCACACTTTCCCCCGCGTGGAAGTTTTTTCGGGATAAAACTGCTACGATATATTTTCCTGGGATAAACGTAACCTATAACCTTCGTCGATACTATACTATCCAACACTAAAATAATTTTTCAATTTGAAACAGTAGTTTGTGAGATTAGCGCGTTCAAACAAACATACTCTTCAGCTTTATATATTAGTAATAAAGATTAACATATTATTTTTATTTTATTTTATTTGGAAAATCAACAGCTACAAATACAGGATACATTTTTTTAGTTAACAGAAAGCCAATTACAGATTTTCACTGTTACAAGTCAGAATGTAGCCACCTAAGTTAGAATTATTTAACACAAAGACAAAGACATAGAGTCTTATAAATAAATACACCCAACAGTCAAATACATAGTCCCGACCCCACACTAAGATCTAGTCTTATGTCGTGGGTATCAGAAACTAAGAGAGACTTTTCAATCACACTCAGACCCGAACAAATACCTGTAATACATGAGCAATATTATATAAAATAAGATAAAATTATGTACACTTACGGTCTGTAGTGTATGTAGAGTGTACAATGGATTAAAGCAAGCGCTTTGAGCACCGAATACATCCCAAGCATCCGGGATATTGTGTAGTCACCTGAAACAAACATATTATTTACATACATAAACGCACGCCTTTATCCCCGAAGCGATAGGCAGAGGCGCCACCAGGACACTCACATTTCGCCTTGTATGTTCCGTCCCATAATGTGATAGGGGGCGAGCCTATCGCCATATCGGGCACAATTTCCTGAGTCCGGACTGGTAATTAATAGAAAAATCCAATATCACTTTGCCCGCCCCGGGACTCGAACCCGAGACCTCAGCTTTGTAACCGTACCGTAATACAACTACGCCACCGAAGCAGTTAACATAATATTTTATTGAATGAATTCCTTGCCACCAAGAACACTATTCTGGAATAAAAAGTAGCCTATGAGTTATTCCAGGGTGTCAGCTATCTCTATATCAATTTTAAACCAAAATTGGTTCAGCTGTTTTTGAGATTCCCATATACGAAGATACAGACATTTTCAAACATTTTACACAATATGTGGACGCCAATTAAAAATATTTTGTGTAAGATATTTTAGGGTTGAATAGTGTAATTATTGAAAACTTTAATTGTGTAATCAATGATATTTTAAATTTTATATTTGCCTGGCTAACAACCAACGGTTTGAAAGATGTGACAGGTTGGATGGTTACTTGCTGCATAAGACCAAGGTGTTAAGTTCAAATTTGGACCGGCGATTGACTGTATATTTAGTTAGATTCAGAGACACCTAGTAATATTCCACTACCTATTAAAAAAACCGATACTGGCTCGGTGGCACAATATTATGGTATGATTGCATAGCTGAGGTCTCAGGGGGTGACAGTCTCGGGTTCGAATCCCAGGTCGGGCAAAGTGATATTGGGTTTTTCTATTCATTATAAGCCCGGAGTTAGGAATTTGCGCCCGATATGGCGATAGGCTCGCCCCTTATCACATCGTGGGACGGAAAATACAAGGCGAAACGTGGGTGCATCCGTGCCCATTTGGGAAAAAGGCGTAAATTTATGTATGTATGTATGGATATCCGATAGTTGGATTTAGCTCACATTTCTGATTCAAAAAATCGCCTCCCTAAAAACAGACGAAATAAATAACTGCGAATACTCACCATCTAATTGTTCAGTGTCTCCATTAGGACTTAAGAATGACCTCCTTTCAATATACGACCGACCGGCGGTACCCAAGTCCATGAAAGCCACAAACGCTATCCAACCGCGAAAAGCGTATAAAACCTTATTTTGTACTGCCATTTTAATATTACCACTATAAATATACAAAAGCGAAGTATATAAGGCTACAATCACGATGTTTGTATCAATTGGGCGGTATTAAAGTCTTTAATACATCGCGTGTTAGCCTCAATGCGGCATTTTAACTGCATCGCGCTTTTTCATCATTTATTACGAATTACAAAAATATCCGGCACGCGCAGAATCGGAGCATGTCAATCTGCGAATCACAGACTATTAAACAAGACAGACAGCCGACTCCATACAAATTTTTTAACACTTTAAGGGAACTCACACAACGAAAGCCCAAACATGTACTTTATGTCTATATTATGTTATATAATTCATTCATAATTAATAGTCCATCTCTTTCTATCCAGTACATATTTTGACAGGGTGTTCTACTGTTCTTTTCGCTCGGTGGTTATATACATGGGAAGCAGTGCTGTGACAATCGGTACTTTTTCGAAATACCGATCTTTAATTTAATTAGGGATGTCTTTATTTTCCGGTTGACATCATTGCCTCAAACTTACCGGTTTTTTTTACCGGTTTTGGTGGTTATATATTCAGGTATTGGTTATAAAATAAATAAATAAAATAAACTTCAAAAATAAATACTTTATTTATAAACAATGAGAATTAAATTAATTTGTTATTCTAAAAAAAACATAAATAATCCTTATTTAGATTGTCACTTTTTTCTCTACCACCCGGTTCACAAGGCTGTCTTCGCTAGAGAAGAACGGGCATGAAACTCTAGCGTTGCTCTTTTATAATATATTTACAATACAGTGATTATGCATTAGTTAAATTCAGAGAAGTTCACAAATCATGTATAAAAATCAATTAATCACAATATTACAGGTCATTTTTTACAGCTGAGATATGTAAAGTCAACCAGAACGCACAATTGGTATACACTGTTCCGCTAAAGCAATGACTGGCAATGGCAATAGTAGTTTCAAAGTAATTAAAAGTTATGGTATTTATCACATTTACCTGTTTCTGGAAAGAAAAAATGTTACATATGTTACTTATAAATCTTATTATCACATATTTTACTTCTAAGACTCCTTGTAACTATAAATTTTACAATTAACGCCTAACGCTTTTTATGATATAAGCGTAATATTAATAAGGGTTTTTTTTTTAATTTTATAAGCCTTAAGAATGCAAGTTATGTTAGCAACTACAGTTACAGTTTCTTTATGTTAGTAACTACAGGGTTGGTATTCATAGAAAATGCAATGAAACTGCCTTAGAAACATTAAGGTGCTGGGTCATAGTAGTTGGCGATATAAATTTAACCAAATTAGTTCAGGCTTCTAGTATATTAATGAAACGTTTTCATTAGGTTAACTTTAGATACATTAAAGCAAAATCGTGCTAAAAACAACATACTAACTAAATAATGGTGTAAATTTACAAATTATTACACCACGGAAGCAATTTCATGTGTAACATTACAAATGTATTATTAAATCGAATACAAAACAAGTTAAATACAAGTCTGAATACAATGTAATGTTAGTATCTTGAAACCATATATATAGTTTTCGCATAATATTTTTTTAAATCACGAAGATACTATTTCTTAAATTCTGCAATAAAAATGAAAATGTTGGATTCAATGATTTGAGGAAATTCAATAATGTATATTTATCCATTCACTCTACCTTACACTCCTATACGTGAGCCTCCTCAATAAACGATTGAGATAAGTCATGGTCCACCAGGTCATCATTTAAAGATATGATCGAAATTGCTCTTCCATTACATTGCAAATCAATAAAAATATATGAAAGGTGCAAATGCATGATTTGTAGTAACAGTTTAAAACAACATAACATTATGCTTTACACTTAGCAAAATGATAATCATATTGAAGATTTCTTAGTTTTTAAACCATGTAAGGTGTCGTAAAGATATAATAACCAAACTATTATATGATCCTACTATGCAATTTTTCAAAGCATAAAATTAAATTTATTACAATTTCCAGCAAAGAATTGCTATGGACATTATTACAATGAAGTGTATTGCGAACAATGTCTGCTCACAAATATACTATTTGTATTAATTAAAAACAGTCATTATTAAATTTAATACATCATTGCAGACTTTCATTCTAATGTACCGAAATAATTCATTTCAAATTGGTTAATATAAAATACAAATAAAATACAAAAAAATAAAACTGTAAAATAAGTTTACAAATATTGCAACATGTGACACATTCCATGCATAATAATATAATTGGTAATATCATATAAAGGCACATTTACAAGCAAAATGAATATAAAAATACTGGATGCAATATGATTAAGAAACAAACAAATTGCTATTTCAGGATTCTACATCAACCATCAGGTAGGTTCATATTAAGGTGTAAGAAAAAGTTTGGCAACATAGGTCTATTTTAAAGAAAACCTTGAATTGAAATAAAATGATTTTATACCCTGAAAGGAGACTTGAGCTTCAACACTCAAATTTAATCAAAGAATTTTAAATTTAAGACAATATTTAAATCAATTAACAAAAGTTATTACAAATATTGCAATATTGCTTCAGTGATAGAGGTTTTGCTTCCCTTGGATTGGGAGAGTCAAAACGCATGGACACAATTTTTTTTACAGCTTCATTCCAGAAACCTATATGTTCAGAATTACAAGACAATGCATGTGTCAATTTGTTACCATATCGGCCAAAACCATTCAAACTTTTAAACAAATCATTTATTAAGGTAATTATTTCTATTGTGAAAAAAATATCAAAATTAAGATTAAAAGTAGAATAATCATGTTCTTGGAGATGTTGGATACTCTTCATATAAACTAGTAGTGATGTAGCCACTTGCCGGCTAAAAACTTGGGCTGCAAGTTTGACCTGTAATGTTTTTTTGCATTTTAATTATTGTATAACAATAAACAATATAAAATCTATACAAATATATCAGGGGAGCCATTCTTTAATTAAAAGAAGAAGAAGAAGAATATACCTACTAATCTATAACTTCTGACATATTAATCACTTTTTGTGATTAGTGACCACTTCAAAACTGAATCTTGATAGAAATTGGATACTTTAATTTACCTTCATTTTGTCATATGAAGTTGGATTTATGTGTTTCTCTGTAAGTTTGGTGCTTCTTGCTCGGCCATCAAAGCCATCCTATTTGTATAGACTTTCTATACATCCCCACTTTGCTCTTCGATAACCAATGAGTAGATGCTTTTTCTGAAAACTATTACGAAAACATTTTAACAAATGAGGTACATCATAGATATGATATAATTGGTTGGGGCCAATTTTGTAGCAGATGTCATTCGTGCAATTATTACTACGTAAAAGTTCAGCATTGGTATCTGATATTAATGACTTAATAGCAGCAACATTAGCAGAGCCTTGATCACTAATATTTCTAAATGTTTCTCTAAATTTATATTCAAGTTTAAACACGGAATTGCACAAGGTTTTAATTTTAATTTTTCATTAATATGTTCGGCAAGAAAATGTTTATGACAAAAACGAATACGGCTGCGTTTAATAAAAGGTACGTTTTGTAAATATGGACAAAACCCTAACCACATTTCCCACCTTGCTTGGTTTGTGAAGGGAACACAAAAATATTTATTATTTGGTCCTCGAGTGTTACACTCGGGAACAATGCACTTATTTACCATAGTTCTTACAAAAATAACAAGTATTTTAACACAAATTCAATAATAACTACCACTCGTTTGAGCCGGTAAACACTAAGGTCACTTATGGCTATTTTATCTTTTACGAAAACATAAGCACACAAAATTAATAAAAATCGCCTTTGATTGCAAACTGTAGCACCAGAATCCGTGATTAGAAAGTTATTAAATTCCAAATATAAGATTCGCTGTACTAAGACTTGATCAAGGCACAATAGAAAATGGCGGCAAACGAGATACGTTGACAGACATTTCAATACTAGTGACTTAAGATACTACGTCACACGCACACTAATAAAAATATTGAGTGAAGAGAGAGAAAGATGAACGCCCTCCATATTAAAATAGTGAGATAGCTAGCATAGCTTATCGTGCAACTTTTTTTGTTCTAAGTTGGACGGGCCTGCTGCGAATGTCAATTTGACAATTTGAGGTCAGTGTTGCTAGTGCTATAAATAATTTATGTCCGCATTCCATGTGCAAGAAGGTTATAGGATTGTTGGAAAATGTTTCATTCTTCAAGGTTATTTAATTATTCGAAACAAATTTTGTTATTAATGAGCAAATCGAAAAGTGTTTGGTTGTTTTATTTTTTACATAATATCGATCCGATAAAATTAACATATGTATACACAAAAAACACGTGTAGAAAACGGTAATAAGATTTTAAAATATGAAGAAATGCACATTAAGATAAGCTGTTTTATAGTATACATGTGTTATCTGTGTAACAACAACCTGTTAATGATTTTGTACTACGCATGCTTTGAATTTCTGCGGCAAACTATTGACTAGACGAATTTGACAAACCACTGCGTTATTAACATAAATCTATTAATGTATAGCTACTTAAAGGCATCATTTTATTTTAAAGTTTACTTTCTCGGTACATTTACAAGGGAAATGATATCTGAAGTATTATTTACAAGCTTTTTTACATTTGAAAGGACGCTTTCAACTAAAAATCCATTATAAATCCAAGCTTTGGCAGGATCTCCCCGATGTTGCCAGATAGCAAATAGTTACGTTATCCGTCCTCAACTGGTCACAATATACCTAAAAATACCGTCGCCATATTGTATTGTCAAAAAGTTCGGAATATATCTGTGCGTATGAAAAAATGGTTTCACGTTTTACAATTAACGTATTAAACGCGGTCGTGTGATCGTAAACAATCAGCGTTGACTTTAGATGTTCCGTTCGTAGTTATTGTTGTGTTTATCGGTTGGTAAATGATGTTTTCTGTGGAAAAATGTATGGGAAGGAGTGAGACTGCACCGGACGGTTCAGAGCTGTTTGCGGCGCCTCCTGAGGGTTTGAAGGAGGGTGGTGGCGGTGAGGAGGTGGCTTCGGCGGTGGCGTCTGCGGTGGCGGCGGTCTCGGACGAGATCGGGGACATCCTGAAGGATGAATTGGGTGACGCGGACAGGGCTGACCGTATCGGCGCTGAACTTGCCGACCTGAGCGCTGAACTAGGGCTCCTGGCAGGCCTAGCAGACGAACCCCAGCAGGACTTCCCGTCCCTCTACGAGATCGCTGTAAGTTCGACAAACTAATTATAAAATGTCGACTGTTTGTGTACTCTTTTTGCAAGTACATTTTGGGGTGTCGATGACCCCTGGTTTGGTTATTTTAACAGATCCATTCATCCCGTATGATTGAAGAACTGGTTCAATGGGAATGTAATGGGTACAGAAAAAAAAGGTTGTCTCTGGTCTGTAGTAGAACCTGTTTTAAGTTATAAACACTATGAAGTGCTGTTTTTCACGCCTTTTCAATGAAGTGTGTTGTAGCTACCTTATATTATCTTTACCACAGAGTGCTTCATACATTAAGTGCCTTTTCATTTTGGATACATCAATGTCCTTGTTTCATTTGAAAATTTGCCAATTCATCAACTTCATATGTGATTTTTGCATCTGCTACATAAATTCTTACTTTGAAAGGTTTAAGAAAATTAAACACCAGCTTAGACCAGTAATGTCCCAGTCAGTATAATTTAGATATACTAATAAGGAATCTGATTACTTTAATGGCTCATATACACTTCTTGCGGGTTGACACATACACCCAATTTGACAACCTCCGTGGCGCAGTTAGTTAAAACGCTGCCTGTTAAACGAGAGGCCGCGGTTTCGATCGCCGCACCGGATCAAATATTTGTGTGAACCACAGGTATTTGTTTCAGGTCTGGGTGTTTGTGAGACCAAAAACTCTCATAGTTACTAATACCCATGACACAAGACTCAATCTTAGTGTCGGGTCAGGACTATGTATGTGACTGTTGGGTGTATTTATTTATTTCATGGTCATTAGGAACTACTTTGGATATTTATTTCTTAGGCCAAGTTGCATAAACTAACCTAGACGGTGACTTTAACTGGGCCTTAGTCTTGGTTGCATCAGGTACCCTTGAAGATAACTTTGATAAAATTATTGAACAGTGAATAAAATTATTATAGCAAAAACGTTTTATTCAAGAGAGAATTTTTACACAGATTGACATAGGACATAGACAAGAACTAGTATATAATATTACATTTAAACTGAAATCTATTCCTTAATAGACAACTTAAAGGTCAAATTTAATTAATACAACAAACTTTATCTTTACTGCCCCATATCACATCATGGGACGGAACGTACAAGGCGAAATGTGGGTGTCCTGGTGGCGCCTCTGCCTACCCCTTCTGGGATAAAGGTGTGAGTTTATGTATGTACCACAGTTGCATGTGGATCATATAGAATTAATGTCAAAATTATTTACTTTTTGTTAACATGGCACAACTAAGTGACTGTACTGCAACTGATGGGGTATATAAATTGAAATAAAATCAACTTCTATGGATTAAATTAATTTTTAAATATTTTACTTCCGGATGTTTCAATTACTTTACAGCTTTCATGGTCATGGGGCGGCAATGAAATCTGCAAAATCTTGTTATATTTTAATGTGTAACATTTACATAATCATAATGCAATTCAGGTTAGAAAGAGTTTTAATTGGCAACAGTCATGTCAACATATCATCTCTTGTCACTCAAAACCATAGAGTATTTGATAATATTTTTTTTATTGTATTAAAAGGTTTCCATATCCAAAATTGGCAAACAAAGAATTTTGTAAATACATTCAGAATTAAACATGTTGAAACATTTAAAATCTTGGAGTGGGACTTAAATAAAAGGGATGCAATACTACACTCCCACTCTTTCTATTAAAACATTAATATATGGTTGTATGCAAAATAATAGAAAAAAACAGTCAAATCTCCTATTTTCGAGATCAATTCTCCTATTTTTTGTGAGACAAAAAAGTCTCATATTTTCTGATATACGACACAAGACTTGATCTGTGGAGTCACGACTATGTATGGGAGTATTGGGTGGGTGTATTTATTTTAATACAGAAAAGGAACCTAAGTATCAAGATACATAGTGGAATTTTTCCTTTTTGATTGCCTTGAATACTGTGACGTCATCGTTTATGTAATATGCCTGTGGAATACTTCGATGCATAAGTCCTCAAATATATTATGATTGTTTATTTCGTTGTTTTAAAAAATCAGTAGTGTTATATATTTTTTACTGTTCCATCTATTCCGCATCTTTATAACAAATCCTTCACTTGTAAATTGTGTTAAGTGAGTAATTATTTTCCCGTTTGTCTTTTCATTTTAACTAATAAATACATGAAATATTCAGACAAAAAAAGATTAGTTGTTCAAATGTAAATGCATTAGGCGTTTGTTTATACGCAAGCTACAAGCAAGTGTACCTCGCGCGGTAAATGACGAAAGTATGCATATTAAGTGACGTTTTGTGGACAGTAAACTCGACATACATACATAAACTTCACGCCTTTTTCTCAAAGGGGTAGGCAGAAGTGCACCCAGGACACCCACGTTCCGCCTTGTTTTTTCCGTCTCACGATGTGGTAGGGGGCGAAGCCTATCGCCATATCAGGCACAATTTCCCAACTCCAGGCTGATAATAAAAAAAATCCAATATGACTGCCCGACTTGGGATTCGAAACCGAGACATCACGTTATAATCGTACCGTAGTACAGAGGCAGCCTGTAGAACAGTTAACTTTAAAGCACGCAATATGTTTCACAGATGGGTCACCGCGGCTCTGGCAGCGGTTCTTCGTCATCGTCCTGGTCTGGGGGGCGCGGCAGACCTCTGCGGCAGCCCCGGCCTACCCGCACGCACCGTCGACGACCCATAGCCAAGGGGAAGGACGTACGTTAATCTTTATTATACTGTGCCCCTAGCCGGAACATTTTGCAGTATCGTAATAGAATAGTAATAGTAAAATTTTGTATAGGAATTTAAACAGCGCCATTGTGAGCGTATTTGGAACTAAAATTTCACAGCGGGAAACGTTTACTTTACTATACGAGAATTACTATACGATACTTCAAAATGTTCCGGCTAGGGGCACTGGCAAGGCAAAGACTACTATGAGATAGCCGGACCACGGGGTTTTGGTCTGGCCCTGCCACTTTTAATGTTACATCACATTCATTCACAGCCTCCGTGGCGCAGTTGGTTAGACGCCGGCTGTGAAACGAGAGGCCGCCGGTTCGATCCCCGCACCGAAACAAATATTTGTGTGAACCACAGGTATTTGTTTCGGGTCTGGGTGTGTGTGAGACCGAAAAGTCTCTCGTAGTTTCTGATACGACACAAGACTCGATCTTAGTGTGTGGTCAGGACTATGTATGTGACTGTTGGGTGTATTTATTATTTATTTATTTTTGTAACAACGTATCTAAAATGTTACTCAGCAACATTTAGTAACAAAATGTTGCCGGTTTGTTTGTTATGTTGCCTAACATCGATAACAAAGTTGCGCAATGTTGATCCCCAAAGGCAACTGCGGCGTGGATGCACCGAATGATGTGATGTTGGGAAAACGAGCTAACGGCTTACCTGATGGTATTATTATAGCACATAAGGTCTATTTTTGGATTGGTGATACCAGAGCTTTTATAATGGGAGGAAAAGGAAACAATACGGGAGAAGAAAATTGGTATTTGACCTCTGGAAATTTCACTTTAACGAAATAGGACGGTAAAGTTATCGTTTCAGTTAAAGTTTCAGTTTTTTGTTGGATCTATGAGATAATCTAGTCCATATACGCCCCATTGCGGGGCAGGGAGGTAGCGAACACTGAGGGGTTGTATGTGCATGGTATTAATAACTGACCAGACGAGGCTGGTAACATGTTCACGGTGGTCGCGGGTGTAAATCCCAGGTCACGCCTCTGCCTTTTCGGAGTCATGTGTGTATTGATAGTCAATCACCACGCACTATAACGGTGAAGGAAAACATCGTGAGGATACCTGCATACCATTACGATTTGTATGAATTTCTATGGTATAAAGTCCGCCTGGCACTAAGCCCGCGTGGTGGACTGTACTAACCCCTCTCAATCGTACTCTCGATTGTAGAGGAGGCCCGTGCCCTGCAGTGGGACGTGTATGGGTATTAATGACTTTCAAGTAAATACTCTAATCGATCTGTCAGACTTATTAACAATATGATTTTGTATCCCAGTTACAACGTCGTCGCGGCGCGTGCGCAGGCGGCGGGCGCGCGCGCGCTGCCCCTTCGGACGCGTCCGACGTCGGCGCTGATTCCGACTCCGATGACCAGTGGACGGAGCTGGATGACGCTTGTGAGTACCTTACACATATGCAGTAAGCAAACAACTTTATTTAATCATTGCACGCACTTATTTCATATTATGTGTACATTAATTTTTTTCTATTTACTATTGGTTTTGACACTTTTCTTTTCTATTTACTTTTTTGACGCCTGTGACGTCACTTACCGGCTTTGCGGAAGACCAGCGTTGGTTTCATTACCAGCACATGCTGAGCTTGAGCCGTTTTGTGACAAGCAATATTATACCTAAGTTCATTTATATATGAGTATAATTGTAAAATTGCTTATCACGAATAAATGCTTTCTTTCTTTCTTCTTTCTTTCTTAATAAGCAGGAAGGAATGTTAAAAAAAGATTTGAACGTTGATTTTCACCGGTCACAGCCAACTTTATACAGGGTATATCAAGACTGCGACCGAAAACGAAGCCAGGTGGTAGTATTAGTGACTTCAGACACAAAGCAAGTAAAAATTTCGCAATAAAAATCGACAACTTTTTTATTGTAATTTTTTACTTATCGTCGTATTTGAGTGATAAATACATAGTTTTCCTAAAATAATGATGTAGACCACTTTAGTTTTAAACACTCAATCGTACGTAAGGGTTTAAATTATTGATTTCGCAAAAACTAGGTATTTACCACCCAAACAAGACGATTTTTAAAAAAATTCAAAGAAAAATTTGAAATTTTTATTTGCATCGTGTCTGTGACCACCTGGCCTCGTTTTCGGTCGCGGTCTTGCTATACCCTGTATTAATGCTTCAAAATATAATTAAATTAACTACTGAAAATCGGTGTTGTGTCGGGTTTACACCACATCACAACTTATGCTGATTGGACACCTACCGATCACAGCCGCAACCAAAATTTTTTTAAAATTTTGTATTGTTTATTTTAGCCATGTTTATGTATGTTGGGCCTGTGACAAATAAACCGTTTTTCTTTCTTTCTTTCTTTATTTTGTTCTTGCGCTCCCATGCCACGAAAATGATATATATACACGTTACCAAGGGTACTTGTAAGTTCATAAGGTGTCGAATTCATAAAGTTCATTTCGTGTTGAATAAATTATTTTCATATCCTTAATAGGTAATTAGAAGACATAATGTAAATGTTTTCTCAGGTTCATCGGACAGCTCTTCGCTGAAGGAGGCGGCTGCCGTCGGTGACGTGGACTGCGATTCTTACCAACATGAAGGCGCGGTGAGTACCATACCAAACTATTAATTTGTGCTGTAATTAAAAAATATATTTATTGAAACGAGTGTTTATTTGAAGTACTGTACTGTATAAGTCTATATACGTCCCACTGCAGGGCACGGGCCCCCTCTACAATCGAGAGTACGATTGAGAGGGGTTAGTACACTCCACCAAGCTGGCCTAGTGTGTGTTGCAGGACTACATACCATAGAAATACTTTAAGTGTGAAGTGAAGTAACTTTTTTATTTGAATGTGAAGTAACTAGTAATAAAAAAAAAGAAAAAATAGAATAGAAAAAATGGCACAGCCACAACAGACATTACATTCTACAACAATGGTTTTTGTCTGCGTGTTAGTGGGACGTCTTGATTTTAATTTAATGTCTGGAGTTTGTAAAATAAAAAGTAAAATAAAAAGATGGCCTTTCTTTTTAAATTCCAATATAAAAGTAATTTGTATTTTAGCTCCACTAAGAGTATAGAGGCCTCGTTTACTTGAAGATGGTGAACAAGGCCCTTAAAATGTTTATAAGTTCTAATTTAATTGTAGAAAATTATGCTCATGTTTGATTTTAGTCAAGGTAACCTTTAGTGTTATACAGTAAAATGAATCAAGTACCCTATTATTTTTATATACTCACCGCCCTATATACCAGGTACTTATGTAGTAAAGTACCTATATATTTTCTTATATATATAGGTATACCTATATATTTACCTACACATTTTATTTATCAAAAGTTACCCTGTCTAACGACTTTTGTTCCGTTCGATTCGATAATAGATTTTTAAATAAATAAATACACCCAACAGTCACATACATAGTCCTGACTCCACACTAAGATCGAGTCTTGTGTCGTTCAGAAGCTACAAGAGACTTTTCGGTCTCACAAACACCCAGACCCGAAAGAAATACCTGTGGATCACACAAATATTTGTTTCCGTGCGGGGATCGAACCCGCGGCCTCTCGTTTCACAGCCGGCGTCTAACCAACTGCGCCACGGAGGCTGTCATTGTCAAAATTGTATGAATAAGGCCGCAAGTATTTAATAAACTATGTATTTGTTTCTAGGCGGAAGCGCCAGCGCTTGGCCAGTTCCTGCTGCCGTTACTAAGCGCTGATGCTCCTCGCGACGACCGCTTCCTCATCAGGCACGAGGACATTCTGCAGGTCAGTGATGTATTATATTATTCCGCTGAGACTATACAGGGTGTATCTAGACTGCGACCGAAAACGAAGCCAGGTGGTAGTGTTAGTGACTTCAGACACAATGCAACTAAAATTTTCGCAAAAAAAGTTCGTTTTTTTGTTTGTTTTCTTATCGTCTTATTTGGGTGATAAATACATAGTTTCACTAAAATAATAACGTACACCTCCTAGTTGTCTTCTTTAAAAACTAGGTATTTAGTATTTACTAGCCAAACAAGATATTTAAAAAAATTCATAAATCCTGTTGCCTTTTTTGCGAAATTTTTAGTTGCATTGTGTCTGTAACCGCTAAAACTACCATCTGGCTTCGTTTTCGGTCGCAGTCTTGATATACCCGGTATAATTAGAATTATAATACTGACAAGATTGTGACTACGGGCCTTATCTACAATCGAGAGTACGATGGTAAGGGGTTAGGCCATTTTTCTGATGGTAAGTGTATTTGCGAGTATCTACAGAGAAGAAATTGTTGTGTGGCATAATATAAAAAAATATAAAATTAGTTATAACATAATATTATTATAGTTGCTGGCATCAGCTGAGGAGAGCGCTCGTGAGACCATGCCCTTAGCTGATGAGGCGCAACCAGAACAACAGCCTGAGGCGTGAGTACCATTATATTGACTTCCTGGCGCAGTTAGTTAGACACCGGCTGTGATATGTGAGGCCGCGGGTTCGATCCCTGCGCAGTGACAAATGTTTGTGAGAACCACAAGTATTTGATTCGGGTCGGGGTGTTTGTGAGACCGAAATGTCTCTAGTATTTCCTGATACACTACACAAGACTCGATGTTAGTGTGGGGTCAGGACCATGTATGTGACTGTTGGGTGTATGTATGTATTTATATTAGAACATCATGCCATGTATAGTTTAGTCTTAGCTCAGTTTCACTTACCAATGGAATAGACTATAGATTAATCTATTCATTCCTTGAAAGCTACTTTAACATGTATTGATTTATTGGAAATAAGTACACAAATCATTATTGAATGGAACAGTGAAGATTAAGTTATTTTTATATACATTGCATTTACAGTTGTGCTCAAGATTCATGTCAGTATACTTAATTAAACGACATATTTAATATTTTAACTGTACAGAATAAGCCGTGTAACAGTCTTGATAGTAACACGACGAAGTTCCGTAATTGTGCTCTAGATGGCGCTGTTAATTAAAATTTTACACTTTATTCGATTATATTGCTTGCAGGTTGTCGTCAAGTGAGATGTTTCCGTACGAAGAGCCTGCGGTCACGCCTGAAGAGGAGGCCGCGCTGTTGCACTACGTTTGCGGTGAGTTTTGCTATAGAATCGATGTGAAATTTAATCGATTAGTAGTGAAAATCGATTACAGAAATAATCGATATTTGTGACATTCGATTAAATAAATAAATTCATTGTTGTGACGATCGATTTATAAGTAAATCGAGTCAGAATCGATTTGGGAATTAATCGGTTGTTGCTGAAATCGATTTCTGTGAACACAAACCTTAACCACTTATTTTGTTTATTGGAATATTTAAATGCAATGCAATTTTTATTATTTCCACTATTCTTATTTTCTATACCATTTCCCAAAAAAAAAAAAATGCTTTTCTTTATTTATTTGTTTATCACAATAATATTTATAATGTTGTCCACAGAGTCGGAGCGCGCGTCGCGGTGCGGGTTCGAACCCGTGCCGGAGTGGCTGCTCGGCGTGTACCACTCGTGGTGCGAGATATCTGCGCTCATGTACACGCTCATTGGGACCAACATGTCAGTATTATTATGTCGGCTTCACAAGCGCAGTTGATGTAACAAACGTTAAGTTACGGTCGAAATTATAAGTTCGACTGGTGGTAGGTCTCTCATATGTGAGAGGTCGCCTGGGTAGGTACCACCGCAATGTCTATTTCTCCAACAAACAGCAGTGTAAATGCACTGTTGTGTTCCGGTATGAAGGACATTGTAGCCAGAGTAACTACTGGACATAATGACACTTAACATCTTATGTCTCAGGATGGCGAGCGTAGTGGAATGCCAAACGTTACCTTGGAATTCATGGTGTTGTGTGGTTTTGCTACTGTCCATGAGCGATCGTATTGCTTACATTCCGTTACTACTAAAATAAAAAAAATATTAATATTCCCAGGAGCGTGGAACGCGTGAGTTCGTCGTGGGTGTACCGCGCGCGGTTCGGATGCCACTGCCGCCTCTGTCTGTGCCTCGCGAACAACCAACAAGCACTCGCCGCCTTCATCAGAGACGTCGTGTGGGCTTTGGCGCATGGTCAGTGTATAAAAATATACATACCGGGTATATCAAGACTGCGACCGAAAACGAAACCAGGTGGTAGTTTTAGTGGTTACAAACACGATGCAAATATAAATTTCGCCAAAACAGACATTTTTTTGATTTTTTTTTAAATCATCGTGTTTGGGTGGTAAATACCTAGTTTTTGCGAAAATACTAATTTAAACCCTTACGTACCATTGCGTGTTTAAAAATAAAGAGGTGTACATCATTATTTTATGAAAACTATGTATATATCACCCAAATACGACGATAAGTAAAAAATTTGAGAAAGAAAGTTGTCGATTTTTTTTTTGCGAAATTTCTACTTGCTTTGTGTCTGAAGTCACTAATACTACCACCTGGCTTTGTTTTCGGTCGCGGTCTTGATATACCCTGTATTGTCTGTACTAATATAATAAAGAGGAAAGATTTGATTGTTTGTTTCATCATCATCATCAGCCCGTTGCAGTCCACTGCTGGACATAGGCCTCTCCCTAGGTACGCCACAGAACCCGGTCTGCTGCTTGTTGTTTGTTTGTTTGCATTGAATAGGCTCCGAAAGTACTGAATCGATGTGAAAAATTCTTTCTCTGTAGGGAAGCTACACTATCGCCGGGTGACATAGGATATATTATATTTTCAAAAAAATGTGCATCCTAACTAAAACTCTCATAATGTAACACAAGGTGTAAAAAATATATATATCTCGTGCACTGCAAAAATATAATATGTTGTTGATGTGGACTGGACTCAAAAACTGTTTGCACCCGGGCGGAGCGGGGCTGAGTTGCTAGTATAATATAAACATAAACATATTGTAGTATAAGTGCGTGGTGGCCTATTGGTAACGGACCAGACGCGGCTGCCAATATGTTTCGGGTGGTCGCGATAAATCCCAGGGCACACCTTTCAGAGTTATATGTGTATTGATATAGTCAATCAACACGCACTATAACGGCGAGGGAAATACTGTAGCGATTTGGAAGAATTACTATGGTACGTAAAGTCCGCCAACCCGCACTAGGCCAGCGTGGTGGACTATATGGCCTAATCACTCTCAATCGTATTCCTGATTGTAGAGGAGGCCCGTGCCCTGCAGTGGGACGTATCGGACCTTAGTTTTCGCATCAAAAACTCAACATTATGCTGAGTGGTCACATAAGTGTCACCTATGCGACGCGCGAACTCCCCTTTATCATCTTATATCATTTTTGTATGTTAATTAATGTTGTGTGAGTGTGTGCGTTCTATTGTTGTGACAAATAGAATTTCTTTCTTTCTTTCACTGATGTTGGTTATGATGATGAAGATGATGATAATGTCAACAATAGTAACAACGTTGGTAATGATGATGGTGATGTCTCCAGGAGGCAGCACGATGTGGGCGGCGGCGGGCGCGATGCGCGCGCTGCGGCTGTGCGGCGGCTCGCTGCTGGAGCACGCGCGCTGGGACCTGCCGCGCCTCCAGGCGCTGCTGCACCACCAACAAGGTACCGATATACTAACTATATGACGCGGCTGTGTGGAGGCACGAACCACTGTTTTGTAAAAAAAACAGTTCTCTAAAAAATCACTGATACTAATAACATTCACTACATGTCATCAAGTTTCATTACATCTCATAAACATTCATTACATCTCATCAACATTCACTACATCTCACCAACATTCACTACATCTTACCAACATTCACTACATCTCATCAACATTCACATCCCACCATGATTCACTACATCCCAACAGAATGTGCCCTTTTACCATTTACAATCATACAGACCCTAATACAAATTCCTAAACTCAATCATTTCATTTATTGTATATCTATATAAATAATTATTTTTTACGCAGGCGCTGACATAATCCACGAACAACTTTGCCGGCTCGCGCGAGAGAGCGAAATCACGGAGCAGATAGTGACCAATATATGTCTTTGTAGGCAATACGACAAACCTATGGAGAAACAGTGAGTAGTCACTACACTACATCATAAATAGGTTTCTAAAGTTTCTGAGAATGTTCATACATATGTACATATGTATATTATTTCCAACTCCTATTAATTTAACTTTGTGATTGATTTCGTGGGTTAAAGACAAGTTAGACATTCCCGGAGACTCGCTGAGCTTCAATGCTCGGTGTCATTACAATGCGTGCCACTGTTGATCCTGAGACACAGGAGTTGCAGTGGCGGGTGTGATGGTGGGACAGTCTCCAAATATGTAAATATCACGCCTGTATCCCGTAAGGGTAGGCAGAGGCTGTGGGTCTCCACTTTATTTGATGCTGACATGTTTCTCGCTTCGTCCACTTTTATCAATCTTTTCATGCATCCTCGTCGGTTTAGGTTATTTTTGACCTGATCTTTACTTAGGGTGCTATCAACGACAATACAGTAGTCAGTTATTTTCATATAAGCGTAGTTGAATCTAATATTATTATGGAACTTAAGACACAAATTTCATGTTAATGTATTTTTTAACTAAACCATTTTAATACACTTATTAATGTTTGCAGGTACGCAGTGGAAAGGTTTTGCAAGATACTAGAAAATTACAAATTGGCATCCACCATTACGTTCAAGGTATGAATATCATTGAAAAGTTTAATATTGCTTAGAAGTTAGATCCAACACGAAAACGGCTCAAATGATGATAATTAATTACAAGGGCATCTATAACACTGTGCGTTCACTGTCGACATGGGAGGGGAAAGAAAAGAAAAGAGAGTAGGGAGGGGATATAAGGCACCCGAATAATCTTACTGGGCGAAAGATGGCAGTAAATTAATTGCTAGCAAGCTACTAACATAGCTGGCTCATTATTATGGTACTTTATCAGCCCATATTCGGCCATTGCTGAGCATGAATATGTGGGTGTTGAGCACAATGGGTGGGTGTTTATGACCTGTGGGTGTTGAGCTCAACGGGTAGGTGTTTATGATTCTGGGGTGTTGAGCTCGATGGGTGGGTGTTTATTATCTGTGGGTGTTGAGCTCGATGGGTTGGTGTTTAAGATCTGTGGGAATTGAGCTCGATGGGTGGGTGTTGAGCTCGATGGGTGGGTGTTAAGTTCAACGGGTGGATGTTTATGATGGGTGGGTGTTGAGGTGATGAGTGGTTGTTCATGACGGTGGCTTGGCTGCAGGTGGAGATGGTGCCGGTGGGCGGCAGCGCGGCGTCGTGGGCGTGGGTGGGCGCGGCGCGCGCGCGCCTGCAGCGCTACCTGGCGCCGCACCAGCACGCCGCCACCGCGCAGCGCCTCGCGGACATGGCCACGCGCACCACGCCGCACGACCGTACGCACTTATTTATTGAGATCTTTATTGTTAACAATTATAAGCGAAATAATACAATAAAAAAAAAATATTTGTAACAAGTAGCAATAACTTAACTAAAACAATTTTATACATAGGTACAAACAGTGCTCGTTACAAAAACGGACCACACTCAGCATGTGCTCGTTTACCAGCGCTGGTCTTTCGTGTGGCCGTATACACCGATACAAAAACAATAAGAAAAGAAAATTGAAATGGCGGTCATCTCGCTCTACAGCGATGTCTTACAGACAATAGGATGGATTTAAAAGAAGAAGAGAGAGGGCAGTGTAAAAAATAAAGAATTAAAGCGTACATACACACTAACACGCACACGTGCACGCATATTGACAGCCTCCGTGGCGCAGTTGGTTAGACGCCGCCTGTAAAACAAGAACCCGCGGGTTCGATCCCCGCACCGAGACAAATGTTTGTGAGAACCACAAGTATTTGTTTCGGGTCTGGGTGTTTGTGAGACCGAAAAGTCTCTCGTAGTTCTTAATACCCACGACACAAGACTCGATGTTAGTGTGGGGTCAGGACTATGTATGTGACTGTTGGGTGTATTGGGTGTATTATTTATATTGGTGCGTGTGCGTCCGTATTGGAATACGTATACGTGCGCAAGCGTATAAACCCGCACATACATACGTATACACGTCGTACGACGCCAAGCCGAATGCACTATATTAATGAAACTCCTTTATTATGGATCTTATTTTTAAGTGGGTATTTAATTTGTATATCAGTTCTTTTAGTATAAAAATCTGGATACGTGCGGGAAAATTTGCATATTTCTAATATATATATACTGGGTAAGGTTAGAATATTAAGTTCTTGGAAATGTGGTTTGCAAGAGTCAATCTATATTATGTTTACTAATATTTTAATGGGGTATTCTACCCATTTTCAAAAAGTCTTTTAAGTTGTTCCTAAGATTAAGACAAACTATTTAAAAAAATATCAAATTTTTATTCGCTCGGCAAGTCCAATAAAAATCCATTTAAAATTTTAATTTTAAATTTTTGCCTGCAAATATGTGAAAACGCTAGGCGCCATGTTCCTTTAAAATGATACGTCACTCAACCAGTAAACAACCTGTATTTGTATGAGCTCTTGGACACCGGAGGGGGTATTCTACTTACGGAATGACGTAGAATCGTTATCCATCATGGCGGCAGCCGTTTCACATCTTTTTAGGACAGATAAAAAAATTTGAAATTTTCAAAACGAATTATAAAATTTATTCCTTGGAAATATAAACTGAAATTAACATATACTTATTGCTTAATGCTCTACTATATACATTTATAGTTTTTAGATTTTTTCTTTCTTATAGTAAAATACCCAATTAGTTTCTTTTGTAGTGTAAACAGGGTTGATGTATTTGTGCTATTTTCTCATAGAATAGTGTTGTGTGACTGTTGGTGTATATATTTATGATTTGTATGTAATATTGTTGCAGTGAGCGCGTGGGCGGGGTACAAGCACCGCTGCGACTGCCTCACGCCGCGCACGCTCTGCGCGCAGCAGAGGAAACAACTGCTCGGGTAAGGGTTCTAATCTGTTGACATAACTCACTCATCCAATACAAATGACTTGATTACGTCTTAGCTATTTTAACGTTTTAAAAGTTTGAGGTCGAAAATATAATGTATTTCCAATCATTCTGATGAAATCTTTTAATATTTATGTAAGTTACTTTACTATCAATGATAATTTACAATAACTTCATGAGAAACTCAAGAAAACTTTTAAATAAGACATTCAAAAGTCATTTTCGACTTTTTTGTAATTACATCGTTGTTCCATTGGATGAGTGAATTATTTGTATGCATAGTTGTGGAGTGGTGTGTGAAAGATGCTGTAGTGAAAGGCGAAGCTTGCTGGAATTGATGTTATAATTACTAAAGGAAAATGTAGAATATTTTCTTTATGACACTCAAGTTATCGTGAATTATTTTTGAGTGGTGACAGTGACTAGTGTGTTGCTGAAGAAATCGTGTTGTCTTAACGATTATAGTTTTTTTCATTCATATTGACAGCCTCCGTGGCGCAGTTGGTTAGACGCCGCCTGTGAAACGTGAGGCCGCGGGTTCGATCCCCGCTCCGAAACAAATATTTGTGTGATTCACAGGTTTCGGGTCTGGGTGTTTGTGAGACCGAAAAGTCTCTCGTAGTTTCTGATACCCACGATACAAGACTCGATCTTAGTGTGGGGTCAGGACTATGTATGTGATTGTTGGGTGTATTTATTATTTTGACATAACAATGAATTGTCTATGACTTTGTCTCAGACCAAATACGCACACGCATTGTGCACGCAAAAACAACGCGCGCGAGTCGTAGTGAACGTGTTAATTAATTTTTGTTATATTTATTAACTTCTTATCACTCAGCATCGCCAACTACCTAACCTATCAGGAATTTCTTTATTAAAAAGTATACTTTGTTATATATTTTTGTGTCGTACCATTTATTTGCCTTTGTAGGCTATCACTGTAGCTACATATTATAATGTTCTCTTATATTTAAGCGAATATGACACATTAAAATCAAATTATTTTTCGAATGCCCTAGTCTTCGAAACGTAGGACAAATTAAAGATGCTTCAAAAATGTACCACAAATCGCAATAAATCCGTAAATATAGTTTATCATATAGACATAACTAACTTTAATTGTGTATGCACGTTAACATATAATATTGTTCCATTGACCCAGTCTAGCAAACAGGATCTCCTTCTTCGGCATGGTGCAGGCGGCCAACGACTACAACGCCAGCACGGACGCCGTACACTCTGACAAGGTAATATAGCTCTTATTACAAAGGTATAGAGACTATAATGAATATGACGGCATGTGCAGTACAAATAGTGTCCATAAGGTATTATAGCATTATTACAAGGGTATTGAGACTATAATGCACTGATAAGGTGATATAGCACTTATTACAAGGTTGTCGAGGCTATAATACATTTATAGGGTAATTTAGTACTTATTACAAGTATATAGAGACTATAATGCCTGATGGTAAGCAGGGTAGTCAAATTTTTTTACACTATGTATAATTTCAGACAATAGCTTAGCACATCTATTTAACTTTAAATTATAGATCATTCTGAATGATATTAATTAATGTGACAGCCTCCGTGGCGCAGTTGGTTAGACGTCGGCTGTGAAACGAGAGGCCGCAGGTTCGATCCCCGCACGGAAACAAATATTTGTGTAATCCACAGGTATTTGTTTTGGGTCTGGGTGTTTGTGAGACCGAAAAGTCTCGTAGCTTCTGATACACGACACAAGACTCGATGTTAGTGTGGGGCCAGGACTATGTATATGACTGTTGGGTGTATTTATTTTTAACGTTTATTTCAGCCATCAAACGACTTGCAACCGCAGGCGGCCGACGGAGAGTTACAACAAGGACACGGCACCGGAGCCAAGTAAGATATTAAAATATATTGCTGTTGTAATATGTATTTAAATAACTGTTCTTATAGGCTTCAGGTCTATATTAATATTATTTTAGATAGACAGTTTATTGGGGAATGTTACAGGCTATATTATTTCATGCAATACCCTTTATTACTGGGGGTAGGTCTCTCATATGTGAGAGGCCTGTCTATGTCTATTTATCCAACAAACAGCAGTGTCAATGCACTGTTGTGTTCCGGTTTGAAGGACATTGTAGCCAGAGTAACTACTGGACATATTCAGACTTAACATGACTTAACATGTTATGTCTCAGGATGGCGAGCGCAGTGGAATGCCAAGCATTGCTGTGTAATTCATGGTGTTTGGTTTTGCTGCTGTCCATGAGCGGTCGTATCGCTTACCATCAGGCTAAACTCTCATTATGTCCAGTAGTTACTCTGGCTACAATGTCCTTCAAACCGGAACACAACAGTGCATTTACACTGCTGTTTATTGGAGAAATTTACATTGCGGTGGTACCTACCCAGGCGGCCTCTTACATATGAGAGACCTACCTCCAGTTAACCAGTGTTTTCTACGAGATGACGGTATTATTCATAAATGAAATGAAATGAAAATAATTTATTGAATCCATTAAAATGGTCAACATTATTTAGATTCAGTCATTTTTTAAACTACGGGTGGTAGTTTAAAAAATGACTGAATCGGTTCGGAAAGCGGTTTTCACTAGAGAAGAACGGGCAAGAAACTCTAGTGTTGCTCTTTTCAAAACCAGTTTACAATGTAGTGATTATTACAAAAATTACAAGTTGGTTTAAATCAGAGCAATCCATTAATCATAACATCAGTCATAATTCATAACAATCGTTATAATCCCCACGAAATGATAAAAAACAAGAAGATTTCTACAAAGAATGTTTCGAAGAGTTTTAGTGAACAAGTTTGTCTTTCAGGCCACCAGACAGCGTGGAGGGTCAACCAGCGAACGACAAAGACTCGAACCACGAAAACAGCGATTCCAACCCCGCCAACGATCTTGACGACAGTGAGTGCATACATCTGTTACCATAATACATTATTAATTGTAAACTTAGCCTAAGTGCTTGTTCACGTTAACTCGCGGGCGCGGTCGCGAAATATCAAACATATGGGATGTCATCCAAGTGTTCACGTAGGAAACGCACGTGCGATGTATGTAGCGGACAAGCCACGTCAATCGCGCCCGCGCCCGCGCCCGCGCCCGCCAGTTAACGTGAACAAGCTCTAAGATTAAAATTTTGTATTGTTGTTTTGTACACATGTAGTCATAAACTTAATTATTAATAAGATTTTGCCTTTTGCTTTTTTTTAATTTGTGCCCAATATGGCGATAGGCTCGCCCCCTATCACATCATGGGACGGAACATACAAGGCGAAATGTGGGTGTCCTGGTGGCGCCTCTGCCTACCCCTTCTGGGATAAAGGCGTGAGTTTATGTATGTATGTATATTTTAACACGTGTTTCGGTAGACAGTAAATCTAAAGTCATTTGTCTTATACTATTCGACACTATACCGTATACTACTTACTGTGTGTAGTCAACGGTTTATCAGCAATGGCCCAACTGCGAGAAATCCCTAAGGTTCGGCCACTTTGGCACATTATTACACTTCACCAAATGCTGGCCAGCTTTTCTCATAACTAAAAATATTGTCTTCCACAGGCTCATTCTTAACAGTAACAGATTCAGACGCGAATTCCGGTACAGCATCCCTGGGACTCTCCACATCCTCATCCCTGGACTCAGCATCAGAACTGCTCCTGGCTGCGGCCGCCGCGGTGGAGTCGGGAGGGTCTGAAGGCGAGGCGGCCCCGGGAGAACTCTGCAGGACTGTGAGGCACCTGATGAGGTCCATAGCGTCTATAGAGAGGCTCATGGACCGCGTGTTAAAGCACTGTGATGAGTGGCCCGCGCCGCCCAGCCGGAACGATCATGAGGCCAGGTTAGTATTTTTGGGTGACTGGTTTCTTAGACCAACTTTAAGCTATCGTTACCAGATTTAAACCGTAGCTTTCACCGACCAAGCAACGACACCACACTAAATTTGAAATCAATCAGACGATTGCTTTTTTGTTCCCGACTTTTCAAATTGATACTAACCTATTAGTTTCTTCAACAAACTTAAACGAATCATAACCATATTTTCACCTCATCCTTAATACCCAAGCAACAAGACTACGCCAATTTTAACTGCCATATCGATTTTATTGTCCAATAGGAAACGCGTCGACATGGGGCTATCTGAAGTGGACAGGAAGCTGATGGCCATGTACCGGAGGCTACCGGAAGTCCACAGGAGGCAGCTACAGGTTTACAGGAAGCAGAAGAAATTGTCGACAGTGAGTAATTTCACATTTCAAGATACTTAGTATGATTAAACTATAATGTGCGGCATAGATTTTTTTATTGCGTTAAATGGCGAGACGATCATGTCATTTGCCTGATGGTAAGCGAAACGACCACTCATGGACGATAGTAAACCAAACAACACGATGAATTACAAAGCATTGCTTGGCACTCTACTGCGCTCGCCATCCTGAGACATAAGATGTTAAGTGTCAATATGTCCAGTAGTTACTCTGGCTACAATGTCCTTCAAACCTGAACACAACAGTGCATTTACACTGGTGTTTGTTGGAGAAATAGACATTGCGGTGGTACCTACCCAGGCGGCCTCTCACATATGAGAGACCAGACCTGTGAAAGATAAAAGATTTACGGTTTTCCAAAGTAAGTCACTAGTAATTTCAACACGAATTATCGATGATCTTAAGTCACATGACACTTGACAGCCTCCGAGTAAGGTTGGTTAGACGCCGGCTGGAACACGAGAGGCCGCCACGATCGCCCACCGAGGCAAATGTTTGTGTGATCCACAGGTATTTGTTTCGGGTGTGGGTGTTTGTGAGATTGAAAAATCAAGCAGTTTCTGATACACGACATAATACATGTTTATTAGTGTGAGGTCAGGACTATGTATGTGACTGTTGGGTGTATTTATTTATTTTAATACTACGTTAGGCCATACGCCTTCGAGATCTCCACTTTTCGATTTCAATTATTGAGTATAAGTTATGTCACTTAGAAAGCAGTTTTTTATCATAAATTCCACGATACGTTATTGTTCAAATGTGAAACATTGTTGGATGTATTTATTCATATGTTAACCCTCCCCCCTCCCCTGCAGGTGTGCATGCAGCTAGTAGGGGGCCGGGCGCCCGCGCCGCCGCCCCCGGGGTCTCCGCCGCCCGCGCCGCAGCACCAGCCCTGCCGCGCGCTCTGCCCCGAATACCACTTGCAGAGGTTTAAAGAGGTGAGTGCTGGATTGGCGAATGAGGGGGTAGTAGAGGGAGAGGAGAGATGAATTCAGTAGGAGTGATAGGGACAGATATAGTGGGAACGCACTGTTAAATATTGTAGGAGAGCAGACATCTCTAACTATGGTAGAGGGAGAGTAAGAGGGGAGATAAGTTGGGCGGGAGTGACAGAGACAACGCGATTATTTAATGTCAGGGGAACTGCCGCGCGGTCTACCCCGCATATCACTTGCAGAGGTTTAAAAATGTAAGTGGTTTGTAGATACGAATGAAAGAGAGGGAAGATAAATTCAGTAGGAGTGACAGAGATAGACGTAGTTCAGTTATGTTACCATAAGGCGCATTGTTTATTTACACCGATTAAACTAAACATGATTTGTTTTTTTTTATGGTTTTGTTTTTTTTTGTATATATATAAAAACAATGAAATAATTTGTCTGTCGACATGTCTGACAGTCGCCGCGGCGCGCGCGTCAGGCCGGCGGTGAAACGAGAGGCCCGGGGCTCGGTTCCCGCACCGAGACTAATGTTTGTGTTACTTTGTTCTGTCGGATAACCATATTACGGTTATGTAATTCATCATTGATGTCTATTTTATACCGAAATGACTTTAATATTGAAAAAAAAAAAAAACGTGTAGAGGAGAAAGGACTTAATTATTGATATTTCAAAAACAAAAAAAAAGAGTATGTAGGGAGGATTAGATAAGTAATTTGTTAATGTATCTTGGTGTGGGATCGGGGCTTAGTGGCTTTGGGTATATTTGTTTTTTTACTTTTTTATCATACTACTTACAAATCATTGCGAAAAACCACTTTAAAAAAGACAAGAACTTTTTCAATATTTTTACTTTTGTTTTTTGCAAAGGAGCATAATACAAGTACGGCAGTAGTTTAAAAAAAATGTGCAATAGATATATTTTTTTTATTGTATTTCTGTAACAACTCCACAAACCTCATCCTGCAGCATTTTAAACACAAAAAAAACTTTTTTTATTGATTTTCAAAATGTTTTTGTTTTGTCCATAGGTGCGGCGTAAGGTGATGCACATGCGTGACCAGCAGTTGTACTACCATCGCCTGCGGATGTGGCTTGAAGACCAGCTGCGGCAGGAGCGAGAGAGGTAGGCTTGATGGACTGATGGTCGGCTTGATGGTAACTGATAAGGGATGAGGGCTGAAGGGGGTTGTTATGGAGTTTTGCAAAAACTGTATAAAAGAAGTAAAAAAGACTTTCAGCCAGCTTTCGCAAATGACCTAGCAGATGCGATCCCCTTACTGATAAATATTCATAAATATCTCTTACAGCAGCTGTCTTTTTAAATATTTTTTTTAATGTATATTACCCACTATTTTTCTTTTCCCCAGTTTACCAGAAAGCAACGTGACTTTAATAGAAGACCTACCCCGTCGCAAACGGCGCACAGCCAGTCCCAAAGTGCCTCGCCTAGCCACCGCGCCCAAACGGAAACTCAAACCCGTGTCCCCGATCAGCAAACCCCACAGAATACTCCAGATGCTCAAGCACAAAGCGCCCCAAACCGATATCGAGGGAAAGAGCGAGAGAAAAGAGGCGGACCCACCTGAAGCCTTTCCGTTAGAAAGAGAAGAGAATATAAGCGAAACGGAGACGATAGTTGGAGAGAAAGAGACGGGGGATCTGTGCAAAGAGATGAAGGAGTGTTTAGCCAAGTTTGCCAATTTTGCCCTGAATAGCCCTGATAGTCAGTCGGAAGCCAAGTATCCGGAATCGGTCAGCCCGCCGTTGCAAGAGCTGTCTCCAACTACGTCAGAACCGATGCCAGTTTATAGTACTAAACCGAGTCAAAGATTACTAGCAGTCAATACTTTCCTAAAGAGAAATGGACTGGACGAAATGCCAGTAGATTTCCAAATGGCTCCGGAGATAAATATCCCCCTGAATGCGAGACGAACGCCGCTGTTAGTCAAAGAGGAGAGTGAGAAAGACATACAGAAAGAGACGGACGATAAGGACCCTAATATATATAAATATGTTACCTTCGGACTTGAAATAAAAAAAGCTATGGAGGAGTGTCAGAATATTATCAATTCGTACAACAGTATTAAAGATAAGGATGGGAAGGATAAGGAAAGCGATTCTCAAGACAGCCCGTTATCCTTAGAACAGATATGTGAAGTAATGATGAGTTTGGACAACAATCCAGCTGAGTTTCTGAACAAAATTGACGATGAGGCGTTAGACATCAGTGCTGCAAACACCAAACTGGCTGAACTGGTAGAGAACATGCCACAGATCCTGGCAAACATGCCAGAAATAGCCTCGAAACTGTCAGAATTCGCCAACGCGTCGTTTGAACTCCCAGAATTTGCTTCTATAATGAGCAATTTGCCTGACGTTAATAACGAAGCACAGTTGACTCCAGAAACTCTAAAACAAATAAGGGAATTGAAATTAAGTAGATCTAGGGATAATATAAAGGTTACTAAGAACACAGCTAAGCGTAAAACTAGTCGTAAGATTAAAAATAATGACGAAGTGAGCACTTTAACACTAGAATTTGACAGCAAAGACCTGAACGAGCTACTCAAAGATGATAAAGACATACAAGCTTTGATGAAAGGCAAAGCTAATAGCAAAGACGATTTTAAAGATCTACTCTTTTCTATATCAGCTCAAGTTGTGATAAACAAAGTGTTTGAATATTTAAAGCAAAATAAAAGCCCGGAATTAGCTAAATGTCTGGAAGAAGGAAGAGATTTATTTTCTCTCCCAAAAAAATATATTAATTCGGAAATGTACTCAGAAGCTTCAACATTATTTGATAATTCGGTTAAAGACGCTTTCAGTATGGACGAGTTAAGGGAGTTAGTTAAATCTAGGTTCAACGCGTGGAAGCACTACGTAGCTACAAAATTTAAGAGCATACCTATCGAATTGCTTGAGAATGAAATAGAGACTATGCTTGATAAATTCTACAGCTATATCCAAGATTTAGCGTCAAAACAGTGTGCTAACGAAAGCGATGTTCTTATAGAGAAATACGACGCGATGAGAAAGAATTTGGAATTTGTTAAAGATACCGAATTAGAGACTGGAACTATGTCAAAAGAATCTATGAAGCAGATTACAAAATTACTAAGCAGTTCGGCAGGGAATACGTTTGATTTGCTAATAATGAAGTTGTCAAAAATGTCACAGGAGAAAAAAGTTGCAGTGACAAATCTTAAATTCAAATACATGGATGTTATCAAGCGGTGTTCGGAATCTTTGCAATTAGCGTCCTGGATTCTCTTGGACCCGGATATCGCGGCGAAGGTAATACAGGAATTAACAGGGTTGCCAGCTATGAAGATCGAAAATGTCCCGGATTTTACGACACAAAGTGAGGAGAAGAAAAGAGATTACTTCCTAGAGAGGTTAAGAGAAATGAATAGGCTTTACATGGAGACTTTACCCAAAAAGGCTTTAACGGGAGACGAATGGTTAGTTCTGTTATACAAACAAGAACAAATAGAAGCAAAACTAAAAGATATGTTTGCTCAAGCGACTCCTGCTAAAACTACAGCTAGTAATTCTAATGCCAGTGAAGCAGAAATTCTAGCAGCTAAAGGTCTGAGCAAGATTATAGGCAAAGCGAACGTAAAGCCTGTCAAAAAAACGGAACCACCTAAACCAGTTAAAAAGGAAGAGAAAAAGGACCCACCGAAAGAAGAAGAGAAGAAATGCAAAAACGATGCTTTACTTGCCAAATGTGAGGCGATTTTAACATCGAAAGGCGAGAAATCGTTACTCGATAGCTTCTACACAATCAAATCGTATATAACGCAAGGAATGCCCGTGCCAGAAACTTACAAAAAACATGTCATATCGATTTGCTCGAGTATCGATGCGAAATTACTCGATGAGGATATCGAGGAATCGTTGAAAATCGAGGAGAAGGAAACCCCGCCCGTAATAGCCTCGCAGAACCCAGAGGAATTGGCTAAATACTCGGCACAGGCATTACGAAACGCTAAACAGACACTCAACGCCGTCGCTTTTAAGAATATGATTCGGCAAACGAAATCGGAAAGCGAAGCTTGTGATACTCCAAAAACGGATTGCAAATGGACGAGTGACTGTATTTGTAGTAATTGTAAGGACGACAGTTCTGTGTGTTTGGGGGATATTGTGAAGCAATGCTATGAGGACACTAAAAAGGGGGAGAAGAAGGAGGTTAAGGCTGCGAAGCCTCCCCCTAAAGTCGCCAAGCCCCCGCCCAAGGCTTGTGAGAACGCGTCCCACCAACAACACGTTTGTAAAGGTAAGCTTTTGGTATGTTTTAGTCTAAAAACCTATTTTAAGGTAATGGATTGAGCCATTTTATTAAAGCAGATAAACAAGTTTAGTCATAAAGGGTATAACAAGACTGCGACCGAAAACGAAGCCAGGTGGTAGTATTAGTGACTTCGGACACAATGCAAGTAAAAGTTTGGCAAAAAAATCGTCATTTTTTTATAATTTTTTACTTATCGTCGTTTTTGGGTGATAAATACATAGTTTTTCTGAAATAATGGTGTACACTTTTTATGTATTAAAGAGGCAATGGTACACAAGGGTTTAAATTTCATTTTTCGCAAAAAATAGGTATTTACCACCCAAACACGATGGTTTTTAAAAAATTCAAAAAAATATATCTGTTGCTGTTTTGGCGGATTTTTTAGTTGCATTGTGTCTAACCGCTAAAACTACTCCCTGGCTTATATACCTGGTATACGAATTTGTAAGAATTTTGTATGTAAAGTCCGCCAACCCGCACTAGGCCAGCGTGGTGGACTGTACTACCCCCTCTCAATCATTTTCTCGATTGTAGAGGAAGCCCGTGCCAGTGGGACATATATGGGCTGATACAGTACAGTATGTTGCACTATTATAGGCTTCTGTTCCCCCCCCCCCCCCTAATATACTGCTATGTGTCAGTGGGTCACGCGGCGGCGGCGGCGTGCGCGGGCGACGGCGCCGACCAGCCCTGCACGTGCTGCTACTGTACTGTGTTCGGACACGCCGTGAGTATTACACTTTACCATATTTATTTCCAACTCCTATTAATTTAACTTTTTGATTGATTTCGTTGCGGGTTAAAGACAAGTTAGACATTCCCGGAGACTCGCTGAGCTTCAATGCTCGGTTTCATTACAATGCGTGCCACTGTTGATCCTGCGACACGGGAGTTGCAGTGGCGGGTGTGAGGCCGGGACAGTCTCCATACCCTACTAATATTATAAATGTTAATGTAAGTTTGTTTGTTACGCTTTCGAAAACTACGCAACTGATCATCGTGAAACTTTGTACACATATTCTTGGAGGTATTAGAAGTAACATAGGCTACTTTTTATCCTGAAAAGTTTAGTGTTCCCGTGGGATGAAGAAGGAATTCCGATTCCGATTTCCGGGAAAAAAGGCGTAAGTTTATGTATGTATGTAGTAAAATAAAAAAATATTATTTTTCAAAATTTTTAATCATTTTTGCTCGCAAACACTATTAAAGAACACATAAGTCTTAAAATGAAATTGGTCGATCGCCAAATAGATTCACCAACCGAATACTCAAACGCCATTTAAATATTAAGTTGCACTTAACTACCCACGTCCAATTAACCAGTACATTAAGCCGGACTTAAGTAGTTAAATGCAATATAATTATTAAGTGGCGTTTGAGTATTCGGTCGCAAGAATGATACCGATTTCATCTTAATAAAGTTAAAATAATAAAGGTTTTTTTTCGTTTCCAGCCACCGTTAACGACTCCAGTGCCTAGAAACTTTAACGAAACTAGAGAGAGATTAAGATCTATACTGAACAAGAAAAAACAGCAGTGTAAACCGCCCGCCAACGGTAATGTAAGTATTATTAAATACTATTTTTTACTCCATTTCACATATGTATACCTAATTTCAACCGGCCTTATTCATAGACAGATTAGATCCTATTTTAGTTATCGAATATTTTGTTTTATTTCTTTGTTTCTTTATTGTGCAAGTCGTCCCGCATTCTGGCTAGAGGACGTCCCACGCTACGTTTGCCAAGACGCAATAACAATTAATCTTTTATTATCTATCCTTACAGTCCCAGGGTGCAGGCGAGCCGGAAGCGCCGGAGCGGAAGCAGGCGAGCGTTCAGACGCAAGCGTCAGATCTGCCGCAGCATGCCAAGGTCGCGAAACCCACGCAGGTCGCGCCCAAACCTCCTGTGAGTGTAATAAATATCTTTTCATAAATAATAGACAATTAACACCCAACAGTCACATATATAGTCCTGACCACATTCATCGAGTCTTGTGTCGTGTATCAGGAACTACGAGAGACTTTTCGGTCTCACAAACACCCAGTCCCGAAACAATTACCTGTGGTTCACATAAACGTTTGTCTCGGTGCGGGGTTCGAACCCGCGGCCTCCCGTTTCACAGCCGGCGTCTAAAGAACTGCGCCATGGAGGCTGTCGACTGTTTACATACATACATAAACACACGACTTTTCCCAGTAGGGATAGGTAGAGGTGCTACCAGGACACCCACGTTTCGCCTGATGTTCCGTCCCACTATGTGAGGGGGCGAGCCTATCGCCATATCGGGCACAAATTCTTGACTCTGGGCTGATAAAGAATAGAAAGATGCAATATCACGTTATCTGACTAGGGTTTCGAACTCCAGACCTCAGCTTTGTAATGGTACCGTAGTACAACTACGACACCTGGGCAGTCATCTCATCATGGGACGGAACATACAAGGCGAAATGTGGGTGTCTTGGTGGCGCCTCTGCCTACCCCTTCTGGGATAAAGGCGTGAGTTCATGTATGTAATAGTCGGTTTATGAAAAACTATCAGAATCAGAAATCTTTAATTTGCACCATTCATTAGTATTATATATTATTCATATTTCCTCTTTATTTCAGGCTTTACCCAAAACCCTCCCACCGAATCTAACCTCAGCTCAAGCTCAACAGAAGCGCCAGACGATGGACGCTCAGCAGCGCGCCCTGGCGGACAAGATGGCCAAGATGGCCGTCACAGAGAAACCTGACAATAAACCCAAGGTGACACTGATTATGGAGTCCCTAATATACTGTAAAACTTTACTACGCAGAATAGAGTATTTGACATATTTTAACACGCTTTTATTAGCTTCGCCTGTATGTATGTGTGTGTGTATGGATGTGTGTATGTATGTGTGTATGTGTGTGTGTGTATGTGTGTGTGTATGTGTGTATGTATGTATGTATGTATGTATGTATGTATGTATGTGTGTGTGTATGTGTGTATGTATGTGTGTATATATGTGTGTATGTATGTGTGTATGTAATGGAATCTTTGAATTCCATTTTCGAGCACTTCAAAAGCTTTACTTTTTTAGTTGGGTCTTTTACTAAAGTGTGCATTTTAGTTCTTTAACTATTATTTTTCATATCAACCATGAAAATATTTGAGGTTAATTTAAAGTTTTTGTGTTTCTAGGTCCTACAGCGCACCGTCCCCGTACAAGTGAATGTAGCACCTACCCTCAAAGCTGAGGGGAAAGTCAACCCCAACGCGATGGAGCAGATTCGATTACAGGTACATTCATTTATTTAATTACAAATTAAGCATATTTATAGATGACATTATTACTTAAAAACAACACTATTTGTGCCATTCAATTTAACCCCACCTTTTTTAATTCCATTTTTTCCCGACCACACCCCCCCCCCCCCCCCCCCACTGCATCTCGTGTCACCCAGGGTCAACAGTGGCACGTAAAAGAATTGGCACGCAGCTCCACACCTCGGCGAGACTAACACCCATATTCTAAGACGTTCCTCGAAAATTTCTCGACTTCACTTGACGTTACTAGAGGAAATCCGTATTCTTAGTAGAAAAAAATCTCCTCCACTCAACGTCACTCAAAAATTTTCCTTTCTCGAGGAAAGGAATCAACTGTCAAACTCAAGGTACGTCGCGACCTACCTTAAGGAAGAAATAAAAGAAATAATCCTACTTTAAAATTGTAATTAAAGAGAGAGAAATAAAGTTTACCTTTTAAAATTCTTAAATACCTAAATATGCCAACAATTTTTTGAGGTGGGTGCCTCTACACGATTTACACGTTTTCCCAGTGAATGATACAAACATTACTCTTTATTTCATTTAATAAAAGATTTTTGGTTTGGAAACAGTGTTTATTATTTTAGAAGAGTTATTAAAGATTTCCAGCAGTTCCTGTAATACTTGTACGATACTCCGTACGAATATCCCGAACGACGATTCATCCATAAGAATATCCTTCGAAATTTCCGGGTTGGATGGTATGACCCTCCTCCTTCTCACTAAATATTTGTCTTCCAGTCATAATCCCGAAGATTTTGAGTTAAATAATTATATATTATTCTATGTAAACACTTTCACATGACATTTGACTGTCACTTTTCAAGTGATCATAGACTAGTTTCAAAGATTTTTTGTTAAATCTCTACTTTATCTATACATCAATGACGTAATTGATTTGACGTTTTTCCTTGACTCAACCTCACTCGAGGAACCTTTAGTAAAGGTATATTTTTAACTAAGCATACCATTTTCGAGGATCCCTCCAATTCATTTGTAAAGTCACCTCGACTAAGATAAGGTTGAGGAAGATTGGAGGAAACGTCTTAGAATACGGGTGTAACACTATCTTGTCTTTAATACGCATCGAAATTAGTCAGGAATAAAAAATTAAAAGGAGGAGTTGGATACACATTAATTCCATTTATAAAAATCACTAAACTTCCATTCCAGCAAATGAAACAGCAACAGCAAGCTCAGTACCAACAACAGCAAATGCAACAACAACAGGCGGCCCAGCAACAACAACAACAGAAGAAACCGGAGCCCATATACGACTTGCCGATACACAACAAACCCATGTTGACAGCGCAACAACAGCAACAAATACGACAGCAACAACAACTAGTGAGTTTATTTATTCATTTATTTAGTTAGTTATTTATTTAATTTTTATTGTGGTGAATGGCGACACGAGCATGCCGTCCGCCTGATGGTAAACGATACGACCGCTCATAGACAGTAACAAAACCAAACAACACCATGATTTACAAAGCAATGCTTGGTATTGCCCTGCGCTCGCCATCCTGAGACATAAGATGTTAAGTCTCAATATGTCCAGTAGTTACTCTGGCTACAATGTCCTTCAAACCGGAACACAACAGTGCATTTACACTGCTATTTGGAGAAATAGACATTGCGGTGGTACCTATCCAGGCGGCCTCTTACATATGAGAGACCTACCACTAGTTTGTTGTTAGATGTTGCTGAGTAACATTTGGAAACATTGCTCAGCAAAAAGTAACTGCGGTGTGGATTCACCATTACACAATTTCATCTTTACAGCTCCACCAGCAGAAACTCCAGCAACAACAACAGCAGCAACAACAACAACAACTGCAGCAACAGCAACAACAACAGCAACAAGCCCAACAACAGCGGCAGAGCAGAGCTCAGCAGCAGAGAAGCACTGTGTCACTGTCTAGTAGGGATACTAGCGTTTTCTCCACTTCTTCAGGCTGTTCTGGGTGAGAAAACCAATTGAATAAAATTGACTCTTATTATTATTGAAACAAGTGTTATTTTCCCATAGCTACGAGGCGTGTTTATAATACGCACCTACAACATAAAGGATTTACAATTTTCATTCTTATGTCTACTACAAGCATTATCCGAGATTCGCGCATGTATTCTCATCTTCAATAGCCATGTTCCACGACTTTTAACCTTATTTAAATAACATTAAGTATAACATTTGCTTCACAATACCGACGGATGATATCTAAATGTCACACCCACAACCGTGTCCATCATTTTTCAACCCAACACCTATTACAATAAGGTTCAAATTCGCCTACAGTAGCGGCGGGTCGTGGTGGCGCGGCGGTTGCGCTCGCGGCGAGGACCCTAGAGACCTAGATGCATTACTACAGTATATAGAAGGACCTGCACGACATGTAGATAGGTCTAAGAAGAGGGCTAAGAAGCAACGACAGAAGGCTAAAAGGGTATGTATCATTCTAGTGTTTATGTAACTCCTTCGTGGTGTCTTAGGAATTTCAGCCCCATCGAATAAATTGTAAATGTGCTATCTTAGTCTTGACAGCCTCCGTGGCGTAGTTGGTTAGACGCCGCCTGTGAAACGAGAGGCCGCAGGTTTGATCCCCGCACTGAGACAAATGTTTGTGAAAACACAAGTATTTGTTTCGAGTCTGGATGTTTGTGGGACCGAAAAGTCATTTTTTGTGATATACAACACAAGACTCGATCTTAATGTGGGGTCAGGACTATGTATGTGACTGTTGGGTGCATTTATTTATATTTATTTATTTATTCTAGGCTGGAGGAAACCTCCATCTTAGCGGGTTTCTTAAAAACTCTAAAGGCTTCAAAAAGGGAAAGCTATTAAATTGTAATTAAGCGGTTTATGTTGGTGAAACACCACTTACGAGATTTTTAATGGCATTGAATGGCGAGACGAGCATGCCTGGTGCCTGGTGGCGCCTCTGCCTACCCGTGGGATAAAGGCGTGAGTTTATGTATGTATGTATTTGCAGGCGGAAGTGCGCCTGTGCGAGGAGTCGGCCCGGCTGCGCGCGGCGCTGGCGCGGGCGCGGCACGACGCGGACACGCTGCGCGCCGCGCACGCCGCCGCCGCCGCACGACTCAAGGACGCGCGCGCCGCGCCCGCCAGGAACACGCGCCGCGCCGCCGACAGGCGAGGTCAGTGTCTATACTGCTTTATATATTCTACTATACCGGGTATATCAAGACTGCGACCGAAAACGAAGCCAGGTGGTAGTATTAGTGACTTCAGACACAATGCAAGTAAAAATTCCGCAAAAAAATTGTCAACTTTTTTTTTAATTTTTTACTTATCTTACCACCTTACTTACCACCCAAACACGATGATTTTCAAAAAAATCTAAAAAAATATCTGTCGCTGTTTTGATGAAATTTTTATTTGCATCGTTTCTGTAACCACTAAAACTACCACCTGGCTTCGTTTTCGGTCGCAGTCTTGATATACCCGGTATATTCTACTTTATAGCCGGAGGTAATACCAGATGCAAACTCACTAGATATTAAGCAAAGCAAGGTTTGTCTCACACGGACGTACGCACGCATGTATACACGCACACGTACACGCATACACACTACGGACACGTTCATAAGCACACGTACACGCATACACACTAATACGGGCACGTTCTCACGTACACGCATACACACTAAAACGGGTGCCATATTAGTATTATTAGGCATAAATAGGCAGGCTCGTCCGGGGCGGTACTAATCGGAATCAAACCGTACACCTGACACTGCCTCAACTTTTATTCTTTTTTCTTATATCGATCCCATGGTTGTCTATAAGAAATTGCCTTGCAATACCGCCAATTGTACTTCTTTCCTGTATATTGTTTACTTTTTGTTGTATATCTGATGTACAATAAAGCTTTAAATAAATAAATAAAGAATATCGTCACTCCACCTGGTTTGAGGGCGTCCTACACTACGTCTGCCGAGGCGCGGTCACTCGAGAAACATTTGTCTGTTTAACACTTGTTTTATTTGTATGTGATAACGTTTGTTGAGCCAAATAAATGTTTTTTTTTGTCCTAGATAGCAATTTAAAACGACAACTAATTAATGTCCCTATTACAGGCAAGAAGCAGAAATTGAACCCGGCACAGCAAGCGAAGGTGCAGTTACTCGGCGAGCAGTTGGGGGAACTTACCACTCTCATGAACACTGCTGCTAAGGTAATATACTGTGGTCTACATACACAGACTACACACATAAACACCTCACATTCACACTTCCATACATTCCACACACACACATACACACTCAGATTCGAACCCACATACACACCCAGATTCGAACCCGCACCACTCAATCGACGCCCGGTGACACATTTCTATTAAGACGGTCGGCCGAACGGCGAGGACGGCTTCGCTACCAGCGGAGCTCCCCTCGCCGGCGGCCCGACGCGAGGCGGAGACGCCCGAGCCACAATATAGCCCCCCACGCCGCGCCGACACTGCGCGTGCGACGGCAACCGGCCGGCGTGGCTCGCGGCTCGCTAGTCGGTACCTATGATTGACGCCCGGTGCATGACGCTCGCTTCCGTACAGCTGATTTGTCTATCGCTTTATTGTTACGCGCTTTGCTCTTAGACTCTTAGTTTTCTTTCTTTCTCTCCTTGACTGTTCTTCCTTCTGTGCTTTGTTTTACTGTGTATGTATGTGTGTACTGTGTTTGACATTATACGGTGTTGAGACTTAAGGACTGTGTTGTGATTTTACCACCTGATCCACGCTCCACCAACTACCAACACACCACTACACCAACCAAAATACTTTATTCCACACTAGCTTCTGCACGCAAACTTCGTCTGCGTGATTAATTTTATTAGAAATTTACTTTATTTGGAATTTCCCATCCCGCCCGTCCCGTCTCATCCTCACTGAAGGCGTGATAGTGTAGCTTCCCGACAGTGAAAGAATATTTCAAACCAGTTCAGTAGTTTAGGAGCCTATTCAATGCAAACAAACAATCAAATCTTTCCTCATTATAATATTTGTATAGACTATAGATTAAAGTAAAATAAATTCATACAATAGACATATAATCGCGATATGTATTTTTTTATTGCAATGAATATTGAGACGAGCATGCCGTTCGCCTGATGGTAAGCGATACGACCGCTCATGGACAGTAGCAAAACCAAACAACACCATGAATTACAAGGCAATGCCTGGCATTCCACTGCGCTCGCCATCCTGAGACATAAGATGTTAAGTCTCTTTATGTCGATTAGTTACTCTGGCTACAATGTCCTTCAAACTGAAACACAACAGTGCATTTACACTGCTGTTTGTTGGAGAAATAGACATAGCGGTGGTACCTACCCAGGCGGCCTCTCACATGTGAGAGACCTACCACCAGTTTCATTGTGTCTCGGGGTCTCAGATGCAATAAATTATTTTCATTTTCAGGAGATGCACCACGCGGAAAGACAAGTTGAACATTATCTGAAAAAACTAGAAGAATGCGAGCAGCAGATAGCTGAAGCCAGGGCCGTGCAGGGGAAACCGGAGAGGCCTCCGGTAAGTACTTATTATGTCGGCACGGCTAAATTACAGCAGGTTTACACGGAGAAAGATAAGAATAAGATGAAGATGCTGTGGCGGTAGCAACTAACTTACTAAGATTTAGAAAGAAAGAAAAAAATCCAGCCGCAGCCGGTGTCCAACCAACTGCGCCAGGGAGGCTGTCATGATGTTATGTTACGTAATATAAAAATTGAATAAAGATTTAAAATATTTAACTTCATTACAGACGGACCAATCAGCGCTGCTAGCGAAACAGCAACAGCTACAGCAACAACATTTACAACAACAACAGTTGCAGCAACAGCAACAGCAACAGCAAATGCAACAACAGATGCAGCAGCAACAACTCCAGCAACAACACATACAGCAACAACAGTTGCAGCAACAGCTACAACAGCAACAGTTGCAGCAACAACACTTGCAACGGCAAAGGCAGTTACAGCTGATGGAGATTGAGAAACATAAACAGAATGAAGCTTTGATGAGTAAGTCATAAATACATTGCGACTGCCTCGGTGGCGTAGTTGTATTACGATTACAACGCTCAGGTCTCGGGTTCGAATCCTGGGTCGGACAAAGTGACATTGGATTTTTCTGTTCATTATCGTCAGTCAGGAATTATTACGATATGCGGATAGGCTCGCCCCTTATCACATCATGGGACCGAATATACAAGGTGAAATGTGGGTGTCCTGGTAGCGCCTCAGCCTACCCCTTCTGGGAAAGGACGTGGGTTTATGTATGTAATAAATAAATGAATACACCCAACAGTCACATACATAGTCCTGACCCCACACTAACATCGAGTCTTGTGTCGTGGGTATCAGGAACTACGAGAGACTTTTCGGTCTCACAAACACCCAGACTCGAAACAAATACCTGGCACGGGCCCCTCTTCTATCGAGACCGTAAAGTCTCGTAGTTATACACGACACAAGACTTAGTTGATCTTAATGTGGGGTCAGGACTATGTATGTGACTGTTGGGTGTATACCGGATATCAATACTGCGACCGAAAACGAAGCCAGGTAGTAGTTTAGTGATTACAGACACAATGCAACTAAAAATTTCGCAAAAAAGCGACAGATATTTTTTTAAAACTGTCGTGTTTGGGTGCCAATTACCTATTTTTGCGAAAAAAATAATTTTAATCCTTACGTACCATTGCGTCTGAAAATAAAAAGGTGTACATCAATTTTTTTGGGAAATTATGTATTTATCACCCAAATACGACAAGTAAAAAATTAAAAAAAAAATGACATTTTATTTTTGCGAAATTTTTAGTTGCATTTTGTCTAACCACTAATGGCCGAGATTAATAAACGATCTTCATTTCTATCCAAAGAACGATCGTGAAAATAGACCAATGGGCTCAAGGTATTGTCGACGCGCTCACATTTGATGTGTTTGGATTGGTCTATTTTCCGGATCGATCCTTAGATAGGGATTGGGATCGCTTATTAATTTTGTCCGTTAAACTACCACTTGGCTTCGTTTTCGGTCGCAGTCTTGATATACCCTGTATGAATGTTTAAATTTGAATGTTTGTTTCGCAGATAGTAATATGGTGTGTGTGCGACGGGTGGCTGGCAATGGCGTTCTGACTTTAGCGCTGCGACCCAGACATGAACTAACGCCACCAGGTAATATGCCTAGTAGATAGTACATAAATAAATAAATAAATAAATAAATACACCCAACAGGCACATACATAGACAGGTCTCCACACTAAGATCGAGTCTTGTGTCGTGGGTATCAGAAACTACGAGAGACTTTTCGGTCTCACAAACACCCAGACCCGGAACAAATACCTGTGGTTTACACAAAGACATAGACTTATTAATCATCTTCAACACTTTATTGCGAATATGAGCAGTCCGCGCATCATGTACTTTGGGAGTGTATTCTTTGGCAGAATGAGCGTAAAACCATGCTAGATAGTATGCAAATAACATCTGGAGTTGTATACTACATGGACCTTGTGGAGACTAGGAAGAATTTCCGTGCTTTCCGGCGATTTTGCCATACCTATTATTGGAATCAAGTATAACAGCTTAAATAATAGGTCCCATTTAAATGTGATAATGACTTATCCGTGGTGCTTTGCAGCTGGCTTATCTGGCTGTAATTGTCTTTATGCGAGGTTATTTACCTCTTTAGTTCATTGTTTTGTCACCCGCTTTATTAGGGAGGGAAGTGGACAGTAATTTATTTCCAACTACTCCTATTAATTTAACTTTGTGATTGATTTCGTTGTGGGTTAAAGACAAGTTAGACATTCCCGAAGACTCGCTGAGCTTCAATGCTCAGTGTCATTAAAATGCGTGCCACTGTTGATCCTGCGACACAGGAGTTGCAGTGGCGGGGTGTGAGGGCGGGTGTGAGGGCGGGAGAGTCTCCAGACTTATTATTATACTCTTTATTTTATTTCCCAATTTTTGATGTTTACATATACAAGGTTAGTCAGAAATATAAAGCCGAAAAGGGTTTGCTACACTCATTACAATTAACAACTTTTGCTATTGGTCTAACTCAGAAACCGAGAAAAAAATCGGCTGTTCCATACATTTTGCAAACTCAAACGATTATTATTGTTAAAAAGACGTGTTCTTGAAGCTTAAAACTGCAAAACAATGACACGGTAAACATAATAACATAATAACCTCTACAATCTAGAGTACGATTGAGAGGATTAGTACACTCCACCACGCTGGCCTAGTAAAAGGCGAAATGAAATGAAATTCGTTTATTGGTCACGTAGGCAATTAAATAGCTCCTATGACAAGTCAATACACATAGTACTTACTTACGTACTTAGCTTTACATGCCATAGAAATGTTTGAAAATCGCTACGATATGCAGGTTTCCTCATGATATTTTCCTTCACAGATATAGGCGTGTTAAATTATCAATACAAATAATGATTATGTGTTAAAGTAAATATGTTTGTTGCAGACCCACCATGTCCTGAACCACCACAGCCGGCCAAACCGAGCGACCCGAACCGGAAACAAACCTGGGAACAGGCCATCGCGCACATCAACCAAATAGCTAAAGGAGCTAACAAGGAGAAGGTATTATATTATACATACTGCCTCGGTGGCGCGAAGGCTCGGGTTCGAATCCCGGGTCGGGCAAAGTGATATTGGATGTTTCTATTCATTATCAGCCCGGTGTCAGGAATTTGTGCCCGATATGGCGATAGGCTCGCCTCTTATCACATCGTGGGACCGAATTTACAAGGCGAAATGTGGGTGTCCTGGTTGCACCTCTGCCTACCCCTTCTGGGAAAAAGGCGTGAGTTTGTATGTACATACATACATACATACATAAACTCACGCCTTTTTCCCAAAATAGGCAGGGGTACAACCAGGACACCCACATATCGCCATATGTGTTCTGCCCCAAAGGGGTAATCAGTAAGCTGGCATAGGTTTTGATAGGAACCCTGCCTGGTCACAATCCGCAGTGTGCCGCTGTGGAAGGCTAAAGACACTGACATACCCCTTTCGGCCTCCCCCGGGGTACTGAAAGGGGGGCTTTATAGATTTTCCTCTTGGACAAAAAAAAGGGACGTTTCGCCTTGTGTGTGCCCACGATGTGCCAGCGGGCCTATCGCCATATCTTATTTTAATTTATTTTATTAAAGAAAAACAACAACAATGACAGCCTCCGTGGCGCAGTTGGTTAGATGCCGCCTGTGAAACGAGAGGCCGCGGGTTAGATCCCCGCACTGAGACAAATGTTTGTGAGAACCACAAGTATTTGTTTCGGGTCTGGGTGTTTGTGAGAGCGAAACGTCTCTCGTAGTTTCTGATACGACACAAGACTCGATCTTAGTGTGGGGTCAGGACTATGTATGTGACTGTTGGGTGTATTCATTTGTTAATTTTGTAGAAATAATATATTATGATTTACATTTTTGCATTTATGAACGGACAAATTACAGTTAAAAAGGGCCTTATTCTTAGAAGTTTTATAACCTATTTTAGTTATGGAATGTTTTGTCTTCTTCGCTCCAACGGAATTCTAAAGTCGTTCGAAAGGGACAAAAAATTCGATAACTAAAATAGGTGTTAACTGTCTATAAGGCCGTTAAAAATTAGCCTACAGCGGTTTTTACTTCACATATATTAAATACTAGCTTTTGTCCGCAACTTCTTCTGCGTGTTGCAAATTTTGATTTTGCAGACAACAGTATTTCACCTTTTTCGCTCCCTTAGGGGTTGATTTTCCAAATATCCTCCCTTAGTGCTACCCTACGTCACAATAGGAATCCCTGTGTGGAATTTCAAGTTCTTAGCTCCAGTAGTTTCGGCTGTGCGTTGATACGTCAGTCAGTCAGTCAGTCAATCAGGTTCCCCTTTTATATATAGATTATTAAGATTTCTATGGTTTGTAAAAATATATTAATTGTTACAGAAAAAGACCAAGGATCAGTCAAAACAAGCCCAGAAACCGAAGGAACAACCCAAGTCGGAGGGAGAGGCCGAAACCAAAACGTTATCCAAGAAGCAACGGAAACTTTTGGCTAAACAACAGGTACGTAACGGTCAGTGGAAAGCCAAGTATTGCTTTGTAATTCATGGTGTTTAGTTTTGCTACTCCCATGAGCGGTCGTATCGCTTACCATCAGGCGAGTGGCATGCTCGTCTCGCCATTCATCGCAATAAAAATATCGTTATATAAATAAATATAAATACCTATTTACTTATAAACTGCTTTGAATCAAACCAATTTGAACTTTTGTAATAATCACTGTATTGTAAACTGGTTTTAAAAAGAGCAACACTAGAGTTTCTTTGTTCGTCTCTAATGAAAACCGCTTCACGTACCGGGAGATGGAACGAAAAATACCTGAATCTAAATTATGTAACATTTTTACTGATACAATAAATTATTTTCATTTTCAAATAACTAAATACACCTAACAGTCACTTACATAGTCCTGACTCCACGTTAACATCGAGTCTCGTTTCGTATCGGAAACTATAAAACTACTGTTTTTGCAAGTTGCTAGCATTTAAAATTGTATAATAACTGAAACGCACCAAGCTAAACAATTAAACTGAATACAGACTTTTTAAAGTGTGCAGCTAAAAAATTATACAGAAGTGCGTGGTGGCCTGTTGGTAACGGACCAGACGCGGCTGCCTACATGTTCACGGTGGTCGCGGGTTCAAATCCCAGGGCACACCTCTGACTTTTGGGAGTTATGTGTGTATTGATTGTCAATCATCACGCACTTTAACGGTGAAGGAAAACATCGTGAGGGAACCGCATATCGTAGCGATTTTAAAGAATTTCTACGGTATGTTGGTCCGCCAACCCGCACTAGGCCAGCGTGGTGGACTATATGGCCTAACCACTCTCAATCGATTTTTTCGGTTGTAGAGTAGGCCCGTGCCCAGCAGTGGGACGTATATGGGCTGATACAATACAATACATTTTTTTTTTTAATTTCTACATCGTCACTCACCACAAATAATATTACACCAATTCTAACACATTCAAATAACTAATTATTTACTTCTTTTAGGCGGAAGAAGAAGAGAAAAAGAAGCAGCAACAACAAGAAGCGAAACAGAAGAAGGCAGAAGCGAGAAAAGCAGAAGCGGCTAAAACAGAAGTCACTAAGAAGGACAAAAAACCAGAAGTGGTGAAGAAAGCTGACGTTGTGAAGAAGAAAGAGGATAAAAAGGAGAAGAAACAGGAGAAAGTTGAGAAGAAGAAGGAGAATAAACAGGAGAAGACTGGTGAGTTTTATTGTTATAAAAATATCGCATAATGGGTTGCAAGAAGTCGTGAAAGAAAATGCGTGGTTTTGGTATAAACAAGTTTCTTTTTCATTTATTTTCAATTTCATAAACCACTAAGTGAAAAGTTCTATAGATTTTTGGGATTTACAACTCAATGAAACGAAATAGCGATATCAAAAAAAGAAATACATCTATACAGTTTAAATAAGATAGTACACAATATGACAACTTTTATATGTTACATTTGCAATAAATTAAAATTTAATTCTTATTTTTACAGCACAACCAGCAACCGCCAAGTCGAAGCAGCCACAGCCCCAGCCATCTAAGAAGGAGAGCAAGAAGAAGGAGCAGCCACAACAACAACAGAAGCCGCAGGTCATCAACATCACACCCGATACCACTATAGAGATTGTCAGTAAAAAGGTACGATTATTCAATTCTTTTCATAGTAATTTGTGTATTGATAGTACCACCACTGCCTCGGTGGCGTAGTTGGTTAGACGCCGACTGTGAAACGAGAGGCCGCGGGTTCGATCCCCGCACCGAAACAAATATTTGTGTGAACCACAGGTATTTGTTTCGGGTCTGGGTGTTTGTGAGACCGAAAAGTCTCTCGTAGTTTCTGATACCCACGACACAAGAATCGATGTTAGTGTGGGGTCAGGACTATGTGTGTGACTGTTGGGTGTATTTATTTATTTATTTATTTAAAGCTGAGGTCTCGGGTTCGAATCTCGGGTCGGGCAAAGTGATATTGGGTTTTTCTATTCATTATCAGCCCGGAGTCAGGAATTTGTGCCCGATATGGCGATAGGCTCGCCCCTATCACATAATGGACGGAACATACAAGGCGAAATGTGAGTGTCCTGGTGGCGCCTCTGCCTACCCTTTCTGGGATAAAGGCGTGAGTTTATGTATGTATGTAGTACCACCACGCAATATAACGGTGAAGGAAAACATCGTGATGAAACCTCCATACCATAGCGATTTGTAAGAATTCATATGGTATGTAAAGTCCGCCTTGCATTGGTAGTGGCGCAGTTGGTTAGACGCCGCCTGTGAAACGAGAGGCCGCGGGTTCGACCCCGCATCGAGACAAATATTTGTGTGATCCACATGTATTTGTTTCTGGGTGTTTGTGACACCGAAAAGTTATAAGACTCGATTTTAGTGTGGGTCACTATGTATGTGACTGTTGGGTGTTTTTATATATTATTTTATTTTTTAAAACGTGGAAATCTTACGGCTAATAACAATAGAAGTAGACAATAAATAAATAGCATTTTATTTAAATAAAAAACGATTTTTAGTAATATGAATGTTTTCGTCTCAGAACCAGTGCGCCGCGGAGCCTGAGAAGCCAGCGTCTTGCAGCATCATGGAACAACTCAGTTGCGGCGTGCAGGTACACATCTTCCATATCTATTGTTAGATGCCAGAACTACTTATTAAAGTACCCGCCATCAGTTATAACAATCGGGAATTTATAATAAATAAATAAATACACCCAACAGTCACATACATAGTCCTGACTCACACTAAGATCGAGTCTTGTGTCGTGTATCAGAAACTACGAGACTTTTCGGTCTCAAACACCCAGACCCGAAACAAATACCTGTGGTCCACACATATTTGTCTCGGTGCGGGGATCGAACCCGCGGCCTCTCGTTTCAGATGCGGCGTCTAACCAACTGCGCCACAGAGGCTGTCAATACAATAAATACGAGATGTTCGAGTGAAAACACCATTCCAGTTTCGACCATTGAAGAAACATAATCAATTTTTTTGATTAAATTGTTAGTTCTTTTTTATGACATACATACATACATAAACTCACGCCTATATCCCAGACGGGGTAGGCAGAGGTGCTACCAGGACACCCACATTTCCCTTGTATATTCCGTCCCACGATGTGATAGGGGGCGAGCCTATCGCCATATCGGCCACGAAATTCTGACTGAGCTGATAATTATTAAAGAAATTCACTATTGCCTGACCCGGGATTCAAACCCGAGACCTCAGCGTTGTGATCGGACCGTAGTACAAATGCGCCATTGAGGCGGTTTTACTACTTTAAAAATGTTTAATAAAATTATATATACAGACAATATTGTGACATAAATCTTATTGTATAAATCAACCATTGTATTTTAAACTGGCCTTTAAAAAAGGAAAGAAAAGAAAAGAAGACAGTTGGTGTTGCTGAGGGAGTTTCTTGCTTGGTTTCTTCTTCACAGCTACAACACGTTCCGAAGCGGTGGTAGCAGAAATTAACGATTCAAAAGATCTTGTAAAAGACTACTTGAATAAAGAATATTTTGATTTGATTTGAATGCTTATGTTACATTTATTTTCAGGTTGCCGATCTGAAACTGCCTCCCGGTATAACTTTAACACGAGTACAACCAAGCGAGAAGAAAGAACCACCGCCTATCAAATCCGTGGTAAGTAATTTATTAACATTGTACACACAGGGTTGGTCGGAAAGGGTATGAAAGGCCGAAAGGGATGACAGCCTCCGTGGCGCAGTTGGTTAGACGCCGGCTGTGAAACGAGAGGCCGCGGGTTCGATCCCCGCACCGAGACTAATGTTTGTGTGAACCACAAGTATTTGTTTCGGGTCTGGGTGTTTGTGAGACCGAAAAAGTCTCATAGTTCCTGATACACGACACAAGACTCGATGTTAGTGTGGGGTCAGGACTATGTATGTGACTGTTGGGTGTATTTATTTATTTATTATCTTTGTTTTCTTCTTCTCTTCCACAAGGGGTAGGCAGAGGTGCGACCAGGACCCACGTTTCGCCTTGTATTTTCCGTCCCGAGATGTGATATGGGGCGAGCCTATCGCCATATCGGGCACCGCTTTTTTATCAAATAGTAAAAAAATGTTATTGCTATAGGATGTAGTTAGGCGCGTTAATACGTTAAAATTTCCCCCAAATAATGAATTGACAGGCCTTATTAAATTATTCTCAAAAATTATTCATCTCTTTTTCTATTCATTATCAATCCGGAGTCAGGAATTTGTGCCCGATATGGCGATAGGCTCGCCTATCACATCGTGGGAATGAACATACAAGGCGAAATGTGGGTGTCCTTGTGGCTTCTGCCTACCCCTTCTGGGATAAAGGCGTGAGTTAATGTATTTTTAGTATAATTTATTTGAGCTTTTATTATACACTGCCCTTTCTTTCTCCCTCTCATAAATCCATCCAATGGTTGTCTGGTAGAGATTGCCTTAGTGCGATAAGACCGCCATTTGTACTTTGTTGTTTTGTTGTCTCTATATATCTGTTGTTACATTTTGTGTACAATAAAGAATATAAATAAATAAATATTTTTTTGTTCCAGCCATTATGGAAGTGCAATCAATTACCGGCGACCCCTACACCCGTCGCTCGGCCGGCGCCCGTCATCAACGCGGACCCTTCGATGATGATGTTCAGCACTGCACAGCCAGGTTAGTAGTACACGTCCCACTGCTGGGCTTGGGGTAGTTCCATCATAGACAGAGATGAAACCAGTAGGCCAATTCACGTAATTTATTGACGCGCCGATCAAGTTTCGATGCAGTTTCGATTAGGTTTACGTCTTTATCGTACGTACGTCAAAATGGTATTCTTGTAATTGTTTAGCTGCGCGTAAGATATGCATAAACTGCGCATGTGCTGCACGTTGGTGGGACTAAACTGTCATTGGAGACGTCAAATGAATAGGTAAATACCAATCAGGTTGCGATCTGAATCACGCATGTATAAAACGCGCAGCCGTAGAATACGCTAAAGCGATCGCGTGACGCGAACTTGACGCGAGCGTATCTGACAGCGGTTGTCTAAATTACGAGAATACGAAAAGGGCTGTTTTGATCGAAACTTAACTACAACTGCACTGCAAATGAACTTATTTAATTACGTGAATTGGCCTACTGAGCCCATATTCACCTGAGACATCTTTCCAATCGAAATATTTCCACTAGAAAGTTAGTTAATGAATTTCGTAAGTAAATAATGGTGTGGCGTGGTGGAGTGTACTAACCCCTCTCAATCGTACTCTCGATTGTAGAGGAGGCCCGTGCCCTGCAGTGGGAATGTATTGCTGATACAGAAGTAAATAGTAATATTACAATATACGTAATATGACCCACTGAAACAGGCTTCCTATATATACAATAGTTCAGTTGAGAGATGTGAGGCCATACACCATGCAGGCCTAGTAAATGTTTACGGACTTCACATATAGAAATTCTTGTAAAAAGAGGTTATAAAAGGAGAATGCCCATTTTACTATGAAACTTGGTATCGGTGCGTAAATTTTTGTCCCTCGATGAGACCTACTTTTTTGTGTAGAGAAAAATATATGTTTTCAATAAAAATAACATCATTGCGACCCAGGCCCGGAGTTCTTCGGAATTTTAAGCAGTATCGATATCAGTAATATTTTTTACCGATACCATGAATGGGCATTCTGCTTTTATCGCAATTCGTTCACCGCTAGTATTGATTTCTATTGAAGTAGCGACCAGCGGAACGGAGATCTGTAGTTATTTCATACAGCTTTTGAACCTTTTAAGTATGTACAAGCCCATTTTATATTCATCTTTCGGTATTTGTCCCGGGTCTGTGTGTTTGGGAGACCGAAAAGTCTCTCGTGGTTCCTGACACCCACGACACAAGACTCGATCTTAGTGTGGGGTCTATGTATGTAACTGTTGGACCTGTATTTATTTATTATCTTTGTTTTCTTCAGAACAACCAAAAACAATAATAATACCAGAACCAGCGCCTAAATCGAAAAAATCCAAGAAGAAGTCCAAAAAAGCTACCGGAGAAGCTCCTTCAGAGCCCAAACCAGACGGCACCAAGATGGTCACCCTCCGCAACCCCATGTTCCACCCTAACCTACCCCCAGTGCAGATCACAAACAACCCTGCACCGAAAAAGGAGCAGATAAGGCTTCCAGATCCGATACCCATGCCCCCAACACCTTGTCAAGCAACGATAACTCCAACATCAAACGGAATGTTCACAATCAGGAACCCGTTGATGTCAATGATGCATCAGCAAAGTCTCATGGGGATTAGAAGCCAGACCCCCCATCCGATTAACCCTATTTTTAACCAGCCACAGTATAATTATGTTAACCCTAACACATACGTCCCGGGGGCTCCATATGTAGAGACGAGGGCATCACCGAAGCAAGATGATTATCAAAGCAGGATTTTGAATTTGGGTATGTATATAATTTTTTACTAGTATTGCTCGTAGCCCGCGTGTTAGTATTTCAGTGCCCCTAGCCGGAACATTTTGCAGTATCGTAATAGAAGAGTAATAGTAAAATTTTGTATGGGAATTTAAACAGCGCCATTGTGAGCGTATTTGGAACTAAAATTTCACAGCGGGAAACGTTCACTTTACTATACGAGAATTACTATACGATGCTTCAAAATGTTCCGGCTAGGGGCACAGGTATAAATTTCTCGCTGTATTCTTTCCCGGGATAAAAATAGCCTATAGCCTTCCTCGATAAATTGACTATCCAACACTAAAAGAATTTTTCAATTACGACCAGTAGTTACTGAGATTAGCGCGAACAAACAAACTTATACTTAAACTATACTTAGATGGTTTGTAAAAAATATCTGTCAAGGCCTTAATCATAGAAAGTTTTAAAACCTGTTTTAGGCATCGAACGTTTTGTCCCTTTCGAACGACTTTAGAATTCAGTTTGAGCGAAGAAGACAAAACATTCGATAGCCAAAATGGGTTTAAAACTGTCTATGAATAAAGCCGTAATAGGTTATCTATATTTTATTGTTATTTCACTTTCTTAAGTATTTGTTTATGATAAATAAATTCTTCAATTAATTCTTTTCAGCTTCATTCACCCAGAAAAACGATGAAGGCTACTCCCTCTTCAAAACACCAGAGGAAACTCAACAAAGAAGTTTTTTAACCCCAGAATACTATGTCGAAAACTCCAGTCCAAAACCAGTGGTCTCACCCAACCCGATAGGGACGAGGCCAAGCGAGGCCAGGACTTTTGAGTCCAACGACTCATCGTTATTCGCCAACCCCATACAAAGACCGGAGCCTATAGGCACCCCTTTGAAAAGGGAGGAAAATGAATATACCGGTCTTTACACCCCTTTTGGACTCCAAGATAGGAATGTCTTCAGAAATGCGCTTTTTAATGAGAAAAGTGATGTTGGATCCAACGTTGGTAAGGTGGATGATGTTGGGTCCAATCACATCGCCAATGGGGACCAGTTGCCATATTTTCAAAGGTTAAGGGTCGGTTCGAAATTAAATAATGAGGTCACTATACATCACGTTAAGGACTCCAAGTTTTATAAGGGACAGGTGAGATATTTGTGTTTTTATTTATTTTTTAATGACTGTATTTTTTTTCTTCTTTTTGTGATGTTCTTAATATTTTGTTTTTTACTTGTAATTTCATTTTTTTAAGGAACGTTGTAGTCGTTTTTTGTTTAGTTCGTTTTTTTTCTATTAATACTTGAGGTTATTGCAATGCTTTGTAGATTATTAATAAGCTAGCAAAGAATAATTATTTTCCCCCAGTCAACATACTGTTCTTAAAGAAAGAATATACTATCTTATAATTTTATTAGAAGTGCCACGTTTTTCAAGCATACAAGCAATATTCCTTTAAAATTTATAGGTTCTTGTTAAAATAAATGTGTGGGTTAAAATGGACATTCCACTTACCTATGATTTTTTTTACTGTCCCGCCCTCACACCCGCCACTGCAACTCCTGTGTCGCAGGATCAACAGTGGCACGCATATTAATGACACCGAGCATTGAAGCTCAGCGAGTCTCCGGGAATGTCTAACTTGTCTTTAACCCGCAACGAAATCAATCACAAAGTTAAATTAATAAGAGTTGGAAATGTATGATTATAAATAGTGATAATATTTCAGGAGCCACAACCATCGGATATTGGGCAGCAGGGTGAAGAGTCGGTATTCGGAAGACCAGCGTGGCCCGACACACTGTACCAACAGACCACGACGAAACCTGGTGAGTAGTAGGTATTTAGATCTTATTATGTAGATTAGTAGACAAAAATACCTGAGATACTAAAGAAAATGGAAGGACTATATAGACTATATAGCCTAACCCCTCTCAATCGTACTGTCGATTGTATATGAGGCCCGTGCCCTGCAGTGGGACATATTTGGGCTAATACAGATACCCGAACAAGGTGAAACGTGGGTGTCCCAGTTGAACCTCTTCTGGGAAAAAGGTGTGATGTTTATGTACGTATGTACCAATGAAAACTAGTAATTTAGTTATTAACTAGACCTTAACTGAGGAAATATAAAGTAATAGGTGGAACGATGTTACTATGTGATATGTTTGTAAGCTCAGCGCGGTCGTAGCAAGGGCGTAAAACGGTCGTAGCGCAACTATAGCGCGGTTGTAGCAAGGTCGTAGCGCGGCTGTACCGCAACTATAGCGCGATTGCAGCGCGGTAGTTGCTCAGCTGTAGGGCGGTCGTAGCGTAACTGTAACGCGATTGCAGCGCGGTAGCAGCACAGCTGGATCGCGGTCGTAGCGTGACAGTAGCGCAACTATAGCGCGATTGCAGCGCAGTCGTAGCACGGCTGTAGCGTGGTCGTAGCACTGCTGTAACGCGGTCGTAGCGCGACTGTAGCGCAACTGCGCGTTTGTAGGCGGTCGTAGCACAGCTGAAGCGCGGCTGTAGCGCAAATATAGCGCAGTAGTAGCACAGTTGTAGGGCGGTCCACAGCTGTAGCGTGGTCTTAGCGCGCCTATAGCGTGGTCGTAGCGCGACTGTAGCGTGGTCGTAGCGCTGCTGTAGCGTAGTCGTAGCGCGGCTGTAGCGCTACAATCGCATTACTTGGCAAGTCTATACAAATCACGTCATTGCCCTTTTTTAATGGCATTGTGTCCGCAGTCACAAATACAGGCTTTGTTTCCGATCACACTCCCGTTACGCCCTGTATAGAGCACATTGTGTACGCTCAGGAGCCGCGGCGTCGTCCCGCGGGTCTCCCACGGGGTCTTCGGTGGGGTCGTCGGCGTCCGGCGGGGGCTCGCCGGCCGCGCCGCACGACACGCGCTTCGGACCCGTCGGCGCTCGCACCCCGCGCACCGGTCAGATATTATAACCTTACAGTATTTATAATATGTATGGAGCGCCGTCATACATTTGCGTCTTCAAAAACGTAAATATTTTTTTTTTTCGTAATGCTATATTAATGAAAATTGAACTAATTATTTAACTACAAATTATAAATTCCGCTGATAACCGAAAGTATACTCAGTTATTATCAGTCTAAAACGAGTTTGAGAGGAATTCAATAGCACTAAACTATTTTTTAAATTTCAAATAATTCGTGCATGCTGGACAACCTGTCACGTGTCTGCCAATAAGAGGGCAGTAAAAGGTAGCCCGGTACCACCATTTTATCGACGTTTTTGAAGTACCAGCGCTCTATATTATAAATACTTTAAGATAATAACATATTTTTGGATTCCTCAGCTTATTGCTTCGTTTTCTATCACCAATACCTTTTAATCAATAACTAGTACCATACTTTCCATATTACATTTGTTTCGGGTGTGTTTGTGACTAAACTCTTATTATTGATACTTAACAAGACACGATCTTAGTATGCTATGTGAGAGTATGTATGTGAATGCTAGGTATATTATTCCACAGCCTCTGTGGCGCAGTTGGTTAGTTCGATCCCCGCACCAAGACAAATCTTTGTAAGGCCCACAAATATTTGTCTCATGTCTGGGTGTTTGTGAGACCGAAAAGTCTCTCGTAGCTTCCGATACCCACGACACAAGACTTAATTGATCTTAATGTGGGGTCAGGACTATGTATGTGACTGTTGGGTGTATTTATTAATTATTATTTGGGTGTATTAATATTGATTTGTCTCGAGTGTGTGCTTGTAAAGAGTTTGTGTTGAAAAGAGCAACACTAGAGTTTCTTGCCCGTTCTTATCTAGTGAAAACCGCTTTCCGAACCGGGTGGTAGAACAAAAAATGACTGAATCTATTATAGTTGAACATTTTAATGGATTCAATAAATTATTATCTTTTGTATTTAACTAAAGTCTTATAATATTTACAAGACTCCATGTTAGTGTGGGGTCAGGACTATGTATGTGACTGTTGGGTGTATTTATTTATTTGAGATATAAAACTCGTATGGTACTGTGGGTCTATGTATATCTCTATGTACTCTACAGCCTCGGTGGCTGGATGGTTAGACGCCGACTATGAAACGAGAGGCCGCGGGTTCTCCACACCGAAACAAATATTTGTGTGATCCACAGGTATTCGTTTCGGGTCTGGGTGTTAGTGAGATCGCCAAGTCTCATAATTTCTACTACACAACACTTGATCTTAGTTTGTGGTCAGGACTATGTATGTGACTGTTGGGTGTATTAATATTGATTTGCCTCGAGTGTGTTGTGACTAAAGCCTTACGTGCTTATAATAATAATAAATTATTTAGCAAAAGAAAATAACAAATCATTTTTTCCTTAACAGGCCACTTTAGTTTACAAACCTATTTTAGTTATCGAATGTTTTGTCCCTTTCGAACGAATTGTAAATTCAGTCTGAGCGAAGAAGACAAGGCAGTTCTAGAGTGGAGGCCACGTACAAGCTAGCGAAGTGTCGGACGTTCACCCATGAGGTGGGCTGGATCGCAGGAAGTCGCTGGAGGCTGCTTCCAACAGGTCTATGTGGAGATCTATGGGGGAGGTCTATGTACAGCAGTGGACTTCTTTTGGCTGAAGAGAGAGTTTGTTTGTGGGACTCTGTATATCTTTAATACCGGGTATATCAAGACTGCGACCGAAAACGAAGCCGGGTGGTAGTTTTTGTGGTTACGGACACAATGCAAATAAAAATTTCGCAAAATAAGCGACAGTTTTTTTTTTATTTTTTTTAAAATTCGTTGTTTGGTTAGCAAATACCTAGTTATTGCGAAAATAATAATTTAATACCTAACGTACCATTGCGTCTTAAAAAATAAAAAGGTGTACATCATTATTTTAGCAAAACTATGTAATTATCACCCAAATACGACGATAAGTAAAAAATACCAAAAAAAAGTTGACGATTTCTTTTGCGAAATTTTTAGTTGCATTGTGTCTAAAGTCACTAATACTACCACCTGGCTTCGTTTTCGGTCGCAGTCTTGATATACCCTGTATATTACTTTAGTATTCGACAGCCTACGTGGCGCAGTTGGTTAGACGCCGGCTGTGAAACGCGAGGCCGTGGGTTCGATCCCCGCACTGAAACAAATATTTGTGTGATCCACAGGTATTTGTTTCGGGTCTGGGTGTTTGTGAGACCGAAAAGTCTCGTATTCCTGATACCCACAAGACTCGATCTTAGTGTGGGGTCAGGACTATGTATGTGACTGTTGGGTGTATTTATTTATATATTGTTTACAGAAGCCAGCGTGTTCCTCCCGGATCGCAGCATCACGAATCTCTCATCTCTGGAGGCTGGGGAGCGAGAGATCGAGTCGTTCAAGCGATTCGATTTTTATTTTGAACCGCCGCAACACAAACCTAAAGTTCAACTGGATGTGAGGGATATCGCCGCCGCGCTGAGGCATAACCACAAGTAATACATCTAATTATTTATACAGGGTGAGTTTTTTCAAGTGGTTGTGCGCCAAATCCGAAATTATAGCGAAAATTATTCCGTATGACATCACTTTTCAGAATTTTGTAGTTATAAGCAACATTATCGAATTATGTAGTAATACAGCATGTTTTGTTTTTCCAAATGATCGGGTTCGATTTCTAACTAGGATTGTTGGTGCATCAAAAATCGAAGTATGCAGTTTTAGTTTTTATCAAAATCGGCCTTGAGACTCCTTCCAGCATTTTTGTACATAATATGTACATCATAGTTTTGGATTTGGCTATCTACGACCACCGGAATAATTCACCTATATACAGGGTGTCTATAAATCAATGTCAAGCCGAAGTCGGATGATGGGGATAACAGAGAAGGGTATTTATAAATTATTAGTATTCAAAAAAAATAATTATTTTTATGCATAAAAAATAATTTTAGTGACATTCTGACCACTTTAAAATTTTGACCAAGTGCGCCATTTTTTATCTCGTGAGCCAACGTTGTATATTACCTTTTTTTGAGTAATTCTTTTAATATAAATGTCAATAATAAAGATAAGTGACGTATAATTCGTCTACGATGTTCTATCGCTGAAACACCGTTATAGTGCGTGGTGATTAACTATCAATACACACATGACTCCGAAAAGTCATATAAAGAAAATTCTTAAGGCTCTTTTACGATATTCTGTCGCCGAAAGCGCTGTTGTCAAAATAATAAGAATAGTTTTTCTCTCTTCACATTTTATTGCATTGGACATGTTAATACTATTAAATTACGAGTATAAATGCTTGTATATATTATGAAAACATATCTCAAACAATGCGGTAAACTGATATTTATAAAATTTTATTTTTAGTTCCAAATTTCGCCACAACAAGAAATTTTAGATGTCTACTTTTTTGACAAATTCATCTTTTTAATGACCATTATGTTAAAAATAAGTGACAGATTTTTTTCTGGGGTTTGCCATTATCCATCCTATCACCGAATTTCGGCTTAGCGTTTATTAATATGACATCTGTATATACCCAACATGCGACAAATAGACATACAGTTAGACAGATGTCTAGAATCTAGATATACGGCCCTATTCATAGACAGTTTTAAAACCTGTTTTAGTTATCGAATGTTTTGTCTTCTTCGCTCTAAATGAATTCAAAAGTCGTTCGAAAAGGACCAATTCGATAATTAAAATAGGTTTTTAAACTGTCTATGAATACCGCTGAAAGTATACAGGGCTATTTTTAGATAACTGCTGTATTTTATCGAACTCAAGAGAATAATACATTAAAAATATTCAAATTTACACGTAATAAGTCGTTTATTTTCATTTCAAAATCCTAGTCAATGGTCAAATTATACTCAACATCTATAAGCACGGTTGGCGGACATTTTTATATACAGACGCGCGTGTGTGTGTAGTTTATACTATTATGGTGCGTATTGTCTAAGTATTTTTTTTTGTGAGGATAAAAATGACTGAATATTTTGAAAAAAAAAAATTACATAATCATGATTGTGAATCTCCTGTTCAAATTTGAATACTATATTGAAAATAACCCTGTATCTAGCAGCCATATTTTTGGTTCTGTCGGGTAATCACTAATATCTATATGATTCCGATATTTGAATCTTATTACTAGCAATAAAGTAGATTTTTACATAACGCTATGAAATGTGAAAAATATTGTAATATCCGTTGTGCTGAACTGCTGTTTGAATTATGACAAATATGTCTAAGAAGTAAGTAAAAAGTATTAAATTGCATGTTCTCTCTCACTCACTCACATAGTGATGAAAAGAGATAGAGTATAACAACGCATTGTAATATATTTATTGTCTTATTTCTACCAAATGTGATAAAAAAACTAATAAATATGTGACTTAACATTAAAACGGACGAAATATATTTAAGATACTCAAATTGTGACATAAAATATCGCATGGGTCAATGTATATTGTAAATTACAACTGTATTCTGTCTCTTTCGCTCTTGTAGAGATGAAGAGACAGAATACTGTTAAAAAAAACAAGCGATAACTTGTATTGTGACGAAAACTATCATATGTAAGAACTATGTATATTGTAATTTTCTATGTTCTGTCCCTCTCACTCCGGCAGGGATAGAAAGGGACGGTACACAACTAAATTTATGACAAGAGCTTCAAGAATCACTTGACAGCTCACAAAACTATAAGGAATAGACTATAAGCTCAAATTGACTAGCTGCGTCTCTTTCACTCCTCAAGCGATGGAAAGAGACAGAGCGAGCTCTAATGACGCGATGACGTCACAAGGACGCCAACAATCGGACTGACGTTAGCAAATTGTATTATTAATGAAGAAACATTGATAAAATTATTGAATTCCGTATTGGGGCGACGAGCCGTGTCATGCTGTCGCGCGAATCAGGCGCACACTTGAAAGTAATACAGGGTATATCAAGACTGCGACCGAAAACGAAGCCAGGTGGTAGTATAAGTGACTTCAGACACAATGCAAGTTTCGTAAAAAAAGCGTCATTTTTTTGTAATTTTTTACTTATTGTATTTGCGTGGTATTATTAAAAAATGCAAAAAAAAATGACTGTTGCTTTTTTTGCGAACATTTAAGTTGCATTGTGTTTGTGAATACTAAAACTACCTTCGTTTTCGGTCGCAGTCTGGATATACCCGGTATATTCAGTCGACAGACAAAATTAAACAAGGTTTACTATTAAAGAAACGCAATTGGACAATTAATAAATCATTTTTGATACACCTTGTTGAAAATATTTTCGTCGATTGATAGTCCTGATTTCAATTGCCTTCACGGACATATTAATAGTTTTAAAACCCATTTTAGTTATCGAATGTTTTGATCTCGCTCAAACTGAATTCAAAAGGTTCGAAAGGGACAAAACTTTCGATGACTAAAATAGGTTTCAAATAAGGATGTATATGTAAGGAGAGTTCAGTGTGTTTTCTGATGTATGGATCGGTGTGGAGTCGATGGTCGCGCGTCAGTTAATATTAATAGTGATCTGTCGTCTGCGTTGAAGGTTGTAATTGCTAAGTAAAGTGTATATTATAATAGCCGAGAATTGTGTTTTATTTCACTACCCTCCCCTCGCCGTCCAGCCAGGTGGAGTAACGCAGGTTGCTGGCAGATGCTGGATGCGACAATCCGAAGACATAGTACTGGATATGGCCTCCAATTGAAATGGCGCAATTGGAGGCCATGTCCAGTACTATAACGGACAAAATTAATAAGCGATCCCAATCCCTATCCAAGGATCGATCCGGAAAATAGACCAATCAGAACACATCAAATGTGAGCGTGTCGACAATACCTTGAGCCCATTGGTCTATTTTCATGATCGATCTTTAGATAGACATGAAGATCGTTTATTAATCTCGGCCATAAAAGGCTGATTATGATGATATTGTGTTTTGTTGTACTACCCTCTACATTCTGTATCAGCCCATATACGTCCCACTGCAGGGCACGAGCCTCCTCTACAATCCAGAGTACGATTGAGATATGTTAGGCCATATAGTCCACGCTGGCCTAGTGCGGGTTTGCGGACCTTAGAAATTCTTGCAGAGCGCTATGGTATGCAGGTTTCCTCACCATTTTTCTTCATCGTTATGGTGCGTGGTGGGTATACACACATGGCTCAGGAATGTCGGAGGCCCTGGGATTTGAACCTGCGACCAGTGAGAGCATGTTGGCAGCCGCGTCTGGTCCGTTACCAACAGGCGACCCCTATACACAGCGGTTAAAGATCCGTCAGTTAAAGTTATATAAAGTACAATTGACTAATATTGTTTCTATTCACACTTAAGTTTCGATCTACCCCGTTTAGCAGTACTTAAGGATACAAGTGAATGGTGGGACCCGGTATTTTTTTTTTTTTTTTATTGTAATGAATGGCGAAACGAGCATGCCATTCGCCTGATGGTAAGCGATACGACCGCTCATGGACAGTAGCAAAACCAAACACCGTGAATTACAAAGCAATGCTTGGAATTCTACTGCGCTCGCCATCCTGAGCCATAAGATGTTAAGTCTCAATATGTCCAGTAGTTACTCTAGCTACCATGTCCTTCAAACCGGAACACAATGCGCATGTAATGTAATAAATAAAACGAAAATCAGTCTTATCTAGTTTATTGATTCATTAAAATCATATTACTAAATACTAAATTAAACTAATGCATAAATTTTACAATATTTTCAAATATTACTTTAAGGTAAGGAGTACCATCTTATAATAAAAAATAGACTAAATTATAACCGAATTAATAAAAACAACAAAATACATACTATAGAACATAGAAGCTCCTTTATTGAAGTCACTTAAGAAATTGAATCGCGATAAAATCCGTAAAAAATAGTTTTATTTCAATGTAATTCGCGTAAATCTAAGAAACTACTATGAAGTCAGTTAAATAGTAATATTTCTGATAAGAGTTTCTTTGACCGCGATAATCTCAGTAACTAATGGTTCGAATTGAAAAATTCTTTTAGCGTTAGATAGTTCATTTATCGAGGAAGGCTATAGGGTACTTCATATCCCGGGAAAATATAAACCGGGACATTTATTCCGGAAAAACTTTTTCACGCTGACAAAAGCACGAGCAATACCGGCATTTATAGACAAATTGTTCTGCACAAAGATGGTACTCATTACATTAAGTATAATATTTGTACATTTCGGCCTTATTAATAGATTTAAAACCCATTTTAGTTATCGAATGTTTTGTCTTCGCTCAAACTGAATTCTAAAGTCGTTCGAAAGGGACAAAACATTCGATATCTAAAATAGGTTTTCAATTTGTCTGAATAAAACCGTTATTATATGAGAGTAATAAGCTCGATAATTCAACATTTTTATGAAACATGGCGTAAATTGAGTTAAAATCTGGGTACATTGTATTACGGTCAAAATTGATTTACAGTAGCAGCCCAACAACGGTAATTAAAAACAGGAAGAATTACCCTAATCTTGGCAATGTAGGGTAATTCTCCCCGGTTTTGGGGTAAATACCAGACTGCGACCAAAACGGTGTCAGGTGGTAGTTTTAGTGATTTCAGACACAATGCAATTAAAAAATTCGCAATGTATGCGACGATTTGAAGTTTCATTATGTTTGGGTCGTAAATACATAGTTAATGCTAAAATAATAATTTAAGCCCTTGCGTACTATTGCGTCTTTAAAAATAAAAACTACGTATTTAACACCGACAGGAGACAGGTAAAAAGTTCAAAAAAAAAATCGTCGCTTTTTTGCGAAATTTTTAGATTTGTGTCTGAAGTTACTAAAACTACAACCTGGCTTCGATTTCGGTCGCATTCTGCATACACCCTGTATAGTTTACAAGGTAAGTACAGTGTGAGCTCACAATCGGGCGCTGCAGGCCCGGGGCTCGTACAAGGGAGTGGTGCGGTGGTGGAGGTGGTGGCGGTGGTGGCGGTGGTGGTGGTGGTGGTGGTGGTGGCTAGGCGTGTCGCTTGTGGTGCGCGTGCGGGGAGTCTGCGCGGCGTCGCTTGCGGCGCGGGGGCGGCGCCTCGCACAGGCCCGCGTGCGCCTGCGCCGCCAGCAACATGCCCAGCTGGCCCTGCGCCTGCCGGACGATGCTTGTACAATACATATACAAGTACACGATACATGCGCACGTGTAACACGCATACATATCTACACACACCCTCACACAAGCATATACATACATACATAGGCACGTTCGCACGCATACATACGCACATACGCACACATTCATATGCACGCATGCATAAATACGCACGCACACATACGCATATAAATAATAAATACACCCAACAGCCACATACATACATGCACGCACGCACGCATAAATACAAACGCACACATCCAGATATTAGTATGAATTTTACGGTATATGGTCATAAATCTAGGGATTTAACTATATCAAGGGTACAACCATCTTATTGCTATATTTGCATGATAAAGAACTAAGGGGTAATACATAAATTACGTCACACGGGGGTCGAAGTGTGACATTGTGGGACAATGGACGGGATGGGTCCAAAATTAGGTGACGTATTTCAGAATCAAAAATATATATAAGTTACATATTTGAACAAGGTATTTATGAAAAAGGAAAAAATATTTGTAAACCTAAAATGTATTTTTTCAGATGTACCATTTAACGTTGTTTTATTAAAAATTTAAACAAATTTCAGAATCGATGTTTCTTTAAATACCTGTGTCAAGGACGGACGATAGAATCATAAAACGTGTGACGTAGTTTATGGATAAATAAAATAATTAAATAAATACACCCAACAGTCACATACATAGTCCTGACCCCACACTAACATCGAGTCTTGTGTCGTATCAGAAACTACGAGAGACTTTTCGGTCTCACAAACACCCAGACCCGAAATAAATACCCGTGGATCACACAAATATTTGTCTCGGAGCGGGGATCGAACCCGGCGTCTAGCTAACGTCAATAAATTCTTACCTCTTCATGCATTTCCTTGGCCATCGTGTAGACGCTGTGTTCACTGCTGTTGTACATCAATGCGTTGGACAGCATTAAAAGCACGTCCCGTTGGAACTCAGCTGTGGTCCTGTCGAACAAAATAAGTGTTTGAAGGATTAACGGACACTCAAACGCTACTTAAATATTTGCACTTAACTGCGCAAGTCCCGCTTGAATGTACTGAGTATTCTGGCGTTTGAGTATTCGAGCGTAATAGTACGATTTGTGACGTATTTAAAAGTAAAGCGTAATAATACGATTTACGCCCGAATACTCAAACGTCACTTAAATATTACGTTACTATTAACTGCGCAAGTCCCGCTTAAATGTACTGGTTAAGCGGGAGGTGGGTTGTTAAGTGTAACTTAATATTTTAATGGCGTTTGAGTATTCGGGCGTCAGTGAGGTATTTAAAAGTAAAAAAATATATTTTAACCTACATATTAAAAATATTAGAGTTTAAACTGGTTTATTTATTTTTTATTTAGATTTAAAAATTGCTTGTGAAAAAGTGTATCTGTAATTATGTCATGTTGTGAGTAACTTTTTAGCAATTTAACAGTTTTTTATTCTAACGTGTGTGTGTTTACGTGGTGTGACTTCATGTGTACGTGTGTGCGTATGCGTTTGCAGGTGCGTGTATTCTTACATGCGTGCATCCGTGTGAGATATTGCTGATTTAAAAATAAACAATTATTACTTAGATTATAAGATTAGCATATAAATAAAATGTATAACATAAATTTAATTCAAAAACAAATACAGTAGTGGGTAGTCAGAAGCGGGCAGATTGTTCACGATTTGGTATAAATAGACCAGCATTACTTGAAGTGACACAGTGTTGTTCGAGTCGTGGAGCAGGACATTACTCTGCCCCCTGTCAGTGTAAATGTGGCTCTGAGTACCATTACAATATAAATATAATTGTTGGTTTACATTGCTTTAGTAATTATATTTGCTTCACTAATTTAATAGTTAATAGAGTGAATCAATGATTAAAATGTTAATTTAAGTATATCAATTAAAGTATAGCAGTGTTTGAATATATTTGTGTTTATGAAAGATATATAATAAATTATATTGGAATAAACAATAAATATGTATTATTATTATATTTTATTTGTATTTTGTGTTATACAACTATAACACGTGCGTGTTCATGTGTACGTGCGTGCGTTCTTACGTGCGTGCATGCGTGCGTGTGTGTGGCTCTGTGTTTAAGTGCGCCTGCATGTGCATGTGCATTTGCATGTGTTTATGCATATGTATGTATACAGGGTTAGTTACTAACGATATATAAAGCTGAAATGGGTATGCTATAATCATCACAATGCACAACTTTTACTATGGCGCCAATTCTGAATACGTGAAAAATAATCTGTATATGTGTGCGACTCACCTGATAACACCATTATCGATGTTCCTGCGTATGGTGGAGAGGTCCATGGGCCGCTTCACCACCATGGAGTACCCCGGCGCCTCCTCGTCGCTGATCGGCCGCAGGAACAGGGACGCGTACTTGTGGGCGCATAGTCTGAAAATATTGGGTATTTGGAGGGAAAATTGTGATATTAAAGTTTTCGGTATATTTTTTATTCATTCAATGTATAAATATTTAATAACTTGAACCCGTAACTATTCAAGTTGGGAATGCATACGTTAATAAATATTTGTACGACAGCTCACATCACTTATGAATTTAAGAAAAGTATAAACTAAATAAAACAATTTAGAAAAGTAATATAAGAAATAATTTTGAATCAATACAGTTTTAGAAAAACATTTATTTTTGTTTTCCTATTGGCGAACATTTTCGTTTGGTTGGTTCGTTCGTTTGCCGAACCTGAAAGACCCCATTAGACCATATGTCGTTTCATACCTGCTATATACAAGCATAACGGACTTCTTCCACAGTCGATGTTGCCTGTCGGCGTCGCTGCCGCTCGGGGACTCCGGCGCTGACGCCTCCGCCGCGCTCTCCGAGCCCGAGCATGCTGCGCACAAGCAGCAGCATCATCATCATCATCATCACCATCATCATCAAGCATAGAAAGTCTAGAGTTCATTCCCCAAGAAACAGTCTGTGCCCAGGTTGGGGGCCTCTGGTAATAGTTGTATCAGCCCATATACCTCCCACTGCTGGGCGCGGGCCTACTCTACAATCGAGAGATTCGATTGAGACGGGTTAGGCCATATAGTCCACCACGCTGGCCCAGTGCGGGTTGGCGGGTTTGGTAATGTCCATGTAAAATTTTTAATAGTCTTACTTTAAATCATAATCATAATATCGTTTATTATGATTTAAAAAAAAAAGAAAATAATATATGATCCGGTAGAAGCCGCGGTCTAGTCTTTACTATTATCATCATTATTATCAGTTATCATTATCAACAATCATCAGTCATAGACAGTGTTAATTATGATCTGGAAGACGTTGGTGTCAAGTCTTTATTATGACCAGTCATCATCATTATAATCATCAACCATCACATAGTCATCATCATCACACTTAGTCATCATCAGTAATTATTACCATCATCATCATTATCAGCAATTATCATCACAAATCATCTTTCATCGCCATCAATCATTATTTAACAACATCATTAACCGTAGGAAGTCCTGTGTTAATAAAGTCTGCCCCGGACATCGATATCAATGTGACACTAGATAAGACATTCAGTACAAAAAATGTGTCCCACCTACTTGCGGTGCATGCACCGCACTTGAATCAGTTTGCTTCGTGACAGTGACAGTGCAGTACACCTTATCGCATACGTTTAAAAGTAATAAATAATTGTTTCGCCGTCAAACCGAAAGCAAATCGTCTGAAGTTACTATATTTAAATAAAATACCAGGTAAGCGATGTAATATTGCAGTGTGCTTTTAAAATACGGCGGCACTTTATTTCTTTGACGTGTCTCGTCTATCGGTAGAATGTAAGTCAATGGCCCCGGATCACATTTTGTATAAGCCCACATACGCCCCGCTGCAGGAATTCTAATTCCACTGATTCTGAAGGTTTTTTAAAGATATAAATAGTACTTACTCCTGGAATCCGATTTCTTCTTTCTCGAATAATCTCGTTTCTTCTTTCCGTCCTTCTCTTCTTCCCGACTCAACTACAAAACAAATATTAAGCTTTCATTGGGCATATGATTGGCTTATTACCATGTCATATTTCACTGTTATTTATCACTAAATAAATGATTATGCACTGAGATATAATTTGACGGCCTCGGTGGCGTAGTTGTACTATGATAGGACTACAAAGGTGAGATCTCGGGTTCGAATCCCGGGTCGGGCATAGTGATATTGGGTTTTTCTATTCATTATCAGCCTGTCAAGAATTTGTGCCCGATATGGCGATAGGCTCGCCCCCTATCACATGGGACGGAACATACAAGGGAAATGTGGGTGTCCGGGTGGCGCCTCTGCCTACCGCTTTTGGGTTAAAGGCGTGAGTTTATGTATGTATGTATATAATTTGTAAGGACTAATATTGTCACAGTTTTTCAGTAATTTTTTTAGTTATTATTATATTCATAAATATTATAACTACCAAAGATATTGAAAATCCTTTCTATGTAAATTATTAGTAAAATACTACCTCCATAGGAGTATCGTCATCTGTCTCAGTGTGGGCATCTTCCGGAGGCCGTTCCTCTTTGATCTGCAGCCCTAGCTCCTCTTTTATCATCTGCTTTAATGGTATTGAATCCTGCGGAAAAAATGGTTAATTATTAATTTGATCTTAAATACACAAAAAGGAAAAACACAATGATATTACAAATAGTAATTTCTATACCCTTGATGTATCGATGATAATCAATTTTAAGAGGCATAAAAATCCCCTTAATATTTTAGTATCAGATGTTAATAGTATTTTAATCTTACAATTTCTGAAAAGTCTAATATCCGTGACTGAAAGGCACCTCTACAATCGAGAGTACGATTGAGAGGGGTTAGGCCACATAGCCCAACACATAAGTAAAAAAGGATTACACAAATAAATAAATAAAAACGCTAGTATAAAAAATAATATGTAAAGGAGAATGCTCATTTTACTATGAAACTTGGTATCGGTGCGAAGATTTTTGTCTCTCGATGTAACCTACTTTTTTTGTAGGGAAAAGTATGTATTTTTAATTAAAATAAACATAATTGCAACCTAGGCCCGGAGTTCTTGGAGAAATGAACTTGAAGTCCAGTCACTCTGGTAGCCCCATTTGTAGTAATGGCTGACGTGTCGTAAAATGTGATGATAAATACTTTATTTTATAAAAATCTGTCGCCCGGGATAAAACAGGAAAACGTTTAAGGACAAACCATAAAAAATGCTATAATGAATTTGAAGCAGTATCGGTATCGGGGTCAAGATATTTTTTTCCGATACCATGAATGGGCATTCTCCTTTCTCACCTCAGCATCTTCATCCTTCCGCAGTTCATCTTCCGTTTTCTCCTCCGCCGGCGCTTCTGCGAAGTCCTGCTTTACTTCTTCTGCTTCGGTTTCTTGTTTCGGCTCTTCTGCGGGTTCTTCCTGGGGAGGCTCGGGTTTGATATCCACTGGCGGTTCGGGGGGAAGTGGGGGATCTGTGGCATAAAATATTTGGTAATATAACTTTATAAAATAAATATATTCGATATTGAAGTATTGTTTTACATATTTTAAATAGGAGTAAGAAAAATTCAAAACGTGTGATGAAAAACTACGATAAAAGTTTTCACAAAAATGTGAGCTATTTTCGTATATATTTATATTATATACTTTAAACAATAAATAATTAATATACTAAAACTTTTCCTGACATATCTGCATTTCACCAAAGAAAACTCGGTACAAATCGGATCAGTATTTTTTGAGTAAATCTCGGACATACATACATGCGGATCGAATACAGAAGCTCCTTATGAAGTCGGTTAATTAGCTTTGATATATAACTTACTAGGCGGCTCCGGGGTCTCTTCCGGTTCCGGTGGTAGCGGTATATTCTCCGGCAGCGGTGGTGGCACTTCTTCCGGCTCTTCCGGAAGTGGTACTTCCTCTTCCGCTTCCGGTTCCTCCGCTTTCACTTCCGGGGGTAAAGGCGGTTGCGGCGGCTGCGGCGGGGGCTCGCTTGGATGTGAAGAGTGAGGATTAGAATAAATTGGAGGAATTATCGATTAAGGAAATATGGATACATAAATATATGTATATTAAAATGAGTCATTTAGTATTCTAAAAGATTAAATTGTATTTTAGATAATAATATATCACCCACCTCTCCTCTTCCACGACAGGCGGCTGTACTTCCTCCTCGACCTTCACTTTCTTTTCCGGGTGCACTTCCGGCTCCTCCGGCAGCGGTTCCGGGTCTTTGATCTCTTCTTTAACCTGCTATGGGGGGTAATAGCTGAGATATTTTTAAAATCGATAATCAAATCGTCTCATTTTTAATGAAATAAAATAATTTTTACAGTTTTTATTGCGGAATTGTTTTAATTTTTACATTTTTTAACTTCTTTTAGATTCCGCCCCGTGACATCGAAAGCTGCAAAGTAATCGAAATGTCGGGAAGTAAAAAAATGAAGAAATTAATCTAAATCTGTGATAAAATCCATAAAAATTTGATTTATTTCAATGTGTAACATTCGCGTAAATCTTAGAAACATTACGTCACATATTTAATAATATATTTTAAAATCTTAAATTAACTTTTAACACAATCCAAATACCATAATTTAAATATACAACTAAAAACATTGCTTTTTTTAACACAATTATCCTAAATAAAACATCCACCAACCTTCTGATCTTCAGGCTGTATAACCTTAATTTCCGTAGTGGGGAACTTGACTTCCGGGAACGCGATGCGGACCTCCGTTTCCGCTGTCAGTTCCGGGGTGACCGGCACGGGCGGAAGCTGTGGTATCGGTTCTGACGTTCTAACTGCTTGTAGAGTTTCCGCTGGTTCTTCTTGTGTCTGAAAATAAATTATTTTGAAATAAAAACTATTTTTTACGGATTTTATCGCGATTTGGTTTAATTTTTTTTACATTTTTTAACTTCCCGACGTTTCGATTGCTTTACAGCTTTCGTGGTCACGGGGCGGACTGAGGTATTAATTCATCCGCTCAGTGACTGTTACAATTAAACTACCCTTAATTTACAATTTAATTGTAACATTCGCGTAAATTATTCGCGACGATATTCGTGGGGTGGCTGGTAGCGGTTGGCGACGATGGGCTGAAGATCGAGCCCAGTGGCGTGCTATGGGAGAGGCCTATGTCCAGCAGTGGACGCAGAAGGGCTGATGATGATGATGATGATGATTCGCGTAAATCTAAGAAACCATTATAAATTATTTTGTCGGCGAGATTGGGTATAATTCACACTCAATATATCGACGTTAAGCGACAGCTTTTCATCATCCTTTTTCCTTCTCTCACTCCTCTCGATGTGATGGGCATATACCATCATGACCTGTTAGCACGTGTGCCAGATACATAAACTCACGACTGCCTCGGTGGCGTAGTTGTATTACGGTACGGTAACAAAGCTGAGGTCTCGGGTTCGAGTCGCGGGTCGGGTGAAATGATATTGGATTATTCTATTCATTATCAGTCCGGAGTCAGGAATTTGTGCCCGATATGGCGATAGGCTCGCCCCCTATCACATGGGACGGAATATACAAGGCGAAATGTGGGTGTCCTAGTGGCGCCTCTGTCTACCCCTTCTGGGATAGAGGCGTCAGTTTATGTATGTATGTAGTACCACCACGCACTATAGCGGTGATATGGGTTTATGTATGTAAAGGCGTGTGCCAGATGTATGCAATAAATAACAAGTACAGTGCTATGTCCACCAGCCAAACTGAACAGCGTGGTGGAGTGTACTAACCCCTCTCAATCGTACTCTCGATTGTAGAGGAGGCCCGTGCCCTGCAGTGGGACGTATTTGGGCTGATACAGAAAGTACTTAAAAAGGTTAGAAAAGTCCACCACACTGGCCTAGTGCGGGTTGGCAATTGTTTTTTAAATTATATTACAGTTAATTAAATTGAGCAACAAAATATATTATTTGTCTATCGCGAAACTAAAGCAGAAAAGGTTTTAATAACTCACATTTTCGATCTCATGTGATGTGACCGGTTCTACATCCACAGTTTCTACGGGTATTTGTTCATCCTGAAAAAGATATGAGAAAATGTTATAACATTCATACAGGGTGTATCAAGACTGCGACCGAAAACGAAGCCAGGTGGTAGTATTAGTGACATCAGACACAATGCAACCAAATATTTGGCAAAAAAAAATTTTTTTTTTTGAATTTTTGACTTATCCTCTGTTTGAGTGATGAATAAAATAATAATGTACACTTTTCTTTTGAAGACGCTTGGGTCTAAATTACTATTTTCGTAAAAACTAGGTAATTACCACCCAAACATGATGTTTAAAAATTGCAAAAAAAAAATTGTTATCTGTAGTCTATCCGTATTTCAATAATTTCTTCGTTTAAACAAGTAGAATACGTTAAGAAAGTTATCAGTACCTTTACAATCTGTATGTCTGTATCAGCCCATATACATCCCACTACTGGGCACGGGCCTACTCTACAATCGAGAGAATTGATTGAGAGTGTTTAGGCCACATAGTCCACCACGCTGGCCTAGTGCGGGTTGGCGGACTTACATACCGTAGAAATTCTTTTAAATCGCTACGGTATGTAGGTTTCCTCACGATGTTTTCCTTCACCGCAATTACCTTTACAATAGCTTGTTCTATTTCCTCCGTAGCGGCCTCCATGTTCTCCTCCGGTGCCCTCTCCATTTCCTGCTCATCTTTCTTAGTCAGCACTTTTTCCGCTACCCTGAAAAAGAAAAATATGTTAGTCATAAAACTATGTTAGAATATTTTCATACCTATAGGTAGATCAAAAACCTTGAAAACTAAAATCGCGATTTTCGTCAAAACTATCAGGCAGTTATTTTTCATACTTGGTACAATGTTACCTGGGGTGATGTGAAACATGTCGGTTAAATTAAATACCCTATGTCAATATGACCCTGCTTACTACCCAGGGTTAGGCTGAAAGTGCATAGCCGAATTGTGAATGCTTTGCTCATAATTAACAACTTTTACTATAGTGGCAACCCTGAAATACCCTGATATTGACATCACCCTGTATCATCATCATCATCATCATCAGCCTATATTAGTCCACTGCTGGACATAGGCCTCCTCAAAATTGCGCCATTTCACCCTGTCTTCGGCTTGTCGCATCCAACATCTGCCAGCGACCTTTCGCAAATCGTCACTCCACCTAGCTGGAGGGCGTCCTACACTACGCCCTGTATATTCACCTGGTATTCTTATGCAGCACGGGCGGTATGTGTATGTCGATGTCCTTGAAAGCATACACGTCTTCCGCGTTGATCTCGATGTCATCAAGGTCAAGTGCGGGGGCGGGCGCGGGGGGAGGCACCGGTAGGGGCACTGGAGGAGCGTTGGCTGGGGGCAAAGAAATAATAAAAGACAGCCAAACTTCAATAGAGAAGATGGTTTGAAGCTTGCACAAACTTGCCATGAAATTCACGGCGCTTACAACCTTTTCGTCACGAGAAAACTACACCCTGAAAGCGGTCTAGCGCTGCATGTTTGTACTGTATGGTTAGATGAAGAATTATTGTTTCCACGCTGCAGCGCACTTTAGTTGAAATTTTTACCAAAATGGAACATGACATTTGTTCGGGATGGCTTCTCTATACGTAGTAATATTAGCTCAATGTGGTTCCGCCAAACTTTTGTCTCGGTGCGGAGATCGAACCCGCGGCCTCTCGTTTCACTAACCAAAATATGCAATTTAATTGCAATATTTCCTTGAAACCACCCCATTTACATCCCCTCTGTTGACAAAACTAAACCGGTTAAACTTGTTTTCATACCAGACGGTCATCATATTATTGCTCAGAAAGGGTTTCGTCAGTTTTTGGGCCATTTTAAAATTTATTGGACTGATGTAGTGTGCTCTTAATGTGGGTATACGTGGTTGTGAAATTATGTTAGTTGACCCACGGAAGGACAAAAAAGTGACGTAAAAAAACCTTTAAAATAATATAAATATTTAATATAGACTACAAATAAACACTACAAAGTAAAAACTAGTGCAAACATGACGTTACGAGTCTAACTGCCGTACTCAGAGACGTTTAATGACAATTAAATCATTACTTAGTGTAGAAATCTATCCAGTGAAATATTCAGTGGGTTTATCGTTGAATTTAATTTTAATCCTTTTTTTGTGTTTTTACGGCTGACGCAATACATTGTATTTAGCCAAGCCCCCACCAACTTTATATTAAATAAATATAAACCTTTTAACTTGTCTGCATAATTATTTTTTACTTTGTAGTCTATTTTTTATTCCGTAGTCTTACATTCCTATCAGTAGTCAGCATACTAACAGCAAATTTATCTCTAATTTAGTTATTCTAACAAAACCATAAACAAAAAAACATATTATTATTATTACTTACCATTTAACTGATGTTCAATCTGCTGCAGTTGACTTTTTATATGTTCTATAGCGGCATGTTTGCTCTCATGTTGCGAGCACGTCGTGACTGACTTCTCTAGGAGCATAGACAACGTGGGCGCCGTCACTGACGGAGACACCGTCTCTGTGCCATAGACAATTTGTGTAGTGTAGTGTAGTGTAGGGGTTTGTAGTTTTTTGATTATTTGTTTATGCGGATCTTTATGTAAATTATTTGTCAAAATGAAATTAAGGGATTCAAGATAATAATAAAAGTGGAATTGAAATTAAATATTAATTTATTATAGTGGAATTGAAGATTTTTAAAAGCCCTCTGTAAAATTGTTTGTTAATAATTGCTAAATATTGAATAGAAACTAAAACAATTTTTTGAAAAATTGACGTTACAATAATAATGCAGTATTTAGATTTTACACAACAAATTGGCATAACATTTTTCGACAATTGGCCTTTTTAATATCATATGTGCCTTTTTTTACACAATTTAATAATCTTACGTGACATTTTTTCAGATTATTTATCACCTTGTTATAAATTCTACTTTGTGACATATTTAATAGCATTTTACATTTTATCACCTTTTTAAAATCATAGCAAAATTTTTCAGCCTAAAAATCCAACAGCGTAGAAATTTGTTTAAACGCTCACCGACAACATTAGCAGGGTGTGATATGTGCTGTGGCGTTGTGACAACGGGTGAAGATTTCAGCAGTGACGTTAACAACGGCGATGAAGGAGGCACCGGCGCCGGCGCAACTGTAGATACAAAAAGAATATTAATTTAAAATTCGTTTAACTAATTTGTAATTCAACCTGGTCAAAAGTCAAGATCACAAGATTACAAGATCTCTTGAATCGTTATTTTCTGCTACCACCGCTTCGGAACGTGTTGTAGCTGTGAAGAAGAAATGGCGCAAGAAACTCCCTCAGCAACACGAACTGTCTTCTTTTTCTTTTCTTTCTTTTTTTTAAAGCCAGTTTAAAATACAATGTCACAATATTGTCTCACAATAACCAATTGACCTAGTAACTGTATCAAAAACTACCCACCACAATTTTTATAATAGGGTATTTGACTCATTTTTTTTATTGTATTCATCAAAAAGTATCCATATCCAAAATCTAGCAAGCAAAGAATTTTGTAAATCCATTCAGAATTAAACAATTTAGAAACGTTTTAAATCTTGTAGTGGGGGCAAAAGAAAAGGGATGCAAAACAAAATTAGTGACTGAATTAGTGACTGTGAATTAGTCACTATTCTTAATTTGCATTATAGTGCATTGTGAAAGAGACGGTAAGATGTCCCCACTACATCCCCACTCTTTCATTTAAAAAACTAATATTTGCCTCATGTTACAAGCTACTTTATCACTGTTTTCACAAAAATGTTTTGTTTTAATGGTACCTGTGTTTGTCTGCAAAATAATACAAAAATTCGATGATACGCAAATACCCAATTGTATACTTTATGTGCGATGTTATCGTTACTTTGTAATAAACGTATAAATGTGATGATAATTTAACAAAATGTTAATAGGTTAAGATCGGTGCATGTACTTAATTTATGCTCGCCCAAGTATGTATAAATGTTGGATTATACTCGGATATGTTTCTCAGTAAGTGATATTATGTAATCTTATGAGAAATTAGTCTTAAACCTTAATTTTATTCACGTATATACAATCTACGGAGATATTTGCTAATGCGGATATTTTTCCAGGCGGAGACATTTGTCAATGCGGAGGGACTATGCGGAAACTGATCCATATCGACAGTGGTCAATACGGATGGATATTTGTCTATTTGGATTTTTGACTACACCTATATTTGTCAATGCGGATAGATTGACTTGATAAATTGATCAATATACATATTAGATCACGTGGAGTTATGTCGACGTGTAAACTCATTGTTGCGAATGGATATGTTTCTACACGAATTTTCTTAAATTATTCTGGTCAAGCTAGTGTAACCGACTCGTTGAGCTTCGGAGCTCGGTGTTGATTCTTTGTTGTTTATCCTGTCTAACAGAAGTTGAAGTGGTGTGGGTGTTGGAAAGTCTCTAAAGAAACTAAATTCTTACCCGGTGAAGTAGGTGTGCTAGACTGCGTGGGTCTCCACGCCCTGTCGGCTCGAGCGCGTCTCTCCTCTCTTTCCTTCAGCCAGGCGGCGCGACGAGCGTTCTCTCTCTCTTTCGCTCGCTTGGCCGCTTCGATGTTGTTGTATATCTCACGGAGACGCTCTTCGGTGGTATTCGGGTTGCGAGCTTCGGATATTTCACCCTGGCGGGGGGAGTAGCGCACAATTTTACATAGAACTAAATGTAATCAAGTGTCCAGAGCACCACAAACTGGTTGTAAATACATATAGTCAAGTTAGGATGAAATTACACTAGCGAATCTCACTATGACAAGACCTTAATCACTGGCTACAATTATTGCTACATATTTTAACATCCTATATCTGTTTCCTGTCTTCCGGCATATGAAATCCACTGAGGAACAAATTATTTTTGATTGCATAGCCTGCCATGTACATCCACATTGCTGGATCATGGAAGTCTTGCAGGCCTATCGAATTGGGAAAAGTGCCGGAAGGAAATGGGTATTGGGCATCCAAGAGCGAGAAAAAGAGACCAAAGAAGCAACAAAACAAATAAGTATGAGTAATCGCATACCTTTACCATCTCATATTGCTGATTAAGATCTGCAACAGTCTTCTGTATCTCGACAATACGCTCCTGAGTCAGTCGCTTCAGTATGCTCTCCTGTGGGGTCTCGACTGCGCCTTCGGAGCTCCGCTTCTTGCGTTTAGGAGTCTCCACGTGCTCTAGTAGGGCTCCGTACTGAGCTGCGCAGCTGGAAAAGAATAAACAATAAATAAATACACCCAACAGTTACATACATAGTCCTGACCCCTAAATATCCTGCCTTGTGGTATCAGAAAATACGAGACTTTTCAGTCTCACCCAGACCCGAAACAGATACCTGCGGATCACACAAGGTGCGTTTCATTGATACCAAATGTACTACAACATCTATCATACAAAAGAGGCCTGAGATACTTTTAGTGGATGTTTTAGCAAAATGTTCGCGCGATTTTTACATTCGCTATTGCATTTTAAAAATGAATATGAATTAAGGAGTATCTAATCCGATAGATACTAGCTACTCTTTAATAGACAAGGTAAAATTGTAGTATACCTTTTTTGGGAGTACCAATCTGGAGGCCTGTTAGGTTCCCCAACAGTTTTTAAGGCACGGGAGACTGACATCCAGTTCTGGTCGCCACTCCTGACCACAGCGGAGGCTAGACATAGTTGCTCGCGGATATTCCACGTATCCAAAGGGACCCTTTTTAATTGAAGTCGTTCCTGTATCGAACTCATGTTTGGTTATTTTCCACACTCACACACGAACTATTCACTTGTTATGTAACTTTATCTCATTAAAAACACTTCACTTTTCCTTTTAACATGTTTAAATTAATCTACGGGTTTCAAGTTTATTATTATTTTGATATTTCACACACGTTCACAACAAATTCAACAGTGCAAAACAATAAACCACAGACTAAACAATAAAGTATAAACAATGCGTTTAGTCAACTTGGTTTGGGTGATGGATGCTAGTCTTTTGAGTAAAAATGATATCTATTCTCTTTAGCCGATTATTGATTTAACTTGGTTATTTTTTTGTTATGAAATTGCTTATTAAAATATGCCTATTTAAGTTTCTAAGATAATTTTGCTACATAATTTGTCTGTATGGATCTTTTGAATTAAATAGTCGTGTCATAAATGCTTTTTATGGTTTTGAGTTTTTCTAGTTTCAATTTTTTTTATTTTAAAATAAACACAATTCAAACAATATTTATAATTGTGCAGAAGTAAACACACGAATCCATTTTTGCTCAAATATGCAATTGAATAGATAAATCCATTTAGTCGATTTTAGACAAAATATCTTTACGCTGAATAAAAATGAGAACCCCAACGCCACCTCGAAATGGTGCCCGTGAGCGCCATTTTGCATGCAAAGTGTTTTCGAGTTACGTCGAATTAGTGAGTCTATAATCAATAATGAAAATTGAAGTTATTTTCAAATTGTTTGGCCCATGAAAGTAAGTAAACATGTTTGTATTTATTTATTCCTCATGAATAAATGCTACTTTTTGATACTTAAAGGTTTAATAACCATATTCCATCATCGTTGTATATTATGATAGTTAGAGGCCTCATTGTATGCACAAAATCAATGGCTATTAGTTGCTGTGGATATAACTGATTTTTAAATCGCAATAAAAAGGTTCTTAATTGTTTTGCTTGTTAAATATTATTATTAAAAACGCTTATTGAATAGATAGAAAGACAACAAGTATGTCTGTGTTTAAGCATCAGTATTTATGAGATTAAATTCTTGGATAAGTTAGAAATCATATTCATATTATTGGTTTCAAAGAATTAATAGGCCCTTTAAAATTATATCCTCACTCATAAGCTAAATGTAAGTTAAATTCCCATTAAATCTCCACTCAAACATAGTTTTTATATTAAAATAATAATTAAAATTGATTATATTTCATCCTAAATATTTCTTACCTCTATTTTAAGACCCTAGTAATACAATAAAATGTTTGAGTTTGTGTGTTATTGATAGTTCTCCAATTTTATTTATTAGTGGTGTGTAAAAATGATTATATTGCACTCTGGGAAGCAGAATACAGTCGGAATAGAACATCAAATTGTGAGTGGTAGTTTCCTCTTGCTACCTGATAAAGTTTTGCTGGTCTTTTCATAACTGGATCTATGCAGGCACACTCGAAAGGCAAAATATAAGCTTTACACATAGGTATTGTAACCAGAGTAACTACTGGACATAATGAGACTTAACATCTTATAGCTCAGGATGGCGGAGTGGAATGCCAATCATTGCCTTGTAATACATGGTGTTGTTTGGTTTTGCTACTGTCCATGAGCAGTCTTATTGTTTACCATCAGGGGAATGGCATGCTTATAAAGAATAAAGAATGGCTTTATATAAAAAAAATATTTCATTGTTTTGGCAATATTTTTAGTATGTTAGAAACAAGTACTTTTTGCACTAAGGTATAAATTTAAAAGAATATTCAAGTAGTCTTACAACAGAGAGTAGACAGTAGAATAGACAGAACAGAAAACAGTGTTTGAATAACTACAAAATACAAGTTTTTTTAACGTTTCGAATAATAATGTGACTGCTTTAAAGCCGTTAATTTATTTCATTACATGCTTTATGATGTTATCTGCCCACCATAATATATGGATATCTATACTATTTTTGACCTTATAATTCATTTTTTTTATGGCATAGCAGTGGATTTTCTATAGTTTATCATAATATGGTAAACAAATTCCCATTTCGCTGTTTTCTGGGCGGAGTGTCGGAACTACATTTACTCCTGCTGCAGGGAGCTGGCTAAAAAACCTAGGCATAGAAGTTTGATTCATGCAGAATGCGATACCCAATGATAATTATGAGCTTAGCATAATGAAGAATATTGTTTTTTTTTCAGGACCTAAGAGATGTATGATGTGAAGGCGTGCAGAGGTTGCCTGTCCACCAATGGCAACCTCGAGAAACTTAATAATATTACAAAAAAGATATACTCAGCTGTGACAGGAATTGCGGTATTCATAACTTACATACACACATAAACTCCTTCTTTGGTTTTACTTCTTTACTTAGATAAAAACTTTACTTCCATTAAATTTATTTGTGTTTTTCCTTTCTTCCTTGGACTATTTTTATTCGTACATCCTGGTTTACCCATAATTCTTACTTTAATCATAGAATATACTTCTCACTGGTGGTAGGTCTCTAATATGTGAGAGGCCGCCTGGGTAGGTACCACAGCACTGTCCATTTCTCCAACAAACAGCAGTGTAAATGCACTGTTGTGTTCCGGTTTGAAGGACATGTAGCCAGAGTAACTACTGGACACATAATATCTTATGCCTCAGGACGAGCGCAGTGGAATTCCAAGCATTGTTTTATATATGGTGTTGTTTGGCCTTCAAACTGTCCATGTGCGAATCGCTTACCATCAGGCGAATGGCATGCTGGAACAATTTATTTGTTCTGTTTCAGGTAACCGAACTAGATGGTCTACCGAGTTATCTATGCGCAGAATGCCAGGGGAATATAAAGAAGGCTCTGGTATTCAGACGAAGATGTAGAAGAGCCTATTATGTCATGAAAGAGATTATGTCTCTGAAGAAACAGGTATGTGTTATTTCTATTTGTCTATAAACTATACATATAGGTTGTCTACCAAATTGTCTAAATATTTACATTGCTTTGGGTTTTCTCCTATAGTCCCGCTATATTAGTTTTTCTCATTTATCTTCCATTTACAGACATCGATCGGCTAAAAAAATATTATATCTGTATTAGTATGTATGTAGTATTTACTATCTATAGTTATTTTGTGGGTAATGTTATTGGGTATATAATTAGTAATAGTTTTAAGTTAGAATAAGTTACTTTATTTTCATTGTATACCTGTTTTTTGCCATTAATAAATTAAAAAATTAAAAAACAATCTAAATATTATATAATAAAAAAACTTCATTTTTCAGGTAACCCTAAACGATATAATGATGGTAAGCAGAAAAAAAACGAACTTGGCATCACCATACGCCATCTCAAAACCACAGAACACTACATGTTTCGCAATAGCACCAAAAGTACCGGACGTAGACACACTAATAGAAACCATAGACAAATACCAACCTGAAGACACGCCGACAGAACTCTTTAGGGAGGAGATAGATAAAGAATCATCGATATTCCACATCGATATACCTCCGCAAATGTATAATTCCGAATTCAATTATACTACATCACTACAAACAAAAGTTGAAGATAAAGAAGAAGTGCCGGATGAACCTGTTGATGCTGATGATGCTAATGATGCGGACAATGATTTTGAAATGCCAGATTTTACTGAAGATACCGAAGAAGTGTCCAAAGAAGAGGAGGCAGAAACGGAAGAAGAGGAAAAAGAAGAAGAGAAAGAACAAGAAGTTGTAGAGAAAGAAGAAGCACCAAAGAAGACAAGGATTAATGTAACCAAATCTATTAATGACACTAGTGATGCTTTGGCAAATTGTCATATTTCAGTGCTAACGTTGAAACAACAGAAAGATGCGTTCGATGAATTGTTGCAAGAGCCGACCTTCCGGACAGCGATGTACAAATGCGCGTTATGTGTGGTGGTAATGCTGGATTTAGAGGAACTTTTAAAGCACGTGAAAAAGCATAATGCTGGGGTTAGTCTTTATATTCACTGGTCTTTATACAGGGTATATCAAAACCGCGACCGAAAACGAAGCCAGGTGGTATTATTAGTGACTTCAGACACATCGCAACTAAAACATTCGCAAAAAGAAAGACAACTTTTATTTTGTAATATTTTACTGATCGTCGTATTTGGGTAATAAATACATAGTTTACCTGAAATAATTTTCACCTTTTCATTACGAAACACGCAATGGTACGCTAGGGTTAAAATTAATAAAATTAATTATGCTACAAGTGATTAGTTAATAAGTGTAATATATTATATTGATACTTAGTATTAAATAGCAAAATAAGTTAAAGCGTCAATATTGCATTAGGGTTTACCTGTAATATATTGTACTGTGGAAATAAAATAAATAAATAAATAAATAAAAATATTTTCGAAAAAACTAGGTATTTACCAGTCACGATGATATTTAAAAACTGGCAAAAATGATCGCCTTTTTAGAGATTTTCTTAGTAGTTTTGTGTCTCATCATCATCATCATCATCATCATCATCATCAGCCCGTTGCAGTCCACTGCTGGACATAGGCCTCTCCCAAGGTACGCCACAGAGCCCGGTCTGCTGCTTTACGCATCCAGTCGCTGCCGGCCCTTTTATGCAAGTAGTCCCGCCATCTGGCCAGAGGACGTCCCATGCTACGTTTTCCAAGTTTTGTGTCTGTAACCCCTAAACTACCACCTGGCTTCGTTTTCGGTCGCAGTCTTGATATACCCAGTATGTGTGAGGTCCCACCAGGCAAGTCCGTCGATCTTGTAGGTTGGCGTCCGACACTTCGCTTGCGTGTACATCCACTCTAGAACCTTCCGGCCCGATTTTGGCAAAATTTTAATACTCTTAGGCTCAGTTGCACAAATTAACTTTACCGATACCTTTGACTTTGAAAACGTCAATCCCATACATTAGCAATGTCAAATACGTCACAAATGTATGGCGATGACATTGTTAAAGTCAAAGGTAGTAGTTTGTGCAATTGGCCCTTAGGAAAATAAACTTGTACCTACATATTTATTTTCACTGCCTTGGTGGCGTGGTTGTACTACGGATTACAAAGCTGAGGTCTCGGGTTAGAATCCCGGGTCGGGCAAAGTGATATTGAGTTTTTCTATTCATGATCAGCCCGGAGTCAGGAATTTGTGCCCGATATGGCGATAGGTTGCCCCCTGTCACATCATGGACCGAACATACAAGGCGAAATGTGGGTGTCCTGGTGGTGCCTCTGCCTACCCCTTCTGGGATAAAGGCGTGAGTTTATGTATGTATGTATGTTATTTTCAGATATTATACCAGTTTACATGTGACGTTTGCAAGATTAAGTTCAAAAGTCAAGAGGGATTGATTATACACACGGCCCATATGCATCTTTATGAGTATAAATGCAAAGATTGCGACTTCAAAACCAGTGACTTGTAAGTTTCATGATTATAACTTCCCAATATGTAACTAGCGCAACGGTAGATATACTTTACACGGGCGACATCAGTTTTGCAACATTTTTCGTTAATTCCCAGCTCCTATTGGTCATAGCGTGATGATATATAGCCTATAGCCTTCCTCGAAAAACGGCCTATCCAACACCAAAATAATTTTTCCATTCGGACCATTAGTTCCTGAGATAACCGCGTTCAAAGAAACAAACTTTAGTTATTTTCATGTTTTTTGTAACAGGGAAATAAATACATTGATTTACAATATGAATTTTAAGGGCATTTTTGACGTGACAATTCTTCAGAATCGTTGTGATTTGGCAATTTATGAAACGAAAAAGCGATGCGAAAGAGGAAACATGAAAAAAGTTTATAAATTATATGTATAAAAGTATTAATTACTTATCTTTAAATATAATTTGTGAAATGATTAATGTAATATTGTCGGATTTGTCTCAAAAGCGATATCAGCGGGAACCTTTCCTCCGTTATTCTAAATTGATAAGAAATTGAAATTCCAGCTGCCATTTTGAACTTTAAAGTTATTGGTCCGATTGTCCTTAAATTCGATATCTGAGGGAATATGTCATAACCTTATACCATTGAACCTTGATTGAATCGCACAATTTTTTCAGAAAAGTCATAACAGCCCACCATCAGAAAATGCATGTAAAAGCGCCCAAGAAACACAACTCCAAATTACAAAAGCTCGAGAAGAACTTTACAATAAGATCCTGTAAGCCTGAGATGATGTATTACAAAAGGTCAAATCCGATATCTAAGCGCAATTGTCGTATTTGTAATCAGAAATTCGTTACTATACATACGTTGAGCACACATATGAACAAGCATAAGAGACCAGTGAGTACGTTTTTTTTTATTTAAAAAAATAATAAAAAAAAAACACCCAAAAGACATACATAGTTCTGACCCCACACTAACATCTTGTGTCATGTATTAGGAATTGTGAGACTTTACGGTCTCGCAAACACCAAGACCCGAAATAAATAAAACGAGAAACGAGAGGCCGCGGGTTTGTTCCCCGCACCGAGACAAATGTTTGTGTGAACCATATATTTGTTTCGGGTCTGAGTGTTTGTGAGACCGAAAAGTCTCTCGTAGTTTCTGATACACAAGACTCGATGTTAGTGTGGGGTCAGGACTATGTATGTGACTGTTGGGTGTATTTATTATTTTATTTTACTTATATATCATTATTGTTTTCAGGACACAAGTACATTCGTACAATGCGACGTATGCGGTGTTTACTACAAGAATACGGTGACGCTGGCGTACCATATGGAGATGTGGCATGCATACACATACCAGTGCAAGACATGCAAGGAATTCCTGTTTAATGCGTAAGTACATACATAAACTCACGCCTTTATCCCAGAAGGGGTAGTCAGGGGCGCCACCAGGACACCCACATTTCGCCTTGTATGTTCCGTCCCATGTGATAGGGGGCGAGCCTATCGCCATATCGGGCACAAATTCCTGACTGACTGATAATAAATAGAAAAACCCAATATCACTTTGCCCGACCCGGGATTCGAACCCGAGACCTCAGCTTTGTAGTCGTACCGTACAACTATGCCACCGAGGCAGTCTTAATGCGTAAGCATCGTGTGTTATATTATAATCTGTATACAGGGTGTATCCAAACTGCGACTGAAAGCGAAGCCAGGTGATACTAGTGAAAGACACAATGCAACTAAAAAATTCGCAAAAAAAAAAGTCTCTCGTAGTTTCTGATACGACACGAGACTCGATGTTAGTGTGGGGTCAGGACTATGTATGTGACTCATTGAAATAAAACTATTTTATACGGATTTTATCGCGATTTGGTTTAATTTTTACATTTTTCAACTTGACCACGAAAGCTGTAAAGTAATCGAAACGTCGGGAAGTTAAAAAATGTAAAAATTAAACCAAATCGCGATAAAATCCGTATAAAATAGTTTTATTTCAATGTGTAACATTCGCGTAAATCTAAGAAACCATTATGTATGTGACTGTTGGGTGTATTTATTTAGTAATAATTCTTGCTTTGTTTAACAGATATGAAGCACAGCATCACTTCAACCGTCGCCATGCAGCCTCCTCTAGAGATTTAGTTTGTGAATTCTGCGACAGAAAAATGAAGTAAGTGTTAGAAATTTTGTATTTATAATACCTGTAATGTAAAACTTCAAAATGTATGCAACAGCAAAAAATAAATCATTATTTTTCGCGATTACAATGTTGTTTTGAACTAAACAACATGGCATTGAAAAGTCCATATCTATACCATCTATAAATATACATACATACATAAACTCACGCCTTTATCCCAGAAGGGGTAGGCAGGAGCGCCACTAGGAAACACACATTTTGCCTTGTTAGTTTCATCCCACGATGTGACCGCTGTAAAGCAATCGAAACGCCGTGAGGTTAAAAAATGTAAAAATTAAACCAAATCGCGATAAAATCCGCAAAAATTAGTTTTATTTCTGTGTACGTCAGGACACATTCGGTGCTGAATTGGTGAAGTAAAAGAATTATTGCCGCTTTTTCTGTTTTCTTTATTCGTTGCGTTCTTGAGATAAGGCCGCCAACGACTGTGCCGAACCAAAAAACCGGCTCCATATTTATATGATTTTTGGGTAAAAATAAACGGCGCTCTGATTGGCTAGCCAATCACAGGGCCTACTTATTAACCAATAGGAGCGCGACTATATGTTAATTATCGGGCGGCGTTACCGTAGGGAGAGCCATCGAAACAATTAGGCTCTCAGCTATTCTAAATGTACAGGGTATATCAAGACTGCGACCAAAAACGAAGCCAGGTGGTAGTATTAGTGACTTCAGAAACAAGGCAACTATAATTTCGAAAAAAATCGTCAATTTTTTTTTTGTTTTTTTTTTGTTTTTTTTTTTATTGCAATGAATGGCGAGACGAGCATGCCATTCGCCTGATGGTAAGCGATACGACCGCTCATGGACAGTAGCAAAACCAAACAACACCATGAATTACAAGGCCATGCTTGGAATTCCACTGCGCTCGCCATCCTGAGACATAAGATGTTAAGTCTCAATATGTCCAGTAGTTACTCTGGCTACAATGTCCTTCAAACCGGAACACAACAGCGCATTTACACTGCTGTTTGGAGAAATAGACATTGCGGTGGTACCTACCCAGGCGGCCTCTCACATATGAGAGACCTACCACCAGTTTGATTTTTTTACTTATCTTCGTATTTGGGTGATTAATACATAGTTTCCTTAAAATAATGATGTACACCTTTTTATTTTTAAGGACTCAATGGTACGTAAGGGTTTAAATTCCTTTTTTCGCCAAATCTAGGAATTTAGCACCCAAACAAGATGATATTTGAAAAATTGCAAAAAAAATCTATCGCTAATTTTGCGAAATTTTTAGTTACTATTGTGTATGTAACCACTAAAAGTACCACCTGGCTTCGTTTTCGGTCGCGGTCTTGATATACCCGGTATAATATAACGAATTTTCTATCATTTAATACTACTGTTATAAACATTTACTATAAGCGTACGGATATGTTCCAATCAACGGTTTATTGTACAACGATATATTACTAGACAGTATCCCGTACAATTTCAATATGTCAATATATTTTTTTGTCTCCAGGTCAGAATTAGGACTGCAACAGCACATTGCGTATTCCCACTACAGCCAGATTTACATCGAACATTGCAACTTGTGTGGGGAGTCTTTTAAGTCTCTGAGGATGCTGTACCAGCATCAACTATTCACCCATAAGTATATTGTAAGTATATACATAAACTCACGCCTTTTCCCAGAAGGGGTAGGCAGAGGCGCCACCAGTATACCCACATTTCGCCTTGTATGTTCCGTCCCATGTGATAGGGGGCGAGCCTATCGCCATATCGGGCACAAATTCCTGACTCCGGGCTGATAATGAATAGAAAAATCAAATATCACTTTGCCCGACCCGGGATTCGAACCCGAGACCTCAGCTTTGTATATTGTTAATATATATTACATTATGTACTAGCTGCTGCCCGCAAACTTCCTGTGATTAACTTTATTTGGAATTATCCCGTCCCGTCTTATTCTCACTCAAGGCATGTAATCTAGTTATCCCTTTGATTATAAAAAAGTAACAAATATATCGGAATTACTTCCTCATCCCACACAGTTTTTTCGGGATAAAAAGTAGCCTAAGTGTTAATCCAGGGTGTCAGCTACCTCCATACCAAATTTCATCGAAATCCGTTCAGCCGTTTCTGAGTTCATCGCGCACAACCGCACAGACAAAAAGACAAAAGTTCTAAAAATCATACTTTTGGGTTCTATTACGATAATACAGACCCCCCATATTAGTTTTTCTCATTTATCTTCCATGTACAGACATCGATCGGTTACAAATTTATTATGTGTATAGATAGACTATGTTTTGGAGATTATTGAAGGTTTTATCAATACATCCAGATTTCTACGGTATGTAAGTCCGCCAACCCGCACTAGGCCAGCGTGGTGGACTATATGGCCTAACCACTCTCAATCGATTCTCTCGATTGTAGAGTAGGCCCGTGCCCAGCAGTGGGACGTAAATGAGCTGATAAAATTACAATTTTTTTTTTACAAATGTCATTGCGGATGATGAGAAGTATGTGAGTTAAATTATACCGGGTATATCAAGACCGCGACCGAAAACGAAGCCAGGTGGTAGTATTAGTGACTTCAAACACAATGCAAATAAAAATTTCGCAAAAAATCGAATTTTTTTTTTTGGTAATTTTTTACTTATCGTCGTATTTGGGTGATATATACATAGTTTTCCTAAAATGAACATGTACACCTCTTTATTTTTAAACACGCAATGGTACGTAAGGGATTAAATTAGAATTTTCGCAAAAAACTAGGTATTTACCACCCAAACACCATGGTTTTTGCAAAATTCTAAAACAATATCTGTCACTGTTTTGGCGAAATTTTTATTTGCATCGTGTCTCTAACCACTAATACTACCGCCTGGCTTCGTTTTCGGTCGCAGTCTAATATATCACCCATGTATATTGTTTCAGAGAAGTGCGTGGTGGCCTGTTGGTAACGGACCAGACGCGGCTGCCTACATGTTCACGGTGGTCGCGGGTTCAAATCCCAGGGCACACCTCTGACTTTTCGGAATTATGTGTGTATTGATAGTCAATCACCACGCACTTTAACGGTGAAGGAAAACATCGTGAGGAAATCTGCATACCGTAGCGATTTTAAAGAATTTCTACGGTATGTAAGTCCGCCAACCCGCACTAGGCCAGCGTGGTGGATATGGCCTAACCACTCTCAATCGATTCTCTCGATTGTAGAGTAGGCCCGTGCCCTGCAGTGGGACGTATATGGGCTGATACAGTGCATATTGTTTCAGAGCATAAACTATCCATGGAAAGGCAATGAGGATTTCCACTGTACTCCGTGTAAGACGACGTTCTTATCTCTCAAGAGCTATCGGAACCACGCGTTAAGACACGGACACGACGACGCCAAAGAATTTGAGTAAGTTCTTTAATACATAAATACACCCAACAGTCACATACATAGTCCTGACCCCACACCCATCGAGTCTTGTGTCGTGTAACTACGAGAGACTTTTCGGTCTCACAAACACCCAGACCCGAAACAAATACCTGTGGATCACACAAATATTTGTTTTGGTGCGGGGATCGAACCCGCGGCCTCTCGTTTCACAGGCGGCGTCTAACCAACTGCGCCACGGAGGCTGTCGTTTGTCTTTTGTCACATAAATACACCCAACAGTCACATACATAGTCCTGACACCACATTAATTTATATATGTATGTATGTATATTAAGTGTATTATTGAATTATGTATCATATATTGTGTATATATTCACTATAAATTGTTTATCTATTCCCTTATAAGACCTTGTTTTTTCTTTAAATTATATACTGACCTCTATTCTTATCCTTTTCTTATATCCATCCAAAGAAATCGCCTAGGGCGATAAGACCGCCAACTGCACTCTTTAATTTTATCTGTAAAATATTGTATGCCTTCTGTTTTTTTTTGTGTGTGCAGTAAAGAATAAATAAATAAAAAAAGAAACTACGAGAGACTGGTTTCACAAACACCCAGACCCGAGACAAATACTTGTGGGCCTCACAAACATTTGTCTCGGGGTTTGAACCCGCGACCGCTCGTTTCACGGGCGGCGTCTAACCGACCAGACACGGAGGCTGTCAAGTTCTTTCTACTGTTTTTGACCGACTTAAAATAAGGAGGACTACCTCGGTGGCGTAGTTGTATTACGGTACGATTACAAAGCTGAGGTCTCGGGTTCGAATCCCGGGTCGGGCAAATTGATATTGGTTTTTTCTATTCATTATCAGCCCGGAGGCAGGAATTTATGCCCGCTATGGCGATAGGTTCGACCCTATCACATCATGGAACGGAATATACAATGCGAAATGTGGGTGTCCTGGGGGCCAGGACTATGTATGTGACTGTTGTGTGTATTTATTTATTTTCGATACATATACCGTAGTGTGTATTGATAGCCAATACTACGGACTATAACGGTGAAGGAAAACATCGTGAGGAAACCTGCATACCGTAGCGATTTGATATAATTACTATGGTATGTAAAGTCCTTGCACTAGGCCTGCGTGGTGGACTGTACTAACCACTCTCAATCGTACTCTCGATTGTAGAGGAGGCCCGCGCCCTGCAGTGGGACGTACATATACAGTCTGATACACATATAAGAAACAATGTGACAACTATATTTTTTCAGGAACACCTGTTTCCCGTGCAAGCAAATCTTTGACACATCCGAGGAGTATCAGACACATCTAAAGGAGTCCTGCAAGGATACTACTACCAAGTACCCCAGGAAATGTCCTTACGTGAGTCATTTTATTTTCATTAAAAATACTACTTTTACCCTAAATTCGGGGAGAAATACGCTAATGTTGCCAACTTGGGGAAATTCTCCCCAGTTTGGGGTAAAAATATAGGTTACAGGCCACTGCTGATAACGGGACGCCTTTGCAATCGACAGTTTCATAGATTTAAAATAAACGTAGATATAAATAGTGCCTCAATTTCCTGCCCTCCTATTGGCTGACATTTAACAGGTGTCCAACGAATTATTTGGGAAAGAACCAAGAAAAACATCGGTCGCAGTCTTGATACACCCTATATATCAGCCCATATACGTCCCACTGCAGGGCACGGGCCTCCTCTACAATCGAGAGAATCGATTGAGAGTGGTTAGGCCATATAGTCCACCACGCTGTGCCTAATACACCCTGTATAACCAAACATTGTTTTCAGTGCGATGAAGTGGTTTCGAATATGCAGAAGTACATGTGGCATCACAAGCGAGAACATTCCGACATGCCGCCAGATTCCACAAACGATTACAAGCTTTGTGAACTATGCGGAGAAACTGTGAGTAATATTTGTCTTACTGCCGTACTCAGAGACATTTACGGCCATACTCATAGATATATTTGAAAGCTATTTTAGTTATCGAATGTTTTGTCTCTATCGAATTCAGTTTGAGCGAAGAAGACAAAACATTCGATGACTAATATAGGTTTTAAAACTGTATGAATAAGGCCGTTAATGTCAGTTAAATCTTCACTTAGTAGACTAAGTAGTACACTTGAAAGGGATTCTATAAATTATTTGACAGCCTCCGTGGCGCAGTTAGTTAGACGCTGCCTGCGAAACGAGAGGTTGCGGGTTCGATCCCAGCACTGAAATAAATATTTGTGTCATCCACAGGTATTTGTTTCGGGTCTGGGTGTTTGTGAGACCGAAAAGTCTCTCGTAGTTTCTGATACACATACAAGACTCGATCAGTGTGGGGTCAGGACTATATATGTGACTGTTGGGTGTATTTTTTTTTGTAGCCTATACTGTGTCCCACGGCTGGGCAAAGGCCTCTCCTATTTTCCTCCATTCGACCCTGTCCTCTGCGAGCTTCTGCCATTTTGGCTCGAATGCTTCCAACTCGTCCTTCCACCGCCTCTTCGGTCTTCCGCGTTATTTGGCGTAGTTGTATTACGGTACGGTTACAAAGCTGAGGTCTCGGGTTCGAGTCCCGGGTCGGGCAAAGTGATATTAGATTTTTCTATTCATTATCAGCCCGGAGTCAGGAATTTGTGCCCGATATGGTGATAGGCTCGTCCCCTATCACATCGTGGGACGGAACATACAAGGCGAAATGTGGGTGTCCTGGTGGCACCTCTGCCTACGCTTTCGGGAATAAAGACGTGAGTTTATGTATGTAAGTATTTTATGGGTATATTTTTGTTAACATACTCTTGTTGCACGTCAAGCCCAATTTTTCAATACAACAATTCCTGTTCATCCAAAGGTTGCCAGGAAGAAATCGCTCAATGCGATATGGTCACCGATTGTACTATTTAATTTTTTATTGGTATCACATTCCTCTGTAACTTGATGTACAATGAAGAGTTTTTTTTTTTTTTATTGCAATGAATGGCGAGACGAGCCTGCCTGATGGTAAGCAATACGACCGCTCATGGGCAGTAGCAAAACCAAACAACACCATGAGTTACAAGGCATTGCTTGGCATTCCACTGCGCTCGCCATCCTGAGACATAAGATGTTAAGTCTCGATATGTCCAGTAGTTACTCTGGCTACAATGTCCTTCAAACCGGAACACAACAGTGCATTTACACTGCTGTTGGAGAAATAGACATTGCGGTGGTACCTACCCAGGCGGCCTCTCACATATGAGAGACCTACCACCAGTATAAATGTAAATGTATTTTTGTCCATGACTACCAGGTGATCCACATGAAGGAGCACCTGCGTCGCCACACGCACCAGGGCCTGCTGTGCGAGCTGGACTCGTACAGCTGCTCGTACTGCTACCCGGCGCGGCAGATCCGCGGCGCCGCGCGCTACGCCTCGCACGTGGTGCGCGCGCACACCGCCCGCCCCTACTGCTGCGCGCTCTGCCCGCACAAGTACCGCTGGCTCTCCGACTGCAGGGATCACATACTCATGGTGAGTGCTGAGTGTACAACACATGCACTAGTGCACGCACTCAACAACTAACTCACTTAAGTACTCACTCACTCACTCAAGAACTCACTCACTTAAGTACTCACTCACTCAAGAACTCACTCAAGATCACGCACTCAAGAACTCACTCACTTAAGTACTCACTCACGCACTCAAGATCTCACTCACTTAAGTACTCACTGACGCACTCAAGAACTCACTCACGCACTCAAGATCTCACTCACTTAAGTACTCACTCACGCACTCAAGATCTCACGCACTCAAGAACTCACTCACGTACTCAAGAACTCACTCACTTAAGTACTCACTCACGCACTCAAGAACTCACTCACGCACTCAAGAACTCACTCACGCACTCAAGAACTCACTCACGCACTCAAGATCTCACTCACGCACTCAAGAACTCACTCACGCACTCAAGATCTCACTCATGCACTCAAGATCTCACTCACGCACTCAAGAACTCACTCACGTACTCAAGAACTCACTCACTCATACAATAACAAAATCCCTCAAGAACTCACGCACTCAAAAACTCACTCAGTAAGCAATAATTGCCTCCCTCAAGAACTCACGCATGCACTCAAAAACTCGCTCACTCACTCAAGGGGTGTTACTCTATGGTCCGAAACGAAGTTCGAATGTTCGAACGTCGTGCATAAAACTGTATGTACCTTGGTACTCTACAAAATGTTCGAATTCTCTATCTTACGTCGCAACCATAGACTAAGTTCGGAGTGAATTATAAATTGCATAGAGAATAGTATTGATTTTTAGAAGTGGAAAACTGGATAACTTATTTCGGACGTCGTACATTCGAACTTTGTTTCGGATTATATTATAGTAACCCCCAAGAACTCACGCACTCAAGAATTGACTCACGCACTCACAAAATCACGTACTCATGACCGTCTCTCACTAGTCACTATTGTCTTTTAGTAGTTTCTACCGTTGTTATACCGGGTATATCCAGACTGCGACCGAAAACGAAGCCAGGTGGTAGTATTAGTAACTTCAGGCACAATTCAAATTAAAATTTCGCAAAAAAAAGCGACAATTTTTTTAAATTTTTACTTGTCTTATTTGGGTGGTGAATACGTAGTTTACCTAGAATAATAATGTACACCTTTTTATTTTTAATGACAGAATGCGCAAAGGTTTCAATTATTATTTTGGAAAAACTAGGTATTTACCACCCAAACACAAATATTTAAAAAATTGCAAAACAATATGGCGCTATGCGAAATGTTTAGTTGCATTGTGTCTGTAACCACTAAAACTACCACCTGGCTTCGTTTTCGATCGCAGCCTTGATATACCCAGTATATTAGTATACTCTGTATTTGCATTTTACTTACGAATAATATATGTCCCGTTTCGCCCCCAGGAACACGCCCCAGTCACACCCTACGAATGTGGCGTCTGCTCGGAAAAATTCTCCCACGAAGACTTCGTGATGGAGCATGCCCTCAAAGTCCATGATACGGTGGTGAAAATACCCAGAAAGGACCCAAAATACAGTATAAAAATTAAAGTTTATCCCCACATGAAAGTCAATATGACCCTTGTAGACCCAAGTGTTTTGTCCTCGATGACCTTTGAAATGTTGGATTATGTGAACAAAGACATAAAAGTGGTGGAGAATATTGAAGATTATGTGATTCTGGACCACCCAGATTTGGGGAATAATAAATTCAATACCAACCCCAGGAAGAAGCGCAAGATTGATGAGGTGGGTGGGAAATTTTATATATGTTACCGGAAATGTATGAAATCTAGGAATTGTATACAGATCCTAGGAAATGTATACAATTCCGAAGCTATTAGGAAATGTATAAGAATAATGGTTTCTGTAATAAAACACGTTGTTCGAATGAGAGTAATATTTTTTATCACAGGTAACAATCATAGCGTTAAATTCTATAATACTCGTATCTTCATATTACTTGTTAGGTTAGGTTAGTTTATGTTAATTGATATCTTAAATACTTACATATACTTATATTTCCGATTACTATTTAGGAAATGTATAGATTTCCTAGGAAATGTGTCTAATGTAATTTATTTTACACATTTCCGGGCGATTTTAGGAATTACATAGATTTCCTAGGAATTGCATACAATGACGGATTACATACATTTCCGTTAACATATACATATATATAAACTCACGCCTTTACCCGAGAAGGGGTAGGTTGAGGTGCTACCACACCATTTCGCCTTGTATGTTCCGTCCCATGATGTGATAAGCGAGCCTATCGCCATATGGCACAAATTCCTGACTCCGGGCTGATAATGAATAGGTTTTTTAAGTGTCTTATTTATAATTGAACGATACATATAAAAAATAACAAATTTCACGGATTTTATCATGGATTCTTTATATTCAATTTGCTTTTTTTGAATACGGGTCAAGCATATTGCCATAAAGTGCGTGGTGGCCTGTTGGTAACGGACCAGACGCGGCTGCCTACATGTTCACGGTGGTCGCGGGTTCAAATCCCAGGGCACACCTCTGACTTTTCGGAGTTATGTGTGTATTGATAGTCAATCACCACACACTTTAACGGTGAAGGAAAACATCGTGAGGAAACCTGCATGCCGTAGCGATTTTAAAGAATTTCTACGGTATGTAATTCCGCCAACCCGCACTAGGCCAGCGTGGTGGACTATATGGCCTAACCACTCTCAATCGTTCCCTCGATTGTAGAGGAGGCCCGTGCCCTGCAGTGGGACGTATATGGGCTGATATAGATATATATAGATAGATATTGCCATCGATAATCTTGCCCCCTATCACATGGGACGGAACACACAAGTTTAAACGTGGGTGTCCTGGTAATTCCTCTGCCTACCCATTCTGAGAAAAAGGCGTATGTATGTATTTAATATTTTAGAAATTCAGACTATATACATTTTAATTATAATGGTATTTTTTTATTTATTTAACATGCTTAACAAAGTAACAAATATGTTTGTTAGAAGATAACATCAAGAAACCACTATGAAACTACTAATAGTATTTGCGTTTGCCGGTAACTTGCCACTTGGTGTGTTAAGATAGCACAGTAATCAGTATGGATGTTTATTGAAAATGTTATTTTACCATAACTATTAAATCATTAATAACATAGTATTATACCTTCGACCTCCAATAACTGAAACTAATCAAGGAATTTTAATTTCCCCAACCAGGCACTGAACATGAGCGACCTCCTACGAAAGCTCGGCACCCAAGACTCAAAGCACACGTGCGCTTTCTGTTTCCCGGCCCGGGAATTCAATGACGTCAGCCGCTACGCCTCCCACGTCGTGAGAATTCACACGTCTCGCCCTTACATATGTGCACTATGCCCAAAGAAGTATAAATGGATGTCCAACTGCCGAGACCATATTCTCATGGTATGTACTCCTATCTCCTCTTTTATCATCTTTGACAGCCTCCGTGGCGCAGTTGGTTAGACGCCGGCTGTGAATCGAGAGGCCGCGGGTTCGATCCCCGCACCGAAACAAATATTTGTGTGATCCACAGGCATTTGTTTCGGGTCTGGGTGTTTGTGAGACCGAAAAGTCTCTCGTAGCTTCTGATACCCACGACACAAGACTCGATGTTAGTGTGGGGTCAGGACTATGTGTCACATACATATTCGGTGTATTTATTTATTTATCTGCTTTAGTGGTATTGTATCCTGCGGAGAAAATGATTATTTATTAATTTATTCTTAACTGCACCCAAAAAGGAAAAACACTGAAAGATATTACAAATTAAGAAAAACGTACAGATGGCAGTGAAGGCTATAACGGTGAAGGAAAACATCGTGAGGAAACCTGCATACCGTGGAGATTTTAAAGTATTTCTATGGTATGTAAAGTCCGCCAACCCGCACTAGGCCAGCGTGGTGGACTATACGGCCTAACCCCTCTCAATCGTACTTTCGATTGTAGAGGCCCGTGCCCAGCAGTGGGATGTATATGGGCATACAGAGTGGTAACTTGAATTTACTTGAAATTAATAATACAGGGTATACCAAGACTGCGACCGAAAACGAAGCCAGGCGGTAGTATTAGTGACTTCAGACACAACGCAACTAAAAATTTAATTTTTTACTTATCATCGTATTTGGGTGATAAATACATAGTTTTCCTAAAATAATGATGTACACCTGTTTATTTTTAAACACTCAATGGTACGTAAGGGTTTACTTATTATTTTCGCGAAAACTAGGTATTTACCACCCAAATACGACGATAAGTAAAAATTTCCAAAAAAAAGTTTTTTTGCGAAATTTTTACTTGCAATGTGTCTGAAGTCACTAATACTACCACCTGGCTTCGTTTTCGGTCGCAGTCTTGATATACCCGGTATATTTTGAAAGCCTCCGTGGCGCAGTTGGCTAGACGCATGTGAAACGAGAGGCCGCGGGTTCGATCCCCGCACCGAGACAAATATTTGTGTGATCTACATATACTTGCCTCGAGTTTGGGTGTTTGTGAGACCGAAAAGTCTCTCGTAGTTCCTGATACGACACAAGACTAGATCTCAGTGTGGCTATGTATATGACTGTTGGGTGTATTTATTTATATATTTTTGTCATCAGGAACATGGACCAGTAAAGCCCTACGAATGCGGTTTATGCTCGGAGAAATTCTCTCACGGAGATTTCATGAAGGATCATGCAACAAAAGTCCATAATTCTGAAGTTGTTATACCCAGATTGGACGCCAAAGCTCAGTTCAAATTACGCGTCTACCCACACATGAAGTTAAATGTGAGCCTTCTAGACCCGTCTTCGTTGAAATCAATAAATTTGGAATTAACAGATTATTTGCACCAAACCTCAGAAGTAATTGAGGATATAAAAGATTATGTTGTGATTGATAAGCCGGAGTTGTCTATAGCCAAGAGAGGGGGCAGGAAGGGGGTCAAAAGGGAGAAAATTGTTAAAATTGTTAAAGAGGAAAATGAAGTTCAGGAGAATATTGAGCAATTTGAAGTCATAGAGCATGATGGCGATCAGTATATAAATATTGAAGGAGTGATATATAAGCTTGAGAATGATTCTAGTGTTTCGAATATATCTGAAACGGTTTCATAGGCATGGCTGTAATACGAGAGGCCGTTACGATCCTAACACGGACAAATATTTGTGTGATCCCATTGATATGCAGGGTATATCAAGACTGCGACCGAAAACGAATCCAGGTGGTAGTTTTAGTGATTACAGACACAATGCACCTAAAATTTTTTTTTTTTAATGTTTTACTTGTCGTATCTGGGTGATAAATACATAGTTTTCCTAAAATAATAATGTACACCTTTATATTTTAAAGGACGCAATGGTACGCAAAGTTTTAAATTACTATTTTCGCACTAGGTATTTACCACCCAAACAAGATGATATTTAAAAAATTGCAAGAAAAAAATTGTCGCTTTTTTTGCGAAATTTGTAATTGCATTGTGTCTGTAATCACTAAAACTACCACCTGTCTTCGTTTTCGGTCGCGGTCTCGATATATCCGGTATACACAATATGATAAAAAACTGTAATTTGATTTAAAACTTGTCATGGTAAATATAGACTTAGAGCTGATTTACACTCAATTTTAATATAATCGATCGTTTATATCGATTCTAGCAATCGATAATCGTAATTTTACATTATTGTAATTCCATATTGATTGAAATTCCTAAAAAAATATAAAGTTATTAGTCTTTAATTACTTTACATTTATTCAACTATATTGTAATAATATACTTTCGGCCTTATTCATAGACAGTTTTAAAACCTATTTTAGTTATCGAATGTTTTGTCTTCTTCGCTTAAACTGAATTCGAAAGTCGTTCGAAAGGGACAAACCATTCTATAACTTATATCCATTGATATCAATGTTACACTAGATAAGACATTCAGTACAAAAAATGTGTCCCACCTACTTGCGGTGCATGCACTGCACATGAATCAGTTTGATTCGTGACAGCGACGTGACAGTGCAGTACACCTTATCGCATACGTTTAAAGTAATAAATGAATGTTTCGCCGTCAAACCGAAAGCAAATCGTCTGAAGTTACAATATTTTAATAAAATACCAGGTAAGTGATATAATATTGCAGTGTGCTTTTAAAATACGGGGGCACTTTATTTCTTTGACGTGTCTCGTCTATCGGTAGAATATAAATCTATGAATGCAACTCATGATGTGAGGTGTTCCATTAATGTCAAATCCTTTGCTGGGCAGTTTTTCTTATGTATCAACTAGATTTCTGTATATATAGATTATATATTTTTTATTGTTAAATAAGTTTTTCTTAATTGTAATTTATGTGAATAAATATTATCTGAATTGTATTTGACTATTTATTTAAAAATATATTTAGGGTTTTCGTATCCTCCAGATAGCGACAACCGAACAAGATGGTAGAAATCCGCCCCGTGACCACGGAAGCTGTAAAGTAATCGAAACGTCGGGAAGTTAAAAATGTAAAAATTAAACCAAATCGCGATAAAATCCGTAAAAAATAGTTTTATTTCAAGATTGTAGAAAAATGGCGAGATGAACCCTATAACCCGGGCGGCCTAACCCCTCTCAATCGAGTTTTTGATTGTATAGGGCCGTGTCTTACAGTGTGAGATATGGGCTGGCTTATTAAAAGCTAGTTTTTTTTTTATTTATTTTTATTGCCGTTATAGGCAGACGAGCTAGCGGCCCGCCTGATGGTAAGCGGCTACCGCTGCCCAGAGAACTTCGCAGTGCCAGGGGTCCAGCACAACAAAGTCGCTGCCTACCGTGAGGAGAGTACTCTCTTTAAGCCTCTTTTGAAGAAGGACAGGTCATAGCGCTCAGGGAACACCGATGCAGGGAGTTCATTCCAGAGCTTGCACGTACGTGGTAAGAAAGAACGCTGAAAACGTACCGTTCGTAGTTTCTAATAACAACGCCACAAGACTTGGTATCAGTGTTGTTAGAAATATTTTAAGTTTTTTTATTCAATAGGTCCTGCAGCCGAGCAAACAGGTCATGATGGTGAGTGATCACTGAACATGACCATCCACAACGCTTCGATCGTGGATGTGTTGCCCATCGCATCGGGAGTGGGAAGGAAAAAGGATAAATAAATAAATAAATACACCCAACAGTCACATACATAGTCCTGACCCCACACTAAGATCGAGTCTTGTGTCGTGGGTATCAGTAACTACGAGAGACTTTTTCAGTCTCACAAACACCCAGACCCGAAACAAATACCTGTGGATCACACAAATATTTGTTTCGGTGCGGGGATCGAACCCGCGGCCTCTCGTTTCACAGCCGGCGTCTAACCAACTGCGCCACGGAGGCTGGAGGATGGGAAGAGTTTAGGTGTATTATTATTTATACAGGGTTAGTCATCGATATAACCGCCGGCACGGATCTTGAGCGCTCGGCGACAGACTGGGGATTGCTTTGCGCATCGTGAACTTAAGGACAAAATAAATTTATACCGATTTATTATTATTAATTTATTCTTAGTTACTTATACAGGGTATATCAAGACTGCGACCGAAAACGAAGCCAGGTGGTAGTATTAGTGACTTCAGACAAAATGCAACTAAAAATTCCGCAAAATAAATCGTCATTTTTTTTGGTAATTTTTTACTTATCGTCGTATTTAGGTGATAAATACATATATTTTTTTTCAAAATAATGATGTACCCTTTTTTATTTTTTAAGACGCAATGATACGTAAGGGTTTAAATTATTATTTTTGCAAAAACTAAGGATTTACCACCTAAAAACTATGATTTTTATAAAATTGTAAAAAATAATCTATCGCTTATTTTGCGAAATTTTTAGTTGCATTGTGTATATAGCCACTAAAACTACCACCCGGCTTCGTTTTCGGTCGCGGTCTTGATATACCCGGTATATTATTATTACTTAGTTACTTATATATTACTTCATCATACCCCTAAAGAGACCCAAAAATCGACATCTGCGCAAGTAACGGCCAGCGCTCAAGATCCGTGCCGGTAGTTATATCAATGTTACACTAGATAAGACATTCAGTACAAAAAATGTGTCCCACCTACTTGCGGTGCATGCACCGCACATGAATCAGTTTGCTTCGTGACAGTGACAGTGCAGTACGCCTTATCGCATACGTTTAAAAGTAATAAATGAATGTTTCTCCGTCAAACCGAAAGCAAATCGTCTGAAGTTACAATATTTTAATAAAATACCAGGTAAGTGATGTAATATTGCAGTGTGCTTTTAAAATACGGGGGCACTTTGTTTCTTTGACGTGTCTCGTCTATCGGTAGAATATAAGTCAATGGGGTTAGTCATTAAGGGTATATCAAGCTGTAAGGGGTATGCTAGACTCATCATAACGAACAACTTTTGCTATGGAACCAATCCTGAAATCGAGAGAAGAAAGTCAGCTGTTCTATACATTTTTCAAATTCTAACGATTATTATCGACAGCCTCCGTGGCGCGGTTGGTAAGACGCCGGCTGTGAAACGAGAGGCCGCGGGTCGATCCCCGCACCGAGACAAAGGTTTGTGTGAACCACAGATATTTGTTTCAGGTCTGGGTGTTTATGAGACCGAAAAGTCTCTCGTAGTTCCTGATACCCACGACACAAGACTCGATCTTAGTGTGGACTATGTATGTGACTATTGGGTGTATTTATTTTTTTACCCCTCTATACATTTATTAAACAGGATTTTAAATTAAAGACAAGATAATACACCCTTCCATTTATCATTCTTTGCTTAATAACTTTAGAGGAGTCCAACACAACTTCGATCCTTTCCAACGAGTCACCTTTGACCTTCAAATCGTCGACGCTTTGCGTCAATCTCATCATGATTTTGTCGGTCAATCGCTGCGTCAAGTCGTCAATAATTCCTGACATGGATATGTTTCGGATTATCTCGTTTACGTCCACTTTTTTCTTTGTTGTTCTAGTCTGTGGATAAAGAAGTAAAAATGGAAGTACATGTATACTTAAACCCACGCCTTTTCTCAGAAGGCGTATAATGCCACGGATCTTGAGCGTTAGCCGTTACTTGCGCAGAAATCGTTTTTTCGGTCTCTTTAGCGGTATGAGGATGGACGGGAGGCGAGTGCATCTCGGTGATTGGTTCACTACGCGACATTATGCACAAAGCAATCCCCACTCTGTCGCCGAACGCTCAAGAACCGTGCTGGTGATTGTAGGCAGAGTGCTACCAGAACACTCAACGTGGGTGACATTATAGTTTGTGCGTTTCCTGTGTGATAGGGGGCGAGCCTATCGCCATATCGGGCACGAATTCCTGACTCAATGATTAAAAAAATCCAACATCACTTTGCCCAACCCGGAGTTGGAACCTGAAACTTCTGCGTTGCAATCGTAACGTAGAACTGTGCCACCGAGGCAGTCCGACTTCCGACGCTGTACCTAATAATATGTATACATACATAAACTCACTCCTTCTTCCCAGTAGGGTAGGCAGAGGTGCTACCAGGACACCCACATTTCGTCCCACAATGTGATAGCGGGCGAGCCTATCGCCATATCTGACAAAATAATATTATGTTGGTAAAACTTTAAAACATATTAAAATATTGTAGTACCTGGTGATATTGGTCCTTATGAACGTCTTCTAGATTGTCGGTTAGGTTAATAACCCCTTTCGGCTTACCGCGTTGGCTATATGCTCCTTTCGGCTTCACTTTTTGACTGTTTATCCTGTTCGGCTTCCCTCTTTGATTATTTACCTCTTTTGGCCTATTTTGACTGTCTTCCTTTCGCTTGTTGGTTTGACTATGCATCCCTTTCGGCTTCTCTCTTCTATTATTCGCCCCTTTAGACTTATCACTTAGGCCGTAAGACCCTTTCGGCTCGATGCTTTGATTAAATACATCAGACATTTCACTTTGGCTCTTTAACTCTTGGCTCTTATATTGACTTTCCAACCATTTCATCTTGTCGTTTTGTCCATTACCCTCTGGTCGCTTGTCGTTTTGGTTATTCGCTTGACTATTTCTATACTTCATGTAGCTGTTCAACAATAATTTCTTGAACATGTGCTTAGCTGCAGTATCGTTTGTCACTTTTAGATTTCCTTCTTTTATTATATAAACTGGAATAATATTTATATTAGGTAAGAGCATAAAAATAGAACAGACTGTTTTAACCCCTCAAAGAAGAGTCAAATTAAGGATTAGTATGATGGAACAGCCCCTGTCTATTGCCAATTCCAGCTCTTGCCAATTTCTACAGTTCTTATTGGCTATGTGACCTCCCGCCACTTCAACTTGTTAATCCGCTGAGCTATGTCATTTACTTTTACCTAGTATGTAGGTTATTTTTTTTTGGAAAAAAATTGATGATGAAACTGATTTGATAACTCTGCTAATTTTTTTTTTGTGGCCATAAATGGCGAGACGAGCAAGCCATTTGCCTGATGGTAAGCGATACGACCGCTCATGGACAGTAGCAAAACCAAACAACACCATGAATTACAAAGCAATTCTCCATTTCACTGCGTTCGCCATCCTGAGACATAAGATGTTAGGTCTCATTATGTCCAGTAGTTACTCTGGCTGCAATTTCCTTCAAACCAGAACTCAACAGTGCATTTACACTACTGTTTGGGGGGAGGAATAGACATTGCGGTGGTATCCACTCAGGCGGCCCGTCGCATATGAGAGACATACCACCAGTGACATAGCTATTTTTGGGTATCTGGAATATTATTCGAAATCTATTGTAAAACTATTGTGTGTATTATAAAACTTACAAAATAAACATATTGTTGGAAAACATTTCAATGTTTTTAAATTCATGCGCAATAACTGGAAAATTGCCGTTCGAGCAATAACGATAAATAGGTTAGGAATCCGTACGTATATACATACATACATAAACTCACGCCTTTACCCAGAAGCGGTAGGCAAAGGTGCTACCAGGACACCTACATTTCGCCTTGTGTATTCGGTCCCATTATGTGATAGGGGGTGAGCCTATCTCCATACCAGGCACAAATTATTGACGAACATGCCATTTGCTTGATGGTAAGCAATATAACTCATGGACAATAGCAAAACCAAACAACACCATGAATTACAAATCAAAGTTTTGCATTCCACGGCGCTCGCCATCCCAAGACATAAGATGTTAAGTCTTATAAATTCAATAGCTCCATTTTCTACTCACTAACAATTAAAAATTTTAACTTTTAAGTTGGCTCTTTTACTAAAGCGTGATTCTTAGCTTTCTATTCTATTAGCTATTTTTATCGCGCTTGTATGAAAATACGGAACCACAAATATTTTTTAACAACATTTACAATTTTCGTTAAAGTGAGCGCAATAAAATGAGAAAGTCATGATAAGGATTTCACTCGTACTTTGTAAGTGCTTTACGTTTTGTATTATGAATCCACTTTTTTTTATTACAATTATGTCTTGGGAATTGCCTTCAGCCACAAGAAATCTACCGCTGAACATAGGTCTTTCAAGGATGTCAACAGTCACTAGTTGAAATAGGCTTACATACATTCATCATTTTACTGGTGGTAGGTATCTCATATGTGAGAGGCCGCCTGGGTAGGTAACACCGCAATGTTTACTTCTCTCGCCAAACAGCAGTGTAAATGCACCGTTGTGTTCCGGTTTGAAGGACATTGTAGCCAGAGTAACTACTGGACATATTGAGACCAAACATCTCATGTCTCAGGATGACGAGCGCAGTGGAGTGCGAAGCATTGCTTTGTAATCCATGGTGTTTTTTATCTACTGTCTATGAGCGGTTGTATCGCTTACCATCAGGCGAATAGCAGCTTGTCCCGCCATTCATTGCAACAAGAAAAAAAGATGCTTTATCAACCTACAAAATTAAAATCGTTAATACAGTTGTGTCCACAGTACTGTCGACCAACTCAACATTCAATTCAAAAAACCAAGATCACAGATACGCGCGGGCTTATAACAATCCATTTCACCCAGAAGATGACATCCAAGATGATTCTGATGAAGATGGAGACAACCCTGAATATTCTGATACAGACGCTGGACAAACGAAGTTAAGCGGCAGTGGGGAAGAAAAGAAAATAGTTTCAGAGATAAGACTCAAAATTAATGGGAGATATTTCGATCAGGGTAACGATGAAAATGTAAAAATGAAGAATGGAATTGTTATGAATTAAAATTTATTTAATGTTTTATTTTAGTGTATTGGTGTGATAAACAGGGTATATCCAGACTGCGACCGAAAACGAAGCCAGGTGGTAGTTTTAGGGACTACAGACACAACGCAACTAAAAATTTCAAAAAAAGAACCGACAATTTTGTTTTACTTTTTTTAAGTATCATCCTGTTTGGGTGGTAAATACATAGTTAAATTGCTAAAATAATATATTAAATCCATGCCTACTATTGCGTCTGGAAAACCAAAAGGATGTAAATGGTATTTTAGGTACCTAAAACTACTATCACCAAAACATGTTTTTGGATTTTTTTACCTATCTGTCGATAAATCAACGCTTTTTTTTAGAAAATTTTAGTTGCATTGTGTCTGTAACCATTTAAACAAGGTACCACCTGACTTCGTTTTCCGTCACAGTCTTGATATACCCGGTATGTCAGAGATCTAAACATGGTTTCTGTAGGTAAAGTCCACTATCTCGCATTAGGCGAGCATGGTGGACTATATGGCCAAAGATCTAAACCAGTAGTTCCCAAACTTATTTTTCTCGTGGACCACTTTCAAAATTTTACTGGTTTTGGTGGACCCCCTGCTGCTACATTTCTACCACATTCTTAAAGTCGCCAAAAAATAAAAATTGTGTCGCTTCTGAGTTCTGTCCCTATATTCCGATAGGTAAAATAAAAACGAAAAATGGTACATTTTATAACACTTTATTTATTAAAAGAATAGAATTACAAGAAAAAAATAATAAGGTAATATAGGTTCAGGTCATAATTTTAATTAATGGGATGGATGTATTTGATGGAGTGTCAGCAAACGATCAATGTTTGGCTTTATTTTTGTGAGCAATAACCGCAAATCCCCCCGCTCTGTGATGTTTAATTTGCTCCTTTTTTTGTTAAGAGATTTGTAACGGCACTAAAACTCCTTTCGACAAGGTATGACGAGGGAAAAGCTATTAAAAATTTCCTTGCGATTTCCCACAGTCCAGGATATTTTTCGGGTATTTCTGCTTGCAGCCAAAATGTTTGGTAGCCTTTTCTAAATTTCACCTTCAGCTCCTCATTGGTGCTTAGCTCGAGCAGCTCCTCTTGTAATACAACATTGGCCACTTCCGTTTCATCAAATGGATTTATGATCCATGGTGGTATATCCATCGTCAGGATATCTTCAAACCTGGTTTTGAAGTCATCATGCAGGGCATTTAAATGTTGACTGTAGGTATGGATATCCTCATCAATACATTCTACCTGCGACAAGTTTGGAAATTGAGAGAATTCGCGCCGACTAATGTTTTGCTTCATAAATTTCAATTTCCCAAGAAAAGCCGAAATTATCCCCTTTGTTTTTATTAAATTCAGGCTGTCCCCTTGTAACTGCAAGTTAATATCATTAAATTTTTTAAACAAATCTGTCAAATACGCAATGTCTGCTTTGAGTTTGATCAAGTTTTCTTTTAAATCTGGATCTCTACTTTCTAGGAACTCTAATACGGAATCGAAAACAGAGTAAAATCTCGTTAAGCATGCACCTTTCGACAACCAGCGTACTTCAGTATGTAAGAGCAGTCGTTGGAAGTCTTCATCATTTTCGTCGCACAATTGAGCAAATAAACGCGTATTCAATGCATTGCTTCTGATTTTGTTGACAGCTTTTATTACAAAATGAAGAGATTGGTTCAACCTGTCACTTAAATGTTTTGCCACAAGATGTTGTCGGTGGATTACGCAATGAATAGCTGTAAGTCCTGGTATAATTCTTTTGAGATGACTTATAAACCCACGATATCGCCCGACCATTGCAGGAGCTCCGTCTGTTGCCACTGAAATAATGTTTGTAAATGGAATCGATTTTTCCGTGAAAAAATTACTCAGGACATTAAATATTGATTCGCCTTTAGTATCAGTCTCCAAAGTTCTGGCAAATAGCAATTCTTCGTGAATTTCTTCCTCCATAATAAATCGGACATATGCCAATAATAATGCTTCATTACCGGGTAACGTTGACTCGTCCAGTTGTATAGAAAAATGATATTTTTGCAGATGATTGCACAAAAAACTTTCGATATCAGAGCTCATTTCATCAATGCGTCTTTGTACAGTATTGTTACTTAATGGAATTCTTTTTAGTACGTCAAACGGAGATTTGTGCAAAACAGTTTTTAAAACCTCTTCAACAGCGGGTAAAATTAATTGTTCTCCGATAGTGTGTGGTTTTCCAGATTTTGCTATAAGTAATGAGATATTGTAAGATGCCCGCAAGCCATCATCGTTACTTTGAGATGTTGAAGCGAACATACTGTGCATGGTGGGTCTCTTTTCATATTTTTCCTTCAATGTTTGAAAATATTTTAAATCTTTACCTATTTTATCAGTATGACACCTTTTTAGATGATCTTCGAGCTTTGATGGTTTCATAGAGTCATTGCTCAAAACTTTGTTGCATAATAGGCACATGGGCAACTGTTTGTCTGCCTCTGATGGAACAAAACCATATTTCAAATAATCGACACTATATTGTCGACATTTTTTCTTTGCTGTAGCCATGTTTCGTGTCAGTTACCTTACCTGTAAAAAAAAATGTTTTAGTAACCAAGTTTTTTTCTGAATATAGGTATCACACCGCAGCCTTTGTCAGCACGCGGAAATAGAATTACGGCTTGTAAAGGGACCAACTAATAAACCGCTAAGACAAATACAGACGTTTTCACAAAACGGTATCAATTTTAAAGTACCTAATTTACCACTAATTTTTAATAGTACAAATAAAAATTGGTGTACTCAGTATCGAATACTGATCATATTTGTGTAGGAAAAAATAAAAGTCGAAATCTCAAAATTCCATAAAAACGATAACTAACATTTCATCAAATCAATGAGTTCACGCGCTCCGTGTATTTGCGTATTTTTTGTCTGCGGCTTCATTGTTAAAACGCACATTAAAACGTGACAAACTGGCATCGAAGCCCAAGCCCCGCCCTTTTCCCGTCGCCCGCGCACCGCTCGCTTTTTCCGAAAAGGAATAATTTTGATAAAATATGTAGTTACTTCAAAATCAATTAGCCTCAATTAGTCAGCCTCCGTGGCGCAGTTGGTTAGACGCCGCCTGTGAAACGAGAGGGCGCGGGTTCGATCCCCGCACCGAAACAAATATTTGTGTGATCCACAGGTATTTGTTTCGGGTCTGGGTGTTTGTGAGACCGAAAAGTCTCTCGTAGTTCCTGATACCCACGACACAAGACTCGATCTTAGTGTGGGGTCAGGACTATGTATGTGACTGTTGGGTGTATTTATTTATTTAATATAAAATGATTGTGAAATTACTGTTTTATAAAACTAGTAGTTATTTGCAAGAAAAATTACAATATTAATTGCTCTGCAATATTGCTTATTCGGCCTTTTTAGAGAGGCAGTGCTTCTCTCGTGAAAAAACAATGGAATAAAACGTGCTGTGTTTGTCTTCAAATCGAAAGAGGACAATTAAAATATCTGTAAGTTACTAAGTTACCTATCTTAGATTATATACACGTCTAATCTACCTTACCTATCTATACAAGCAGTTGTGATCAACCGACTAGTACACGGAAACAAAATACTTAAGTACTATAACAAAAAAAAGGTAGGTACTTACTTTTCTCCGGCACTAGCAAACACTGATATAAATTTTCTCACACTTTTTTTCGAAATTCCGGAAACAAATGAATGAGTTTGCCTTTGGCATCAAGTATTTATAGTGGTGATCAAGTTCATGTCTGAACAAGCATTAAGCATTGTCGGGCGGATAGCGCTTTGCAAGTCTGTACACGAAATTGTACGTAATATCGAATACGCAAGTTTGGACAAGTAACAATCGCTTGCCTTATTAAAATATTATCTGCTTAGTTAGGTACTTAAAACAATGTAGGTAGGCCCGTATAAAAACTATGCTTACATTTATTTTTGCTTTTACTATCAAAAGCAGATAAATTTTCGTGGACCCCCATTAACATCTTATGGACCCCCATATTTTGTTCACGCTTACGTAGACCCCCAGCAAGTCTCCCGTGGACCCCTGGGGGTCCACCTGGACCACTTTGGGAATCACTGATCTAAACCCTGTCAATGGAAATCCCGATTGCCGAAATTGTTCAACAGTGAGCAATGGATGCGTAAAGCAGCAGACCGGGCTCTGTGGCGTACCTTGGGAGACGCCTATGTCCAGCAGTGGACTGCAACGGCCTGATGATGAATGAGCAATTATGGTACACAGTACACTAGGCATAAAATCGAGAAAAAAATGGAAATTTTTATATGCTTATATTTATAAAAAATATGACAAACTAGGTATACATGTAGTTGAACAGATAACCAATGTTTTGATAGTCTACATTTAAGAGAGTACAGTAACATTAATGTCTTGCAATCCATTCGCATTTGGTTTGCCGATATCGACTTTTTAAAACATAAACTAGGTCGTTTTACAGACATTAAAATATCTACTGAATTAAATACATAAACACAGGCCTATTGTAAACATTGAAATTAATATCTCTAATACCGAAATTTCTTAACTCTGGAATTTTGGCGGGAATTCCGTTTCTATATAAATAATTACCGCCATTTTTTAAGTTAACAATGTCATTGCTTTTTCTAAATGTATGTAAACCTAATGTATTATATTTATTAAATGTATTTGAATAAGATGCAGGCATATTTCTAGCCAAATACGGTAGATTTAAGACATTTTTGTTATATCGAATAGTTGGGTTATAAAATCGTCTTGACGAATTTCTGTTCTTAAATTGTCTTTGCGAAAGCATATCATTTATAGATTTTTGCGTATCGCTAAGAAGTAAATGCTTATTATTCGAATAACTTGGTGGTACTCCATTTTCAATGGTTTTTTGTACGTCAAAATTAGGCTGTTCAGTAGATATTGTTTCCGTAGCTTCATAACTGGTAAAACTATTTCCTTTCGCAAATCTATGATTATTGTGTAACGCATTTGTAGGTCGATCATCTGCGAATAGTGGAAGTACTTTATTTTCGAGTTTCTGACCATTTTTCATCCTTTCTATAGGTTTAATAGTTGTTAATTCACCAATTCTACCAAAAGATACATCTGTTACATCTTCTTCAAAATTGTCTGTTTCTTCCAATTCAAAATTATCTATTTGTTGATTTTTGGGTAAATCTTTTGTAACTTTATCCATATGTTTGTGTTGAGTTTCCTCTAAGTTTTTAAAGATATCTTCATTTTCTTTTGTCTCTTTTATTGGCATGTTGAGGCTAAAAATATTTCTATTAATGTCTTCTTCTTCATCTTCGTTGTTTAGTTCACTTATAAGTTTTCTGTCTATTAAAATATGAGTAGTACTCGACTCAATACCTAACTTTTTATTAAAGGCATTTGAATCAGCTTTTGTATTTACTGAATTTACAGATAAATAAGGAGCATCCGTTATTTTAAGTGTCTGTTTTATGTATTCTTTCTTAATGTCCGAAGTATTATTCATATGTGTTTGGACATATTCAAATGCGTTTCTAGGCATATTAGTTTCGATGTTTTCATTTTCGTTATTATATAAATTAGAACGTTGATGTACTGCTTCAGTAATTGAATAATTTTGTTTATAATCTACATTTTCAAGTTTTGAACGTTTAGGAACACTATTTATTTCTTCTACGCTTTGTTTAGTTTTTTCATTCATAATACTATTTAGCAAACCATCTTGATTTGTTTCATGATTGTTACTTAGCTGATCTTTTGTAATATCTTCATTAGTTAAGTTGTCTAGTGTACTGTTACGTTTCGATCCAACAGTTTGAGTAACGTTGTGTTCTTTTGCTATTATTTCTACGAAATTGGGATTTGTATACGTTGTAGTATCTTCTACCAAACTCTTCATAGTATTTATTTCCTCTAAGTCCTTTTTATTGGATATATTACTTTGTATTGGATTAGACTCTTCTTTATACCAAGTTTCATTCCCCAATGGAGGTAATTGATTGCTTGATTTACCTTCGTCTTCTATGTCAAGATGATCTACATTTTCTGTTGTATAGTTGTGATTTTTATTAATAGTTTCTTGTAGTAAACTGTAGATAGTAGATAATTCTAATACTATTTCACTAACAGTATCCTGAATAGTCTCATTGTCTTCTAGGTTCAGCTTCGTATTATTCTCTGTATGAACTTCATTCATTTTTATTTCTTCATGGATCAAAGACTTTTCAATGTTATTATCGAAACTAAAATTAGATCGTAGAGTAACAGTATCTATATATTTAGATTCACTTTCGATATTTTCATTAAATTTGTGACTAGTCAACAACTCTTCATTGCTTCCATCTGAATCAACATCTATCGGAGAATTCGTTGGTTTGTTTATACTTTCTTTATCCTCCTTTAGCGATTCTCTTTCATTATCAATGTCAATCAAATTACCGTTCAGCATAGAAACTACATCTATTTTTTTTTCATTATGCGTTGTGTTACTTGTGCTTATTTTTGTGAAATGTTCTTGTTCAATTGTCTTATTTAAACTCAATCTCAGCTTTTCTAACTCAAAAATGTCCGTTTGTAGATCAGTATTTTTGTCCTTTGTTGCTGTTGTTTTTTCTATACTTTGCGTTTCAGTGATTGCTGTGTTTTCTTCTTTTAAAGGACCTTCAGGCTCGTTGATAAAATAATTCTGTTCTTCTCCTTCTTCTTTTTCTTCTTCCGTGTCATCATCAGCTGTAAATTCTTGTGTAAGATTTAATGTGTCATAGTAGTTTTGGGTTTCATTTTCATTATCAATAACTTCTGTTGGTTTAATAATAACAGTATTTATCATTGTAGATGTGTCTATGTTTGTATAATCATCAATATCATCATCATTAGATGTAGTAAAATCATCATTTACATCATCCATATCCGTATTAACATCTTCAGAATCATTTAATCTACCCAAACGGGTTTTCGTGTCTATTTCACTAATATTCTCTTCAGTTGATTTATTAATATCTTTAGATGTATGAGGTATTGTGGATGTTTCAAAGTATATATAACTATCGTCATCCTCATAATTTGGTGTTGGAAAAACCTCATTTACATTGTCCTGTAAGCTGTTACCGACATCTTTATTTTCACTCATTCTTCTATTTTCATTTGGGGATACGTTTACTGACGTACTACTTAAGCTGTCACTCGTATCATCTGTTACGTCTTCAAAATTTTTGCTATTAAATTCTTCTACACTGTAAGTTGCATTTCTATCTATTGATGAAATATTAGGAGCGGCGGTTTCTTCTAGCATAGTACCATTATCACATTTAACACAATTCTTATTAATATTAACATTGTTTTCTTCCTCTATTAGTTTAGTTGTATCCTCAATATCTTTTCTAAGCGTATCGTCTGTTTGATACATTTTAAAGTTGCTATTAAGTGGTTCTAAATTCAGATCATCTTTAACTTTAATAACAATGATTTTAACTTTTTCAGTCTTACTGCAATTGCATCTATCTTCAATAGCTTTTGATATTACAACTCCTATTTGCATCGTTAGAAATATTGCTGAAACAAAGATGGTATTTATACAAATTTATGATTTAATAATTAATGACAATTAAATCATCATATTATATCAAAATATTTTAAAGAATTTCTACGGTATGTAAGTCCGCCAACCCGCACTAGTACAGCGTGGTGGACTATATGGCCCAACCACTCTCAATCGGTTCTCTCGATTGTAGAGTAGGCCCGTGCCCAGCAGTGGGACGTATATGGGCTGATACAAAAATCATCATCATTTAATCATCGAAATTTAAGTCAGTATTATTTTTTATCTTGAATTGCTTTCTCAGTGACGGTTGTTCTCATCAGAGCCTTGTAAATTAGCAAACAGGGTGCACCATAAGGAAGTAAAATTAGTGGTTAAAGCCATTGATATACTTGAAGCCATATAATGAGCTAAAACTCCTGTTATTTACTTTATTTCTAATGGGTCTGTTGTAGATTAAAAGCTACATGGACACTACTAGAAACTCACTAAAATTGTTTGATAGGCGTTATACAATTCGACCCTGGCTAACATTTGTAATTGCAGGAATATTTCTAAACAACTGAATTAATCCTTGAAATCCTCAGGGTGGTTACTAAGGAGAAAGAAAGTGTAGGAAACTAAATTTGCTTACCCCAATTCATTGTGTACTGGAGTTCGTGGACTCACTATTGTGACCCGTGAATCAAATCACGCAAGTTCTAATTAACTACTAATTGCGCCAAAGACTAAACGGAATTTGAAGAAATCGTACTATAGAAATCGGCAGGCTCTGTGGCTGTATTTCCAGACGCGAGATGCCGCTACGATCCACGCATCGACGCAAGTATCTCGGGTCTGTGTGTTTGTGAGATTGAAAAGTCTCTCGTAGTTTCTGATACACAACACAAGACTCGATCTTAGTGTGGTGTCAGGACTATGTATATGACTGTTGGGTGTATTTAATTATTTATTACTTTTTCTAATATATTTCAGTCACAAACCACAGTAGAAGAAATTTTGCGATTCTGCGGGTTTTAGCTAATCTATGATATTAATTAAAGCATTTATAATCGGCTTCTCCACGCAAACAATCACTTATTGATTAATGGTACACAAATGTACAATTAATGATGTAATATGACAAATTGATAATATTCACATGAAAGAAATAAGAAAGAAATATGTTCATTGAAAAAGTAGGATTAGGCACAGAGACTTAAATCTACTTAGAATTAGATAAATATAATGAGATCTTAAAATTCTAGTGGTACCAGAGGTTCCCAAACTAGGCACAGCCTGTATTTTGGGATACCAATCTTAGAATAGGATACATATAAAAAGTTACAGTATTACAGTAATAAATATGTGTATATAACTATGTTGAGATAGAGTGGCGAAAGTATTAAAACAATTAGTACAATGTAAATACGAATCACAAAGACCATAATAGAAAAAAAAACGTAAAAATTAAATATTACCTTCTCCAGGTACAAAAGAACTCACAAGACTTTCTGTGGACTCATAATCTAGCTAGATGTTCTAACATTTTGCAAATTTCGTTTTATTATTATATTTTTTTTCTTTATTTTGTTCGTTTCATTTTTTACATTTTTATATATGTACCTACATATATTTAAAAAAACAATATACATATAAAAATATAAAAATACATTTAACCCTTCGGTGGCGAGGCTCAAGACCCAAGCCACCGGTGGTTAGGGATCCAAAGTGAGGAACCTCCTCACTATGCGAGCCGTGTCCAGCAACACTGCCTTTTGGATCTGGCTCTTGACCCAACGACCAATTGAGAGCCTTATTATTTTGTTTATTAAGATTAGCGCACAACTTTCTAATTTTACGGTCCTGTTTAAAATAGAAATAAACAGTAGTTTAAAAACTAAAAACCTCGCTTTAGTAAAAGATCCAACTAAATAAGTAAAAATAATTGTTAAGGAGTTTTTAGATTAGAAAATACATTCATTTTATGGTTAAGATCTAGGGCGCTTGATGATAATCAATAATTGTTGAAAGCATCCCACGCTTTTTACACGTATGACGTACTCATACATACATATCAAGACTGCGACCGAAAACGAAGCCAGGTGGTAGTATTAGTGACTTCAAACACAATGCAACAAAAATTTTAGAAAAAATCAACTTTTATTGTATTTATTTACTTATCGTCGTATTTGGGTGATAAATACATAGTATTCCTGAAATAATAATGTAAATACTTTTTATTTTTAAAGACGCAATGGTAAGCAAGGGTTAAAATTACTATTTTTTGCAAGAACTAAGTATAACCTCCCAAACATGAGGATATTTAAAATATTGCAAAAAAAATATCTGATGCCTTTTTTGCAAAATTTTTAGTTGCTTGGCATTGACTTATAATCTACCGATAGACGAGACACGTCAAAGAAATAAAGTGCCTCCGTATTTTAAAGACACACTGCAATATTACATCACTTACCTGGTATTTTATTAAAATATTGTAACTTCAGACGATTTGCTTTCGGTTTGACGGCGAAACATTCATTTATTACTTTTAAACGTATGGGATAAGGCGTACTGCACTGTCACAAAGCAAACTGATTCATGTGCGGTGTCACCGCAAGTTGCTTGGTGTCTGTAACCACTAAAACTACCACCTGGCTTCGTTTTCGGTCGCAGTCTTGATATACCCGGTATAAGAGGCCTACCACCAGTAAATAAAAAACATTTTCGAAACAATTCCTTTAATATGTGCTACCCAAGGCTTTTCGCTTCCGTTTAACAGGTCTTCTAAATAATATTCTTTGCGCTGCCATATTCAGATTACAATTGGGGTACACTGTAAATAAAGCATAATGATTATCCTCTGTTTCATCCTTTGGTGGCCTATTGGAACCGCACCGGACGCAGCTGCAAACATGTTCGCGGTGGTCGCGGGTCGAAAACAAACCTCTGACCTTTCGGAGTCATGTGTGTATTGATAGTCAATCACCACGCACTATAACGGTGAAGAAAATATCGTGAGGAAACCTGCATACCATAGCGATTTGAAAGAATTTTTATGGTATGTAAAGTCCGCCCGCACTAGGCCAGCGTGGACTGTACTAGCCACTCTCAACCGTACGTAAATATTACAAATAAATAATTATTAGCTCAACGAATAAATAAATATAAACATATTTGACTATACTTATTTCAGTACTAGTTATTTTCAAGCTGACTGCCTCGGTGGCGTAGTTGCACTACGGTACGACTACAAAGCTGAGGTCTCGGGTTTGAATCCCGGATCGAGCAAAGTGAAATTGGATTTTTCTATTAATTATCAGCCCGGAGTTAGGAATTTGCACCCGATATGGCGATAGGCTCGGCCCCTATCATATCATGGGACGGAACATACAAGGCGAAATGTGGGTATACTGGTGGCGCCTCTGCCTACCCCTACTGGGATAAAGGCGTGAGTTTATGTATGTATGTTATTTTCAAGATTGTTTTATGTCTTCTATTAAATATTTATTTTCTTTCTTTCGCAGTCGGGTAAAAATAAGCTTCCACCAAGAAAACATACTTTACATAAAATTCATGTCAGAACTTTAAATACTATTTTATATCGCTAATAATGGCTACATTACATTGACAGCCTCCGTGGCGCAGTTCGTTAGACGCCGGCTGTGAAACGAGAGGCCGCGGGTTCGATCCCCGCACCGAAACAAATGTTTGGGTGATCCACAGGTATTTGTTTTGGGTTTGGGTGTTTTTGAGACCGAAAAGTCTCTCGTAGTTTCTGATACGACACAATACTCGATCTTAGTGTGGGGTCAGGACTATGTATGTGACTGTTGGGTGTATTTTATTTTTATTTACCCACCATTGCTATTCTCCGAGTACACCAGCTTATTAGTCCCTTCAAGATAATTAGGATCACCCTTCTCCCTGCAGTTGATAAACTTCAATACCCTGTCTTCATCATCAGGGAGACTTATAATGGCTTTTGGACTGGTCCCAGGCTTGCTTGATAGGTAAGGAGCTGACATCACACAAGGATACCTGGATACTAACTCGAGCTCTGGAAAATTGAGGGTTTAATAAATTTATTAGAAATCCACCTTCTAATTAATACTATCTATCTATATCAGCCCATATACGTCCCACTGCAGGGCACGGGCCTACTCTACTAATCGATTGAGAGTGGTTAGGCCATATAGTCCACCACGCTGGCCTAGTGCGGGTTGGCGGACTTACATACCGTAGAAATTCTTTAAAATCGCTACGGTTAGCAGGTTTCCTCACGATGTTTTCCTTCACCGTTAAAGTGCGTGGTGATTGACTAACAATACAAACATGACTCCGACAAGTCCGAGGTGTGCCCTGGGATTTGAACCCACGACCACGGTGAACATGTAGGCAGCCGCGTTTGGTCCGTTACTAACAGGCCACCAAGCACTTTGAAAGCCTCAACAACGCGCTTCAAAAACAGATGACGTAATTAGTTCTTACACTCACTCTCGTCAGTAAACCAACAGGAGAACATCCTCATATGGCAGACGCTCATGAAGGTCTTGTAGATGCCGTGCTGGCACCTCCCGCAGACCATGACGTCACGGCTCGGACACGCCGTCGGACACTCGTCTTGAAACTCGTCGTATTCTGGAGGGAACGAAGATTAATGCAGACTCTCTCTTCAGGCACAAGGAGTTCACTGCTTATAGGGGTCTCCCAAGGATCTTTGTAGCGAACAGTGGTAATTCAAGCTGTATCAGTATCAGCCCATATACGTCCCACTGCAGGGCACGGGCCTCCTCTACAATCGAGAGTATGATTGAGAGAGGTTAATACAATCCACTACGCTGGCTTTGAGTTGAATGTTTTTACATGACATAGAAATTCAGATATCTATGGTATGCAGGTTTTCTCACGATGTTTTCCTTTACCGTTATAGTGTGTGGTGATTAACTATCAATAGACACAGAAAAGTCAGAGGTGAGCCCAGTGGTGGCGTAAGGTTGGTTGGCACCCTGGGCGGTTTCGTATTGAGCACCGCTACCTATTTTTTTTGGAGTAAAAAAAAAAAGGTACTCCTTCTTTGTAGGCAGCGGCAAGCAGGATCGTTTCGCCCACGATCGTGGTCCACGCTCTTCGTTGTTTGTTGTCGCTTGTAGGGTTGTCGTTGTCACCCCTTGGTGCTTGGTACCCGGGGCGGACCGCCCCCATCGCCCCCCCGTTACGCCGCCACTGGGTGAGCCCTTGTTTGAAGCCGCGAGTAGCCCTTGTTTGGGGTTAGTACAGTCCACCACGCTGGCCTAGTGCGGATCGGCATTTACATACCACAGAAAAATTCGCTTCGGTACTTTCGACGTCCGAAGTAAGTTTTCCACTTCTAAAAATCAATACATTATATAAGACACTTATAAGATTCTCCGAACTTAGTGTATGGTTGTGACGTACGATAGAGGATTCGAACATTTTGTGGAGAACTCAGCCACATTCGTACAGTTTTACGTGCGACGTTCGAACATTCGAACTTCGTTTCGGATTGTAGAGTAATCCCCCAGGTTTCCTCACGATGTTTTCATTCACCGTTATAGTGCGTGATGATTTACTGCCAATACACACATAACTCCGAAAAGACGTGGGTTGGGCCGCTTGTAATGAATAAATACACCCAACGGTCACATACATAGCCTGACCCCACACTAAGATCGAGTCTTGTGTCGTGGGTATCAGGAACTATGAGAGACTTCAGTCACAAACACCCAGACCCGAAATAAATCCCTGTCGATTACACAATTATTTGTCTCGGTGCGAGGATCGAACCCGCGGCCTCGTTTCACAGCCGGCGTCTAACCAACTGCGCCACGGAGGCAGTCACATAGACAAGAAGCGTGGCAGTGAGTATGAAACACAGAGTAGGTACTAAACCGAAAAGGGAATGCTACCAAAATACCGTATGTTATTGGCAACTATACCGAGTATATCAAGACTGCGACAAAAAACGAAGCCACACGGTAATTAGTGACTTCAGACACAATGCAACTAAAAATTTCGCTATAAAAACGCGACAATCATTTTTTTTATTATAATTAACTTATCTTCGTATTTGGGTGGTAAACACATAGTTTTCCTAAAATAAAAATGTACGCCTTTTTCATTTTTAAACAGGCAATTGTACGCAATGTTTTAAATTATTATTTTAGCAAAAACTAGGTATTTACCATTCAAACACGATGATATTCAAAAAATTGCAAACAAAAAACGACATTTTAATTGCATTGTGTCTGTAATCACTGAAACTACCACCTGGCTTCGTTTTCGGTCGCAGTCTGGATATTGTATTGTATCAGCCCATATACGGCGTACTGCTGGGCACGGGCCTACTCTACAATCGAGAGAATCGATTGAGATTGGTTAGGCTATATAGGCTGGCCTAGTGCGGGTTGGCGGACTTACATACCGTAGAAATTCTTTTAAATCGCTACGGTATGCAGGTTATTTCACGATGTTTTTCTTCACCGTTATAGTGCGTGGTGATTGACTATCAATACACACATAACTCCGAAAAGTCAGAGGTGTGCCCTGGGATTTGAACCCGCGACCACTGTCTAATACCCTGTATAAATATAACTCACCGTTAGGTTCCCGATTATGCGTTCCATCATTAACCTCTACATGATTAGGCGGTTCATGCACATCTGGGTGTATATCAGATGCTTCAGGCAAAGCATCTTCCACTCCTGACTCATTGGCTTCATGTGCAGGCTCTTTTTCCTTCCCCGGTTGCAGGGGTATTATGTCTGGACCATTACCTGGTCCTTCTATGAAATAAAGATCTTCAGCATCACGATATGGAGGTAGTGGAAGTTCTACACGTGGTGGTCGAATTCTTGGAGGTCGAATCGGAAATGGAAAAATTCTTGGAAATCGTAGTGGTTCTTGAAGTTTAAGAGGTACTCGATGTGGAGGCTTCGGAGGTTTCGGAGGTCGCGGACGTTTCGTATATACTAGTCGTTTTGGGTTCAGTTTTAAATCTGCAAAAGGTGGATGAGTTGAATATTTCTGTGCATATTTCTTTAACTTAGTAAATTTACAGCTAACGTAATAAATAACATTTATTGCTGGACGCCCAATTCCCATTTCGTTTCTCCATCCTTTTTCCTAGTTGATGGGCCACACATCCATGATCCAGGGTTGTGGATGGTCATGTTCAGTGATCACTTACCATAATGACCTGTTTGCTCGTCTGCTGGACCTATTGTATAAAATATCATTGGAATAAAACTAATGTTTACGGATTTTATCGCGATTTGGTTTAATTTTTACATTTTTTTACTTCCCGACGTTTCGATTGCTTTCCAGCTTTCGTGGTCACGGGGCGGACTGAGGTATTAGTCATCCGCTCAGTGACTGTTACTATCCTTATTTTTCAATCATTAAGCTCACTTCTGCGTGGACCGGATCGCCAAAATGTTACTCTCATAATTTTCCAAACGCCACAAAGAAGAATAACTTCAACAAAATGTGTGAAATAATGCAGATCTGTTATTTAGTTACTTACCCGAATCCGCTTCTCTTTTAACCCTCGTTGGACCTGTACACAGAACGTACAAATCATTACCATCTTCGACTGCCTCGGTGACGCTGTTTTACTACTGTACGATTACAAAGCTGAGCTCTCGCGTTTGAATCCCGGTTCCGGCAAAATTATATTTGATTTTTCAATTCCTTATCAGCTCGGAGTCTAGAATTTGTGCCCAATATGGCGATAGGCTCGCCTTATATCATGTGACGGAACACTCAAGGCGAAATGTAGGTGTTCTGGTACCCCTGCCTACCCCTTCTCGGAAAAAGTGAGTTTATGTATGTATCATCTTCGACAGGAAGACCACTGCTTGTATATAGGCCTCTCCTAAGGATCCACACCGAGCTGTTAGAAGCAGCATCCAGCGATTTCATGCTACTATTACGTCGTCCGTCCACTTTATGACCTCCAATTAAGATATTAAATATACCGGGTATAAAAACTGCGACCGAAAACGAAGCCAGGTGGTGGTTTTAGTGATAAAAGACGCAATGCAAGTAATTTTTTTTTTGTAATTTTATGACTATCATATTATGTATATTAAATACCTTTATTTTGTTAAATTATTTTGTTAAATAATTTAACAAAACAAAGGTTTTTCTTTGTTTATTATTTTTTAATTTTGTTAAATAATTTCAACGCTTTCGTATCATTGTTTCTTCAAGAATAAAAAGGTGCAATTATTATTTTAGGAAAACTATGTGCTTACCACCCAAATACGACGTACGATAAGCAAAAAAAAAAAATTTTTTAGCGAAAATTTTCATTTGCTTTGTGTCTGAAGTCATTAATACTACCACCTAGCTTTATTTTCGGTCGCAGTCTAGATAAACCCTCTATTAGTATATCGTTAGTTATGAAACATCTTACAGTAAGTAATAAAATTGTACTCGCCATTTTTCTTTATTATTTTCTCAATGTTGAGAAATTCTTCATGACCGCAGTTACCCATGTCCTCCACGCTCGCTTGAAGACCTTAGAAGAGAATAACATTTAAAAAGGTTCAGGTAAAGACCGCTAAATAATAACGACTTAGACCTAATACAAAAATGGTGGTAGGTCTCTCATATGTAAGAGGCCGCCTGGGTAGGTACCACCGCAATGTCTATTTCTCCAACAAACAGCAGTGTAAATGCACTGTTATGTTCCGGTTTGAAGGACATTGTAGCTAGAGTAACTACTGGAACATAATGACACTTAACATCTTATGTCTCAGGATGGCGAGCGCATTGGTAAGCATTCCCTTGTAATTCTTGATGTTGTTTGATTTTGCTACTGTCGATGAGCAGTCGAATCGCTTACCATCGGGCGAATGCCATGCTCATCTCGTCATTCACTGCAATAAAAAAAGTGATAAAGTTTACCTTAAGATAATATATAAAATCCTTTACTTTATTTCTACATGATACCTTGATGGCACTTCATATACTCCAGTTCGCAAGCATTTGCTACTATTATGTAAACAGACTTCTCTTTATTGGTTATCTTGGCGCAGACTGGCGCGTCGTCGCGAGGACACTGGATGTTCAGGCAGTCTCTCTTCACTCGTGGTATTATCATCTGGTTGTTACATATTGAAGAGTGTACTGAAATAAATACAAACTATTTCTTCTTAAAAAGGCGAATATGTAAAATCATGTAAGCTTTTAAAAATACACAAAAATGTTGCCAATATATAAACTTTCCAGTAGTTTACAAGATATGACCCAAATACCGTTTTAGACAATTCAAACTGTTCTCCTGTAAAATTTGGCCTTTGCATTTAGAGCATTTGACGTTGGAGCCATCGATATCCTTTATTAACTCGTCTGTCCAACCGATATTTAAGTGCAATTCGAGAACCTTTTGATCCTTAAGGGCTATTCAAACATATCGAAAGGTTTTTCTCGATTCCGCGGTGTCAATTTAAAACTTTGGAATCAATGGCGTATTCCTACCAAATAGGTTCGAATTTAAATTAGTTTGTTTTTAAACCGTGTCTTGATTAACGTAGCGTGGAACGTCCTCTGGCCAGATGGCAGGGCGATTTGCACAAGAGGGCAGCGACTGGATGCGTAAAGCAGCAGACCGGGCTCTGTGGCGTACTTTGAGAGTGGCCTATGTCCAGCAGTGGACTGCAACGGGCTGATGATGATGAAGCTTGAATATCCTTTGGACAAATTTAAATCTCTTGCTAGCCTTGCCGGTCTTTGCTGGCCATATTTCTACCAAAAATAATACTAGATACGTACCCAGAAACAATACAGGAATAATATGTTTCATTATAAAATAATTTTCAGCTGCATTCTATATAAATAGTTTGTGAATGTTGGTGCATTATTGTTCAATTTTATGGCTTTTTGGCTAAATAAATTGACGGATTCAAGACGTTAAAGCTGATGTTTGGATTTCAATTACAATTAAAAACAGAGTTTTAATTGATCATAAATGAAATGGGTTATGAAATGCCTAGGTAGTTGATTGTTTCATGTTTTAATTAATTTATTAAAAAGCCGTCAAGCCCAAGTGGGATTTGGCTGTACATTTGTGTCGCATGCTGGATAAAATGGAGCGAAGACCACCACACAATGGGTCCCGAAAGGGCGTCGACCACGTGGAAGCCCTAGACGCAGGTGGCGAGACGAGTTGGACGCCTATTGGAAGGATTGGTGAAATAAATGTGGAATCACAATAAAACAACCAGTCCAGGATATGCTACTTTATTACTGACGTGACAGAAGAAAAGTACAAAAAGCGCGCGCAATCCTATCCCGCCTTTTTTCCCAGGCATAGACAATATAAAATACATACCAATGGGGTATTCAACCCATTTTCAAAAAGTCTTTTAAGTTGTTCCTAAGATTAAGACAAACTATTTAAAAAAATATCAAATTTTTATTCGCTCGGCAAGTCCAATAAAAATCCATTTAAAATTTAAATTTAAAATTTATGCGCGCAAATATGTGAAAACGCTAGGCGCCATGTTCCTTTAAAATGATACGTCACTCAACCAGTAAACAACCTGTGTTTGTATGAGCTCTTGGACACCGGAGGGGGTATTCTACTTACGGAATGACGTAGAATCGTTATCCATCATGGCGGCAGCCGTTTCACATCTTTTTAAGACAGATAAAAAAATTGAAATTTTCAAAACGAATTATAAAATTTATTCCTTTGTAAATAAAAACTGAAATTAACATATACTTATTGCTTAATGCTCTACTATATATACATTTATAGTTTTTAGATTTTTTCTTTCTTATAGTAAAATACCCCATTGGTCTTAAATAAAGCCCTCGACAGGGATGTATGGAAAGCGGAAAGAGAGACCTGCCCTGCAGGTCTGTCTGGACGTTTAAGGCTCATAATAATAATCATTTATTTATTACTCTTTCTTGCACATCTCAAGATAGTGATTATAAGAAATAAAATACAATAAAGTACAATGAAAGTTGTGGGTAGACGCTGGATGCAGACTACTTCGGACAGGAATTATTTGGGAGAACAAAGCTCCATTCAGAGAGGTTTGGTAAGAGTCCACCAACCTGGCCTAGTGCGGGTTGGCGGACTTTACACATTTTAAAATAGAACTTCTTGATCTCTATATTATCTAAGTATTTATATATGTATGTATATTACGTGTATATAATTATGTTTCATATATTGTGTAGTAGCTTCTGCCCAAAAACTTCGTCTGCGTGATTAACTTTATTTGAAATTTTACATCCCGTCCTGTCCTGTTATATCCCGTCCGACCCGTCTCATTCTCACTCAAGGCATGTAATCCAGTCCCATCCCATCCCTTTGAGTATAGAAAAGTACCAAATATATCGAAATTCCTTTATCTATACGGGAACACTATATTTTCGGGATAAAAAATAGCCTAAGTGTTAATCCAGGGTGTCGGCTATCTCCATACCAAATTTCGTCGAAGTCCGTTAAGCCGTTTCTGAGTTCATCGCGCACAATCGCACAGACAAACAGACGAACCGACAAACAGATAAAAATCATTGTTTTGGGTTCTATTACGTTAATACAGACAGCCCGTATTCGTTTTTCTCATTTATCTTCCATGTACAGACATCGGTTGGTTACAAATGTATTATATGTATAGATGGATTTTCTCTCTTCACATTTTATTTTTCCCTAAAAAATTATGTAATTAACCTTTATTTTTAAATCATGAAAACTTTTAACAATTTCATTAGCTAGGTACTTAATTCATAATTCACCAAATATTGTTTTCAACTTTAATTGAAATCCAAACATAACAGAAACTATATAGTTTATGTTGCTCAATTTATAGTTCCAATATGCCATAAAATTGAACAATAATATGCCCCAACTTATATAAACTATGGCAATGTAATACGGAAAAATATTTTAATAATGAAATATATTATTACTATATTATTTTTGGGTATGTATTTAAATATTATTTTTGTCAATTAAAGGACCGAAAGATTTCTTTTATTGCAGTGAATAGCGAGACGAGCATGCCATCCGCCTGATGTTAAGCGATACGACCGCTCATGGCCAGTAGCAAAATATTGAATTATTTGTAATTCATGGTGTTATTTGCTTGGCAATGCTTGGTATTCCACTGCGCTCGCCACCCTGAGACATCAGATGTTAAGTCTCATTATGTCCAGTAGTTACTCTGGCTACAATGTCCTTCAAACCGTAACACAACAGTGCATTTACACTGCTGTTTGGCGGGAGAAAATAAACATTGTGGTGGTACCCACCCAGGCAGCCTCTCACATATGAGAGACCTGCCACCATTTTTGTATTAGGTCTAAGTCGTTATTATTTAGCGATCTTTACCTGATCCTATACACGTATGAAACCAGCTGGTAGTATCAGTGACTTCAGACACAATGCAACTAAACAATCGAAAAAAAAAAATGATTTTTTTTCCTTTTTTTGCGACATTTTTAGTCGCATTGTGTTTATAGGTAACTACTAAAATTACCACCTGGCTTCGTTTCGGTCGCAGTTTCGATATACTCGATATAACTGTAGGATGTATGTATTTTTTCAGTACAATCATTATGTAAAAGCCAGATGATAATACCACGAGTGAACAGAGACTGCCTGAACATCCAGTGTCCTCGCGACGACGCGCCAGTCTGCGCCAAGATAACCAATAAAGAGAAGTCTGTTTACATAATAGTAGCAAATGCTTGCGAACTGGAGTATATGAAGTGTCATCAAGGTATTTAGAAATAAAGTTAAGGATTTTATACATGTTAAGGTAAATTTTAGACTAACTAAGCAAATATACAAGGCGAGTGTGGATGGAAGAGTCGGTAGGGGTCGACCTCACCGAACCTACACCATCGAAATCGGTGATACCCTCAAGAAGGGTCAGGTCAAAAGTACACTCAACCGACGAGAATGCATGAAGAGACTGATGAAAGTGGATGAAACGAAAGTAATATGTCAGGAAAGTAAAGTGGCGATCCATAGTCTCTGCCTACCCCTATGGGATACAGGCGTGACTATTATGTATGTATGTATATAATGTAAAATTACTTTCGTTTTGTTTTATTGCAGTGAATGGCGAGATGAACAAGCCATTCGCTTGATGGTTAGCGATACGCCCGCTCATAGACAGTAGCAAAACCAAACAACACCATGAATTACACAGCAATGCTTGCCATTCCAGTGCGTTCGCCAGCCTGAGACATTAGATAATAAGTCTCATTATGATGTCAAGTCAAGTCTCATTATGTCCAGTAGTTGCTCTGGCTACAATGTCCATCAAATCGGAACACAACAGTGCATTTAATAAATAATAAATAAATACACCCAACAGTCACATACATAGTCCTGACCCCACACTAAGATCGAGTCTTGTGTCGTGGGTATCAGAAACTACGAGAGACTTTTCGGCCTCACAAACACCCAGACCCGAAACAAATATTTGTGGTTCACACAAACATTTGTCTCGGTGCGGGGATCGAACCCGCGGCCTCTCGTTTCACAGGCGGCGTCCAACCAACTGCGCTGTTCGGCGGAAGTAATAGACATTGCGGTGGTACCTACCCAGGCGGCCTCTCACATTTAAGAGACCTACCACCAGTTTTGTATTAGGTCTAAGTCGTTATTATTTACCGGTCTTTACCTGAACCTTTTTAAATGTTATTCTCTTCGAAGGTCTTCAAGCGAGCGTGGAGGACATGGGTAACTGTGGCCATGAAGAATTTCTCAACATTGAGAAAATAATAAAGAAAAATGGCGAGTACAATTTCCTATTCACTTTATAGTTTTATACCTACTAACATAATAGTTTCTTAGATTTACGTGAATGTTACACATTGAAATAAAACTATTTTTAACTAGCTGTAAAGCAATCGAAACGTGAGGAAGTTAAAAAAAATAAAATTTAAATGAAATCGCGATAGAATCCGTAAAAATTAGTCTTATTTCAATACAAATATATTTAATATCTTAATTGGAGGTCATAAAGTGGACGGATGACGTAATAGTTGCAGTCGCTGGATGCTGCTTCTAACAGCTCGATGTGGATCCTTGGGAGACGCCTATATACAAGCAGTGGTCTTCCTCTCGAAGATGATACATAAACTCACGCCTTTTTCCCAGAAGGGATAGGCAGTAGAGCTACCAGAACACAAATTTATCGCCTTGTGTGTTCAGTCCCACGATGTAATAGGGCGAGCATATCGCCATATCGGGCACAACTTCTAGACTCCGAGCTGATAAGGAATTGAAAAATCAAATATAATTTTGCCGGAACCGGGATTCAAACGCGAGAGCTCTGCTTTGTAATCGTATAGTAGTACAACAGCGCCACCGAGGCAGGCGAAGATGGTAATGATTTAATGTTCTGTGTACAGGTCCAACGAGGGTTAAAAGAGAAGCGGATTCGGGTAAGTAACCAAATAACAGATCTGTATCATTTTACATCTTTTTTGAAGTTATTCTTCTTTTGGGGCCTTTTGGAAAAATTATGAGAGTAACATTTTTACGATGCGCGCGCACACCGATAAGCGAAGCGACGTGATCAAGTTATAAATTAAAAGCAAAAAAACTTTTCTATAAAAAGCTTTTATTTAAATGCTCTAAAAAGAAGAAAATAAAATATTCTTTTAAAATTTTAATTATCAACTTGTAACGTACATTATACACAATTTATATGATCATAAAAGCTTGTCGCGAGGTTTGCGTACGCACCTATAAGTATTTAATTAAACTGCAATTTAAAAAAAATAACTTAGCAGATTAAGTTACTCATTTAAATAGATGCTCGCTTTCGCTAAGCTTTTTTTATAACGTTTTTTTGCTTTAAATTTATTTTTAATTTTTTGGTTATTGCTGGCTGGGTTACTGAGTCTATTCATCTCATTCAACGCATCATTGATGCAAGGTCGTTTGCCGGTTAATTTCGAACTAAAAAACTTCATAAGTCCGCCATGTTGGATTTAGAGTAATATATAAATACACCCAACAGTCACATACATAGTCCTGACCCCACACTAAGATCGAGTGTGGATCGAGTCTTGTGGAGAGACTTTAGATAACCGAGGCGAAGGTTCCAGAAATCGAATTAGAGAGCAATCGGACCGATAACTAAAACGCTCAAAATGGCGGCCTCTATACATATAAGGAACTACCACAGAATACTAATATACTTAGTATTCTGTGGAACTACGTTGGATATAGTTATAAGTTGTCACGGAAACGAGAATGCCCATTTTATTATAAAACTTGGTATCGGTGCAAAGATTTTTGTCCCTCGATGAAACCTACTTTTTTTGTAGGGAAAAATATATATTTTCAATAAAAATAAACATAAGTGCGACCCAGGCTCGGAGTTCTTGGAGAAATGAACTTGAAGTCCAGTCACTCTGGTGAGCTACCAGTAAGCTATTGTTAGTAATGGCTGACGTATTGTAAAATGTGATAATAATTACTTTATTTCTTAAAAATCTCTCGCTCGAGATAAAACAGGAAAACGTTTAAGGACAAACAGCCTCCGAGGCGAAGTTGGTTAGACGCCGGCTGTGAAACGAGAGGCCGCGGGTTCGATCCCCGCACTGAAACAAATATTTGTGTGATCCACAGGTATTTGTTTCGGGTCTGAGTGTTTGTGAGACCGAAAAGTCTCTGGTAGTTTCTGATACACGACACAAGATTCGGTCTTAGTGTAGGGTCAGGACTATGTATGTGACTGTTGGGTGTATTTATTTATTTATTTATAAACCATAAAAAATGCTATAATGAATTTTAAGTGTATCGGTATCGGGGTCAACGATATTTTTGACCGATACCATGAACCATACCGGCATTCTCCTTTGACAGATAGTTAACAGCTAACTTCATCATGTCGACGTAGGATGCGCGCGCATTTTAAAAATAATCCCTCGTTAACCAAAAATATTAAAAGAAGTTTAAGTTCGAAAATGATTATTTATACAGGGTATATCAAGACCGCGACCGAAAACGAAGCCAGGTGGTAGTTTTAGTAGTTATAAACACGATGCAAATAAAAATTTCGCCAAAACAGTGACAGATATTTTTTTAGAATTTTTTTAAATTCTTCGTGTTTGGGTGGTAAATATTTACCTAGTTTTTACGAAAATACTAATTTAAACCTATACGTACCATTGCGTGTTAAAAATAAAGAGGCTTACATCTTTATTTTAGGAAAACTATGTATATATCACCCAAATACGACGGTAAGTAAAAAATTACAAAAAAAAGTTGTCGATTCTTTTTGCGAAATTTTTGCTTGCTTTGTGTCTGAAGTCACTAATACCACCTGGCTTCGTTTTCGGTCGCGGTCTTGATATACCCTGTATATAGGTCCGGCAAACGAGCCAACTGGTGACCTGATGGTAAGTCTGAACATCAACATCCACAAGGGTCATAGTCGTGCCGGCCCATGGAATCGAGAGGGGAGCGAGAAAGAAAAAGCATCAGGAGAGAACAAGGATATAGGGCGTCCGGCAAAGAATGTTGTTATTACGTTAATTTAATTTAAATTTATAATTCACATAATTAATGTTCAACTCATCTTTTGCAGATATTGTAAAACTGAACCCAAAAAGAATAGAATTACTAAAACGACGGAAACCGTGGCCACCAAGAACAACAAGAACGACAAAATCACCAAGAAAGTCAACACCAAAAACATCTACTGAACGTCCAAAAAGCGACTTTAAAATTTCTGCCGAAGTATATCTTCAAACAAGAATAAGCGATGAAGACACAGACTACGTACAAGTACGCGTTAAAGGTAAAAAATATCTAGACGGTCCAGGGAATAATCCAGAAATCATTCCCCTGCAGCCGGAGAAGGAAAAAGAGCCTGCACATGAAGGCAATGAGTCAGGAGTGGAGGAAGATTCGCCAGAAGTACCTGACATACACCTAGATGTGCACGAACCGCCTAATAACGAAAAGAGTACTGACAGACCCCGTAATCGGGAACCTAACGGTGAGTTAAATTACTTGTATGGTATTAGTGCCTAATTGGCGCAATACTACGGTATGATAGCAAAGCCGAGGTCTCGGGTTCGAGCCCCGAGTCAGGCAAAGTGATATTGGATTTTTCTATTCATTGTCAGCCGGGTGTCAGGAATTTGTGCCCGATATGACGATAGGCTCGCCCCCTATAACATCGTGGGGACGGAAAATACAAGGCGAAACGTGGGTGTCCTGGTTGCACCTCTGCCTACCAATTCTGGGAAAAAGGCGTGAGTTTATGTATGTATGTATTTAGTTAGCATCCCCTTTCGACTTTGTATTAACTCTTTGACAGTCACCGTGGCGCAGTTGATTAGAAGCCGGCTGAGGCTGCGGGTTCAATCGACCGAAAGAAATATTTGTGTGATCCACAGGCATTTGTTTCGGGTCTGGGTGTTTGTGAGACCGAAAAGTCTCGTAATTCCTGATACCCACACAATTAATTGTTCCTAATTTGGGGTCAGGACTATGTATGTGTCTGTGGGGTGTATTTATTTTATTCTCCTTCATGTACGGTATTTAGATAGCATCCCCTTTCTGCTTAGTATTAAACTCTGCATGACATACCAACTTCAACGTTTCATATCTATATTCATTAGCAGCCCGACCCAGCGTCGCCCCGGTGAAGATAATTTTTGACTCCAGTCCCCGTAAATGACATTTCGTCACAAACGTAGACTTGCATTCGTTAAATGGTCAAATACCAGTTAGTTTTGAGTAAAAGTGCGTGGTGGCCTGTTGGTAACGGACCAGACGCGACTGCTTACATGTTCACCGTGGTCCCGGCTTCAAACAAGGGCTCACCTCTGACTTTTCTTTGTGTATTATAGTCCATCACCACGCACTATAACGGTAAAGGAGAACATCGTTAGGAAACCTGCGTACCATAGATATTTGAATTTCTATGTCATGTAAAAACATTCAACTCAAAGCCAGCGTGGTTGATTGTATTAACCCCTCTCAATCATACTCTCGATTGTAGAGGAGGCCCGTGCCCTGCAGTGGGACGTATATGGGCTGACACAGATACAGCCCGAATTACCACTGTTCGCTATAAAGATCCTTAGGAGACCCCTATAAGCAGTGAACTCCCTGTGCCTGAAGAGAGAGTCTGCATTAATCTTCGTTCCCTCCAGAATACGACGAGTTTCAAGACGAGTGTCCGACGGCATGTCCGAGCCGTGACGTCATGGTCTGCGGGAGGTGCCAGCACGGCATCTACAAGACCTTCATGAGCGTCTGCCATATGAGGATGTTCTCCTGCTGGTTTACTGACGAAAGTGATTTCCTATTACATACAGTACAGGACATATGTATATTTATCTATACTAATAAATAGGGTTATTTCATTAGAGTATTCAATTTTTAACACGAGATCCAAAAATCATGAATTTACAAATGGACAAAAAATTAATTATGTACATCCCATTAGTAGGGTAGTATTGAAGATTGCGCAATTATTTATCAATTGGATTCAAAGCGCATTTTAATCTTGTTGTACAATATATTGTAGAATGTTATTATATATATTATCATCATCATATTATACGATATCATCAGGCTATTCACCGCATCTAATTCTCACAAAACGCTCAATTTTCCAGAGCTCGAGTTAGTCTCCAGGTATCCTTGTGTGATGTCAGCTCCTTACCTATCAAGCAAGCCTGGGACCAGTCCAAAAGCCATTATAAGTCTCCCTGATGATGAAGACAGGGTATTGAAGTTTATCAACTGCAGGGAGAAGGGAGATCCTAATTATCTTGAAGGGACTAATAAGCTGGTGTACTCGGAGAATAGCAATGGTGGGTAAAGTATACTTTATTATTCTCAAATTAATTATTAGTGTTATTCTGGATGGTAGATATCTGTAGGCCGCCTGGGTATGTACCACTGCAATGACTATACTGTATTTCTCCCGACAAGCAGTAGTGTAAATGCATCGTTGTGTTCCAGTTTGAAGGACATTGTAGCGAGAGTAACTACTGGACATATTGAGACTTAACATTTTATATCTCAGGATGGCGAGCGCAGTGGAATACCAATGATTCCTTTGTTGATCACGGTGTTGTTTGGCTTTCATACTGTCCATGAGCGGTCGTATCGCCTACCATCAGGCGAATAGCATGCTCGTTAAAATGAGTTGAACAAAAACGTAAAAATAATATTGATACATAATTAGTATATTAGGCATGGAAAATGTGTACGCGTGTGTGTGTGTGTATATATCTAATGATATTATACCACAATGGATTAAAGGATTAAAATAGCCAGAATTTAACTCAATTTATTTTTGATTACAGTGTACCCCAAGTGTGACCTGAATAAGGAAGCCCAAAGGCAGTTACTAAGGAGGCCTGTTAAAAGAACGCAAAAAGTCTTGGACAACACATATTAAACGTATTGGTTAAAAAATGATTTTAATTTAACCCGTATGCGAAAGTGTCTGTGTAACACCGCTTTGTGTATTTCTCTCAAGCAGTTTGTATTGTGTATTAGCTCAAGAGCTCGTGGCCGCCAGACCATTATTTCATTGAACCTTATTTGCACCAACAAGTTAGGGCAGTTGACTTTATTCCTGACCAGTTTATAAAGAAATAGTCCATCACTGAGGTTATTTCCACAGAATAGGATAACTGAGCATCTTGAAATACTGCAGTTTATGTGGAAAGTTGCCTGCTTTGACCTTTATAGTATGCTAGATGCCACAAGTATAACTTCTGGACTCTTTCTAGTCGTACCTCGAGCATGTCATGCAAAATGTGGCCGCCAAACAACACGGCAGTACTTCAAGATACTCCGCACTTAACCACACACTAAAGTGCTGTAAAGCATTTTTGAATTTTGTGCCACCCGGCACTCCTATTGAAAACCTTGGTATGTGATTAAAAAAATGAAAATAGCGCAAATCTTTATTAGTATTAGTAAGATACATAGATGGCGTTAGAGTAGCACTACTGCTTAGTGCATTTATGGCTTGCTGTTATAAGTCCGTGCATTTGTCACTTGTCAGTGTTTGGCGTTTGCGCAAAATTCAAAATGTCAAAACAAAACCAAAATCAGTCGGAACACTAAAAATTACAAAACTAAACCTTAGTTATTGCAACAGTAACCTGTAACTGCAAAATGGAACAATACTTGACTAACACGGTCAATAAACTGGTAAAGTTAACCATTTGGTCAACATATTTAACCTAAAATCCATTTAAATTACATTAAACATTGGTATTACGTTTTAATTATGTTTTTTAACCTTCTTTTCGTATTATCCCAGCTTAGACTTAAAAATCAAACAGTATAATAAATTAGAATTTAGAAAAATAAGGGTATAGAATGTTTAAAATACAAGTATAATTAATATTAATGTTATGATCATCTTATATTAAACACATAACTCTTACGTCCTCAAATAGGTAAGCAGAGGCGCCATTCATAGTTCATACAAAACATTTTTTTAGTTTTGTGGCAGACATTAACATTCTTTAATCCAATTAACACGAATAAATGATTATTGGGTAAATAGTGAATTTACAATAATCAATTAAGCTCCTTAAACCATTAATTTAAGATTGAAATCTTTAGAACAATTGTTTTTTCAGAACTCAAAGGAATTCAATGATTTAAACCTAGTGGTTGGTAATGAAAGCTGTGATCTGGACTCGGCTGTGTGTGCCATTGTCTATGCTTCATTCCTTGAGTGGCAATACAACCAGATAAAATGCAAGGTTTGTACATTATTATAATATTACGTATTGTAGGTCTCATAACATAAGAATAGCTAGGATTGGGAATTAGGGTAATTGTAGCATCAAAAAATGTAGTCTTACAAATATCAAGATATTTTAAGTTTTGTACCTTTTTTTTTGCTATGAATTAGCAAGCCGAGCACGCTATTCGTCTGATGGTAAGCATTATGGCCACTCATGGACAGTAGAAAACCAAACAACACCATGAATTACAAAACAATGCTTGGAATTCCACTGCGCTAGCCATCCTGAGACAAGACGTTAAGTCTCATTATGTCCAGTAGTTACTCTGGCTACTATGTCCTTCATACCGGAACACAACAGTGCATTTACACTGCTGTTTGGCGGGAGAAATATAAGCAATGCTGGAAAATTTTAACTGGGATTTATACTTTATTTCAAAGTCAGTTAATGTTTTCTCCAGGTATGCACCAGAGCGAACAGGGACCCTCAGTTCTTCAAAGACGATATATTTGTGCCCATCCTCAATGTGGACAGGGAAGATTATGAGTTGAAGACAGAAGTGGCGTTCTGTTTGAGAGAACACGGGATTAACGAGACTAATTTGGTTTTTAGGTGATGACCGCTTTATGCATATTTAAACAATTTTACAGGGTATATCAAAACTGCGACAATGAAGCCAGGTGGTAGTATTAGTGACTTCAGACACAATGCAATAAAAAGAAAATCGTAATCGTAAGTTTTCCTAAAATAATGATGTACACGTTTTTATTTTTAAACACGCAATGGTACGTTAGCGTTGAAATTACTATTTTCGAAAAAACTAGGTTTTTACCACCCAAACTCGATGATGTTTAAAAAATTGCAAAAAAATGTCTGTCGCTTTTTTCGCGAAATTTTTAGTTGCATTATGTCTGTAACCTCTTAAACAATCACCTGGCTTCGTTTTCGGTCGCAGTCTTGATATACCCTGTATATTTTTCAATTTTTTTTGTATTGTATCAGCCCATATACGTCCCACTGCAGGGCACGGGCCTCCTCTACAATCGAGGGTACGATTGAAAATGGTTAGGCCATATAGTCCACCACGCTGGCCTAGTGCTAGCGGACTTTACATACCATAGAAATTCTTACAAATCGCCATGGTATGCAGGTTTCCTCACGATGTTTTCCTTCACCATTATAGTGCGTTTTCTTATGAAAGTATATTATAATGTTAGTAATTTTCGGTTTCAACTAAACAGCCTACCCCTTCTGGGATAAAGGCGTGAGTTTATGTATTATGAACATGTGTGCAATAAAGATATTGAGTATTGAATTAAGGTGTGTGTTGACTTTAGTGTGTGGTGGCCTGTTGGTAACGGACCAGACGCGGCTGCCTACATGTTCACGGTGGTCGCGGGTTCAAATCCCAGGGCACACCTCTGACTTTTCGGAGTTATGTGTGTATTGATAGTCAATCACCACGCACTTTAACGGTGAAGGAATCGTCGTGAGGAAACCTGCATACCTGCAAGAATTTCTACGGTATGTAAGTCCGCCAACCCGCACTAGGCCAGCGTGGACTATATTGCCTAACTACTCTCAATCGTACTCTCGATTGTAGAGTAGGCCCGTGCCCAGCAGTGGGACGTATATGGGCTGATATAGATATAGTGTTGACTTAACACATATGTTCTGCGTGTTTTTCCTTCCAGAAACGACCACGACCTGGCTCAACTAACTATTTCTAATAAAACCAACGTGATTCTAGTCGACCACCACGTTTTAGCTGCTAAAGATAATTTCCTGCTACCATTCGTCACTGAAATTATCGACCATAGACCTTTACAAGGTAAGTTAACTAACAGCCTTATTCAGACAGATTTAAAACCTATTTTAGTTATCGAATGTTTTGTCCCGTTCTAACAACTTTAGTATTCAGTTTGAGAGAAAAAGACAAAACATTTAATAAGTAAAATAGGTGTTAAATTTGTCTATGAATGAGGTTATAATACTATAATATAAATAAATTAATAAATAGACGAGTTTACGAAACTACGAGAGACTTTTCGGTCTCACAAACACCCAGACCCGACAAATACCTGTGGTTCACACAAATATTTGTTTCGGTGCGGGGATCGAACCTGCGGCCTCTCGTTTTTTTTATGTATGTATTATTAGGAGACTGTCCCGCCCTCACACCCGCCACTGCAACTCCTGTGTCGCAGGATCAACAGTGGCACGCATTGTAATGACACTGAGCCTTGAAGCTCAGCGAGTCTCCGGAAATGTCTAACTTGTCTTTAACACGCAACGAAATCAATCACAAACTTATATTAATAGGAGGAGTTGGAAATAAATTATTGTCCACTTCCCTCCCTAATAAAGCGGGTGACAAAACAATGAACTAAAGAGGTAAATGACCTCGCATAAAGACATTTACAGCCAGAGAAGCCAGCTGTAAAGCACCACGGATTAGTCATTATTACATTTAAATGGGACCTATTATGTGAGCTGCTATACTTGATTCCAATAATAAATAATGGTACAAGTTTTACATAACAATAAAACTTGTATTATTAAGACAGAGACGATGCACAGCATCTGTGAGAGAGTGCGTCTTACTTCCTTTTCCGTTTTTACTCAATTACAAGCCTTTTTTGTGTAACTTCCGCTTCGTTCCGACCAATCAGCGTTGAGCAAGTGTCACGTGGTCTCAGGAGATCGCCTGTGGTGGGACCGCGCGATATTGGATCATAGAAGTCTCTCACCAGGAGGTCTTAATGGGATGCTGTGCATCGTCTCTGTCTTAATAATACAAGTTTTATTGTTATGTAAAACTTGTACCATTATTCAGCATGTGACGATGCACAGCATCTGTGAGAGAGGTGTTTATAGCTCCTGGTGACCACGTAACGACGCTATGTGATGAAGATTAAGGTTTAAAAGAAAAAATGAATCTCTGAAATTGAAATGTGTGTTAATTATATTATGAATAAATATATTCCTCAGGTTGTAATATTCAACATAAACCTATAAAACAGGCTCAAAAATAACTGCAATATTAATTGTTGATTGCATTGATTTATCAATTACTTGCTTTTGATATAACTTGGAAAACATTGTAAGCATATATAATATATATTGTATTCTTGCATCTGAAGAACTGGCTTTACTCAGTTTCTGATTATTGCTCGTGAAGCACCATGGTTAGGTCCTTTGAAATAAATAAGGCATTAATACATTCAGTACTGAGCTTTTCAGCTCGTAAAGTGATAACATTTAGAATTCAATTAATAGAATATATGTTAGGATTATTAAGGTCTAGAATTTTCCCACCTTATTGTTAATACATATTAGCTTCCATGTTGGAACCAACATGGCTGTAAAGTACAGTAGTATTACGACATAATGATCACTTCATTGACGCAATATTCAGGGCGAAATTTGTCAAAACTTATGCACACGTCTATCTGAAGCTAGGAGAAATATACGTGGTCATATTCGAGAACCTAACAACTTTAAAACAACGAATCACAATCTTTTGATTTTGTTTGTAATCGCTGGGTCCCAAGGGGGTTTGTTTTTCTACTTTGAGCTTCTCAAACGAAATGGTATTTAGTAAATGTGTTCAATCAAAAAGACTATTTCTACATAAAATTAATTATGTTAACATCAGAAATTATCGTTGGTACAAACTTTTACCAAACAACAAAACTACACAGACCTGTGTAGTAATAATATAAGACGTCAAATTTTATAGAATAGATGGGCTAAAATGTTGACCAACTTGCACTTGATTTGCAACAACACCATCTGGTCCATCCACCTGCTCCAATTGATGGATTATATATCATAGGTTTGTAAAATATTCGAAACTGTAAAAGTGGTAGCCAAAATGCTTTCTTTCACGTTAGAACCACGAGGAAGTAAAATCCCTCTGCAGAGTTCATATGCTGTAGGATGCATGGAATTAGGATGCATGGAATCATACATGGTTGAGGAACTAACGACCCTAGTTGAAAACGCCAATGCCGGCTGAATGCGTGCCAGAATTGGGTCAGTTAATGCAGGCGGTTCCACGTGCCGAAAATTTGAGTCCATATGATAAGACTGCCCGACTGTCAGACGGCCACATCACATGATGGCTCTGCAATAGGGACCTGAAATGATTAACTACAGCACGCAAACCTCTCCTTTTCTGTTGCAATGTCCGGTTCGGTGGTTGAGTTGTTGTACTTAGTCAGATACCGTGAGGTCGTCTAGTTGGGCTCCCCCTCTGTAGTCGAATTAATCATTAGAAAATGTTTAGTTGATTTCGGAAACAAATTGCTTTTCTCTTGTAAGGACTCCCTGGCTGCAATCTACCACATCAGGTCAACAATAGTGTGCTCTTGTGTGCACTATCTGTACCCGTGATGTCATTTAGGAAGATTTCTTGCGAAAAGTTGTGAGAGAAGACAGTGCATGCAACCTCTTTCCGCTATAATATTAGAAAAGTTTAGCTAAATTGCTTAGTAATACCTGGAACTATACAGGACATAGTTTTCTTGGCGACGCGACCCGACGGCTCGCCTCAAGTAGCAAGAACCTTGAAGTTCTGCTTTGTGTTTCAAACTAGTCCAAAATATTATATTTCTTGAGTAGTCCTGTTCAGCGCTCGATGTTCATACCCAGGCACTGGAGCATGTTCAAAACTAATTTCTCCTGTCACCGTAGTTACCTGTTAGCCAATAACGATGGACGAAAATTTTGAATGCGCAAGATACTCCGAAAAATAAGCTCGTCCTTTGGAGTATAAATGCAGTTTGTTAAGCACTCTGCAACATTTAACGTGAAAGGTATAAGTCGATTTTTATCATCCAGAATACAAGATGGAATCCAGAGGAAATATATTAGTTTGAATGATTTCGGTTCTATACATCAATCCAATATGGACCAAATGCACGTGGCGGCCTGTTGGCAACGGACCAGACGAGACCGTCAATATGCTCACGTTGGTCGCTGGCTCCAATCCCAGCGCACACCTCTAACTATAAGTAGTCATGTGTGTACTATTCGTAATAGTCAATTATCATGCACAACTGATAAGTCGCACGCTCGAGTGTAGAGGAGAACCGTCAAATGCCGTGGGACATATATGGAATGATACAGTACGGTACACAAATAGACCTTAAGCTTCCCGCACTCTTGTCCCAAACATTGTTGGCAAGATCCTGGGTCCCAGAGAATTTCGCTCCGGAAGACTAAATAATATTTGTCTTCTAACACCCTACACTAATTACGCTAAAACATGTATCCGCTACGAAGGTGTCCAAATGTACAATAATGTACCAAAAGAAATATATTCAATAAATAGTCTTAATGTATAATAATAAATTACGATCTTTTGTATTGTCATTAAAGTATTAAATACGGACCTGTGTACGGACCGGCAGCAAGTATCGAAACAATACGATAGTGCACATTGTTTTGCTTGTTTAACATTTTTTATTACTCCTACCCACTTTATTGTTGTTTTGTATTCAATACACGGTTTCATATTATTATTTTGGAATTATTAAATGTATAGTTTGATTTATGTTCTGATGTTAGCTTAAGTTATTATTGTACTTATCTCAAAGTGAAATGAAAATTTCTTTAGAGTAAATAAAGATTAAAATCACAAACTCCAGCACACCCTGCAGTGTCTTCCTTTGTTGCGACATTGCTGCCAATTGTTTCGCTTCTATTCGGCGAAGCCACCTCTGTGATGGGTAAATCAGCAGAGGCGTGGAGGTAAATGGCAAACGCATTCTCGTAAACTATTCGAGAAGGGCCTTCGAAGCCCAAAGCGCAAGCCACTGCCTGTGATACGCTCACAGACAGCCTCCGTAAAATTCGTTGATGCACGCACGAGGCCTCGAGGCATCAATTGATGAAGCAGCCTCTGTGATGGGTAGGTAGACCAGCAGAGAATTGGAGGTAAATGGCAGACGCATTCTCGTAAACTATTCGAGAAGGGCCTCCGAAGCCCAAAGCGCAAGCCACTGCCTGCGATACGCTCACAGACAGCCTCCGTAAAGTTCGTTGTTGCACGCAGAAGGCCTCTAGTAATTAATCAGTGAAGCAGCCTCTGTGATGGGTAGGTAGACCAGCAGAGATTTGGAGGTAAATGGCAGACGCAGTCTCGTAAATTAATGGTAATGGGCCTTCGAAGCCCAAAGCGAAAGCCACTACCTGCAATATGCTCACAGACAGGCTCCATAGATTGGATTTCCTTCTTATTGTGTCGATGTTCTTGTTTAGTATAGTCACTGGTTTAGCATTAGTTTTCTGTGCCTACTTGTCTTGGGTGTACTAAGGACGACCCATTTTATAATACCATCGATATCATGTGTTACAAGCCTGCAGCAGACTCATAAAAAACTTGGAGGTATCTTACGCAGACACCCTCGCAAGTTCTTATTAGGTAATTGATTTAGGATACGCTCCTGACGAGTTTTCCATGCACTTTTATTCTTTCTCGCATAAGAGTTGAATTATTTTTATTATGAAATTGGTAAGTAGGTGTCAATAACTAGTTCCAAAATCTACTTAAATACAGAGGAAGGTAGTAAACCATGTCCTGCTGCCCAGTCAATTATATGTTGTAAGTTAATACTCAATAACTCGTTGTGCAAGTAAGGCAAAGGAGACTGCACTTCTAACAATGGTAAACTTTTAGATTTGACCTTCCTTTGCGGTAATAAAAACGCGCCACGCACTTGTGAGGGAGGAAATACCTGTATATCTGCGTGTAATAATTGCAAGACTTCGAAACATACCTACATACACGCACAAACTCATGTCCCGGAAGGGGGAGGCAGAGGTTGTCCTGGTAGCAACCAGGACATTCACTAAAATTTGCTTCGCTTGCTACATCCCATGATGTGACAAGGGGCGAGCCCATCGCCATATGAGGCTCAAATACCTGCCTCCGGGGTGACAATGAATAGAAAAGTTCAATATCACCTTGCCCAAACCGGGATCCGTTACCGAGACTTCCGCCACAGAGGCAGTTATCGTAACAAACGTATTACATTGTCAAAGTACATGTTAGAGTGTTCCCTTGGTCACTTTAAAGCTTTAAATGGACTTACCGTGACAGCTCCATTTCACCTTAGTATGAGGGTATTCCGAGTATTCAGAGCTCGAACCACTTGTATTTCTCACTGGCGAAGATCGGCGCTTGCGAGGTTTGAAGGCGGTATGGTGGTCTCAAGCGTCAGAGCGATCCTCGGCGGAAGACAAGACGTGGTCATCCACCGACAACACTGCCTAATAAGGCGAGCGAGCGCCTCGAAACACCATACTCTTTTTCACTTACGAATTTAAAATGGTTTTTACCATGTTTATATTAATTTGCTTTAAACTTATTTTTGATGTTGCTTCTTCGAAGGAAGAACGACGCTATGATCCAATATCGCGCGGTCCCACCACAGGCGATCTCCTGAGACCACGTGACACTTGCTCAACGCTGATTGGTCGGAACGAAGCGGAAGTTACACAAAAAAGGCTTGTAATTGAGTAAAAACGGAAAAGGAAGTAAGACGCACTCTCTCACAGATGCTGTGCATCGTCACATGCTGAATAATAAAGCTTTATTTAGTCCTTACACATAGTTTACAGTAATTCTGAACCTTATTTGTTGTGTATATGTTATTAAACTGCGTTAGCGTTTGTTGTAAGGACCGCTCTAGCGGTAAAAGCCTCCATTTCTTTCCATTTCGCTCTCTCTCTTGCCAGTCTGCTCTAGGTATTTCCCACCGTGGCGACTATGTCATCGCTCCATCTTTTGGATGGCCTTCTTTTCCGTCTTTTCTTGTGAATGGGGTACCAATTACTGACAATTCTGGACCATTTGTTCCCATTCCATTTCCATTTTTGGGTCATTATGGTTTTTGTTATGTCTTTTACCTTGGTAATTTTCCTGACGTCTTCATTTCTCACTTTATCCCCTAGCTTAAGGCCCAGGAGACTCCTTGCCATGCTATTTTGGCACACTTTGACCTTTTGAGTCTGTTTTGTTGACAAAGGCCATGTTTGGGAAGCATAAGTGAGACGGTACTAAACATGTCTGCATAGCTTTCGCTTTCAGTGTAACTGGTAGATTACTCTTGAATAATAGGTATCGTGCTTTAAATAATAATAATAATAGGTATGGCAAAATCGCCGGAAAGCGCGGAAATGTATGTATTATTATTTGTTTGTGTGTAGAATGGAAGTACAGTGAGGACACTCGCAGTACTATGGAGGTGGTGGGATCATGCGCCACCCTGGTAGCTCAGCGGGTGAAGAGCCTGTCCATATTACTGGCTAGCGAGGTTGCGTTCTTCCAGACACATCCTGTGTGCGCGCAGCTGTTGCATTGTAAGTTAAACTATACAGGTTGTTGAAATAAAACTATTTTTACGGATGGCGGAACCCAAAAGACCAGCTGCCAGACCTCAAGACACTGTGAGCTCCTTCTGCGTAGATCGGATCGCAACAACTAGTTAACTTTTTAAATTAACTTTTTAAATTTAGTAATTAAAAACCAAATCGCGATAAAATCCGTAAAAATAGTTTTATTTCAATGTGTAACATTCGCGTAAATCTAAGAAACCATTATAAAGGGTGTGTCAAGACTGCGACCGAAAACGAAGCCAGGTGGTAGTTTTAGTGCTTACACAATACAACTAGAAATTTCGTAAAATTAAATAGCTCTTATGACAAGTCAATACTTATTTTGTGTTTACAAAACATTATTAACATTATTTTTATTTAATTTGGTTGTCGGTAGTCTTATTGTATAATATTTTATGGTAAAAAAATGTGTGGTCTTATGTACATATGTAAGAAGTCATACTTTTTTAAAATATAAATCTATCTTTCACCACCATATACAGGGTATATCAAGACTGCAACCGAAAACGAAGCCAGGTGGTAGTATTACTGACTTCAGTCATAACGCGAATAAAAATTTCGTAAAAAAAATCTTTCATTTATTTTTTGAAAAATTTTACTTATCGTCGTATTTGGGTGATAAATACATACTTTTCCTAAAATAATGATGTACACCTTTTTATTTTTAAAGATGCAATGGTACGTAAGGGTTTAAATCACAATTTATTCAAAATCTAGGCATTTACCCCCGAAACACGACAATTTTAAAAAAATTGCAAAAAAAAAGTGTCGCTTTGTTTACAAAATTTTAGTTGCGTTGTGTCTGTAACTACTAAAACTACCACCTGGCTTCGTTTTCGGTAGCAGTCTTGATATACCCGTATAATTTGGAGACACTGGGATATTCTGAGTTATTATTACGAAGATAAAACCTTGAACTTATGTTTAAAAATAATAGTTTGTATATTTCAGGTGCAATAATACTGGATACAGTGAATTTCTCCAAGGAAGTGGACAAAGCGACCGCCCATGACGAAGAAATGATATTGTTCCTGGAGAGTATCATCAAACCTGATGACTGTGTGAATTTGAGGTATGTAGCTGTATTTTAGGCAGAAATATGTAATATGTATATATTTTTCTTGCCTCGGTGGTGCATTTGTAACGGTATGGTTACAACACTCAGGTCTCGGATTCGAATGCCGGGTATGGCAAAGTCATCGATATCAATGTTACACTAGATAAGACATTCAGTACAAAAAATGTGTCCCACCTACTTGCGGTGCATGCACCGCACATGAATCAGTTTGCTTCGTGACAGTGCAGTACGCCTTATCGCATACGTTTAAAAGTAATAAATGAATGTTTCGCCGTCAAACCGAAAGCAAATCGTCTGAAGTTACAATATTTTAATAAAATACCAGCTATGTGATGTAATATTGCAGTGTGCTTTTAAAATACGGGGGCACTTTATTTCTTTGACGTGTCTCGTCTATCGGTAGAATATAAGTCAATGGGCAAAATGGTATTAAATATTTATATTTAATTAATTATCAGCCAGGAGTCAGGAATTTGCGCCCCATATGGCAGTAGACTCGTCCCCTACATCGTGGGACGGAAAACAAGGCGAAACTTGGGTGTCCTTTTAGCAACCCTGCCTACCCCTCCTGGGAAAAAGGCGTAATATGTTATCATTTTGCAGGAAATCTCTGCTGGATCGCCTAGTGGCTGCTAGAAGCGACGTCAGCAACTTGACCCCAGCACAGATTTTAAGAAAAGATGTGAAGATTCTTGGAGATGTTTTGGTCCCAAGTTTCCCAATATTGGTCAAGGTATCTAAAATTACATTGTAGCCAGAGTAACTACTGGACATATCGAGACTTAACATCTTATGTCTCAGGATGGCGAGCGCAGTGGAATGCCAAGCATTGCCTTGTAACTCATGGTGTTGTTTGGTTTTGCTACTGTCCATGAGCGGTCGTATCGCTTACCATCAGGCGAATGGCAGGCTCGTCTCGTCATTCATTGCAATAAAAAACTTAAAAAAATAGCCTATTTTATATATATTAATACAGGGTATAACCATACTGCGACAGAAAACGAAGCCAGGTGGTAGTTTTAGTGGTTACAGACACAATGCAAATAAATATCGCAAAAAAATGCGTATTTTTTTGTAATTTTTTATTTAACGCCGTATTTGGGTCATAAATACACAGTTTTCCTAAAATAATGATGTACACAATTTTATTTTTAAAGTCACAATAGTACGTAAGGGTGTACATTCATATTTTAAAATAAACTATTTATTTACCACCCAAACACAATGATTTTAAAATTTTTGTAAAAAAATCGTCGCTCCTTTTATCGAAATATTTAGTTTCATCGTGTTTGTAGTCACTAAAACTACCACCTGGCTTCGTTTTCGGTCGCAGTTTTGATATACCCGGTATATCTTATAAAGCTGAAGATTTTGTTTGTTTGTTCGCGATAATCTCAGGAACTACTGGTTCGAATTGAAAAATTCTTTTAGTATTGTATAGCCCATTTATCGAGAAAGGCTATAGGGTACTTCCTATCCCAGGAAAATATATACCGGGAATTTTATCCCGGAAAAACTTTTTCACGCACTCGCGTGAGCTTACTATTATTTGTATTACAGGATTTCCTCCAACGCCCCGACGCCTTACCATCCGTCACCGAAGCCCTAACCAAGAGAGGGTGCTCCATCGCCCTGCTCCTAGGCATGGACCTTGAAGGAGGCCTACAAAGAGACATGGCGGTGTATTGCCCTGATGACCCTAGGAGGGCTGATGCGGTGAGAACTATCTTTAACTAATTATAAAGTATGGGAGTATAGTTAGACGGGGTGGATCTAAATTCAAGGGTGAATAGAGACAAAACTGGTCATTATTTTAAACCACATGTTTCTCTTCACGCCAGGTAACATTGTACCAAGTTTGAAAAAAAATGCTTGGTAGTTTTTGTAGTATTAGAAAAAAAATCAGAGATAATTTTTTGTCATAAATAGTGGTTTTAGTTATCACGATTTTTGGCCACGCGTTATAGATACGAGTATTTTGACCACGTAGCTGAGCTTCAGTTCGGTTCGGGAACTTACCTGACCGTTAAAGAATCGTACCTATTTGGGTTGACCAAAGGCCTTGAAAACTTAAATCGCGATTTTTGACAAAACTACCTGGCAGGTTTTTTTTCAAACTTGGCACAATGTTACCCGGGGTGGTTAGAATCGTGTGCTATAGATTAAATATCATATGTCAACATCACCCGGTATAATCCTACTAATATTAAAAAGGTGAAAGTTAATGTGTTTGTTACTTCTTCACGCTCACACGGCTGGACCAATTTTGTTGAAATTTGGTATGAAGGTAGCTGATACCCTGAATTAACACATAGGCTATTTATCCCAATAAAATATGGTGTTCCCGTAGGATGACTAAGTGGGAGGGTAGGGAAGTGTATAACTGTAAAGTATACGTATACCCATATACGTCCCACTGCAGGGCACGGGGCTCCTCTACAATCGAGAGTACGATTGCGAGAGGTTAGGCCATCCAAATAATGTTTAATATATTTTGTTACAGCTAGCGAAATTCCTTGAGAACTGGACGTCTCCGGTCCTCCAATTGTGTTCGGAAGATAACGAATGTCCTTACAGCAAGCAGATGAATCTTTCAGCTTCTAGAAAACAATACATGCCCGCTTTGACTGAGTTTTTGAATAATAAATGACATTCATATTATTGTGGTTTTATTTTGTACAGCCTCCGTGGCGCGGTTGGTTAGACGCCGGCTGTGAAACAAGAGACCGCGGGTTCGATCCCCGCACCGAAACAAATATTTGTGTGATCCACAGGTATTTGTTTCGGGTCTGGGTGTTTGTGAGACCGAGAAGTCTCTCGTAGCTTCTGATACCCACGACACAAGATTCGATCTTAGTGTGGGGTCAGGACTATGTATGTGACTGTTGGGTGTATTTATTTATTTAGTTTTAACTGTGAAAAATATAATACACTCAACAACACATTTAATAGTCTACAAGTGGTTGGTCTCTCATATGAGAGGCCGCCTGGGTGGGTACCACCGCAATGTCTATTTCTCCAAACAGCAGTGTAAATGCACTGTTGTGTTCCGGTTTGAAGGACATTGTAGTCAGAGTAACTACTGGACATATTGCGACTTAACATCTCATGTCTCAGGATGGCGAGCGCAGTGGAATGCCAAGCATTGCCTAGTAATTCATGGTGTTTGGTTATGCTACTGTCCATGAACTGTTGTACTTACCATCAGGGGAATGGCATGCTCGTCTCGATATTCATCGCAATAAAAAGATATACAGGGTATATCCAGACTGCGACTGAACGAAGCCAGATGGTAATAATAGTGATTACAGACACATTAAAAATTTTGCAAAATAGCGACAGTATTTTTTTCATTTTTTTAATATCATCGTGCCTGGATGGTAAATACCTAGTTTTTGCTAAAATAATATACTCCCTTGCGTACCATCGCGTCTTTAAAAATAAAAAGGTATACATTATTATTTTACGAAAACTTTGTATTTATTACCCAAATACGACCTCTTTTATTTAGAAAATTTAGTTGCATTGTGTCTGCAATCACTAATACTACCACCCGGCTTCGTTTTCGGTCGCAGCCTGTAATTGTCTGTTTTGGGATTGTAGCGATCTCGTTTCACAGCCGGCGTCTAACCAACTGCGCCACAGAGGCAAAAATATACAAAAAATAAAGACTACCTCGGTGGTGTATTTGTACTACGGTACGAGTACAAAGCTGAGGTCTCGGGTTCGAATCCCGGGTCGGGCAAAGTGATATTGGGTTTTTCTATTCATTATCAGCCCGGAGTCAGGAATTTGTGGCCGATATGGCGATAGGCTCGCCCCCAATCACATCGTGGGACGGAACATACAAGGCGAAATGTGGGTGTTCTGGTGGCGCCTCTGCCTACCCCTTCTGGGATAAAGGCGTGAGTTTATGTATGTATGTACAAAAGATAAAATTACTCATGTGTTAATCCGTAAACTTTACTCTTTCAATGAATCACAAGCGGTTTTGAGATAACACAAACAGTGTATTTGTTTTCATACGCTTAGAAATATTCTATTATAAACACTTTACGCAAATCTAATAATAGTTTGTTTACAATTCTTTGGGTTTGCATCCGTGATTTTCGGTGAAATGGCTATTCATTTGCTTAAAATATTATAGATATCTGTATCAGCCCATATACGTCCCACTGCAGGGCACGGGCCTCCTCTACAATCGAGAGTACGATTGATGGGGTTTAAGCCGTATAGTCCACCACGCTGACCTAGTGTGGTTTGGCGGACTTTCATGCCATCGATTTTTATATATTTTTATGTACGCAGGTTTCCTCGTGATGTTACATGACTCGTAAAAGTCAGAGGTGTGCTCTGGGATTTAATTCCGCGATCACCGTGAGTATGTTGGCAGCCGCGTCTATTCCGTTACCAACAGGCCACCACGCACTACTGCATTAATTATTTGTATCTACAAGTATCTAATTAAGTAATTAGATAGCAATTAATCAGTAATTATCTGATTAAGAATTTACTTACCTACCTATATTTGAAACTAAAGGAGAATGCCCATTCATGGTATCGTTAAAAAAATATCGTTGACCCGTTCGTCGTTATCCTTGATTTGATTTTTTTTTATTAATTTCGATGCGGGTGAAAGACAAGCTGGTGTCTCTAAAAGACGCGCCGAGCTCCGGAGCTCGGAGCTCTTTGCGTGCTGTTGATCCTGGCTGACAGGAGTGGAGGAGCAGTGGTGGGTAGGTGTTCGGGAAAGTCTTTCTAGTTAATATCTATAGTAAGTGTAGTCTGCCAATCCGTGCTAGGTCAGTGTGTAAAATGTATGTAATAGCTCGGATGTAAAAGAATCCCGTGCGTCGCATTGGGCGTATATTTATTTATCATCATCATCAGCCCGTTGCAGTCCACTGCTGGACTTAGGCCTTTCAAAAGGCACCACACAGAGCCCGGTCTGTTACTGTCCAGTCGCTGCCCTCTTGTGCAAGTCGTCCCGCCATATGGCCGTGTGTTATTTATCATATCTTCTGGTAAATCCACAGGAATGCTACAACATACTAAAAACATCTGCGTAGTTTTCCTCAAATCAATATAGTGTTCACATATTGCCGGCGCTAAATATAGTTAGTTCGCGTCATCGATCGAAAAACTATGAGAGTTAAACATGTTTCGGAGAAAAGGTCGATAAACTATAAAAGAAGAAATATACACTATTTAATTGTTTATTTAAATTCAAATTTAAATCCAAATATCTTTATTTTTGAGGTTTTCTTTTTTAACTTAGCAAAAATACCAAAAAATATCCGCCATTTCACACTAAGCCAGCGTGGTTAATGGCCTAACCCATCTAATTCGTACCCTCGATTGTAGAGGAGGCTCGTGCTCCGCATTGGGAACCGTCCAGTTCAGAAGAAAATTTTCACTAGATCAGAACAGGCAAGAAACTCTTCGAAATAAATATGCTGATATATATGCAGCTATATGCTATTTAATATTTATGGCCTGTGCCCGCTGTTACTAACTTACGATTAAATATATACATACATACATACATAAACTCACGCCTTTATCCCCGAAGGGGTAAGCAGAGGCGCCACCAGGACACCCACATCTCGCCTTGTATGCTCCATCCCACGATGTGATAGGGGGCGCATCGCCATATCAAGCATAAATCCCCGACTTCGGGCTGATAATGAATAGAAAAATCCAATATCACTTTGCCCGACCCGGGACTCGAATCCGAGACCTCAGCTTTGTAACCGTACCGTAATACAACTACGCCACCGAGGCACGATTAAATAACGACAATAACGATTACGATTAAATAACCTACTATATTATTCATTGGCTTTATTTATGTAACTGTAAGTCGTAAATCAGACTCACATTTTGGCCTTCAACTTTTAGTATAAAAACATTTAATTGTAGGTCAGATGCTTGCGATATGCTAATCTTCGCAGTTTTGGCCCAAATTAATAACCTTGGTTTATACGGACTTCGTTACAAAAAAATGCTGAAATTTCACCTCACTTTTAATAATAACTGACGAATAACTACTGGACATAATTAGGTCTCGCCAACCTGAAACTTAAAGATGTTCGCAATATGTCCAGTAGTTTTTGGCTACAATGTCCTTCAAACCGTAACACAACAGCGCATTTACGCAGTTGTTTGGCGGGAGAAATAGACATTGCAGTAGTACCTACCCAGGCGGCATCTCATATATGAGAGACCTGTACTACCGTATCGAAATCAACACTTTTCTCAATGCAGGGTGGTTTAAGAACAAGTATCACCATCAAAACTGGTTTATCATTTTAATTAATAACTAAGTACACCCAACAGTCACATACATAGTCCTGACCCCACACTAAGATCGAGTCTTGTGCCGTGTATCAGAAACTACGAGAGACTTTTCGACCTCACAAACACCCAGACCCGAAACAAATACTTGTGGATTGCACAAACATTTCTCTCGGTGCGGGGATCAAACCCGCGGCCTCTCTTTTCACAGCCGGCGTCGAACCAACTGCGCCACGCTTCGCTGTGGCGTTTCCTTCGGTGAGTGAGAATGCCAGATGCCCAATATCCCTATTCTTCTTCCCTTCCTTTTTCTTTTCCGTTTTCATCCCGATTTGATGGGCCGGTATGTTCATAGGCGGTAGTTTGCAAAAATAAAAAGACAAATAAACTTAAACTGCCTTGGTGGCGTAGTTGTACTACGGTACGAGTACAAAGCTGAGGTCTCAGGTTTGAATCCCGGTTCGGGCAAAGTGATATTGAGTTTTTCTATTCATTATCAGCCCGGAGTTAGGAATTTGTGCCCGATATGGCGATAGGCTCGCCCCCTATCACATCACGGGAACATCCGAGGCGAAATGTGAGTGTCCTGGTGGCACCTCTGCCTACCCCTTCTGGGATAAAGGCGTGAATTTATGTATGTATGTAATAAACTTATGAAGTATTGAGGTTGATTCAGTAACTAATTATGAACAAACTAAAATCAGTGTTTATCATATATTTTTTTCTACAAGATGATATCATCGGAAAAGAACTAAGAAAATCATACGTTATTTCACCATGAACCCGAAGCAATTTGATAAGTTCACTTACCTCCAGACGAAAATTCCTTATCTGAATCGCGTGATGTTTCAATCGATTCATATTGGTGTATACTCGGCAGACGTGTTATAAACGTGATTGGTGTTTGCAACCGATCGATGTCTGTACATGGAAGATAAATGAAAAAAACTAAGATGAGGGTCTGTATAGAACCCAAAACAATGACTTTTAGAATTTTTGTCTGTTTGCCTGTGCAGAAACGGATTTCGATGTTTGGTATGGAGGTAGCTGACACCCTGGATTAACATTTAGGCTACTTTTTAACCATGCCTTGAGTGAGAAAGAGACGGGACGGGCGGGATATAACGAGACGGATGGGAAATTCCAAATAAAGTTATAAACTTATAACAAATAAAGTTATTCACACAGACGAAGTTTGATGGGCAGAAGCTAGTTTATAAATAAAATAAATTATAGATGTAATTCTGTATCTGTATCAGCTCACTGTGTTTATTGATAGTAAACCACCACACACTGTAACGGTGAAGGAAAACATATTGAGGTAAAATGCATACCATAGCGATTTGTAAGAATTTCTATCGTTTATAAAGTCCGCCAGCACTAGGCCAGCGTGGAGTGTACTAACCCCTCTCAATCGTATTCTCGATTGTAGAGGAGGCCCGTGCCCTGCAGTGGGACGTATGGGCTGATACAGAATAAACAAAAGACTTTTTTTCATTGTCCTGTCGTGAATCAAAGTACAAGGGTACACACACTGACATACAAACGCTTCCGTTAGATAATTGTGTTTATGAAATACCGGAGGTGGTGTAGTTGCCACATAATTACTGTTATTTGTAGAACGGCATTGTAGGTTGCAATTTTTTATTAGTCATGTAGGCAATTAGCTTATGACAATTACAAAGAGAATAAATAATAATAACTCACGCCTTTTTCCTAGAAGGGGTAGGCAGAGGTGCTACCAGGACACCCACGTTTCGCCTTGTGTGTTCCGTCCCATGATGTCATAGGGAGCGAGTTTACGCAATATCGGGCACAAATTCCTGACTCCGGGTTGACAATGAATAGAAAAATCCAATATCACTGCCCGACCTGGGATTCGAAGCCTAGATCTCAGCTTTGTGATCAAACCGTAGTACAACTATGCCACCCACAGGCAGTCATAAAACTCTGTTTAAGATACAATAAAGTTTATATCAAATGATATGTACCCGATTGATTTTATTGTTTATACACACATAATGATTTTTATTTATTATAGCTTCTGCCCGCAAACTTCGTCTGCGTGATTGACTTTATTTGAAATTAACTTTATTTAGAATTTCCCATCCCGTCCCGCTATATCCCGCCCGTCTCGTCTCCCCTTCGATCTCCGCACCGCAACAAATGTTTGTGTGATCCACAGGTATTTGTTCCGGGTCTGGGTGTTTGTGAGACGGAAAAGTCTCTCGTAGTTTCTGATACAACACAAGACTCGATCTTAGTGTGGGGTCAGGACTATGTATGTGACTGTTGGGTGTATGTATGTGTGTGATGGCCTGTAGGTATTTGGTAATGAACTAGACGCTGTTACCGACTCTGTGGTGAATTCAAATCCCAAGGCGCACATTTGGGTTTTCAGGGTCATGTGTGTATTGATAGCCAATTGTCACGCGCTTAAACATTGAAGAAAATATTGTGAGGAATTAAAACGCAGTGCCGAGGAAGCCTTCACTGGTGGTAGGTCTCTCATATGTGAGAGGCCGCCTGGGTAGGTACCACCGCAATGTCTATTTCTCCAAACAGCAGTGTAAATGCACCGTTTTGTTTCGGTTTGAAGGACATTGCAGCCAGAGTAACTACTGGACATAATGAGACTTAACATCTTATGTCTCAGGATGGCGAGCGCAATGGAATGCCAAACATTGCTTTGTAATTCATGGTGTTTAGTTTTGCTACTGTCCATGAGCGGCCGTATCGCTTGCCATCAGGCGAATGGAATGCTCGTCTCGCCATTCATCGCAATAAAAAAAGAAGTTACTTATTTTTATAGGCAGGATTAAGTTTACCATCAGGTTATAAAACTACTCTTGCCGTCAACAAAACACGGGGTTCGAACCCGCAGCCATAACGTAACAGCTAACTACATAATCAAGTGCCAGTCTTTATCGACATAAACTAGTTTATTACTTGCGAAGGTACAGGAAATGGGCTACAGTGGTGGCCTAAGCCCTCTCAATTGAAGTCTCATTTATAGGGTATATTATAGGGTCCAATAAAACAAAAATATTTATGATAAGCTTTTCTTATAATACACTTTCAGATTGTCAATAAATAACCACACTTTGATATATTCAAAATCGTTTAACACATTCGAATTCGTCGCCAGTTGCAATTGTTACGGCGGCCACAACACTACGCTTAGCTTAATACCTTATTCAAACGATTCCAACCACAATACACATATATTCTTTCTAAAATCTTTATTACATAATACAAATATTTATTGAATAAATCTTGCGCATTTGAAAAACATTCGAAATTTAAAATACGTTAAAAATGGAACATGAAATGCACGAGAATTATTCAATAAATTAATACTTTCGTGACATTTTGATGTCTGCGTGATTTTACGAATAAATAAATGTTCGCACTTGTGCCTTTATGGAATAAAAAGATTTATTGAATAATACTACGGGAGTATGGAATTAAATTATTTGAGTATTAGGAAGGCTATACAATTCTTATTTGATACTAGTGAAAGACTAATAAAAACTGGCAGTTAGTGACTATAATTCTACCTAGCGATAGCCTACTTAGGAGTTGACCTGTTAGGTCGTGGGTTCGAGGTCGGGGCACACATATCTAACTTAAAATTACGTATATAAGTTAATTATCGCACAAAATGGCAGCGACTGGATGCATAAAGTACACCGGGCTCTGAGGCGTAGCTCGGGAGAGGCTCATGTCCAGCAGTGGACTGCAACGGGCTGATGATGATTGATGACAAAAACAGCAAGGATAGCTTCATACCTAAGAGTTGTTTATAATAATTTCAAAGGTATGTGAAGTCTACTAGACCAGCGTGGTCGACTGCAGCCCAAAGGACACAGTAAAGCCAAAACTAGCTCACAAATTATATTTGCGTAACATATTGAATGCGACTGCCTCGGTGGCGTAGTTGTACTACGGTACGGTTACAAAGCTGAGGTCTCGGGTTCGAGTCCCGGGTCGGGCAAAGTGATATTAGGTTTTTCTATTCATTATCAGCCCGGAGTCAGGAATTTGAGCCCGATATGGCGATGGACTCGCTCCCTATCACATCATGGGACGGAATATACAAGGCGAAATGTGTGTATTTTGGTAGCGCCTCTGCCTACCCCTTCTGGGATAAAGGCGTGAGTTTATGTATGTATGTATAATGAATGCGGGCCGCCAAGTGACCAACCTGTAGGACCTAATATGCCTTATATTAGTAATTCTATTTGTCTTAAAACTAAGTTTTTCCATGTTTGGCACTTGGAGACACGCCTTCAGTATATTACTGTATTGTATCAGCCCATATACGTCCCACTGCTGGGCACGGGCCTCCTCTACAATCGACGGAATCGATTGAGAGTGGTTAGGCCATCTAGTCCACCACGCTGGCCTAGTACGGGTTGCCAGACTTACATACCGTAGAAATTCTTTAAAATCGCTACGGCATGCAGGTTTGCTCACGATGTTTTTATTCACCGTTAAAGTGCGTGGTGATTGACTATCAATACACACATGACTCCGAAAAGTCAGAGGTGTGCCCTGGGATTTGAACCCGCGACCACCGTGAACATGTAGGCTGCCGCGTCTGGTCCGTTACCAACAGGCCACCACGCACTTTATAAACGCATAATATATTACGCATATATGTTGGCTCGTCGAGTCAATAAGTAAATTAATCAACGTTTGCAAGTACAATTAAATATACAGGGTATATCCAGACTGCGACCGAAAACGAAGCCAGGTGGTAGTATTAGTGACTTCAGACACAATGCAAGTAAAAATTTCGCAAAATCATTCGACAACTATTTACCACCCAGACACGATGACATTAAAAAATTCTAAAAAAATCAGCCACTGTTTTGGCGAAATTTTTATTTGCATCGTGTTTGTAACCACTAAAATACCCGGTATATTATTTGTCATTTATTAAATTATGTTTTTAAAGCCGGTTATTATGTTTTATCTATAGCGGTTCAGCCCGGGTGCAGATAGTTTATGAGTCTAGTCCACATCAACAGCACATTATAATTATTGAAGTTTTAGTAAGGATCCCTAATCTTTTTGAAAATATAATACAGCCTATGTCACTTGGGGATAGTGTAGCTTCCCAACAGTGAAACAATTTATCAAATTTATTCAGTAGTTTCGGAGCCTATTCAAAGCAAACATACAAATCTTTCCTCTTTATAATATTAGTATAGATTAAAGAACGAGTTATATTACGCGATTATTGTATTTTCTCTTTGACACAATTATTTTTATATAACTTATGCGCAAAATAGATACAATCTTACATCATTTCTGTGTCAAATATTATGCATCGTCGACAAAACGTAGTAGGTCAATTAACACAAGATGTTTGCATGTAAACCATTTTTTATAGCCTCGGTAGCGCAGTTGAATTTCACGATTACAAAGCTGAGGTCTCGGGGTCAAATTCCGGGTCGAGAAATGTTATTGGATATTTCTATCCATTATCAGCCCAATCAGGAATTTCCGTGTATCATGGGACGGAACATACAAGACGAAATACGGGTGTATTGGTAACAAACCTGCCTACCCCTTGTGGGAAAAAGGCGTGAGTTTATGTATGTACTTGGTCTCACAACACCCAGACCCGTAACTAATACTTGCAGATCATGTATTTGTCTGTGTATAGATAGATTATAGCGTCCTCTCTTCACGGTTTGAGGTCTAACCAGACAGCCAGCAAAAAAGAAACCCAGCCAGCCGCGGTCGTCAATTATTAAAAATTAATTCTAGGAATCAAAACAGCGATCTTTAGCTTGTGTAACTAACGCCCTGTTTCTATAATCTATCTCTAACAAGAGATTTCGTTAGATATTTCGATGCATTTTATGTTTCAGTAAATAAAGATTGAGAGATAAAAATATGGTGTATTTATTTGTTTATAAACATACATGTCTATCTTTGTTTATTGAAGTATAAAATTGCATCGACTAGTAATGGTAGCTATGTTAAGCTCTAGTTAAAGATAAATAGGATATAGAGATCGGCCGAACCATCAAGATCTAATCTCAATGAGCTATTGATAAAAATATTTTATCACTAGATATGCATTATGAGGTCATTATGACTAACAGTAATTGCAATAAACTTAATAAGAATTCATGAATCATTTTGACGCAAAATTGATATTTTTGCTATCTACATACGCACATCCCATAAACTGACGCCTTTACTCAGAAGGGGTAGGCAGAGGTGTTACAAGGAAACGTGAGTGACATTTAGCCTTACGTGTTCCGTATGACGTGACAGGGCGCGAGCTTATCGCCATATCGGGCACAAATTATTGACTCCGGGCTGATAATGAATAGAAAAATCCAATACCGCTTTGCCCGACCCAGGATTCAAACCCGAGACCTCAGCGTTGTAATCGTACCGGAGTACAACTGCGCCACCGAAGCAGTCCAATATATGGGGCATTTCACGTCAAGCGGACAACCAAAAAAAAATGAGGTCGTGAATTTTGTTTATACTCTGGTCAGTTCTACTTCTAGGGGACGTGAATGAGTACACACAATTTTTTTTATCGTATGATGGTTAATTGCTGAGTTATGAGCTTTTAAAAAATGACTAACAATGAAATCACGAATTTTTGGATATATATTATCTTTATTAATTAATTTGTAAAAAAAACTAAATAGTATTGTTTCTTATAGTTAAAAAGTTGAAGTTTTTATTTTTTTTATAGAATTCTAAATTTGAATTTTTTTGAGTATAGTAAACCGGAAGTGAACATTTCAAATCGATTTTTGAGTAACTTCGACACTTTTTTTTTTAAATATTTTAACCTTGAATTGAAGCTTTAAATGTACTTATTCTTCACAAAAAAAATTAAAACGTGATCTCCAATAGTTTAAGAATTAGAGCATATAGAGTACATACACATAGCTATGACAACTTTCTAAGCAATCGGGTTTATGCGCTAACATGCTAAAATACTACGCTATTAGTGTTTTATTCCTTCATTCTAACATGGAAAAATATAAAAATAAACGATTTCTTTAATTCTTCACAAAAATATTAAAACATGATCGCCAATAGTTTAAAACTTAGAGCGGTTTTACTAATTGAGATTGAAATAGTATAAAATAAAATGGAGATTTATTTTATAATTTTCACAGTTTTACTATTCGCACTAGCACTAATTCTCTTTACAATAAGCCTTCGTTGGTTGGAATAAAAGCATACATTTGTTTAGTTCCTGGAACGGTGATAGCGGAAGCAAAACGGACTCGTAGGAAATCTCGCTTTTGTTGAATACTTTCCTTCGAGCAGCAATAAATAGAAGTATCAGTTAATTATGAATTGGGCCATTCATATAATCTTATAACTGTAGTGATAGCGCTATTCGTAGACTGTAAACTTTCACGGGTTGCCAAAAGTTTAAGGTTTCCCCCAAGACCATCACATGGCCCTTTTCTATGAGCAGTGGCATGGAGGTGTAAATGCGCTTCTTTCTTAAAATCTTCATGCTTTAAATCGTCTGATATCATTATGATGCTTCCATGTTTAATGTCATTTCCATCTTTACAATAATAAACAGATGTCAAAAGCGTGGCTTGATCATTATTCCAATGAAATAATTGGGCAGAATCTTGTACGACAAAACTATAATTTTCGGCAAAATCACATTGAACGAGAATTTCTCCTTTAGGGATGGATAATTTGTGATCCTAATTTACTTCAAACAAGATTTTAAGAAAGAAACGCAATTACACTTCCATGCCACCGCTCATGGAAAAGGGCCATGTGATGGTCTTGGTGGAAACCTTAAACATTTGGCAATTTTTTTGTGAAGAATTAAAGAAATCGTTTATTTTTATATTTATCCATGTTAGAATGAAGGAATAAAATACTAATTGCGTAGTAATTTAGCATGTTAGCGCATAAACCCGATTGCTTAGAAAGTTGTCATAGCTATGTGTATGTACTCTATATGCTCTAATTCTTAAACTATTGGAGATCACGTTTTAATTTTTTTTGTGAAGAATAAGTACATTTAAAGCTTCAATTCAAGGTTAAAATATTTAAAAAAAAAAGTGTCGAAGTTACTCAAAAATCGATTTGAAATGTTCACTTCCGGTTTACTATACTCAAAAAAATTCAAATTTAGAATTCTATAAAAAAAATAAAAACTTCAACTTTTTAACTATAAGAAACAATACTATTTAGTTTTTTTTACAAATTAATTAATAAAGATAATATATATCCAAAAATTCGTGATTTCATTGTTAGTCATTTTTTAAAAGCTCATAACTCAGCAATTAAGCATCATACAATAAAAAAATTGTGTGTACTCATTCACGTCCCCTAGAAGTAGAACTGACCAGAGTATAAACAAAATTCACGACCTCATATTTTTTTGGTTGTCCGCTTGACGTGAAATGCCCCATATGTGATTTCGCATGTGTTGAAACGCCAGTTATTACAATGCATTTAATGTTAATAATTAATTGTTATTTTATGTGATTCCCAGATATACACAGGTCCCACATAAAAATATCTCTGTTTGAGATCGAACCCGCGACCTCTTGTTTGCATTCGCCTTATAAGCAACCATGCCATGGAGATTGTGAAACAAAAAATATTTTGCATTAATGCCTAGTAAATATGGTATAAACTACAAAAACTATGTTACATTTCAATTGTTCTTATTGCAGTTTAAAAAACTAATTTTAATGTCCAGAGTTTGATTCCCGAGACCGGTAAATTGCAACACCAAAAGCATTGATGTCTATATTAATTACCATAGCAAAATCTTACCACAAAATTAAATGAGAAAAATTATGTTCTCACGAACCCACATTGTTATTGTATAGCTGATTCAAATTAAATACATTAAAAATAGGAAGACTAAACCAAGATCTAGCATTAAAAAATCTAAACAATACTATTCATAAAATTTACTATGCAATTCTCAAACATTATATGTTCTTATAGGCACAAATACGAACATTTCGTTAGCATTATTAGCTATTGTCCAGTCTCTATAAACTATCAATCTTTGACATTCAGTTAAGATAGCTACCATAAATATATTTTAAAGTTTCAATATAAATAGATGGATATGTTGTACTTATAGATAGATAAATAAATCTTTGTTTATTGAAACATAAAACTGTTTAATATATTTAAATAGTAGGTATTTTAATCTTTTGCCAAAGATAGATAGGGTATAGACATTGGTCGTAATTAAAAACAGCCTCAGCTTAAAGCACATCACAGTAACGAAATAACCATATAGAAAATCAACACCAACTGGGTTACATGAACTAATTCGGTCAAACCAGGTCATCTAGAATGCTCTTTCACAGCTGCCGACAACGCTTGACCCACCAAAACCCTGTCACCAGCCGCCATGTCAAATTTAAAGTCTTTAGGAGCTTCGAAAAGCAATATTATCGTACTACCCATGTTAAACTGACCAAATAGGTCCCCTTTTTCAATAGATACCTGCCCCAATTCCCGTTCGTATATTCTATTACGTTTCCCTTTCGTGTTTGTTCGTAGTTCAGGATCGGAGTATATTTCTATCGAGCCAACATTTGTTGCCCCCACTGCTGTCATGCTGAAGAAACCATGCTTCCATTCTCCAACATAAACAGCTCGTTCGTTCATCGTGAATAGTCCGGGTATGAGCCTTGCTAACCAGGGGTTTACAGATAAGAGTTTACCAGAAAAGTGTCTCCGGAATGTTGCAGTCCAGTTGCACGGTGAATGAAACCGATGGTAGTCTCCAGGGGCCAAGTATATTATACATTGGTGAAGTATATTATCTTTATTATTTAGTAAAGAGGTGTAATAATTCTCTGATTTTTTCTTGGACCACTTATTTTCACCTAAGAACTCTTCAAGGCTGTATGTCACCCCTTTTACTTGTTCTATCTTGTCTGTATTAGCCGGGCCACAGTTTAAAACCACTCCATCACAGGGGGACACACAACTAGAGGGTGCAATGTATCGGGCTCCCTCACGAAGCGGGCGTGTGAAAAACGCCGACAAGCTTGTATAATAACTTAAATCAGTCACAGCACAGTCGTTTATGTTCACGTTAAACATTTTCACATACGTACCATAGACGAGACCGCGCAAGGAAACAGGAATTTCACAAGCAGCGATTTTACCCCATAATCGACTTGTAACACGAAACGGAAAAAGCTCGTAGAACCTTATTTCCACTTTAGACACTTCGTAATTGATGCTAGCACGTATGTAACACCATCCGACGTACATAACACTGCCTAGAGGCATCCAACGCGTGAATATAGCGCGAAAATTTAGCCATTTCGTCTTCTGTATGTTAACTGTCTTTGTTTGAGTACTTGTTTGTCGAAAAGGACGGTGGGGACGCAACCGTTGCTTGAAAAGCGGATTCATCACCGGAAGACAACTTCTGATGCGCGTTGGTGGGAACATCTTTCGTGAATCACGTCGATATTTAAATAAATCTTTTTGTTTATCTTAATTTTTGCTCGTGCTAACGTCTAATCGGTAAGGCGCAATACCACAGATTAAATATTGTGTCTTGTGAAAAATAGATAGGACGCGGTGTAATTACGTAATAGCACAATGTGCAAATTATATAACCGATTTCTGACCTTATTCGGTTGAGATAAGAAATAAAGTTGTGCTTATGTTTGATGTCAGTAAAGCTTCTTTTATGATAAGTTAGGGTTGGGTACGTTCCAAAACTTAATAATTAAAAATTCTGCAAATATTATAACATAAACTTATGGGAACACATTTTTTTATTTTTAATGTGATGATTGACGAGATGAGCATGCCATTTGCCTGATGTTTACTCCTTAGTCTGTGGCCTGATGGTAAGCGATAAGGCTGCCCATGGACAGAAAAAAACCAAAAAAACACCATGAATTACAAAGCATTGCTTGGTATTCCACTGCGCTCGTCATCCTGAGACATAAGATGTTATGTCTCAATATGTCCGGTAGTTATTCTGGCCACAATGTCCTTCAAATCGGAACACAACAGTGTATTTACACTACTATTTGGCGGGAGAAATGGACATTACGGTGGTACCTACCCAGGCGCTCTCTCACCTAAGAGATCTACCACCAGCAGAGATACGACGTACAGAAATGAAATTAATCGTCACTCTATTTTGTTTTTCAATTTAATAATTATTAGGTATAGTACATTTTAGCGACTGGATGCGTAAAGCAGCAAACCGGGCTCTGTGGCGTGCCTTGGTAGAGGCCTATGTCCAGAAGTGGACTGCAACGGGCTGATGATGATAGTAAATTTTTACTTGTTAGCCTGTGACTTATGAGTATATTTGAAGTTTTGTGCAAGATCTTCCCCGCTAATTGTTGTCAACACACCATTATACAGAACAATTTTAGCGAGGTTACTTGTTAATTATTAGTTATATAAACTTACACTAGATCAGTGTTTGTGTTTTTATAAATAAAAAGTACTGTTCTACGGGTATATTTTAAATAAAATTGGGCAATTTAAATTTAGCTGAAAACAAACTATATGTCGGACGAAATGAAGTTTCAAAACGTACATACCATAAATAATGTTGTATAATCATCATTTATTTATTTTTTAGGACAAATAATTGAATGTTTAACTCCTATAAATATCACTAACGTTCCTTTTATTATAAATATTAAATTAAATACATTTTAAAATAGCTAATTAAATGATTTCATTAAAATTTTTATCGGGATGTAAAAAAAGGGCAAGACAGACATGTGTCAAAAAGCTGCCATGGCTGCGTATCCTTCCAATTTGTAATGAAAAGTAACATCAGTATTGTTGACGTCTTTAACAGTTTCCAACATTTTTTTCTTTTTGTTTTATTAATTTCTCGCTATAATTTTGCGTTTTCATGTCATTGAATTGCAATGGAGGCGACACCGAACCGACTGATACCACAAACGCCTTTAAACAAGGACTGTGTGATGTTAATGATTTGGCAGAAGAAGATATCTCGTTTGAAGACGAATTCCGAGGTTTCGAGAAGGTTCCCCTGGTTTTACTGCAACGTCACGACATCAGCCCCTATTTGAAACCAAAAGGTACTAAAAAATCCCAACAGGAACCGCCAATTCCGTCACCTATACATTTGCAAAGATTAGCACAGATTTGCCGCGTAAAATTGACCAGAGATGATCTCTACGCTAGAAAAGTCGCCTTGAAGTACGAAAGCTGTCTTAAATACAGCGATTCCTCCAGCTCAGAATCCGAATCAGAAATAAACGCAGACATGGCAATGAAATGTAATATATGTGAGAAACTCTATTCCAGTTTGAGGAAGCTTAACAAACACCAGTCAAAAAAACACATGATTGTCTATGAAAATAAAACTCAGAAAAGAGTTTCCTTCTCTGATCATGTAATTATCCATGAAGTTAAAGAGTACCATAAATGCAGGAAGTGTCCGAAAATATTTGAAGATTATAAATCATTGAAGATTCACATGAAACGGGTCCACAAGAAGCGTAAATGCTATATATGTCACTATTGTGATAAGAATTTCGTTGATCGAATGATTTTTAAAGTACACATAAAGCTTCATTGTGATTCTTGTGGATTATATCTACAAAATAAGGCAAAATTCTACGAGCACCGGAGAACTGTGTGCCGTACATTCAAATTGCACCCTTGCAAGACTTGCAATGAGTCATATTTCAAGTCTATGGACTTGAAAGACCATAGCTACGAACATCTGGGTACATTTTTCGTTTGTGACATATGTAAAGACCAATTTTTAACAAAATGTGCAGTATCACATCATATATCATTCTTGCATTCAGAGAAAAGACCGGTATCTCTATATGGTATGAGAAATCTTGGCACAGAAAGACTATACCTATGTAATTTCTGTGAAGAAAGCTCTGTTGATAAAGACATAATTGAGTCACATGTTAACTTATTACCGGATTTAACTAACCGTGCCATGACGGGCTATAAAGATTATTATTTCTGCGATCAGTGTCTTAGAAAATTTGATACAGAAACAGATATGCTTCAGCATAAATGGACACATTTCTTAACAAGCGACAGTTCACAAGAACAACTGAATAGAAAACCTAAAACCAGATATAAAATAAATGATGAGATTCCGGAGCATATGAAACCAGTGGTGGTATTGAAGAAGTTGGAGGCCGATGAATGGTTTTTGAAGCAATCGGATACTAATACGGATTGTATAAATGCAAATGTTTGGGAGGCGAAACCATCACCAGTGAGAAGGCTGAAGAAAACAATCATATCTAACCATCGGTGTGAGGTCAGTTATGATTTAAATCTTATAAGCATTAGAGTTGTCATTTTCAACTCATTCAATTTATATTTTTTTATTAATTAATAAATAAAGAATAAGCATTAGAGCTGTTATTATTCTAAACTCGTTTAATTTATACTTTTTAATAAGTAAATTTAATTATTTGAAAAATATATTTCAATAAGTAAATTAATGAATTAACTAATTAATCTATTTTCTTTAATTTACACAGTTCACACTGTAATTTCTTTTAATACCTATACCAAATGAAATTAACTGGATAGTTTATTAAGGCTGTGAACGGTAAGGCCATGGTTTCAAAACCTAAGTTGGTCAAAGCACATATTTTCGCTTTTTCTGTTTATAAAATCTTATGATATTTACCCGAAGCTGTAGTTTGTGTCCGGTATGCCGAAAAGCCCGCCTTATATAACTTTTTCCTATGCAGGGATGTGGACGAAAATATTTCAGTCCTATTATTTTAACTTTATTATTGATTGCGTTCAAAAAATATCACTGTCTGACACGAGATTCGTACTCGAGACCTAAGCTAAATCGTACATAGTACAACTGCACCACCAAGACAGTGGAAACGTGACAATATATCTATTTATTACAGACATGCGGGAAATACTTCTCTTCCAACTATTGCCTCAAGCGTCACATAGAGACCCAGCACCTGGACTACGAAAACCTACGCTGCAAAGTGTGCGAGGAGACCTTCGTCTGGCCCTCACTCCTCAGAAGCCACAAATGCATCCGTCTCAACCTCCCAGAGATGCCGTTTTCAGATGCCCGTCCGGAAATACACTTTGACAACGTTGAAGATATATCCCAGAACGGTTTTGATGATTTGAATATTGAAGATAGTGACGATTACATGCATATCGTTGATTTTGAAGTGCCAGCACCTATAGTACAGTTGGGGGAGGGTGTCTGTGTGTATAATAATGGAAATATTACTGGTGAATTGGACAAAAGTTATACGTTAAACAATTTAGGTTATAAGCTAGTTATGCAAGAGGTACCTATTGAATTTTAGATTAATTAATGTATTATGCGTTGGGCGATAGCAATAGTTTGTGCACTATTATGATTTTTTTTAAACTGCTATACCAATTTGGATGGATTTCGTTCTTGAAATGTATGTTATTCATACGTGTTTTATACTGAACATATTATGTTCATACATATATTCACTATTTTTCCAGATACTCTTATAGTCCTTCTTTCATACGAATCAATAATTATTGTATTGTATTGTATCAGCCCATATACATCCCACTGTAGGGCACGGGCCTCCTCTACGATTGAGAGTGGTAAGGCCATATGGTCCACCACGCTGGCCTAGTGCGGGTTGGCGGCCTTTACATACAATAGAAATTCTTACAAATCGCTATGGTATGCAGGTTTCCTCCCGATGTTTTCCTTCACCGTTATAGTGCGTGGTGATTGACTATCAATACACACATGACTCCAAAAAGTCAGAGGTGTGCCCTGGGATTTGGTCCCGCGGTCACCGTGAACAAATCGATAACTTATTTTATTATAATTTGAATGATTTTAAAATTCCTATGGCTTTGATTACTGCCCATTACCATAGCATACCATGACCGGTACAATGTAAATGCTTAAATCATTTCATTTGTAATCAATATATCAGCCGTTTACATCTTATAAGTTTTACATACAGATACACAATAGTGTTGCAAATAAGGTTTTTATTATAAAAACAAGGCATTTTGACTTACATTGGTAGTTAAACTGACCTATTTTAAAATAAGTTAGAACATTGTATTAACTCTACGTGCAAAATTCAATATTTTTTTTATTTTTAAGATCATGGAATCCTTTTTCAAAATCTATATTTTTAAGCTATACTGTCCCGTTATAGTGACATTAAGTTATATCCATATACATTCGGATTTGGGTCCTACCGCCGTAGCGTGAAGAGGCATCTCAGCGGGCGGGCATGATTGTGTCGAATGGTATGAGACTACCGTCTGATACCATTCGATACTCTATCTGGACGGCATTAGCACTTACCATCAGGTGCAATGCAGTCACAATGCCGTGCCAGATTTAAAAAAAAATTCTGACCGGTATATTTGTATGGATTAGAGTAAGCCATTATTAGACTTTTCATCGGTGTATGTTTTTTTTATTCTGGCATAGAGAGGTGCAATAATACAGCATGTTTTTTTAAATCATCGGGTTCGATACCTCCTTAGGAATGTTGATTTTTTCAAAACTCAAAGTATGTAATTTTGGTTTTCATCAAAATTGGGCTCGTGAATGTTACGAGTGTTTTTTCGAAATTCCTCAGTTGAGGATTTGACCATCCACGCCCACTTAAAAATTCATCATCATTTCATCAGGCGCTGGGTAGTTACTTTGCTAGACAGCATATTTTTTTGTTTTTTTTTTAAATACTAAAAATGAAGGTAGTTATTTTGTGTGAATTTCGCCCAATGTTTTGCGCGCATCTGAAATTTATGTTAATGTTTAATTAAGTTAATAATGTACAGTTAAAGTATAGTTAAATATAAAATAATACTTTAGAAAAGTTTAAAAAAATCAATAATGTATAGATAAGTACATGTAGAAAGTAAATTGTGCTGTATTACTATTTTATTTTGCAAAACAAAAGGAACTTTTATCGATTGGAAAATAAGCTATAGATGTCCTATTTTACGAAGTCCGTTCTGTCTATGCGAGCGTGTGGAATTTAAAAACTACAAATAGTAAATAAAAAAAATACTGGGTATATCAAGACTGCATATTTAAGCAAAAACTACCCAATCATGACGATATTTAAAAAAATGCAGAATACCTTTTTTTTTGCGAAATTTTTAATTGCATTGTGTCTGTAATCTCTAAAACTACCACCTGGCTTCGTTTTCGGTCGCAGTCTGGTTATACACGGTATATAATCCCTGCAAATTGCTAATGCGCCTGGCGACCATGATGGTGACGTCATAATGACGGTAGTTCGAGACAAGCAACGTTCAGCGGGGTCTATGATAGGGGAGCCGAGCGCAATAGCACCATCCTTACGTAGCCATCATCCATCCGTAGCATGTCTGAATTGTTCAGTCTATGCCATTTTTGGAATAAAATCATCGAAGATTTGGTTTAAATTTTACATTTTTTCAACCCGTTAGTTTAAAATCATGTTTTCAGAATCATGTGTTTTGCAGATTAGTTTAAACTTAACGGCTATATTCATAGACAGTTTTAAACCTATTTTAGTTATCGAATGTTTTGTCTTCGCTCAAACTGAATTCGAATGTCGTTCGAAAGTGACAAAACATTCGATAAGTTTATTTTGTGGTCTTATTTTACAGGCCGTTTCTAAGTGCTCATTCGACATCTAGTACGTGCTTGATCGAATCCAACTGGCATTGTTCTTTTTTTTTAATAATCGTTTTTATTTCATATTAGGGCTTTGGTTTGATCTATAGGGTAAAGGCTAAAGTGGTTGTTCACATAAAAAACGGACAAATGCGAATCGTACCCGCGTATGGAGAGCTCCGTACCATACTGTTGTAAGTCAGGATCCAATTTTATGAGTAAAAATTTTGGTTAAGCTATGTCGAAAGATAAGATAATTTTGTGTTTTAAAAAATGTTGGTTTTCATCGAAAAAAAATCAAGACAATTTTTATAATTTTTTTACATTTGAGGTTAGCGAACAACGATATGAGCCGATTAGGGGTCTTGTTTTTAAATTTAACAACACTTTAAACCTCTGTGTTTCTTGTTTTTTTTAAACTAATTCAAAATTATTTTTGACGGACTCTGTGGCGTAGTTGGTTAGGCGCCGGCTGTGAAACGTGAGGCAGCAGGTACGATCCCCGCAACGAGACAAATGTTTGTGTGAACCACAGACATTTGTTTCGGGTCTGGGTATTTGTGGGACCGAAAAGTGTCACGTAGTTCCTGATACTCACGACACAAAACTCGATCTTAGTGTGGGTTAGGACTATGTATTTATTTTAGTCTTATAAGAATCTTGTTAGTATTTAAAAGTAAACAGAGCATTTAAAACAAAAAAAAGATTTTTTTTCGATGAAGACAATTTTTTTAATATTAAGGTGTCTGTCACTAGCAATTACCCTTTTTAATATTGTAAATTGATATTATAAATCTACGAACTCGACGGTGCGGTGTAGTCAAATCGACAATTTATTTTATTGGTTATCAGAAATAAACTCAGCTCAATTATTTTTTGTTCGTTTTTATTTGCCTTTGGACAACAATTAATCCCAAATATGGTAGTGGGCGAGCCCATCGCCATATAGGGCACAAATTCTTGACTCCTGGATGAAAATGAATAGAAAATTCCAACATCACTTTACCCTACCCGGGGTTCGAACCCGAGTCCTCAGCTTTGTAATTATACTGTAGTACAACTACGCCACCGAGGCATGAAGAGGGTTAATATTGCCACTTATCGTGTTTAAGTACTGTCCTACCTTCGATGTTCCTTGACTCTGCTACATCGATCAATTATACACTAGATACAACATGAGCGCTTGAAAAATGGCACCGAAAAAGAGTGCTTAAATCACGAGTAAGCACTCCTTCGCCTTCAGTCGCGCGCCGACCGTTGCTTGTGACAGTGCCTAAATGCTCCGTAAAAAAGTGCAAAATCAACACGCTTACAAAGCTTAAAACTCATGGGATTTCGTATTTTCAATAATTCAAATTCATTTACTTGCTTCCTACTTTAATCAATATGTGATATTGAGTACCAATAATTAAATATAAATTAATTTAGCAACCTAAAATCAACAAGCGCTGCTTCGCAGTTGTCTCTTTCGACGCGCTTAAATAGACAAGGATGAGTAGCGTCATGATTTCGAACAGAATATACATGGAGTGGTTTTATTTTTTATTTTTTAGTTACTTATATTAAATAATTTAAACTTATTATACCTATATTAAAAATTAACATCAGAAATATTAATTACAGATTTCCACAAAATCTAATCTAATTTTTGTTTCATTTGTTCATGATTTTGCCATATTCGTACAACATTTCACATAATGTAAAAGAAAAATAAACTTAAGTTTATTTATTTATTTAAATCTTTATTGTACACAGAAAAATAACATACTGAAACAGAAAACCAAAAAAACTTTTTTTCTATTTATCATTTTTACAAAATAATCAAATTTTACATATCATATTTCATTATTACAATATAATAGGTAAAGATATTACCTAGATTATTATGTTCATGTTAATTCATAGAAAAAATATGTAGCAATAATTCGACTCCATTGCGCCTTTATTCCGCTGTCCAACTAAAGTCATAAAATTTTATTACTTTCGAGGACGTATCATTAAAAAAGGGACTTTATGCCCCAGGAATAAGGTGAAATTTGTGTTAATTTGTGATATTTTTGTTCAGTTTTTTGTTTCAATGCATCGGTGCCGCTTTTTAAACGAACATTTACAGGGAACTGTGTATCTAGTGTATAATTGATCGATGCTCTGCTATCGCGATACTAAGATCTGCGCTACTGAGGCAGTCATTTCTAGGTACGTTACGATGTTATCGCAAATTGTACGTTTTAACTGAACGTGTGTAACGCTTTATGATGATCATGAAATTGAAATATTAGATTTTTCGAAAAAATAATAGAGGTAAAAATAGGTATTTGATGTGGTGCATGGTTAAAAATAATCTTTTTCCTACCCCGAAAACTAAAAGCATTTTAACATAAATTGTAAATATTGGATTCTTATATGAAATAAGGTATTGTTTAAGTTTAATTTGAATGCAGTGGAATAATTATATTCATAAGACTTGACTTTGTTTTATTTCCTTCCATTAAAATAACGTAAAAACAAGGATATTGAAGGTTGCACTGGTTTTTTCTTCTGTTTTGTCTTCGCACTTCTTGTACCAATTATTTTTGTCTAAGAGGAAAATGTAATAAGCTCCCCTTTAGGTACCTCGGGGGAGGTCGAAAGGGTTACCTATGTCAGTGTCACTGGCCTTCCAACCCGGCACATTGCGGATGTTGTGGCCGAGCCGAGTCATAACAAAACTTATGCCAGCATACTGAGTAATAACTCCTCGGTGACCGTCACGCATTTATAGGCGGCTCCGCACATCCCAGGGTGAAAAGCGCCCCAATTTACGCCCGCCTAGCTGCCCAGATTACTTCCTTTCAATAGTAGGTATTGAAGGTCGCTTAAGAAATCCTTGAAAACGAGGCATATGTTTCGCTGTGGACTTTCTATGGCTGAAAATGATGAAAACTGTTAAAGTAATTTAATATGTGACATTTCCAGAGAACTAATTAAGCCTTAATTAATTTTAACTTAATGTTCTCCATTAGGCATTGTTAGGGCATTGGCAAACAAGAACCTTTGAGGGTCGACTCGCGAAGACTCTTTGGCCGTAAGAAGACCAATTGCACACGCATACGCCCATTCTAGCATTTCTTGGTATATGCTAAATGGTATAATTGAAAAGAAAAATTATTTTGAAATCAAGATTTTATTACAAACTTTTTGCATGGAAGATCTCAACCAATCTCAACTCAAGAAATAAAATAATTAGATTTCTGAACGCACTTTGGGCGTCGACTAAAACTAGAGATGTGGTATTTAGATTTCATAAACCGTTAAACTGAAAAGTACAAAATATTACGGTAAAAATCATATGTATAAATATAAGAGCTTATAAATTGTAATTAGATAAATAAATAAAAGTATTTCAGGCCTAACACATTTTTAAAATAACAAATCATATATACAATCTAATTAAAAACCGGTATTATTTCTAAAAATCACAATCTGATATGAGTCAACTCTACACAGCGGATGGCTGTCATTTGTGGGAGTTCGTAAATGTTGATAAATTGGAAATAATCAACAAATTTTGTTTTCAATTAACTAATTACTACGGCTTACTCATTAATAACTGTATACAGCTATGATATTAGTAATACGGTAGGCATACATTGCTAAAAGTGTGTGTGAATCGAATCAATTAGCTTCCTGACTCTTTTTAGTTTCGTATTTTACTTGTTTTAACGCAAATAATCATGAGTGTGAGTGAAAAAGTGTCTTTATCCGACGCGTTGAGCAACGTCGATGTCCTGGATGAGCTAACATTGCCGGGTAAGTTGTCGTAATAACTAAATTTTACGAAATACTGTAGTTAGGTGGGGTCGGATGTAATTGCGACAAACGTACTATATAGCCCGATTTCTGGTATTCTTACATACTTACGCATATATAAATTCACGCCTATATCAAAGGGTAGGCAGCTATAAGTGCTACTCATAGATTGTCGATCTTTTTTCCGTTCAAAGACATGATAATGGGCACCGAGCGTTCCTATAGTCATGCCGGGTGCTTATTCTAGTGCTAGGCATCACATATGAGATTTTTCAAACGAAAACCCTAGACAAAGAGGGTAAATTAATTGAATTTAACCAGAAATCAATTGGTTAGATGTTGTAATACCCTATTAAGCAGAAATGACCATATTATGAAATTGAGATCTCAACTAGGTTCTGCATACTATTTTCAAAGTGTTAAACTTTAAAAAGCAGTATCTCAAAAGTATGAATGTGTCAGTTCCGTTTCTGCAAAACTGGGTCCAATTATTATTGACCTACTTCAGAATTCTGCAAGAATTTTGATGTATTTGAAGTCTCTCAACAGCATGAGATTAGAATAGTGGACTAAATAAATATGAAAGGGTTGATATAAAGGCAGCTAGTTTTAAACTACATCAGTTTGATTGGGACCTTTTATTATTAAACAATGTAAATGTTAAGATGTTTATTTGTCAATATCAAAGTCAAACAAAATACATTTTGCTTATCTATACTAATAAATGAAGCTAAACTATTCATAGACAGATTTAAGACATATTTTGGTTATCAAATGTTTTGTCCCACTCGAACAACTTTAGAATTCAGTTTGATCAAAGAAGACAAAACATTTGATAATTAAAATAGTTTTACAGTATATTTTTTTATAGTATAGTTTTCCATGAATAAGGCAAAAGAGTTTGGTTTTATGTATATGCTAATCTCAGGAACTCCTGTTTTGAATTGAAAAAATCTTTTAGGGTTGGACAGTCCATTTATCGAGAAAGGCAATAGGGTACTTTTTATCCTTGGGAAAATAAATAGTGGGACTTTTATACTGGAAAAACATAATGGTTTTTTAGATTGACACGAATGTTACACATTGAAATAAAATTGTAAGGAATTTGTCGCGCATTTGGATTATTATTTTACATTTTTTAAGATCCCGGTTACGAGACGTGACCACGAAAGTACACTGGTACAGCAATCAAAATACCAGGAAGTTAAAAAATTAAACCAAATCTGCGAAATAATCCGTAAAATTTGTTTTATTTCACTGTAAAAACAATTTCACAAAGCCACAAGCAATGCTCGTAATATGTTTATTCTTACAGATGAACAACCATGCATCGAAGCAGCACCATGCTCGATTCTCTACCAGGCCAACTTCGACACCAACTTTGAAGACCGGAATGGCTTTGTCACTGGCATCGCCAAGTACATTGAAGAGGCCACGGTGCATGCTAACTTGGTAATATAGTTTTATTATCTTTTTTATAATGCGATGAATGGCGAGACCAGCATGCCATTCGCCTGATGGTAAGCAATACAATCGCTCATTGATGGTAATAAAATCAAACAACACCATGAATTACAAAGCAATGGTATTCCACTACGCTTGCCATCCTGAGACATAAGATGTAAAGTCTCAATATGTCCAGTAGTTACTCTGGCTACAATGTCATTCAAACTGGCACACAATATTGCGTTTACACTGCTTTTTGTATTTTTTTCTGGGACACCCTGTATACCAGAACAAGTATCTTAAACTGACTTTTTCTTCCAGAACGAACTCCTGGAAGAAGGCAACGCTCACGCAGTGATGCTGTACACCTGGAGATGCTGTAGCCGGGCGATACCTCAGCCCAGGTCCAACGAGCAGCCAGACAGGGTTCACATATATGAACGAACCGTCCAGGTGTTGGCTCCGGAAGTTGACAAACTTCTGCAGTTCATGTATTTTCAGGTGAGAGTTACGTATCTTTTACACCGCCTCTGTGGCGCAGTTGGTTAGACGCCAGCTGCGACAAGAGCCCGCGGGTTCGAAACAAATACAGGGTATATCTAGACTGCGACCGAAAACGAAGCCATGTGGTACTTTTAGTGAATACAGATAAAATGCAAAAGAATTGTCGTTTTTTTTTTGCGAAACTTTTAGTTTCATTGTGTCTGAATTCACTAACCTTAATGCCTGGCTGCGTTTTCGGTCGACTCTTGATATACCCTGTATTTGTGTGATCCACAGATATTTGTCTCAGGTCTGGGTATTTTTGAGACCGAAAAGTCTTTCGTAGTATCTGATACACGACACAAGACATAATAGATCTTAGTGTGGGGTCAGGACTATGTATGTGACTGTTGGGAGTATTTATTTACTAAATTTCCTCAGCGTAAAGCGATCGAGCGTTTCTGCGGGGAGGTGAGACGGCTATGTCACGCGGAGAAACGTAGGGATTTCGTGTCAGAAGCATATCTGCTTACCCTCGGCAAATTCGTCAACATGTTTGCGGTTCTGGACGAGCTGAAAAACATGAAGAGCTCTGTTAAGAACGACTACTCGACTTACAGAAGGTAAGTAACTTTTAATTAATATGTATATAGTAGGTGAGTCCAAATATCTTTTGTTTTTATATAATAGGGGGCAAATGAGCAAACGGTCTGATGGTAAGTGATCACCGCCCATGGACATCTGCAGCACCATGGGGAATGGAGATGCGTTGCCTTTAAGGTGGGAATATGCTCGTTTTGAAATGAAATGAAATGAAAATATTTATTGAACCCATGAAATGTCATACATTATTTAGATTCAGTCACTTTTTTCCACTACCACCCGGTTCACAAGGCTGTTTTCGCCAGAAAAGAACGGGCAAGAAACTCTAGCGTTGCTCTTTTCAAAATAAGTTTACAATACAATAATCATACAGAGGTTTCAGCGCAGTTAAATTCAGAGCAGTTCATAGATAATTTAGAATAATAATGATGGATAGTGTTATTGGTCAAGTGATTTTGTACGGCTGAGTTAGGTAAGTAAAGTCACCCAGAACGCGGAATCAGTACACTGCTTCACCAAAGCAATGAATAGTAATAAAAGTCTTAAAGCAATTAAAAGTTATCATTATAAGCAAGTCGAGCAGACCAGTCCACACAAGCAGCACTAGTTCACGAGTATGACGCATGTTTCAGCCATCGGCCTCCTCAACCTCTTTTTTTAACGATGCCAGGTCAAATTTGTTTGGAAATACCGCTACTGGCAATTTGTTCCATAGATTTGTAGTACGTGGGAGAAAGTGTCGGGAGAAACGTACTGTGGATGTCCAACCTCCAAGGTGTTGTGGGTGGTATTTAGTTTTGCGTTTTACGGTTACTTTTTAAGTAATTTAAAAAAAGATACGTTTTTAATTGATTTAACAGTGTAACTTATATGACCTTTAACAAACTTACAATACGACCATGAACTTCCCAGGGCCGCGCAGTTCCTGAAAGTGATGTCGGACAGCCAAAGCCTTCAAGAGTCGCAGAATTTGTCCATGTTCTTGGCTACCCAGAACAAAATACGTGACACTGTCAAGGACGCTTTGGAGAAGATAAATGGTATGTATATTTCTGTATCTGTATCAATCGAGAGTACGATTGAGAGGGGTTAGTACACTCCACCACGCTGGCCTCGTGCGTGTTGGCGGACTTAACATACCATAGAATACTTACAATGGTATGCAGGTTTTCTCACGATGGTTTCCTTCACCATTATAGTGCGTGGTGATTGACTCCACAAACCTCCGAAAAGTCATAGGTGTGCCCTGGGATTTAAACTACGTATTTACAAGTTACAACCCAAACACGACGACTGATAAAAAAACTACAAAAAAAATCGTCGCTTGTTTATTTTTGCGATTTTTTTTTGTCGCATTTTGTCTGATACTAAAACTGTCATCTGACTTCGTTTTCGGTCGTAGTCTGGACTTACCCTGTTATTCTGGACTTACCCCTATAGTCAGTTGTGAGTAAGCTAATTGTTTTTGCCGGTAATAGACGATTGTTTATCTTTGGTGGATCCTCTATTTGAACTGCTTTATATTATGAAGTTAATTAAAAGCTACTATCCCTAGGAGATTCTACTCGTTTATGTCCTATCTTTTATACTTTCATTTTGTCGAAAGTGGCATTAGGGATTTGATTTTCATCTAGATTTCTAGTTATTAAATTTAAATTAATTCAACACTCTTTATAACACATTTTACAAAAATATAATAATGTAGATACATAAAGCAGTCTTATATCTTCAAGCTATCCGTCTGATCCCTCGTAAATATAGGACAAGAAAGAACAATAATCTTTTTGTTACAGGTTACGAAGACCTTTTAGCAGATGTGGTCAACATATGCGTGCATATGTTTGAGACGAAGATGTATCTCACTCCGTCGGAGAAGCATATGCTGGTCAAGGTGAGTCTTTGACCTTGACCTTAACTAGCATGACCTTTGTATTAAACGTGTCCTTGACATTGTTGTTAAATTTGAGTATTTTGTTAAAATTGAGGTTAATATTAAAATGACAACCTACAGTTTTTCGATCCATTTATTAAATAGCAATGTTTAAGATAAAACTATATAAATGTGATTGGCTGGCCGAGAGCAATTATTATAATTTAATATTAGTTATGGATGAAAATAAAATCTAGTGCATACCTATCTTATTATCGAATATGTTGTTATAAAGTATATTTATTTAATAGTTTAAATATTGTATGGTACATTATTGGCAAATCATTTAAATATTATAATTACTTGTAAAACCTTTTATAATGGTGGTGCATTAAACATATATATATAATTATCGCGTTTCTGTGCAGGTGATGGGTTTCGGATTGTTTCTAATGGACTCCGAAGTGTGCAACATCAACCGTCTGGACCAGAAGAAAAAGATACGTCTGGACAGAATTGACAGGATTTTTAAGGTAAAGTAGTCACATATTTTTGGGCAAATGGTTATTTAAAAAATAAGCTAATATAATATTTTCATTAATAAAATATCTGATTTTGTGCAGATTATTTTTTTCTTGTCTTTCAGAATACGTTAAGTAATCCTTATTGAATATGTTTTATTTATTATTTATTATATTTTTTTTTCGAATTCGTTTTGTCTTTTTCAGTGCGATTTATATACTTTAACAATTGTGGCATTATTCTACCTTTGTTTCTTTAAAATAGGGAATAGGAATAAGTAGATGACTAGGTAACGTAGATTATATTGTTTTAGAACCTGGAAGTGGTTCCGCTGTTCGGTGATATGCAAATCGCGCCTTTCAACTACATCAAGAGATCTAAACACTACGACCCGAGCAAGTAAGTGCTTATTCTATCTGTCAATATATTCCTAATTCAGCCATAGGAAGTCCACTGCTGAAGATAGGCTTCCCCAATGGCACATAGAGCGAAGAACTCCGCTTGGGGCCGAAAGGTTCTGGAGTGGAGGCACGGACAGGCAAGCGAAGTGTCGGACGCCCGCCTGCAAGGTGGACGGACCTGGTTAAGGTCGCAGGAAGTCGCTGAATAATATTAAATACATACATACATACATAAACTCACGCCTTTATCCCCGAAGGGGTAGGCAGAAGCGCCAACAGGACACCCACATTTCGCCTTGTATGTTCCGTCTCACGATGTGAGGGGGGCGAGCCTATCGCCATATCGGGCACAAATTCCTGACTCCGGGCTGATAATGAATAGAAAAATCCAATATCACTTTGCCCGACCCGGGACTCGAACCCAAGACCTCAGCTTTGTAAGCGTACCGTAATACAACTACGCCACCGAGGCAGATAATATTAAATATATGGAAATATACATAACATATTTCAGTCATACTTAAGCAATCCGTTCGGAAGGTAATTTTCATTAGAAAAGAACAGACACTAGCGTTGCTCTTTTCAAAACCAGTTAAGAATGTATTGATTATATTATTTTTATTTTTATTTGTTAATACCCTACAGGATACGAAAACTGAGATGGTTGTAGCGGGTTCGAATTCCAACATAGACTTTTCGAAGTCATGTGTGTATTGTAAATTGTTATTTCTTTAATGGTAAAGAAACTACGCGAGGAGACCTGAATATAGAGGTTAATAATTCATTTTCAAATCACTACACTTCTTTCACTTTTTTCATCCCCAGGTGGCCTTTATCTTCAAGTACCAACCCTCCGTCACCCCAAGCAGATTTAATGGTCCACCTCCCCCAAATAAGGGAAGAACATCAAAATTACATTTCTGAGTTGGCCCGGTACAGTAATGAGGTAAGTTGAACCCAAGTAAATTGTTTTGAAAATGGAAAATTGATTTATTTAATTGTAAAATAGTATAAAGAAATTCATTAAAATATTTGTACATTTATTATGTGAAAATAATATTTATTTCTTTCATAATATTTTATCTTGTTAAAATATTTATACATTTATTATGTGAAAATAATTTTTATTTATTTTATTTTATTTGGGAACATACAGTGTTAAAAAATATAATACAGAACAAAAACATTTATAAATATGTATAGAATTTTTTTATGTATATTACAAAGAACATTGAAAGAATTAAAAAAAATGAAAACACTATAAATCACTCTTCTACAGGTAACAACGACCTTCAAAGAGGCAGGATCCGATCTAGAAAACAAAGCCGTCACAGAGTTGTGCCTTCGAGGTCTTCAACTCCTGTCTTCCTGGTGTTCAGTGCTTACTGAACTGTGTTCTTGGAAGTTACTGCATCCTACAGACCACGCCAGTAATACCCGCTGCCCGCCCGAAGCCGAGGAATATGAGCGGGTAAGGTCAAATTTAACGGAGAGGTCAAAGTTGTGTTAAATTCGTAAGGTTGGTTAATTAATAGGTTCAAGGTGTATTCAAGTGAAATAATGGCTAATGCTATTAGATTATTAGTTGAATAGTTCAGTTGTGAAGTATTGTAGTTCTAGTGACGCAGTTGGTTAGACGCCTGCTGGTTTGTGAAACTGATGAAGATTAAATTTTTATCATCAGGCAACACGTTACAACTACGCGCCCGAAGAGAAATTCGCAATGATAGAGGTCATAGCCATGATCAAAGGCCTGCAAGTGCTCATGGCTCGCATGGAGACAGTGTTCGCGGACGCGGCGCGCCGGTCTATATACGCGGAGCTGCAGGACTTCGTACAGTTAGCACTGAGAGAACCGCTGCGGAAAGCCATCAAGAACAAGAAGGATCTGATACGCAGGTACTATTGTGACCTTGACCTTACTGTTAAAAATGTTGTGGCTGGTTAGTTAATGGTCTCAGTTGTAACATTTAGGAGCTGTTTATACTGTTAAGTCAGGGTCAAATACAAGGTCACATGCAGAGATCATTATAGATAATAGTTTATAGCAAGTAAGGTAATATTAAGAACAAGAATAACTTGATACACTGGTAATAGTTACTATTATGTCCTTGACCTTACTGTTAAAAGATTCGCAAAATGGTCAAGGTGATACTTCAGTCAATGTTTATAATTAATGGCAAAATATAGTTAAGCGCACGTAAGTTCTAGATTATACATAGTTAAGTAAGTCTAGAATACACTCAGGTATTTATAGAGATGGTTTTGCTAATGCTCTCAGGTGGTTCATATACGTGTTTTTACATATATCATAAGAAAGTTAAAGGTCACATATTAATCAAAGCTTCATTGAAGGTCGGAATTTTTACTTCACTAAACTTTCAGGTCTTTATATTTTGACTTGAAGTGGTATTTAACGCCAAGGTCACAATTAAAGGTCATATCCGTTAGTTTATAAATCACGATACTACAAAAATCCTTATTTAAATGTTTTCATTAATTACAGCATAATAGTGTCAGTGCGGGAGACTTGCGGAGACTGGGCGAGGGGATGTGAGCCTCAACAGGACCCGGCGTTGCGCGGGAAGAAAGATGGCGAGGCTAGTTTCACCATCAAAGTGCCGAGACGGAACGTCGGTATGTTAAACCTTAAATATTATATTACTATACTATATCAGCTCATATACCGGGTATATCAAGACTGCGACCGAAAACGAAGCCAGGTGGTAGTTTTTGTGGTTAGAAACACTGTGCAGATAAAAATTTCGCCAAAACAGTGACAGATTAATTAATTAATTACAATTAAATAATTAATTAATTATTAATTAATTATTTAATTACAGGTTTTTTTAAATCGTTGTGTTTGGGTGGTTAATACCTAGTTTTTGAGAAAATACTAATTTAAACCCTTACGTACCATTGCGTGTTTAAAAATAAAGAGGTGTACATCATTATTTTAGGAAACTATGTATATTTCACCCAAATAAGACGATAAGTAAAAAAAAAAAAAAAGAAAATAAAGTAGACAAATTTTTTTGCGAAATTTTTAATTGCATTGTGTCAGAAGTCACTAATACTACGAATACTACTAACTAAACTAATACTACTAACTGGCTTCGTTTTCGGTCGCAGTCTTGATATACCCTGTATGTCCAACTGCAGGGCACGGACCTACTCTACAATCGAGAGTACGATTGAGAGGGGTTAGGCCATATCCACCACGCTGGCCTAGTGCGGGTTGATGAACTTACATACTGTAGAAATTCTTTAAAATCGCGCTTAAAAAGTTTCTTTACGTTTTCCCTAGGTCCGTCATCAACTCAGCTATACATGGTGCGTACTCAGCTGGAAGCCCTAATCTCGGACAAGTCTGGAGGCCGCCGGACCCTCAGGAAAGACCTGGACGCGGCCACTCTTCATCAGATCGAGATGTTCCATAGAACCAGCTTCTACTGGACGTATCTTCTTAACTTGCCTGGTGGGTTGTTTATTCTTCATTCAATAGGGTATTTTTCTATGATCGACTTTTTGTATTATTTTGCGTACAAACACAAATACAATTAAAATAAAACATTTCTGTCAAAACAGTATTCAAGGAGCTTGTAACATGAGGCAAATATTTGTATTTTAAATAAAAGAGTGGGAGCGTAGTGGGTACATCTCACCGTCTCTTTCACACCCGCACACTGTAATGCATATCAAGACTAGTGACGTCACTAGTTTAGTTTTCTATACCTGTCTTACTCCCAATACAAGATTTTAAAAAATTCTAACTTGTGTAATTGTGAATGGATTTACAAAATTCTTTGTTTGCTAGATTTTGGATATGGATACTTTTTGATGAATACAATAAAGATTTAAATACCCTATTAATACTACAAAAAAAAATCAAACTTGCACAATCTAATAATAAATGAGTAGGCCCGTCATAATAACTATAATAATAATAAAATATTATTTGTGAGATAGACATTGTGTTATGAAATTGTAAAGTATTCCGTATTTTCTAATCGACACTAAATGACACATAATTTTCCATCGATTACCTTTGATTTCTATAATCGATTATAAACAATTCCGAAGAATATACGATTTTTAATCGATTATAATTGATTCTATATAATTGTAATTACACAATTCTAGTATAATCGATTAGACACTATTTTATTTTATTTAAAAATCGTTGAATATGCTATATTAATTAATTGTAAATGTATTCTTGTTACAGATTCCCTGGCTAAATGTTGCGATTTATCTCAGCTTTGGTACAGGGAGTTTTATCTAGAGATGACAATGGGGAAAAAAGTCAATGTAAGTAGACAGTAATATACCCCTTCCGGTGTCCAAGAAGCTCATATTAGACCCTGACAAGACAAGATTTATCCCCTCGGGTGTCCATGTATAGACAATAGACTTTTGACAGCTCTACACAATAGTCTACACAATAGAGAATAATAGAGACCTGTCACATAAATCTTGTCAGGGAGCCTAGTATGAGCTCCATCGACACCGGAGGGGTTATGTGACGTTTTCCATTATTCTCTATTGTGTAGATCTGTCAAAAGTCTATTGTCTATACATGGACACCATAAGGGTTACTTTAGAGTACACACAGTCACATACACAGTCCTGACCCCTAACATACAAACGATAATATACAACGAAGAATCACAAATTAAATCAAATTATTTTTTATTCAAATATATCTTTTGAATCTTGACTGCCTTGGTGGCGTATACTACGGTACGACTACAAAGCTGAGGTCTCGGGTTCGAATCCCGGGTCAGGCATAGTGGTATTGGGTTTTTCTATTCATTATCGGCTCGGAGTCAGGAATTTGTGCCCGTTATGGCTATAAGTTCGCCCCTATCACATAATGGGACGGAACATGCAAGGTGAAATGTGGATGTACTGGTAGCACCTCTGCCTACCCCTTCTGAGAGTTTATGTATGTATGTATGTATGTGTGCATGTATGTATGTGGGTATGTATGTATGTATGTATGTATGTATGTATGTATGTATGTGGGTATGTATGTATGTATGTATGTATGTATGTATGTATGTCTTTCATTAAAGTAAGACAATTTCAATTGATTTTCAACTAGCATGTGTATGTTGTCCTCGTGTAACAGAAATGCACAGTACGCCACCAGCACAATGAGGAGTGCAACGACCTGGTGACCATGGAGAAGAGGATCCAGTTCCCTATTGAGATGTCCATGCCGTGGATATTGACCGATCACATTCTGCGCACCAAAGAGCCGGCTATGATGGAGTGAGTTGTAGTTATCATAGTTATTATGATGGGTCTACTAATTTTTTTATTAGATTGTGCAAGGGTGTCTGATAACTGTGTAGTATTGTAACTTGATAACTTATAGTTATATTAAACAGGTGTGGTCTGAGAATTATTTATTTATTAAAAAATACACAATAACAACATATTATGCATTAAAAATATACAAAAACACTTACAAAATAAAATTCTGATGCACATGCCTATTAGAGCTGTACAACATTCACAAAGCGAGGGTAGTACACGATAGTGGTAAAACATTAAAAATAAACTGCAATTCTAATCAAAATTATATAACATCTAGGTAAAAAATTAAGATTATGGTGGGTTTATTAATTATGCCGTAAGATTAAATAAATAAGTTCTGTCCCATGATGTGATATGGGGCGAGCCTATCACCATATCGAGCACAAATACCTGAATCCGGACTGATAATGAATAGAAAAACCCTATATCACTGACCGTCCCGGGATTCGAACCCGAGACCTCAGCTTTGTAGTCGTACCGTAGTACAACTACGCCACCGAGGCAGTCTTAATTTAATGATGAACTAACAGGTTTAGCTACCGGAATATACTGAATAGTTTTTTAATATTTTTGACAGTATTTATCTTTCCTTGTCATAGTATTGTTTTTAAAAAAAAAATAGCTGTAGGACAGCGTGGAGTTAGTTTGTTCATTTCGAATCTTTATTTAAGTTTATTGACAGCCTCCGTGGCGCAGTTGGTTAGACGCCGGCTGTGAAACGTGAGGCCGCGGGTTCGATCCCCGCATCAAGAGAAATATTTGCGCGGCCCACAAATATTTCTTTCGGGTATGGGTATTTGTGAGACCGAAAAGTCTCTCGTAGTTTCTGATTCACGACACAAGACTCGATCTTAGTGTGGGGTCGGGACTATGTATGTGACTGTTAGGTGTATATTATTATATATTTTGTCATGGAATATAATTAATTCTTTGTAGCATGTCCATATATGTTAAGTTCCTATATATGTATTTCTCAATTTTTTCAGATACGTTCTCTACCCATTAGACTTATACAACGATTCCGCACAGTACGCCCTCACGGTGTTCAAAAAACAGTTCTTGTATGACGAAGTAGAAGCAGAGGTTAATTTGTGCTTCGATCAATTCGTTTACAAACTGTCCGAGCAAGTCTACGCGCATTATAAGCAGTTGGCTGCGAGGTAAGAATTTTATTATTATACATACATAAACTCACGCCTTTTCAAAGAAGGGGCAGGCAGAGGTGCTACCACAACATTTGCGCTCCGCCTTGTGTTTTCCACTATGTGATAGGGGGCGAGCCTATCGCCATATCGGGCACAAATCCCTGATTCCGGGATGATAATTATTAGGAAGATCCAATGTCACTTTCCCCGACCCGGGATTCGACCCCAGACCTCAGCTTTGTAGTCGTACCGTAGTACAACTACGCCACCGAGGCAGTCTAGTTTATACCAGGAATAAATAGTGAATTATATATACGGTGACACTACCCGGCGTCCTATAAGAAAATAATCTTGTCGGCAACAAGCACCGCACGTGTTGCCGACATGATTCAAATAACAAACATTTATCTCAGTGCGCGGATCGAACCCGCAGCCTCTCGTTTCACATCGGTGTCAAATCAATTTTGCCACGGAGGCTTTCAAAATACAGGGTATATCAAGACTGTGACCGGAAACGAAGTCAGGTGGTAGTTATAGTGGTAACAGACACAATGCAATGAAAATTTTCGCAAAAAAGCGACAGTTTCTTTTTGCAATTTTTTAAACATCATCGTGTTTGGGTGGTAAATACGTAGTTTTTGCTAAAATAGTAATTTAAACCTTTACGTACCATTGCGTCTTTAAAAATAAACAGGTGTACATTATTATTCTAGTAAAATTATATATTTATCACCCGAATACGACGACCAGTAAAAAATTACCAAAAAATATATGTCAATTTTTTTTGCGAAATTTTTAGTTGCATTGTGTTTGAAGTCACTAATAATACCACCTGGCTTCGTTTTCGATAACGGTCTTGAGATACCCTGTATATTTGGTCTTGATCGAACCGACATATTTGTCTCTACGGTCATCCCACTCTAATTTATCTATCCTGCTTGCATTGCACTAAATATTTTAGGAATTTCGATATGCCCGTAAAAAAAGGCATTCCTTGCTCACGGGAAATCTCACTCACCGAAGAAAACACGACAAAACTGCCGTTTCATCTAAAAAAAAAACAAAAAAACTCAAGAATACTAAAAAAAATTTTTTTTTCATTGAAATTTAACTATATTTACGGATTATATCGCGATTTGGTTTAATTTTTATATTTTTTAATTTCCCTACGTTTCGATTACTTGACAGCTTTCGTGTCGAGTCCGCCTCGTGACCACGCGTTTAATTTGTCTGTTTGTCGTTAAATGTGTAACATTCGCGTAAATCTAAGAAACCTTTTTTTTTCTTTTTCTTCTACCAATACCTCTCGCGGGTTCAAATCCCAGGGCACACCTCTGACTTTTCGGTGTTATGTGTGTATTGATAGTCAATCACCACGCACTTTAACGGTGAAGGAAAACATCGTGAGGAAACTTGCATACCGTAGCGATTTTAAAGAATTTCTGCGGTATGTAAGTCCGCCAACCCGCACTAGGCCAGCGTGCTGGACTATATGACCTAACCCCTCTCAATCGTACTCTCGATTGTAGAGGAGGCCCGTGCCCAGCAGTGGGACGTATATGGGCTGATATAGAATACCTCTTACAGGATTTCACCCAATGCTGTAGTGTCGACAATATTTTTTTGTCCCTTTTCCCTAGCATGATGCTGGACAAGCGTTACCGCGCGGAGTGCGCCACGCGCGGCGCCAGCACGGGCTGCGGCGCGGGGCGCTACGCCTCGCTGCTGCGCCAGCGACACGTCGCGCTGCTCGGCCGCCACGTGGACCTGTGCGCACTCGTACGTATACATACATACATACACACATACATATATACATACATACATACTTACATACATACAGGGTATATCAAGACTGTGACCGAAAACGAAGCCAGGTGGTAATATTAGTGACTTCAGACACAATGCAAGTAAAAACTTCGCAAAAACATCGACAACTTTTTTTGGAATTTTCACTTATCGTCGTTTTCGGGGGATATATTACATAGTTTTCCAAGAAAAATGATGTAGACCTCTTTTTTTTAAACACTCAATGGTACGTAAGGGCTTAAATTTGTAATTGCATTGTGTCTGTAACCACTAAAACTACCACCCAGCTTCGTTTTTGGTCGCAGTCTTGATATACCCTGTATTAGCAGTCCCCTTACTGGGCGTCAAACATCTTTAAAATATGAATAGCTTCTTTTCGTTAATTTAAAAGGTTGTAAGATATTTTTATTTTTTAACTATTAAGAATTTTATTGTATCAGAGCTTACTTAAAATCTATAATTTTATTTTGAACACTTTCGTATGTTTATTGTATGTATATTTCATTGTTTTAAGAAAAGATTAAAGTATAAATACTCTGTGGTACAGGTAGTGTAATGGTCACTATTTATGATATGTGCAATGTTTATACAAAACATTAATAATTATAATATCGGCTCGTTTCTCCACACAACGTCTTCGCACCGTTCCCGCCATTCGCTATCTTGTGTTCTCTTCTACCCCCGGTTTGCGTTGTGTCAAGTTCGAGACGACAGATGCACAGAGTATAAATATATCCATACACTACATCCCTCCCTTCTTATTGTTTTAGGAGGTTATTCAATATGCAGCGCATTGAATACGTTTAGCAACAGTATTTACTTATTGCTTCAAATCTTTTGACACAATGTAGATGATTTATAATATTTTTTTATAAATACAAATGTAGGTAATTTACTTTTAAATACAGTACATGTGATGTGTTATTACATTATTCAGATTGCTCATTCAGTTTGTTTATTTCAGCTTTGGTTATTTTCCATTAATTTTTATAACTCGGTATTCTCCGTTCGTTTTTATCAGATGCACCCCAATTTGCTCAACTGTCTCAGTTTCATCATTCCTATACTTATATTTTTGGTTTGTTCGTTCATATCCTTAGTTATGGTTTATTCCCCATATCTAATTCGTAACTTATGGCCCGTCTTCTTATGTCTGCATATTCCTTACCTATCTTTTTCCTATGTCTTTATTTCTCATCTCTGCGTCTTTCGACTGTCAAGTCCTATATCATCGGTCATTTATTGTAGAACTGTCTCCTAAAAATAAATCGAGATGTCTTTCCCGTAAAGGTATGAGGCGTTGTTAAATACTTAAGTAGTTAAGCGCTTAAGTATGCCCCGGTTTGCCTTTCCACTTCTTCGTCTTATCATAGCCAAAACTTTAAGCATTGTATCTTTCTAATGGTCATGTAAAGACCACTTCAATCTATTACTAGTACCTATATAAAGCCCAACACTTTGTTAGATTGAACGCGCTAATCTCAGGAACCAGGTATACTCAATACTCATAAATGAAGCTTTTTAAGATATGAAACGCTGATTGTTAAGGTGTCCCAACCTCCATTATATGTATTTGTGTTTGTAACTTATTTATTTCAAAGCAACACCCTTAAAGGTTTTGTAATATTTGCTACATGCAGGATCAATTTTCAACATAATTTATTGATGCCCAAAACATTATAATTCAATATAGTTGTCAGTGCTGCATCATGTACAGGTATTTCAATTAATACATCCTTTCACTCAGGAAACGCAGTATTCACTAGTCTCTTTAACATTAATCTTGAGTACTACAAGATAACTAACAGTAAATCGCGCTCAGGTATTCAATGTTCCGTTTTAAATAACATATAACATATTTTAATAACATAAAAGATGACTTGTCTTATTTTATTAGATAGATATATTTCTGCTTGAAACGCACTTAATAACTTTAAAGAAGTACTGTCGTAAGCCCATTTTTTTTTATTAATGTAAATATTCTGTGCCCTAACTACAATATGACCATCCTATATCTACTAACATGTTTGTCTGTTATTAAATTATTGTACGAACGGGGCCTATTGTGTTTTTTCCATTGACTTATACTCCATCAATTGACGAGACACGTCATAGAAACAAAGTGCCCCCGCATTTTTAAAAGCACACTACCGATATTTAGTTCATTGACTGGGTCTATTACAAAAATGCAACTTCGGACGATTAGCCTTCGGTTCGACGCGAAAAGTCTAAATAAATTACTTATAAACGTATCCGCCATGGCGTACTGCACTGTCACTGTCATGAAGCAGACTGCTTCAAGTGCGGCGCATACACCGCAACTAGGTGGGACACATTTTGCGCACTGAACGTCCTATCTAGTGTAACATTGATATCGATGGTTTTTTTGCTTCCCATTTTACATCTCACGATAGCCTCACTGTCTTAACAATAAGTCTGTATTTTTCCTTTTCTGTTATATTTGTAGTTTCTTTCTAGTTTTTTTTTTTTTTTTTTTTAGCTGAACCTGTTACATCGCGGGCATAATAGTTAGTTAAGTAAAGCTTTGGAATTACCCGCTCTTTTCATCTCCTATTTCTGTTTTTAGTAGATTTCGAAGTCTGTATATTAAGCGATTAAAAATCTTGTATCTATGTTTCAAATTCTTTGTCCGTAAATAATCATTTTTTTCCATTATTTCATCGATAATAATTACATCTTTGACTTTATATTGGATCGCTTGTTGTCTATAATGTCTTATAAGTTATTACCGTTTCACACAAAATGCTTGTTTTAAACGTATAAATACATGTCTTTCGTATATTTTACTTTGCTTCGGTGCGAAATATATGTCTAATCTATTTATATACTGAATAGCAACTGAGCCTACTTCCCCTTCACATCCAAGTTTGTCCAAAGTGTATTGCAATTTGCGCTGCGCCATACTCTAATGCCACCCGCCAACTATCAAACACAATTCATGTATGTTTGTACATCTTACTAAATTTAGTAACTCACTATATTGTCGGAAATTTCTACCAGCTTGGTATGTTTCGTAATTTAATGCCATTTTATACCTTTATCGCAATCTAATGCCAATTTTCTATACAAATAGTTCCAAAATTTAAAGCTAATGTCCTATGCACATTGCCCTCAATGTAATGTCAATGTTCTATGCTCATAGTTCACAATTTAATGCTGTCCTATGCGTATTGCCAGCAATTTAATGCCATTGATATATATTTATCACAATTTAATGCCAATGTCCTATACACATTGCCCGCAATTTAATGCTATTAATAAACATTTACCGCAATTTAATGCCAATGTAGTCAAAGCTACTCGCAATATAATGCAAATGTAGTCAACGCTACTCGCAATTTAATGCCAATGTAGTCAACGCTACTCGCAATTTAATGCCAACGTTACTCGCAATTTAATGCCAACGTTACTCGCAATTTAATGCCAACGCTACTCGCAATTTAATGCCAACGCTACTCGCAATTTAATGCCAATGTAGCCAACGCTACTCGCAATTTAATGCCAATGTAGTCAACACTACTCGCAATTTAATGCCAATGTAGCCAACGTTACTCGCAATTTAATGCCAACGCTACTCGCAATTTAATGCCAACGCTACTCGCAATTTAATGCCAATGTAGCCAACGCTACTCGCAATTTAATGCCAATGTAGTCAACACTACTCGCAATTTAATGCCAATGTAGCCAACGTTACTCGCAATTTAATGCCAACGCTACTCGCAATTTAATGTCAACGCTACTCGCAATTTAATGCCAATGTAGCCAACGCTACTCGCAATTTAATGCCAATGTTATGGTGCCTATACACCATTACCAATCATGGGGCACGACGCGTTCAGCAATCTTCGACACAATTATTGCATATCTTCAGACGAGCGTGTTCAGGAGACGCGTTTTACACGTGTATTAAACTATACGTTCCGCGCTTTGATATACTGGAGCCGTTGTTGCTTCATCCAATAAATGCGCTAAAGTTACTAAGGGTGGGAAAATTAAGAAATTATTAATTATTAGGCATGACAAATTAAATATGAAACTGCTTCTTTCACTCATATGTAACAATTCGTAGTTTTACGAATTCGACAGGATACTAAATTGTAGATGAATCGCCAATACACAATGGTTGCAAATAAAAATTAAAATGCAGAGCTCTCTACTTGAGCTAAAACGCACATCGCACAAGGTACCACTTTAGAACAGTGAGTTGTCAATTTTACATGTTTCAGCCAAACTCAGCGTCCCATGATCAACTAGTGAGCAAAAGTCTCAATGCATCTTGTCAGGTGCCTTTTAAAAAAAAATGGAAAATGTACTTGTTATCGTCCATCACCTATGCTGGACCATTGCGTATACGAGCTATAACACCCGGGACTGGAACCCGAGACCTCAGCCTTGCAACCACGCCGCAATACAGCTGTGCCATGTGCCACCGAGGCAGTCTTTCCACCTATATTCTAGTTACCTGTATTCTTGCCACGTAATGTTAGTTTTATATTATATTCATTTTTATAATGTGAATTTACAATGCCAATATATTTATAATGTTTAAATTTTCATTTTATTTCCTTCCCACCGAGGCAGTCTTTCCACCTATATTCTAGTTACCTGTATTCTTGCCACATAATGCTAGTTTTATATATTAATTTTTATAATGTGAATTTACGATGCCAATATACAGGGTATCTCAAGACCGCGACCGAAAACGAAGCCGGGTGATAGTATTAGTGATTCCAAACACGATACCATTAAAAATATCGCAAAATAAATCGACGAAAATTAATAAAAAAAAATTTTTTTTTCACTCATCATTGTGTTTGGATGGATGAATGCTACGAAATTATGGTAAAATAATTATTATTTTACTTTCTTTTGGAAAACGTAATGAAAGCGGGATAAATAATCAGCTGACGCTAGAGGTCAACGCACGGCGCGCGCGATCCTTTTCAAATAGTACCAAACAGCGAGCAGCGGCCGCCGCGGCCCCCTCCTCCCGCCGTCCCGCCCCGCGCTCCCGCCGCCCGCGCCGCGCTCCGTCCGCGGCCCTGGCTGCGACTCGAACTCGCGCGCCGCGCCGCGAATGGAGACTAATATCCAATGGCCCAAAGTAGTAACAATTACTATTTACTACAATATCCTCGCGACCACTGTTTATTGTAGTTCACATAAGTACACAAATTTTCAGCAGTTTTTAGTACAGTAGCTAAAGCAATTGGTCTTTGACGCTTAAACATTGCATTGGTTCAATCGCTACAAGAATAATTTGTGTAAAAACAAGATAAAGTTATAAGAGAACTTACCTAAACCTCTCGGCATCCCACGATATGAGGCTCGAAGTGTTCCATTTATAACATAATACAAACGAGTTCGCCTTTGCGTATTCTCATACAGGCGGGGCATCGTCGAGGTATCTTCAGTACACTCCGCCCGCTGCCTATCGGAGACACATCAAATTCAACGACTCATTTCGACTGCACTTTCATAATTCCGACAGAACACTCGGTACTTGACGGGCTCCATGTACCTTATTAAATAGCTACCATTACTTACTAACTATTCCCGACAAATTCTCAATACGTGAGAAGCATTTGAGCTTCTCTTATACCCATTCGACTATTGCCCTACTCACGAACACTGCACATATTAGCCATTATTCAAAGAACAACAAAACGACACAAACTTCACAAGAACCTAAACCAATAATAAATCACTCAATTCACCACATACCAACAGTAATTTGTACATGTCACAACAAGAACTCAATACTCATACTGAAGACTACAAAGTCGAGCCGACACGTTCCCCTCCAGTCTCTGCATCACCTCTCAAATGAACCCCGCGTAGCCCTGAATCCCGCGTTTTTAAGTATTTACTTCATAAAACATGAATTGAAAAATAAGTTTCTAATTTATCAGGTGGTTATTAAACTTCAATACATACTCCTCATGGTTTACCATAAAAATAAAGCATTGAAATGAATGAAAAAAAAAATACTTAATCGCCTCATTGGTCTCGTGGCAGCGTGTATGTTTTATTTCGATTGTTGCGAACCTGTGATCGAAACCCAGACCAGATAATACTGTTTTTGATTTGTTTTTAAATAGTGTGGGTTATTTTTGACGTTATTTATTTCCTTTAGATGTACAGATGAGCTTATGTATTTTTATTATCAATAAAATCTACATAATTAAGTAAAATAACTATCATTTCAGTTGCGTTCATAACGTCGACAGAGGGCGCTTTGTTAAATTCTGTCGCATTAGCGGGAGATGCATGCAAAGCCCTACGTGGGCGCAGCGCATGCGCTGTATCCACACAGCGGAGCACCGCGACGCGCGCGCAGCCCCGGCACTTTGCCGCGTGCCCAGGACTCCACGTTGTTACATTAATGAACCGCGAATGCAAAATTATGTATTATTAAGCCATCTATCGTCATCCATTGTCACTATGCAACGTTGGCGGCGAATGCGACATGATTAAACAAGCGCCCTCTATCGACGTTATGAACGCAACTGAAATAATTGTTTTTTTACTTAATTATGTAGATTTTATTGATACAAAAAACATAAGCTCATCTGTACATCTAATCATAATAAATAACGTCAAAAATAACTCACACTATTTGAAAAACTCAAAATCAGTGTTGTCTGTTTTGGTTTTCGATCACAGGATCGCAACAATCGAAATAAAACATACACGCGGCCACAAGACCAATGAGGAAAATAAGTAATTGAAAAATAAGTTTCTAATTTATCAGGTGGTTATTAAACTTCAATACATACTCCTCATGGTTTACCATAAAAATAAAGCATTGAAATGAATGAAAAAAAAATACTTAATCGCCTCATTGGTCTTGTGGCAGCGTGTATGTATGTTTTATTTCGATTGTTGCGATCCTGTGATCGAAACCCAGATCAGACAATACTGTTTTTGATTTTTTTTTAAATAGTGTGAGTTATTTTTGACGTTATTTATTTCCTTTAGATGTACAGATGAGCTTATGTATTTTTAGTATCAATAAAATCTACATAATTAAGTAAAATAACTATTATTTCAGTTGCGTTCATAACGTCGACACATTGCGCTTTGTTAAATTCTGCCGCATTAGCGGGAGATGCATGCGAAGCCCTACTTGGGCGCAGCGCATGCGCTGTATTCACACAGCGGAGCACCGCGACGCGCGCGCAGCCGCGGCACTTTGCCGCGTGCCCAGGACTCCACGTACTTACATTAATGAGCCGCGAATGCAAAATTATGTATTATTACGCCATCTATCGAAACCCATTGTCACTAAGCAACATTGCCGGCGAATGCGACAGAATTTAACAACGCGCCCTCTATCGACTTTATGAGGGCAACTAAAATAATAGTTATTTTACTTAATTAAGCAGATTTTATTGATACGAAAAATACATAAGGTCATCTTTACATCTAAACGTAATTAATAACGTCAAAAATAACTCACACTATTTGAAAAAACTCAAAAACAGTGTTGTCTGGTCTGGGTTTCGATCACAGGATCGCAACAATCGACATAAGACATACACGTTGCCACGAGACCAATGAGGCGAATAAGTATTTTGTTTTCATTCATTTCAATGTTTTATTTTTATGGTTAACCATGAGGAGTATGTATTGAAGTTTAATAACAACCTGATAAATTAGAAAATTATTTTTCAATTGTAACACTTTTTTTTATGAAGTAAATACTTAAAAACGCGGGATTCAGGGCTACGCGGGGTTCATTTGAGAGGTGATGCAGAGACTGGAGGGGAACGTGTCGGCTCGACTTTGTAGTCTTCAGTATGAGTATTGAGTTCTTGTTGTGACATGTACAAATTACTGTTGGTATGTGGTGAATTGAGTGATTTGTTATTGGTTTAGGTTCTTGTGAAGTATGTGTCGTTTTGTTGTTCTTTGAATAATGGCTAATGTGTGCAGTGTTCGTGAGTAGGGCAATAGTCGAATGGGTTTATGAGAAGCTCAAATGCTTCTCACGTATTGAGAATTTGTCGGGAATAGTTAGTAAGTAATGGTAGCTAGTTAATATGGTACATGGAGCCCGTCAAGTACCGAGTGTTCTGTCGGAATTATGAAAGTGCAGTCGAAATGAGTCGTTGAATTTGATGTGTCTCCGATAGGCAGCGGGCGGAGTGTACTGAAGATACCTCGACGATGCCCCGCCTGTATGAGAATACGCAAAGGCGAACTCGTTTGTATTATGTTATAAATGGAACACTTCGAGCCTCATATCGTGGGATGCCGAGAGGTTTAGGTAAGTTCTCTTATAACTTTATCTTGTTTTTACACAAATTATTCTTGTAGCGATTGAACCAATGCAATGTTTAAGCGTCAAAGACCAATTGCTTTAGCTACTGTACTAAAAACTGCTGAAAATTTGTGTACTTATGTGAACTACAATAAACAGTGGTCGCGAGGATATTGTAGTAAATAGTAATTGTTACTACTTTGGGCCATTGGATATTAGTCTCCATTCGCGGCGCGGCGCGCGAGTTCGAGTCGCAGCCAGGGCCGCGGACGGAGCGCGGCGCGGGCGGCGGGAGCGCGGGGCGGGACGGCGGGAGGAGGGGGCCGCGGCGGCCGCTGCTCGCTGTTTGGTACTATTTGAAAAGGATCGCGCGCGCCGTGCGTTGACCTCTAGCGTCAGCTGATTATTTATCCCGCTTTCATTACGTTTTTCAAAAGAAAGTAAAATAATTATTATTTTACCATAATTTCGTAGCATTCATCCATCCAAACACAATGATGAGAGAAAAAAAATTTTTTTTAATTTAATTTTCGTCGATTTATTTTGCGATATTTTTAATGGTATCGTGTTTGGAATCACTAATACTATCACCCGGCTTCGTTTTCGGTCGCGGTCTTGAGATACCCTGTATTTATAATGGCAAAATAATATTATTTGTGTATTATTTATTTATTCATACCTGCAACTCTTAAGGCATTACAATTGATGCTTCCTTAGTCCCACCATCACTGAGATGAATTGCCCTGCGACGCCTCTATTGGCTGACAAATCTAGATGGCTTAGAAATAGTCAATTGAGTAATTAAAAACAATATGTCTGTAAATCAAAACTATTTGTAATTAAACAAACTGCACACAAACCCATATATTAATATTAAATAAAAGATATGAAACTCTCCATGTTCCTCCTATAGAAATAATTAAATTAGAAATTAAAACATAAGTGGTATATTACACAGTTTAGTGTTAACATATTATATTTTTACAAGTCAAAACAAATGTCTTCTTCCTTTATTTCTACAGAATTTAAGATGTAACAATAATATTACATGTAACCATACCAATAGTACAGTACAAACTCATTTTGTAATCTCTCCGGTTAGATATTCATCAATACCAATTACTTTCACCAACAATCCATTTTAATAATAAAATGTATTAAATTTATTAGGAGTCAGTGTAATAGCAGTCCCACATCTATCATTTTCCTGTTTGTTTGCTTGATAAATGACTGGGATCAACATGTTTTATACTTACAAAGTAAAATAAAATCAATTACCCTCCGGCCTGAGTCAAAATCACTACTCACCTGTGTATTTGATTTATATCACATGTAGGCACTCAATCACTATAAAACGTGAAATATAATCTAGAGGAGTGTGGATTAGTTAATTTTTAAACCACAAAACAATATACTGAGCTCTATGTAACCACGCAACTGCCTCAATGTAATTGAGAATTACTGCTTAAAACAAAATCACTCCAACTTACTATTATTTACCTCGTCGCCACATGTAATGGTCACTATTTAATTCGTCGGTGATACTGCAATACCGCGTAAGTAACAATTGCAAATACCGCGGAAGTACGAAAAAATCAAAATTGAAATTTCGCGCCTATGAATTCTAGACAGCGATTGGCATCGTCCCGTGTAACAACGCGAGCGCTATAACCAATCAAATCGCTTCAAACTACACTTGTCGAAACCGCGTGAGTTGTGGACTGACGATTTTATCCTCAATACCGCGTATCTACACAGCATTACTTGGAGCGTGTGGTCGTTGTTTGTGCTTCCGTAATATAAGTGATTTTCATTGATATTTTGGGATCAAACGGTAAGTAAATGTTAAACTTTGATTTTTTAATACCTTAGGTACAATTTGAAAGCATTAGTTGATTTAAAACTTATCTTATTGAATATTAAAAATGTTAATATTTTTGTTATGGTAGTTACGCGGTATTTTAACATTCTCTTTGCATAATGATTTGCCTACTTACGCGGATTTAACACTCTCATTGTAACTCATTTTTCTTCTGTTTAGGTAAAAAAAATATTATGGAAGAGATAAATGATGATGGTAAGAAGGTCACAACATTGAGGGATCTCCAAAAACGACGGCAAGAACTTCTTCGTAAAAGGCAGAGTGTTTTAGACAAAAATCGTTCTCAAAATCCAACCATATATACCTATCATAATATACCTCAAAAAATTCATGAGTTACCCAAAAACTTAACAGATGTTGATGAGGATATAGCTAATTGCGATACGTTAACAACATGTTTTCCCATATCTCCCAGTCAGGCTTCATTCACTGCCATTCCAGAGTACATACAGAACAAACGTTTGTTGTTTTACCTCCAGACTATAGTAGTACTTCATCTACTTTTGTGCCAATATTCACTGAAGAAGTGGCTATAGATTTTACTCATTACGATTCCAGTTCTTCATCCAATATTATCCCGAATGTTGCAGAAGAAACAGTTATACAAATTCACCTTGAAAATCCTAGCACTTCGTCCACTGATGTCCCGCCTGTTGCTCAAGAAACCATCGTACATTTTTCTCCCGATGACTCCACCACCGATCCAGACTACGTGCCGTTATCTGATATTACTAACATAGAACCTATGGAATCTAATGATCCTGAATGGTTTCCAGAATGAAATTTGGAACCAGAAGCTGGAAGAGACTCAAGGAAAAGAAAACGTAAAGCTGACTCTGAAACCTGGAAAAGACAACTAAACAAGAAGGATAGAATGTTAGGAAAAGCTTATCTTGGATTTAAGAAAGTAGGTAATAAGTACCATCAGAAAGAGCCGAAACCTGAAAGATCTATGGGCCCTAAGTGTATGTCAGCATTTTGTACTCGCAGCAAAATTTTTTTTTGCCCAAACCTATCTGAAGACATTAGAAAGGACGTTTTCAATCGTTTTTGGAGCATGACATGGTTTGAGAAAAAAATGTATGTAAGATCAATGATTGACACGGAACACGTTAAAAGGAAGACTATTGAAGGCAATTCTAGACGATCAGATACTAAATTATATTATTTACAAATAGATGGCAAAAAGGAAAGAGTTTGTTTAAAGACATTTCTGGCGACCTTAGGCATAAAAGAGTGGACTGTTCGCTACTGGCTTGGTGATAAGACCCTTGTGAATTCGGTTAATTCGAACCCGGCTCCGATTTCGCATAATTCTAAACGAGATTCTGTCAAATGCTATTTATCTTTATTACCCAAATTACCCTCACATTATTGTCGCCAATCAACCACGAAACAGTATGTAGAACCGATAATACAATCGAAAGCACAATTGTACAAGCTATACGTTGAATATTCGTCGTCAGAAGCCAAGCCAGTAGCTTCGAGAAAACTCTTTTTTGATATATTAAGTGAGGAAAATATAGCTCTTTTTCAGCCAAAAAAAGATGCCTGTGATTATTGTAGTTCGTATGCAGTGGGTAATGTTTCCGAAGAAGATTATCAGCGTCACGTCGAATTGAAAAATTTAGCTCGAGCTGAAAAGACTAAAGATAAAGAAATTGCAAAACAAGGGATTGCTCATACTATTACTGCAGATTTGCAAGCCGTGAAATTATGTCCTACTTTGTCGGCTAGTGCGCTATATTTTAAAACCAAATTGGCAGTGCATAATTTCACAGTTTTTAACATTGGTACTAACGATGTTACCTGTTATTGGTTCGACGAGACCGCCTGTGATCTGAAAGCTACCACATATGCGTCGTTCTTTGTAGATTATATAACGAAATTGTTACAAGATAATCTTAAGGATGTAATTATATGGACGGATGGTTGTACTGCGCAGAATAGGAACAGTATTGTTTCTAACGCTCTCCTGAGATTAGCGATGGATAAGAAAGTTACTATTACACAGAAGTATCTGGAGAAGGGCCACACCCAAATGGAGGTGGATTCGGTGCATTCACTTATTGAGAGAAAACTCAAAAATGTCGAGATTTTCCTGCCATCGCAATATGCAACTATTACCAAAGTTGCTCGAAAGAATCCTTTTCCTTACAAAGTCGAACAACCCGATCATACCTTCTTCAAAGCCTACAGTGTTAAAGAGTACCAAGTTTACGACTCTATACGCCCTGGGCGTGTTTCTGGCGATGATTGTGTTGTGGACTTGCGAGTTTTGAAATATAATCCTAATGGGACTATCGAGTTTAAAAAGCACTTCGAAAGTGAATTTACTCCACTACCTCGAAGACCAAAGAATATTTCTACATTGATAAGCAACGTACCAAGGCTTTATGAGTCTAGATTGCCTATACTGGAAAGTAAATATGAGCATTTGCAACAATTAAAGACTGTTATTCCTCGTGATTGCCATCAATTTTACGATGATTTACCCTCAAAAAAAAAATAAGTTCCTATATCAAGATTTAAGATCTCATTAGTTTAAGTATCTACTTAATTATTACCAAAACTTCGTTAGATGTTTTTTAAATAAGAGTATTTCCAAATGTAAGATCTCATTACTTACTACTACTACGTAGTATGTAGAACTTATATTTTTCTAAACTTAGTTAGAATTATGTTTTTGTTGTCTTCTATGTATCTACTTATTAAGTTACTTATTTAGTAGGTACACTTTATGTTTCTAAATGTTTATTTTATGTTTTTGATGTTTCTATAGTTATTGTAGGCAGTTTAAAACTGCTTACATCTAAAGTTAATAATATTTTTACTTATTTTGAAATATATGAGACTGATATCGTGTTCAAAGACGCATAAAAATAATATTTTTGAATACCCAATCTTTTATTTTATCCCTCTTACAAATAAGCGTAAATAGTGAAAATGCTCAACAACAATTCATTTACGATGATTCAATACCGCGAAAGTGAATTTATTAATCGTCTATGAGGTTTTCTTACTAATGGATCATATTGATAGCTAAAGTACATCAATTTACAATTAGTTTCTAGTTCAATCAGCCGAAGATGTAATAACGATAAATATATATTCAGTTTTTTCGCTCTCCTGTAAAATTTGTCACCCATCAGTTACGCGCTATTAGCACCTGTGGCTTACGCGGTATTGCAGTATCACCGACGTTATGATATGTGCAATGTTTATACAAAACATTAATAATTATAATATCGGCTCGTTTCTCCACACAACGTCTTCGCACCGTTCCCGCCATTCGCTATCTTGTGTTCTCTTCTACCCCCGGTTTGCGTTGTGTCAAGTTCGAGACGACAGATGCACAGAGTATAAATATATCCATACACTACAGGTAGCTCAGCGGATAAACGCGGACATGCATCGAGCCCTCGACGCGGCGGTAGCTAAGTTCGAAGCCGGCGATATTACTGGAGTAGTGGTAAGATATTAGTGGTCACCATTTTACTAATTGCACTGTACTGCATCAGCCCTTATACAGGGTATATCAAGACCGCGACCGAAAACGAAGCCAGGTGGTAGTATTAGTGATATCAAACACAATGCAAGTAAAAATTTCACAAAATAAATTGTCAACTTTTTTTTGTAATTTTTTACTTATCGTCGTATTTGAGTGATAAATACATACCTTTTCTAAAATGACGTACATCGCTTTATTTTTAAACACGCAATAGTACGTAAGGGTTTAAATTACAATTTTTACAAAAACTAGGTAACCCCCAAAAACGACGATTTTTAAAAAAATGTAACAATAAATCCGTTGATGTTTTTGCAAATTTTTTTGTTACATTGTGTCTGTAACCGCTAAAACTACCACCTGGCTTCGTTTCCAGTCGCAGTCTTGATATACCCTGTATATTGCACTGTAGTGCCCAGACCTCCTCTACAATCAAGAGCAAGAAGGGGTAGGCAGAGGTGCTACCAGAACACCCACATTTCGCCTTGTATGTTCGGTCCCATAAAGTGATAGGGGGCGAACCTATCGCCATACCGGGCACACATTCCTGACTACGGGCTGATAATGAATAGAAAAATCCAATATCACTTTGCCCAACCCGGGATTCGAACCCGAAAGCTCAGTTTTGTAGTCGTGCCGTATCATACAACTGTAATTCTTTATTTAAGTTTTATTTTACTTAACCAATATTTTTTTGTGAATATTGAACAATTTGACAATTTTTTTGTGGCGAAAGTAGTGCTAAAAGTAGGCTTACACTTTAATAATTTTATCAGTGGTTACCTATTACTTATGTATATAAATCTATTTCTCAGGAACTAGAAGGCCTAATATCAGTGAACCGCCTATGCCACAAGCTGTTAAGTCGCTACCTAACCCTGGACGACTTTGAGGCCATATTACGAGAGTCAGACCACGGCGTCCTGGCCCCGTATGGTCGCATCACTTTACACGTGTTCTGGGAACTTAATTATGATTTCCTGCCTAATTACTGCTACAACGCTGCCACGGCTAGGTGAGTGTTTTACTTAGGTGAAGACTTAACTTCATTAGGTGATGGCTTAACATGGTTAGGTAAAGGCTTAACTTAGCTAGATAAGAGCTTTACTTAGATAACTAATAACTTAACAGAAGCTAGTGGTGAATCATTAGTATAATGGTACCATGCATGAAAATCATGAAGAACAGGGTTTGAATCAAATCGAACAATCCACTGTTACGATAAAATCCAATTTTCAATTTGAAAAAATCTCATAGTTCCCCCAGTTTACTCATAAGTTATTTCTCCCCCTTAGATACTTTATTTAAACCCTTCATATTTTACATTTCATGCTTTTACATGCCAATGTAATACAATATGGCTAAATAAATTATATCTCATTGGTTTTCCCTTTAACAGGTTTGTGAAGTGCAAAGGCATACAATTTGCCGCCAATGTACAGAGAGAAAGACCCCAACAATACGGACATGCTTTGCTTTGGGGCTCCAAGCAACTCAGTCTCGCTTATTCCGCGCAATACGCTCAGTATAATGGTAAGTTAACTGCATATGATTTTTTAAAAAACTGCTATACCAATTTGGATGGATTTTGTTCTAGAAATGTATTTTATTCATACGTGTTTTATGTTTATACATACAGGGTATATCAAGACCGCGACCGAAAACGAAGCCAGGTGGTAGTATTAGTGACTTCAGGCACAATGCAAGTAAAAATTTCACAAAAAAATCGACTATTTTTTTTTTTAATTTTTCACTTATCGTCATATTTGGGTGATCTATACATAGTTTTCCTAAAATAATGATGTACACCTCTTTATTTTTAAACACACAATAGTACGTAAGGGTTTAAATTAGTATTTTTGCAAAAACTGGGTATTCACCAACCAAAAACAACGATTTTTTTAAAAAATCTAAAAAAATATCTGTCACTGTTTTGGCGAAATTTTTATTTGCATCGTGTTTGTAACCACTAAAACTACCCTGTACACAAGATACCTATACACAAACATTTTTGTCAGTCTGTATCTTCCGGCTATACTGAACGGCTGGACCAATTTTGATGGGATTTTTACAGATGGCAATTTCTCTTTTCAGGTTTCGTAGGGGCGCAACATCTGCACGCGTTGGTGCGTCTCCTAGGATACCAAGGGGTGGCTGTGGTTGTCTCAGAATTGTTGGGGGTTGCTCAGGGGTTGCTGCATGGTACTATAGCGCAGTTCACAAGGGCCCTAGCCGCAGCCATGCCTAGGCATTGCAAACTACCTAGATACGATTATGGATCCAACGGTATTTTTTTGTGTTATTTTAAAAATGGTGTGCTTACAATTATCATAAAGCTTACCTTATTATTTTAACAGTAAAATGAATGTAATTTACTGTTAATTTTTAACGCATGAACAAATATTTTTACTTTTTAATTGGGTCTTGTACTAAAGCACGTTTTTAGTTCATTTTTTAATGCGATGAATGTCGAGACGAGCATGCCATTCGCCTGATGGTAAGCGATACGACCGCTCATGGACAGTAGCGAAACCAAACACCATGAATTACAAAGCAATTGGAATTCCACTGCGCTCACTCTGAGACATAAAATGTTAAGTCTCATTATGTCCAGTAGTTACTCTGGCTACAATGTCCTTCAAACCGGAACACAACAGTGCATTTACACTGCTGTTTGTTGGAGAAATAGACATTGCGGTGGTACCTACCCAGGCGGCCTCTCACATGAGAGACATCCCAATAGTAGATTTTAAAACTATTATTTCCTAATTGTTCTCTTATTCGACTGCATCAGCGACTGACTTCATCTGCATGGCGTAGTTGTATTACGATACGGTTACAAAGCTGAGATCTCGGGTTCGAGTCCCGGGTCGGGCAGTGATATTAGATTTTTCTATTCATTATCAGCCCGGAGTCAGGAATTTGTGCCCGATATGGCGATAGGCTCGCCCCCTATCGTCGGACGGAACATACAAGGCGAAATGTGGGTGTCCTGGTGGCGCCTCTGCCTACCCCTTCTGGGATAAAAGCGTGAGTTTATGTAAGTATGTATGTATGTTCCTTTTTTACAGTATTTCTTTTATTTTCAGGTGTTTTGGGTTATTATCATGCTCAACTCACGGATATTGTTCAGTATCCCGACGCCAGGACAGAATTGTTCCACGCATTCAGAGAGCTCGGGAATATCATACTATTCTGTATGCTCATTGAACAAGTAAGAGAAACATCCATCAGCCAAAATATACCGGGTATAATAAGACCGCGACCGAAAACGAAGCCGGGTGGTAGTTTTTGTGGTTATAGACACAATGCAACTAAAAATTTCGCAAAAAAAGCGATAGATTATTTTTTGCAATATCTTAAAAATCATCGATTTAGGTGGTAAATCCTTAGATTTTGCGAAAATAGTAATTTAAATCCTTACGTACCATTGCGTCTTTAAAAATAAAAATGTGTACATCATTATTTTGGAAAAAATATGTATTTTTCACCCAAATACGACGATAAGAAAAAAAATTACAAATAAATATCGATTTTTTTAGCGAAATTTTTATTTGCATTGTGTCTGAAGTCGCTAATACTACCACCTGGCTTCGTTTTCGATCGCGGTCTTGAGATACCCTGTATAAATATTCAGTAATTATATTTAATGTTGCCAGCTGTGTGTAAAAAGAACTTTTTTAGAATATTTTTTTAATGATGGTCCGATAAATAAGCAAATAGGTGATCACTGAACAAGAATACAACAACGCTTGGATCAAGAATGTGTAGTTTTTGTAGAATTAATTTTTTTGTTCTTTTTTTTTCATAAAAAAATGCGTAATGTGTCAGCTCACTGCACAGCATTAGGCATTTTTCTTCGTTTTTAATTGTACGGTAAATAAATAAAAAGCATAAAATAATAATGTGGCTTTAAATTTTGAATAAAAATCTATTTACCATCAACAAATATTTTGCATAAATTCAATTGACGAAACTAGTGGTAGGTCTCTCATATGTGAGAGGACGCCTGGGTAGGTACCACCGCAATGTCTATTCCTCAAACAGCAGTGTAAATGCACTGTTGTGTTCCGGTTTGAAGGACATTGTAGCCAGAGTAACTACTGGACATATCGAGACTTAACATCTTATGTCTCAGGATGGCGAGCGCAGTGGAATGCCAATTGCTTTGTAATTCATGGTGTTTGGTTTTGCTACTGTCCATGAGCGGTCGTATCGCTTACCATCAGGCGAACGGCATGCTCGTCTCGCCATTCATTGCAATTAAAAGCAAAAAAAAAAATGGTTTCTACAAAATTGTTGGCTGTTACTTATAGGCTTTAAGTCAAGAAGAAGTGACGGACTTGCTCCACGCGGCGCCTTTCCAGAATATTCTGCCGAGGCCTTTCGCCGCAGGTAAGAAATTTGGTTTATTTTATTTTTATACCGGGTATATCAAGACTGCGACCGAAAACGAAGCCAGGTGGTAGTTTTACTGACTTCAGAGACAATTCAAGTAAAAATTTCGCAAAAAAAAATAGACATCTTATTTTTTGTAATTTTTTACTTATCGTCATAATATTTGGGTGATAAATACATAGTTTGCCTATGTATTTATCACCCAAATATGCCTTGTAAACCATTTTATTTTTAAAGACGCAATGGTACGTAAGAGTTTAAATTACTATTTTCGCAAAAACAAGGTATTTACCACACAAACAAGACGGTATTTTAAAAATCGCAAAAAATATTGTCGCTTGTTTTACGAAATTTTTAGTTGCATTGTGTCTGTAACCACTAAAACTACCAGCTGGCTTCGTTTTCGGTCGCAGTCTTGATATACCCGGTATGTATATAAGACTGATCTTGTTTATTTGTGAGGTGTTCAAATAATAAACTTGTGTTGCTCTGTAAAACAAAGTTTTTTATTTTTATTGTTAACACAACAATCTGTACATATAACGAATTACACTAAAACATTAACACAAACCTGTAAAACAAAGAAACGACATTAAAAGTTTATTATTCCTCCTTCAACTATAATGATCTTTCAGTTTTTTACCATTTAATTTGAATTACTTTTAACATTAGATGACAGATCACTTTTTCACTATTTTCCATTCTGCTACTTTATACAACAAGGAAATATGCTACATACAGCCTAGATTATAAAATACTGCAATGTATTTTCTTTACATCTCCCCCCCTTAGGAGAAGAAAATTTTACAGAATTAAATTTTCTTCATCTTTTTCTTCATCTCCAGCTTTTTCTTCTTCTTGTACCGTGGATGTTGGAATAAGTTTTGTAATATGAAATAGATTTGATTCTGTTTTCTTGTGTCCTGTGTTTATTTGAAATATTGATTTTGAAACTTTCCCAACAATCTGTAATGGCCCAATTTTCAGTTCGTCTAGCTTTTTCCTATTTAGTTTGTTTCCGTTTTCCACGTAGACCATGTCACCGATGCTAAATTCATGGAATTTTCTATTTTTGTCAAATAGGGTTTTGTTGTAGTTATGTGATTTAACTGTATTTTGAAGTGCTGTAGTCCTGTCTCTAAGCCAGTCGTTTTTAGTTTTCTCTTGTTTTAATTCATTGGGTAAAATATTGTTATCTGTACCATATAAAAGATAATTTGGTGAGAAACCGGTTACTGAGTGAATAGTTTCATTATATTTTGTGACACACTCATGAGCTATTGTTGTCCATGCCATCTTTTTTCTTTCTTCGTTCATTTTGCATCTAATTTTGTTAACTAATGTTTGATTTAGCCTCTCATTTAGACCATTTGAGAATGGTGCGTTTACAGCTGTAAATACTAAAGTTATATCTTTCTTTTTTAAGAATTTCTTGAATTCTTTTGAATTAATACCCGGATATTGATCAGTGAGTAGGATACCTATGTCTTCTGCTTCTGATGCTTTTGTGACTAATTTAATAAAATCATTTGAGTGTTGAGTCTTTGAAGTTAAAATAAATGCATATCTAGTAAAGTGGTCCACCAACAAGTGTAAATATTTTTTTGTAGATCTTGATCCTCCAAAACCTCCTATTGTGTCAATAGAGACTATTTCAAACGGTTTTGTGGCTGGACCTAGATGAGACATAAGTCCAAATTTATCCTGTCCTCTTGATTTATTCCTGATACAAATCTCGCACTCTCTACATACTTTTTTTATATTTTTCGTTAAATTTTTTGCTATGTATAATGGACTAACTGTCTGTTGCATTTGTTTTATTCCAATGTGACAAAGATATTTATGTATGTTTTTTAAAAATTTTATACTGAATTCTTCAGATAAAATAATTTTTTCTCTGGTTTTTACTTTTTTATAGTATACCTTTTGTTTATTCATAATTTTTTCTTTATTCTTTTGAATTTCTTCATTATTTATTTGATCTATTATAATATCTTCTAGGTTAATCAAGTTTACAATTTTTAATTGTTCATCTGTATTTTCATTTGATTCCAATACAGGATTTCTACTGAGGCAATCTGCTTCTAAATTATTTTTGCCTGGAGAATATTTTATGTTGAAATCATATTGTGATAAGTAGTATGTTAAGTGGCCCAGTTCTTCATCAGTTCTCGATTTTAAATTCATATTTTCTAGTGGTTTATGGTCTGAATAAACTGTGAAAGATTTTCCAATCAGCCAGTACTGCCAGTATTGCACTGCTTCTTTGATGGCCAAGCACTCGATGTATATTGCTTTTTTCTTCTTTTGAGCTGCATTTAGTTTTTTTGAAAAGTAGGCGACTGGTTTCTCTTTTCCATCTGATTGTGTCTGTTTCAATATGGCTCCAATACCTTCCATAGAAGCATCTGTATAAATATTTATTGGTAAATCTTTATCAAAAATTTCTAGAACTGGTTGTGAGCATAGGAGATTTTTTATTTCCTCAAATGCTTCCTGACATTGGTCAGACCAAATAAATGGTTGATTCTTCCTCAGTAACTTATGTAACGGATCTAATATTGTCGCACGTTTGGGTAAATATTCATTATAAAAATTTATTTTTCCCAGAAACTGTCTCACATTCTTCTGCGTTTTTGGAGTAGGGAAGTTTCTTATCGCAGTCAAATTATCTCTGACTGGTTTAATGGAATTGTTTTGAATTATGTGACCCAGATATTTAACTGAGTCTGATGCAAATGTGCACTTTTGAAATTTTAATCTTAATCCTTCCGTTTTTATGGCTTCCAACAGCAGTGTTAGGTGATAAATATGTTCATCAAAAGATTTTGAGAATACCAAAATGTCATCTATGTAGTTTACGGCAAAATCTGTGAGTTTGTACTTTCTAAGTATGTTACTCAGTATCCTCTGGAAAATTGCTGATGCGGTTTTTAAACCAAATGGAAGGCAAGTCCATTGGAAGTGCCCTTCTTGTGTTACAAATCCTGTTTTTTTTCTGTCTTCTACTCTTAGAGGAATTGACCAAAATGCTGAGTTTATATCAAGTGTGGTATAAAATTTGCAATTCCTTGTCTTTGTCATTAAGTCTTCTATTAACGGAAATGGCTGTGCTTCTGGTACAACTATCTTGTTCAGATCTCTGAAGTCTATACAAAGTCTGGATTTTTTATTTTCTTCTTTTTTAAATGCCAATGTGACAGGTGCAGCAAATGGACTATAAGATTCTTCTATCAGTTTATTATCCAACAGTTTTCCTATTTGCTCTTCTATTTCCTTTTTGTCTTCCAAAGTGCACCTGTAAGGCCTTTTACTGCAATATTTATCCACTAATAAATCTATTCTGGCTTCATACCCGTTAACAGTTCCAACATCATATTTATTTTTTGCGAAAATGTTGACATATTTATTTATCAAATTATTTATTTCTGATTTCTGATATTCATTTAAATGGTTAATGTTTATTTCAAAATCTTCTTCTTTTACATGTTCATTAAAATTTATTTTGTATTCTTTGTGTAGATTGTTGTTTTCTATTATTTCTTCTTTTAATTTCTGGGTAATTTTTAAGTCTTCATTTTGTACTAGCTTAAAAGTCTTTATCATGTCTAGTCCAATCAAAAAATCATATTTAAAATGTTGTTCATCTATAATGTATACTTCAATATTTTCTTCCATATCAAATACTTTAATTTTTAATTTAGTCAAACCACTCGTCTTTTTGACACCATTAATCGTTACTAAACTTGCTTCATTCAAACAGTTTCCTTTTCCTTTTAGTTTTAATAGTTTTGAATTAATCAGAGATACATTTGAACCAGAATCATATACTCCATAAATTTCTAATGTATCATTTAATAGCAGTTTTACATTGATTAATGGTGTCACTTTTAGTTTTTTTGTTCAGTTTCATGTAACTCTGCTTCTATCACAGAGTTGTTTACATGTTTTATGTTTTTCTCTCTTGTTTTACCATCTTCTCTTGTTTTGAACCAACATGAAGATTCAGGGTGATACCGAATTCCTTTATTTAACTTTTCACAAGTTTTACAAGGACTTTTCTCTTCATTTTTATTATTTGCCCTGAATTTCACATATGTTCTGTAGTCAGAATAATTCTTTTTATTTACTAAATGTTCATACTTTCTCAGTTCATTAAAAAGATCTACTGTATCATTCAATGTTTCTCTATCAATCCTATTTAGTATAAGTTCTGGTAAACCAGATGCGATAAGGTCTATTAGAGTACCTGTATCGATTGAGCTTCTCATATCCAATAGTAGCTTTTCTTTCCTTATGGCATAGTCTACCAACATTCCTTCCTTATACTTGAATGATAAAGCGTAAGTTATGTGATTCCATCCTTTGTTAGTAAAAGATTCACAAAATTTTTCTTTCCATATTTTCCATTCCGAGTCCATGGTGAACTTCATAATCATGGAACTGTACCAATCTATACAAGTTTTGTCCATAAATAATCTAAGTATTTCAATTTTTTTTTTATCTTCTATCACATCAAAGCGTTGGCATTCTTTTTCAAAAGTATTGATCCAGTGGTTTGCGTTTGGATTTTTGCTGGTAAATTTTTCAATTACAAACCTTTCTGCAATGTGTTTCAAGTTTTGCTGCTTGAAATCTTGTGTGTTTTGCACTAGTTTTTCAAGTATTTTTTCTAACATACCTGTTTCTGCATTTTGAACAGCCATAGTTTGCTTTTTCTCTATCTCCTCTAAATACTGATCTTCAAATTGTAAGTTATTATCCTCATCTAAGTAGATTTTCTTAAGTTCTTGTGTCATTGTGATCCAAACTCTTCGTGTCTGATATCTTTTCTTTAAACTGTTTTTTACCTTTGTAAAAATGGCTGTTTTCATTAAGTCTTTGTGATTCGAAATACCTTGACGGTCTTCTGGTACAGCGTACACTTTATCTTCACTCGTAGTTATAGTGGTTAAAGAACATATGTTTGATTTTCCGTCACTCCCTGGAAGTATGGTGAATTCGAAACAAAGTTTCTCCATCGTCAAAGCTTTGTAATTTTCAAGTTTTCATAAACAGTAATGTCGTTTTATAAGACTGATCTTGTTTATTTGTGAGGTGTTCAAATAATAAACTTGTGTTGCTCTGTAAAACAAAGTTTTTTATTTTTATTGTTAACACAACAATCTGTACATATAACGAATTACACTAAAACATTAACACAAACCTGTAAAACAAAGAAACGACATTAAAAGTTTATTATTCCTCCTTCAACTATAATGATCTTTCAGTTTTTTACCATTTAATTTGAATTACTTTTAACATTAGATGACAGATCACTTTTTCACTATTTTCCATTCTGCTACTTTATACAACAAGGAAATATGCTACATACAGCCTAGATTATAAAATACTGCAATGTATTTTCTTTACATGTATAATAACGGCTGCCTCGGTGGCGCAGTTGTACTACGGAACGGTTACAACACTGCGGTCTCGGGTTCGAAACTCGTGCCGGGCAAAGTGATATTGGATTTTTCTATCCATTGTCAGCCTGGAGTCAGGAATTTATGCTCGATATGGCGATAGGCTCGCCCCCTATCACATCGTTGGATGGAACATACAAGGCGAAATGTGGGTGTCCTGGTTACCAGGAGAACCTCTGCCTACTCCTTCTGGGAAAAGGTGTGAGTTTATGTATGTATGTATAATGTTATGAATGTCGTGTTCGTTTCCACAGATTCCGTAACGCATTAGGTTAGACGCCACTGTGAAACGAGAGGCTGCGGGTTCGATCCCCGCACCGAGACAATAGTTGGTGTGATCCACAGGCATTTGTTTCGGGTCTGGGTGTTTGTGAGACTGAAAAGTCTCGTAATTTCTGATACGATACAAGGCTCGATCTTAGTGTGGGGTCAGGACTATGTATGTGACTGTTGTGTGTATTAATAAATTTATTTTTTTATCCATAGAGGGAGAGAAACCAGAGACAAAACAGAAGAGATTAGAGGCTAAATACGCGGCGTTGCAAATTGTGCAGAATGTCGATAAATACGGAACAGCTAAGGTGAGTAAAGAACAATATGCGTTAAAACGAGTGTTTAGGCGGTTACAATGTGTTTATGAGTGTTTAAACGACATTTAGAGTGTTTAGTGTTTGACTGCTTCGGTGGCGTAGTTGTATTACGGTACGGTTACAAAGCTGAGGTCTCGGTTTCGAGTCCCGGGTCGGGCAAGGTGATATTGGATTTTTCTATTCATTATAAGTTCGGAGTCAGGAATTTGTGCGCGATATGGCGATAGGCTCGCCCCCTATCACATCGTGGGACGGAACATACAAGGCGAAATGTGGGTGTCCTGGTGGCGCCTCTGCTTACCCCTTCGGGGATAAAAGTAATATTTATTTTTTTTCAATTTTTTTTTAACACACTGTTCTAACCTATTTACTGTCTGTTGAAGTCACATATGTTCCTTTTAGTTTTATAAGCATTTAAAAGTTATTCCAAATTATTAATTGTTAAGAGATTTATATAAGTTTTACATGGGTTAACATTTTTTTAATTGCTATTTCTATTTTTTCTTAAATGTCAATGCATGCTGTGGCAACTAAAGGTAATACATTTAAGTTATTGTTGGTGTATTTGTAACGTTAATTTAATGTAATGTAATTACCACTGATTGTCCTTAAACAATAAAATAAAAAAAAAAATGCGTGAGTTTATGCATGTATTACTCGGTCACAATATCTCTGCACCTCGCAGGAATGCGATGCCCCTCCCCCCGCCCCTTTCTCCTTCCCGCGCTCGTCCGATCACGACAGTACGGGTAGCACTTTCGTTGCCGATACGATATGACGTCATCAACGCCGGGTGCACAGATATTTTGACCGCGTTATATGTATGTATATTTGCAGCAAGGCCAGTTGTCCCGCGAGGGCGACCTGCTGACGCGCGAGCGGCTGTGCTGCGGGCTGTCGCTGTTCGCGGTGGTGCTGCGGCGCCTGCGCGGCGTGCTGGCGGCGGCGGCGTGGCCCGCGCCCCCCGCGCACCACCACCACGCGCCGCTGCACACCGACGATACCACCGAGTTTCATAGGTGAGGGTGGTTTTTTTTTTGTTATATCTTCATACTGTTTTTATGATTTTTGACGATACTACCGAGTTTCATAGGTGAGGAGTGTTTTTTTTGGGTTTTTGTAACCCTACATACCGTTTTCATGTTTTTTGTGTTATTGGTAATGATTTTTTAAAGCTTTTTGTTATTTTTTTTTTATTTTGGTGTTCTTTTTTCGTCGTTTTTGTTTGTTGTATATTATACTATCTTTTTTGCGAAAAAAAATTATGCAAAAAAAAACCTTTTTTGTGCTTTTGCTGCTTTTATACATTTATAGTATTTTTAGCAAAAAAAAAACAATGTTAATAAAATTTTTTTTGTCATTTTTGTTTTTCTTTTTGTACAATTTTTTTTGTAGCAAAAAAAAACTGAAATCTCTTTCACCATCAGATTGTGGTCCGCGCTGCAGTTCCTGTACTGCATTCCTGTGGGAGACACGCAGTTCACAGTCGAGTGAGTTTTGAAATAAATCCAAAAAGGCATTTTAAGACATTTTGTGACATAAGTAAAAAACATTTTGTTTTTTATTACAAAATAGCAAAAACATTGAGCATATACTATCATTAAAATATTTCTTTCGTCATCGACGCTGTTGGTGGTTTTTTTTAATTATATGAATGCTTTCTAAAACATATTTTCACTTTTTAATGCAAAAAAATATCTTTTATTTTTTTCACTATAGTTTTCTGTCAGAGAATGGCAGCAGTCGATCTTCACCATTTTTGTAGCTATAACTAATAATTTCCGTTCCAGGGAGCTGTTCGGCGAGGGTCTACACTGGGCCGGCTGTACCATCATAGCCCTGCTGGGCCAGCAGCGCCGCTTCGAAGCCTTGGACTTCTGCTATCACATACTCAGAGTCCAGAGGGTCGATGGAAAAGATGAACTGGTCAAAGGCATTGTAAGTAGTCCCTATAGATGTAATGCGTGGTGGCCTGTTGGTAACGGACCAGACGCGGCTGCCAATATGTTCACGGTCGTCTCTGGTTCAATTCCTAGAAACCTCCGACTTTACGGAGTCATGTGGGTTCATTCTGTATTGGTAGTCAAACCACGCACTGCATACCACAGCGATTTGTGAGAATTTACACCGAAATTTACCAGTATTTTGCGTGAAAGTTAAATAATAAGAAATAATGAGTTCAATTTTCACTATTTCAGTTTCCAATGTACAAACAAAACTATATTTGTAGAATGTATGACGCACCTTCTAGAGTCTAGAATCTAGACGTTATGCTGTGACCCAAGCGTTGAGGATGTTCATTTTCAGTGATCATTTACCATCAGGTAAATTGTTTGCTTGTTTGCAATAAAAAAACGTATTTCCGCAGCCGCTGAAGCGCATGGTGGACCGCATCAGGCGCTTCCAGGTGCTCAACTCGCAGATATTCGGAGTCCTCGCGCGCCACCTGGCGGCCGACGACGAACGAGCCGGCGTCGAGCATGTGCGCTGCTTCCCACCGCCCGCCGCGCCGCAGCCGCTCAACTAAACGTCATACTCGACGTCATACCCCGCGTCATACACCGCGTCATACACCACGTCATACTCTGTCGTCAAACACTTTACTACTACACCAACACGTCACTGCTTTCTACTAGTGACGTCACGCACTAACGAATTGACGTCACATACCACGTCACACCATATACTTATAACAAGGAATTAGTAATTACTATAAAATATATTTAGTAAAAATTGAATTGTAATATTTGTTATACTGTAAATTGATTTCAATTAACATAATGTCTCCACCAATCTCTAAAATAGGGTCAAAATAATCAGAATTTGAGGCTAACTTAAGACTTAGTACCTTAAATACAAAAATATTAGTGATTACCTCATTTCTGGTATAATTTTTATCCCTGCTCCACTCCTATTGGTCATAGCGCGATGCTACATAGCCTAAAGCTTTCCTCGATATGGACTATACAACACTAAAAGATTTTTTCAAATCGACCCAGTAGTTCTTGAGATTAGCGCGAACAAACAAACTCTTCAACTTGTCTTCTTAGCTTGAATAGATTTGTGGATACTGAATAGGAACTTCCATAAAATATCATATTTATATAAATAAGTAAGTAAAAAAGCTGAGGTCTCGGGTTCGAATCCCGGGTCGGGCAGTGACTGGATTTTTCTATTATCAGCCCGGATTTAGGAATTTGTGCGGTAGGCTCGCCCCGTATCGCATTGCGGGACGGAATATACAAGGCGAAATGTGGGTGTCCTAGTAGCACCTCTGCCTACCCCTTCTAGGCAAAAGGCGTGAGTTTATGTATGTAAGCAAGTATTTAGTAAATAAATGAGTAGTATATCATTCCTTAATATTAATTTATCTTTAATGTTGACTTTAAAATTACTATAAAGTAATTGAATAGAGAATATCTCAGAAAACTGAACAACTATTGTACCGTTTAAATAAAATACAAAGATTCGGCGCAGATTAAATAATAGTTTAAAATAGTAAAAAAACTTCAGTAAATGACCCTTTCGTGAATGATTATAATGAGATTTAAAACTCATTTTAGTCATCGAATCTTTTGTCTTCTTTACTAAAACTGAATTCTAAAGTCGTTCGAAAGGGACAAAACATTCGATAACTAAAATAGGTTTTGAATCTGTATGAATAAGGCCGTTTAAGATTAGAAAATGGAGTCAATTACATTCATTTTATTGACAAATAAATAGCGTAGGATGCTGGATGATAATTGTAAGCGCCCCACGCTTTTTAACTACAAAATGAATATCTATCTATCTATCTATATCAGCCCATATACGTCCCACTGCAGGGCACTGGCCTACTCTACAATCGAGAGAATCGATTGAGAGTGGTTAGGCCATATAGTCCACCACGCTGGCCTAGTGCGGGTTGGCGGACTTACATACCGTAAAATTCTTTAAAATCGCTACGGTATGCAGGTTTCCTCACGATGTTTTCCTTCACCGTTAAAGTGCGTGGTGATTGACTATCAATACACACATAACTCCGAAAAGTCAGAGGTGTGCCCTGGGATTTGAACCCGCGACCACCGTGAACATGTAGGCAGCCGCGTCTGGTCCGTTACCAACAGGCCACCAATATAATTGACTAAAATAAATTTAAATGGAAAGATGGAATATTTTTCATTCCCCACCTCAAATACAAATAAAACGTATGGCATTTATAATAATGCAATTTAAAGTTTTTTTATTACAATATTTAACTGTTTAAAATAGGTTTTCTGTTGATGTATTCATAGGTTAAGGATACGTGTAATTTTTCCAAATAAATGTTTATACAATATATTAAATAGTTTTATTAAAAAAAGTTTAATCATAAGTTATAATTATTTTTAAGAAGATTATTAATTATTTATTTTTAAGATAACATTATTACGATTTTTCGCAATGGCTTATCATTTACCATTAATTAAAACAAATAATAACAAATCTAGAACAATGTTCTCAATAATCCTGCATAGACCATGCAATTTTCTTATTCCTTCCTTCCGGAACTTAAAATCTTAAGAATTCATCTTTCTCGTTTCCTCTGAAGCAATCTCATTCGTTATCTCTTTCATGCATTCACGTTCCATAACAGCCATTCATATAACGTTTCATCTTCCAATCATCGTTAAGGAGACGCTGATTGGTCCTTAGTAGTTAGTGGGCGTGGCTTAAGCTGGGAGGAGCATCAGGTGTAGCCAATAGGAAATTAGCCACTTATTATGATTACAAATATCTCCACCAACTTCATGTGATCCTGGTAGTTGAAAGGTGTTAAACTGTACGATTTTAAAATGATGAGTTTGCTAATCCCCATTAGAAAGTTACTTGTTTAGAACAAAAATATCTTCGCTAACTTTATGCGTTCCTGTTACTTAAAATAGCTAACTTAATCATGTGGTTTTTATCGCCTGTCGGTGTGAACCCGTATTAATTGAATATTTTTTTCCAAATACGCCAAAAGAAGTAATATTTCGATATTGTTAACTGTGAGGGAAAACATGTGAGGAAATTCACATACTATAAATATGTTTATCAGAATTTCTATGTGAAGTGCCAACCTCCACTATGCCAGTGTGCTGGACTAGGCACTCGATAGAACTTTCGGTTGTAGAGGAGGCCATTAGCGTATAAAGCAAATTTTATTTTAAGTAATCAAAAATCAGACCATAATGCTTTCCTTTCTGAAGTGAAACTTCGCAACGTGATTTGAAAATTCGATGAAACGAAAAAGCAACACCAAAAAGTCAAAAGTACTTTCAGTGCTCTGAGAAATATAACGCATATTCTTGTATTTTAGCGAAAACTCCTTCCTTTCTCTGTCGCCCTAGTACTTTGTCTCTATTCACTTCAAAAAGTACTAGTGCAGTAAGAATAGAGGTCTATTCTTTACCGCACTACTGCAGTTAGAGTGTTTAAATATCTACCCGCAGTTACATTTCCCTCACTAAGAATATTACATCATCAATTCAGTGTGCTTACAGTTAGGATTCCGACCCAAAATTGGACAAAAAGTGATACAATTTCACACTTTTTGTTGACGGTGTTCCTCTAAATATCTGATAGATATGGGAATGTATAAAAAATTAAAACAACCGCATGGAATTTCAGTGTTTTATATTAATATCTTAAACTATGTTACTCTAGAAATATTCTAATCAATGTTAAAAGTAAAAAAGTAAATCTTATTCAATATATTTTACAACAGTTTTGCGACTTAAAACTAATATTACATTTCGATTTAAGCTATTTACACGGCGCGCTGTCGCATTTCTATCGTGACAGGTGTAAGATCTGACAGCTATCAAAGTGACAGATGTCAGATAATCATTTGACAAACAAAAAACATATTTATTTTAAATGTTTTACTTTTCGAAATACTCTCCAACTATATAAAACAAAATAAGAATAGTTAGTTTTCGATGTATTTTGACAGTTTCCAATGTATTCGGTTTGACATCTGCCAGAGAGAAATGCCCAACACTGGACGGCGAGCGACCAAGAAAAACACGTGGTAACTTATTTTGATGGTTGAGAAACGATTCTGTGTTGTTTTTTATATTCAAGATTTAAGGCCTTATTCATAGAGATTTTTAAAACCTATTTTAGTTATCGAATGTTTTGTCCCTTTGAACGACTTTTGAGTTCAGTTTGAGCTAAAAACACAAACATTCGATACCTAAAATAGGTTTAAAAACTCTATGAATATGGCCGTTAAAATTCAAATAGTATTTTTTCCTTTTTAGGTAGACTATCATATCTGCCCCTCGCTTTTCAGTTATAATCAAACTCGAAAATATAAACACAAGTTATGAAAAAAAGGAACTAAACATATTAAGTTCAATAACTTATCTTGAGCCTATTTTAAACAAAACAATTTCCAACACAGTATTTTCATTTTTTTTTAAATGGACACCATATTTCTAAATGTTTTAAAAAGTCTCTCACTCGCTCGCCGATAAGCAAACGGCGTTCCATTCAAAGCATAATATGGGCCTTTAGCTTCAACAATGACCGGGCAAATTGTAAAAAAAACGTAGCGAAGTATACAACCCGATTCTTGACGGCTTACCATTCGATATTTATTATCGCATATTATAGACTGTGTGGATATTACAATATTATATCGGCAGCCTCCGTGGCGCAGTTGGTTAGACGCCGACTGTGAAACGAGAAGCCGCGGGTTCAATCCCCGCACCGAGACAAATAATTGTGTAAACCACAAAAATTGGTCTGGGTGTTTGTAAGACCGAAAAGTCTCTCCTAGTTTCTGATACACGACATAAGACTTAATTGATCTTAATGTGGGGTCAGAACTATGTTTGTGATTGTTGAGTGTATTTATTTTATTAATATTATAATTAAACCAAATGTGTAATCTGGGTTTTTCGCTTCCATCTTGAAATAAACCTTCGCTACTATATTATCTTTATAAAAAACACCCGGTTAGCTTATTTTCGCTACATATCGGAAAATTCTGAAAACCCACAGCCTTAAACAAACTTTGCTCGGTAAAAACGAATAAAAAACTATTAAAAAAAATGCTTTACCCGTTGCCTACTTATATTAAGTCACTTATTTTATTATAAATATTATTTTTTTATTATTTATTCCTTCTGTTTATTATTAAAAAGCTGTGTTTAAAATAATGATGCACCACGATAACTCGGCTATGGATTTCTTTATACAAATATTAACTCAATCCTTTTTATCAGAAGGGGTAGGCAGAAGTACCACGACATCCACTTTTCACCTTGTATGTGATGGGAGCGGGCCTATTGCTATATCGGGCACAAATTCCTGACTCCAGGCTGATAATGAATAGAAAAATTCACTCAATTCAATATCACTTCGCTCGACCCGGGATTCGAACCCGAGACTTCATTGTAATTGTACCGTAGTACAACTGCGTCGCCAAGGCAGCTCCTCGATACATAATGCCGGTCTGTTTGTATCTGGATATATATATAGAACTCGAAACGCGACATAAGTAGGTGATTTTGACAGGTTCATTTTAAGATTCTAATAAATACTGAATATTATAAAACATAACTGGGTATTTGAAACAGACATCCTTAGCCGAGTTAGTATATCTTTAATTACAACAAATTCTTTGATTTTTATACGATTATTTTAATAGTGAAGTATTTTCAAACAAATACACAAAATACCAAACATTATTATCTATTGCATTTGATAAAACATCTGCAAAACACACCAACATTCGTCAAATACATTTCAACAAAAAGATGTATATGTAAAAGAAAAAAAAATAGTGATCACAAAATTTTAATTTTGCTGTTAAAAAATGTTTTTGCAAAAAAATTGTTGTAACTAAAGTTTTTTTTATTTACATCTAAGTTAAAAGTGGCATACAGATCAGTTATTATTGAAGTGTTTCAATACTGATCCATTTAAACTAAATACAGGTTTAAGTTACACATGACATTGAAACTGTAATCAGGTTGTTAAGGTCAAGGTCAATTGCCAATACCCAAGGTCAAGGTCATATTTTAGGGTCATGTGTAACGAAAACTTTTCGGTAAATAACTATAAGCAAACTTTAAATATTTTGTACTCGTATTCGAAATATTGTTTTTCCTGTGTGTGTGGCAATAGGGCTGCTGTGTTATCTTATTGAGGCCAGGGTTGCCATTTAAATAATTTTAAATTAAAATGCGATTTTTTTTTTTTGATTTTCTATCTTAAATTTCCCGGAATAATAAACGCGAAATCGACCAGCAATATCAGTTGTAATTATTTAGCTATCCATCAGATTACACACCAGCCCGATTCAAGCAACGAAAAGATAATTTTATTTTACAATATAAATAAAAAACTGCAAATGTACATACTATTACTACATTACTTATTGCAACTCGCGATGTCATAGACACCATTTTTTAAAACTCTATATTTTATCAGTCGTGTTGGGCCAAAGACACATAACCTGTGTGTGCTGGAGGGACGCGTGGTTGTCTATGGTCAGATTTTTTTTAATCTATGGACAGTTCGTGATGGGAAAAATATTGGTATAGTGAAAAAAAAAACAAAAAAAAATCTAATCACGGGATGAATATTAAGACTAAAAAGCAAGTTTATAGAAAACCAATAAATATGTTTTTAGAAAAACCTAGGATATTAGGCCATAGACAACCAAGCGTCCCTCTATAGGCGACATAATTTTTTTAACACAAAGAAATCCTAATCATTGTCTATTCATAAATGGAATCATAATTTTCTATCACATTTCATTTTGAAAACAAAAAAATAAAAATTCCAATAAATGTTATCTTGTAGTTCGATTGGACGTGCGACAGTGGTACCGGCATTTTGATTGCAACTTGCAACCAGTTGCAAAAAGTTTTTTAACGACAGAATAATATGTTTGAAAATATGTAATTTTATAGTAAAATCTTGCCCACTTTAAAGGAGAAGGAAAAATCGTGAAGAAGCTAATCTTTTTCTATGTGATGTCCGCCAGCTCGCCCTAGGCCAGCATGGTGAACGAGCCTATCTCAATCGGCTGATATAAATATAATATATTTATTAAATCTATTTTTCGTACCACTGTCTACATCCCGGTATTAGAAAAAAGGGAAATTCGTATCAAACGAAACCCACAGTTTTTCTATAAACAAAAAACATTACAATATTCTGCTTAATGTAAAAACATTTTTAATATGCCATACCTTATAGTTCTTACAATTTTTGCGCAAAAGCTTATGGTGTTGGCTTTTGTAAAATTGATATTAGGTGGTGTCAATAATTTACGAAAGGTATTACTTAGTCCACTGTTGGGCAGTCCCATACGAGACCTATGCCCAGCAGTGGACTTAGATATTAAAAAGCAACCACATAACTGTCGCAACTGTAATGCCAGAAAAATGGTTTAAAATAGATTTTCGCATTCGTAATTTATTTTTATACGCAATATTATACAGAAATTAGTCATTTTTACAAAAAAGGTCACAAAAAAAATTGGAATTTTGTTACCTTGTTCGCATCTTTAACATATTACCAACATATTTAACCTAAAAAAGGATCTTTATACATGTTTTTTGTATGTTTTAGCTCAAATTGTTTGAAATAAACCTCTATTTTTACCTTATTTATCGTTTTTATCCGCAGTTGGGTAGAAAATAATAAAAAAAATACCGATGACTTATTCTATATATTATTGCATCGACAACCACCATTATTACCGTTACGCTAAAGCGTCATAGCATGCGGTGTTATGTACGTGTGTCACTGGTCGTAGCTTTTCGCTTTCCTGTCCATGTCGTCATCAGAGGGTCTGTTCATTGCGTGATCTGGAAAGAGAAGTTAAATTGAGCTTTGTTGCACTAATTATTAAGTAAATATTCATTCGTATACTTTTGTAGTTGAGCTAGTTTAAAGTGGAAACGTCTGCAGATGATTTTACTTATCCATACTGAACTCTAAACAAGTGGAATTTGATTCGTATTTGCTTGTAGTATTGTTGTAAGTTTAGACAGTAAATTTTGTGTCATTTTTAAAAATATTGCGCGAAATTAGCATCGTTTATGTATCATGGGTGCATTTTTTATTGCCTAGGTTCGGCATACGAGCAAACAGGTCAGCTGATGGTAAGTGAGCACTGAACATAAACACCCACAACGCTTAGATTATTTTACGCTGGCCATTCAAATTCATTCAGCCATGCCGGCCGGCATAAATGAACAAAAAAATCACACGCACACACGAAAACACAGACATAAATCAGGGATATGAATATTTATCGCAGGGCATCGAACCCTTAACATCCAGCGTAGAAAGTTCTAAGCCTCTGCGCCAACCAATCGGTTGAAAATGAATTGATAATAATTTGTAATACGTTACGCATCATTTACGTGTAGTCAATTTTGTTGCCTTTACCATCCGGTACAAAAACAGTTTTCGCTAGAGAAGAGCCGGCGAGCAATTCATACTATATCAATACTTCTTTAATGTGGGGTCAACCAACCCTACCTACAAGTGGGATTATGTACCTGGATGCTGCGGCATCTTGGGCACGAGCACGACGTTCCCGTCCGCGGCCTGCTGCAGCGAGTACTGGCTAGAGGAGAGCGGCTGGCCTTCTGGGTCGCGCAGATTCTGGAGATAATATCATGAGTTGTAAGGTTCATTTTTTTGTAGGATATTGTTGTCAGAACTATTCAGACGTTGATGTAAGAGTATAAAAAAAGCGAAAAATAACAGTTCTAAAAAACAACCTACTTTTTTATTTTTGTATTTTACTGTATAAGAATTTACACATAAATAAACAATAAAACATCACTTAAACCTATAGTGGTTTGTATGTGATGCCTTAATCACATCTCAGACAAAATAAAATCTAATACAATAACAAGCAAGGATTTTTTTTAAAATTCAAAATATAAAATAGTTACTGGTTAAATTAGAGTAGTTTTTTTGTTATTCAAGTTTTGTAAATGTTTTAGATATTCCTCTTTCATAATCAGGTGAGCTCGTCAATTTACAAAGTTACGAAAGTGTTTTTTTTTAACTCAAAATGCCAAAAACCAAAAAGTTTTTTTTTTACCTGAAAAACGTGCCTATACAGCGCCGCGAAGCGTTCCTTCATCCTCTGCCTGTCCGCCAGCAGCGCGGCGCGGTCGCGCAGTGAGCGCTGCTTGCGGTCGCGCACGGTGCGCACCTCGTCCGCCAGCGATGTGATCTGGTCTAGTTTACGCTTGCGGCAGTTTTGCGCTGCCACCTGGCGATAAAGATATAGTTTATTTTTAAGCTGTAAGGAAAGAAGGAGGAAGAGAATAACGCGCTGGATGCAGGAAAAAATCGTGGCTGCGAAACATCCGGGAGTGGACCGGTATCACCTTTGAACAACTTCTCCACCTAGCTAAATACATTGGCAGTCAAAAAAGAAGAAGAAGAAGGAGGTTTTATTTAGTTGCGTCAAATGAAAAAGTAAATTATTTTTCAGATTAAATAGGAAGATGGAGCGGTTATTTTTTATTATAATTGTTATAGCAAAGGTATTTTTACTTCATTTAATATCATACATATTTAATTACTTAACAAAGCTGTATTGACTGTAGTTAAGAAGAAATTCGTAGCTTATTCGTAACTTCGTAGCCACAATACGCCTCCAATATTTCATAGTTAAATCAGAAAAATTGCATTCGCAGAACATTTTTTGTTACCGTCACTCTTTGGTTATTGCTTAAAAAAATATTTTGAATAAACAGGTTAATGTGTTTTTTTTAAATATTATTTTCAATACAAAGTTTCCCTCACCTTATTCTTCCCTCTGCGCCGTATGTCTCGTATGAGAGACAGCTGCGCCTCGCTGAGGTCGTGCTTGGAAAGTCTCTCGTTGAACTCATCCATGGGCAGGTTTATTATGTCGTGCACTTCTAGTGGTATTCCTGTGGAAAAGAAGAATAAGTAAAAAAATATGAGTAAAATCTCTTGTTACGAATCAAGGATGGTCTCTCAAAAACTACTCGATATAAATGAAAAACTTTTATTACAAGAATATTTTTATGTTTAATGTATGAAATGTCTGATATACAGGGTGAATGTCCTCGCTAGGAACATTAATTTATCAAAAATCCATGTATGCAGTTTTGTATTTTATCAAAATCGGGTTCGTGACTCCTTTTAGCATTTTTCGATATTCCTCATAGTTTCGGACTTGGCCATCCACGTCCCCTTGAAAAATTCACCCTGTATATTTGTAATTTAGTTAAAGAACATTTGGGGCCATCTGAGACCAAATCATTTTCCAAATTACCCATTTTAATATTCAAAAAAAAAAAACCTGAAGTTTCTGGTTAAGATAATGTCCTTAATGTAATATTTAAATATGGTATACTTTTGAAATTATTGTATTGTCATCGGTCCTTATAAGTATGCAAAATTTTAATTTTGAAGTGCTCGAAAGTGGACTTCAAAGATAACGTTACATACAGGCGAAGCTAATAAAAGCGTGTTAATAGCAAAGGCCAACCCAGGCCAAAATATACAAAGCCTCAATTCACCAAAAAATATCCACTAAACCCCCAATTGCTACTACACTACAAAGATCCAAAATGCCAACTAAGGCCATATTTAACATTCTCACCTAGTGCCTTAGCTCTCTTCTCGTCTCTAGTCAAGTGCTGGCCGCTGCTAGTCGCGGAGGATCCGCCGTCCGACATGCTGCCGTCCGTCAGGCGCCGGACTGAGCATACACAACAGACTTATTAATAAAATGAAATTAAAAAAAAAAGTAAAGACAATATTTTTTTAATTTAATTGACAATACTAAGAAATGTAGTACCTATGTCATTATATTTAGATAGCACAAGCATGGAGAAGTTGAATTATTGCAAGCTTTAGCAACTTTTATTAAATATATTTAAAATAATTAGGAACTTTTATCGTGACCACGACCGTTCTATCACAGAATTTAGTATTCTGTGGTTCTATCAAGAGTGAATCGACGAAAAATAAGAACTAAAATAGTCTACAATTTTAAAGCGATTTGAGAAAAATAACGCTTCATTATTAGGTTTAAATATCGAAAGATACTTCGTTTTTTAAGATTCAACAAATTAAAATCGCGATGTATGTATATTGAGCGTGACATGGTTGAATGATTGTCGCTTTACCTCCAATTTAAAGATTTCTTACTGCTATACCTTATACCGGGTATATCAAGACTACGACCGAAAACGAAGCTAGGTGGTAGTTTTAGTCGTTACAGACACCACACAAATAAAAATATTGCAAAAAAAATGAGACAGGTCAAGTTTTGCATTTTTTTTTAAATTATCGTGTTTGGGTGGAAAATACCTAGATTTGCGAAAAATGTAATTTAAGCCCTTGCGTACCATTGCGTCTTAATAAATTAAAAGGTGTACATCATTATTTTAGGAAATCTATGTATTTATCACCCAAATACGACGATAAGTAAAAATTTACAAAAAAACATGACGAATTTTTTTGCGCAATTTTTAGTTGCATTGTGTCTGAAGTCACTAATACTACCACCTGGCTTCGTTTTCGATTGCAGTCTTGATATATCCTGTATATTGCCCATGAAGCCTTAAATATAATCTCTCACAGCCTTATTCATATACAGTTTTAAAACCTATTTTAGTTACCGAATGTTTTGTCCCTTTCGAACGACTTTAGAATTCAGTTTGAGCGAAGAAGACAAAACATTCGATAAATAAAATAGGTTTTAGAACTGTCTATGCATAAGCTGTTAGAATGCATATAATTCAACAATTTCAAGTAACTTAAAACTAATCACTAAAATCCAATTTGGCCTACGTTGGCCTTAAAACGCCTCACCCCACAATCAAATCTACGCCATGGCCTATTTATCATGGCCTCACTTGTCCTCAAAATGGCGCCACAAGGCCTCATATGGTCTAGTTTGGCATCAATGGCCTAGCTTGGCCTCAACCTACCTCTCTTATCCCGCACAGCTGCTGGTCTCTGTTCAGCCGCGGCCAGGGGTGCGCTGTACGTGTGGTTGTGTCGCACCCTCTCCGGGGTGGCGTACGTGAAGCGGGGGGGTTGCGCCGGGCTGGGGAGACCGGTCTGAAAGAGGGGATGGTTTGAGAAAATGCATTTTTTTGATTTTTGGGAGGGTAAAATAGGGGTGATTTAAATAGGGTTTTATAGTATGTTAGAACTTAGTCGGAAATTAAGGGATGGTTTAAAAATGCCCATTTTTATACAATGTTTTGAGGTGTCAGTCTGAAAATAAGGGATCCATTTAAAAATGTCCTTATTTTGTCCTTGGACCTTGATTTAATGAAACTTTACAAGTAAGGCACAGCATAAAACACACAACGTAAATGTTATTCCAGCATTGTAAATAACTAAGTATATAACATAAGTAAATAAATGTTAATGATAAAAAAAAGTTTCGGTAATCTATTTGTCCCGCCAAACAGCAGTGTAAATGCACTGTTGTGTTCCAGTTTGAAGGAAATTGTAGCCAGAGTAACTACTGGACATATTGAGACTTAACATCTTATGTCTCAGGATGGCGAGCGCAGTGGAATGCCAATTGCTATGTAATTCATGGTGTTTGGTTTTGCTACTTACTGTCCATGAGCGTTTGTATTGCTTACCATCAGGCGCATGGCATGCTTGTCGCCATTCATCGCAATAAAAATATTGTCGTTTAACTAGTCCTTGTATTAACTACTATGCAGTGGTATAGGCCAAGTTTAATAACTTACTCAGCGCTGCGGTACAGCATAGGCTGTACTAAAGCATTTGGCTGAATGCGAGATCCATTGTTGGCGCAGTAATAATTATTTTAAGTGCTGGTATTTTATTTTTGTTTTTTTTTCATGCATAATGCTTCTTTTTGTATATTTTTTATTACTGTCCAACAATAAATTATTTCTTTCTTTCTTACTTGTAGGAGCGCGTGGCTGGAATGTGCCGTGTTGAGGTCTAGCGCTGGCTGCAGGCTCACCACATGCGGGGTGGCTAGTTGGTGGCGCGCCCCGAATTCTGTAAGGGATGAGGGTTGTATTAGACATCAATCAACAATTCATAAGTGGATAGAAGTCTCAATTTATTGTTACAAATGTTCCGTGGAAACAAAGATTCTCGATATGCAATTAATTTAAAAAAAAAGGATTTTTTTTTTGCGAAATTTTTAGTTGCTTTGTGTGGTCACAAATATTACGGACGTATTTGAGCTGATACAGCACAACACAATATTACATGGGTTTCTGGCCGCTAGTAATGTATATAATAATTTATATATACAAACCACTATGCATATGTAGGTTTTCGTGTTGGTAAGTCTGTTCGGGACACTCATATTTGACCGGCGGAGGCCGGGGCGGCGGCACCGTCTCCATTGGAGGCGCTGTTTGTTCCTAAAAAATAATATATGCATATTACAGAAGGGGTAGGCAGAGATGCTGCCAGGACAATAGCAGGCGAGCCTATCGCCATATCGGGCACAAATTTCTGACTCCTGATAATTAATAAAAAATCAATATTACTTTTCCCGACCCGAGATTTGAACCCGAGACCTCAACATTGTAATCGTACCGTAATACAACTACGCCACCGAGGCAGTCATTTATTTATTAGTATTCAATTTTATAAAATTGCAAAAGGGAAGCCGATAGGAATCGAGTTGCATACATGCTTAAGCTTTATTTAGACGGGGCGAGTTTCTCGCAGCGAGAATCGTATGCGATTATCGGATGACATAACCGCCATAGATTATCGTGTTCTGACAAGCGTTTACACGATGCAACTTTATTATATCGTTACGATAGTCGTGTCTTCAGGGTGAGAAACTCCCTGTGTAAATGGCGCTTTAGTCACTGGTTATCTTCAACCATTTATACCGGGTATATCAAGACCGCGACCGAAAACGAAGCCAGGTGGTAGTTTTACTGGCTACAGACACGATGCAAATAAAAATTTCACCAAAACAGCGACAGATATTTTCTTAGATTCTTTTAAAAATCATCGTTTTTAGGTGGTAATTACCTAGTTTTTGAGAAATTGATAATTTAAATCCTCACGTACCATTGCGTCTTTAAGAATAAAAAGGTGTACATCATTATTTTGGAAAAATATGTATTTATCACCCAAATACGACAATAAGTAAAAATTATACAAAATTTTTACAAAATAATGCGAAATTTTTAGTTGCATTGTGTCTGAAGTCGAGAATACTACCACCTGTCTTCGTTTTCGGTCGCGGTCTTGATTTACCCTGTATAATATTAGACTAACCTGGAAGCATCTTTTTCCGAACATATGATGTTTCTTCTGCGGCTGATGTGAGGCAGATCGGTCCCTCCCATACGCGCTCTCATACGGGCGAAACTTCGAGCTGTAGTGAAAAATATTTATGTTTTAATGACTAAACTACTAAACCGATTATGATAAAACTTTCAATTTAATTTGTCAGGAGTGCGGAGAAGGACTTTGAGTATTTTTAATCGAGAAGAAACCTAACCTAGGCTCGCCCACTATCACATCGTGGGACGGAACATACAAGGCGAAATGTGGGTGTCCTGGTGGCGCCTCTGCCTACCCCTTCATGGATAAAGGCGTGAGTTTATGTATGTATGTAAGAAACCTAATTATATAGGGATAAATAAATAAAAATGTATAAGTAAATAGTTAAAAGTTTTGTAATTAATAATTATGTTGTCATATCAAGGATTATGAGAGGATTCGAGATAATATTATCAAATATATCTTGAGATAGAAAATAAAATATAATCAGATGAGTCAACATATTGATAATATGGATACCATGTTACACGTGTAAAAATGTTATTACATACATAAATAAACTCACGCCTCTACCCCAGAAGGTAGGCAGCGGTGCTACGAGAACATCCACATTTCGGCTTGTATGTTCCGTCTTACAATGTGATAGGGGGCGAGCCTATCGCAATATCGGGCACAAATTCCTGACTCCGGGCTGATAATAAATAGAAATACCCAATATCACTTTACCCGACCCGGGATTCGAACCCGAGACCTCAGCTTTGTAATCGTCCGTAGTAAAACTACGCCACCGAGGCAGTGTTATTACTATATTGTGAAATATTTTAATGCTTTGAAGACTAATATATAAAGCTGAAGAGTTTGTTTGTTCGCGATAATCTCAGGAACTACTGGTTCGAATAGGAAAATTATTTTAGTGTTGGATAGCCCAGATACCGAGGAAGGCTATGAGCTATGTAACATCACGCTATGACCAATACGAGTGGAGCAGGGATACAAAATGTTGCTGAAACGAGGAACATGTATTCCTAGACTTATTTGAATAAAAAACTACGTATTTGGTCCTTTACATCCACTTGAAAAAATGATTTTTAGATATACTATATGTATAATGGTTTCTTAGACTTACGCAAATGTTACACATTGAAATAAAACTTTATTTTTTATTTTTTACATAATTTTTTGAAATAAAATTATTTTTCTTTCGCGATAAAATCCGTAAAAAAAGTTTTATTTCAATGTATACTATGTGTAGTACAATCTAATTTTATTTGTAACCTGTGGAATTCTTGAGCTGAGTCGCTTCCGTCACACCATTCCCCGTCAGACAAAGACGGGACCCGCTCAGACCCCATCGAAGACACAGCACTGTCGGAGGCTGAGTCCCTCTCTGAAAAAAACAATAATTAATCAACCTCTGATGCTTATTTAATAAGAATTAGAAATCCTTGGAAACCTAGAGGGTACATAGATATATTTGACCTCTCTGCATTACCTTGCTCTATATATAGTACGGGTCAACTTAAAATGGTTCAAATAAGAAAATATTTAGACACAAAATGAGGTACCTACACAAAATAAAAATTGGGAAGACAACGCGATATAGCTTTACCTCTCTGTACTACCATACTCCATATAATTTAGAGACCATTTTTAATTGGAAATTACATACTGGTAGAGTATATCAAAAATTTTACTTAGTTTCATATAGTTTGAGCTCTCTACACTACCAAGCTTCATATACCACATGGTTCAACTTAAAATAGTTATTATTAATTGTAGGGTACATATAAACTAAATATCATACTCCATACTCCACATAGGTCAAGGTAAACTAATTCTTATTTGTAGTGAGATAGATATCAATTTCCCTTACCCGCCATCATCATATGGGAGTGGTTGTGGTGGGTGGCATGGTGGGACCCCGCGCCGTCCAGCATACGCATCGTGTACATTCCTGGAACAATAGAAGCATGGTTACAGCAGGCCGGCATAACTGTTGCGACTAATGAGAGTGACAATGACAGTTTTATCTAGACTTCGACCGAAAACAAAAAAACTTGAGAGGTGTCAAGGGACACCCGGATAGAACGAAGTTCGATTTATTATTTTTTATTATTTATTATGAACAAAAAACCTGTATACACTCAACAAAAATAATCGTCGCGACACCACACTGTTCAATGCGAAATAGAAAGACGAAACGAAAATAACTGGCTTGCTTTCTATGAGAGAGAGAGACAGACAGAGAAACACGCGCACGCCGCACGGCTTACAACTATAGCAAAAAGTGTCGTTACAACTTTTGTTAATGTTTTAATTTTTTCCGTCTAGCCCCCTTTCGCAATGCGCGATAAGGAAATTCGTTCCAAAAATTGTCCTCGTGAATGTCATGAGGTAAGCGTGCCTTTCGCCTGATGGTAAGCGATACGACCGCTCATGGACAGTAGCAAAACCAAACACCATGAATTACAAAGCAATTGGCATTCCACTGCGCTCGCCATCCTGAGACATAAGATGTTAAGTCTCATTATGTCCCGGGATTCGAACCCGAGACTTCTTTGCAATTATTACGTAGTACAACAGCGCCACCGAGGCAGTCGTTTTCTTCATTGTATTGATTTATTATTTATTAATTATTATCCTTGCATGATTCATAGTAATCAATATTATCTTATGTTTTTCCAAAATATTTGGTAAAATCATACACTCAAAACAGTCAGCAAGATCTTTCATATCAATTTGATTTTAAGACTCATTATTACTAAGTCAAAATTTGAATATCTATACATATAATAAATTTGTAGCCGATCGATGTCTGTACATGGAAGATAAATGAGAAAAACTAATATGGGGGGGTCTGTATTAACGTAATAGAATCCAAAACAATGTTTATTAGAATGTTCGTCTGTTTGTCTGCGTCGTTGTGCGCTATGAACTCAGAAACGGCTGAACGGATTTCGATGAAATTTGGTGTTGAGGTAGCTGACATCCTGGATTAACACTTAGGTTACTTTTTAACCCGGAAAATTTATTGTTCCCGTGGGATGAGAAAGAAATTCCGGTATATTTGTTAGGTTTTATACTCAAAGGAATGAGATGGGATTGGATTACATGCCTTGAATGAGAATGAGACGGGACGGGACGGGATGGGATGGGATATTCCACCTGGCATCGTTTTCGGTCGCAGACTTGACATACCCGATATGTATAAAAATAAATAGTCATGTTGATAAGATTATTAATTTTCTAGTGTATTCATGATTCATATTGGTTAGTGATATTGATAGTGAATGATAAAAAGAACTAGAAATGAAGCTAATGGCCGCCACACATAACGATATAACTGTGCAAGTCTGAGTTTGCCCAGTATACTGGGACGTGTGTGGGCAAATAACTGCGCAAACTTTGTTCCAATTTTCGATTCGAGGCTGGTGCAACCTCGCGTTTGCGCAAACGCACTTGAAAGTGTGTGTCGGCCATTATTAAGAATAAGAATAAGAATAATTTATTAAAACATAAAAGGTTGAGTATACAAAACAACTACATTTCATAAAAAGAGAAATTCTTAGCACTAATTACATCATTGTGTTAGGTTGAACTCTGATAACCAAGGAAAGATTTAACTTGTGTTATTGACCTTACTTTAAAACTCACAATAATGACGAATGTATGTATGAATTTCATTATTTTTTTATTAATTTTAATAATAAATATAACGCTTTTAAAAATTAAGCTTCCTTTGTATATTTTTAAGTATTAATATTACAACAAAACGCAACATTATCCTTGCGTTATAAATTAGGCTGTATATCCTCACTAGTCTTCGTTTAGAAACTAATAAAAACAACAAAAATTAAAAAATCAACTCACCATTCCCGCCCGCGCACGGATACATGTACATAACTGTCATTTTTATTTTTTTAATTGTTTTTTTTTTTGCGCCTAAAGCGCTTCGAACGTTCAGACAAGTTATAATGCCTTATTCACGATGACAAAGGCATTTTGCCGTAGTGGGGGGAGGTATTTGGCTAAGAGGGGTGAGGGGAAGCGGGTTATCAATACGTAGCGGTATTATCCGCGCTTATCAGCGTCCGCGACTTAGAAATGCCGAATCAGTATGACTGGAGAGATTTGAAGATAATTTTGCATAGTGGTTATTACTGTTTTTTTTTAACTACACTCAACACTCATATATACTCCTGACCATGGAAGAGAGAAGAAGTGGAAGTGACACGACCGCACGCGCCCTGTGGCAGTATTCAGATATAAGCATCGACATCAATGTTACACTTTATAAGACATTCAGTACAAAAAAATGTGTCCCACCTACTTGCGGTGCATGCACCACACATGAATCAGTTTGCTTCGTGACAGTGACAGTGCAGTACGCCTTATCGCATACGTTTAAAAGTAATAACTGAATGTTTCGCCGTCAAACCGAAAGCAAATCGTCTGAAGTTACAATATTTTAATAAAATACCAGGTAAGTGATGTAATATTGCAGTGTGCTTTTAAAATACGGGGGCACTTTATTTCTTTGACGTGTCTCGTCTATTGGTAGAATATAAGTCAATGGATATAAGCGTCTCGTTTCACAGCCGGCGTCTAACCAACTGCGCCAAGGAGGCTGTCTAAAGTATACATTATTTTACATCTGTCGACCACACGTACATTTGTCTCGGTGCGGGGATCGAACCCGTGACCACCACGGAGGCTGGCATTGCCTAGTTAGTTCACAGTTCATTGTCAGTTCGGTGCCCCTAGCCGGAACATTTTGCAGTATCGTAATATAATAGTAATAGTAACATTTTGTATGGGAATTTAAACAGCGCCATTGTGAGCGTATTTGGAACTAAAATTTCACGCGGGAAACGTTTACTTTACTATACAGATCTATGTTCAGCGGTGGTTCCTGTCGCTGAGAGAGAGAGATAGAAAGAAAGAGAGAGATAAATATACATTCTTGCATACATTTTATAGCTATTCATCGGGTATTTACGTTGATTAAAGTCTGAAGGACTTCAGAGCGATACGCGATATCAATGTTGCATCCATTTTTAAAATATTTTTCCTGTTAAGTCACATCGTAGTATGATAAATAATACTGTTATCTGTCTGTATGTGAATCACAGATTTATATACAAAATTATATCAATCCGTATTAGAAAATAAACACACTCCACAATCATACACGTGGTTTCAATTCCAACTTATAAACAACATATTAGTGGTAGGTCTCTCATATGTGAGAGGCCGCCTGGGTAGGTACCACCGCAATGTCTATTTCTCCAACAAACAGTAGTGTAAATGCACTGTTGTGTTCCGGTTTGAAGGACATTGCAGCCAGAGTAACTACTGGACATATTGAGACTTAACATCTTATGTCTCAGGATGGCCAAGCATTGCTTTGTAATTCATGGTGTTTGGTTTTGCTAATGTCCATGAGCGGTCGTATCGCTTACCATCAGGCGAATGGCATGCTCGTCTCGCCATTCAACACAATAAAAACTTGTCAGACACATTGAAGATGATATCTACCAAAGCAACCACGACCAAACTTCATAATTGCTGATCGTGTGATGCCTATGTTAGAGGCATGCGCGGATAAACTTTCAGCTTCTATAAATAATAGTTTAAAAAACTAAAATACACGCTTTAGTAAAAGACCCAACTAAAAAAGTAAAAATAATTGATAATGAGTGTAAGATTAGAAAATAAAATATTTTTATTTTTTTAGGTGGGTCTTTTGCTAAAGCTTGTATATTAGTTTTTTAAACTATTTTTGTTTTTTCACTAAGAAACTGCTACCTACGGCTATTTTATCAAAAGACGGCCGCTGCGCGCAAATTACTCAAGTTTTTTTCAATTTCAGAAGGTTCTGATTAAGATGTCACATACTTTATTGTATTGTCATCAGTCCTTGACAAGTATACAAAATTTCAAGTCAATCCGACGTTTTGAAGTGCTCGAAAATCGAGTTCGAAGATTCAATTATACACAGGCGAAGGTTAATAAAGCGTAACTGTTTCTCGGATTTACGCGAATTTGACATATTGACATTGACACAAACACTGTGACACATTGAAACAAAACTATTTTTTACGGATTTGGTTTAATTTTTACATTTCTTAGTCCCCGACGGACTGTCCGCCTCGGGACTACGAAACCTGTAAAGTAATCGAAACGTCGGGAAGTTAAAAAAATTAAAAACTTAAGCCAAATCCGCGATAAAAATTTTAAAAGTTTTAATCAATAATTTAAGGGTGTTAAATATAGGAATAACTATTTAAAAGTCATGTCGACACGTCTTTATGGTATAGTTATTTATTTAAAAAGTTTCTTTTACTTTTCTAAAAGCTTGAGCTACACGTTGGGCGACAAAACATTAACGGCCTTATTCATAGACAGTTTTAAACTCCATTTTAGTTACGGTATGTTTTCTCTTCTTCGCTCAAACTGAGTTCTAAAATCGTTCGAAAGGAAAACATTCGATAACTAAAATAGGTTTTAAAACTGTCTATAAATAAAGCAGTTATACTAAGAAATATCTGGTTTCGATATTATAACCATGATATAAATAATTTCTGATAATATTACGACTGGTTGCCTGAATTCAACGTTTTCATAACTCTTTGGTCTACCAAGCTAATGCTGTAGACTTCTTTATAATATTATCCTTCACCGCTATAACAAATAATATATTTTTTATATGAAGCAGTAAAATTATACTGCTTCGATGTAATACGTAAAACGAAACGTTCTTGCAGGTGTTGCCCACTTTGAATATTACTTAATCAGAGATATTTATGCTGGCGGCACTGTCTGTATTACTAAAATTATTTACCTTGGTATCATTGTTTCTCTTATTGTCAAAACTGACGTTCATAGATGGTCACATTTTTACATACAGAAGGAGAGTGGAGAGTTATACAGATTATTTTATTCCTAATTAAAAATATATAGCGAAAACCTTCTGGATATAAGTCAGACTAAAATTTATGTTTCAATATTCGTAATCCAGTGAAATCTTAAATATGTATTAATGCGAATAACACCAAAAAAAATGGTTAATATATTTTTGAACTGCTCAAAAGACCAGTTTCCAGCCACGTTTTTCCTGTTGAATTAATACATAAAAAAGAATTGTAAAGCTTATATCATTTTATTGCCATTTTTGTGAGAATTTTCTGTATACTGTGTAAATAAAATAATATATTTTTCAAACCCACCACCCATTCTAGAAAAATCCTTACCATCGTAATATTTGAAAAAGGGGTAGTATTCGAGCTCCGGATAGAGTAGGGGTCGGAATGGCGTCACAGGGAAGTACGCGTGCGGGTACAGACTCGCTACTGTCAAATCCATCCTCAAATATCTTTCCAATCCTTCGATTTTTCTCGAAAATATATCAATCGTTTATCGGTACAGGGCCGTCGCCTTTTAGTACAGCGATATTTCTATAATATCAATGATATTTTATCAATAGATATGTAATCTGTCAATTCAACGCGGCAAATTCAAATCAGTATACCAATATCAATTGCGCACGACATTCCATTTTTAAATGACATCGGTCACACAGATGTCAACCGGTGCAGTTCCAATTTCAAATTAGCATTCACCTGCGTCCATAGACAATTTCATTTGTCTTCTCAAGCAGTTTTGTCCGTTGTAATTTTCTATGACGCAAGCGTCGGAGTTAGTGCAAATAACACATCCCCATAATTCTAATATAAACAAACATATGACTTTCCATTGTCCTCTTATCTCTTACTAAATATAGATACCTCATGACGGATCGAAAAACAGTCTGTATTTAAACGACCAGAGACAAAAGTTGTATCTTTTTAATACTGAAACTGGCACTTTTGTTAGGGAATCACACGCGATTCTTGTACGGCGGAGAGCGCAGCAAAATCTGCACAGACAAATCGTTCCTTCTGAATGCACCTTTCTACTCTTGGAAGTACGGGCGCGCATAAAGAATGGCATAAGTAGGCTTTTTACTACTCGGCGATAGCAGAAAAACAACACTTCTTATTTATTAAAAACAGTTCGGCACTTTTAAACAGCAGCTATTAGTTTTTCGCTCTAAAAATAGTTCGTTAATGTCTTAAATTGTCCAGGGCACTACAGTTAATTTCTCACTTGAAGATGCCTTGCTTCATAATAAAGAAATTTGAACGGTACGATCGACGTCCCATGATGAAAACATCGAATTCAAGCGGATATGTGCATGTGTAACGATTCTTGCGTAAACTGTTTAATTCACTTGAATTTCACACGCATCACTTTATTTTTTATTTAATCAAAAGAAAGCGAAAAGCGAACGCACTTCGTGAAAACTGAGAGAACAATGCACGATGCCACCTCGATAGGATTTAACAAAACGTTATAACGTAAACATAAACGTTATCAGCCTATTTGCTATTTACACATATTATGATTGCCAGTGTCAACACTGATTCAAATATAGAACGCGAATGTTAGATATTTAAAAATTTACGAACACAATTTGTATTTTCAAACTTCAATTTTAGAACACGACATTCCAAGTTCCGACACACTTAAAAATCGAACATCATTTCAAATCCAATTGTCATTCGAGTTTCAAAACCTGATTCTTTACATTTTTTTACACTTGAACAAACATCCAATTCAAATTTCGAGCACGAAAGAATCCGACGCGTTCAAAAACGCGACTGAATTTTTACTATTCAAAACATTTTGTTTTTATTTTTTACTTGTTAGATAATCGTACGGCGCCGTCCATGGCGAGCGCGCGCGAACTTCGAATGTGACTAATCGGTGTGTTTTTTTTAGTGATTGTGACGTCAATCAGGTCAAGTTAGCGTACTGATAACGAAATCAGGCGATATCCGTGTAAACTGTTACATGTACAACACGAATTATATTAGGCACGTTCCGAACTTCGACGATGATATGTATTATTGAAGATGAAATGCATTTTTTATATCGAATTTTTAATCAGCACTTTTAAATACACATGTAATAGCTTAGTCATTAAAAAGAGCACATTTTTGGTGTGAATATGTCTTTTTTCGAATCAATCTCTTTTTGCACACACGTTTTGCCTGGTCATTTAAAAGAACTGTGATACGTATTAATCGATATCTAGCCAAGTCTTTGTCAAACGATCACGCACGCATGGAAAATATTGGTATAGATGTCGACCCTTCAAAGATACCTCCCATATACTTTGCCATTCATCTATTAGTTATACAGGGTATATCAAGACTGCGACCGAAAACGAAGCCAGGTGGTAGTATTAGTGACTTCAGACACAATGCAACTAAATATTCCGCAAAATAAGTCGTCATTTTTCTTGTTATTTTTTTTACTTATCGAAGTTTTTGGGTGATAAATACATATTTCTTCCAAAATAATGATGTACATCTTTTTATTTTTAAAGACGCAATGAGACGTAAGGGTTTAAATTACTATTTTCGCAAAAACTGAGGATTTACCACCTAAAAATATTTTATTTATTTATTTATTAAGCTTCATATACAAAAGTATACAAGGCGGACTTAATGCCAGTGGCATTATCTCCCAGTCGACCTTTAGGTGATGTAGAGATGAGCTGAAGTAGGTGTATGAATACTTAAACATAAGGAGAAAGAAAAAAAGAAAATATATGTACAAGTAGATAAATAAGATATTATATATACAATTACATAAATGAAAATAAATATATATATAAATTTACATTTATATGCATACATATATACAGATGTATATATAAATATATATATAATATATATACGAATATACAAGAAACTATTGAGAGGATTCTGCAACTTCTTTGAGCAGCATTTCACGGACCTTCATTTTAAATCTAAAATATTGATTTTTAAAAAAAAATAAAAAATAATCTATTGCTTATTTTGCGAAATTTTTAGTTGCTTTGTGTCTATAGCCACTAAAACTATCACCCGGCTTCGTTTTCGGTCGCGGTCTTGATATACCTGGTATACAACTGAGAGCGGCTTAAATAATATTTCTACTTTTAAAAGTTCACGTGAATTTAAGAAGGCCAGCGTGGTGGAATTTACTAACCCCATATCAATCGTACTCTCGTGTGTAGAGGAGGCCTGTGTCCTGCAGTGGGATGTATATGGGGTAAGATTGAAATCTAATGTATGTACATAAGAATATAGAAAAATGTAAAAAGTTAAGCGATATTCATGACAAAAATACTAGAAATAGAAATAATCTAGTTAGTCATAAGACCAGGTTTTCTAGAGCGTTTCACTAAGAATATAGGTCAGATGGGTTTCAAGATATTAGTCTTGAATATGCATTTTTCAAAGTCAAAGTCAAAATATTATTTATTCAAGTAGTCTTAGTTTAAGATCTTGAATGGTCTTATTTCAAATAATTTTCTGACAACAACCTGCACAATTTCAGACTTGAATATGCGTTTTTCAAGATATTAAAATGTACGGTTTTAAAAAAAATATTTACCTACATGAATAATAACATTTTGGCTCGTGACTAAATTAGTACAAATTACTGCATCATGGATACATTTATTTTTACATTTTTGAAATGACTGTGCGTTTTTATTAGGACAATGATAAGCGCAGTTAAGGTCTTCTCTTAGGTAAAGGCCTTACAGATATTTGGAGCATAATTTACTAATTAAACACATTTGCTCGAATATTTTTTTTGTTTCTGTAAGCTATAGGTATTTGTTTCGGTATACGAATTTAAAAAAATTATGATTTTTTTTTACCGTAAACCAAAAGAAAATTGCCACGTGACATTTTTTTTCTTATACCCTATTTTAAAAATTGGAAAAATGACATTTTTGTATAATATAATGTTTCCAATGGGAAATTAAAAAATGGATTAAATATCTTTAAATGTATGTATGTTTATTTATTACCACGATAATAACACTAATTCTCATGTCAAATATTATAAAGCTTTTTTATTGCCTTTGCAGGCAGATGAGCTTGCGGCCACAGAATACTAAGTAGTTAGTATTCTTGTAAAGTGACATAATAGCTCGTTGGAGCAATGGATGCATGGTAGTTAGTTGTAGTTGAGCTGCAGCAGAATCAGAATCCAGTTGAAGTGCAAAGATTTATTCTTGATTAACACGTAATGCTAATGTGTAGCGGCCCTTCGATGGTTAGCGGTCACCGCTGCTCATGGAGCTTGGAAATGCCAAGTATAGTAATAATATTAAAACTTGAAGTTTCTAGATTGGTCGTATATCATGAAATTCTATATAGAGATAATAGTCGAAAGATATTCGTATCGTCTATACTCTATACTGAGCATAAGACAACAACCGAAACACCATTGATGAGGGTTAGGCCACAACACTGGCCTAACCCTGCCTATTATCAGCACTGCACTTACATCAAATGCATTGTAGCGATATAATAAAAAAAATATTCCAAATAAAACATTATCATTGAAGTTATTATTACTCGTAATCACTGGGGCTTAGTGTAAGCACATAACGACTGTGCTCTTATCAGTGTGTGCGTTGTAACGCCGTAATGATAATAACGAGCGTTCAACGATGATACTTTGTACTGTCTTTAGTTATACACCTGGGTTTGGTTGAAAAAAATGCACCCAGACAACGGCAACACTTAGACTAAGTTTAACAAAAAAAAAATTTTTTTTTGTTGTAGTATTTTAAATTTAAGTTGGTGTTTTGTAGGATAAAAAGTGACTACAAAACACTATAATTACTAGACGGTAAATGTAGTGTGTATTTGATAGAAACAGTAAATAATATTTTACCGGAATATCTGTTTTATTCTTTATTGAATTTCACAATAGAATAGCTGTCTGAGTTTTTTTATACACTAGGTCTGGCAAACGAGCAAGCAGGTCACCTAATGGTAAGTGATCACTGAACATGAACCACAACGCTGGATCATAGATTAATGTAATCTGTATTTCGATAGACATTTTCCAGTATCATATACGGTTTACTGGTGGTAGGTCTCTCATATGTGAGAGGCCGCCTGGGTAGGTACCACCGCAATGTCTATTTCTCCAACAGCAGTGTAAATGCACTGTTGTGTTCCTGTTTGAAGGACATTGTAGCCAGAGTAATTACTGGACATAATGACACTTAACATCTTATGTCTCAGGATGACGGCCGCAGTGGAATACGAAGCATTGCTTCGTAATTCATGGTGTTTGGTTTTGCTACTGCTCACGAGCGGTCATATCGCTTACCATCAGGCGAATAGCATGCTCGTCTCGCCATTCATTGCAATAAAAACAAGGTGGTTGCTATTCGAGCGAATACTATATCTTACCTTCAAGCTACATACATATATAATTTTAGCTGTATATTATAAGACAATTATAAAACGTCACAAGATAACAATAATGCTAACCAAACACTGCTGTTTGCACATTAACTACAGTTTAAACTTTAATTGCGCCGTTCAGTTTCAATTATAACTATGACTTTTCTATTTTACGTGTGAAAGCAATTTCACGTACTTGCTACTAGTTACGTTTTAAAAACCGGCTGCTTGTGTACACAGCTCTGCGCAATTTGCTTAAATTGATAACTTTTAACCACTCTGAATCTTTTATTGCTAATAAAAATGGCGCCCAACGTGCAGTATTTTAACGGTGAAGGAAAACATCGGGAGAAAGCCTGTGATTTGTAAGAATTTCTATGGTATGTAAAATGAATGGCGAGACGAGCATGCCATTCGCCTGATGGTAAGCGATACAACCGCTCATGGACAGCAGCAAAACCAAACGATACCATGAATTACAGAGCAATGTTTGGCATTCCACTGCGCTTGACATCCTGAAACATAAGATGTTAATGATTTCTTAGATTTACGCGAACGTTACACACTGAAATGAAACTAATTTTTACGGATTTTATCGCGATTTGGTTTAATTTTTACATTTTTTAACTTCCAGACGTTTCGATTGCTTTATAGCTTTCGTGGTCACGGGGCGGACTGCGGTATTAGTCATCCGCTCAGTGACTGTTACAATTTACTAACCTTAATTTACAATTAATCAATTAAAATTTATTTAAAAAAGCTAATTGGTTTTTGGGATCCGATCTATGCAGAAGGAGCTCACTGTGTCATGAGGTCTGGCAGTTGTTAAAAATTAGTTTTATTTCAATAAGATGTTAAGTCTCAATATGTCCAGTAGTTACTCTGGCTTCAATGCCCTTAAAACCGGAACACAACAGTGCATTTACACTGCTTATAGGCGGGAGAAATAAACATTGTACAATTCTTCACGCATACGTAACAAAATATACGTGAATTCTTATCTCATTGTAATATTTCATTTATCGCTTAAGGAAAATTATTGCAAAATTCATTGAGTTTTCCAATCCGATGCCTTTGAAAAGCCTTATCATGGTTATTGAGTATTTTTTTTATCCAATTATCGTGATAAAAAGTGGCGTGTTCATACCTATTTTGAAAGTATATCTTATTATTCTTAGGGCAATATTTACATACATGTATATTATCTTTTTATGTAATTAATCTTATACCTATTGTATCAGCCCATATACGTCCCACTGCAGGGCACGGGCCTCCTCTACAATGGAGAGTACGATTGAGAGAGGTTAGTACACTCCACCACGCTGGCCTAGTGCAAGGACTTTACATACCATAGAAATTATTCCAAAGCGCTATGGTATGCAGGTTTCCTCACGATGTTTTCCTTCACCGTTATATTGCGTGGTGATAGACTACAAATACACACATGACTCCGAAAAGTCAGAGGTGTGCCATGGGATTCGAAGAGATTTAATTAATATACCTTGCAAATAAAGATATTAAAACCTTTCTGGGACGTCCTCTGGCCGGATGGCGGGACGACTTGCACAAGAGGGCCGGCAGCGACTGGATGCGTGAAGCAGCAGACCGGGCTCTGTGGCGTACCTTGGGAGAGGCTTATGTCCAGCAGTGGACTGCAACGGGCTGATGATGATGATGATGAAACCTCCCTAAATGTTGTAATTGATGACAAAATTCCATCCCTATAAGGATTGGCCCTAATATTGGGGTGCTTTTTTCAAGTGAATCAGTTTTGATTGCTTGAAAATCGAGTTTAAAAATTCCGTTACAGTCGAAAATAATATGCATGGAATGGTGCGGCATCGCAGTTGCCTTTTGTTAAGCAACATTGTGTAACGATTTTATCAATTGTTACCACGTGTTAGACAGCATTACTTTACATATGCTAACAATAAATAACACGTTTTGATAGCCTCCGTCGCGCAGTTAGTTAGACGCCGAGTGAAACGAGAGGCCACGGGTTCGACTCCCGCACCGAGACAAATGTTTGCGTGAACCACAGGTATTTGTTTCGGGTCTGGGTGTTTGTGAGACTGAAAAGTATCTCGTAGTTTCTGATACACAACACAAGACTCGATGTTAGTGTGGGGTCAGGACTATGTATGTGACTGTTGGGTGTATTTATTTCTTTGTTTCATCACAGGTTCCTTAGTGACCTTTGAAATTCCTCAACAGTATTTGCGGTGTGGATGCAGTTTTAAATAAGCCAGGTGTTACAAATATCCAGTCACGCTTCTTGCCAAGTCATTATAAGCATATACTTGTAAAATCTACAATTTTTATCAATACACGTGCCCGAGATAAATCAATAGCTGATATTAAACAATTCAATAATAGATTAATAATATAATGGGGTCTTAGATTTACGCGAATGTTACACATTGAAATAAAACTATTTTTTACGGATTTTATCGCGATTTGGTTTAATTTTTACATTTTTTATCTTCCTGGCTTTTCGATTGCGACGACGGTATGCAGGTTTCCTCACGATGTTTTCCTTCACCGTTAAAGTGAGTGGTGATTGACTATCAATACACACATAACGAAAAGTCAGAGGTATGCGCCCTGGGGTTTGAACCCGCGACCACCGTGAACATGTAGGCACCCGCGTCTGGTCCGTTACCAACAGGCCACCACGCACTTATAGTATATGAACATAGTATTTGACAGCCTCTTGGCGCAGTTGGTTAGACGCCTGTTGAACGACAGGCCGCGCGTTCGATCCCCGCACAGTGACAAATGTTTGCGAGGTCCGCAGATATTTGTCTCGAGTCTGGGTGTTTGTGAGACCGAAAATTCTCTCATAGTTATACATACACGACACAAGACTTAATTGATCTTAATGTGGGGTCGGGACTATGTATGTGACTGTTGGGTGTATTTATTTATGAACACATCTTATATACCTCTTCGTAACGTATTCAAATAGTACTCGTAATTATAATAAAACGTCTATTTAGTCCATGTCATAATATAATGAAACGAGCTCTGCATATCTTAAGATAATGTAAATGATTTTAATTATAGACTATTACGTCACCAAATCAAATATAGACTTCCTTTATTGTACATACATAAACTCACGCCTTTTTCCCAGAAAGGTCTCTCATATGTGAGTTCGCCTGGATAGTTAAAACCGCAATGTCTATTTCTCCAACAAACAGCAGTGTAAATGCACTGTTGTGTTCCGGTTTGAAGGACATTGTAGCCAGAGTAACTACTGGACATAATGAGACTTAATATCTTATGTCTCAGGATGGCGAGCGCAGTGGAATGCCAAGCATTTTTTAATTCATGGTGTTGTTTAATTTTGCTACTGTCCATGAGCGGTCGTATCGCTTACCATCAGGCGAATGGCATGCTCGTCTCGCCATTCATTGTAAAAAACGTTTAAATAAAGATGGTTCATGGTAAAAGCTTAAAAACTAATCCGATGTACTCAGACAGTTTGCAGAGCGAAGTCTGAGGTTCAAATACCGGTTATAACCGGACACATTCGGATATATTGCGAACGTAGCGTCTGGCAGAGATAAAAACGCTTTTGTAAATAGTGATCTGGCTAATTTGTTAGATAGCATGTGACTAAATTTAAATATGATGACATATTTTGATACGCTTTCATGACGTGCGAACCCGATTTTTATAAAATTTTCCACATACGGGAAATTTTACAGAAAGTGACTTTTCATGGTGTGACAGGGGGTGATCCTATTGCCACATACAGGGTATATCAAGACTGCGACCGAAAACGAAGCCAGGTGGTAGTATTAGTGACTTCAGACACAAAACAAGTAAAAATTTCGCAAAAAAAAATCGACAACTTTTTTTTGGAATTTTTTACTTATCATCGTATTTGGGTGATATATACATAGTTTTCCTAAAATAAACATGTACACCTCTTTATTTTTAAACACGCAATGGTACGTAAGGGTTTAAATTAGTTTATACGCAAATACTAGGTATTTACCACCCAAACACGATGATTTTTAAAAACTTCTAAAAAATATCTGTCACTGTTTTGGCGAAATTTTTAATTGCATCGTGTTTGTAACTACTAAAACTACCACCTGGCTTCGTTTTCGGTCGCAGTCTTGATATACCCGGTATGAATAAATACATAACTTGGTTTTACTCAGTTCATTTATTGGTACGTCAGACATAAATTATTCATTTTAAGAAAATATTAGCGATGTCATCGAGTTTATGTTTCAATATTAAAATTGTTATTTTGTATTACCTTTAGTAGGTAGTTGTCTCATATGTGAGAGGCCGCCTGGGTAGGTACCACCGTAATGTCTATTTCTCCAAACAGCAGTGTAAATGCACTGTTGTGTTACGGTTTGAAGGACATTGTAGCCAGAGTAACTACTAGACATATCGAGACTTCACATCTTATGTCTCAGGATGGCGAGCGCAGGGCAATGCCATGGTGTTGTTTGGTTTTGCTACTGTCCATGAGCGGTCGTATCGTTTACCATCAGGCGGATGGCATGTCCGTCTCGCCATTCACCGCAATAAAAAAAAAATACAGTTTTGATACAAATCGTTTGGCAAAAAATAAGTGCCATTCCAAACTATTCACGTATGTTATAGCGACGTGGTTCTAAACTTTGCGATGCGACGGAACAACACAGATTGTAGTGACAGCCTCCGTGGCGCAGTTGGTTAGACGCCGGCTGTGCAACCAGAGGCCGCGGGTTCGATACCCGCACCGAGACAAATATTTGTGGGCACAAGTATTTGGTCTCGGGTCTGGGGGTTTGTTAGTGTTCAAAATTACGTATATAGAGTCTTATTGATTTATTCATAGACAGTTTTAAAACTTATTTTAGTTATCGAACGTTTTGTCTCTTTCGAACGACTTTCGAATTCAGTTTGAGCGAAGAAGACAAAACATTCGATAACTAAAATATGTTTTCAAACTGTCAATTAAAAAATAACTTCAACTTCCTGGCTTGAAATTCCCGGATCGTAGTAAAGACTACATGGGTAGCTTAAAACCCGCACTAGTAAACAGCCTGGTAGTGCGAAGACTACACGAGCGTCCACCCTGGTAGTGAAAAGACTACAAAGACTACGACGTACCTTCGTTCATCGCCATGTCCATGAGCTGCAGGTCTTCATCGTTGAGTATGGACTGTAGGAATCCGTCCTGGTTGGGCGGCGGGGCCATCTCAGCCGTCGAGTTCTGCTGTGGGAGAAGAATAAACATTATTCTTATCCTTTTCTTATATCCATCCAAAGGTTGTCTGTAAGAAATCGCCTAGGGCTATAAGACCGCCAACTGTACTCTTTATTTATATCTGTGAAATATTGTATGCGTTTTGTTTTTTCTGTGTGTGCAGTAAAGAATAAATAAATAAATAAATAAATTATTATTGTACTGGTCATATCGTGTTTCATTTATGGTAGCTTGTAACAGTTTTTTGACCCGCCTGGTTTAGAATTTTAGCGCTCCCTCGTATGGTATTCTTCGGTGAAATCTTCACACATTTGGGGATGAGACTATGATCACGGCATCTCTTCAAGAAATTCAAGTATATATTTCTTGCGCGCTTAGTTTTCAAATTCTCCAACCGGCGTATTTTATTTGCAATTTGCAGTCCGTACTGGTTCGCATAGTAGTTTCTTAGATTTGCGCGAATGTCACACATTGAAATAAAACTAATTTTTACAGAAATCGCGATAAAATCCGTAAAAATTATTATAGTACTCTACTGTATCAGCTCATATACGTCCCTCTGCAGGGCACGAGCCTCCTCTACAATATAGAGTACGATTGAGAGGGGTTAGGCCATATTTACCACAGATTTGACAGCCTCATTGGCGCAGTTGGTTAGACGCCGTTATAGAATTAGAGGCTGTGGGTTTGATTCCCGCACCGAAACAAATATTTCTGTGATCCACAGGTATTTGTTTCGGGTCTGCGTGTTTGTGAGACCGAAAAGTCATGTTGTTTGTGACATATATGACACTTAGGGCCTCGCTCACCATCTTCAAGTAAACCGTTGATTAGACTAGTCATCAGTTAAAGTCACCCGTAACATCACGTGTCGATTTCACGATGCTCCAGTAACACTAATCCTATGATTACACTAATCAGTACTTTACTGGCTACATCATCTGCCAATTAGCGTATTTACTTGATGGTTAGACTATGTTAGTTTGGGGACAGGACTGTATGTGTTGGGTGTATACCGGGTATATCAAGACTGCGACCGAAAACGAAGTCAGGTGGTAGTTTTAGTTACAAACAAGATGCAAATAAAGATTTCGCCAAAACAGTGACAGATATTTTTTAGATCTTTTTTAAAATCATCGTGTTTGGGTGGTAAATACGTAGTTTTTGCAAAAATACTAATTTAAACCCTTACGTACCATTGCGTGTTTAGTAAAAAAGAGGTGTACATTATTATTTTAGGAAAACTATGTATATACCACCTAAATAAGACAATAAGTAAAAAATTACAAAAAAAAAAATGTTGCCGATTTTTTTTTGCGAAATTTTTACTTGTATTGTTTCTGAAGTCACTAATATTACCACCTGGTTTCGTTTTCGGTCGCGGTCTTAAGATACCCAGTATATTCTATTAGTAAGAAGTGATGAGTACCTGATAGTAGATGCTGTCGTGCTGTTGAGGGTGATGAGCTGACTCCACTTTATACGCGCCTTCAAGCGGAGCTGCTGCACCTGGGAATAAACGAGAACAGAATTACATAACACACATAAACTCACGCCTTTATCCCAGAGGCGCCACCAGGACACCCACATTTCGCCTTGTATGTTCCGTCCCATGATGTGATAGGCGGCCTATCGCCATATCGGGCACAAGTTCCTGACTCCGGGCTGATAATGAATAGAATCCAATATCACTTAGTCCTACCCGGGATTCGAACCCGAGACCTCAGCTTTGTAATCGTACCGTAATACAACTACGCCACCGAGGCAGTCAATACAGAGAATTGATCATGAAAACTGATGGATGGAAAGTTCAAATGCTAATGGAACATACAAGGTACTGAGTATAAACAAGACACAATGTTAAATAATGAATAACTTAAGAAAATGATTTGTTAGGTCCTTCGCATAAGAATTTGCCTATGTAGGTACCACCGATTTGTCTATTTATACAACCAAAAGTCACATACATAGTCCTGACCCCACACTAAGATCGAGTCTTGTGTCGTATCAGAAACTACGAGAGACTTTTCGGTCCCACAAACACCCAGACCCGAAACAAATACTTGTGGTTCACACAAACATTTGTTTCGGTGCGGGGATCGAACCCGCGGCCTCTCGTTTCACAGCCGGCGTCTAACCAACCGCGCCACGGAGACTGACATTTCTGTCCTAAAAAGCGGAAAATATTAATTATAAGTTTTTTTAATTAGATCTTTTTTTCGTTAGCAAAAAATGGGATGGTTTGTTTGAAATTACTCACCATAAGCATCGGGGTGCTTCTCCGCCACTGGCGGGGCGGGGGCGTGCGGGGCATGGTAGTTGGGGGCGAAGCCTCCCGCGGCGCCATGGGCACTGTGGAGGGATAATAAAGTTAGTGGAGGTTCCATGTCTGATAACAATTTTATTAAAAAATAATCTCCATTACACCGCCAAAATTGAAATAAATAATTTAAAAATGTCTGACGCGCCCATAAGCTAACAGTAAGTAAAAACAAGTTGGATATATTTAAGCTTCAATAGGAATGCGACTAACAAGGACATTGTAGCCAGAGTAACTACTGGACATATTGAGACTTAACATCTTATGTCTCAGGATGACGAACGCAGTGGAATTGCCAAGCATTGCGTTGTAATTCATGGTGTTTGCTCATGCTACTGTCCATGAGCGGTCGTATCGCTTACCATCAGGCGAATGACATGCTCGCCTAACCATTCATTGCTATAAAACACACTTTTATTTTTAAAGTCGCAACCCACGCGTCCGGTTTCAAATTACTATTTTAGCAAAAATTATGTATTTCATCATCATCAGCCCGTTGCAGTCCACTGCTGGACATAGGCGTCTCCCAAGGTACGCCACAGAGCCCGGTCTGCTGCTTTACGCATCCAGTCGCTGCCCTCTTGTGCAAGTCGTCCCGCCATCTGGCCAGAGAACGTATATATTTACCACCCAAAAATGACGATACTTAAAATACATACATAAACTCACGCCTTTATCCCAGAAGGGGTAAGCAGACGCGCCACCAGGACACCCACATTTCACCATTTTTATGTTTCGTCCCATAATGTGATAGGGGGCGAACCTATCGCCATATCGGGCACAAATCCTGACCCCGGGCTGATAATGAATAGACAAACTCAATATATTTGCCCGACCCGGGAATCCGAGACCTCAGCTTTGCAGTCGTACTGTAGTAAAACTACGCCACCGAGGCAGTCTGGCTGAAAGAAAGAGAGGTATTAACCTGATGTTATGCGGGTGCTGATGCTGATGCTGGTGGTGGTGGTGATAGTGCTGGTACTGCTCCGGCGGCGGCGGGATGGTCAGCAGCGAAGCGAGGTCCTGCCAGCGTTGCTCCACCGACATCGATCGCATTAGCGACTGTAATGGAGAGAAAAGACTCATTATCGTTATGTTTCAGATCAAATATACATAAATTGATTGTTGACAGCCTCCGTGGCGCAGTTGGTTAGACGCCGCCTGTGAAACGAGAGGCCGCGGGTTCGATCCCCGCACCGAAACAAATATTTGTGTGATCCACAGGTATTTGTATCGGGTCTGGGTGTTTGTGAGACCGAAAAGTCTCTCGTAGTTCCTGATACCCACGACACAAGACTCGATCTTAGTGTGGGGTCAGGACTATGTATGTGACTGTTGGGTGTATTTATTTATTTATTTAATTTATATATAATGAGCAAGTATGTTCGTTTTAGGAAACGAATTTAATCCTTATTTAAATTAGGTATGAAATTATTCAATGGAAAATTTAGGGCCAAGTTATAAGTCAAATAAATAAATACACCCAACAGTCACATGACAGTCCTGACCCCACACTATGATCGAGTCTTGTGTCGTGAGTATCAGAAACTACGAGAGACTTTTCGGTCTCACAAACACTCAGACCCAAAACAAATACCTGGGGATCACACAAAGATTTGTTTCGGTGCGGGGATCGCACCCGCGGCCTCTCGTTTCGCAGCCGGCGTCTAACCAACTGCGCCACGAAGGCTATCTAGTTATAATATAGTTTGACTGTTTATAAAATTATAGAATTTAACAGTTTTATAAATACAACGGTAATTTGTTAATTGGTCGTGTTATGTTTTATTAAACGAATAAATTGTAATTCAATTTTAAATCAGATTTTAGTATAATAAATTAAAAAAATAAATCAATACAACGAAATTAATTATTTAATTAAAGATCTCATTAAAAGGTTACGTCGTACGGAAATTTAGTACCGCTACTCGCCACTAGGTGATAATATTTGAAGTAATTGATCAATAGATGGCATTAGTGTAAATTTAATAAGATAAGGGAGCATCCATAAATTATGTGACCTAAGTTCATTCCCCTGACTTTCGGTATAATTTTTTGGGAGACTCACGTGAAAAATTAAAAGATCTTCTTCTCGAAATGAATGTTTTTAATATCCGTTAAATTTTTGCAGTCTTCAAAATGTTTAAATTGTTTTGTGCATGTACTTCAAAAAATATGACATTTTTAAGTATTTATTCGAAATAATGTGAAGAATAGAAGAAGTAGCGTGAAGGCCTGTTGATAACAAACCGGACGCCAAATTCCGCGACGGTGGTCGCGGGTTCAAATCCCAGAGTACACCTTGGACTTTTCGGAGTCATGTGAGTATTGATAGTCAATCGCCACGCACTTTCAAGGAAAACATAGTGAGGAAACCAGCCTTGACAGCCTCCGTGGCGCAGTTGGTTAGACGCCGCCTGTGAAACGTGTGGCCGCGGGTTCGATCCCCGCACCGAAACAAATATTTGTGTGATCCACAGGTATTTGTTTCGGGTCTGGGTGTTTGTGAGACCAAAAAGTCTCTCGTAGTTTCTGATACCCACGACACAAGACTCGATCTTAGTGTGGGGTCAGGACTATGTATGTGACTGTTGGGTGTATTTATTTATTTATTTATTTAAACCTGCATAACATAGTGTTCTATACAAGATTCTAAATGTTAAGTCCGCCAGCACTATGAATAAGAAAATAATTTATTGAATCTATTAAAATGTTCAACATTATTTAGATTCAGTCATTTTTTGAACTACCATCCGGTTCGGAAAGCGGTTTTCACTAGAGAAGAACGGGCAAGAAACTCTAGTGTTGCTCTTTTCAAAACCAGTTTACAATGTAGTGATTATTACAGAAATTACAAGTTAGTTTAAATCAAAGCAGTTCATTAATAGTTGGTTATAATTTGCAAGTAAGATATATTTTAATACGAATATGTTTACGTTATATTTAATATGGCTGAGAGAACAAGGCCAGCGTGGTGGACTAGACCCTCAATGGAACCCTCGATTGTCGAGATCCGTAATTAGCAATTAACGTTTATTTTTTCAATTGAATTTTCCTTTGTTTTACTGGATATGTATTTACAGAAAATGGCGCCAATAATCCCACACATAAATATAATTTCAAACCATAAATAAAATTTACATAAATATTTCCAGCAATAATCTTAAAACCGTTATTCCGTTTGCCATAGACAAACAAAGCAGATGAAAGTCGCCATATTTGCGATGGATTTCGCGCCAAAGATCGAAAGCGGGCATAGACAACGATCGTCTGTGAACTGACGTTCGATTTTTGAAAATCATCGCCGATTTAACAAGTCATCGACATTAGAAATTGGTTGAAAAACGCGGTAGCTACTTGAAATTTCACGATACAGTATTAAGTTGCTAAAAAACTTTAGAATTAAGTTTTTATTAAGTGAATATTATTTTACACCTTTAACTTTACAATATTTGCTTGGTCTTTAGCGCATATTCTGTAAAACTACACGTCATAGGTTTGATTCCCAGTTTGCATTTTACTTTGTTTAATGATGTTTCCAAAATGTTATATCGGTTACTCGATACTAGAATTTAATGTGCTTCGTTACAAACCTAGCCTAGTGAGTGTTGGCAAACCTTACATACAGAAATTCTTGTAGACATATCTATGAATTCTTTGATGTACAAGTTTCCTCGAAACATTTTCCTTCGCCGTTATAGTGCGTGCTGACTATCAACACAGACATGACTCGTAAAGTCGGAGGTGTGCACTGGGATTTGAGCCCGCGACCACCGTGACTATGTTGGCAGTCGCTTTCGGCCCGTTACCAACAGGCCACCACGCACAAACATGTACGGGATCATATTCCCACAATTATGAAGGTCACAACTAACGTGACAAAACTAGGTGGACGATACGAGATCACCTACATTAAATCGCTTAAAAAAAGCATAAACCGTTCTTACAGCCAAACATTGCGGTGAAACTGGCCGGTGGGACGGCAAACAAAAACTCCACTTGTCTATGGTCATGCGCTCGTCTGTGCTATTTGTCAACCGTGTTTGTATGTGGTGTTTGCGCACCGGCACGCGCAACGGTGGCTGCTTTAAAAAGTTAGTGTTCTAAATTCGAATTATTTGAATTTGGAATGGATAGAATGTAGTGACGTTCTAAATTTGAATTTAGAATGGGCAGAAGTAGGTACGTAGATTGTAATGGCGGTGACGAATTTATGTTGTTATGTTTTTTATCTTAATCGGAAATTTCCCACTCTGTCTCTCTTCAGCCAGCAAATCTACTGTTCAATATAGCCCTCCCCAACTATTTTTGTCCAGAGACCTGGGAGCCGCCTGACTCCAGGAGTTTCCTACACAGTTAGATTGTCTAACTTTTTGTAAGTCAAACACTTAATTTACCCATACTAGCAGGTCAGAAATGTTTCTGGCTGATAGCGTAATATATTTTTAAAATTAATCAATAAAATGCCAATTGCCTCTCTTGATAACTTCATTAGCTCTTTGATTAAAGCGATATACGCAGAAAACTCACTCAAATTAGATAGCCCGAATTAAGCATCGAACCCAGAACCCCACGGAACGTACCAACAACCACTAGACATGCCTCGTACTACAAGCCGTAATACTTATCAACTGGACACTTGACAACACTTTCTCCACGCTTCAACTAACGGACTTTTATAAAACGTACGTTAAAATTTTAACCGCTTTTATAAGTGGTTAAGTTCCGGGTTAAGATTTTTTAACATACATACATACAGTACACCCACATTTCGCCTTGTATGTTCCGTCCCACGATGTGATAGGGGGCGAGTCTATCGCCATATCGGGCACAAATTCCTGACTCCGGACTAATAATGAATAGAAAAATCCAAAATTACTTTGCCCGACCCGGGATTCGAACCCGAGACCTCAGCGTTGTAATCCTACCATGGTACAACTACGCCACCGAGGCAGTCTTTTTAGACTAATATAGTATATTTCAAGTACAAGTATTTCTATGTAAAGTATTATACTAGCGGTAGGCTCGCCCCCTATCACATCGTGGGACGAAACACATGAGGATAGTCAATCACCACGCACTATAACGGTGAAGGAAATCATCGTGAGGAAACCTGCATACCGTGGCGATTTTGAAAAATGTCTACGGTATGTAAAGTCCGCCAACACGCACTAGGCCAGCGTGGTGGACTATTGGCCGAGATTAATAAACGATCTTGATGTTTATCTAAAGATCGATCGTGAAAATAGACCAATGAGCTCAAGGTATTGTCGACGCGCTCACATTTGATGTGTTCTGATTGGTCTATTTTCCGGATCGATCCTTAGATAGGGATTGGGATCGCTTATTAATTTTCTCCGTAAATGGCCTAACCACTCTCAATCTTACTGTCGATTGTGTCGGAGTCCCGTGCCCTGCAGTGGAACGTATTTGGGCTGATACAGATACAGATGCAAGTTTTTAATTTCATTTTCTTTCACAGTTATAACAAGCGACTAGTACAGAAATACTTTCGCATTTGTAATACTATTATAAATTTCCATTCATAATTAAACACCGATAAAAACTCGGTAAATTTTCTTGACGTCACTCAAACACTTTTTGTTCCAAATTGATTACAAGAATATGACGCGAGTACAGCGTCACAATTTCAAGTCGAAGAAAAACTATTAAGTGCAATAAATCGACATTTAATAAGATTTAAAGCAATAATTGCTTCACAAAAGTATTATTTAGAAATGTTAGGTAGATGCTTTACCGGCATTTTAATACATGACGAATAAATGAAGGAAAAAGGACGGGAGAAGGAAAGCGATAGGATTTTACTGGTGGTAGGTCTCTATGTGAGAGGCCGCCTGGGTAGGAACCACCGCAATCTCAATTTCTCCAACAAACAGCAAATAAATGCAGTAGTAAATGCACTGTTGTGTTCCGGTTTGAAGGACATTGTAGCCAGAACTACTGGACATAATGAGACTTAACATCTTATGTCTCAGGATGGCGAGCGTATGGAAAACTACTCAACCGATCATCATGAAACATTGTACACATATTCTTGGAGGTATTAGAAGTAACATAGGCTACTTTTTATCCCGAAAAGTTTAGTGTTCCCGTGGTATGAAGAAGGAATTCCGATATATTTGCTACTTTTTATACTCAAATGGGATGGGACTGGATTACATTCCATTAGTGAGAATGAGACGGGGCGGGCGGGATATAACGGGACGGGATGGGAGATATCAAAAGTTTACCACGCAGACGAAGTATGCGGGCAGAAGCTAGTATGCTTTAAGATAAATGAAGCTATTTACAAGACGTCGGTACAGCATGGCCGTCACCTGACCTTGTCCATCTCAAGGCGGCGGAATTACAACACACACACTGTGATTTGAGACACGCTACTGTGCCTAATTGTCCACGTGCTGTTTGTCGCCTAATTGCACTCCGGTCACGTGGCGCAGATCAGTATACACCCAGTGAACACGGGACACCGCCACTGAGTTCCATTGAGGGAATTTTCCACCACGCTGGCCTAACCTTTGTTTATTGTGTTGACGCGAAACGAGCATGCCATTCACCTGATGGTAAGCGTTACGACCGCTCATGGACAGTAGTAAAACCAAAACACTAATTACAAAGCAATGCTTGGCATTCCACTGCGCTCTCCATCCTGAGATACAAGATGTTAAATTTCATTATGTCCAGTTACTGTGGCTACAATGTCCTTCAAACCGGAACACAACAGTGCATTTATTTTGCTGTTTGTTGGAGAAATACATTACGGTGGTAACTACCCAGGCGGCCTCTCACATATGAGAGACCTACTAGTGAAACAGACTTTACAGATTTCATACATAGAAATGATTGTGGGCATCTCATGGTATGCATGTTTCTTCAATTGTTTTCTTTATAAAATTAAGCGATAATTTAATGTTAAATAATACACAATATGAAACCGACGAGCGTGTATGAATAAATTTGTGACAGTTAATGAAGCGAAAGAGGTACAAGACCGTAGTATTTGGCGCACTAGTCTGTGCCGACCCCAATGGGACATTTTTATGTATATATGTTATGTGTGTATGTACACAAATTAGAATTTCAATTAATTTATATAAACCGACTTTAATTGAAAAATGTGTTCATGAAACCTTTATTCTAGATATATCTCCATAGTTTTAAATGTATGTAAAATCTACATCATCAGGGCAGCATGATAGCTTATAAACCAACTTAAAAACTTAAATTTTTGCTTGATAGATTCAACTGCCATAGTATGAATAACCCGCCAAAGGAAATACATGGGCGGATACAGTGCAGTTCATTTAAATATAGAATCAACGACAATCGCCATTTTTTAGGCAAAGGAAACAAAACCGTACAGCCACAAAAACAGGAAATAAAAAAACATGCAATTAATTAAATCCATACATTAGTATATCAAAGCTGTGTTTACTGTCATTATTGTACAAATTGGCAGTTGTGTTTTGGACACGGTCATGTCAAGGTCTCCAGTTCGGTTCTCGGTGTGTGTAATTTTGAAAATTACCAAAATTTGTGTAATTTGATGTTAGAGTTGTGGTCTGTTGTACAGACGCAAATTGTTGAGAGGGTTACGGGTTCGAATCCCAGAGCATATATCAAATTTTTCTAAGATTTGTGTGTATTACGACTATGGCTTTGTGGTGTATTTATATTTGATACTGTGTTTCTGGACCATGACCTGAGCCCTTTCTTTTGGTTATAATTTAGTTAGGTTTGATTCCCGACCTCGTTTTTCAAGTTTGTGTTGTGATATTGGATTTTTCTATTCATTATCAGCCCGGAGTCAGGAACTCGTGCCCGATATGGCAATAGGCTCGCCCCCTATCACATGGGACGGAATATACAAGGCGAAATGTGGGTGGTGTCCTGGTGGCGCCTCTGTCTATCCCTTCTAGGATAAAGGCGTGAGTTTATGTATATATGTATGTGTTGTTTTTTACTCGATAAATGAAATGCCTAAGTCTCATTTGAACTCCACCTGAACCCAAAATTACACTAATATTTTATATTTTCGCATAGATTTTTCTTTATTCATAGACAGTTTTAAAACCTATTTTAGTTATCGAATGTTTTGTCCCTTTCGAACTTTTGAATTCAGTTCGAGCGAAAAAGACAAAACGTTCGATAAGTAAAATAGGTTTTAAAACTGTCTATGAGTAAGGGCTTTAAACACAGACGCGAACACAAATCTATACGTAAATACAATTCTTCATACAAGGAAATTAATCGTATAGTACAAACAAACTAAAAATTTACATTAAACAAAAAACTATGTTTTTCCACTTCCATTTAAATTGATATTTGACAAAAAATCTATTCTATGTGTATTCAGTCACTCATGCTACTTTACGTACTTTAAGTTTGTACATTTAAGATCACGACTATACGTCCTAAAGGGTAGACAGATGTGTTACTAGTGTCAACCACGGTTCTTTGAGCCTATATCCATCATAACAAGTGTTAGAGGAAGAGCTTATCGCATAAATTCACTAAGTATAAAAAAAGAAACGCTATAATATCATCTTACAATCTTTCAAAGCACTCAAAAATCCACAATATGCTTACTAATTTTAGTAAGCAAACTTAAAAATATAGAATTTGACTAAAGAAGAATCAGCGAATTACTTAAGTAGCTAAAATACTCAAAATTGATGTAATAATTTGGTAACCATGATTCAAAAGCGCATTACTTTGGTAAACAAAATAAAAAAAGTAAAAAAATGACACAAAAATGAAATATTTAATCAAGTTATCTATACATATAATAAAAATATTTTTTATAAAGATGATCATACCAAAAAACCTCAATAAAAAACGTATTTCTTTTACACAGTCGATAAAGTACGTACGGGAACGACCTTCACGATATATCTATGCATAAACTTACAAAATACGGAAAATATAAAACTGATACATCGAATTGAATAATTTGGTTATATTGACGAGTGTCTACGAATAACTTAAGTTGACGCTTAAATCACTGAAGGAGTAGACAGAGACGTTACATACCATCTATAGATCGACAAGCTAATTTACCTCGCAAAAGTGCAGAGGCATTTTTAATACCATGCATATATCGACAAGCTGATTTCTTTCTTAAATGTGATAAGGGGCGAGTCTAAGAACATATGGGGCACACATTCCAGTCCCCAAGACTTCAAACCAGTGTTGTAAAACCCAAAAGAAAACACAAAATTGATCCGAACCCTGAACCTCCTGTATGTTACTGACTGTATGTTTTTATGTCTAATGGATGCAATATTTTAATGTGCTTTATCCGAGTCTGTATCTGCAGAGGAGTAATCTTATTGAGGAAAACTAAAAAATCGAAACTCACCTGATATTCATGAAACTCCATCATTTTGATCAACTTAAATAAACTAATACTTAATTAATAAAATAATATTGCACTTTTACGACTACCCACAATAGTGGTTAAATTATTGCACACGTTACTCTCAGGTACCACGGTGGTGTCACATTAAAAAAATAATCACATTGTCTTTTTGTATTTTTTTTCTTAAAACTCTCCAAAGAGGTTGTCACATCTTATTTTAAAAAGTTCGTATCATATTTATACTGCCACATTCGATTCCATTTTCAAATTTGAATTCACTTTAATTTTCGATTTTAAACAAAGAACTGTCTTCCACATTTGAATTTCGTTATTCACTTCGATTTTTAAATATAGAACTGTTCTATTCCACATTTGAATTTCGCACTAGCACTGGCGCAGGCGTTCCTTTTTCAAATCGGGCGCCATGATGCTCATGTCACGCTGACAGCGCTCGTTTCCCGCCATTGTGGCGCGTTAGGCCGGCAAACCGCGACTGTCCGACTAATACCGTTGGCGGAATGAAAAAAAATCACCCGCATGCAATATGGCGGTGTGAAATCGGCGGGCCGTCTCGCGGACGTTTCTAACGGTGCCGGTAAAGAGGCTGCGAGAGCTGACCGGTTGCTTTCTTCGGCTTTTGGCGTAGGGATGTGAAAGAACGACGTGTGCGATGTTCTTATTGTTGATATTTAAAAAAAATGCTAAGTTTAATAACTAATTTTGTTTTTTTTTTACACCCATTTTGGCAAATAGATACTCTTGACAGATAGGTATTTGAAGATCTACGTCTTAGAGTCTGTTATCAAAATAAGATAATGCTCATAAAAAGTGCAGCAAAAATATAAAATCTTAATCTTGTCATATGAAAGCGGGATAATAACAGTATAACCAGCAATTACAAAATTAGACCAAGAAAAATATCGGAAACGCAAAGGAAGCTATTCACACAACTGCAAAAATAACTTTTAATTACATCCAAATTCATAACTCAAACATAAAGACTTCTAAATTCAAATTCGGTAACCTTAAAACAAATGTCATGTAAATTAAAGGCAAACGTATACAAAAAAGATAATATTTTGATAATACTGTTAATTTTAATCTAAAAATCACTGTTCGGATATAGCGCAAAATCACGCCAACGAAGAGATTAAACCGTTTCCAATTTCCTGCAATAGGTATGCAAATTCATACAAAAAAAAGTACAAATCATTTCAAATTCCAAATTCAACTAGCATGCAAATGCTCTAAAAAAAGAACAGAATAACTACAAATCGCTCCTAATTCCAAATTCAAATAAGTCTTCTCTAATTTCCTTAAAACTGGCATGTAAATTCACGTCAAAAGCAAAAAAAAAAACATTTCGAATTAAGAACGTCCGTCCGTCACTAGTGCGCGGAGATCGTAATTAGAGTTGGCGGGGTTCAATTCAATTTCGATTGTACGTATGATTGATTGTGCGCGATGCGCGGCGTAACTGTTGTGAGTTTTTGACTTTTTGTCGACGGGTGAAGCAAACGGGCGACTTTTTGTCGGAGAGCGTTGTAGTACTTTAAGTTCAATTTTGTTATTTGATTATGGTTTTGGTCGCAATTTTCTATTCTCAGCATTAATTGTTTAAAAGCTACGAACCATGATACTCCGGATTTGGTTACCTAGAAAGCCAATTTCCTTTTCAAATGCTAAATTGTGCAGTTTTCGGTTTTAAAAAATCTCATATGTGTTACCTGCCTGAGATAACCTCTTTGGAAGTCGTGCTTTTTTACTTTTACCACGCTGCACCGGCCTAATACGGTTATTCTTTGAAACTTCAATAAAGGCCCCAAAAAAGTCTCATGATATTTTCCATTAATTAAGACTTAATATCTGTAAGCATAACTATACGTAAATCCTATACCTATTTTATTTTCTACTTTCCCTGCGACTAAAAGTCGTCCGTCTACCTCGTCAATCCTTACCTGTAATGAATTTTCGTATAACTGCATGCGTTATTATTAAGATATATAATTTGTTGTACAATGGCTTAAGCTCGAGAGAGTGAAAGCTCGGTACCGTAGCGGTGGGTTCGCATGGCACGACACGACGCCGACACGATATCGAGACGATGTCGGAACGGTTTTTTTTTTTAAACTAACATGCAAGACAGCCTCGTCGGAGCAGTTGGTTAGACGCCGACTGTGAAATGTGAAGCTGCGGGTTCGATTCCCACACAGACTAAAATTTGTACGATCCATAAGTATTTGTCTCGGTTCTGGGTGTTTGTGAAATCGAAAAGTCTCTCGTAGTTTCTGATACATGACACGAGACTTAATTGATCTTAGTGTGTGGTCAGGACTATGTATGTGACTGTTGGGTGTATTTATTTATTTATGTATTATTTATTGCAGCCACTTTGTCGTGCCATATGAACGATCCTCTCATAATACGATTACTAGGAAAAAATCTAGGTCTAGGTAAACAGAATTCCTAGATAGCATGTAGACGATTTAAAGTGTTATAGTAAAATGTTATTTCTTAGTAAAATAAATATCTCTTGGAAAAAATTACGAGGAATTAACTGTTTCGCAAGGTGGTCGCGGGTTCCAATCCCTGGGAATGACTTTTGAAAGTCATGTGTGTTAGTTAAACGTAAGAAAAGCAAAAAAAAGAAAACAGTCCGTGTTGCTGAGGGAGTTTCTTGCTTCGTTTCTTCTTCACAGCTACAACACGTTCCGAAGCGGTGGTAGCAGGAATTAACGATTCAAAAGATCTTGTAAAAGACCAATTGAATAAAGAATATTTTGATTTTATTTGACTCAGTTTCACGGTGAAGGAAAATTGTTACAAATCTGCATACCATGATAATTATGTAGTCTTAAATTATATCTCGGGAAAATGTTGTACTTGCAAATAAAAAAAAAATACATAAATTATTTTTATCGTTTATATAATGAAGCTCCCCACGGCTACATAAACATAACATTGTTTTTTTTGTACGCCAAATTGCAAAACAATACATCTATTGATAAAATCAGTGTAATCCGAAAAGAAACGTCAATTATAGCTTTTTACAGCTTTATTTTTCTATTTTAATGGTGGTAGGTCTCTCATATGTGAGAGGCCGCCTGGGTAGGTACGACCGCAATGTCTATTTCTCCAACAAACAGCAGTGTAAATGCACTGTTGTGTTCCGGTTTGAAGGACATTGTAGCCAGAGTGACTACTGGACTTATTGAGGCTTAACATCTTATGCCTCAGGATAGCGAGCGCAGTGGAATGCCAATTGCTTCGTAATTCATGGTGTTTGGTTTTGCTACTGTCCATGGGCGGTCGTATCCACCATCAGCCGAATGGCATGCTCCTCTCGCCATTCAAGGCGAAAATAACTTTACATAATCTACATAGATATATAAAAGACAGCGCCGGTAATCGAGCCTAGAACGTGTGTTCACGGTTTATAAATTTTAATACAAGCCGACATTATAAAAAGTCGTTAAAAATCCCAGTATAGGAGCTATCATGTTGACATCTCCAGTATCTAACCAGACGCAGCCGCCTACATGTTCACGGTGGTCGTGGGTTCAAACTTCAAATCCCAAGGCACACCTCTGAGTTTTCTGGGTCACGTGTGTATTGATAGCCAATCACCACGCACTATAACGGTGAAGGAATTGTGAGGAAACTTGAATACCGTAGCGCTTTGTAATAATTTCTACGGTATGGAAAGTCCTTGCACTAGGCCAGCGTGGACTGTACTAACCCCTCTCAATCGTACTCTCGATTGTAGAGGAGGCCCGTGCCCTGCAGTGGGACGTATATGGGCTGATACAATACGGCAAAATTTTTTGGCATTCGCGACGAGTGGTACTCGCTTATTTAGCAACTACTACAGAAATCAGGAATTCAGGACTGTTTGAATTTGTAACAGTTTAATTAATATAATCAAACCTGTTCAATCGACTGCCTCGGTGCCGTAGTTGTACTACGGTGCGACTACAAAGCTCTCTCGGGTTCGAATGCCGGGTCAGGCAAAGTGATATTGGGTTTTTCTATTCATTATCAGCCCGGAGTCAGGAATCTGTGCCCGATATGGCGATAGGCTCCCCCCCTATCACATGGGACGGAACATACAAGGCGAAATGTGGGTGTCCTGGTGGCGCCTCTGCCTACCCCTTCTAGGATAAAGGCGTGAGTTTATGTATGTATGTGTGTTCTCACATAACAGAATGTACTACTCAACAGCTACAAGATACAACCCACGACCCCACCCTTCTCAACCTCCATTAAACCGATGCACGTACCGTTAAACATCGAATAGTAATTGAATATAACATAATTACGAACATACATACAAGGAGAAGAAAGCTGTAAAATTATAGGAACCATACCGTTGGTCGGTGGCAGATGATTTCATAAGTAAGACATTTTGCACAATATCTAGATGTGAAAGGTCTCGAGCGATGAGGAAATATGAACCTAGTTATATATGCTACTAATAGACAGTTTAATTCTTGAGTTTAATTTTTGAAAAAATCAAGAAACGAAACATCTTATTTTTTTTAACGAAAATTTAACGAAATTCTTGTGGCACATTGAACCGTGTAATTTATTAACAAAAACATAATAATCGATTATTGTAAATTCATACAATTATATTTCATCATCATCATCATATTATTATTCATACAATTCTATTAAAGTTATTCTTGAAAAAGTAGCAGTGATGTAAAGTTGAAAAAATATCTCAAGATCAGCATCTCAATGAGATCACCCGTCGTGGCGCAGTTGGTTAGACGCCGGCTGTGAAACGAGAGGCCGCGGCTTCGATCCCCGCACCAAGAGAAATGTTTGTGCGGCCCACAAATATTTATTTCGGGTCTGGGTGTTTGTGAGACCGAAAAATCTCTCGTAGTTCTGATACCTGCGACACAAGACTTAATTGATCTTAATGTGGGGTCAGGACTATGTAAGTGACTGTTGGGTGTATTTATTTATGCTTCAGTCGCAGTTTTTTAACGTGTTGAATTTTACATTCTAGATAATTCATGTACAGCTCATTACTCGCAGTTTAACCACAACACTCTCGTTCTGTATGAATAGGTTCGTAATTGATGCTCCATCGCTTACGTCGTTCGAAATAAGGATAAGTTTAAGAGGCACTATCACCGAGGCGCCGCGAGCTTTCGCTTGCGGTTTAACGCTATTTAAATCAAACGTTTTGTTTTCAGAGCCTATTAGTGGCAAAAGCGTAAAAATAATAAAGAAAAAAGCAAAAATGAATAAGGAACTTCGTTGCAATTAAATATTGCAAAAAAGAAAAAAAACTAATTACCTATTTACAAAAACGTTTTTTTTTTGAGACACATCAGTTTTTTTAGACCACAAAAGATGTATTGCACGAATACACATTTTTTTTATTGCGTTGAATCCAGACGAGCAAGCCTTTCGCCTGATGGTAAGCGATACGACCGCTCATGGACTGTAGAAATCTAAACAACACCATGAATTACAAAGCATTTAGCATTCCACTGCGCTCGCCACCCTGAGACATGTCCAGTAGTTAACATGACTCCGAAAAGTCTCACCTGGGATTAGAACCCGCGACCGCATTAGCAGCCGCGTCTGTTACTAACAGGCCACATCTTTAACATCATTAATTGTTAATTGGGTTCAAACCTGACCATCTCTTGAACATTACTTTTACTAATCATTTTAGAATCATTTCAATGCAGACGTTTCTCATTTCCTAATAAAAGATACGCTGCATGGAGTATATACTAGATGGTCAGGTCGATGATTGTTAAAAAAAGTTTATATTAAAAATCATTGTAATGAGCATTATCCACACACAAGTGCGTTTGCGCAAACGCGAGTTTGCAAGTCTCGAATCCAAAATTGATCCAAGTTTGCGCAGTTATTTGCCCGCACACGTCCCAGTATAATAGTTCAAACTCAGACTTGCACAGTTATATCGTTACGTGTGTGGTTATTAATAATTTTGAAAGTCTCCGTGGTTGGTTGGACGCTTGTGAAACGATCCTAACACAGATCAATGTTTGTGTAATCAACAGGTATTTGTTTCGGGTGTGTTAAGAGAGCAAAAACACAAAAATACCCACAAATTTAACAATAAATGAATACAATAGTATAAATATACATACAAAGTCCTATCTTCTCTTTAAGATCGAGCCTTGTGTCGGCTATCACTAGCCACACCAATAGAAGTGGGCGAGCCTGGCTTCAGCTGAGTGTAGATACATTTTGACGGGAAAACCGTTTTTGCAACATTTCTAAATGCTCCGTTTCTGTTAATCATAGCTTGATGTTACATAGCCTAAAGCCTTCCTCAATAATTGAGCTATCTAACACCAAAAGAATTTTTCAATTCGAACCAGTAGATCCCGAGATTATCGCGAACATACAAACAAATTCTTTAGCTTTATATATTAGTAGAAATACGCCTTCATAGATTATGTATAGATTGAAACTAGACAGGTTAGGTCACTGACTTTCCGATGAAAGTTTCTGTTAGTTCAAGTCATTGTAATGAACATTAAGAATACCTAATGGTTATAATATTGGCAGTACTGCCGGATGTGTTGAGTTAAAGACAGCCTCCGTGGCGCAGTTGGTTAGACGCCGCCTGTGAAACGAGAGGCCGCGGGTTCGATCCCCGCACCGAAACAAATGTTTGTGTGATCCACAGGTATTTGTTTCGGGTCTGGGTGTTTGTGAGACCGAAAAGTCTCTCGTAGTTCCTGATACCCACGACACAAGACTCGATCTTAGTGTGGGGTCAGGACTATGTATGTGACTGTTGGGTGTATTTATTTATTTGGGTGTATTTATTTAAAGCATTATTCAGAATTTAAAATGTACTAAAGTAAATGAAATACTATTTAAAATAAGATTATTTAAATATTTCTGCAAAAACTAAATCAAAATACGGTTCGACTTTGATGGCGTTAGAGAAATGAAATGAAATTCGTTTATTGGTCGTGTAGGCAATTAAAAAGCTCTTATGACAAGTCAATTCATAGTATTTACAAGACAATATAAAAACAATAATATCAAAATCTCTCGGTTAAGATTTTAGAAGCTATAAGACCAGTATAGACCCGTATGTACTCGTATAGGTATACACACTTTGAACTTATAAATCAAATAAGACGTCTTACAAATAAGTTTTGTAAATTTAAAGTTACTTTATAGCCAAAACAACAAGAAAATATAATACAATATAATACAATAAAGAATTATTTATCGTTCTTTCATTAAATTTTATTAATGATTTTAATTTAAGTTTCAAATCAAGCTTTTCATATAAATTTGAATAGTTTACCTCATACACAACTAGATGGCGTTACTAGTCTTATATTTGTAATATCGGTGTTGTTTGGTTTGCTATTGTCCATGAGCGGTCGTGTCGCTTTCCATCAAGCGAATGGCATAGTCGTCTCGCCATTCATCGCAATAAATTAAAAAAAATATCAGCTTAATATTCGTATCATTCAATAATATAAGGGCCTCGTTTACATCCTCAAGTAAAGCGTTAAGTTGGCTAGTCATAAAATCACCCGTAACATCACATGTAGATAATTAGCGTTACTGGAGACACTAATCCTATGATTACACTAATCATTACCTTACACCACATAAATAAATACACCCAACAGTCACATTCATTTTCCTGACGCCCCATTAAGATCAATTCAGTCTTGTGTCGTGTATCAGAAACTATGAGAGACTTTTCGGTCTCACAAACACCCAGACACGAGACAAATATTTATTTTCACAAACATTTGTCTCGGTGCGGGGATCGAACCCGCGGCCTCTCGTTTCACAGCCGGCGTCTAACCAACTGCGCTACATCGTCCGCCAATTAAATTAATTACTTTATGGTGAAAATAAGGTTAAAATCTCAACCCCCTTTCTTAATTTTTTAACCGGAAATATCTGTGAACCTAGCTGGAATGCGGTTCACATTTCATTTTTGTGTTCCCATATCTACTATGTTATTTTACATTAAAAACGTTTTGAGATGGATGCGAATTCTATTTTGTATTCTCTTTTCTATTTTCACTCAATTTTTTCAACCTATATTTTGAATTTGCTGAACTTATGTTCCAATGACGTCAATTATTCAGGTCCACAGATATTTCCGACGGGCAATACGTTGACACTTCAGCGGAAGGCAGGTAGAGGGACATATTATAAGGCCACAAGACTTTTCAGGCTCAACACCTCGACTCATTTGTAGATCTAAGATACACTCGTTAGCAACGGACTCATTACGTGAACCTTAATATAGTTCTATAAAAAAATGTGTTGCTCGAAATACGATTATAATTACGCCTATTCATATGCAAATTAAGTTTGGAAGATTTTTGTAACGGACTTTATTAAAATAACTGTATCTGCATCAGCTCATACGTCCCACTGCAGGGCACGGGCCTCCTCTACAATCGAGAGTACGATTGAGAGACAATCGAGAGTACGATTGAGAGGGGTTAGTACACTCCACCACGCTGGCCTAGTGCAGGCGGATTTCGCGTCTACACTGGTCAAGTCTATAACTGCGTAATATAATTTTAATGGAAATTGGAATAATTGAACGGAACTGCGTGGTGGCTTGTTGGTAATGGACTAGACACGGCTGCTAACACGTTTACACTGGTCGTGGGTTCAAATCACCACACCACTGAATTTCCGGAGTCATGTGTGTATTGATAGTCACCACGCACTATAACGGTGAAGGAAAACATCGTGAGGAAACCTGCATACCATTGCGATTTATAAGAATTTCTATGATATGTAAAGTCCTTGCACTAGGCCAGCGCGGCGTGGTGGAGTGTACTAACCCCTCTCAATCGTACTCTCGATTGTAGAGGAGGCCCGTGCCTGCAGTGGGACGTGTATGGGCTGATACATAATGGAAATTATACGTATTCACTCGCATTCCTAAAACGCTAATTCTGCTTTACAAAATAAAATATACATACATACATAAACTCACGCCTTTATCCGAGAAGGGGTAGGCAGAGGCGTCACCGGGACACCCACTTTTCGCCTTGTATGGTATGTTCCGTCCCATGATGTGATAGCCTATCGCCATATCGGGCCAAATTCCTGACTCCGAGCTAATAAAGAATAGAAAACCCCAATATCACTTTGCCTGACCCGGGATTCGAACCCGAGACCTCAGCTTTGTAGTCGTACCGTAGTACAACTACACCGAGGCAGTCATAATAAATAAAATATAACCTTAATATTTCCTAAAACAACACGAGCAATATATTCCTATTCACCTCGACTTTCTATCCACCCCGATTCACTATTTTTTCAACAATGACGCGACAATATTTTGACAAACGACATGACGACAGCCAACCAGGTAGACGCTTGTATATTTCAAAATTAAATGGTTGTGGTAATTTTTTGTCAAGTTTTCTTTTAATATTACCGCTAATGGGGTTTTTAATATCAAAATTCGTGTTGAGTGATGATTTTTCGGAAATTTTTGGTAATTTTTATACAAAATTTCGTCGAACAATGCGGTATCTGATAGACCAAAAGACCGTCGTCGACGTCCCACTGCAGGGCACGGGCCACCTTTACAATCGAGAGTACGATTGAGATGGGTTAGGCCATATAGTCCACCACGCTAGCCTAGTGCGAGTTGGCGTATTTTACATACAATAGAAATCAGCTTGTCTTATATCGATATAAAAATATAGTTTTTAATACGTTTACTATCGTATTCGTGGTTGTAAAGGTCAAATTGTGTTCTAAGCAAGGGCCGACATAATGATAAACGATACAATCGCAGGTGATAGTAACCTGTCGGATGACAAATTGTTATATAATACACACTCAACGTTGTGGGTGGGTAGAGACAAAAAATATGAATTTTTTTGCTAAAAAGTCTATTTGGAGCCAGCTTTGGTTTTTTTTTTAATAATAATACACCCAACAGTCGCATACATAGTCCTGACCCCACACTAAGATCTAGTCTTGTGTCGTGGGTATCAGGAACTACGAGAGACTTTTCAGTCTCACAAACAGACCCGTAACAAATACCTGTGGATCATACAAACATTTGTTTCGGTGCGGGGATCGAACCCGCGGTCTCACGTTTCACAGCCGGCGTCTAACCAACTGCGCCACGGAGGCTGTCAAAATTTAATTTTAAATAACTAAACACTGGAGACAATTTACGAAATAAGGAATCGTTTTTCTGAATGGTTTGACAAATGTCGTATATGTTATTCAGATGCGACTATGTTCGCGGGAGACGATACATCAACTAATACTTATTACATTTGACACTCAATGCGGGAAGGAGGAAACTCAGGGCTCCCCTAGTTAGTATTAGTTTTCGAAACAACTAACTAATAAAAATACGGTAGAAAAACCCATCACAGTGGGACACAAGTACCGCGTTTCGGTTTCATTCTGTTTATATCCAGTTTCTACCAGGCCGACATAATGGGGTATTTTACTATAAGAAAGAAAAAAACTAAAAACTATAAAAGTATATAGTAGAGCATTAAGCAATAAGTATATGTTAATTTCAGTTTATATTTCCAAGGAATAAATTTTATAATTAGTTTTGAAAATTTCAATTTTTTTATCTGTCCTAAAAAGATGTGAAACGGCTGCCGCCATGATGGATAACGATTCTACGTCATTCCGCGAGTAGAATACCCCCTCCGGTGTCCAAGAGCTCATACTAACACAGGTTGTTTACTGGTTGAGTGACGTATCATTTTAAAGGAACATAGCGCCTAGCGTTTTCACATATTTGCGCGCATAAATTTAAAATTTAAATGGATTTTTATTGGACTTGCCGAGCGAATAAAAATTTGATATTTTTTTAAATAGTTTGTCTTAATCTTAGGAACAACTTAAAAGACTTTTTGCAAATGGGTAAAATGGAGTATCAATTGATACAATGGGGTATCAATTGATACTCCATTTTAAAATTCAGGTGCACTAGGCCAGCGTGGTGGACTGTACTAACCCCTCTCAATCGTACTCTTGACTGTAGATAAGGCTCGTGCCCTGCAGTGGGACGTATATAAGCTGACACAGGATAATCACTTTATTGTTCATACATACATAAACTCACAGGGTAGGGTAGGCAGTGATGCTACCAGTACACCCACGTTTCGCTTAGTGCGTTCTTCCCACGATGTGATAGGGGGCGAGCCTATCGCCTTATCGGGAATAAATTCCTGAATCCGGGCTGATAATGAATATCACTACCCGACCCGGGATTTGAACCCTCTTTGTAATCGCACCGTAGAACAACTGCGCCACCGAGGCAGTCCTTAATTATTTCTATATATAAATCACATTCAAAAGCCGGAAAATGAACTAAAACGTCACAATTAAAGTAACTACTGTTATTATTATAAAAACACTGCAAATTACTCTTAATAATGTCACATACGATATTATTATTTGTACTATACATTACATAATTGAAATACTGACTGCCTCGGTGGCGCAGTTGTAGATACGATTACAATACTGAGGTCTCGGGTTCGAATCCAATTGGGCAAAATTTATTGGATTTTTCTATTCATTATAAGTGAGTCAGGAATTTGTGCCCGATATGGCAATAGGCTCGCCTCCTATCACATCGTGGGAACATACACGTAACGTGGGTGTCCTGATAGCACCTCTGCCCACCCCTTCTGGGAAAAGGCGTGAGTTTATGTATGGACTATAACGGGTCCTTATTGTGCCTACTATAGTAACTATCCTCTGAATTCTGACCTATCAGAAATCGAACCCCGTTCCCTTAGTTAAAGAGCCGCTATCTTACGATCAAATGTCTATCCAACGAATTCTGAATATCTGTAATTTATCTAAATTATACCGTTTACGCAAATTTTAACTCTATATCATTGAAATAAAGGTGATATTGAGTTACTGGAATTAGATGACGGTAGATTTAAGCGATTTAGAACTCTAATACATTGAGATAAAGGTGAGGTTGAGTTGCAGAAACTATGAACGGTGAGATGAAAGGCCAAACGGCTTACTAATGAAGTGACAGGGTTGGCAGTAAGGAGAAAGGGAGTTAAATTACTATCATACAACCAATGACAGTTAAATATACGAAATTGAAAACGATTTTAGACAATTTTTAAAAACTTTCTTCCATGCGTTATAAAAGAAACATAACTGTTCCAACTCTTATATACATATTTAAATGCGCACGATATAATTGTAAAGCCATTTCTATAATATTATAGAAATGATTAAATTACGATTTTTAAATGTAGCAATTACAAAAAGAGGTGGTTGTTAGGTAACATAAACAAGTCGCTTTGAAACTGTTTATAATCGACTTCAAAAAGAGGAAGTTCTCAATTCGCGGGAATCTTTTTTCTCATATATGTTCTCTGATTACTCGAAGACGCCTGAACCGATTTGGGAAATTCTTTATTTGTTTCAAAGCGTACACATCACAGATGGTCCCATAAAAACTGGTCAAGATCTGACGAGTATCTTCGAACCTTGGGCGTACAATTCCTCAAAATTGAGTAGGATTCCAAAATATTTTTGCATTAGGTATAGTTTTCATACACTTACAAAGCTGTTTGTAATATTAAGTTTGATTTTGTTTGGGCTTTGCACCGATTTCAAACCTATCAATAGGTAGCACATACAAATAATTGTATTTTACTGATATGAAAGGTATAGGTTTGCATAAGAGGTGTATTAAATTAAATCTTTATTAAGTTATTTTATACTTTTTAGTAGTTGACGTCGGTTTTTTTTTAAGTAGTTTTTTTTTTATAATTATAAATAAGTACAATTTATTACAATTAAATCTGACAGCCCTACGTTACATTTGACCTGTCTATGACCGCATGGTACCGTCTTTTGTTCAACACCTTAATTCGAGAATAACAAGCATTAGTTTTATAAAACTTTCTTTTAATACTTCCTGCATAATTAATTTGGGAAAGAGAAATGTCTGCTTTTAGACCCGTGAAAATATTTCATTTATCCTGCAGAAAACTATGTATTCCGCCAAATTTCCCGTTTCGCCTTACATCTTCCCATCCATTTTCATTTCACATCCCTTACCGATTTGATGGGCCGGCAACACATACAGGGTGTATCAAGACTGCGACCGAAAACGAAGCCAGGTGGTAGTATAAGTGACTTCAGACACAATGCAACTAAGCATTTCGCAAAAAAAAACCGTTAACTTTTTCTTGGTAATTTTTGAAGTTATACTTCTTTTGGCGCGATGGAGAAAAATGATGAGAGTGAATTTTTACGATGCGCGCGCACACCGACACCTGAATTCTACATCGTAAAGTTACTATCGTAGGTGGCATGATAACTATGTTCAAGTTGTATATTTTTTAATTATATTGTGAATCTTCTTCATACTAAATGTTAATAGGTTTCGCAACTGTCAAACATTTCATGTTCATACCGTCGATACAGTAAACTCTTCCCTCAAATTAAAGAACGTATTTAAATAAAGGTTGCGAATCGACAACATATATCCACAATATTCGAATAATGGCGTATTTTAGATTTTAAATATGTATAATAATGTCATTAATGAAAAAGGATTGACATTTAAATTGGCTGTCAAATGTTTATGCGTGTGTTCAGAAATGTATTTTGTGTAAACTAAACTTCTTTTTAAAATCGGAAATCACTTTTATCACAATTTTACAATGTCCTATTCTTCACCACCATTATACGAGTATAATTTAAAAAATCACATAATATCATACACCCCGGAACTACTGAATCGATTTTAAAAATTCTTTCACCGTTAAAAAGATATAACATCCCTGAGTGTCATAGGCTATATTTTTTCCAAAGCGGTTGAAAAAAGGGTTGGAATGTTGTATAGAAAATTAAGTTATTTCTATGAAAAATTATATTTCAGCTCTTTATTACAAACGCAAAATAATGGCAACCAACAATTTTGGAAAAGAAAATTATTGAGGTGAAATAAGGAATGACATGTTGTATGGAAACCAAAATCGCTGAAGCGTCCGTATTACTCATCCGATTTTCCTTAACCGCAATCGTTGAAGTTTTAATGTCAAAAAATCGTAAGGCTCACTATTTGGGTATAGAGCGATGGGATAGAATAGAGTGAGAGGAACGGGATAGGATTGGATAGTTGACAGATTTCATTTGATGGGATAGGACGAAATGTAAAGGCACGGGACGAGACAGGATGGATAATGAAGAGAAAGAACGGGACGGATCAGATGTGACTTGACAAACGGGACGGGACGGGATTGAGGAGGACAGGTCATAGTCAAAAAAGAAGCGACAGTAGGGTAGCTACGTCGAGTTTAGGTTCCAAGAGGTTTAGGTATACAAGAGTTTGTACGAAAAATAACATCTATCTGATGTGGAGTTGAATCAAAAGATATCTGCACCCAGGCGAAGCTGGGACGGGCCGCTAGTTTATTAATATATTTGATTCATTGCCTTAATGATTGTATATTTTTACTGTGTTGTCATATTTATTTAAATGAAATCATTTTCATAAATTTTAATATTTATTGTTAATCACTACAGCATTTTACTTATTTTTTTCCATACGCCAAAGAAGTGTAACTTCTAAGGCGTGTACATAAGTACACACACACTTTTTTTTTCAAAATAATCGTATTAAATTCCTCGCTAGGAATACTGATTTTCTAAAATCCAAATATAGTTTTAGTTTTCATAAAAATAATAACTACTTTGAGTGTTCGCTATTCATAGTTTTGGATTAAGCCATCCATTTGAAATCACCCTGTATATTAATTTATACAGCGGTTTTGAACAAACTAAGAATGATGGTACATTAACGGCCTTAAGGCGGTATCGAGACCCATCGCATTCATCTGTCCGTCTGTCTGTCGCATGATCTGCAGTATGCATTATGCTCGCAAAATTGCACTTATTAATATCTTGTATCCCAAGCCATCTCAGGCCTTGCTGGGTGGTGCAATATCTTTAGAAAGGACAGACGTGACAGCTATTTTCCTTAGAGTATTGAAAGGAGAATGCCCATTTTACTATAAAACTTGGTATCGGTGCGAAGATTTTTGTCCCTTGATGAAACCTACTTTTTGTGTAGGGAAAAATATATTTTTTCAATAAAATATATACACCCAATAAATAAATAAATACACCCAACAGTCACATACATAGTCCTGACCCCACACTAAGATTGAGTCTTGTGTAATGGGTATCAGGAGCTACGAGAGACTTTTCGGCCTCATAAACACCCAGACCCGAAACAAATACCTGTGGTTGAAATGAGCTTGAAGTGCAGTCGCTCTGGTAGCCCCATTTGTAGTAATGGCGACGTATCGTAAAATGTGATAATTCCTTTATTTTATAAAATTTTGTCGCCCGGTATAAAATAGGAAAACGTTTAAGGACAAACCATAAAAAATGCTATATTGAATTTTAATCAGTATCGGTATAGGGGTCAACGATATTTTTTACCGATACCATGAATGGTCATTCTCCGCTGACAGCCTCCGTGGCGCAGTTGGTTAGACGCCGGCTGTGAAACGACAGGTCACAGGTTCGATCCCCGCACCGAGACAAAAACAACAACAGTGTGAACAACAGGTTCGGTTTCGTTTGCGTTTGTTTCGGGTGTGGATGTTTGTGAGACCGAAAAGTCTCTCGTAGTTTCTGATACCCACGACACAAGACTCGATCTTAGTGTGGGGTCAGGACTATGCATGTGACTAACGACTGCTGGGTGTCTTCATTTATTCAAAAAAATGCAAAAAAAAAATCGTCGCTTAAAATGCAAAAAAAAAACCACTAAAACGTACCACCTGGCTTAGTTTTCGGTCGCAGTCTTGATATACCCGTAAATCTTTTCGTATTTTTTTAATACTACTATTGAGATACCCAAATGCGCGTTGTGGATCGGCCATGGCTCTTTGTCATAATGTAGAGTAGAACGTTGCCAAGACCGTATGGCTCGCACTGTCCAAAAAATGTCAGAACTCACGTAGAGCCAGGCTTCCTACTCTCCACGCCCTCTCTACAAGACCTAACTTCATAAACTATACCTTGTATCAGCCCATATACGTCCCACTGCAGGGCACGGGCCTCCTCTACAATTGAGAGTACGATTGAGAGGGGTTAGTACACTCCACCACGCTGGCCTAGTGCAAGGACTTTACATACCATAGAAATTCTTTAAAATCGCCACGGTATGCAGGTTTCCTCACGATGTTTTCTTTCACCGTTATAGTGCGTGGTGATTGACTATCAATACACACGTGACTCCGAAAAGTCAGAGGTGTGCCCTGGGATTTGAACCCGCGACATAAACATGTTGGCAGTCGCGTCTGGTCCGTTACCAACAGGTCACCACGCAAACTACCTTAGTCAAAATAAGATGGCTACTTATCCTTTTTGTAATTTTGAACAGATTCTGTTCCCGGTGCATATCTTATTATTTTTTGTAGTGAAGAATGTCAAAGATTTTGTGTAAATGCGTGTTGGTTTTGTGTCGCCACGTTCAACGGTAGCTATGCGTTCGTTTTTCATATATTTGTTTTCTTAGTGATGTATTCGCTATCGATATTCGAAAAATCAAAAGTTTATATGTAATGCGTTGGCCTCGAGGCAGCGTATGCTTTGTGAATACGTATGGGTTGTGGATCGAAGTCCTGGCTTCAAATACCAGGTCGAGCCATTCACTTTGAATTTTTGGGATGAAAATGTCCTACACGCCTTACAACAGGTTGGAATTGCGAAAATATAGTAAAAATAAACCAAAAATAGTAAAAACTTTTGTATCCATACTGTATACAGTTTATCTACATTTTATTGTGATTGCCTCGGTGGCGCAGTTGTACTACGGTATGATTTTAAAGAGGTCCCAGGTTCGAATTCCGGGTCGGGCAAAGTGATATTGAATTTTTCTAGCCTGGAGTCAGGAATTTGTGACCGATATGATAGGCTCGCCCCCTATCATATGGGACGGAACATACAAGGAGAAATGTATGACTCATGGAAGAACCTGTACCTACCCCTTCTGGGACAAAGGCGTGAGTTTATGTATGTATGATTGTATAAACATTGTACTGTATCAGCCCATATACGTCCCACTGCAGGGCACGAGCCTTCTCTACAATCTAGAGAACGATTGGGAGGGGTTAGGCCATATTAGTATAAACATTAGAGTTGTTTTATTGGCTGAGGTAAATAGACGTATTTATCGATACAGCAGTCACATCACTACAAATTGCGCCCGTCCCACTCCACAGTATCGGAATTTATAAGTGTTTATTCAGGCCCTACTTAAACCAGGTTTCAAATCGTAAGAAATTCTGTATGTTTTTAATCAGCCCCTGTGGGTTTGGTTTATAAAAAATACTTTGTATTCTGGATATTAATAATTACTTTTTTTGGGAATCTTATGCACCTGTGAGGAATGGACAAATTACTCGCTTAAAGTCATCGATATCAATGTTACACTAGATAAGACATTCAGTAAGCAAAATGTGTCGTACCTACTTGCGGTGCATGCACCACACATGAATCAGTTTGCTTCGTGACAGTGACAGTGCAGTACGCCTTATCGGATACGTTTGTAAGTAATTTATTTTGACTTTTCGCCTTCAAACCGAAAGCAAATCGTCTGCAGTTACATTTTGTAATAGTTCCAGTCAATGAACTAAATGTCGGTAGTGTGCTTTTATAAATGCGGGGGCACTTTGTTTCTATGAAGTGTCTCGTCTATCGGTAGAATATAAGTCAATGCTTTAAGTATTTATAATATATAGGGAGCGGTGTTGTACATTTGCGCCTTCAAAAACGTAGTTTTGTTTTTCGTAAAGTGCGGGGTGGCCTGTTCGTAAACGGCTGCCAAAATGTTGAGGGTCGCATGTTCAAATCCCAGAGCACACCTCTCACATTTCGGGGGGTCATGTGTGTATTGATAGTCAATGACCACGCACTATAACGGTGAAGGAACACATCGTGAGGAAACCTGCATACCATAGCGATTTGCAAGAATTTCTATGGTATATAAAGTCCGCCAACTCGCAGTAGGCCAGCGTGGTGGACTATATGGCCTAACAAAGGTTAGGGCATACAGTCGAGAGGGCTCGATTGTACTCTCGATTGTAGAGGAGGCCCGTACCCTGCAGTGGGACGTATATGAGCTAATACAGACCATTTTAAAAACAGCTTTATTGCAGTCTAAATGAAATTATTTATGTAAAGCCAACAGATTTTATCACAGTGATATCAAGAAAAATTTAAACTAAAGATAAAACAAAACTACCATAGACAACGTATATATAAATTCCTTTTTTTTCCTATGCCATAGACAATTTGTCCATAAACACGGGTAATTGTCACCGATATGATTGATGTTGGATTGTGGTCGTGTGGTCCGATTGACTGACGACGCGGCGCGAGTTATAAGAGACAGCGGGAGAGGTAGCGGTTTCTAATATTTGGAATTCCAACTCCTCCTATTAACTTTTTGATTGATTTCGTTGCGGGTTAAAGACAAGTTAGACATTCCCGGAGACGCGCTGAGCTTCAATGCTCAGTATCATTAAAATGCGTGTTGTTGATCCTGGCTTACAGGAGTTGCAGTGGCGGGTGTGAGGGCGGGACAGTCTCCTTTCTAATATTTGGAAATTTTTAAGAGCATCGAGTCTTGACTCTTGTGTCAGGTATCATTAACTACGAGTGACTTTACGGTTTCACAAACACCCGAACCCGAAACAAATACCTGTGGATCACACAAATATTTCGCTGCTGGGATCGAACCCTTCTAACGGTTCTCAGCCGGCATCTAACCAACCAGCCACGGAGGTTGCTAAGTGCCAATAGATGATTCAAGAGGAATTTACGTATAATTATTTTTATTGCAAAGATTTCTGGTAAGATGCTTTTTTTTACGATGAATGGCGAGACGAGCATGCCATTCGCCTGATGGTAAGCGATACGACCGCTCATGGACAGTAGCAAAACCAAACAAACCATTAATTACAAAGCATTGCTTGGCATTCCACTGCGCTCGCCATCCTGAGACATAAATTTCATTATGTGCAGTAGTTATTCTGGCTATAATGTTCTTCAAACCGGAACACAACAGTGCATTTACACTGCTGTTTGTTGGAGAAATAGACATTGAGTTGGTACCTACCCAGGCAGCCTCTCACATATGAGAGACCTATCACAAGCAATCTGGAGTTAAAGATGCACCCAGCCGAACCTGGGCCGGGCCGCCAGAAGTATATTGACGAGTAACAAGTGTAAATCTCACAGCGTTTTTCTCTCCGCTATCCGCTTATGCCCTGTTCAGTGACATCGTGTGTGGCAACGCAACACATCATTAATCAACACTTAGTTAGTCGCCGCTCGCACTTTTTGTGTTTACCTTAAAAAATGTGTAATGTTGATGCCATCGATTTTTGTTTTACTTTGGTGGTTGGAGAAATTTAGATAAGGCATCTCGGTAATATCAGATTGAGTATAAAAATATAATGGTTTGTTAGATTTACGCGAATGTTTGAAATAAAACTTATTTTTAATAATTTTATCGCAGATTATAAATTAAACCAAATCTGCGAGGAATTCGTAGAAATTACTAATATTTCAATGTATAAAAATATGTTATTTATTAAGATTTTCTATCATAGTTCCCAGATGACTGGAATGTTTGCAATTCCCGTTAAAAATGAAATGATACACATAGGTATTCGAGAGAAATAAATACAGTTTGTACAGACAACATCAAGAGCTTCAAACTTTCCACCATCATCAAACTTTCCTAGGAGTATTAATATTATATACTACTACTTAAGCACTGCCTCGGTAGCGTAGTTGTATTACGGTACCTTTACAAAGCTGAGGTCTCGGGTTCGAGTCCCGGGTCAGGCAAAGTGATAATGGATTTTTCTATTCATTATCAGTCCGGAGTCAAGAATTTGTGCCTGATATGGCGAGAGGCTCGCCCCTATCATATTGGACGGAAAATACAAGGCGAAATCTTGATGTCCTGGTGGCGCCTCTGCCTACCCCTTCGGGGATAAAGGCGTGAGTTTATGTATGTATGTACTACTTAAGCACTACTAATATTTAGTAATAGTATTAATACTCCTATGAAAGTTTGATGATGGTATGGTGGTACAATAACACAATGGTATCGTGCGATTATACGCTGGTATTATGTCATGGTGGTATAGTATACTGGAACAATGTTACGATGGTACAGTGGTATTATGGTATTGTGGTATTATGGTACCGTGGTATTATGGTATACTGGTATAATGGTACAGTGGTATAATGGTACGATGGTACTGACCTGGTTGTGGTAGTGCGCGAGCGGGTGATGCGGCACGTGCCGCATCGCCGGATGCAGCATAGCGCCGTCGCCGCTGCTGCTGCCCTCTACCGGAGGCTACAAACATACATAAAAATAAATCAAATACACCCAACAGTCACTTATTATGTATTATTCCTAACCAACAGTAACATACAAGCCTTGTGTGTATCTGAAACTACAAGAGACTTTTCGGTCCCACAAACACCCAGACCCGAAACCAATGCTTGTGAATCGCACGAACACCCGTCTGTACGGGGATCGAACCCGCGGCCTCTCGTTTCACAGCCGGCGTCTAGCCAACGACGCAGTTCTTATTACATAATACAGGTTATTGCTATATATTGTCTTGTCAGCTTTATGATATTTTTTTTAATGCTGTTCATTGAAATTTGCGTTTTAAGTATTTGTTAACAAAAATAAGACTAGACTACTGAAAATAGGACTGCTTCGGTGGCGTAGTTGTACTACGGTACGACTACAAAGCTGAGGTCTCGGGTTGGAATCCCGGGTCGGGTAAAGTGATATTGGGTTTTCTATTCATTATCAGCCCGGAGTCAGGAATTTGTGCCCGATATGGCGATAGGCTCCCCCCCTATCACATCATGGGACGGAACATACAAGGCGAAATGTGGGTGTCCTGGTAGCGCCTCCGCCTACCCCTTCTAGGATCAATTCGTGAGTTTATTTATGTAATAAGACTGGACTCACCTCAGCAGGTTCATTCTTGGTCTCGGCCTCGTCTCCGAGCTCGACCAGCTGCAAGGCCTCCTCCAGGAGATCGAACCGGGATTCTTCACTGCTGACCAGCTCTCGAGGAAGGTCGCCCTGGATCACGTATTCGCCTGGGTAACACAGAAGGTTCGTTAATTTCATTGCTTCTTAAAGCTCTGTGATTTACTAATGGTAGGTCTCTCATATGTGAGAGGCCGGTTGGTAGGTACCACCGCAATGTCTATACCAACAAACAGCAGTGTAAATGCGCTGTTGTGTTCCCGTTTGAAGGACATTGTAGCCAGAGTAACTACTGGATAATGAGACTTAACATCTTATGTCTCAGATATCAAGCGTAGTGGAATGCCAAGCGATGCTTTGCAATTCATGGGGTTGTTTGGTTTGCTACTGTCCATGAGCGGTCGTATCGCTTACCATCAGGCGAATAGCATGCTCGTCTCGCAATTCATTGCAATAAAAAATATGTATATATTTATACGTCCCACTGCAGGGCACGGGCCTCCTCTACAATAGAAAGTAAGATTGAGAGGGGTTAGTACAGTCCACCACGTTGGCCTAGTGCGGGTTGGCGGACTTTACATACCATAGAAATTCTTTAAAACCGCTACGTTATGCAGGTTTCCTCACGATGTTTTCCTTCACCGTTAAAGTGCGTGGTGATTGAGTATCAATACACACATAACTCCGAAAAGTCAGAGGTGATTTGAATTTGAACCAAACCTGGGATTTGAACCAAACTGAGATTTGATTTAAACTAAATCTATCTATATCTATATATATCGTAGCGCAGTTGGTTAGACGCCGGCTGTGAAACAAGAAGCGGGTTCGATCCGCGCTCCGAAACAAATGTTTGTGTCAACCACAGGTATTTGTTTCGGGTCTGGGTGTTTTTGAGACCGAAATTCTCGTAGTTTCTGATACAACACAAGACTCGATCTTAGTGTGGGGTCAGGACTATGCATGTGACTGTTGGGTGTATTTATTTTATTTATTTATCCTATAAACTCCGGTTGAATAAAATTCAATGGTTTTTACTACATTCCTGAATACAACTTCAACAGCCGGGGTCTTACACCGTATCCATTGTTACGTAGAAGAAAGAAATGGCTTTGAACAGTGGCCACCTTATAATAACGTTATTGTTTAAACCCCTAGGGATTGTGGCGGGCTCTTTGCGTTTAGAAAAAGGATTCTGAGCAGTGAAATCATTAATCATACTTATTTTCGCATAGGTTCGGCAACAAGCAAACATCAAGAGCCCGTGGTCGCCAGACTTCGTAATCGGGTGGCAAAAACCAACTTAACATTTTAATTTAATGATAATACCAATAAAAAAAAATAGAAGACCTATTAAAGAAATGAAATATACGGAGTCCTAGAAACCGACGAGCGTGTATGCAGAAATTAATGAGCTATGATGTATGAGCTATGTATGGACTGTAGCACTTGGCCCTCAATAGTCTCTGCCTACCCCAATGGAACATAGGCGTGAGTTTATATAATGTAAAATAAAGGTGGTTAATTGTAACAGTCACTGAGCGGATGACTAATAACCGACTAAAGACCGCCCCGTGACCACGAAAGCTCTAAAGCAATCCAAACGTCGGGAAGTTAAAAATGTAAAAAAAAAAATAAACAAAATCCGCAATAAAATCCGTAAAAAATATTATCATTAATCAAGACTTTCATACATAAATAAACTCACGCCTTTTTCCCAGAAGGGGTAGACAGAGCTGCTACTAGGACACCCACATTTCGCATTGTATGTTCCGTCCCATGATGTGATAGGGGGCGAGCCTAACGCTATAGCGGGCACAAATTCCTGACTCCGGGCTGACAATGGATAGAAAAATCGAATATTCCAATAATCCGGGATTCGAACCTAAGACCTCAGCTTTGTAGTCGTACCGTAGTACAACTACGCCACCGAGGCAGTCTAGTTTCGTCATTTTATAAAAGCTGAAAGCTTGCGCATGCCTCTGACATAGGCATCACACGATTAGCCGTAATGAAATTCGGGTCGTGATGCCTTTCATGTCATCTTCTATGTCTGACACGTTGAAAGAACCATCAAAAGTGTATAATTACCGAGGAAACACCTTTTGATAATCGTCTAAGAAACATATTTAAATTCAGCTTTTATAACGCAAAATTATTGTTAGATATTACGATATCTTCAAACTTTAATGTGTAATTTTATCAGCTATAAGCTATAAAAGGGATCATCTACTGCACTGTGCTCGACCCAGGATTCGAACTCGAGACCTCAGCTTCGTAATCGTTCCGTACAACTGCGCCACTGAGGCCGTCCAGCCACCAACCATAATGAGACCCGTACGTGAAAACATCAATTTAATATCCTAAACAATCCGTATTCAAATCACCTTTAGTTTAAAACACAAAAACCTTACCACTGCTTTTTTTCTTTTTTTTTGTTGTACGTAATGATTTACCACAGCCCGGGCTACCGTTTGACAAAGGGTCCATAAGACCCTAAAGAGATTAACGCGTCGCCTTTACAAGTAAAAGGGTTAAGTTAACAGTGGTCAGTATTTTTTTTACCATCACTTGCGGTTCCTTTGGATATTTTTAATTTACGACTTGCTAACTGATTTGCACGCTAGCTTGTGGTGCAGTTGGTTAGACGCCTGCTGTGGAAAGAGAGGTCGCGGGTTCGGGACAGATTTAAGACCTTTTAAGTTATCGAATGTTTTGGCCCTTTCAAACGAATTCAATTCAGTTGGAGCGAAGAAGACAAAACATTCGACAATTAAAATAGGTTTTAAATGCGTCTTTCAAATTTGGAAATCTTGTATTAGTGATCCGATTTGAACTCTACTACTGGTCTTTTACGGTGAAGGAAAACATCGTGAGGAAACCTGCATACCGTAGCGATTTTAAAGAATTTCTACGGTATGTAAGTCCGCCAACCCGCACTAGGCCAGCGTGGTGGACTATATGACCTAACCACTCTCAATCGATTCTCTCGATTGTAGAGTAGGCCCGTGCCCTGCAGTGGGACGTATATGGGCTGATACAGATACAGATACTGCTCTGAAATTAGGGATTATTTTTTCACGTTACTACTTAAAACCTACCCGTGATGTTACAGAAATTCTAGAGCACATTATTTCCAAAATAAAGTGCATTTTCCTACGATCATCAAAAAATTAAACATAAATTAAAATTACCACAAATTAAGGGTTAACCAACAACAATCCTAAGAACACCTACATACTGCTAATTCACATTCTCTCAGGTCATCAGAAAATCTGATATTGCAGTTTCCAGCACATAGGACGTCGTTTTATGACCGTTCCTTTACTGTCGAGGCAGTGCGGCTATGGAACGCTTTGCCTCTAACAATTAAGCGATCGTCCACGCTGGAAACATTTAAATCAAGGGTGAAAGCCCTCTATCTTTCACAATAGATACATTATTGTCACACACTATTGTCATTATAGCAAGTATGGATATCTAAATTTATATAAATATTTATGTATTATATGTATTATATTGTATGTAAGTTTATAATACCTTGTATATATTATTATTTTATTGGTATTTATATATTTATATTACATGTAAGTTTATTGTTAATATATAAGCACCGTCCATAACTATTGGATTTTTCCTCTCCCAACCGGTTGTCTGGAAGAGATCGCTTTAAGCGATAAGACCGCCAGTTATATCACCATTTTTTTTTTTTTGTTATTGTTATGATTATTGTAAGTTTTTTTTTTTCTATTGTTCTATTTTAATTGTTGTCATGTTTAAGTTACATGGTGTTATAATAAAGAGTTTATTATTATTATTATTATTATTAACACCAAACCCGTCAATAGCAACGTCCGGCGACTTGACAAAAAACAGTCGCCACGGGTCCCAAATACCCATACAAAAGGGGGATTAACTCCCAAAAACCTATTATCTTACACCGCAATTGTCATACCGAAGCCACTGTGGGCGGGGCTATTTTTTCTTTTTCTTTTTTTTTTTGGTGCCACCAATTTGTCCGCGTCGACGCTCCAGTGTTAACTTTTGAGATTAAGTGCTTTAGATTATGACTTTTTTTGTTTTTTTTTTTTTGAGTATGTTATCTTAATTTCGCGATTTGTGAAATGGGGGTATTTTTTTTGGTGAGTGATTTTGGGCGAGTGTTTTTTTTTGTTAATAAATTATGGGTGTGTGTAGAATTTGAATTTAGGACCTTTTGTGCATAAAACCAATTGCTTATGGTACACAGTGTTATAGTTTTAAAGTTGATGTTGGTATATTCGATGCTGTTCATAATACTTTATGTATTAATGTTTTTTTATTCCCATGATGTGATAGGTCCTATCGCTATATCGGTCCAAATTCCTAACTCCTGTCTGACGATTATTAGAAAAATTTACTATCACATTGTCCGACTAGAGATTCAAACCCAAAACCTCAGCGCTGTAACCTTACCGCAGTGCAACTGCGCCACCGAGTTGTTTTCAGGCCGATTTTGATGTTGTCACCCCGAGAAATATGCAAACTTTGCATGCTCAATGGGTAGCTACAATGTCCTTTAACCGAAATACACCAATGCTTACACAGCTACTTCACAGAAATTGGCAAAGGGTTGGTGCCTATGCAGACGAACCTCAGAACCTTATTACCTAGGTCCTAGCGAATCAATTTGGAAAGAAGTAGAAACGAAGAGAAAAAAGAAAAGAGCGTATGCCCACCTTAAAGGCCGACAACGCATCTCCATGCCCAGTGGTGGTACAGATGTTCCTGGGCGGCGGTGATCAGTTACCATCAGGTGAACCGTATGCTCGTTTTGCTCTATAATACGAGTATAAAAAAATTACCACTGGATCTAACGCGGCCCTGCTGAGAAGACCCGGCGAAACAAACTCAGTGGGCTTACATTACCAGAATATATAAAAATATTCGACACCAATCTCTAAAAACAGAAGGCCCTTAAAATAACCCAATACAGGGAAAACCTGATTAAACTGGCAAAAACTAATACGCATGGGAAAAAAACATATTTCCTCGTACGCCGACAAAATAATGCCACAAAAACCATTGTGGTGAATCGATTAGATCCCGTCCGTTGTATAAATAACATTTTAGCTTTTAATTGTTTCGCGCGCAAAAAACACGTGACGCCATATTGTCCGCCATGTTGGAGACCTTCACGGTTGACCAATCAAAGACCGGTGCGCGTAGGTATTCCTTTTTTAAATTACAAGCTTAGAATGTGACACATATACGGCCTTATTTATAGACAGTTTCAAATCTATTTTAGTTATCGAGTGTTTTGTCTTCTTCGCTCTAAAACTAAATTCAAAGGTCGTTAGAAAGGGACAAAACATTTGAACATAAGGCAGATAGAATATATCTAACAGTCACATACATAGTCCTGACGTGGTAAGGTAATTTTTGTGTCATGTATCAGAAACTACATTAAATGTCAAATGTGATATGAAAATGAAAAAAATTATTGCACTGAATGGCGAGGCGAGCATGCCATTCCCCTAATGATAAACGATACGACCGCTCATGGACAATAGCAATACCAAACACCATGAATTACAAAGCAATGCTTGGTAATACACTGCGCTCGCCATCCTGAGACATAAGATGTAAGTCTCATTATGTCCAGTAGTTATTCTAGCTAGAATGTCCTTCAAACCGGAACACAACAGTTCATTTACACTGCTGTTTGTTGGAGAAATAGACATTGCGGTGGTACCTATCCAGGCGGCCTCTCACATATGAGAGACCTACCAGTAAACATGACTCCAAAGTCATTGGTATTCGATTAATCCGCTCTGATTTTCATCAATGAACAATAGCAACTAGTTGCATAACGTTTGCCGGCGCGACGGCCTTGGCAGTGACCGAAAGTAAGTTTCAATTTATATCCGTTCTATTGTTGTGTTTTTGTACTGATTCAATGTTTTATACACGTGCAATTCGTGGTTTGTTACGTAAATAAAGTGTGTAGTATATGGCCTAACCCCTCTCAATCGTACTCTGGATTGTAAAGGAGGCCCGTGCCTTGCAGTGGGACGTATATAGGCTGAAATAGTACAGTAAATAAAATCGATGGGCCAATATTTATACTAATGTAGGGAAAATGGACACCCAAGTATATTTTTATGCATATATAACTGGCTCGGCCCGACTTCGCCCGGGTGCAGATAGTTTTTGAGTCCAGTCCCCATCAACAACATATTATTATAGATTTCGCAGCGCACGCGGTGATAATAATATTTTAGATATTTTTTTTACATCTTGGCTTACATAATTGGAGTTTTAGTAAGGATCCCTAATTTTTTTCAAAATTTAATATAACCTATGTCACCCGGGGATAGTGTAGCTTTCCAACAGTGAAAGAATTTTTCAAATCGGTTCAGTAGTTTAGCCTATTCAATGCAAACAAACAATCAAATCTTTTCTCTTTATCATATAATATTTGTATTAGTATTAGTATATAAGCTTATTTATCCAATGTTTATTGTATAAATAAAGACAACAATGTGAAATTACACATTTAAAAGTACTAATAACGGTCTTATCGCTCTAGAGTCTAAGCAATATCTTACACACAAACATGGAATTGATTTGTTACAGGTATATTGTCATAGCCGGTGATATTATAATTTCACTAGTGATATTATAAATAAGCGGAAGATTGTCAATTGACTTCATTTTAATTATTTGACTTCATATTGACTTAGTTTCATTAAAATGGAAATAAACTAACCTAACCTAAAGATTGTTTCTTTGCGGTAACTCACTGCGGTACTTCACTCATAATACACCTAGATTTTGACGATTACGCAATTTTAAGATTGTGATTTAACAGTTTCACTTCGATTATAATCTACCGAAAAATAATGCGTTAAATTGTAAGCAGTATGTTACAGTACACAATCTTTCGACAGTTCACAATCTCACGAGATAGATTATGATGTAACGGTATTTACAATTTTATGGTGACAGATATAAGAAAAGCATCAAGCAAGGACAGTACAATATACTCGATATTAACCACAATGCAGTCTAGATAAAATATCCAATAGGAGCCAAATATCTGTTACAATTTGATACAATTATTATTCACGGTGGTCGCGGGTACAAATCCCAGAGCACACCTCTGAATTTTTCTAGTCATGTGTGTATTGATAGTCAATCACTACGCCCTACTAGGAAAAAAGTGAGGAAACCTTATTCCATAGCGATTTCTAATAATTACTATGGTAGGTATGTAAAATCCGCCAACCCGCACTACGCCGGCGTGGTGGATTATATGGCCTAACCCCTCTCAATCGTACTCTAGATTTTAGAAAAGGCTCGTGCCCTGCAGTGAGATGTATATGGGCTGATTCAGCATAGTACAGGTGCTGGCGCAATTAAAGTATTTATTTGAAACCATTAATAAAGAATTTGGATATTACAGTGAACTAAAGCTCAAACCCTTTTAAATTGTAGAGCTCTATGCCTTTCAATAGAACTTATATAAACTTATACATAAGCATCTACAAATTGAATCAACCAAGGACCTATATACATCAATAACCTAATACATAAGACGATAATTTACTTATATATAACACAAACGAAGCATAATTGTAACCGAAGCGTATCCAATCAGAGCCATCAATATCAATGGAAACAATTGTGCCAATCTTACTACATTAAACGAGCGCCATCTTGTATAAATTAATAAGACAAAGTTACCCTGACATGCGGCAAAAGGAAGAACTAAAATCCCACATATATTTTGACGTTCACACGAAGACGCTAGCGCCACACCGTTGGTTAATGTTAAAATTGTCATCGTGCCGTCCTCATCGCATACCAAATTTAAATTGGGATCGCTTTGTCTCTTTCCTGTCAACGAGTTGGAAAGAGACGGAGGTATTTTTTTAAAATTCGAATCATTTATTACGAACCGGTCGGTGAGACTGAGTTCTTTTTTTAAAGGTTTTCGACTGTCGGTATCTTTGACGCGGCCAGTATGTAATTTTGTAGAAATTTTTCCCTCGTGACTTACAAAATGGCGGACGGTGGGTTTTAAATCGATCGATTGTGATTAAGATTACATTTTAATGTGGATTTAAATGGCTTTGAAGGTATAATCAGAGAATTAAATTAAAGAATTCTCATTTGAAGACACGCTTTCCACTTAAAAGTTCATGTTAAACAAATGCAAGGGAAGTGTTTCCATGATGGATTTTTTTTTCAAAAGCGACATACTATTTAGGATTATTTATTTTTCTGTTTAAAATCTTGTTATAATATATTAAATCCCGATCACATAATAGTTGGAACAAAGCTTATAGATTAAACTTCTACAGGAGCCGTGAGCAATTTATTCCCATCATAAAACCTATTATTTCAACTTTTGTCCTTTAAAAATTGGTCTCATGATATTAAAAAGATCATTTGTGGTTTCGTTTAACATAAAAAAGTGAACACAAAAATTACATTTTGTTATTATTTTACAATCTAAATCATTATTACACCTAATAATTGTAATTACTAAAATAATTTTAATATTGTTATATCCAACCCTTTAACAAAAATCTTAGTAACTCGTCAGTTCTCAAACCACATCTAAACTGTTACAATACTTCATTTCTCCACCCACGACCCTCGTTTCGTGAGAGCCTCATCCTTTTTTGTCCATCTTGAGACGCGTGGGTTCGACGCTTGTTTTTATTTTATTCGATTGTTGCTTCGTGCTTTATGTCGATGAATTTCATCACTAAGTGGTTTAAAAAACAAAATAAGAAACAAAAATCCCTAGTGCATAGAGTATTCAAAATTCAGATTTAAAAGATTTTCAAACGACAATTTAAAGAGATACGACACATAATTAAAGTAATAACGTGATGCTTAAAAAGTGTTTCCTAATTCATTGAATATATATTTTTTATTTAGTTCCACCTGGGATACTTGGGTATACCGGGTATCCAGACTGCGACCGAAAACGAAGCCAGGTGGTAGTATTACTGACTTCAGACACAATGCAACTAAAACTTTCGCAAAAAAAAATTACATGTTTTTCTGATCGTTGTATTTGGGTGATAAATACATAGTTTTCCTGAAATAATAATATACACCTTTTTATTTTGAAAAACGCAATGGTACGCAAAGATTTAAATTACTATTTTCACAATAACTAAGTATTTACCACTCAAACACGATGAAATTAAAAAATTGCAAAAAAATATCTGCCGCTTTTTTGCGAAATTTTAATTTATTTTTGCATTGTGTCTGTAAGCACTAAAACTACAACCTGGCTTCGTTTTCGGTCGCAGTCTTGATATACCCGGTATACAGTACTAGGGATCTATAATCTCTTAAACATGAAGATATCTAGGAGACTGTCCCGCCCTCACACCCGCCACTGCAACTCCTGTGTCGCAGGATCAACAGCACGCATTGTAATGACACTGAGCATTGAAGCTCAGCGAGTGTCCGGGAATGTCTAACTTGTCTTTAACCCACAACGAAAGCACAAAGTTAAATTAATAGGAGTTGGAAATAAATTATTGTCTATGATATGATAATTATTGATATGAAGATATCTAGAAAACGTCGTTTCTTTTATCTCAAACAAGCGTATTCGCGTACAAAATCTATTTACATAAATACAGGTCCCGGGTGACACATCGATCTGTCACACGCGATCCATCACGGCCGACAGATGAAACGTCAAAATATTGCACGTCTCCCCTGACAATACCGATCTGCACTTTTTATCTGTAATCGGTTCAATTCTGTCGAGTAAGCGAATTGACGCACAATGTTATTTAAGTGGTACGTACTTTGGCGTAGTTGTACTACGGTACGACTACAAAGCTGAGGTCTCGGGTTCGAGTCCCAGGTCGGGCAAAGTGATATTGGATTTTTCTGTTCATTATCAGCCCGGAGTTAGGAATTTGTGCCCGATATGGCGATAGGCTCGCCCCCTATCACATCGTGGGACGGAACATACAAGGCGAAATGTGGGTGTCCTGGTGGCGCCTCTGCCTACCCCTTCGGGGATAAAGGCGTGAGTTTATGTATGTATGTATGTACGTACTTTGGGTTGCAGACTGCAATGTTGCCTGGCATTGGTATAAAAACTGTATTTTCATTTTTACATTTATTTCACCCAAGCATAAAATAGAAGCATTATTTGATTTTGACAGCCTCCGTGGCGCAGTTGGTTGGACGCCGCTTGTGAAACGAGAGGCTGCGGGTTCGATCCCCGCACCGAGACAAATATTTGTGTGAACCAGAAGTATTTGTTTCGGGTGTAGGTGTTTGTGAGGCCGATAGGTCTCTCGTAGTTTCTGATATCCACGACACAAGACTCGACCTTAGTGTGGGGTCAGGACTATGTATGTGACTGTTGGGTGTATTTATTTATTTATTATTTAGCCGTAGTTTATTAATTATTGTAATATACATCATTGTCAATTAATAAAACAAGATTTTTTTTTAAATCTAGATATCATCTTATAATATTGGAGAGCATTACGTCAATGGCATAAATTACACAGAGAAATAAACAATTGTCAAATGAAATTTATAGACACAACTCTTCTACGTTCGCCAGCGAATAATTGATTCTGATTGTCTGCTTAATTACGCCGACATAATTTTGTCGACTGGTCCTGATATCTAGCCGCTTCCCATCAGATGCACTGTAGTTATTTTACCAGTATAAGAAAAAAATCCAGGAAAATTATTTTGAAAAATGAATCGCGTTGATGTCTTTCGTATAGGGATAAGTATTAGTCACAGATCTAGTTAGTGATTTGGTCAAAAATTATTTTTCTCAGAATTTTACTATCCATAAAGTAAATGTATTGTACTGTATTAGCCCATATATGTCCCACTGCTGGGCACGGGCCTCCTCTACAATCGAGGGAACGATTGATAGGGGTTAGGCCATATTGTCCACCACGCTGGCCTAGTGCAAATAAAAATTATTACAAATCACTATGGTATGCAGGTTTCCTCACGATGTTTTCCTTCACCGTTACAGTGCGTGGTGATTGACTATCAATACACACATGACTCCGAAGTCAGAGGTATGCCCTTTGAACCTTTTTTTTTTTTTTTTTTTTTTGGTATCGGGTTGGAAAATCCTCATGGACATCCTCCGCCCTGGGGAGGCGCGGAGGGGACTGTCAGACTCTTACTGACTAAAAACCAACCCGTGTTCCTCTCGTACCCGTGTGTCGGCCACCGTGAATATGTTGGCATGCGTCTGGTCCGTTACCAACAGGCCACCACGCCATTGAAGTAAATAAGAAACATTTATCTAAATTGTATCGACACTGATATGTCATGACATGAATTAGTCATATTATAAGTTATTGATTTGCTGTTTTCTTTTTGGTTTTATTTAAGTATTAATTTAAGTTTTCCTTGTTTTTGTTCATGTGTATGATATTTATGAACGTTGTGTACTCCCATAAGTGGAATATGCATCAGAACGAGAACCTAATTAGCAAAGAATTGTATTAATAGTGATAATATTTATACTGTGGGGGAACTTTCAATAAATAAATGGTCAAAGGAAGAAGATCCGCATAAAACATTGTTTGTTTCGACTTATTGTAATCTACATGTTATTCTTCTGCCTGCCCTTAAAATTACATGGTGTTGTTAGGTTTTGCTACTGTCCATGAGCGGTCGTATCGCTTACCATCAGGCGAATGGCAGGCTCGTCTTGCTATTCATAGCAATAAAAAAAATTGACGATCTAGACTGTCCATGTTGCAGAAAAATTTAGCTTATAATATTGCGACTGGCTTCATCAATCATCATCAACTGTCATCAACCCTTTCGGAAGCAGGCCTTTCAGTCCACCACGCTTACACTTCTAATAATTTTCTTCATCAAATGTGGAAGTATTAAATTTCAATTGTTTCAATGTTAAATAAGAAATTCATATTTAAATTATTTAATTTTTCATGCAGGTAAGGTGCTTAAGACAACTTTTTTTATTGCAATGATTGGCGAGACGAGCATGTCGTTCGCCTGATGGTAAGCGATACGACCGCTCATAACAGTAGCAAAGCCAACCATGAATTACAAAGCAATGCTTGGCATTCCTGCACCCATGCTGTGACATAAGATGTTAAGTCTCAGTATGTCCAGTTACTCTGGCTACAATGTCCTTCAAACCGGAACACAACAGCGCATATTATTACAAAATCCATCTGAATGATAAATTGAATAAATTACAACACAATTTATATGAAATTACTGATATTTATGTATTATTTAGGATTATAGAACTATTGATAATTGTCATAATCTATCAAGCATACATTACCGATGTAATATAGAAAAGGATTATTAAATAATCAAATATTTATTCATCGAATAAGACAGCAAATTAGAAACGACATTTGTATTAATAAAATAGTCTAAATGCGTTAATTTTATTCATTCAGATTTTAATTGATTCAATACATTTCATTTGGCGATTGAAAAATCAATCCGCGCTTCTAGATCTCTTAACTTTAAAGCCCAACTCTGTCTTTAATCAATATTTATTTATTTTCAAAATGGCACACCAACATACAACAATACATTAAATCACTTACATAAATTTAGAGATTAAATAGTACATATTTAAATGTACATACCCATTATTACATCAATATTTCTATCACCCCAAAATTACCTACTGAGTACGGCAGTCCCAACCGAGAGTTCAATTGAGAGGGGTTAGGCCATGTTCCACTGTCTTATTTAGAAAACCACTATTTATATAGGTACTTAATTATTTCATTATAACTGCGACGGAAAACATCGCGAGGAAACCAATTCCATAGCGATTTATAAGGATTTCTACGGTATGTGAAGTCCGTCACACCTATTCATCATAACGGAGTATTAGTGCCCTAACTATGAGAGTTAAATAAATGCTTATTCAATTATATTAGAATACTACAAGCTACTTCTGCATAAGAAAATAAAGACTCCTTCATATAGGCATGTTCAAAGCAATCATATAAAAATCCAGAAAGATTTCTGGTAAATTCGGGTATTAAAGGTATGAATAATTCTTTACATAATCTACAAAAATAATATAAAGAATTGATCACTTTTAAAGAGATCGATTAAAAAAGCAAAATCGATTACAAACATACCAAACACTGGCCACCGATAAAAAAGCACTTTTAAAAAAAGAACACTGTCACTGTCCGTCCGAGTGAAATTATTTTTTTTACACACACAATGACTGCGGAAAACTCGTAATGCCTAAACACAAACTTTTTAAATCACTTTTTATTGTCCGTACGGCCAGCACTATCACAAATTTTAAACGGGTCCCTTGAGGCAAAGGAAATGTTTTTTCGAGCCTAAGGACGACGCTCCTTACAGCCTTGCCGGCGTTAGTATCGCGTCTGGAATGGAACCTTTTTGTCCCGATATTAGTTTTTTTTTCACATTGTCCGAGACCGGTATTCGTGGCCTACCAACGCCTACGGGCGGGGTTTGAAGGCGAATGCGTGCGGTATGTACGTCTCTTTCGCTCGTGTGTTGGAGGCGTGTGTTGGAAAGAGACGGGTATATGTAAAATGGGTTTTAGTACGAGGGAATTGTATATATGTGTTGTGTGGATTATGATATTGATTGTAAGGTCCTGTTCGGCCGGCATGCTAAGGATTTGAGGTACTGGGGAGGTAAAATTACTTAGATCATTTTGAGTCATTTTTTGACTGCATGTTAAGAAGAAATAAAAATTAATTTATTGCGTAATATTACGTTATATTTAATAATACATAAACGAGCCGCCAAAATTGAGTCAACAAATAAAATGATCTATTGAAGCCACTACGTTAATTTGTTAAACTTAATAAATATATTATTTATAATATTAATTGAAATTTCATTCAATTTACATTGTTAAGTAATGCTACCACGGATCGTGTTGTAGCTGTAAAGAAGAAACCAAAGTCTTTTATATGTCATTAAAAAAATATATATTTAAAAAAATCCTTTGAGTTAGTTAATGATTCTATAGATGTCAGGTATTGGAGACGTGATAACATTGAAAACACACACAGCGTACGGTCTCAAGTTGTCATTAACAGGTTAACTTCGAAAATTTATAATGATAACTAGTTCATTATTGCTTCCTTTTACGATGAAAGTAAACATCGTGAGGAAACCCGAATGCTTAAGATTGCTTCAATAACTCCTATTTTTTTAAGTAATAAAAATTAACTACTTTTTAACCTTTTATAGTAACTACTGGACACGAAACTTAACATCTTATGTCTCAGGATGGCGAGCGCAGTGGAATGCGAATTGCTTTGTAATTCATGGTGTTTGGTTTTGCTACTGTCCATGAGCGGTCATATCTTCACCATAGGGCGAATGGCAAGCGCGTCTCGCCATTCAACGCTATAAAAAAAGTCAAGCACCTACAGACCCTATAGACCAAAATAACTATTCCTAAAGTTTTAAGTCAAATAATTCTACAATGTGGATAACCTTGTTACGAAACCATGTTATAAGTAGCAGAGCCTTGCCGTAGAATCTACGGCGTAGATTATTAAAGACCAACCATTCTATGGTTCCATCTATTAACTCACGACATTACCAAGACTTTTCGGTCTCGCAAAAACCCAGACCCGAAACTAATACCTGTGGTTCACACAACATTTGTTTGTGGGGATCGAACCCGCGGCTTCTCGTTTCATTGGCGTCTAACCAACTGCACCACAGAGGCTGTAAATACCAACGAACAGCAGTATAAAACCAAACACTAGACATGATACGCTGACAAAAAGCAACACTTTCACTGCCGGACATCTTCTAGTCACGGTGACTAACAAGATGGCGGCGAGTCATCGCCCATCAGCGCTTTTACTACGGAAATTTTGAATGCAACTGCAAAATGCTCGGATGTCGCGGTTTTTTGTAAATAGAACACGGATACGATAGTCGATGACATCGGTTGTGTGTTTTTGTAGTTATATTTCGCAAAAATAAGAGTGAATTGTATGATGCGCGCGCATACTCACTTCTGTACCCTGTATCAGCGTTTATACGTCCCACTGCAGGGCGCGGGCCTCCTCTACAATCGAGAGTACCATTGACAGGGGTTAGTACACTCCACTCTGGCCTAGTGAAAGGACTTTACATACCATAGGAATTCTTACAAATCGCTATGGTATCTAGATTTCCTTATTTTCCTTTAGGTGCGTGGCAATTGAATATTATTATTTAATTGATCTGAGTTAAACCTATCTGCTACTCCTGTATAATCACTCCTGTATACTCCTGTATTGTAAACTTATTCTGAAAAGAGCAACGCTAGAGTTTCTTTGTTCCTCTGTCGAAAACAGTCTTGTGAACCGGGTAGTAGAGAAAAAAATATGACTGAATCCAAACAATGTTTAATATTTACATTCATACATAAACACACGCCTTTTTCCCAGAACGGGTAGGCAGAGGTGGTACCAGGACACCCACATTTCGCCTCGTATGTTCCGCCCCACAATGTGATAGGGAGCGAGCCTATCGCCATATCGGACACAAATTCCTAACATTATACAGATTCAATAAAATATTTTCATTTAAATTCACATATTTGAAAAGTCGTTGGATTGGAACCCGCGACCGGCGTATCGGAAGCAAGTACTATAGAATAGATGGCATGATCAGAAAAATTGTACAGCAAGTCACCATGACGTCACGCGAACCAATGTTCAAGTGAGTTTCGATTTCATTCCAATGAATAGTGTTAAATACAGATCAGATTGTAATTCAATAATATTTCTTGTTTTTGGTAATAAAATCTATATATTTTATAGTGAAATATCTCCCAGTTTGGTTATACCGGGTATATCAAGACTGCGACCGAAAACGAAGCCAGCTGGTAGTTTTAGTGGTTACAAACACGATGCAAATAAAAAATTCACCAAAACAGCGACAGATATTTTTTTAGAATTTTTTAAAAATCATCTCGTTTGGGTGGTAAATACCTGATTTTTGCGAAAACAATAATTTAAACCTTTACGTACCATTGAGTGTTTAAAAATAAAGAGGTCTACATCATTATTTTAAGAAAACTATGTATTTATAACCCAAATATGACGATCAGTAAAAAAATACAAAAAATTAATTGTCCATTATTTTTTGTGAAAATTTTAGTTGCATTGTGTCTGAAGTCACTAATACTACCACCTGGCTTCGTTTTCGGTTGCTGTCTTGATATACCCTGTATAATTCAATAATATTTCTTGTTTTTGGTAATAAAATATATATAATTTATAGTGAAATATCTCTGTTAAATTTTTAACTTATCAACCTCACACAGAATTATTTTATAATCGCAATTATTAATTAAGTATAAAATCAGGATAAAACCGGATATAACCAGACTGGGACCGAAAACGAAGTCATGTGGTGGTAGTGATTACAGACACAATGCAATAAAAAATTAAAACGATGTTTTTTGCTAAAATAATATTTAAAACCCTTTCTCACCATTGGGTCTTTAAAAAAAGGTGTTAATTATTATTTTAGGAAATACGACGTATTTACCCAAACACGACACTAGGTAAAAAAATATCGTCGCTTATCGAAATTTTTGTTGAATTGTTTCTGAAGTCATTAAAACTACCATCTGACTTCGTTTTCGGTCGCAGTCTGGACCCCGTAGACTGAATTATTATTATGTATCCTGACTCAGTATTTCGAGTGAACCCGGGTGTTGAGCGAGTCATGATGACGTCATAACTATAGCGTCACGTCATCGCGTTTTACAGTCTGATTTTATTGTCACTACCATTTAGTGTATTTGGGCTTTCATCCAGTTCTTTTAGTTACAGAAAAATAAAAATAATTTTCGCCTATTTTTTTGTCCGCCCCGTGACCACGAATAATAAATAAATAAATACACCCAACAGTCACATACATAGTCCTGACCTCACATTAAGATCAATTAAGTCTTGTGTCGTGTATCAGGAACTACGAGAGACTTTTCGGTCTCACAAACACCCAGACCCGAGACAAATACTTGTAGGTCTCACAAATATTTGTCTCGGTGCGGGGATCGAACCCGCGGCCTCTCGTTTCTCAGCCGGCGTCTAACCAACTGCGCCACGGAGGCTGTAATGTAATTAAAACGTCGGTATCAGAAAAATTTAATAATCAAACCAAACCGCGATAAAATTCGTAAAAATTATTTTTATTTCAATGTGTAACATTCGCGTAAATCTAAGTAACCATTATCAGTGGCAGTATAGAGATCGCCAACTTTAATGATTATGAAAAATTCAAAACAAGAAAATATATTCACGATGCTTTATGGAAAAAAATTAATGATGACGCTGACTTTCTTTTAGTTTCTTCATAATATAAAACGACCCGAAGTAATCTATATCAGCCCAAATACGTCCCACTGTTGGGCACGGGCCTACTCTACAATCGAGAGATTCGATTGAGAGTGGTTAGGCCATATAGTCCACCACGCTGGCCTAGTGCGGGTTGGCATACTTACATTGCGATTTTAAAGAATTTCTACGGTATGTAAGTCCGCCAACCTGAAGCAGTAGCAGATAATTACGAATAAAACAATTTTGTAAAACTACTCGTACTAAATAAATAACGTTTTGATCAATTAACAAAGAAAATATACACGTACTAGTGGTGAAGAGCCACAATCGTTTTGCTCGAGAACTGGTCATCTATTTATTTAAAATACGATATTAAATTGTGTTAATTTAAAATATTTTTAAATCGGTTTGTTTTAATTTTAATAACAGTTCCTGTTTAATTATCTTTTAGATGCACTAAATTATCAGAAATTGATATTTAAATAGGTATCAGATACTAGCCGTCAGCAATATAGGTATAAAAGAAAAAAAAAGTTTTATATGAGAATGTCATAATTTATTAATTAAAGGATTATTAATCAAACGCTGGCCGATTTCCATTTTCAAAACCTTTAAAAAGTATGTACACTTTAAATTTAAAAGCAAATAGATTAAAAGCTGGCCAGCACCATCGGCAACAAAAATCATTTTTCAGAACCAGAATATCATTCTAACTTTAAAAACTCAATTTTCGAACATCCGCGGGCTGGTGTCAATATGTTCCATATTCGAACGGTAACAAAAGAGCGTTACACAACCAGTTCCGATGCCTTTTGTTTTATTCCACGTACAAATTTGCACATTCCAATATCACCTCTAAGAATAGGTGATAAGGTTGAAAATGGTATGTTCGTGAGCGTCAACTTACAACCTTTTGATATCAAACGTGCATTTATTGATTAGTAACCGAGCCGACCAATGGCAAGCGTTCTCATACCAAAATGGCCGCAAGGGTAGGTCTCCCTTGGAAAATATCCATCTAATTTATTACGCATTGTGTAAGGGACCGACATTAATCTTTTTCTGCCTTTTATTAATGGTCTCCGGGCGCGGGCGCTGTTTTATTTTAATGAAACGGGCCGACGGGCTGCTATGGATTTTCCCGCGTTTTCTGCCGCCGCCATTTTGGATATTTTATGTGGGTTCGTTTTCGTACTATTCTTTTGATTTGATTTATTTATATTTTATTTATAAAGGCGTTTGAAAAGTGTAATGGCAATAGAAACGTCAATATGTGAATCACAAAGTCTTAAATTCGATCGCTTTGTATGAAATCCATGTCATGTGATTAATTCTTCAAAAATATGAAGCTATTCCTAAAAATTGTCCAACATTCCCGAAAATCGCATTGGTAAATTATAGAATTGGTAAATTAAACAAGCAATTGAGCAGGCCGGCGAAATTGTATCAGGAGGCAATAGTGAATCATGTATATCTAGTTGATACTTTATCTTTTATAAAACTTATAAGTTGCATTGTAGTCACTTTGCAACGAATATTGTATATCTATAATTATTATTAGTCAATCATTATTCTTCAAAATAAATCTCAATTGTTAAGCAATAGACCATCCTGCACATTCGAAACAATTTTGTCGTTCTGTAATTCTGTAATCAACTAACTCTCAGGCATAATTTGCATCAAATCGCAAAGTTTTCAGGTTTAAAATTTCTTTTAAATTAATACTTATAATATATTTGAATTAAAAGTGTACGTTTTAATTCCATTAATCTAAAGCAATGATAATATGTTAATTTTGAAGGTTTGGAAATCCTTATAAAAATCTTATAACAGCAGAATCCCTACTAATATTATAAATGTGAATGTAAGTTTGTTTGTTACGCTTTCACGCGAAAACTACTCAACCGATCATCATGAAACTTTGCACACATTTTCTTTGAGGTATTAGAAGTAACATAGGCTACTTTTTATCCCGAAAAGTTAAGTGTTCCCGTGGGATGAAGAAGGAATTCCGATATAATTGCTACTTTTTTATACTCAAAAGGATGGGATGGGACTGGATTACATTCCATTAGTGAGAATGAGATGGGGCGGGCGGGATATGACGGGACGGGAAGGGATGGGAGATTTCAAATAAAGTTAACCACGCAGACGAAGTTTGCGGGCAGAAGCTAATCATTTATAAAATCATCGGTAAAATTTTAATCATAGCATCAAATTATTATTATTTATTGTATGCTTAGCAAAAGCAATACAATTTCCGAACTTATGGAAACCGCAAAGTAATAAATTTTACAATTAGTGCGACTAATTGTGCTTCGGGTCTGCGTGTTTATGAGACCGAAAAGTCTCTCGTAGTTTCTGATACACAAGACTCGATCTTAGTGTGGGGTCAGGACTATGTATGTGACTGTTGGGTGTATTTATTTAATTATACTTTATTTTACATCTAATATTAATAAAGAAATAGTACAAAATGTTACTATTTGCAAGAAAATCTTAAAATCTTTGGACACATAAAGCTTATACTAACACCTATTTAAAATCATGCGTTATTAGTTATTACTATTCGACATCAAATAAAACGTTACAAAACCTTCATCCCCGACAGATGAATTTAAAACACAAAAGCAATTTTCGGTCAAAAGCGAAAAAAACGTATAAATGCGTTCTCGAAATATTAATCAAAAACCGTTCGCCGACGCCGTGACTTGTGAAAAGTTTCAAAATCGAAAAGAGACCATTTTTTTCGCTGTCACACGCGACCATTTTACTAAGACCTCTGAATTAAGGCATTGGTACAGTAAACCTGAATTTTAGTTTTTAGCCTCCAGACTTGTTAGTTAAGGTCCTTTACTTAGCAAAATGTGAGTTTTTTATTATTTATTAATAATAAATACACCCAAAAGTCACATACATATTCCTGACCCCACACTAAGAGAGAGTCTTGTGTCGTGTATCATGAACTACGAGAGACTTTTCGGCCTCAAACACCACACGTGAAACAAATACCTGTGGATCCCAAAAATATTTGTTTCGGTGCGGGGATCGAACCCGCAGCCTCACGTTTCACTGCCGTCGTCTAACCAACTGCGCCACCGAGGCTGTTTTTGGGAAAGAGGCGTGAGTTTATGTATGTATTTTTATTGTATATGTTTCTGATGTGGAATAAAATATCTGCATCCGACCGAAGCTGGGGCGGAGCGCTAGTTATTTATACATACATACATAGACTCGCGCCTTTTTCCCGAAAGGGGTAGGCAGAGGTTCTACCAGGGCACCCACGTTACGCCTTATATGTTCCATCCCACGATATAGGGGGCGAGCCTTTCGCCATATCGCGCACAAATTCCTGACTCCGGGCTGATAATGAATAGAAAAATCCAATATTACTATGCCCAACCCGGAATTCGAACGTAGTTCTACAACTGCAACACCGAGGTAGTAATTACTTATAAGAACTAAAAAACAGATTCAGACGATTTGAGACCCTCCTTCTTTTTTGACGTCGGTTAAGAAGGGATGAAATAGGTCTGCATACACTGGTCGTATTATCATATAACCATTTTACACAGATCTCTCAATGGACAACTAAAATGCATTTTAAAGCGATCAAGACAGGTCTTCTTAAACTGGTCTATTGAACCACATTATTACATTTCAAAAACGTGTCCTTAACTTCACTTCGAAGATAATCGACTGTTATCATAGTTTTTGTCCCATTTTTTCATATAATTGTATAAAGTTTAAGCTACGAATTTAAGCGACAGCCTCCGTGGCGCAGTTGGTTAGACGCCGGCTGTGAAACGACAGGCCGTGGGTTCGATCCCCGCACCGAAACAATTGTTTGTGTGATCCACAGGTATTTGTTTCGGGTCTGGGTGTTTGTGAGACTGAAAAGTCGCTCGTAGTTTCTGATACGATACAAGACTCGATCTTAGTGTGGGGTCAGAACAATGTATGTGATTGTTAGGTGTATTTATTATTTATATATTATTTAAATTGTTACTTAGAAATTATATAATAAGCCCACATTGGAAATGGAATCTTAAAGTTTATAAAGGTCTTGGTTTTGCTAGCATTCATCTACATTTTTACGATAAATTTAGGTTTTCTCTTAACACAGTTTTCACTGGTGGTAGGTCTCTTATATGTGAGAGGCCGCCTGGGTAGGTACCACCGCAATGTCTATTTCTCAACAGCAATGTAAATGCGCTGTTGTGTTCCGGTTTGAAGGACATTGTAGCCAGAGTAACTACTAGACATAATGACACTTAACATCTTGTCTCAGGACGAGCGCAGTGGAATGCCAATTGCTTTAATTCATGGTGTTTGGTTTTGTTACAGTCCATGGCGAATCGCATGCTCGTCTCGCCAATAAAAAAAACACAGAAAGTAATATAAAAACGAAGTTATTTTTCTATCTCTAGGAACAGTCGTTTTTCTAATATATTGATAAAAGGTACCCTTTGTTTCTGTACCCTTTACAGCTTGTATGTATTTAATTTCGATCTTTTATGATTAGAAAGAAAGAAACAAAACTCATTTATTAGTCACAAATAAGATGACGCACACACTCGTTTAACATAAATTTATATATATAACTAACAACAAAAAGAAAATAAAAAGGAGTTTGTACGTCGCATAAATGTGACACGTAGGTGACCACTCAGCTTATTGTTGCACTGCGACGCGAGCCACAGCGCAACGCTGGTTTTCAGTGGTCACCTTGAGTGACATGCGAACGCCAGCCTACATGCCTACATGCATGATTGCCTCGGTAGCGCAGTTGTACTAAGGTATGATTGCAAAGCTGAGGTCTCGGAATGAGTCCCGGGTCGGGCAAAGTGATAATCGATTTTTCTATTCATTATCAGCCCGGAGTCAGGAATTTGTGCCCGATATGGCGATAGGCTCGCCCCCTATCACATCGTGGGACGGAACACATGGAGAAATGTGGGTGTTCTGGTGGATGAAGGCGTGAGTTTATGTATGTATATAAAAAAAATCATCAAAGTAACATATAAACAGAAAAGCACGCAAATCCATACCTAATCTATCTATCTAAGTATATCAGCCCATATACGTTCCACTGCAGGGCACGGGCCTACTCTACAATCGAGAGAATCGATTGAGAGTGGTTAGGCCATATAGTCCACCACGCTGGCCTAGTGCGGGTTGGCGAACTTAGATACCGTAGAAATTCTTTTAAAATCTCTACGGTATGCAGGTTTCCTCACGATGTTTTCCTTCACCGTTAAAGTGCGTGGTGATTGACTATCAATACACACATAACTCCGAAAATATACCTAATATAGCTCTTTAATATTAAAGTATGTAAAATATTTAAAAACATAAGTAAATATGATAAGAAAAGCTTTAACTCCCGAGAATTTAGACATCTATACACCGGTTTAATCTTTCACAACTTACAATAAAACCAACGTAACCAGACCCTTCAATGCACAAAGTCCTTTTTAATAGAAACATTATGTATGCCAGCGGTTCTCAAACTTGAAACGTAACTTCTTTTATTGCGAATGGTGAGACGGGCATGCCATTCGCCTGATAGTAAGCGATACGACCGCTCACGGACAGTAGCAAAACCAAACAACACAATGAATCAAAGCAATACTTGTCATTTCACTGCGCTCGCCATCCTGAGACATAAGATGTTAAGTCTCATTATGTCCTGTTACCCTGGCTACAATGTCCTTCAAACCGGAACAGTGCATTTACACTGTTGTTTGTTGGAGAAATAGACATTGCGGTAGTACCTACCCAGGCGGCCTCTCACATATGAGAGACCTACCACCAGTAAAGTGGCGTAATTCAATTAAGTGAAAACATATACTTCCAAATCAACGTAATAAAATACGGCTATTGATACGTTAATTATTGAGTTATTTTAACACTCGGAAGTGAATAAAAATCTATGAGGCAATTTCCATGAACACAGAATCATTCAATATTGAGTAAGGGTAAGTACGATAAATAAATAAATAAATGAATAAATAAATAAATACACCCAACAGTCCCTACATAATTCTGACCTCATACTAAGATCGAGTCTTGTGTCGTGGGTGTCAGAAACTACGAGAGACATTTCGGTCTCACAAACACCCAGACCCGAAACAAATACCCGTGGATCACACAAACATTTGTTTCGGTGCGGGGATCGAACCCGCGGCCTCTGGTTTCACAGCCGGCGTCTAACCAACTGCGCTACGAAGGCTGTCAAATAAAAAAATGCAAGGAAAATTATTATATTTTCAATAATTTCTTACACTCTGTAATTCCTATTTCAAACTCAATTCTAACCACAGCATTTTCAAAAGTATTGTTACTTAAAACTTTGAGAACCACGCATAATCTTTACATCAAATATTAATGCAACAATAAATATAATTAATGATTGTATCCTGAGGGAATTGAGATGTCCGGGATGCATTAATCATAGCACAATGGCATTGTGCACTTCAGACCATGTACTGAGGCAGGTGGGGAACATAGACCATTGACGTAAGTGAATTTATAAGGACCTTATAGTTCTGAATAAATAAAAATCGTCCCTAATATGTACTGTACTGTGTGATGTGTTAGCCTGTATTCGTTTTATTGCAAGGCACGGGCCTCTAGAATCGAAAGTGCGATTGAGAGGTGTTAGAAACACACCACAATCGCTTTTTTATACAGATTTCTTTATGTTTGTACAATTAAATATTAATTTCTCAAGATATTTTCTTTTATTAAAGTACTTAGTAATTGACTATGAATGCACACATTAATTAAAAGTTTTATATTTTTTTGACGATTTCTGGAAATATTACGAGACGATTATCGCTCGTCTGATGGCAAGGATCACGCCTGCAATACACACTTACAACTTAATATTAAGCATTGCACTTGTCATAAAGACATTAAAATCTCCCAATGGTCTTGAATCACTTACAACAATGTCCTTCAACGAACACAACAGTACACGGCTACGCGACACAAATAGACAAAGCGGTGGCGCTGAACATTAAAATCTATAAGCATGTGGCGAAATTTGGAACTACAAGTAAAATTAAAAAAAATCTATTTTACGCTTTGTTTGCGATATGTTTTCATAATATAAACAACAGGCATTTAAACTCGTAATTTAATAGTATTAACATGTCTAATGTAATAAAATATGAAGAGAGAAAAACTATTTTTATTATTATGACAACAGCGCTTTCGGCGTCAGAAGATCGTTGGGGACCTATACACGCTCGTTCACGAGGGACCTATAAGTCTATCTTTCACTTCCAAACGTTTTTTTGTCAAATATCGAAATCTTTGAACGCAGTCGGCCCCCAAAACAGCTGAATCATAAGACTAATGATATGAAGCAGGAACACCCGGCCTCCCCAGGGAAATGGGGATACAAAAAGTTGTACTGTAGTTTTGAATATAGAGAAATTAAGCTTTAAAATCGTGATTGAATTTTAAACTGCCTCCGCGCAGTTGTACTACGGAACGATTACAATGCTGAGGTCTCGGGTTCGAATCCAATCGGAAAATTCAATCACGTGATTTTTCTATTCATTATCAAGTCGGAATCAGGAATGTGTGCCCGATATGGCGATAGGCTCGCCCCATCACATCGTGGGACGGAATACACAAGGCAAATCGTGGGTGTCCTGGTAGCATCTCTGCCTACCCCTTCAGGAAGGCGTGATGTGTGTGAATTTTATATAGCTGTATTGTAGTTACTTAGAAGTACTTTAGGAATTTATTGAATGGGTTACTAATATTTCATAAAATATTTTTAAAAAATCGACTTCAAAATTGTAAAACAGAAATAAAATGAAGTATCGTAACATCTTCGAGATGGTAACCTGTTCTGTGTAATAAACAAATAAAAGGAGATGCTCATTTTACTATGAAACTTGGTATCGGTGCGAAGATTTTTGTCCCTCGATGAAACCTACTTTTTTGTGTAGGGAATAAAAAAAAATTTCAAAAAAAATAGACATAATTGCGACCCAGGCCCGGAGTTCTTGGAGAAATTAACTTGAAGTCCAGTCACTCTGGTAGCCCCATTTGTAGTAATAGTTGACGTATCGTAAAATGTGATGATAGTTACATTATTTTATAGAAATCTTTCGCTCGGAATAGAACAGTTTAAGGACAAACCATAAAAGCTATAATGAATTTTAATAATCGGTATCGGGGTCAACGATATTTTTACCGATACCATGACCCATTCATGATCGGTAAAAATTCTCTTTTTATACATACATACATAAACTCACGCCTTTATCCCAGATGGGGTAGGCAGAGGCGCCACCAGGACACCCACATTTCGCCTCGCATGTTCCGTCCCACGATGTGATAGGGGGCGAGCCTATTGCCATATCGGGCACAAATTCCTGACTCCGAGCTAATAATGAATAGAAAAATCCAATATCACTTTGCCCGACCCGGGAATCGAACCCGAGACCTCAGCTTTGTAACCGTACCGTAATACAACTACTTCTCTTTTTATATCAAATATATTTAATTGATTTAAAGTAATTTGGATGCTTTACTTATCTAAATTGCATTCACTAGCAAGTACATAATATAACGTAAAATAATAAATTCCCCAACAACTTACCAAGCACATAAAAATACTTTAATTTCAATGGAAAGGAATACCATTTCCGCCAAGCCACCCCTCGGCGAACGCCCTTATGTACCGCAGTACATAAGGGTTGAAACGTATAGGGGTTGTTATTTGTATTGTATCCGGGTAATCATGAAGGGAGGGTGCGATGCTCAATTCGAACGGGGATGGTAAATACGACAGTGTTCATGGAATATACTTTGAAGAGTTCCCTAAAATATTAATGCTATATTTAAAAATAATCTTTTAACCTGAAATAACAGGTTTAGAACCAAAAAACGAGAAAATCGTAGTCGTGAGAAAAAGAAAACTTGTAAAAATGTCCACAAATTTAGTGTCATAAGTTTTTGTATGTTTTGTATCTCTGTCATTGGTGTGTCTTTTATACAAATAAAAATAAAATAAATATGTGAGCTATACTAATTCACACGATATGATTGAAATATTATGTTAAACAAAGTTATATTGTAATATGACTTATGCTTTCTAACGTCTATATTTAAATTGATAAATGATGAAAAAATAGAACAAATTTAAAAAAACATAAAAAAATATTTCGTTTCTGAGATTTCAATACAATTCAGGGTCTAAAATATAAAAAAAAACTATGCTAATAATTTTGCTTTGAAAACACTGATCCGTGCAAATATTTATTTTAACTTTTAATAAAACTTAATTTTTATTAATTGAAAATATTTATTTTGAACACATGTCTACCAAAAATATACATATGCGGACGCCGCAGATTATTCTAGAATGTTCCTTCCATATTTAAATTACAAATAAAAAGAACGCCTCATATTACACGCTAATACATTTGACAAAAAAATTCAAATGATTTTAAACTATATTTATGAATAAAATAAATTGAAAAATTGACTTATCTTTTAGTAAACATTTAGCATAAGATGAATATTGGACATTATTAAGTAGATTTGGATAAATTCAAGTTCTACATTTATTAAAACATACAGCCTCTGTGGCGCAGTTGGTTAGACGCCGCTTGTGAAACGAGAGGCCGCGGGTCCGATCCCCGCACCGAGACAAATACTAGTGTCATCCATAGGCATTTGTTTCGGGTCTGGGTGTTTGTGAGACCGAAAAGTCTCATGTAGTTTCTGATACCCACGACACAAGACTCGATCTTAGTGTGGGGTCAGGACTATGTATGTGACTGTTGGGTGTATTTATTTGTATTTAATATTATGAAGAGGAAAGATTTGATTGTTCGTTTGTTTGCATTGAATATGCTCCGAAACTACTGAACTGATTTGAAAAATTCTTTCACTGTTGGGAAGCTACACTATCCCCGGATGACTTAGGCTACATTATATTGTCAAAAAAATTAGGGATCCTTACTAAAACACCAATAATGCAAGGTGTAAAAAAAATACCTAAAATATTGTTTACATCGCGTGCGCTGCAAAAACTATATATGGTAATGTGGACTGGACTCAAAAACTATCTGCACCCGGGCGAAGCCGGGCCGAGCCGCTAAATTATACTAATATTATAAAGAGGAAAGATTAGTATGTAAGTATGTTTGTTACGAATTGGCTCAAAAAGTACAGGAGCGATTTTTTAAATTCTTTCACCATTTAAATGCTACATTATCACTGATTAATATAGGCTATTTTAATTGCTAATAATATTATTTTATTCATGTGAGTTGGACTCAAAACTATCTGCACCCGGACGAAGCCGGACCGAGTCGCTAGTATAGTATAATAATAATAAATACACCCAACAGTCACATACATAGTCCTGACCCCACACTAAGATCGAATCTTGTGTCGTGGGTATCAGGAACAACGAGAGACTTTTTGGTCTCACAAACACCCAGACCCGAAACAAATAACATTTGTCTCGGTGCGGGGATCGAACCCGCGGCCTCACGTTTCACAGCCGGCGTCTAACCAACTGCGCCACGGAGGCTGTCTGTATGTATAAATATGTACTTACCGGTTTCAGTATCGACGGTGTAGGACAGCCCAGCCCAAGGATCATCCTGAAACAAGTCATGCTGTCACTTCTGCATTAACTCCAGCTTATAACCTGGATGAGAACGAAACTTAGTCAAAAACGGAAGAAATCTTCGAAAAAATGAGAGTTTCTAATTATACCGGATATTGAACCAAAACTATTTTTACGGATTTTATCGCGATTTGGTTTAATTTTTACATTTTTTAACTTCCCGACGATTCGATTTTTTAAATTAACTTTTTTAATTTAATAAATGAAAATTAAGGGTAGTTTAATTGTAACAGTCACAGAGCGAATGACTAATACCTCAGTCCGCCCCGTGACCACGAAAGCTGAAAAGCAATCAAAACGTCGGGAAGTTAAAAAATGTAAAAATTAAACCTAATCGCTATAAAATCCGTAAAAATAGTTTTATTTCAATGTGTAACATTCGCGTAAATCTAAGAAACCATTATACTGAATATATCAAAATTGCGACCGAAAACGAAGCCAGGTAGTATTAGTAATTACAGACACAATGCAACTAAAAATTTGGCAAAAAGAGTGACAGATTATTTTGCATTTTTTTTTAATATCGTCGTGTTTGTGTGTTGAATACCTAGTTTTGCGAAAATAGTAATATAAACCCTTTGCATACCCTTACGTCTTTAAAAATAAAATGGTGTACATTATTATTTTAGGAAAACTATTTATTTATCACCCACATCCGATGATAAGTAGAGACAACAAAAAAATTACCATTTTTTTTTTCGAAGTGTTTAATTGTGTCTGAAGTCACTAATACTACCACTTTTCGTTTTCGGTCGCAGTTGATATAACCTGTATACTTAAATTGCTAAAGCCATATAATAGAGAAAATGTGAAATTTTTCCTTGATGGGCAACACATCCATGATCCAAGCGTTGAGGATGTTCATATTCAGTGATCGCTTACCATCAGATGCCCTGCTTGCTCGTTTGCCGGTCCCACTGCAGGGCACGGGCCTCCTCTACAATCGAGAGTACGATTGAGAGGGGTTAGTACACTCCACGCTGGCCTAGTGCAAGGACTTTACATACCATAGAAATTCCTACAAACCGCTTCGGTATGCAGGTTTCCTCACGATGTTTTCCTTCACCGTTATAGTGCGTGGTGATTGACTATCAATACACACATGACTCCGAAAAGTCAGAGGTGTGCCCTAGGATTTGTCGACCATCGTGAGCATGTTGGCAGTCGCGTCTGGTCCGTTTACCAACAGGCCACCACTTCAATTTAGTATTATAAATATGTATTAATTAACCTGTGAGCTTTAGAAACGAAATTCTACTAACCTCTTTAATATCAGTATCAAGCAGGGACACTTTGACTCGTTCTATCTCAACCTTCTCCCTCTCAGCCGACTCTTCTTTCTTCTTCTGCAACTTCTCTTCTGCCCTCTTCAGTTCATCGTCTATCTCGTCGCTGAGGACCTTGGTGGCTTGAGGACCCTCCTGGACATATATAAATACACCCAGTCACACACACAGTCCTGACTCCACACTAACAACGAGTCTTGTCTAGCATGAGGAAATGCGAGACTTTTTGGTCTCACAAACACCGAGACCCGAAACAAATACTTGGTGCACACTAACATTTATCTCGGTGTGGGGATCGAACCCGCATTTCGTTTCACAGCTGGCGTCTAACCAACTGCGCCACAGAGGCTGTCAAAATATATTATTTAAATCGTATTTATGTTTGTAAAAATAATACAGAAAATCGATATTAGTAAAATACCCTATACCATCAGATGCAATATATTATCTCCATTACAATGACAATGTACCGAGTACCAAAAATATAACTATAGCATCGCATAGCATAGCATTATAACATGAATATTATGTCCAGAACTAAATCAACTAAATAAAAACACCCAACAGTCACATACATAGTCCTGACCACACATTTAGATCAATTAAGTCTTGTGTCGTGAGTATCAGAAGCTACGAGAGACTTTTCGGTCTCACAAACACGCAGACCCGAGACAAATACTTGTGGGCCTCACAAACATTTGTCTCGGTGCGGGGATCGAACCCGCATCTCGTTTCACAGCCGGCTTCTAACCAACTGCGCCACGGAGGCTGTCTGACTACTACAAAGATTGTCCATCACTGGTTCATTGAATAAAACACACTTACCGGTTGAATAGGATCTTCGAGAGAGAAGCCCATATCGACGTCCTGCTTCCACAGTACTTCGATCAGGTCCATGTCCTGAGAAAGAAAACAAATAAATAAATACACCCATATACATAGTCCTGAGACCGCGCCTTGGCAAGCGTAGTGTAGGACGCCCTCCAGCTAGGTGGAGTGACGATTTGCGAAACGCTGGCAGATGTTGGATGCGACAAGCCGAAGACAGGGTGAAATGGCGCAATTTTTAGGAGGCCTGTGTCCGGCAGTGGACTATTATAGGCTGATGATGATAATGATGACATAGTCCTGACCCCACACTAACATCGAGTCTTGTATTAATTACAAATTGCGAGAAATTCACTGGTAGGTCTCTCATGTGAGAGGTCGCCTGGGTAGGTACCACCGCAATGTCTATTTCTCCAACAAACAGTAGTGTAAATGCACTGTTGTGTTCCGGTTTGAAAGACATTGTAGAGAGTAACTACTGGACATAATGAGACTTTACATCTTATGTCTCAGGATGGCGAGAGCAGTGGAATGCCAATTGCTTTGTAATTCATGGTGTTTGGTTTTGCTACTGTCCATGAGCGGTCGCATCGCTTGTAATCAGGTGAATGGCATGCACTTATGCAGGTTTCTCTGCTCTGTAAGCTCTGTTATACATTTTCATCTCCTATTTATTTCGTTCTGTCGAACTATTAATTATTTCTCGTGAAAACGCTATAAGCTTTTTTAATAAACTTCCCACGATATCATGACAACTAACGTTAAATAATTTCAATGCCTTATATGAAAGCTTATTAAAGAAATACAAGCCACGTTTATTACTTAAGATAGGCATTCAAACATTTCCATAGCCTTCAACATTTAAAAACAAAAATTTAAAAAATCTGATCTACATCAAAATTCAAAAAAAGAACAACAAAAGAGCGGTAAAATTATATCTTAGACCTCCATCTTGATAACAACAGAGTTGTAATAGCTCTTATCGTGAGTTTACATCTAACATCTTAACGTATCCGTTTGTATCCGCGCCATCCGCGCAAAATGTGACCAGAGACAAATGTAGACGAGGTGTAAAAACATAGTTTTATTATCTATGAGTTTTTTTTTTTCTTTCAATCTCGAATGGATGGCACGGGACAGGAGAGGACAGGATTGCATGCTTTTCGTCCTGTGAGAGAATGAGACGGGACAGAACGGGATATAACTATCTGCACCCAGACGTCGCGGGAAGTATCTCATATAAAACCTGAATACAAATAATCATATAATTATTAATTACCTATAAATTGACTATTGCAATAACTAATGAAATGTCAAAACACATTTGCAAAATAGCGGGAAATTACTGCAGTTATTTAAACATACCTACAACATTTCGCAACCGTATATAAATAAGAATTTAATTATACATAATGTATTTGTTAATCGTGGCGCCCATTTCACAAATACATAAGACCCAGACACGCGGGAAACCTGTTTTATTTTTATTTGACTACACCGCCATCTTTAATTGGCTTAATACAAAATTAATAACTAATCTCTCCGTAAATGACCATACCTCGTAGTCTGTACGGTTTAAAAAAATTAAAAATAAAACTGCACTCCACTCGAAATCACACTTTAACATATTGATATAAAGTCTCATATTCAGTAACAGTGGATAAATTTAGATCGATTTCGATTCGAAAATTCAAATATCGAAATTACATGACTGTCTCAACAACACAACGTCTTAAGTCACAAGTATAGCATAAAAAATTCTTTCTTAATCTCATATTAATAAAGTCTAAATTCGAATGCAAAGGGGTGCTGTATTCTCCCGCCAAACGCGCACTAGGGGTCGACGCGACCGCACCGACTCAGCGGGATAATATTTTTTGTGAACAAAACGCTCAATATGGACCTGACAGGTTCTTGATTGCGTTTTATTTATATGCGTTTTGATAATCAGTATAAAATATATATGTACGAAATATAATACATGGATTATACAAAATCACCCGAATTAGTGATGTGACCTCAGAGCATTGAGCATTAAATGAGAATACGCAGACAATAAATATATTATGCCTGTTATAAAAGGCTCACCATTGTATATTTATATCGATTTTTTTCTATACTTGCAAAAAATATTTGCCCCAAATAATTTGACTGGCCAATTTGTATTTTTTTTAAATTAGTAATGGAGCTAAATATGGACCGACGACCTTTTTGTTCGTAATGTTGTTAGCACTGCTATATTAGTAAAAAAATAACGAATTAATTAACAACAAATTGCTATAAATTCTGTTGGTAACCGAAAGTATATTTAATTATCCGGCTAAAACGAGTCTGCGTAGACTTCTGTAGCTCTAAACTTTTTATTTTCTTTTTCTTTTTCAAATAATTCGTGCATGTTGGACAACCTGTAAAATGTCAGCCAATAGGAGGGCAGGAAAAGGTGGCCCGGCACCACCATTTTTAACTACGTTTATTAAGTACCAGCGCCTTCGATCAATTATTTATCGAAGACCAGCGCTCCTTCTGTATTATAAATACTCCTAGATTTTTTACTATAATATTGTAACGCTATCATCATCTTTTATAATCTATAATCGACAAAGAACTGTCTGCTGTCAAACAAGCACCAATTATGGCGAATCTAGATTTATTATCTGTGTTACTTAAATATAAATTCAGCGAGCGAGTATTTTTCATTACAATACAGTTGATTGTTTTGACGAAACTTTGCAATTATTTAAAAATGCTCAACATATTTACATTTTCAGGCAAAGGAAATTCACTGCTGAGCTTAGATTACGTCTAAAGGATTTCTACAGCAACCAGTTATAAGCAACCTGGGGAGTTATTCTACAGGGTATATCAAGACTGCGACCGAAAACGAAGCCAGGTGGTAGTTTTAGTGGTTACAGACACAATGCAACTAATAATTTCGCAAAACAAGCGACGGTTTCCTATGCAATTTTTAAAAATCTTCTTGTTTTTATAGTAAATACCAACCTTTTGCGAAAATAGTAATTTAAACCCTTACGTACCATTGCGTCTTTAAAAATAAAAAGATTTACATCATTATTTTAGGAAAATTATGTATTTATCACCCAAATACGACAATAAGAAAAAATCAAAATTTTTCTAAAATAATGATGTACACCTTTTTATTATTAAGACCCAATGGCACGTAAGGATTTGAAAACAACTAGGTATTTAGCACCCAAATACGACGATTATTAAAAAAATGCAATAAAAACCTGTCGCTTCTTTTGCGAAATTTTTAGTTTTATTGTGTCTCAAGTCACTAATACCACCACCTGGCTTTATTTTCGGTCGCAGTATACCGTATATGATCCGAAACGAAATTCGAATGTTCGAACGTCATACGTAATACAGTACGAATGGGCAAGGTTCTAATTTTATTTCAAATTCTCTATCGTACGTCGTAACCATAGACTAAGGAGTGAATGATAAGTGTCATAGAGAATAGTTTTGATTTTTAGAAGTGGAAAACATAACTAATACGTGATCGTCGAACGTTCGAACATTCGAACGTAACGTAACATAAAGTAAAATAGAAAAATTTATGTTATTGTTAACCCAAAATCTTGGCGTACTTATGGACCTCCCTCCGCATCTGCACGGTCTATATACGGCATACGCCCACGTCAATCCTTTGAGGAAAGAACATCTTCCAAAATTTATTTAAATCGTACAATATTTTAGTACCAAAATAAATATGTTGATGCGTCAGTAAGTGTCGCTCACAGCTCAAACACGCGGCCATTACCCAGTGGACAAAAAAAATACGAAGATGACTTAATTGGAACTTTTTGTTATTATTGTGCAATGTATACTAACGCCGTATATCGACGCGAATTGCAGTTAAATCTCGTTGAATTTGTTAACAAGTGCTGCCATCTATCTGCAGGGATTTTGTATTTAAAATATAATAAAATAATAATATAATATAATATAATAATAATATAATAATATAATAGATTAATAAAATAAAATAAAAATAAATAAAATAAAATTTTCTGTGTTCGCATACAACGCCATCTAGGGCGCTAATATGAAATCAACAAACATCAAATGTTGACTATTTATTTCCACTACTCGGCGGCAGATGTCGTTACTAAGCGTATCACACATGGTAATAGAGGTTGTACCATCGATGCGCAATACGAGGAAGGTAATATTAAGGTAATAGGCAGGTAATTTTTTTTGCTTAATAATTAAATAAATAACACGCATAAAACGCAATATGTTACAAATCATAATAGTAGTAAAACATAGTTCCTAAAAATAACACTAGATGGCGTGGTCCGACCGCACCATTCGCTATTTGTTCCAGAAACATTGTGTTATTGAAAGAAAACGGGGTTTTTCGCACTGAGCCAACAAGGTTACGGGAGGTCAAGGCCCGGCAAGGTCACAAATGGGCAAACTAAATCTGTACGCCCACTATGCTCACGTCAAATTCGTCATACACTCGCATCCGTCTCTTTCACTCTTATGTATATCTATATATAGGCGTCGTCGTCCCGCAAACTCACACATGATGCGGCCTCTATTTAAAAACTCTGTTGAATTCGGACGAAAGCGGGGAAATTGGAACGGGAAAGATTGCAACATTTTCTAGGAAATTTTTCATGAGATTTTCCTGGAGACTGCTTACATAATATACATTCTTGTGAGGGAATATCAGGGCTCCTCATAATAATTATAATTAAAAGATCATGGATAAAAAAAGTACCGTAAAATTGATAATTCCGTTTCCTAATTGTATGATTTTTCACATACGCTTTTATTATTTTTCCCTTTAAAAATAATTTATGCTATTTTAAAGGTTCTATAATGTCTTTTTATAATTTATACAGCGTCATCTATCGAAATAAAAAGGCAACTCACCCCTCATAAAAATCAAACCTTGAAAAATATGTTTACCTAACATCATAAGATTATAATTACAATTTACAGTACAAAAAATATAAATCTTGAACGTACGATTGTTAGACAAAAACAAGATTACGTAAAATTACTGAGAACGGAAATAATTTCAAATTAAACTTTTTACTGAAGAATATGTATGTGGTTTTCAAATGATTAAAGTTATACACATTATAACTTGGTAAACAATATTAGTATATTGATGTAAATAAAAATGTCATTCACAATGTTGTCACAACTTTAAATAATACATAATTTTTTTTCCAAATAGCAACAAGCAGTTTAATAAAAATATCAAATAAAAATCACATTTAACACAAACATGTCGTATTCAATTCCTATTCACCCCAACGTTTCTACTCACCCCTCACATTGTAATGAAAATCAGGTAGGTAACCAATTCTTAATCCCTAATCACCCTGCGTTCCCATTCACCTATAAAAATGACAAACAAACGAAATAAAAACCCATTCGCTAACAAGTGTCTATATTGCTAAATTCGCGGCGTGACGCGGGGTCAGCGACCTCCGAGGTCGACGACCGATTTAGGACATCTATGAGGCAAGGTGATTTGAATCTTTAATGTTTGCAGTTTGTTGGGAATCGAACTTTGGACCGCCGTAGTGTAAAGGCTTTATTCTTAGACAGTTTAAAAACCTATTTTAGTTATCAAAAGCTTTATCCCTTTCAAACGACTTTAGAATTCAGTTCGAGCGAAGAAGACAAAACATTCGATAACTAAAATAGATTTTAAAACTGTCTATGAAGGCCGCCAGTGACGAAGCTCAAAAAAATTGCCTAATGATCACTAATTTACCTATGTATTATTAGGGATAAATTTGCAAATCTCACTTGACTAAACTACACCCTAGGTCGTCTAGGTCTCAATCCAAACGGGCGATGCCCTAAGTGCAACGATCTGGCATTGTTTCCTATATCGAACCTAAAGGTCATTCTCTGTTTACTTTAAATGTCTGTGATCTCTAGTTTGTTTTTAACCGACTTCAAAAAAGGAGGAGGTTTAAATTCTCCGTAATCTTTTTGTATGTATGTTCACCGATTACGCGAAGACACCTGAACCGATTTCCATTTTTTTTTGTTTCAAGTGGTACTTCAAGCTGGTCCCATTGCAAATTGGTGAATACCTGATGAATATCTGCGGTCCTGGAGAGTAGAACTCCTCAATATTTTGTACGATTCCAATGGTTCTTTTGTATTAGGTGCTGTATGAGAGTTACTTTACAGAGAGGGGAGAAGAAGGGGTGGGGGGGGGGGAGTAGAAAAATCAATATACGTGTAAATACACAATGTAAATACGGACTGCCTAGGCGGCGCAGTTGTACAACGCTCAGGTCTCGGGTTCAAATCCCGGGTCGGGTTGTGATATTAGACTTTTCTCCACATTATCATTTCGGAGTCAGGAATTTGTGCCCGATATGGCGATAGCCTCGCTCCCTACTAGATGAACGAAACACGCAAGGCGAAACGTGACCAGTGCCCCTAGCCGGAACATTTTGCAGTATCGTAATAGAATAGTAATAGTAAAATTTTGTATGGGAGTTTAAACAGCGCCATTGTGAGCGTATTTGGAACTAAAATTTTACAGCGGGAAACGTTTACTTTACTATACGAGAATTACTATACGATACTTCAAAATGTTCCGGCTAGGGGCACAGGTTGCACCTCAGCCTGCCCCATCTGGGAAAAAGGCGTGTGTATATATCAATATATCAACTGAATGCGCATTTCCACTATGAAACGCATTACTAACTCGTAAATCAATAAAATGTTCTTACGCCAATAGTTACAAATATAAATGCTACTATGTTGAACACATGTCGTTGAAATGGAGAGTGCACGTGTAGATAACGAGACGTAGAAATTACATTTCTACCACTTTTGGGTCTTATGTAAGGGGATTTTTCAATGACCATTTATTTGGTCTCTCATATGTGAGAGGCCTTCTGGGTAGGTACCACCGCAATGTCTAGTTCTCCAACAAACAGCAGTGTAAATGCACTGTTGTGTTCCGGTTTGAAGGACATTGTAGCCAGAGTAACTACCGGACATATTGAGACTACATCTTATGTCTCAGGATGGCGAGCGCAGTGGAATACCAAGCATTTTGTTATTCATAGTGTTTGGTTTTTCTACTGTCGATGAGCGGTCGTATCGTTTACCATCAGGCGAATGCTCGTCTCGCCATTCATAGCAATAAAAAAAATATATTTCATAATAAGCATTGATAACATTTATTTACACAAAAGGTCAATAATCTGTCAACATGTGTAATCGATACACAACAATGCGTAAATGCGAGATGCGAATGCGTGATTCGTTTTCGCTTTCGCCACGTGTTGCATCTGGCATTGGCGTATTGCCAAACACTAGCTCCAATTCAATTGTGTTTAAACTATTATTTATAAATTGATTAATCTAAACGACAATTTGATTAAAATATTGTCAATTCCCATGTCATTTAACGGCGAACCAAAACACCTTAGGGGCCGTCCATTAATCACGTGACGTTTTATACGTATTTTTAACCCTCCCCCCTCCCCCTAGATAATACGTGGTGAGGTTTAACACTAACCCCCAACCCCCACCCAAAATCACGTGTAGAGAGATGTCTACAATGTCACGTGAGATTGTAGAGAAGACACGTGCCCTGCAGTGGGACGTATATGGGCTGATACAGTAACGCCTGAACAGCGCATAGGATATTGAAAATCCCGATTTAAAGTGTAACTATGTTTTAAACATGATAATTGCATTACATGTCTCGTGGTAGGTCTCTCATTTGTAAGAGGCCGCCTGGGCAGGTACCATCGCAATGTCTATTTCTCCAACAAACAGCAGTGTAAATGCACTGATGTGTTTCGGTTTGAAGGACATTGTAGCCAGAGTAACTGGACATAATGACACTTAACATGTTATGTCTCAGGATGACGAGTGCAGTGGAATGCTATGCATTGCCTTGTAATTCATGGTGTTAGGTTTACTGTACTGTCCATGAGCGGTTCTATCGCTTACCATCAGGCGAATGGCATGCTCGTCTCGCCATTCGCAACAATAAAGAAAGACTTATTAAACATGACAACGGCTGAGTGCGACTAAAGGAAACGTTGAAATAAACCAAGCTAGTCTATTTTATAATACACCCAACAGTCACATACATAGTCCTGACCCCACACTAACATCGAGTCTAATGGTTTCTTAGATTTACGCGAATGTTACACATTGAAATAAAACTATTTTATACGGATTTTATCGCGATTTGGTTTAATTTTTACATTTTTTAACTTCCCGACGTTTTGATTGCTTTTCAGCTTTCGTGGTCACGGGGCAGACTCGAGTCTAGTGTCGTGTACCATGTGTAGGAAACTACGAGATGCTTCCGTTCAACACACAGACCCGAAACAAATACCTGTGGTTCACACAAACATTTGTCTTGTGGTATCGTAACGGCATCTCGTTTCACAGCTGGCGTCTAACCAACTGCGCCACGGATGCTGTTCAAGTAGATTTTTAAGGTCTTCCAGACTTTCTGAGACCTTGAAAGTCTATCAAGGGTCACGTCCTGATAACTTATCAACTACAATTAACATTGATGATAAGACTATTTGGCAAAGGTGAATGGACGATATTGCCTTGTTCGACCGCTAGAACAATATAATTTTTAATACACTTCTACATACATAAATTCACGCCTTTTCCCAGAAGGGTTAGGCAGAGGTGCTACCAGAACACCCACATTTTGCCTTGTATGCCGCCCCATGATATGATAGGGGGCGAACCTATCGCCATATCGAGTACAAATTTGACTCCGGGCTGATAATGAATAGCAAAATCCAATATCACTTTGCCCGACCCGGGATTCGAACCCGATACCTCAGCTTTGTACCGTAGTTCATACTTCTTTTGGTGCGTTAAGCAAAATTATAAGGTAATTTTTGCGATGCGCGCGCACACCGACAGCCAAAAAAGCGACATTATAAATTATTTAAGTACCAGGCTCGCATGGAGTTGGTGGAGATATTTTTCTAATTATTTGCATAGGTACGGTGAAAACGATTCACCAGATGGTTACAGATTATAGACATCTACTTCATATGGACCAAATGCATCTAAAACTGGGAGGGGAAGGGAAGGACATGGTTGAAAAGGTGTAGGTTCGGATCGGTATGGTCCTAGGTTCGAGTCTGAAGTACACTACTGTTTTCTAAGTTACGTGGGTGTTTGAAATAATTTATCATTCACTGGTTTAGTGGCAACGCTTATGGACTAAGTACTGTAAAGTTTTGGGTTTGATTCTCCGATCGGATGTTCTCCGTGGGATTTGAGAACAGAAGATATATTATTTTACATTGTACTTTTTCTCAGATGTTTCAAGTCAGGCATTATTTTTATGAAATTTATAACGAATCCCACCAACCATACCATAAGGTGGGATTGTCAGAAAAACGGTGCTTCAATCACACACGTGTGTGGGTAATGTAATACAACAATATCTTACATATTTACTCAGTAATTGGCCATTATCAATGTCTAAACCACATCCTCTTATAGATAACCAGAAAATCACCAAATACTTTTGGTTGTTACCAAAATATCGAACCGTATTAAAAATAGTTAACGATAGAAGATAAAGTATGTATATACATACATACATAAACTCACGCCTTTTTCCCAGAAGGGGTAGGCAGAGGCGTTCCAGAACACCCACAATTCTTCTTGTGTTCCGTCCGAGGTGATAGGGGGCGAGCCTATCGCCATATCGAGTACAAATTTGAATCCGGGCTGATAATGAATAGAAAAATCCAATCTCACTTTGCCCGACCCGGGATTCAAACCCGAGACCTCCGCGTTCTAACTATACCGTAGTACAACCGCCACCGAGGTAGTTTATATTATGATAAACAAATTACATATTTTGTTATTTCATACCTCACTGTCTTAGTAACCGCAAACACGTTATTTAATAATTTTATTACACATACATTATAATCAAATCATGCCAAAAGTCGTCACGAATATGAAATAAGGAATTCATTATCATTTCAAATTGATATCATTGACCTTAAACTTGTCTGAAGGATGTTATGATTCAAATGATTATTGATAAAATTGGCAAGTTACGCTCCGATATAAACAAAAAATGCTATAGAAACCTGAATCCCACATGACATTCGAACCTCACCTGATTGTTGAATTGTGGAAATATATAAAATCTTATGACACATACTTATAACGAATAAAATGTTAATTATTGAACTAAATGAACCAAATAAAAAAGGTCATAGAACAAACTTAAAACATTATTTAAAGAATATTTCTACTAAAATATACAATGTCTCCACAGGAAAATATTCCTATCGTTTAGTTCAAATTTTAATTTGATACAAGCACAAAATCAGTGTGTTTTTAAGGTAATAATATTCAGCTTTAACTACACTCAAAATTGATATTAATTGACAATTGCGTTCTCAAGATGTAATGACTTAAAGCCTTGTTCATAGACAGTGCTAAACCCATTTTAGTTATCGAATGTTTTGTCTCCTTCGCTCAAACTGAATTCTAAATTCGTTACAAAGGGACAAAACATTCGATAACTAAAATGGGTTTTAAAACTGTCTATGAATAAGGACGTTAAAGTCGAACCAATTCACTTATAAAAAGAGAGCTTACATATCATAAATATCATTTTTTTTTTTGTAATCATTTCTTAAATGTCTTTAACATACCTTTTTGCCAATTAAACTGTACGGAATGTTGCGTGGTTTTCAAAGGAACGTTTATCTGTTTTGAATTGTAAAGTGACAGAACACACAGAACATACTATATTACATAAAAATAACTTTGGTGCACCTAGGCCCAAAATAGGAAACAGAGAGTTCGTCATTAAGGGTATATAAAACCAAAAGGGATATGCTACACTCATCATAATGAACAACTTTCGCTATGGGACCAATCCTGAAATCGAGAAAAAAAAACAGCTGTTCCGTACAAAAATAATCGTTTGAATTTGCAAAATGTATGAAACAGCTGATATTTTCGCGTATTCAGTGTTAGCGCCGTAGTAAAGTTATTCATTGTGATGAGTAATACCCTTTCAACTTTATACTCTTTCCGACTAACCCTGTGTAAATATACGTAATGAACTACTACTCACCTCTTGAGTAAGCTCGTCGCCAGTATGATGACCTTCGTCCGGCTCCAACTTCACATCTGGCGCATCAGATACATCCATCTCACTCACACCACTGGAACTGGCGGATGTGAAACTAGTGCTGGCTCGTTCCCTCTTCACGTCCACTACCAGCTCGTCGTCAAACATTGGAGCCAACTCATACACTTCAGAATCCAAGGGGGTGTTGTTTATTAAATATTGCTCTAGATTTTCTTGTTGTTGTTTAACGTCCAATTCGATATCGTGCTTCAATTCTTTGACGTCATCGAAGAAGTCTCCGTAGTCTTGCAAATCGGCCATGTTTTGATGAAAGACAGACTCCTCTTCCATTTTCTCAGTTTTAGTGGCGAAGTATGGTACGTAATCAATAGCGTTGTCGCTGTAAAACGCATCTTCTGTCTCTTTCTTGACATGGACATCCAGAATCTCCTCATCAGGTTCCTTCTTAATCTCCATTTCATTAGCCGGTAGTAGAAACTCATTGACATCAAACGACCGAGTTGCTATCTCGGCGAACACATCGTCTGTTCTATTGTCGAAGTAATCAGCTGACAGAGTGACGACAGCAGTGACGTCATCGCTAGTCTCTTCTTCTGTGGTGTCTTCATCGCTGACTTTTACTTCCTGAGCGACGTTATCATCAGCGGTCACATCTTGGTCGGTATCGTTTGCGACTGCCAACGGCACGCTATCAGTAGCCACGTTTAATAAATATGTATGTACCGGCCCGCGATTATGCCACATCCGGGCATTGTTTTGGCTCTGTCCGTAACGTCCTAGAGAGTTCAGCTCCTCGAACAACTGCCTCTCGTAGTTGATCAGGATATTGTCCAAGGACTTCGGATGGACGTATCTCGGACGTATAAGAGTCCTGGCTTCCTGCTCTGGAGACCAATCGGAGCCGTTTGAGATGTTCAAGCCAGCTAGGAGTTGAGTATCCCCTTCCAGGTAGTCATTGGGGTCAACCTTGAGGAGGCTCAGGACCAGGGCGATCCTAAGAAGCTCGTCCCCGTACAATTTCTTCAAAGCTATCATTTTTACTAATTGAGCGAATGAGATCTAAAAACGGCTTAAGGTTTACGAGTCCTGATCTTACTAAGATTAATTCCTACCCTCCTTTTACGCTTGTCAGGAGACATTTTGCGACACCGTCAGTTCCGTCCCGGACACCATTCCATTTTTACCGAACACATTTTGAACATTTGATTCACTTGATTCTGGAGTTAGTTGGTCTTACGCCAAAAAAAATTCGGCGAAAAAAGTCGCATCTACGGACACTGTCACCACACTGCAGCGGAATAGAATTCCAAATTTGAATTACAAATGTGAACTATTTGGTGGCATTAAAATTTAATCGGGCTTGCGTATTTAGTTAACCCTTGAACTGGCATATATTAACTTACGCTATGTTTGAAAGACCACCTTAAAATTGTGCTATCAAAGCTGAAAATCGATAACAACAATGATATAATTCGATTTTAAAAAATACAAACTTTATTCGATAATTCGTTACGAAGAAAGGTTCTGTTATGTTAAAAAAATGTCACGTTCTAAATTCGAACATAAACGTGTCCAACGAAAGCAATTAAACGCAATTAAAAAACTATAAATTAAAATGTTTGTTTACGTTCCGAATCCAAAAAAGTCTTTATTAAAAAACATAAACAGTGGCCGGACGATCTAAATTTAAAATCGCAAAAACACTTCGTCGAACAGCTGACCGACACGGCAGATAAAGGATACGTCATGGAGAGAATGGACTAAGGGATCATCTTTAATAATCACTATTTTTTAGACCCAGACAAAGGAAGCTATCACTTTGTCTTCTCAATTCTCACACATTATTTTATTTTGGCGTGAAAGAGGCAAAACGTATATACGGCCAGTATTATATTAGCACATTGTGTTTTGTATTTCTAGTCAATATTGTTACACTAATACGCAGCCAATCTTAATATTAAACGCACATTAAACACAACAGCTGAGACCAACACGCAAAAATTTTGTTGACACCGCGATAATTTTGTTTACACAACAACCTATTAATGTTATTCGAATCGAGTTTTTAAATTTGGAATCAGCAGAATTTCCGAACGCGTGTTCGAAATTCGAATTTCGCGATTTCTTTGTTTACGAACGGTAGGCGACACGCCAACTTGCATCGGCGCGTTGCGTAGTACTGAGCAAAATTCACACGAGGCGCGATGTGACTAACACGACCGATTTAACTTGACCTCTCCTCACTTATATTTATAAAGACATGATAGATGCACTCAAAATGGCTGTTAAACTTAGGTCATATCTTTGTTTTGAATTTTCTTTTGTCGAGGAAAATAATGTTTTGTTACCTATCGATTATTGCTAATATATCTTGTGCTGGTATATTATGCTAATTCTTATCGCTGTGTAAACTTGTGTGTCTAGTTTCTCCACGATATGAATCATTGCTACCTCGTGTATCATTTTGCGTTGTTGAAACTGGTTTTTTTTTATTTACTTTTTAATACGCAATGAAATTTCCGGTGTAGTTCCCTAATGATGATATTACTTTATAAATATTACTGACTTCATTTTCTTAGAGCTTATTTGGGAATTTATTGGGATTAATAGGCAGAGTATCGCAGACGTTAGCTTTTTGCATTCCATACAGCGAGTTCGATTTCCGCGCTAAGAAATATTTGTATGAGTTTTACCGGACAGATAGTTATATGATTATCTGTATCTTGTGAGAAAAAAGTCTCTCGTAGTTTGCAATATATGAGAAAACACCTGTATTTTATTTTGAGGTCAGTGTCAATGACAAATTAACTAAAATGAGTCCAATTTTGATGTTATAAATACTAAATTACCGTCTTTTTAAAGGAAACAATAACGAAGCAATCCGTTCCCGACATACATACATATAAAATGTATATGGACTCACAATCGAACCAATTCTTTACGCTTATTTATGTTATCAACTTTGCTTATTACCACATACGATACATATTCAATTACAATTGCAAATCCAATATTTTTCATTCCATTTTCGAATAAAAAATATTTTCAAAGTAAAATGTCGTATGTCCACATAGGCCCAAAAGCTTCCTTTCACCAATCAAATACAACATTGTTCGTCGATATGTAACTTATATCAATGAGAAAAACATTGCGACCATATGTTTTTACAGGTCACGTGACCATATTCGATGCGTGAGTCACGCGGCCTTTCCTAGTATAGAATAAGCCATGGAATTACTTGGCAACAAGGTTTTGTATGGGAATGCTGTTTTTAGGGTTCTGTGACTGTAGGACAAAGGGACCCTGTTGATCTTATGAATTATAAAACAAGAAAAGGAAAAATACCATGGCTGCAGAACTCCAATTCAACATTTCAGGACCTCGACCGAGGGGTAGACCGAAGAATCGCTGGCTTGATATTGTCAAGGAAGATATGAGAGTCAATCGCCTTACTATTGAGGATGCTAAATGAGATGCTTGAAGAGATGAGATGCTTTCACCTTGTTTGTTCCGTCCCACGATGTGATAGGGGCAAGCCTATCGCCATATCGGGCACAAATTCCTGACTCCGGGCTGATAATGAATAGAAAAATCCAATATCACTTAGCCGGACCCGGGATTCGAACCCGAGACCTCAACTTTGCAATCGTACCGTAGTAAAACTGCGCCACTGAGGCAGCCTCTTATTCAATGATACACGACAAATAACTTGCAGCGTGGACTAAGTGTTTCGTGTTTATTTATTAGTGCAACAATAACCATGATCCTGTTTACACCTCGTAAACAATAAACACGAAAATCGCAGGAACACACGCGAAATGGTGGCAAGGTGATATAATTTTAGACTTTAATATTAACTCCCTTTGAGTTTTTGTCTTTCGTATGACATGGAGGCCGTTCCCCGCTATGGCGGTCATCCAAATACAGCGGCCAGTTTAAGTTGACCTCTCAGTTGGTCTCGCCACAAAGAAATTGAAGTACATTCAATTTTGACGCTTTTCACCTTGCAAACGTTATTATTTTCATGTGATTTGGTCTTCTTTTGCTTCCGACGAATAATTAAGGAATTTCACAATCTTCATACAATAGGTTTACATCAAATAAGTTGTAAAAATATAAGAACGATAAAAAGACAATTATATTAACTAAACTGTCATTTTTAATTTGCTTGTGAAGTATTCTACTTGAATTTCGTTAGATTAAAAATTCAAATACGTTTTTTGGCGCTTTTCACCCAGTAAATATTATTTTCATATAATTATTTGCTTCTAAAGAAATGTTATACACATCTAGACAATCTCCTTAATTGATCAGTGTTAGTTGACCCCTCATTTGCACCCGCCACAAAGAAACCAACGCACATAAAATTTTGGCGCTTTTCACAATTTAAACATAATATTTTCATGTGTATATTGTGACGGTGAAGGAAGACATCGTGAGGGAACCTGCATACCATAGTAATCTTAAGAAGATTTTCTATATGTGAAGTCCACCAGCACTAGGTCAGCGTGGTGGACTATACCCTCAATGGAAACCTCGGATGTTGAGGAGCCCCGTCCCCAGCAGTGGACGATGAATGGCGAGACGAGCATGCCACGAGACGAGCATGCCATTCTCCTGATGGTAAGCGATACGACCGCTCATTGACAGTTGCAAATCCAAGCACCATGAATTACAAAGCAATGCTTGGCATGCCACTGCGCTCGCCATCCTGAGATATAAGATGTTATTTTATTTCCAGTAGTTACTCTGGCTACAATATCCTTCAAACCGGAACACAACAGTGCATTTACACTGCTGCTTGGAGAAATAGACATTGCAGTGGTACCTACCCAGGCGCCCTCACACATATGAGAGACCAGTGAAAACGATTATGGCTTGATATAGTATAGAATAAGACTACTATAGAAGTAAATAACGCTCCATTTATTTACATTAATTGTTAATTTTATTCTAAAACAGTAAACGCATTGCGTACCGCTACTTTCACTAATCCACTGCTCATTTCGGCTAAAAAAACTAAACTCTCACGCCATTTCGCGCGCTTTCTAAATTTTGACGCGCTATTTGCCGCCATTTTGATTAATGCACAAGTGACCATAGAAATTGAATAAAATGTTTTTTTTATTGAACCCCTGAAATGTCATACATTATTTAGATTCTGTCACTTTTTCTTCTCTACCACCCGGTTCACAAGGCTGTTTTCGCCAGAGAAGAACAAAAAAAGTCTAGCGTTGCTCTTTTCAAAACAAGTTTACAATACAGTGATTATACAGGAGTCGCAGCGCAGTTGAATTCAGAGCTGTACTGTACGTATCAGCCCATATACGTCCCACTGCAGGGCCTCCTCTACAATCGAGAGTACGATTGTGAGGGGTTAGGCCATATAGTCCACCACGCCGGCCTAATACGGATTGGCGGACTTACATACCATATAAATTATTACAAATCGCTGTGGTATGCAGGTTCCTCACTATGTTTTCCTCCACCGTTATAGTGCGTGGTGATTGACTATCAATACACACATGACCCCGAAAAGTCAGTGGTATAACCTGGGATTCGAACCCACGCTCGTCACGGACGCGTCCGACCAACAGTACTCACTTAAACACAGAGTTTCATAACCTTTCGACCTTGGTAATGACGAAATCAGAAATGCAAACATTGTATGAACAATGGCTATTCAAGATATCTTCTCAAAATTGATGTTGTAATATTTATTAATATCTGATGACGCAAACACACTTTTAAAGTTTAACAAATAATTAACGTCCTCCGTTGCGCCGTTGGTTAGACGCCGGCTGTGCAACTAGAGGTTCGATTCTCGCAACGAGACAAATTCATACAAATTTTTTTTTCGGGACTTTGCAAGACCGAAAAGTCTCTCGTTTGTGATATACGAATATGATTGAACACTGGTACAGTACTGAGACTGTTGGGTGTATTTATTTACTATTTCGTTCCCTAAGATTTGATAAATCCCAGAAAACCGCCGTAAAGTCATCTTTGCTGACACATTTCGATCTCTGAGTAAAACTACCGAAGGCCCAATATCCTTTCTCCTCCATTCAACAAAAAATCTACGACTAAAAATTAGGATGTATATCAAGCGAGCCAAACAAAAAAACATCCAAAAAGGTTTCATTTATTTTTCGGTCAAAAACAAGGTCTCGGTCAGAACATTCCATTTTTGAAATGACAGCTCCCGCGTAGAAACGTTTCCCGCCATTTCGCACGTCAAACGCGGTGTTTTTCTCGTCCGCCCGCCAAAAAGTTCAAGGTCGGACAGCATTGGTAAAACAGAGTTTCTTGCCCGCTATTATTTATGTATGCGATAGTTGATTTTAAATGCGCGTTGATTTGCCTATTTATTTAGCTAATTTAATAATAAAATCATTGTGTTTTGGTAGAAAGACGACCAATTTTTCGAACCGATTTTAAAATGTGAGGATTTACGTATAATTTCAGATAGCGACCATTGTACACAGCAGTTAAAGACCGCAGAATGCACATGAAAATAATGTTTACAAGGTAAAAAGCTCCAAAATTAAAAGTGTTTTAATTTCTTTGTGTAATATGCAACTAAAACCAAGTGGTTAAATAACACTGGTCACATTAGGACCGACATAGCTCTGAAAGTTAGTAGGTTGAGGTGGCAATAGGTCACATATATCACAGAACAGATAACCACTGGAATAAGCGTGTTCTGGAGTGGAGAACGCGTCTTGGCAAACGTAGCGTGGGACGTACTCTGGCCAGATTGCGGGACGGTAAAAATCTGCCTCGGTGGCGTAGTTGTACTACGGTACGACTACAAAGCTGAGGTCTCGGGTTCGAATCCCGGGTCGGGCGGGGTGATATTAGATTTTTCGATTCATTATCAGCCCGGAGTCAGGAATTTGTGCCCGATATGGCGAGGCTCGCCCCCTTTCACATCATGGGACGGAACATACAAGGCGAAATGTGGGTGTCCTGGTGGCGCCTCTGGCTACCCCTTCTGGGATAAAGGCGTTTATGTATGTATGTACATATTGAGACTTAACATCTTATGTCTCAGGATGGCGAGCGCAGTGGAATTCCAAGCATTGCCTTGTAATTCATGGTGTTGATTGGTTTTGCTACTGTCCATGAGCGGTCGTATCGCTTACCATCAGGCGAATGGCATGCTCGCCCCCTATCACATCATGGGACGGAACATGCAAGGCGAAATGTGGGTGTCCTGGTGGCGCCTCTGCCTACCCCTTCTGAGATAAAGGCGTGAGTTTATGTACGTATGTATGTAAAAATCTAATATCCTGTGTATATCTGACAATCAGCTATAATTGTATCATCGAAATATACTACATTTAAGCTTCATTTACCATCAAGTGTGTATGAAACAAAGAAAATGCGCTAATGAGTCATAGAATTGCGTTTATAGTAGAAAACCTTGCGTTTGTAGAAGTAAGGTCAACTGGTAACGGTTGCATGTGGGCCTAGCAACCGACTAGCATGGGAAGAAATCGCAAGGTTGTTGTATTTTTAGATTCGCAGTTGCATTTGTAAGAACTTCTATGGTATATAAAGTCCTTGCACTAGACCAGCGTGGTGGAGTGTACTAACCCCTCTCAATCGTACTCTCGATTGTAGAGGAGGCCCGTGCCCTGCAGTGGGACGTATATAGTACAGATACAGGCACTAAAGGAGCTCTTTTAAGACCTATCAACTTTGATGAGTAAATAAGAGAAACCACCACAAAAAGTTGCCGACTTACGGACAAAATTAATAAGCGATCCCAATCCCTATCTAAGAATCGATCCGGAAAATAGACCAAACAGAACACATCAAATGTGAGCGTGTCGAATATACCTTGAGCTCATTGGTTTTCACGATCGATCTTTAGATAGACATCAAGATCGTTTATTAATCTCGGCCAATAGACCGGCGGGTCTCACTGTTCGCCAGATCAAAAAAGGCTCTCGTAGTTTCTTATACCCACGAAACAAGACTCGATCTTAGGGTGGATTCAGGACCATGTATATGACTGTTGGATGTATTTATTTACAGCACCCAGTCCCGAAACAAATACCTGTGGATCACACAAACATTTGCCTCGGTGCGGGATCGCAGCGACCTCTCGTTTAACCAACTGCGCCACGGAGGCTGACAAAATAGCAAATAAATAGTTTTGTACTAAGCAAGTGCATTCCACTCTAAACGTTGAGGAAACATCCCACGGCCGGACTGAAATAGCCCGACCTCTGCGTTGCAGTGAATGCAATGTTAATATTTACAGAATTAATTTAATAGGCGAAACGTCTTTCACGAGATCCGGTATTTACTAGATCCTGGTTATAAATGCCTACATACATGCGTGAATCCATCCCTTGCATGCTTTTCGTAATGGGTCAGAATGAGATGGGACATAACGGGACGGGACGGGATATGCAATATTAAGGACGGAGGACACATTGAGTCTACTATAAAACAGTTAATACGTGAAATAATATTATGTTGTTGATGTGGACTGGACTCTAAAACTATCTGCACCATGGCAAAACCGGGCCGAGCCGCTAGTACTAATATAAAGCTGAATAATTTGTTTGTTTGTACGCGCTCATCTCAGGAACTACTGGTTCGAATTGAAAATTTGTTTTAGGGTTGGATAATCCATTTATCGAGAAATGCTATAGGGTACTTTTTATCCCGGGAAAATATATACCGGGTATTTTATCCCGGAAAAACTTATTCACGCGTGACTAAGTTAAGCCAACTGACACACTAACAATAATCTTATCGCCGGAATAATAAATAATAAATAAATCCACCCAATAGTCACGTACATAGTCCTGACCCCACACTAAGATCCGAGTCTTGTGTCGTGGGTATCAGGAACTACGAGAGACGTTTTCGGTCTCACAAACACCCAGACCCGTAACAAATACGCGTAGATCACACAAACAATTGTTTCGGTGCGGGGATCGAACCACCGGCCTCTCGTTTCACAACCGGCGTCTAACCAACTGCGCCACGGAGGCTGTCAAAACAATAGAAGCCACTCTTACATCATAAAAAAATACCTCAACTGGAAATCGATCCCCAACAATTTATACAACAACTGCGCAAAAGGGAGAGTTGTAAACGTTTCAAAAGCAGCGATTAAATTATCAAGACAAAATGCCAAAATTCCTTTGGACATTATTACAATAAAACAAGTGAACTGGGGCGGCGACCTTGTTTATATTCGTCCCAGGTCACGACATGATATAGGACGAAGAGACTATAGCGGGATTATTAAATTAAATATATTAACGCGAAAATAAAACAATGTCATTTCCATTGCATACCGTCATGCCGTCATACCCGCCACTGCAACCCGTGTGTCGCAGGATCAACAGCATTGTAATGACGGGCATTGAAGCGAACCGAGTATCCGGGAATATCATATGTATACCCGCAAAAAAAATTACTTGTAAAATAAATAGGAGTTTGAAATAATTTTGTCCACTTTTCTAATAGCAAAGTACCTGACGCGACTGCCAACATGTTGACGGTGGTCGCGGGTTCCAAATTCCAATCCCAGGGAACATTACTGAATTTTCGGAGTCATGTGTGTATTGGGAGTCTATCACCACGCACTATAACGGTGAAGGAAAACATCGTGAGGAAACCTGCATACCATATTACTAATAATTTCTATGGTATGTAAAGTTCACTACGCCAGCATGATGGACTGTACTAACCCCTCTCAATCGTACTCTCGATTGTAGAGGAGGCTCGTGCCCTGCAGTGGGACGTATATGGGCTGACACAGTACAGTGGCTGTTATATGCGGATACAAAGGTAATTATATAAAAGAACAAAGAGATGACTCGGCCCGCCCACACCTCAGTGCATTGACTGGAATTTATGCATCAGAACGTCCTTCAAATCGCTATTTATGGCTTAAACAGACAAATTTGGGATAGCGGATAGCGACCCTTGCACATTAAGCGTGTAGGTTTTCGGGTTCCCGTATACAGGGTATATCAAGACTGCGACCGAAAACGAAGCCAGGTGGTTAGTATTAGTGACTTCAGACACATTGCAACAAAAAAAATAGCTTTCTTTTTTGTTGTAATTTTGACTTATCGTTGTATTTGCGTGATAAATACATAGTTTTCATAAAATAATAATGTTACCTATTTATTTTTAAAGACGCAATTGTAGGGTTTAAATCAGTAGTTCCCAAACTTATTTTTCTCGTGGACCACTTTCAAAATTTTACTGGTTTTGGTGGACCCCCTGCTGCTACATTTCTACCACATTCTTAAAGTCGCCAAAAAATAAAAATTGTGTCGCTTCTGAGTTCTGTCCCTATATTCCGATAGGTAAAATAAAAACGAAAAATGGTACATTTTATAACACTTTATTTATTAAAAGAATAGAATTACAAGAAAAAAATAATAAGGTAATATAGGTTCAGGTCATAATTTTAATTAATGGGAAGGATGTATTTGATGGAGTGTCAGCAAACGATCAATGTTTGGCTTTATTTTTGTGAGCAATAACCGCAAATCCCCCCGCTCTGTGATGTTTAATTTGCTCCTTTTTTTTGTTAAGAGATTTGTAACGGCACTAAAACTCCTTTCGACAAGGTATGACGAGGGAAAAGCTATTAAAAATTTCCTTGCGATTTCCCACAGTCCAGGATATTTTTCGGGTATTTCTGCTTGCAGCCAAAATGTTTGGTAGCCTTTTCTAAATTTCACCTTCAGCTCCTCATTGGTGCTTAGCTCGAGCAGCTCCTCTTGTAATACAACATTGGCCACTTCCGTTTCATCAAATGGAATCCATTTGATGGATTTATGATCCATGGTGGTATATCCATCGTCAGGATATCTTCAAACCTGGTTTTGAAGTCATCATGCAGGGCATTTAAATGTTGACTGTAGGTATGGATATCCTCATCAATACATTCTACCTGCGACAAGTTTGGAAATTGAGAGAATTCGCGCCGACTAATGTTTTGCTTCATAAATTTCAATTTCCCAAGAAAAGCCGAAATTATCCCCTTTGTTTTTATTAAATTCAGGCTGTCCCCTTGTAACTGCAAGTTAATATCATTAAATTTTTTAAACAAATCTGTCAAATACGCAATGTCTGCTTTGAGTTTGATCAAGTTTTCTTTTAAATCTGGATCTCTACTTTCTAGGAACTCTAATACGGAATCGAAAACAGAGTAAAATCTCGTTAAGCATGCACCTTTCGACAACCAGCGTACTTCAGTATGTAAGAGCAGTCGTTGGAAGTCTTCATCATTTTCGTCGCACAATTGAGCAAATAAACGCGTATTCAATGCATTGCTTCTGATTTTGTTGACAGCTTTTATTACAAAATGAAGAGATTGGTTCAACCTGTCACTTAAATGTTTTGCCACAAGATGCTGTCGGTGGATTACGCAATGAATAGCTGTAAGTCCTGGTATAATTCTTTTGAGATGACTTATAAACCCACGATATCGCCCGACCATTGCAGGAGCTCCGTCTGTTGCCACTGAAATAATGTTTGTAAATGGAATCGATTTTTCCGTGAAAAAATTACTCAGGACATTAAATATTGATTCGCCTTTAGTATCAGTCTCCAAAGTTCTGGCAAATAGCAATTCTTCGTGAATTTCTTCCTCCATAATAAATCGGACATATGCCAATAATAATGCTTCATTACCGGGTAACGTTGACTCGTCCAGTTGTATAGAAAAATGATTTTTTTGCAGATGATTGCACAAAAAACTTTCGATATCAGAGCTCATTTCATCAATGCGTCTTTGTACAGTATTGTTACTTAATGGAATTCTTTTTAGTACGTCAAACGGAGATTTGTGCAAAACAGTTTTTAAAACCTCTTCAACAGCGGGTAAAATTAATTGTTCTCCGATAGTGTGTTGTTTTCCAGATTTTGCTATAAGTAATGAGATATTGTAAGATGCCCGCAAGCCATCATCGTTACTTTGAGATGTTGAAGCGAACATACTGTGCATGGTGGGTCTCTTTTCATATTTTTCCTTCAATGTTTGAAAATATTTTAAATCTTTACCTATTTTATCAGTATGACACCTTTTTAGATGATCTTCGAGCTTTGATGGTTTCATAGAGTCATTGCTCAAAACTTTGTTGCATAATAGGCACATGGGCAACTGTTTGTCTGCCTCTGATGGAACAAAACCATATTTCAAATAATCGACACTATATTGTCGACATTTTTTCTTTGCTGTAGCCATGTTTCGTGTCAGTTACCTTACCTGTAAAAAAAAATGTTTTAGTAACCAAGTTTTTTTCTGAATATAGGTATCACACCGCAGCCTTTGTCAGCACGCGGAAATAGAATTACGGCTTGTAAAGGGACCAACTAATAAACCGCTAAGACAAATACAGACGTTTTCACAAAACGGTATCAATTTTAAAGTACCTAATTTACCACTAATTTTTAATAGTACCTACAAATAAAAATTGGTGTACTCAGTATCGAATACTGATCATATTTGTGTAGGAAAAAATAAAAGTCGAAATCTCAAAATTCCATAAAAACGATAACTAACATTTCATCAAATCAATGAGTTCACGCGCTCCGTGTATTTGCGTATTTTTTGTCTGCGGCTTCATTGTTAAAACGCACATTAAAACGTGACAAACTGGCATCGAAGCCCAAGCCCCGCCCTTTTCCCGTCGCCCGCGCACCGCTCGCTTTTTCCGAAAAGGAATAATTTTGATAAAATATGTAGTTACTTCAAAATCAATTAGCCTCAATTAGTCAGCCTCCGTGGCGCAGTTGGTTAGACGCCGCCTGTGAAACGAGAGGGCGCGGGTTCGATCCCCGCACCGAAACAAATATTTGTGTGATCCACAGGTATTTGTTTCGGGTCTGGGTGTTTGTGAGACCGAAAAGTCTCTCGTAGTTCCTGATACCCACGACACAAGACTCGATCTTAGTGTGGGGTCAGGACTATGTATGTGACTGTTGGGTGTATTTATTTATTTAATATAAAATGATTGTGAAATTACTGTTTTATAAAACTAGTAGTTATTTGCAAGAAAAATTACAATATTAATTGCTCTGCAATATTGCTTATTCGGCCTTTTTAGAGAGGCAGTGCTTCTCTCGTGAAAAAACAATGGAATAAAACGTGCTGTGTTTGTCTTCAAATCGAAAGAGGACAATTAAAATATCTGTAAGTTACTAAGTTACCTATCTTAGATTATATACACGTCTAATCTACCTTACCTATCTATACAAGCAGTTGTGATCAACCGACTAGTACACGGAAACAAAATACTTAAGTACTATAACAAAAAAAAGGTAGGTACTTACTTTTCTCCGGCACTAGCAAACACTGATATAAATTTTCTCACACTTTTTTTCGAAATTCCGGAAACAAATTAATGAGTTTGCCTTTGGCATCAAGTATTTATAGTGGTGATCAAGTTCATGTCTGAACAAGCATTAAGAATTGTCGGGCGGATAGCGCTTTGCAAGTCTGTACACGAAATTGTACGTAATATCGAATACGCAAGTTTGGACAAGTAACAATCGCTTGCCTTATTAAAATATTATCTGCTTAGTTAGGTACTTAAAACAATGTAGGTAGGCCCTTATAAAAACTATGCTTACATTTATTTTTGCTTTTACTATCAAAAGCAGATAAATTTTCGTGGACCCCCATTAACATCTTATGGACCCCCATATTTTGTTCACGCTTACGTAGACCCCCAGCAAGTCTCCCGTGGACCCCTGGGGGTCCACCTGGACCACTTTGGGAATCACTGGTTTAAATTAACATTTTCGCAAAAACTGGGTACTTAGCACAGAACGTAATCTTTGAAAAATTGCAAAGAAAGACCTGTCGCTTTTGTTGCGAAGTTTTTAATTGCATTGTGTCTGTAATCACTAAGTAATACTACCACCTGGTCTCGTTTTCGGTCGCAGTCTGGATAAATATCTATGAAGTTTCCCTCCATGTTTCCCCACACCATGAAATCTTTCTCATACTCGTTCACTCCCGCGTGCTATATCATTTTTTTTGTTCTGGCTCGGCACAGTAACTGCATTGCACCTGGTGGTGTGCTAATGCCGTCCAGATAGAGTATCGAATGGTATCAGACGGCAGTCTCATACCATTCGATACAATCATGCGGGCCCGCTGAGATGCCTCCACGCTACGGCGGAAGGACCCAGGATTATAGGATTATCTATTTCTCTCTCATTCACGTTGCATTTCAGCATATTTCCACACATTTATCGTTGCATATTAGTTGCACTTTTACATACATTAAACAGGGGTAAAAGCAATATTTTCGTTAGTCTATTTTCGGATAGGAGCGATGACCACGCGCCATGACCGACCGTGAAGGTCGGAGAAACACAGAAAATATTACTGCGTATTTAGACGGTAGTAATAAATACACATACATACATAAACTCACGCCTTTTTCCCAGAAGGGTTAAAAAAAATTAATAAAAACTCCTTCTTGGTAACAATTTGTACTTTATTTTCCGTTCCTCCACACTTACAATAATTTTACTATGTCGATACAATATAATACCTGTAGACAACCTTTCGGTTCCTCTGCTCAACTAGAACTGCTTAGCAAACTGAATCGATTCTTTAACGTCATATTTTATTTCGGTAGTTGATCTTCTCTTTCTTTTAATCACCTTAAAAGTAATTCCAATAAATGTTATTTGTTTTTTTTAACTGTTGCATATTATTATTTATATACAATTTCCAATTACACAATTATAGGTTAAATTAATATATTTAAAAATCATGACACAAAGGTGCTACCAGGACACCCACGTCTCGCCTTGTGTGTTCATACATAAACTCACGCCTTTATCCCCGAAGGGGTAGGCAGAGGCGCCACCAGGACACCCACATTTCGCCTTGTATGTTCCGTCCCACGATGTGATAGGGGGCGAACATATCGCCACATCGGACACAAATTCCTGACTCCGCGGTGTTAATAGCAAAATCCAATATCACTTTGCCCGACTTGGGATACTAACACGAGACCTCAGCGTTGTCTTATCATAGTACAACTGCGCCCTCGAGACAGTCACTTAGTAAATAAAATACATAAATACACCCAACAGTCACATACATAGTCCTGACCCCACACTAAGATCGAGTCTTGTGTCGTGGGTATCAGAGACTACGAGAGACTTTTCTGTCTCACAAACACCCAGACCCGAGACAAATATTTGTGGGCCTCGACATTTTGTCTCGGTGCGGGGATCGAACCCGCCGCCTCTCGTTTCACAGCCGGCGTCTAGCCAACTGCGCCACGGAGGCTGTCTACATTTATTAAGTAATAAAATTTTATTTTATTCCAGTAACCGGTATAACACCATTCAGAGGGCAAAATATATTAAGGATACAATAAAAGAAATACTTATGAAACAACGAGGTAAATAATAAATTGTATGAAACAATAAGCATTGTAACCGAAGCCTTACAAAATTTTATTATTTCACGCAAAGCCTTCTTTCTGTTCGTTGGTTTCACGTTTTTGAATAACTATTTCAATGGTTTACAAGTTGAAATGTAACAATGTTTAGGAGAAATGAAAACATTGCGCACTTCTGTTTTTAAGATAATTTGTTAAATAAATAAATAATCGGTTATGTAATAAGGATAAATAATGTTTTGAAATACATAAACATCAATTAGTCAAATAAAGAATCTGGCCCCAAATAACTTCTGCAATTATACAGATTTTTTATTTTACCAGAAGACGTTATACAAAGGGAACTTAATTATAATAAGAGGAAAAAGGGGCACGTTTCTTAATTCTTATATCTCTAAATACTAAAATCTATATAACTCCCCCCTCTATCGTAATGAGAAATATTAAATACTAATTAGGCCCTGCGCAGACGGCACACTTTTTGTGCGATCGAGTCTGCGGCGCACAAAAAGTCTGCATGGCGCGCAAAAAGTCGGTCGCGGATTTTTCACAGACTCAACGCACACGACGCACATCTTCGATCATTTTGTCGGCAGAGCTGTAGGAACGTAGACGCTATGGAAATCGTGCAGAGATCGCGAAGTATTATTTTGTACATGAAGTACAGAAAAAGAAGAAGAAATAGAGAATTTTGGGTACATCCTATACTTTCGGAAAGATTACTGAAGGGACAAATAAACATTACAGCACACTTCTTCCCACATTTTTCTTTTTAAATGTCTATCATGATATTCTGCCTTAGAAGTATCATAAATTGCTGGTCTGTTTTGTATTTCTTGAATTAACATAGTTACATTGTCCTCTGGCGCCATGATAATAGATCGCGTGCGTTACGTCCACCCACCCCTAGCAAATGCAGATTGCCGACTAAAGAGTGCGCCGTCTGCGTTAGCGCGCGTTAAAGCAAACGTTCAATTTTTTTCACACACTTTTTGTGCGGAGCGGCGCGCCGCGGCGCGGTGCGGTCTGCCCGAATTACACGGATTTTTTGTGCGCCGGACTTTTTGCGCGTCGTGTGCGTTACTGCATATCATTGCATAGGTTCTATTTTCACAGACTAAGAAGCGCGTCACGGATAGTCTGTCGTCTGCGCAGGGCCTTACCTAGTCAAATGTCAAATGATCATAAACTGCCCGTTCTAATTTCTAATGTACATTATATAGCATTACTTGCCAGCCTCCGTGACGCAGTTGGTTAGACGTTGTGACATGAGAGGCTGCGGGTTCGATCCCCGCACAGACAAATGTTTTGGTGGTGTGGTGAGACCGAAAAGTCTCTCATAACTCCTGATACACGACACAAGACTAGATCTTAGTGTGGGGTCAGGACTATGTATGTGACTGTTGGGTGTATTTATTTATTACTTTATTTCCCTTCCTTTTTTCTAGTGCGTGTTGAAGTATCCTAAATCTAGATCTAGATTCAATTTTCAGTACTTATGAGGGGGACGGCGCGTACGCAGTCCCCCACTACCAAAAATAACGCGTCCGAGTTACCCGCATTAGGGGTAATCGCAAGGGTCAACCCGTCCGCAGTGCAATGGACAGGCCTCGCCCTGGGGGAACCGCCTTCTTGATCACGGTATCCCCTACGCCAGGTAAGTATGATTGTTCTGTCGAGCGCTCAGCTTATATACAAACGCCGGAGAATCTTGACACCGCGATTCAGAAGTAGCTGTAAACTGAGCAGCGACATCTATTGACATGTTTTGGAACTAAATGTCCCGAAAGGACACAAGGAGGTTACATGGAAATAAAAGGTATTTTTATTATCTGTCTATAAGTATATTATTCTTTGTTATATTTTGTTCTTTGTAAATATCAACAAGTACTAGAATTTGAGTATTGTTATCTACCATATTACACAATATTGCTCAACAAAAGGTAACAAGTATGAATACAGCTTTTACAGCTTATCTAAGCAACCAGAATTTATAAAATTTTGCATACAGATTGTCAGAGATATGGAAAAACACATAGTGTGCTTTTCATCCAGAAAAAGAAACTATTTTGGTACCGAAAAGGACCTTTATGTATTTATGTTAATACTTCCCTTGCTGATCTACAAGTTGATTAACAAATCCTATATTAAAGCAAGCAAAACCAGTTAAAATCTAGCCCATATTTGTTTTTATTGCGTTGAATGGCGAGACGGGCATGCCATTCGCCAGATGGTAAGCGATACGACCGCTCATGGACAGTAAAAAACCCAACACCATAAAATTACAAAGCAATGCTTGGCATTCCCCTGCGTTCGCCATCATGAGACGTAAGATGTTGTCTCAATATGTCCAATAATTACTCTGGCTACAATGTTTTTCAAACCGGAACTCAACAGTGCATTTACACTGCTGTTTGTTGGAGAAATAAACGTTGCCTTGGTACCTACCCAGGCATCCTGTCACATATGAGACCAACCTCCGGTAAATATCATAGATAACCTTAAAGAAAACTAGATTATAAAATAAATAATAAAACCTAAGTAACTTCTAAAGTAGGACAATTGTTTTATATCACCTTGACACATCACAAAGCAAATGGCCATTGTATTAGAAAAATGTTGCCTAGAAAACTATATAATCTGCTTCGACGGCGCAGTTGTAGTACAGTATGTTGAAATAAAATTAAATGAAATTCGTTTATTGGTCACATAGACAATTAAATTAATTATTAAATTAATCGATTATAATGAGGTCTCGGATTCGAATCCTGGGTCAGACAAAGTGATATTGGATTATCCTATTCATTATCAGCCCGGAGTAAGGAATTTGTGCCCGATATAGCGATGGTCTTGTACCCCTATCTCATTGTGGGACGGCACACACAAGGCGAAACTTGTCATGGTAGTACCTCTGCCTACCTTTTCTGTGAAAAGGTGTGAGTATGAAAATTATAAAATATGGGTGTGTGTACTTGGTAAGTAGATACTGGTAATGGAACCTGGGATTAATTGGGTATGAAAAATATTTGACTCCATTTCACAACAAATTAATTTTGATAAATAAATAGCTTCTCATGAATAAATGCTTTCTTTCTTCCTTCCTGACCCCACACTAAAATACAAATCAATTGATGTGTGTATCCGAAAGTACGAGAAACTTTTTGATCTAAGAAACATCCAGACAACTATACAAGACAGATACAATGTTTAGCTTTACCTATACTCCAATAAAAATATTTTTTATTCAATAAGTCTGACAAACAAACAGGTTGCCTGATGGCAAGTGATCACTGCTAATGAAAATCCACAACGCTTGGATTATAGATGTAATAGCAATGGGAGTATTGGGCATCTGGCAACCTCACACACCAAACCAGGCGGAGAGCAGCAAGGAAATATTGCAAGAGGAAAATATATTAAGAATCTGGCACATGTTTTGATTTAGTGATTTTGTAACTTGAATCATCTAATGATATGTACAACTCTTCATAAATTTTTATTTGGTATTTTTGTTATTTTTGAAGAAATATAAATGTAAAGGTTTCAATCTAATGTATTGTCTTTGGATAGCAATGTAATATAGTTTGAAATTAGAATCGTTTTCTATGTTGTTTACTGTGTGTCACGATATAAAAATATGGTCTAGAAATCTTACACAATTTTATTTCTATATCCTAAATCTTTAATAAAAATGATAAGTAGGTTGGTTTTCTGGTGTTAAGTGTGACACCTGCTCATAAACAAGAGCAACAGGAGGAGCATGCAGAACTTTTTATTAATAAGCACCAAATGACCCTTTATACTTGTGGCACTAAACAATTACTTAAATATTTTCTTATTGGAATCTTATCACTGGGTACAATATCATTCAAACTACAATTATTAAGTAATTGTGAGTAAAAACATATAATTTCATCAATAAAAATTGCTATCTTTCCATTTTCTCCTATCACTGTTTGAGATTAATAAAAAGAGGCTTATGTCTGTATTTAAATCCTTTTTAAACAGATGTTCAATATAAAATTTAGTTGTAGCCACTATATCTGAACTTATTATTAAAAACATCAAAAACAAAATATAAACACCCTGTAAGTCACAGAGTCCCTTCTAGAACAAATAATGCAGTTTCAAAATACTAATTTTGTAACTCATGTGAATCTTATAAGGCAAATGTCCTCCAAGATATTTAAATTAGGAATTACTTATCTCATAAGTAATAGGTAAGTCGTATATATTAATGAGTTGTTAGTTCATTTGAATAAATAAATAAATAAAATTGTATGGATGGATTTTCCTTTACAATAACAAATAGAGGAAATATTTAATAAGGTTTTTAATATTTCTATTACTTTGTAAACAGTTCCTGATTCATACAGCCTATTGGAAAGTGATTAAATTTAAAACAAAAGTAAATGTGTAAAGAATACTTTTAAAGTTTTTGTTTATAAATAAACACAATGACTATGTATGTGAGATGAAGCTGTGTGTGAGATGTTTCAATAAATAAATAAATCATGAAACACCCTTACAAATCTTATTGGAAAAAGTTTTCACTGACATGTCCTTACATGTACTTTAAGTAAAGCCGTCCCTTTCTCACAAAGGGAAAAGGCTTATGACAGACAGAGACGGAATATAGGTCGTGCAACCCTATAGGTACTGCCAGGTAAAATAGTACTTATTTCCTGATAAGATAACAATTTGTTTGATTTCCTTATCGAAACACATGGAAACACTCACTAACAACGTTTATAACACCTCCAAATACGCTGAAAATTTTATAAAGTGGTAAAACAGAACCTTTTTTCGTTTACCCGCAAGGTCGTCTATAGCGCAAGTTAAAATATAAGAATTACTAACTCCGGTGCAGTGTTACGCTTCGTTACCTCTTATAACGGAAGATTGTCGAAGAAAACGTGTAAAAGTTGCCGAGAATAATGTAATATCACCACTCAAACACTACACACAATATACACAGCGAAATTATGCACTGTAACTCGCGGCAAGCTGGGGTATAGCACTCCGACCGCGATCACGAACTTTGCACCGTAAAATACACTTTAAATGATTATTGAATTTGTTATTTAAATGAAAAAAACAAGATCGCACGATTCACCACTTGGTTTGTGACTGACTTCCGATCGAACTTGGCAGTGCTACACGTCACACTGACGTTTGTAAGGGACGGCGCTATGTGGGAAAATGAAACAAAAGACACGATACCGCCCGGCTGATTACGGAGGTTACCCTATCATTATCTTTGCCCTTAAAATTGCGACGACTTTAAATCAGCATCTGCAAATGCTACGACTGACAATGAGTCAGTTTCGTGTTGCATCATAATTATATCAAATTAGATAAAATTTCTGCGGTATTGTGCCATCTTGTGATTAATACCTAAAACAATATAAAATAATACAACTATTCGTCACAAGATGGCACTACATTAAATTACATGTTTAGTATCCGACTAATAACTGCAATTAAAATAGAACAAAAAACACTTTGCAATGCTCTCTTTGTCTTATTATACTTGAGAAGGAAAATTATAATCCAATTAGTACAAATATGACGCAATTAGTAACACAAACATTCGTTCAAGGTTTTAGGCCTTATTAACCTAATACAAACATGTTCTTAGCCGTGAACGGAAAAAATCGAGTACTATAATTCAGCGCCCTATTTATATACAGCGCCATCTATTGACAGTTGGCTCAACCATTTAGTCACTAAATGTGTGTATTAGTCAATAATATTTTTAGTTAGGCCTCGTAGAGAGTAGTGTGTTCTGTGGTTAGGCCTGATAACACTTTATTGGTGGTAAGACATTTATAATGACCTAAAACTGTAGTACAGTTGAATAATCGATGAGCCTTGTTCGTTATTAAGCGCTACTCTATCAATAAGTGAGGTTTTTAAGTATACATTTTTGTATTGGATTTTATATTAAAGATATCATTATTACTACTACCAAATTGATATTAAATATCAAAATATGCTTTATCGAATACTAAAGCGATGTCCTAGTTTGTAGTATAAGAGAATAATGATATATAGCTAACTGGATCAATTCCAGTGCTCTCCTTAAAACCTACAATCTTAGAATTCACCAGAAGAATAAAAAATGTATATGAAAACCAGTATTCTAAACTGTTTGTAACTCTAATTACATGTTTATGTAATGATAATCACTGTATATACTTTAAACATTATTATAAGCAGTGTTATTGTAACAATCAAACATATAAAAGTTCCATAGCTTTTATTACTAAAACCATCGATATCAATGTTACACGGAATACACATACACGTTTACAATGTCGGTAGAATATAAGTCAATGACTAAACAAATAAATAAAAAATATCGTTTGTATTCCTCATACATACACATTGGTGCATAGCGTTATATCATTTCAACTATTAAAATACCTGTTTTGACTACATTTAAAGAATATCATAAGCTATTATCGTTATAACAGCATTATTATGATCAATATCACACACAGATGACAGGACACACCAGCTGTACCGAATTCAACCATTCGATAATCGATAATCGATTCATATGATAGACATCGATACACAGTACACTACGATTAGAGGTCATTCACCCGTCATCACTCACTATCTTTGGAATTCGATAAGTAAATAAAAAACAAAACTTTCGATTGCCCAAGTTTCGATTGCTTTACAGTTTTTGCTTTAAAGCTGTAAAGGAATCGAAACGTCGCTCGGGAAGTTAAAAATGTAGAAATCAAAGTTTTATAAAAATTAATAAATAAATTTAAAAAGGGAACCTACCTGAATATTATTAATCTTCTTGTTGACCGCAGCTATGTCCTCAGGGTCCGGGCTGAGGCTCCGCATGGTCGGCAGCATTTCGTCCAGCATCGTGCTTTAGACTTCTGTGAAGAGAAAATAAGTTTTAGATGGTATGAACTATAAAAACTGAACTGCGTTAGACCATAATCGACCATTACTGAGCACTATGACATAACATGGTACGTTTACTGATGGTAGGTCTTTCATATAAGCGAGGCGGCGTGGGTAGGTACCATCGCAATGTCTATTTCTCCAACAAACAGCAGTCCAAATGCACTGTTGTGTTCCGGTTTGAAGGACATTGTAGCAGAGTAACTACTGGATATAATGAGACGTAACATCTTATGTCTCAGGATGGCGAGCGCAGTGGAATGCCAAAACTTTGTGTTGCGCAGTGACACCCAGACCCAATACAAATACCTGTAGATCAAACAAATATTTGTATCAGTACAGGGATCGAACCCGCGACCTCTTGTTTCACAGCCGGCGTCTAACCAGCTGCACTACGGAGGCTGTCAAAATATTGTGAAAATAATGATTTTTTTTTTATTGAAATGGAATTGAACCCCAATCTTACTATTAAATCTGTGCTGTTTACACACGTATTGATAATATAAGAATAGATAACGGTAATAGGGAGTTGTTAGTGATATGATAACAGAATATTTTGCATTACAATTATTATTTAATAGCCTTCGTGGTTAAAAACTTAAAACGCCGGTTGAGATACGAAAGACCGCGGGTTCGTGTTGGATACGAACGCTCATGGAAAGTAACAAAACCAAACAACACCATGAATCACAAAACAATGCTTAGCATTCCACTGCGCTCACCATCCTGAGACAAGATGTTATGTGTCATTATGTCCAGTAGTTACTCTGGCTACAATGTCCTTCAAACCGGAACACAACAGTGCATTTACACTGCTGTTTGGAGAAATAGACATTGCGGTGGTACCTACCCAGGCGGCCTCTCATATATGAGAGACCTACCACCAGTAATTTGTGACATAAGATTTGATATAGGTAAATAATTACACCGATACGTAGAAAATACTGTGTCGTGGATATCAGAAATTATTGGACTGTACTCGTACGGTCTTATTTATAGACAGATTTAAAACCTATTTTAGTTATCGAATGTAAATAATTTATTTTGACAAAATATTCTGATAAACATACGAATTATACGGAAATCCCCCCAGGTTGGACTTAAGGGAAACGGGTCGTTAACCAAAGAATACATTACATTCTATAGGCTATAGCTTAGATTAGAATATGATGTCATAAATAAAATTAAACTATGTCAAGAAATTCACTAACTGTAAACAAACAGCGTCATCTGGCGGTAATTGGATGTAACAAATCATTATTTACGATTTGTTTACTATTTACGATAACAGATGGCGCGCATTTTACATTAGTGGTTTAATTATTCCACGCAAATGTTTAAAAGTTTGGCGAAGAAGTAGGTTTTTACAACGGTCGTAAGTTCAACGTTCGGATCGGAATAAATGTTTATTTAAAAGTCAATATTAAATAGATTGAAATTAATTAAAAATAGTATTCTCTATTATGACTGCTTCAAAATCTTGGAGTTTAATATTATAATCAAAGTTCAAATTATTTCACCCCAAATAATTATGAAGATTCTAATGCTTTAATTTGTTTTAATTCTCCACACGGAACATTATTATTTATTGGAAGATATATTACGCATAATATTCTTAAGTTTTTTCCATTATAAATTCATAATCTTTTCATTTTACCGGTTTTTCGACTGAAACAAGAATCATTAATATTTTCAATATATTCTAATAAGAAGTTATCTGTACTCTGTAGGCCAATAATGACTAACAGCCTTATAATCGTCGCAACTCAAGATTTTTGTGAATGTTTCCGGCTATGGCTGTATACGAGTAGTTATGTAAGTTCAAAGTCCACTTTACACGTGACGTCATAACCACGGCGAATGGTATTCCTATTGACGTAATATTCTACAAATCTTTGTGTTCATTTTACACCGTTTAGTATATAAAAAAAATGTTTTCTTGCTTTGCTTTTTATTAATATAATATAATAATATAATTACTGGCTCGGTGGCGTAGTTGTGCTACGGTACGATTACAAAGCTGTGGTCTCGGGTTCGACTCTCGGGTTGAGCAAGTAATATTAGACGTTTCTATTCATTATCAGCCCGGAGTCAGGAATTTGTGCCCGATATGGCGATAGGCTCGCCCCCTATCACATGAGACGGGACATACAAGGCGAAATGTGAGTTTCTTTTAGCACCTCTGCCTACCCCTTCTAGGATTAAGGCGTATGTTTATGTATGTACAATATAATTAATTAAACAACCGTTGTCTTTAGAAGCCGTTTTCTTACTGTTTTACCATAGATCGTACAACTTTTTTACGCATTATATTTTTTTTAAAGTAATAGTGTAAGTGCGTGGTGGCCTGTGTAAGTGCGTGGTGGCCTGTTGGTAACGGACCAGACGCGGCTGCCTACATATTCACGGTGGTCGCGGGTTCAAATCCCAGGGCACACCTCTGACTTTTCGGAGTTATGTGTGTATTGATAGTCAATCACCATGCACTCTAACGGTGAAGGAAAACATCGTGAGGAAACCTGCATACCGTAGCGATTTTAAAGAATTTCTACGGTATGTAAGTCCGCCAACCCGCACTAGGCCAGCGTGGTGGACTATATGGCCTAACCACTCTCAATCGATTCTCTCGATTGTAGAGTAGGCCCGTGCCCTGCAGTGGGACGTATATGGGCTGATACAGAATAGTTTAACGTTAACTCAGCCTCCGTGGCGTAGTTGGTTAGACGCCGGCTGTTAAACGAGAGGCCACGGGTACGATCCCCACTACGAGACAATTGTTTTTATGAACCACAAGTATTTGTTTCGAGTCTGGGTGTTTGTGAGACCTAAAAGTCTCTCGTAGTTCCTGATGCCCGCAAGATTCGATGTTAGTGTGAGGTCAGGACTATGTATGTGACTGTTGGATGTATTTATTTATTTAACTTTTTTATTCTACAAAATGGCGGGAAGGTATCATAGAGCATGAGTTGCCATACTTCTTGTGCCTGAAGAGAAAGAGAGAGAGGGATAAAGAGAGACAGAACATTTGTTTTCTTCTTTCTCCCATTATATGGCAAAGGGGTCTAGTCCGTACAGCCTCGTTATTTGTTATAGAGTCCGGCTGTACATTAGACTCCATACTATCAGGTATTGGAAGGCATTACGTTTTCTATTGACAGCTGCCCTTGGCTACGTCACCGTGTATACAAACCGTTGCTAGGCAACGGCGTTTATATCATCGATTGCTAAGGAGTAAGGACGCCCTAGTTATAGACAATTATCGACACGATAATATTCTTGGAATCATTGAAGTTATCATTGATGAAAGATCTCAGGGTTTTTGTATCCTGCTCCCTGCCCTGGACAAAGGAGGATCCAGCTTTCAAGTAAGAGGGGGTCATATAGTTCTAGTCAGAACACTGGACGTGCACGAATTCGATTACAATTATACATTTAAAAGTGATTATTTAAAAGTTTGTTGCACCTGTGATTAGTGAATATGTTAACGATTTTTTTAAAGTGAAAATCAACGGTATATTTTAAAAAATCTGTCAATTTGGAGTGAGCCCAGGGGGGGGGGGGGCGTGACCTATGACCTCCCCCTGGATCCGCCCTTGGCCCTGGATAATGGACAACAGCGGTTACAAAACGTCTTTGGTGGGTATCTACCTACGAGAACATACCTATTAGAGGCTACCTTGTGTAGTAGGTATCACATGTTTTGTAGGTCTGGTAGGTCTCTCATATGTGAGAGGCCGCCAGGGTACCTCCGCAATGTCTATTTCTCTAACAAACAGCAGTGTAAATGCACTGTTGTGTTCCGGTTTGAAGGACATTGTAGCCAGAGTAACTACTGGACATATAAGACTTAACATCTTATGTTTCAGGATGGCGAGCGCAGTAGAATACCAAGCATTCATGGTGTTGTTTGGTTTTGCTGCTGTCCATAAGCGGTCGTATCGCTTATCATGAGGCGAATGGCATGCTCGTCTCGCCATTCATCGCAATAAAAAATAGATTTTCGGTCTCACAAACACCCATACCGAAATAAATACTTGTATTGTATCAGCCCATATACGTCCCACTGCTGGGCACGGGCCTCCTCTACAATCGAGGGAATCGATTGAGAGTGGTTAGGCCATATAGTCCACCACGCTGGCCTAGTGCGGGTTGGCGGACTTACATACCGTAGAAATTCTTTATAATCGCTACGGTATTACACAGTACAGGTTTCCTCACGATGTTTTCCTTCACCGTTAAAGTCCGTGGTGATTGACTATCAATACACACATAACTCCGAAAAGTGAGAGGTGTGCCCTTAAAGTGTGCAATTAAATTAAATACCTGTGAATCGCATTAATGTTTGTCTCAGTGCGGGGATCGAACCCGCGCACGGTGGGTCGAAACGGCTATTTTTGTGACATAGGATTTTTTTTCGGATTTTCCAATTTTTTTTGACGCCAACGTTTTGATATTATCATTCCTTACACTATTCATTCTTTGTATTTTTTTGCTTAACCCTATAATTTCGGCATAAAAAATTATTTTAGGTTTTTAATGTATGGAACGCACTATAAAAACCTAAATTTCTACGAAGTCCTGCTAGATCCTGCGTTAAAACCTTATTTTTCTGAATCCTGGCCAGTTCTACTTTACTTGTACATTTCGAATGTCTGCATTGACTTGCAACTTTTCCAGTTATAGGGATCGGAAAAATGGTAAAAATAGTACTATTTCTAATTTTGTAATTGACATTTTAAGTCAATTTAACCACAAGATAGTAAGACAAAAACATTGTGGATATACAAACTATTATATAAAAATCTAATAGAATAACACAATAGAAGTAAATAAGTAAATATTTATTGGCATAATTGGTTGTTGTACCCAAAACATGTGGTTACACAATTAACGTAAACACAGTATTAAATCATAAATGCAAATGGACCACCAGATGGCAAAGGATTACTTTCAGTCATTAACACTGATGACATCTGGAGATTACAGGTGCATTTAGTTAATTGTTTTACAACTACTGTTTGTTTATTGTCTTTAATTAACTAAAACAAAACAAACATTCTCGTGATATCGATTGTAAACATGTTTTGTCCTTTTACTTAGTTCTATCATTAATGAGAGCATCTAGGGCAATAAAATTTGTTTATTGCCCAGGGTATAAAATGACTTATATTTTGAATTCGTTCTTAATGTACATTTATCCGTGCTACGATCCATACCATTTTATTTTGAATCCTTGTTTCGGTATCATGGAGGGTCTAGTTACTAATCTCGATATGTTTGTTGTTTTAAGAGACCAGCTTGGATCTCTATCAGATAGCAAAAAACTTTCTGATTTTCTGCAACAGAAAATAAACGTAACTGAAGAAAATAGTGTAGTGCTTCAAAAGTTTTGTGTAAAATTCTGTTCTTCTATAACAGCTAGATGGCAAAAATGCAATCGTATATTTTCTAACTTTATTAAAAAAAATGGTGATTGGCTAGAAAGTGAAATAATTTGGCCTAAAGGACTAAAATTAAACGAAAGACACGAAGAACATGAAGTACATGAAGAACACGAAAGACATGAAGAGGACTTAAGTCTTGAGAATCTGTCTCCATCCACATCGAAAGCTTCTACAGCTTTGATTTGTCCCAGAAAATCATTCGATGATTTGTCCAACAGACAAAAACGAAGACGAGTAGACCAAATTCAAAATAATTTGTCTAAGGAAGAATTAATTGCAGCTACATCAAATACACTGAAATGTAATGGACAAGAAGCCATCGCTAATATAATAAACCATTTACTTAAAAATCCAGAAGATAAAACAAAAGTGAATAATTGCTTGAATGCAAAAAAATATGTTCCATACACTGCTGATAAAGCGTTGGCGCTACTTGTTTCCCTAAATTTGTCGAAGGCACAATATATAAACCTAAGAGAATCAGCAAGCGAAAAAGGCTTTCAATTGTATCCTTCTTATTATAAATTAAAAGAAGCAAAATTGAAATGTTACCCAAGAAAGGAGGATATGACATTTAGTGATTGCACGGCATCAGTTAAATTGCAAGCTCTGCTCAACTTGACAGCCTCAAGGCTTTTGGATACAATTGAGTTCGATTTAGATTCTGCAACTGACCTGAAGCTTATCAGCAAATGGGGCTTTGATGGATCCTCGGGGCAAAGCAATTATAAGCAGATCTCTGAAGTAGGCGTGGACGATTCCAGTATATTTATGGCAAGTCTTGTTCCAATAAGACTACAACATGATGATGGAACGGTTTTATGGGAAAACGATCGAAGTTCATCCACATTTTACTGTCGTCCCATTATGTTTACGTTCACAAAAGAAACACAAATTACTGTAGCAGCTATAAAAGCCGGTATATCAGGAGAAATCGAGGCACTCCAGCCATCTATATTTAGGAAAGTGAAAATTGCCCACGAATTAATGATGACAATGATTGACGGCAAAATAACTTCATACTTTTCTGAGACTTCAACAGCAGTTTGTGACATTTGCAAAGCGAAACCAACAGAAATGAATAATTTGGAATCCCACAAACTGCGATCTAAGAATGAAGAAATGTACCAGTATGGATTGTCATCATTGCATGCGTGGATAAGATGCATGGAGTGCCTACTCCACATAGCTTACCGTTTGGAGATTAAGAAATGGAACTGCAGGGGTGACGATAAAGAGAAAATGAAGACCAGAAAGTCTGCAATTCAACAAGAATTTAAAGAAGAATGTGGCTTGCTAATTGATATAGTGAAGCAAGGAGCAGGCACCACTAATGATGGTAATACGGCTCGAAGATTTTTTAAAAATACAGCCATGACAGCACGTATCACTGGCATTAATGAGCAGTTGATAGAGAATTTTTATATCATTCTACAAACCATTGCGTCTGGAGAGCGTGTTGATATTACTAAATTCGCTTTATTTTCTACCGAAACCGCAAAACTATATGTTGATTTATATCCGTGGTATTATATGCCTTCCAGTGTACATAAATTATTAGTTCATGGGGCTGACATAATTAAACATTTTGGGGCTATACCCATTGGAAAGCTGTCGGAAGAAGCCGCAGAAGCACGGAACAAAGACTTCCGAAAATATAGGGAAAATCATTCCCGAAAAATTAGTAGGATATCTTCGAATGAGGACATCTTACATAATCTCCTTTTGTCATCTGATCCAAAGATCACAAGTCTTAGATCACGCATGACAAAAAAACATGTTATGGTTCTCTCAACAAAAGCTAAAGAGCTTCTGCATTTGCCATCAAAACCAGAAGACTTAGAATTTATTAATGTAGAGAGTATTTTAGAAGATCTACAAAACAGTAGTGATAGTGAGTAGTATATAGGTATAGGCTTTATACTAGCCTTTTTTATTATTATTTTTTAGTTATTTCCATCATTTGTTTTTTTTTAATCTGGCACGGCACATATACAAGTTTTCCTTGGTATTTGTTAATTTATTAGATTAATTATTTATCTCATTTGTGTCAAATTTACTGAAGATAATTGTAAAAAATCTTTTGGGAAATATTGAATTTTATCATTTCTTTCGAACTGCATAACTGAAAAAGTTGCAGGTCGATGCAGACTTTCGAAGTATAGAAGTATAGTAGAACAGACCAAGATTCAGAAAAATAAGGTTTCAACGCAGGATCTAGCAGGACTTCGTAGAAATTTAGGTTTTTATAGTGCGTTCCATACATTAAAAACCTAAAATAATTTTTTTTGCCGAAATTATAGGGTTAAGCAAAAAAATACAAAGAATGAATAGTGTAAGGAATGATAATATCAAAATGTTGGCGTCAAAAAAAATTGGAAAATCCGAAAAAAAATCCTATGTCACAAAAATAGCCGTTTCGACCCACTGTGCCGCGGCCTCCCGTTTCACAGCACCACAACTGAGCCTGTAATACGCCAATAGGAAGATATCACATATTTATTGTATAACTTTATATCTTTATGATAATCAGTGGCGGATTATCCATAAGGCAAACTAGGCACGTGCCTAGAGGCGAGAGGTTACGAAGGGGCGCGCGTGATTTCGGATATATTCGTTTCTATGCAAAACCATCTGATGTTATAATTATGTTACATACGAATCGCATTCGCTAAATGAACTATACATTCATGTAATGTAAGGGAAAGTCCTACAGTACCGGCCGGCATACAGTACCGGCCAGTTACAAATTCTCTAAATCTATAATAGATGGCACTGACAGTTTTACGCTATTTAGTGCGGTACCCTCGTGCAAGTATATGCCCCACGCGGCGTCTACCTGTCACAACCGGTTTACTGTCAGTGTAAAGATTTCTGTTGCGCGCGATGAATGTATGCTACGTAATTAAAATTCTGTAGGTGATTTTCGAAGTTCAGGGATTCAATTTAAAAAAATATATCCTGGTAAGTTTAGTATGCTTATATGGCTATTAAAAACCGAATATTATTTCAGCCTTTGTACGTTTGTTTTCATCTGAAATCGAAACTCTTATTTTTTCCGTTTCCTCCAGTGCCGGCCAGTACGCTGTCCTGCAGTACCAGCCATTCCTTAAATTAGTTTAAAAGGTTTGCATTACTTGCAAAAATTACTACTTAATACACGAAAATGCCAAATGATACAAATGATGGTCGGACGAGGCAAAAAAGGGCGCCTGAGATCCGGCAGATATGCATAAAGCTGTAGAAAAGGTACTGAATAACAAGATGAGTGCACGTCAAGCCGCAGAAAGCTATTAGATACCCCGAAAAACGCTGAATGACAGAATTAGTGAAGAGAAAATGAAGAGTTACTGCATGAAGTCGTAAAGCTGAAATAAGTGAAATTATAACGAGTTTTCCGTACAAAAAGATGCTTGAAGGGAAACAAAATAGACAAAAAAAGAAATAGTTTTCAGTTTCAGGAAAAGGTGGTAATAGAAAAGGTAAGACTTTACTGTCAGCAAGAGATGTCAGTAAGAAAACAAAAAAAATACAATCGAAAACCTACCTTCTACTCACAGACCGATTGAAGAAGAGACAGTTTACCCTTTGTGTGCTGAATGTCATGAAGAAGATTGGATACGGTGCGGAAACTGTAAAATTTGGGTCCATGAGGCTTGTGCAAATATATCGGAGCTATCCGATCAGTATATTTGCGATTATTGTATTGCCTAAATGGTTACATTCTTAGTGGCCGATACTGTAGGCCTATTTTTTTTAGTCTGTATTTTCTTATTCTTGGAATTGCAATAATAAAGCTGATTTTGTCTAAACGATTTGGTTGTTTCTTATTTTTATTAATAGCACAATAGTTCTTTTAAATATATCAGGAGGTATTGAATATTTAACATTAAGAACTTTGATTTTTTTGTTGATAAACCTTAAGGTGACGGTACTGTAGGACTCTCCCCTATGTATTTTTTTTAATATGGCTGCTAGAGTCGCGCCTTTGAGGTGCTTGCCTAGGGCGCTTCAACATTGAATCCGCCCCTGATGATAATATTTGTACATTTAGACGTGAAACGTATTAGTGTTGTTTCCTATATTGTAGTTCCTTGTCTAATAGTTGAGATCAAGCGAGCGTTACGATTGTGACACAGTACCGCAATAGGGTATTTGACTATAAATAAATACACCCAACAGTCACATACATAGTCCTGACCCCACTTTAAGATCGAGTCTTGTGTCGTGTATCAACTACGAGATACTTTTGCGGTCTCATAAACATCCAGACCCGAAACAAATACTTGTGGTTCACACAAACATTTGTCTCGGTGCGGGGATCGAACCCGCGGCCTCTCGTTTCACAGGCGGCGTCTAACCAACTGCGCTACGGAGGCTGTCTTAATACATAAACACACATACATAAACATCACGCCTTTTTCCCAGAAGGGGTATGCAGAGGTGCTATCTATCTATTCCTCTGCGCCACAGAGGCTGTCTTTACTCCTTTGCAAATTATGTTTCTCTCGCTCTGAGAGGTTTAATAGAGTACCATTAGTTCCATCTCTTTTATTTCTAAGTGAGTTATGTTTTATCTTGCTCTAATATAACAGGGTACCGCTATTTCTGTCCCTTTTACTCCTCCGCCAATTATGTTCCATTTCGCTCTGGATTCCATGTATTGTGTGCGTAGATTTTATTAGCGATGTCAGTTCTAGAATGATATTTGAATTGACTCCTCTGCTATACTTCTTAAGATATAGGCGTGTATTTTCTAAGTAAATATATTCGATAAGATAACGGTCTTAATTCAATGTTTGAGTGTAATCTCGGAAGGGGGTGGCGACGGTGATAACGATGATAAAAATTGATAATTTAGACTCGCATTTGGGAGTTGAGGGATCCGTAGTTTTAAATAATTGACAGGAATATGCGTAATGGTTTCTTAGATTTCAGTAACACTAATCCTATGATTACACTAATCAGTACTTTACTGGCCACATCGTCAGCCAATTAGAATATTTACTTGATGGTTAAAAAACGGATAAAATCTAAAGCTTCATTTTTATATTTTAAGAAATAAAAACGTAGAGACTCCAGCGGGAGGCAGGGCGGGGAACATTTGAACAATGATTAAATAATAATATTCTATAATCATAGCATTTGACGTAATATTGAACGAATGATTCGTTCAATTTCTTATGTTTTTCACTTAACCAGCACGTTGTTACTCGATTCTTTATTTTCACTTGTGAAATCGACGGAAGATACTCGGCACTTTTACTTGGCAATTAACGTTAATCAAAAAGTAACTAATCAACGGTTTACTTGAAGATGGTGCACGAGGCCCATAGCAAATGTTACACATTGAAATAAAACTAATTTTGTCCGCCCCGTGACTACGAAAGCTGTAAGGCTACGCGTCAAGAAGTAAAACCAAAATTAAACCAAATCGGCGATAGAATCTGTAAAAAATAATTTTATTTCAATATATGTTTATGACTGCCTCGGTGGCGTAGTTGTATTACGGTACGGTTACAAAGCTGAGGTCTCGGGTTCGAGTCCCGGGTCGGGCAAAGTGATATTGGGGTTTCTATTCATTATCAGCCCGGAGTCAGGAATTTGTGCCCTATATGGCGATAGGCTCGCCCCCTATCACATCGTGGGACGGAACATACAAGGCGAAATGTGGGTGTCCTGGTGGCGCCTCTGCCTACCCCTTCGGGGATAAAGGCGTGAGTTTATGTATGTATGTATGTATAAAATATGTATCACTAAGTACGTGGTGGCCTCTTGGTAACGAACCAGACGCGGCTGCCAATATGTTCATGATGGTCGCGGGTGGTCCCGGGGCACACCTCTGACTTTCAGAGTCATGTGTGTATTGATAGTCAATCACCACGCACTATAACGGTGAAGGAAAACATAGTGAGGAAACCTGCATACCGTAGCGATTTATAAGAATTTCTACGATATGTGAAGTCCGCCCGCACTAGGCCAGCGTGGTGGAGTGTACTAACCCCTCTCAATCGTACTCACGATTGTAGAGGAGGCCCGTGCCCAGCAGTGGGACGTGTATGGACTAATACAGTACAATACTGAATGGGTAATGTTATAAACAATTATATGTAATAAATTTACATTATCTAACTTATTACTGAGCAGACGTGCCGAGTAAATCTGTGTAAAGCTTTTGTCATGTCTGAGTAAAAGTTCAAAATGGCGGTCACTGTTTTTCTAAACTTAGTTATCTGTCTTTTCGATTGAATATTTGAAGGTATCATTATTTGTGATAGTTAAATAATGTTTTCAGTATTATCTTTAACAGAAAACTGAAGTTTGCAGACGATAGTTAACGTTTAAAAACAAGAGATTATACCTACATACGCCCTTATTCATAGACAGAATTAAAACCTTTTTAATGGGGTATTTTACTATAAGAAAGAAAAAATCTAAAAACTATAAATGTACTTATATAGTAAAGCATTAAGCAATAAGTATATGTTAATTTCAGTTTATATTTATTTACAAGGAATAAATTTTATAATTCGTTTTGAAAATTTCAATTTTTTTATCTGTCCTAAAAATATGTGAAACGGCTGCCGTCATGATGGATAACGATTCTACGTCATTCCGCGAGTAGAATACCCCCTCCGGTGTCCAAGAGCTCATATTATCACAGGTTGTTTACTGGTTGAGTGACGTATCATTTTAAAGGAACATGGCGCCTAGCGTTTTCACATATTTGCGCGCATAAATTTAAAATTTAAATTTTAAATGGATTTTTATTGGACTTGCCGAGCGAATAAAAATTTGATATTTTTTTAAATAGTTTGTCTTAATCTTAGGAACAACTTAAAAGACTTTTTGAAAATGGGTAGAATACCCCATTATCGAATGTTTTGTCTTCGTCGTTCAAAACTAATTCTAAAGTTGTTCGAAAGGGACAAAACATTCAAAACTAAAATATGTTTAAAAACTGTCTCTGAATAAGTCCGATATCTCTGAAGTATTTCTTAGTTATCTTATCAATACACACTAATGATAAGCTGTTCGCCTTATAGTTTCCGTATTACAATTGTTTTGGTGTTTCTGCAGATTAAAAATTAAATTTAAGATAAAATACATATACATACATAAACTCACGCCTTTTTCCCAGAAGGGATAGGCAGAGGTGCTACCAGGACACCCACATTTTGCCTTGGGTGTTCCGTCTCACGATGTGATAGGGGGCGAGCCTATCGCCATATCGGGCACAAATTCCAGACTCCGGGCTGATAATGAATAGAAAAATCCAATATCACTTCGCACGACCCGGGATTCGAACCCTAGACCTCAGTTTGTAAGCGTAACGTAGCACAACTACGCCACGGGGGCAGTCTGATAATACTATTAAGAAATATTGGTTCCGCATATTTATCTCTGCTTTAAATATGCCGAAAATGAGTTTGATTGCAAAACCTTAAATAAACACAAACCGATCATTATTTTTGAAACACTTTGCCAACGATACAAAAGGTTCATGGGTAACTGGGTACTTTAGATAAAAAAATGAACGATTAGGGACAGAAAAATAACTTTTCGCTTCATTTTATTTTCTTATGTTGACCGACGCGCCGGCCTAGATTGGTGGAAAATAATCTCCTTTTTTGGAAGTCCGTTAAAAACCAAAAGTCACATACATATGACACATTATGTGCGTGGTGGCCTGTTGGTAACGGACCAGACGCGGCTGCCTACATGTTCACGGTGGTCGCGGGTTCAAATCCCAGGGCACACCTCTGACTTTTCGGAGTTATGTGTGTATTGATAGTCAATCACCACGCACTTTAACGGTGAAGGAAAACATCGTGAGGAAACCTGCATACCGTAGCGATTTTAAAGAATTTCTACGGTATGTAAGTCCGCCGACCCGCACTAGGCCAGCGTGGTGGACTACATGGCCTAACCACTCTCAATCGATTCTCTCGGTTGTAGAGTAGGCCCGTGCCCAGCAGTGGGACGTATATGGGCTGATACAATTAAGTCTTGTGTCGTGTATCAGAAACTACGAGACTTTCGGTCTCACAAACAGCTAGACCCGAAACAAATACTCATTCAACATTTGTCTCAGTGTGGGGATCAAACCCGCGGCCTCTCGTTTCACAACCGGCGTCTAACCAACTGCGCCACGGAGGCATTAATACCAATGTGACTTTATTGGCGTGTCATTGACCTATGGCCCGCAAGATCCACGCAGTGGCAACTGCAAGATTATTTCGTTTTCGATAAAGTATCCAAACTGAATGACGAAAGCTACACTGTACGTTTCCTCAGAAAAATACTACATAATATTTGCTTTATTAATTCGCAAGTTTCTGTTGTCACGACCTTCGTGTTGTAGACATGTACACATTTATGATAGGCGGGGGTAATCCATATAAAAAAATATTTCATTCTTTTGGCGAGATGAGCATGCTATTCGCTCGATGGTAAGCGATACGATCTCTCATGCACAGTAGAAAACCAAACAACACCATGAATTACAAAGCATTGTTTGGCATTCCACTGCGCTCACTCTGTGACATAAAATGTTAAGTCTCATTATGTCCAGTCGTTACTCTGGCTACAATATCATTAAAGCCGCAACACAACAGTGCATTTACACTGCTGTTTGGAGAAATAGACATTGCGGTGGTACCTACCCAGGCGGTTTCCCACATATAGAGACCTAGCACTACAATTCTCTCGTAGGTAGTTTCTGACACCCACGAAAGAAGTCTTGTAACCGCTGTTGTCCATTATTCAGGGCAGGGAGCAGGATACAAAGTCCCTGAGATCTTTCATCAATAAATAAATACACCCAACAGTCACATACATAGCCACGACTCCACACTAAGATCGAGTATTGTGTCGTGGGTATCAGAAACTACGAGAGACTTTTCGGTCCCACAAACACCCAGACCCGAAACAAATACCTGTGGATCACACAAACATTTGTTTCGGTGCGGGGATCGAACCCGTGGCCTCTCGTTTCACAGCCGGCGTCTAACCATAATAACTTTACTCCAGTTCTAAGAATATTGTCGTGCCGATAACCTGTGAAATAATGTTAAATGATTGCTCGCGGTAGGAAGTTCGTATCCGGCCGGCTTTCGACCGCACACAGCGGTTATGGACCCGTCATAATGACCCGCGTAAGTGTTGCGTTTCTGGTTCACCTGGGTATAGTTTTCATTGGCGGTTTGTATCTGTATCAACTATACGTCCCACTGCAGGGCGCGGGCCTCCTCTACAATCGAGAGTACGATTGAGAGGGGTTAGTACACTCCACCACGCTGGCCCAGTGCGGGCGGACTTTACATACCAATAGAGATTCTAATAATTACGTATGCAGGTTCACGATGTTTAACTTCACCATTTATGTATGTATGTATTATAAATTATTTATAAAAATGTGGCACATTGGACAATTCGTATACATAAATGGATGATGGGTAATCAATGAATGTTATTATTACAATTAAAGCGTAAACATTGATTGGAATATTTTAAAATGAAACTAAATTGATGCGTAATTCGGAATGTTTACCATCTCATTCACGATTTATCTCCAAAGTTAAAAAAAGTGTTACAGGCATCGATATCAATGTTACACTAGGTAAGACATTGAGTACAAAAAATGTGTCCCACCTACTTGCGGTGCATGCACCACACATGAATCAGTTTGCTTCGTGGCAGTGACAGTGCAGTACACCTTATCGCATACGATTAAAAGTAAGAAATGAATGTTTCGCCGTCAAACCGAAAGCAAATCGTCTGAAGTTACAATATTTTAATAAAATACCATGTAAGTGATGTAATATTGAAGTGTGCTTTTAAAATACGGGGGCACTTTATTTCTTTGACGTGTCTCGTCTATCGTTACAATATAAGTCAATGGTTACAGGATGTCTATGTTCTTCTGTCGCCGAAAGCGCTGTTGTTAAAATAATAAAAATATTTTTCCTCTCTTCACATTTTATATTGGACACGTTATTACACTATTAGATTGCGAGTATAAATGCTTATTGTTTATACTCGTATTATGAAAACATTGGTATCTTAAACAACGCGTTAATTAGATTTTTAAAATTTTATTTTTAGTTCCAAATTTCACCACACGCCTAAAGATTTTACATGGTCTGTAAGCTTGTGTAGATCTTGAGTAATAACTTTAATTTTGTGCTTGTATCTTCCATAATATAATTGGTAGTTTTGCCTATAATCTGACTACTTTTGCAAGTCATAAAAACAACATGTGTTATGCCACGAGCATAATGTATAGGTATGCTTATTGCTTGATGCACTATGCGCATAGCTGTTCTATACTTAATATTATAAATAGGAAAGATTTGATTGTTTGCATTGAATAGGCTCCGAAACTACTGAATCGGTTTGAAAAGTTTTTTCACTGTTGGGAAGCTACACAATCCCCGGGTGACATAGGCTATATTATATTATCAAATTAGGGATGCCTACTAAAGCTCCAATAATGTAACCCAAGGTGTAAAGATTTATCTAAAATACATCGCGTGCGCTGCGAAAACTATATTTTGTTGATGTGGACTGGACTCAAAAACTATCTGCACCCGGGCGAAGCCGGGCTGAGCCGGTAGTGCTTAATATGTTAAAATATTATTAAATAAGAAATCATATTTTATTATTTCATTGTCGGATGCCGAATCTCCTCTTCCCATCCGTTTTCCTTCCTGCTCCCCTTCTGATTTGATGAGCAACCAAGCGACCCATCTTTGACCCAAGCGTTGTGACAGTCACTAAGATTTAAGAATATACTGTGCTCTAACTAAAAACAAAAATAAATACACCCAACAGTCACATACATAGTCCTGTCCCCACACTAAGACCGAGTCTTGTGTCGTGTATCAGGAATTAGAGACTTTTCGGTCTCACAAACTCTCAGAAACAAATACCTTTCACACAAACATTTGTCTCGGTGCGAGGATCGAACCCGCCGCCTCTCGTTTCACAGCCGGCGTCTAACCAACTGCGCCACGGAGGCTGTCGAACTGGCATGTAATACGTGCTTCGGGAGTGTTTATGATCGAATGACGCAAATGCAGTGTTTGTGTGTAAGTCATCAATAATTCGTCAGAGGAAAACCTATAAAATAACCAAGTGATGTTTTCCTTGTGTGTTGATTCCAGTTATTCGGTATCAATTTGCACTTATTGTAATATATTAATGGAAATAAATTAAACAGATTAAAAGGAGACTATGATTTTTTTTAACGCAGTCTCATTTATATGCTTTTGCTTGTGTAAACCTTTTTTCAATTTATTTATGATTAAGGTGATGCAATTGACATATAAAAATAATTATAAGACAAAGGAAAACAGTTGTTAAAAACAGTCTTGTTTCGTGGGTAATAACATTACACTAGACTTTTCGGTCTAACATATACCTAGACCAGAAACAAATACTTCTGAAATACAAATTCGCTAAAAGGGTATTTGACTATGATCGGTTTTTTTTTATTATTTTGCGTCCGAGCATAAATAACATAAAAATAAAATATTTCTGTCAAAAAAGTATTAAAGTAGCTTGTAATATGAGGCAAAAATTATTATTAAAAAAAAGAGTGGGAGTGTAGTGGGGACAGCATACTGTCTCTTTCACGCGCGCACACTGTAATACATATTGAAACTAGTGACATCATTAATGTTGTTATGCATCCCATTTCTTTTACTCCAACTTCAAGATTTAAAATGTTTCTAGCTTGTTTAATTCTGAATAGATTTACAAAATTCTTTCTTTGCTAGATTTTAGATATAGATACCTTTTGATATATTATACAATAAAAAAATTTAGTCACATACCCTATTGCTGAAAAATTGTTTAAAGTGGTAAAACAAAACCTTATTTCGTATACCTGCGAGGTCGGCTATAGTTATTTTGTCGTGCTAATATTAAAAAAAAACACCGCGTAGCCACGTCAATCCATACATAGTAATTTAAACCTTATTTAGTAGTTGATAAGTGTGATAATAGCAACTGAAGTACATAACAATCAATAATTGATTCTGTTTCACGCAGAATATTGATCATATAATGAAGTTTCAAGGGCGGAATAGGAATGTAATGGTAGTGATCATAGATGGTAAGTGTTTTTTTTAATGGTAGCTATTTTATATTAAACTATAGATCTGAGATACAAAATGTAAATAAATAAATAAATAACTCGAAAAAAAAAGATGTCTTTTTGCACAAACAGTAGGGTATTTATTAATTTCCTTGTAAAATACTGATGTTTTAACCGAAATAAAAAGGAGGTGGTTCTATATTCGGCTATAGTTACCATTTTACTCTACAATCGAGAGTACGATTGAGAGGGGTTAGGCCATATAGTACATGCATATGCTTGGGGGAAGTCTAGCAATGGACTCCTGGTACTGAAGAGTTTTGTGTTGATTCGAAAAGTCCTTCATAGATTCTGATGCGTGATACAAGGCTCTGTTAGTGTAGGGTCAGGACTATAGGTCATGGGTGTCACTGCTAGGTGTAATAATCACTGTTTAAGAAAATTATACAATCTAAAGAATAAATATATTTCCGACCCCACATTATCTTACAAGACTTCTGGGCACCAGAAACTACGAGAGAATTTTCGGATTTTTACTGCCCCGAAAAAAAGTTGGACAAATATTTTCGGTGCCGAGATCGACCCCGCGGTCTCTCGTGTCATAGCCGGCTTCATAACCAACTGAACCATAGAGGCTGTCACAATATGATGAAATCTGCATACCATAGAGGTTTTAACAAGAATTTCTATAGGCCAGCGTGGTGGATTATGGTATAAAGTCCAATCGACCTCGATTATAGATAAGTCCCATACATAGCAATGGGCTTATATTGGTTAAAATTTAACTTATCCGTGATTAATATTTAGTTATTATTTTATCAAGCGCCCGACTTCCATAAATGTATTAATGTAAACATATTGTAGTAACATGCAGAAAAAATCGCCGTCCATTGCTAATTATTTATGTAATTTAAATGATGTAACTACTTTAACACAAAACACATCAATAGCATTTAAGATACATTTTGGAAAACTGTTATTTTTATTCCATATATGGACTTAACTATAAAAAGTTTCGACGATCAGTAATAAAAGGCATCTGGTATAGAACAATCCAGCCCAATATACATCGATTTCCGTGGATTGATCAAACCAATATGAGCAGGTCGGATATAATTCTTGCGCTGCGTCTTCGTACGGGACACATTCCATTAAACAGATTTGCATATTTTTTAATGGGAAAAATTAACTCACCTAATTGCACTCTATGTAATATCGTAGAAGATGTACATCACATCCTCATGGAATGTGTCCGGAACGAAAGGGAAAGAAAGATATTATTGCCTGAGTTTAATCATAATATTGGCGTATGTAATAGTATACTCGCTACACCTTCTTCAAAGGAAGCGGACCTATTGTATAATGTAGCTAAAGCGGCCTTTACAAATAGATTTTAAATTACTATTATACCTATGTATATACAATGAGGGTGACATAATCATTTCTTGATTAAACCCTCTTTAATAAAATAAAGAAAAAAAAAAACTATAAAAAGTTAGCTAAAAATAATAAAGTACCCTAAAGTATAGAAAAAACTGCAAAAAATAAGCCTCGCCATATCTTTATGCTTGATTTAATGAGATATAAATAGCTATAGTATATGTCAGACGCGCAATAGTAAATTCAAGGCCGTACGCTCGTATTATCATTGCCCGTTGCGTCATAGCGTGGCGAAAAAAAATATTGAACTTATTCAAAGATCGGTCCGGTCCAAGATTAGTCCAAGATGTATTGGTGATTGAGCTTTTTACACCAATTTAGAAATATAAGAAGTCTTAAATTGTGTTTTACAAGGATTTTTTTGGTTTATGGTAAATAATTAGCGATAAAAAATGATTGTCAACATTTTCTAATAAAGGAAATTAAATGAATTATCCCCGATAATTCCTCGTCTCCGTTTTTACGTCACATGTGAGAAGTGTCAAACGTATTTACTGAATGGCGACAGAAGACTGTGCGAGCGGGACAGCCAATCATCAAAGTTCAACAGGTCACGAAATAATTCGCATAAAATTAAATAACTTTTTATTACAATTCAATATTGTGTGTAAGTTATTGCATAACATCATTATTCATTACCCAATTACAAACATCTTAGTGGGTTTGTTTACATTATTTCGGACTTTCACTTTCACTAGAGAGGGACAGAAACAGGAAAATAAAATACAAACATACCTGAATCAAAAATCCAAACACAAGGCACTGAACAAAAAATTCACAGAAAGTAAACAATGTTATTCCACCGAGTTGAGAACACACGCGACACGGGCGAGTAACGTGATGGTAGGTGCGACGTGATTTGGTAGGGTTATACCAGGCAGCGATCGCGCGCCAAGGCAGCTGGCTGATGACTGTTGAGTCAAATAGATAAACTAGTGGTCACTCGCGCCGTTTGTGACGAGTAATATAAATATAACCTGTTCGCGCTGTGATAATGAATGATAACTTATCTCACAACAGTGGAAAACAAGTTGATATTTGGATTTTTGCATGCGCGAAATTGTTTAGTTTTGATGGATCGTCGATAGATGGCGTAATGTAAGGTTTGGCGCCAAATTTCTTGTTTAATTACGGCCATTCTGTATATTCTAGTTAACATGGCTATCGTTAGTATGTAGATGCTTATGTTTAAGTAAATAAAGATCTAATATACAAGGGAATTTTTCAAATGGACGTGGATTACCAAATCCGACACTATGAGGAATAGCGAAAAATATTCAAAGGAGTTACGAGCACTATTTTTTATGAAAACTAAAACTGCATTCTTGGTTTGAAAAATCAATTTAACTGGCGTGGAATCCAAGTCCTAACCAAGTCCTAACCCAAAAATTTTGACACTATTCAATAATGTTGCTAATATAAATAAAAAAAATAAGATAAAGTACGGCAAACTAAAGGAAAGAAGTCATTTTAGTCAAAATACATTTTCTTCCGTTAAGTACCCACATAGGTACTTTTTTCAGTACGACACGTCAAAGTTGATTAATAAATAATTAACAATTTATTCATTGAGCAATTTGATCATGTTTCTTGAAAAATAAAGTTGTTTTTAGTTTAATTTGGTATTTTTTACATTGCAAAACGTCAATCGAAATAATAAATTATAGACATTTTTGGTCCCAATACTACAAAGTGTAGGTCAAAGTAGATTTTTTGAGTGTTTATTAGAATGACTGTTACTTAAAAACCATCGGGGATAGAGCTTTAATTTATTTGTTGCTGAACCGTTATAGTTTGTGCTATCTCCCGTTACCGATTTATCGTCTAGTTCTTGGACACCCTGTATAGTACAAATAATAATCTAAAAAGGAAGTGGGTGTAATTCAGCTTGCAAGTTTACAAACGACGGAACAATTGAAACTAAATAAAAGCTTGTAAAATCGTAAATATTAGTTTTCATTCCACAATTCCTCTTCAGCGTTTTTCCACATCACGCCAGCACGGCGCGGGTTCATTGTAGTGTCCATGACAGGGGGCTTGCGTCCCCTCTTCTGCCTCGCTAGCATCGCCGCTTTCTGGGCTTCGTACTTGTCCAGAATATTCCAGAACATTCGTTGCTCATTCCTTATCTGGTTGTATTCACCTTCTACAAAATAAATATATAAATACACCCAACAGTCACATACACAGTCCCCACACTAAGATCGAGTCTTGTGTCGTGTATCAGGAACTACGAGACTTTTCGGTGTCACAAACACCCAGAACCGAAACAAATAACTGTGGATCACACAAACATATCGCTCATCCAATAGAACAATGACTTAATTACGTCTTAGCTATTTTTCAGGAGTCGTTTTAAAAGTTTGAGGTTGAAAATATAATGTATTTTCAATCATTCTGATAAAATCTTTTAATATTTATGTAAGTTACTTTACTATCAATGATAATTTACAATAACTTCACGGGAAATTCAAAAAAAACTTTTAAATAAGACATTCAAAAGTCATTTTCGACTTTTTTGTAATTACGTCGTTGTTCCATTGGATGAGCGATATGTTTCGGTGCGCAAAAATAGTTTTATTTTAAGATTATAATAATGCAGTCAACTATAATACTTACGAAGGGTATGCAGTGCGTTCAGGAACTCATACAGATAATAGAATTCGTTCTCCATATCCCGGATATTACTATAGTATCTATAAATGTATATCATATGCTTGTATATATCCTGTATGGCTGCGGCAATCATCCCCAGCTCGTAGGTGATGGTGTGCTGGTATTTCAATTGAACTTTACTCGCATGCATCAGTTTGTACTCGGCGTCTGAAAAATATTCACATATTATGGTATAGCTTCTACCCGCAAACTAGGTCTGCGTGAAAAAAAATCTGTCACTGTTTTGGCGAAATTTTTATTTGCATTGTGTTTGGAACCAGTAAAACTACCACCTGGCTTCGTTTTCGGTCGCAATCTTGATATACCCGGAATTTATAATTAGAAAAAATAATAGTAAGTATGAAATGATACCCTTTATAAGATCCGCTGTCATCTTAATAAGATGTGGAGCGATAAGTTGGTACGTCCAGTCTCTTATATGAGGTCCTATAACGTCAGGAGGACGTTCATACCCATGACCCCAACTCCATTCGAACAATACTAGAACAGACAATACAGATACGGCTTTATAGACAGTTTCAAAACCTATTTTAGGTTATGTTTTGTCCTTTTCAAACGACCTTTGAATAGGGTATTTGACTATCATCGAATATTTGTATTATTTTGCAGACAAACACAAGTGCCATTAAAACAAAACTTTTTTGTGAACACAGTATTAAAGTAGCTTGTAACATGAGGCAAATATTAGTATTTTAAATGAAAGAGTGGGGACATAGTGAGGACATGTTACCGTCTCTTTCACACCTGCACACTATAATGCATATTGAGATTAGTGACGTTACTAATTTTATTTTGCATACCTTTTCTTTTACCCCCACTACAAGATTTAAAACGTTTCTGACTTGTTTAATTCTGAATGGATTTACAAAATTGTTTGTTTGCTAGATTTTGGATATGGATACTTTTTGTTGAATACAATAAAAAAAGATGAGTCAAATATCCTGTTCAGTTTGAGCCAAGAAGACAAATAAATAAATACACCCAACAGTCACATACATAGTCCTGAAACCACATTAAGATCATTTAAGTCTTGTTTTGTGGGCATCAGAAACTACAAGAGACTTCTCGTTTCACAGCCGGCGTCTAACCAACTGCGCCACGGATGCTGTCGAAACATTCGATAGCGAATAGGTTTTAAAACTGTCTATGAATAAGGCAGTTAAGGACATACAAGTTTAAATCGATGCCCCGAGTATACACTTCACCTGTCCAAAGCTGTACTTCAACAATGTTTTATTAAGTAGCAGTCTGTCTTTCCGATTCTCGTTTGGTTAAAGACAAGTTAGACATTCTCGACTCTCCGATGCGTGCTGTTGATCCTGGCTTACAGGAGTTGAAATGGCGGGTGTGAGAAGCTTTTTTTCCGATGACTGGCGAGACAAGCATGCCATTTGCTTGATGGTATGCGATACGACCGCTCATGGACGGTAGCAAATTCAAACACCCTGAATAACAAAATGCTTGGTATTCCACTGCACTCGCCATCATGACGTAAGATGTTAGGTGTCATTATGTGCAGTAGTTACTCTGGCTACAATGTCCTTCAAACCGGAACACAACAGTGCATTTACACTGCTGTAGATCAATAGGCCACCAAGAACTCCACAAATATTAAATACTAGCTTCTGCCCGCAAACTTCATCTGCGTGATCAACTTTATTTGAAATTAACTTTATTTGGAATTTTCCATCCCGTCCCATTATCCCGTTGAGTACAAAAAGTATTAAATATATCGGAATTCCTTCCCCATCCCACGGGAACACCGCTAGGTGGTAGTTATCCTTACTTCTTGTCAAAGGTAGATAGGTTATTGACACTAGCCGTCGGAGATTTGAACTCAGCGTTGATGGAATTATCAATCACTCACACATCCTTTTATATAGATTAATACGAAATACTTACATGAGAATAATATTAGTTGAAATTGAAACATGGCAATAAATGACGAGACGAGCTGGTCACTTGCCTGATGGTCAGCGCTACGACTGCACATAAATAAGTATTCAATAAATAACAATCACATACATACTCCTGAACCCACACTAAGATCGAGTCTTGTGTCGCAGGTATCAGAACTACGAGAGACTTTTCGGTCTCACAAACACCCAGACCCGAAACAAATACCTATGGATCACACAAATATTTGTCGCGGTGCGGGGATCGAACCCGCGGCCTCTCGTTTCACAGCCGGTGTCTAACCAACTGCGCCACGCTTGCACATAAACAAGAACACTAGCAAAACATATTAATCACTGCCTGACACTGCACTGCATTTACATATACCGGGTATATCCAGACTGCGACTGAAAACGAAGCCAGGTGGTAGTTTTACGGCCGGTCTCTATATCCTATCTATCTTTAATTAGAGCTTAACATAGCAACCATTACCATGGTGATACAATTATACACTTCAATAAACAAAGATATACATGTATATTCATCTTACCTAGCTAACTACAAATAAATACACCATATCTATGTATATCTCTCTATCTTTGTTTACTGATACATAAAATGCATCTAAATATGTAACGAAATCTCTTGTTAAAGATAGATAGATTCTAGAATCTGGACGTTAGTGATTACAGACACAATGAAACGCAAAATTTCGCAAAAATAACGTCAGTATTTTTTTGGAGACCGGTGTATCACCTCGATACTTTAAAATACTGAATGCCCAGTAAATATTGGTTATAATGTCCTTTTAATGAACACAACAGTACACACTGCTGCTTTTCAGAAATAGACAGTCGTACCACAGAATACTAAACTAATCTGAGGTCGTACTTACCCAGACGGCTGCTTGTGTACAAAGAACCAAGCTGTTTAAGGATAATTTTCTAAGAGCAAGTTAATAAATGACTTAGAACTTTGTATGTATCATGTTCTTAAATAACTGCACTGTAAAGTATACACATCAATTTTCATATCTTATATTATCATCTTATTGTAAATGTCGTGAAATGTCTGTAATTTTAATTGATTTTTTTGTACTATGTTAATTTTCCGCCTCACCAATTCTCATACTAAAAATAATGTTATTACTTATTAGGTGTTATACTATTTTATCGTGTTTTTATGAAGCAGTGACGTTATTTTTATTGCAATGAATGGCGAGACGAGCATGCCATTCAACTGATGGTAAGCGACACAACCGCTCATGGAATAACAAAGCATTGCTTGGCACACCACTGCGCTCGCCATCCTGAGACATAAGATGTTAAGTATTATGTCCAGTAGTTACACTGGCTAGAATGCCCTTCAAACCGGAACACAACAGTGCATTTACACTGCTGTTTGGTGGGGCCTCTCATATATGAGACCTACGACCAGTAAGCATTTGATAAACATGTGGTGACGAATAAAAACTAGTCAGGAGGCGGTTTCTAATAAGGTGGCACTTGTATATACATACATAAACTCACGCCTTTATCCCAGAAGGGATAGGCAGAGGCGTCACCAGGACACCAACCTTTCGCCTTGTAAGTTCCGTCTCACGATGTAATAGGGGGCAAGCCTATCGCCATATCGGGCACAAATTCCTGACTCCGGGCTAATAATTAATAGAAAAATCCAATATCACTTTGCCCGACCCGGGATTCGAAGTCGAGACCTCATCTTTGTAATCATACCGTAGTACAACTACGAGACCGAGGCAGTCAAGAAGCACTTGTATCACTTATTTCCACATCTGAGCGCAGGCCTTCTCTACGACCGTGATTTCCATTGAAGAGACTAAGTCCAACACCCTGGCTTAGAGCGCGTTGACGGACTTGTGAGATTACACGTTCAATCATCGATATCAATGTTACACTAGATAAGACATTCAGTACAAAAAATGTGTCCCACCTACTTGCGGTGCATGCACCACACATGAATCAGTTTGCTTCGTGACAGTGACAGTGCAGTACGCCTTATCGCATACGTTTAAAAGTAATAAATGAATGTTTCGCCGTCAAACCGAAAGCAAATCGTGTGAAGTTACAATACTTGGTACCTGGTAAGTGATGTAATATTGCAGTGTGCTTTTAAAATACGGGGGCACTTTATTTCTTTGACGTGTCTCGTCTATCGGTACAATATAAGTGCGTGTAATGCGTTCAATAGAGGCAGCGCTGATACTTCAAAAACGTAGATAAAAAGGCGGTGCTGAGCCATCTTTTCCTGCCCTCCTATTGGCTGACATTTGACAGGCTGTCCAAGATGCACGAATTATTTGAAAAAGGAAAACAAAACTAGAATATTATTTAAATATTTTATTGTACACCAACCTTTATAAGAGAAATAATAAACAGATAAAATGCATTAACATTATGGAGAGTAGAGGAACACTAAAGACATGGGTACAATGGCGACCTTATGCTATTTGCGATTTCTTCCAGGCAACTGGATGGACTAGATTACTTTAATATAGAATTAATGGGGTAGTGCAAAAATAGAAATATTAATTTTAAAAGAAAAAAGAAAGAAGATAAGACGACAGTATAAAATATTGCTGTAGTGACATGTAATGTCTTTAGAAGTCTCTTAAAACTTGGCAGAAACACCACACGAAGCTAAGATATCACCAGTAATAATCTATCTCCCATCCATAGTTCACAGGCCACCATTGGTTGTAAGGTTTCTTTATAATCCCACTATAATGCTTATACTCGTTCTTCAAAACCAATTCTCTGAGTTGTTTCATTCGTTTCTGGTTCTCCTTTTGTTTGAGCCTCTGAATCCGGCGTTGCTGTTTGAACCACTCCTCACGTTTTAGTAAGTCGTCCTGTTTCGATGGGTCCATCATGAACCTAAACTCTGGTATGTACCTTAAAATAATAAATATAAATACACCCAACAGTCACATTCGAACCCGAGACAGCTTTGTAGTCGTACCGTAGTAGAACTACGGAACCGAGCAGTGATTTTTTTTCATGTTAGAGTTATCCATTTGAAGTGAGACTTTCAGGGATAGTAGATGCTTTTACAATTAAAATTATGTACTTATATTTTATTCTTTAAAAAGACTATTGGGTTGTAATGAAAAGAGCTACAAGTACTTTTTGAATATGTCTTTTCATAAGGTCCTTATAATACCGACTTTGAATATCGCCCGTATTCAAAGTCGTGTCCAGAAAACGCTTGGGCGTATATTATGATGAACTCATTATGGATATTTCAAAGGCACTTGGGCGCAACGAGCCTATAGCCTTCCTCGATAAATGATCTATTTAACACTAAATAAATTTTCAATTGGAACCAGTAGTTCCTGATTAGCACGTTCAAAGAAACTCTTCAGCTTTTTAACACGCTTTTATTAACTTCGCCTGTATGTATGTAACGGAATCTTTGAAGTCAATTTTCGAGCACTTCAAAAAGTCGGATTGACTTGAAATTTTGCGTATTTGTCAAGGACTGATGACAATACAATAATTTAAAACCAATGTGACATTATCTTGACCAGAACTTACCAGATTATGATATTCTGTTTTAATAATTAAAAGTTGGTAATTTGCCCGCAGATGCTTTCCTTTGATAAAAGAGCAGTAGGTAGACGTTTTTAGTAAAATAAATAAATGATAGTGTTAAATACATTATAAACTATCATATTAATCTGTACTTATGCAATAACAATACGTACATATATTTTCTGGGTATCTCATGTACAATATTGGCTAGATGGTATGCCTCGAAGTACAATTTCTGAATTAGTTCTGTCCGTTTCGTTGTAGCGAATATACCATCTGCCTTAAATTCAATAGGTCGCTTTACTTGTTCTACCATTTTTCTGTATCTGTAATAATGTAAGTTTTAACTTGATTGTCAATGACCACGCACTACTGGTGGTAGGTCTCTCATATGCTAAAAACCGCCTGGGTAGGTACTAGGTAGGTACCGCAATGTCTATTTCTCCCGCCAAACAGCAGTGTAAATGCACTGTTGTGTTCCGGTTTGAAGGACATTGCAATCAGAATAACTATTGAACATAATGAGATTTAACATCTTATGTCTCAGGATGGCGCGCGTAGTGGAATGCCATGCATTGTTTTGCAATTTATGGTGTTATTTGGTTTTCTACTGACCATGAGCGGTCGTATCGCTTACCATCAGACGAATGGCATAATCGTCTAGCCATTCATCGCAATTAAAAAAAACTGTGCATTAGTTTTGCCTTACCTTTCAATGACTTCCGCAATCACATACCCAAGTTCGTAATGAGGGCTTTCTTCGTACATAAACCTCATTGGATTCATTTGCAATATCCTCTCATCTGCGTCGATATAGTAAGTCTTCATGAGCTCCAATAATCTAGTTGGTATTGCCAAGCTGTTCCACCATTTTTTCATTTTTGTTGGGTCGTGTGGCTGATTCGCTGATGTTGTTGCGAAGTCTACAAGTGAAGACTCCACAGTCACACATAGTTCTCATTCAATGAATCAATTTTAACGTTTAAATAATACACACAATAATACATATTCCTGACCACACGATAAGATCAAGTCTTGTGTCGTGTATCAGAAACTACGAGACTTCGGCGTCACAAACATACGAAACAATACCTGCGGTTCACATTGCGTTTATTCGGGAATCATAACGAATAAATAATAGTTTAAAAACTAAAAATCGGTCTAGTGAAAAACGCAATTAATAAACTTAAAAATATTTGATAATGAGTTTGAGATTAGAAAATGGAGTAAAATACATTCATTCTATGTTTAAGCTAAGGTACTTGAGGATAAATATTTTTTATAAGCACCCCACGCTTTGTATTTCTAAGTATATTTGGTCGAGATATTTAGAAAAGAACTAAATAATAAATAAATACACCCAACAGTCACATACATAGTCCTGACCCCACACTAAGATCGAGTCTTGTGTCGTGGGTATCAGGAACTACGAGAGACTTTTCGGTCTCACAAACACCCAGACCCGAAACAAATACCTGTGGATCACACAAATATTTGTTTCGGTGCGGGGATCGAACCCGCGGCCTCTCGTTTCACAGGCAGCGTCTAACCAACTGCGCCACGGAGGCTGTCAACTGACTCCGAGGTACATATTTGAAACACACAACGAGAAAAGTCTGGTAAGTAAATATTAGATACTTACATAGAATAAACAAGAAATATTCCGAGCATAAAAGTTTCATTGTATAAGCTTTTGGCACTTTTTGAAACCTGTATCCAGATATATTACTTAATTGTGATTTTGTAAAAACGTTATTCTTACATGTATTTTTGAACTGTAAAGCCAATACAATTTATTATCTACCAGTATGGGTTGGCAATATTAAATATTGAAATAATACAAATTTGTGATACTTAGTTGTATACGCTTTGCACTTAAAAAACAGTGTCTGTCTTATTCGTAGTTTTAAAACCTATTTTAGTTGTCTAATGTTTTGTCTTCTTCTCTTAAACTGAATTCAAAAGGCGTTAGAAAGGGACAAAACATTCGATAGCTAAACAAGCTTTAGAAACTGTCTGTGTCTATGAATAAGGCCGTGTGTTTACGATGTTATAGTAATTAAGATTTTAAAGACTTTAGATTTAAACCCACCATTATCAAACACTTTAATCATTAATTAATCATGTAAAATTGTAATGAATGTTGGTGTATAATAAAAATCTATAAAACGTTGTTAGGTATTTCATAAACTCAGATTAACAAACTGCTTTACTCGTAAAACTTTCGTTTGAAATACATAGGTGAGTTTCGGATATATTTTTTAAATGACGATGAATGGCGAAACGATTATGCCATTCGCCTGATGGTAAGCGATACAACCACTTATGGATAATAGCAAAACCAAACACGACAAATGATAAAGCAATGCTTGGCATTCCACTGCGTTCGCCATCCGAGACATATGATGTTGTCTCATTATGTCCAGTAGTTACTCTGGCTACTATGTCCATTTCAATCTGACGGCGCAATGCGCGTCGACATCCATAAACCTTTAATCCGATTGTGCAATTTTCGGTATCGATCCTTAGGTAGAGAAGTGTCGTTTAAAGTCTCTACCGATATTAAATAGCCATCTCTCGTAGGATACTCCATCCGGACTATACTTCCAACAGATGCATTTCAATTTGTGCTTCTAAAAGTAGGGTATTCAAAGAAAACAAATATTACCATTAGTTAAATATACATTTATTCGAAATATCTAATTACTTTATCACACAAATCATAAAGACCACTGCGTTCGCACGTCCCAAACACGAAGACGAAATAATTGTCAACTTAACAAGCTGACTTGTTACGTCGAGCCAGATTGCGGCCGCCATTTTGTTCCACACATCTTTTCATATATCTTTGTTTATGTCGGTGGGTAGGATATAAAATTAATATTGTGAAAATTACATATTTATAAAATGTGTAGAAGACACAGCTTGCAGCATTGAAAGTGACTTGAAAAGCTGAAAAAGTTATCATTTCGAATTCTGTTTTGTATAAATAACGCTGTTATACTATTTTGTTTGAATGAATTAATTTAAAGAGTAAATATATGAGTACATGTAATGGTTGGTATATAAATGTGAAAGGGGCGAATGATAGATGTGACGATCGTGGTTTGTAGCGGTTGCTAATCGCTGCCTACCCTTAGAAGACGAAGGCGTGAGATGGCGTGTGAATGTATGTTAAATTATTAAATTTCAAGGCTAATTTTAATAATTGGTGGATGATTCTTTTTAATACCCTGGGCACAAGTAGGAATTTTCGATATAATGTATGTAAAGTCAAAAATCCCGCATTATGTTTGGGTGGCTGAAAAGGGCCTAAATCTTTTTCGAGCGACAGTCCCTGACCGACAGTGGAGTGAAAATGAATCTTAAACGCCGTACATAAACGTCTGACATAATTGTTGAGATGTGGAATTTAAAAATGGATAAGCAAAGGACAAGACAAAGTAGGCTTACAGAGGAATAATTTATGACAACTAAATGATGATATTTTTAATATTGTCTTTAACAGACGATACTGCTAAGCAGTAGTTCAAACAAACACCGATAGATGTCACTGTGTTGAAGCGTCAAGATAGCGTTATTGAAAAATAAAACTTCAAAGCACTTTTACTATAATAATTACGGGTAAAAAATAATCGTATTGAAAAACCTATATAATCGATGGAAACTTACTAATCAAACCAAGACTTAACATCATTACACGAATTTGACCAATCTACCCACATTCACATTTGTAACCCATTTAAGTCCGGATCAATCACATTGGAATCACACTGACCTTAACAGCTAGGAAATTATCTGGGGGAATATACGTCGATAAGGCTATAACAGCCTCCGTGGCGCAGTTGGTTAGACGCCAGCTGTAAATTGAGAGGCTACTGTATCCTCGCACCGAGATAAATGTTTGCGCCCATAAATATTTGTTTCGGGCGTGGGTTGTTAGACTGAAGTATCTTGTTTGTCAGCAGTTTGTGATACACCACGCAGTCTTGTATCTTGCCGCCACACAAGTGCGTTTGCGCAATCGCGAGTTTGCACCAGTTTCGAATCGAAAATTGCAACGAAGTTTGCGCAATTATTTGCCCACACAAGTTCCAGTATACTGGTGCAAGCAGACATGCACAGTTATATTGTTCCGTGGGGCGGCCTTTAGTTTAGAAGTAGAAATGTGTTTGACAGTTTTCGTATTCAATCAGAACACAGGAATCGAAAATAGATTACTATAAAGATAAGCAAGTCAATAATCCGACCGAAGCAAATCTTCTCGAGATATTTTCCCGCCATAATATCTCGAACAGATTCTCTCTTATTTTACGATATCTTAGTATTATTGTTAACATCATTGTCAATTTAGTAATTTGTTTGTTACTAGCAAGACGTGGTCATATTGCTTCTGACTGTAAAATATCTAGCTAGAACCGATTGCCTTGACCTATTAATAATATTGACCTGCTCAAAACCGAATATACACAAGCTGAGTAAGACAAGGTATAACCAGACTGCGACCACAAACGAAGTAAGGTTAATACCTGACGACACAATGCAACTAAAATTTTAGAAAAAAATACCATTTTTTTATTTTCTTTTAAAAATCGTCGTATTTTTGCTATAATAAAAAAAAAAGGGTGTACATTATTATTTTCGGAAAATCTACGTATTTACCAATCGAACACGACGATAGCTAAAAAAATATCAAAAAAAAATGTCTGATTTTATTTGCGGAAATTTTAGTTGCGTTGTGTCCGAAGTCACTAAAGCTACCACCTGGCTTCGTACATTTGCCCTAACACGTATGTTCATACATTTCTTTACTTAGTTACTTTAGATAATCACATTTAACATTAATTGAGTAAAATCACTTATATTAACTGATGTGTTCATAAAATCTATTAACGAGACCAAACTCTACCAATCATAATATTTCGTAATGATCCAATTAAATCAAATAATTAAGTATGTATCCAGATGTATTTTTTCATCCCATCTTTCGAATGATTTAATTTAATCTAATATATTTGCATCTGCGAAATCCGTTTCTGATGTTTGATGGCGACATCTCTTTATTTGGCCAGCGTCAATTCATTATTTCCGATCACCGATTCTATAAAACATATTTTTCGTTTATTATTATTAATAATTCGTTTATTCATACTCTTTGAACCCCAATAAATACGTCCTTAGGAACCTTGATTTATAAATCACGTTTATTTCTGTTATACGAATCAAATCGTGTTCCAATTTAATTATAACTTCCAACGCCAATTCTCGAATTTCTAATTCTAATCCAAAAAATTTAAATGCAAATATTCATCTTTGCATTCGTCCTTTTTAGCCATTCTCGTACATTAACATTTTACACTATATTTGGAAGCGTATAAGTTATCCCTAATAAACATATTCTAATCTTTAGGATAACGACCAATTTGCTTCACTCAATCATCGATTTTCATTTATGCCATTTTTCCAGACATTTTCGACCAACGAAATAATATATTTTATGCAATTCTTTACGCTACAAACTTTTATATTCACGCATTTAAAGTTTTTAAGCAATCTTGTTTCTTACACGCCATCATTTATCATCATTATCGTGTATTTTTGGTTCTATTCTGCTGGATCTAAATTATTCATTCAATATCAATTTTACGGGCAAATCTGCTTAAGTAGCAATTTGTCCATATACATCTTGATGCATAAAAAAGACGTCGACCCTTATTTATCTGAAGTTGCAAACCAATTCTTTTGCATTTATATTAGCGATATTTCCGACATCGAATTCAATTTCCATCCTTTTACTTAAACCCCTCTGAGTACATTCATATGGCACTTACTCATCCCCACGCTTCAATTTACAATCATCATCGTCTCAACAGTCCATTACAATTCTTCTCACGTATTCAGCTACTTTCTTTTCAAGCATTCTCCCTTTGACGTATGATTTTAGAGAAGACACTGAACAAAATGCACAAGTACCGCTATTTTTCTTATACAATAGGTCCGAGTAAGGAACAAACAGACCACCTGATGGTAAGCGATCACTCCCATGAAAACAACGCTTGGATCATAACCGTGTTACCGGCCCATCGAATCAGGAGGTGAGCGGGAAAGAAAAAGGATGGCAAGAGGAAAGAGATGTTTGTCTTTGTCACTCTTACGCAGTCAGCCAATCTTCCTTCTCGCACTGGGTTCTTGCGGTCTTTGTGAGTAAGTTTAGTTCGCCACGCCATGCTTTAGTATACGTCTATGCCTTCTTCAAATATTTCCACAGCGATCTCTTCGCACATCACTCAGCGAACTTCGATTATATCATCATCTTGCAAATCATAAATCCATTTGTTAATATCACCACTAAAGCATTCTTTACTTATGTTTTCCTTCCCATACCAAACACACGGCAACTCCTATAAGCCAGGATCAAAAGGACGCAAACAGACACATCACGAGTGGTAATAAATATATCGACCACTGTGCATGGTAGAAAATGCGTAATGGCCGCCACACACGTAACGATATAACTGTGCAAATCTGAGTTAGCACCAGTATACTAGAACGTGTGTGGGCAAATAACTGCGCAATCTTCGTTGAAATTTTTGATTCGAGACTGACTGGCATTTGCGCAAACGCACTTGAACGTGTGGCGGCCATAAAAGTCACCTACTCACCCTGTGTATATCCGATTTTAGGTTTCCAAATATCTATAGCCGAGCTTAATTGTAGAGGAGGCCCGTGGCCTGCAGTGGGACGTATATGGGCCGATACAGTATAGACGAGAAATAACGCTTGAAAGTCATAAAACACTTAATTAACATTTTAATACACTGTGTCAAAAGAAGCTTAGCGATTGTACAATCAATGCCACGACACAAACTACTGACCACACGATCCCTTTGCCTTTCCCACTCATTTTCTCTTTTATTTACAGGTTTTCCATACCGAATAGACGCGTTTGTATGTGTGTAAATATAATAAAAATTACATAATTTACAGGTTAATAATCGATTACAATTTAAACCGACAAACCTGCAGCGTCAACATCATGTAGTGACATCTACCGATACATATTAGAACTGCATTTGATTCAAGTTAATATACCCTCATTGAGTCACGTTATCTTCGAATTGTAAAGCATTGGTATTGATTCGTTATACAATAAGATTTAGTAAATACACCCAGAGTCACACGCATAGCTCTGACCCCACAATATGAAACGAGTCTTGTCTCGTGTATTAAAAATTACTTATTGGTCTCACAACGCCCAGACCCGAAACAAATACTTATGAATCCTACAATTAAAGAGTCGATTGTCTCAGTACGGTGGTCGAACCTCTGGCTTGTTATACCGGGTATATCAAGACTGCGACCGAAAACGAAGCCGGGTGGTAGTTTTAGTGGTTACAGACACAATGCAAATAAAAATTTCGCAAAATAAGCGACAGTTTTTTTTGCAATTTTTTAAAAATCATTATGTTTGGGTAGTAAATACCTAGTTATTGCGAAAATAGTAATTTAATCCCTATCGTACCATTGCGTCTCAAAAAATAGAAAGGTGTACATCATTATTTAAGGAAAACTATGTATTTATCACCCAAATACGACGAAAAGTAAAAAATTACCAAAATAAAGTTGACGATTTTTTTTGCGAAATTTTTAGTTGCATTGTGTTTGAAGTCACTAATACTACCACCTGGCTTCGTTTTCGGTCGCGGTCTTGATATACCCTGTATAGCCAAACTTAACCAAATGCTCTAAGGCTTAAACATAATCAATAACGGCAGAGAATAATAGGGTATTTAAGTCCATTTTTAAAAAATGAATTTATCGAAAGGTATTAATTAATATGCAATATCTAACAAACAAAGAATTTTGTAAACCCATAGAGAATTAAACAAGTTAGAAACGTTTTAAGCTTACAATGGGAGTAAAAGAAAAGGGATGCAAAACAAAACTAGTGTCGTCACTTAAGTATTACAGTTTGGGCGTGTGAAAAAGACAGTATGATGTCCCCTCTACGCTCCTACCCTTTTTTAAGTACTAATGTTTGCCTCATGTTACAAGCTACTTTAATACTGATTTCACAGAAATGTTTTATTTTAATGGTATTTGTGTTTGTACGCAAAATAATAAAGAAAATCGATCATAGTCAAATACCATATTGTTAATAATCTTGCCCGGTATCCTATCCTATATCGAAAATAAAATTAAAGTTGCTTAGCTGGTATCCGAAAGAAAAGTACAGGAGTAACCATTTCTATGTAGGTAACCTCTGAATGAGGCAACAAATTAGTGCAACTACCCTACATTTTAAACTTAAACTGCCCTCATCATTTCCACATATATTGAGCAATGTCCATAATCTCTACCTACCCTTACATATACGCGGTTTTCTGTATCTATTACTATTTTTTGGCAAGAATGTTGAGACGAGCAGGTCGCTCGCCTGGTGGATAGCCTGACGCCTGCACATAAACACAACTCAGAATTTATTACTAAGTACTGCATGACACTGCGCTCGTCATTAAGACGTTAAGTCTCATAATGTCACTCACAATCACTACCAAATTCTTTAAACCAGTACACAAAAGTGTTAACACACAGCTTGACATACTAATATCAATAACATTTCTAGAATGTTCTATGTGAACATATGGCTTAAACTGATAAATATTTTCTAGAACATTCAACAGAATTTTACATCCTACCCACCGAAATAATACACTTGTTACCATACAGGAGCCACGGACTGCCAAAATATCGAAACGTAAGAAAAATAAAATCCACAACTGCTTAATTTAAAACAGGTCAAAACATAGTTCGATATAATATACAAAAACAATACATAATTTTCAATATAGTCTACGTATGAAGATTTTTAAATACCAATTTCATTTTATACAGTATTTTTTACAAATAAGACTAATAATAGTCATAATTAGACTACAAATATAAACGTAGTATACAACACTACATTTATCAAAGTAGTCATAAGACTACAGAGTATTTAGATACTTAGTAAAATCGCATGCTAATCAACTTTAAGTAATTCTTCCTTGAGGAACACATTTTATCTAAACAACAGCCATGCCGCGCAAAAATTAAACAAATACACTCAACAGCCACACACATAGTCCTAACTCCACACAAGCACGCGCTCACAAACACCCAGACCCGCAACGAATAATTATTGTTCACACAAACACTCGGTGCGGGATTTTAGCATCTCGTTTCACAGCGTCTAGCCAACCAGCCACTATACCATAAACATATCAGCCAAAAAAACGGTCTTATTTTTAGACAGTTTTAAATCCTATTATAGTTTTCAAATGTTTCGTCTTCTTCGCTCAAACTGAATTTACAAGTCGTTCGAAAGGGACAAAAATCCTATAAATAAAATAGGTTTTAAAACTGTCTACGAATAAGGCTTTTATTGTAATAATTACCATAGAACGCTGCTCATTTAACCGTTCCTTCATTGGGTAGTGTTATGTCATTGTAATACAAAAAGTTCTAATAGGTAGAGAAACTAAATTCACTTTTATCTTTTTAATTGTTATAAGAGGTAAATAGAAGCATTATAACTAAAATAAATTACACAGAGTGATAGTAAGACCTAAGTCCCTTTTTCACGTTAGGGTATTGCTCATAGGTTATTTTATCATATTATTAAAGTGGAACAACACGCCAATGCGAATTCGTTGTCTAAATAATTACGCTTCAAGCAAGGATCTACCAAAAATTTAATTGTTCCTCAAGTAGAATATTATGAATACATATTAACCATAAATTCGTATAAATAAGCACTATAAACATATATTTTTTGCAATCGTAGTCTATGGACTACATAAAATAAAATTGATATTTAAAAAACGTTACAAATAGGCGAAAAAAAATATCAACCTGATATATCGACTTCTATGATTTGTTTAACACTTAATTAGCTTTTATATAGTTTTTGAATTTAATACATAGACGCGGGGTACGCTGACTTGCGACTTTTAGTCGATGCGATTTAAAATCAACCGACAATCGCAGCGACACAAAATCGCGGACCGAAACGACCCCGCCAAAAACGCCTTAACTATTATAAAATTCTGAACATGAATCTTTCAAACGATTATCTGTACATATTATATTATTAATATTTCCGTCGTTTCCCTATACAAGTACAGTACAAAAAGTCGTTAGATTTTTATTTCAATTCAATTAAATTGTAGCTTTATTCGAAGACAATTCCAAAAAAGACACCTTTATTTTACACGTTAGTGATTTTAAACGCGTTATTTTTATAATTAAACAATTTCTCAGTCCTTAAACACCGATCGATTAAAAATCGCATTTTGAGATCACAATAAATCGCATATCGTTTGCGCCTTTATGTGTGGTGGACTTTGGTACACAGATCAAATTATAGTATTCAATCATTATCAAGCATGAAACTAAATTGCTAAAATTTGCAGATTAACACCGCGACCTTAGCCTTATTGTGAGAAAAAGTTAGACAAATGAGTAATTTGAAAATAATTTAAGGGGTCCCACGAAAAACATCGTATGTATAACATAAAACGATATTCAGTTTATCAACTTTTATTTGGCATGCAAAAAGACCATGAAATACGATGTAGCTAATCGATTTTAAAACCACATATTTATTAGAATATTCCTTAATATTTCAGATACAGCTTTGTTCACGGGTACCGTCGATCTTTAAATATGTTTCAAAAATCACTCGTAATAAAAAGTCATGATTTCTGTAGATATGTGCGCTACCCTTCTTGAGGTTCATTAGGGGTCGGAGGGAGGAGATACGTTACGGGTTAGGCAGAAAGGGTGTATTAAGCCGAAAAAGGAATTCAGTACTCATCACAATGAACAACTTTTGAACAAACACAAAAAACGCGATAAAATATCAGCTGTTTTATACAAAATAATATATGGAAGACGAACTCAAGATCTTATAATTATAAGCGTCCACGTTGCGATAGAAGAAACTACTTATTGATTGGTTATTTTATAACAATATACCATAGTCCACCAAACATTTAAGGCGTAATTTTAATACATTAATTATACTGATTGTCACTAAATTGATTTTACATTTCATTCACACATTTCTGATCACGATTTTCATCCTTTGTATTCTATTATGAGAGTTTATTAATGTTTTAGTAACTTCTGTACCAATGGCCGCCACACGTAACGATATAACTGTGCAAGTCTGAGTTTGCCCAGTATACTGGAATGTGTGTGGGCAAATAACTGCGCAAGCTTTGTTCCAATTTTAGATTCAAGACTGGTGCAAACTCGCGTTTGCGCAAACGCACTTGAACGTGTGTGGCAAGACATAAATATGAGAAATTTTAACGGGTGATTTTTTAAATAATATAATTGATTTTAAGTACCTGTTTATATGACTTCATAATCTGTATAGTAAATCACAAGGAGCAGTTGAGTTTGATAAAGCCATCAATTTATAAAATAAGGCATGAAATTTCAATTGAAAAATTACTGTTAGATAAATAATTTGACCTTTGGAGACTGTCCCGCCCTCACACCCGCCACTGCAACTCCTGTGTCGCAGGATCAACAGTGGCACGCATTTTAATGACACCGAGCATTGAAGCTCAGCGAGTCTCCGGGAATGTCTAACTTGTCTTTAACCCGCAACGAAATCAATCACAAAGTTAAATTAATAGGAGTTGGTAATAAATTACTATCCACTTCCCTCCGTAACAAAGCGGGTGACAAAACAATGAACTAAAGAGGTAAATAACCTCGCATAAAGAATTTTACAGCCAGAGAAGCTTGTAAAGCACCGCCATAGTTTGACCATTATCATACACACTCAAACTTTTATTTTTCATCACTGCTGATCAGTATTACATTTAAATAAATTCACCTATAGTTACACACACAGTCCCACATTAAATATTTATGTAGATAGGACATTGTTCGATGAAAAATGTAAATTTTTCTATTGTGTTTATAATTGAACCTGTTTACTTTTCACAGCCGGTTTTATTCGCAAAGCCGTATGAAATGTAATATGATCAATATAGTGACAATCAATACTATTTCATAGAAATATATTTGGCATTGGAAATCTTGAAATATAATCCATCTTTTATACCAAACGTGGCTAATTTTTAATTCATCCTTGGTACTTGCACTGGTATAGTGAAAAAATGGTACAAGTGACTCATAACATTATGGTGACTCATGATTGTGACTCACATATTTAATTTAGCTATTAAAAAGGACAAAAATGTCATTCGACAATGATTTTTCTATAAATTTTTTTTGTTATATTCGAAGTTATAAATAACTATGATAATGGTAGGATATAGTATTTGGAGCTATTACAATTAAAATTTCGATAAATATCATAAACTTATATTCTCATAATTTCCAATACCAATTACATTTCAATCATTTTTCATTTTTCACTGTAATTTTCGTGTGTATCACCGGTGACTCACAATAAGTTAAATTGTAAGCTTAAACTTTAGTGCAACATATTAACAATATATAGGTATATGACGCGAATCACGTGATACACACAATATATCACAATTTATTTACAAATCTACAGTATGAGTCACCTTTGTAATACAATATCCACTGGTGCCGATTTTAATATAAACCAATTGAACACCATTGAAATAAAACTAGTAATATAGATTTTATTTTAGTTTTGGTTTAAATTTCACTTCACGATATTTCGAAGACTTTTTAATTATTTTTAATTTTTTTTTATAATTATAAAATGAAGGTAGTCATTGCAACAATTAACTTTTCGGATGACCAACACCTCAGTCCGCCCCGTGACCACGAAAGCTGTAAAGTCTTCGAAATGTCGAGGAGTTAAAATAAACTAAAACCACGATAAAGTCCTTGAAGGTATTTATTTCAAAGTATAATATTTGTTTACTATTACACCGGTGACTCACACAAAAATTTAAGTCAAAGGTGACTCATAACACAGGTGACCCTTATCCGTCCCTACTTGTCGTATATCGTTCCGATTTTAATCGGATGTCGGACCCGAACTTATCGGATAGATACATTTTAAATTTACACGAAGCTACTTTAAGGTACACTATGAACTTTTAGCGAACACTGCCAATAAATCCGACAAAACATCGGTACCGATAAAAAATCTTTGTCCCATAAATCATATAGATTTTTTAACCACTACATTCGCTTTATCATACAATGTGAACTTCGTATAGAAATATGGCCATCTATCCGACATTTTATCGGACCCGACACACGACAAATAGTCCACGATTTTATCTTTATCTCGCCGACCTCCCCTGTTTCTCAGCGCAATGACAATCTTCAGTAATCGAATCTAAAGATATAAGGCTTTCTTGAGAAGTCCTAAGACATGCTCTACACCGGGAATCTATAGAATTCCCGCTTTGGGAATTTGCATCTTCCGAAACCGATTCTAGACTCCTCAAACTCTCTACCGAAGTGAGTTTGTAAGATCTTCTGAACTCTGCTATCTCTTCTTCGCTCATATTCAAAGCTAGCAAAGAATCCCTTGCCATTTTTCCCAAAGAAGACACTTTTTTCTTCTTCTTAAGTATAGTGTCCATTTTGGCCAAAGGACAAGGTTTGTTAAGGCTTTCGGGCAAGGATTTCGGGCTAGAACCGCTTCGGGTACGCAGCTTGGTCCGTCTTTCGGGTATGTCTCTAGGCGTCGTGCTTTCGGGCACTTTGAATACTATAGTTTTCGGTTTAGGACTTGACTTTTCGCCTTCGTTGCTCAGTTGGGACAGATCTTCTAGTGAATTAGATTTTTTGAGTTTCGCCCGTTCAGGAATCACTGGAGATGTCTTAAGCCCTATGATTTCTTTAGCTGTGAACACTTCTGGTACTTCTACGGCCTCGTCAATAATCAATTCTGGTGACAAATCTATTATTTCCTTTAATTCAGCTTCCTCTAACTCTTGGGCTAACGAACTCTGCGCTTTAGATTGCTCAAACTCTTGATTTTCGTAAATTAGGTAAGAAAGGGCGTCTTTGCCTAAATCTACTGTTTCCATATCCTGTATCCTTTTATCTGGGTCTGACGTCACAGTGGTACTTTGCTGATTGGGTCTTTCATCATCTATGTAGTCCAATTGTATGTTATTATCAGCCGCTTCATCGCATGTCTCATCTATGGTCGCTATAGGTGCTAAATCACTTTGCATTTTATTGTCTTCAGCTTTAAGTTCAGGTTTGTCTAGCATCGGTGCTGATAGCTCCCATACGGCATTCACTATAGGTTGGTTTTTAACTTGTCTCTCTGCTAACTCAAAAGCTAATGCTTTAGTATTGCTCATACTTGATGTTAGAGTATTTTCTGGACTAATGTTTTCTTTAATCCCTCTTATGACTTTACTGGGTAGTTTATCAACTGGCTGACCTGTTTCAGGACTGTTTTGCTTATCCAAAGAATTTTCAGACCCTGAGGACTTTAATACCGCGGCAAAAGACCTAGGTCTCACCGCTTCCGGTTTATCATCTAACTTAACCTCTTTACTTTCTTGCGTGTCGTCACATCCCGTATTCTTATTATTATCGTCACAAACCGGTTTATTATCGTTGGGCTTAGTAAGATCTCTATTACCGTTAGAGCACTCACTCTTTAAGCTTAAAACTAAACATTTTTGTACTAAATCATCGGTGGTTATTTCGGTAACTTTGCATTTCTCGTCGGTTTCCGTGTCAGCATGCGTGGGGAAAGACTGGAACTCGCTAAGAGTATTATCAGTGTCTGTTGATGGAGTTTTACTATCAAGCTTTCTTGAAAAAGATTCATCTACGTAGGACACTTGTACTCGTTCTGAAAGCGTTGAATCAGTTGCTTCTGAAGAACTATCATCTCTATCATCTTTGTCTTTCTCAACAGTACTCCCCCAAGACCAGAACGAGCTTGTTAAAGAAGAATCTTTTCTAGGCGGTGTGTTTGAGCTGGATTTCCTCTCGTCATCGCTTTGGGAACCCCTTGAAAACAAACTTGTTGGATGTTGAAAGAGACTCAATAGTTTTTCCAAATGTGAAGGTTTTGCCTCCCTTTCGGTATCTGGTCTTGGTATATGAAAGCTTGATGACGGAGCCACCCAGGATATCTTTCTCATCCGCTCCATGCCTTTGGTTTTCAAAGCAGGCACGTCTAGCAAGCTTGAAGCTCTTTTTGGTGAAGTAAGTGTTTCTTGTAACGGACACCCGTCCTTCTTGACAGTCTCTTTCAAACTTGAATTGTTTGTGAGCGTTCCTTCGTTTGATGAAGTGTCCTCTTTACTCTCAGATGGATGTTGTAACGAATACTCTATTCCTGAGTCTGCTGACGTCACCATTAGTTTCTCCTGCCTAGCCGATTCCAAAGAGCTAACGCTTGCCTCCAAACTAGACAACGAGTCGTGAATCTTCGTAATCTTTCCGAATATCGGCGAAACACTCTCGTTAGAACTGACTGATGTGTTGAGAAAGTTGTTTACTGGCGTAACATCGCTTGTAGACTCAATGCTGCTTTCCGTAGACAATCTTATGTCTGCTTTTCGTCTATCCAATTCTGTATCCGACTCAACTGACTGTTGAATGATGATCGGCTTGGCGGCCTGAGGGTTATCGTTTAAGCTTTCTACAGAACTTCCTGACACTTCAAGCGACGAGCTGCTATCGCAAAACGAGCTTCCAGTCAACCTTTTGTTCATTAGACGGGAAACCTCCAAATCCGGACTGTCTAAACTCGATTCGCTTTTATTTTTCTTAAGTACTACACTATCCCGTATGTTTGCAGGTACATTGTCAAATTTATTTACATATTCACTATCTAATTCTTTTTTATTCTTCGTTGATAGATCGCGCATCTCCTTTATAATATTACCTAGATCCTCCGTCAACTTCACGAACTGTTTCATAGCAGTGTCTGGTTTCACATCGTCAGTTTTGAAACTTTCTTCATTAATTACGACGTTTTTATTTTGAACACTGTTCATTCTATTATCTACATCACTGATTTCACTACGAGTCAATTTCTCCGTTTGACAACACTGTTTGACTGCATCACTGTAAGTCTTTTCTTTCACTACACTAAAACTATCAGTCTCTATGTCCATCGCACTAATCTCGGGTTTCTCCAATCTTGAGTTAATTTCTGACACAATTATCGCAGATCTGGGTATTTCTGGATCTGGCCCAGGTATTATTTTAGCTTCAGGTACTAGTACGGGTATAACAGGCCCTTGACCCATTTTGGTCCCACTCGACGTAACTTTAACATTCAAAGGATCTTTGATCCCAACTTGATTCGGTCCTTTCAATTCTTTGACTAATTCTTTCAGCTGCTCACCTAGTTTTTCTTCCTTCAATTTATCAATTTCCAGTTCTATATTTGTCTGACTACCCACATCGACTTTACAGTCAACATTCTTAGTAGCTTCTGAAGGCATTATCTCCTTTGGACTTGGAGACCCGCTGACCGGTACTGTACTGGACTTAACAGGCTCAATCTTATCACTCTTCGCTTCTTGCCTTGGTGTGGATGAAACTGTAGGTACTGCAACCTTCACTGCCTTTTCTGGTATCACTGCAATTATATGTCTATTGGGCTCTGTGCTTATACTCACCGGACTTATATCAGGCGTTATAATGTTTACTGAAGGTATATTATGTATCGGTGTTACTTTCACTGATTCTGGATTACTATGACTTGTTGTTGCTGTTTTCACAGCTGATTCTGGTATATTATGAGTAGTTTTTACTGATTCCGGTATACTTTCAGCAGGTTTTGTTAATTTTACAGCACTTTCTGCTATACTATGTGTGGTTGTTTTCACTGATTCTGGTACACTATCAGATTTTCTCACTTTCACTGAATCTTGTATTCTCTCACTCGATTTTGTAACTTTCCCTGCATCTTGGACACTATGACTTGTCAATTTATCTTCTATATGTGTTGACTTCACTGCACTGCCTGATACATAAGGTGATTTCACATCTTGTATACCAGGTGTTTTGACATCGTGAGCTGGTAAAGCTACAGGCTTCACAGCTTCCGATGTGGGTGTCTGACGTTCGGGGTAGGTGATTTGGACCGGAGTCGGTGAGGGTGAGGGTGAAACGGTGGGGTTGTAAATGGTGTCGTAGTTTCTAGTTACTGAGAATCTTGATGTGCTGCGGCGTGGCTGAGCTGGGTGAACTTGGATTTGAGGTGGTTCTGCTACCTGGAAGTAAAGTGGGTTATTTAATTAGTATTGTTATAGTGACATATTGAATGCCAGATGGTGTGTACAGTATAATACAAATGAAATATCCACTAGCGGGAGAATGTTACTTCTCGTCATTTGACATAATTACGCTAGATTGTTTGAAATCTGATATACACAAGATGATTAGAAAATGCCTCGGCGGCGTAATTGTACTACGGTACGATTATAACGCTGAGGTCTCGGGTTTGAATCCCAGGTCGGGCAAAGTGATATTGGATTTTTCTATTCATTATGAGCCCGGAGTCGGGAATTTATGTCCTATATGGCAATAGGCTCGGCCCTAATCACATCGTGGGACGGAACACTTAAGGCGAAACATGTCCTGGTTGAACCTCTGCCTACCTATTTTGGGAAAAAGGCGTGAAATTTACATTATGTAACACTCCGATTGAGCCCAAATATTGCCTGTTTCTATGTTAGCGTTTGTTTGATAACTTCTGTGGCGCAGTAGGTTAGACGCCGGCTGTGAAACGAGAGGCCGTGGGTTCGATCCACCTACCTTCTCAGATCTGGGTGTTTGTGAGACCGAAATGTCTCTCGTAGTTTCTGATAATATTAGCTTTGTATTTACCTGTACAACTTTGAATCTGGATGGAGTGGGGCAGTAGGTAGGCCTGGTGGGAGTCGACGGACTAGAACTGTCCGTGGAAGACTCTCTGTCCGGAGTCACCCGTGTCACCTGCAACAATGTACATTCTCAAATCATTTGGTATATTGAGAAGGTAAGTTCTTTATGTTTTTTTAAATTGCAATGAATGGCGAGACGTGTATGCCATTCGCCTGATGGTATGAGGTACGACCGCTCATGGACAGTAGCTAAACCAAACACCATGACAAGGCAATGCTTGGCATTCCGCTACTCTCGTCATCCTGAGACAATTTTAAGTGTCGTTATGTCCAGTAGTTACTCTGGCTACAATGCCGTTCAAACCGGAACACAATAGTGCATTTACACTGCTGTTGGAGAAATAGACATTGCGGTGGTACCTACCCAGGCGGCCTCTAACATATGAGAGATCTACCACCAGTCACCGATCACTTATTTAATAAACCTAACTTCTCCGAATCAAATTTTGGATTGTAAAGGTGTTTTGCGTTCTGCAGTCATGAGACCACGGCCAAAGAATGATGTTTTATTATTTCTTATGTGTGAGCTATGTATATGTACATACCGAGAAGCGCGATGCGTGTTGCGCGGGCACGGGGCTGCCGGCGGGGGAGGGTGCGGGGGAGGGCGCGGGGGAGGGCGCCGGGGAGCGCAGGCGGGAGCCGCGCCGCTCCTCCTCCGGACACAGCGGCGCCTGCCGACAAACATTAAATAATAAATAAATAAATACACCCAACAGTCACATACATAGTCCTGACCCCACACTAACATCGAGTCTTGTGTCGTGTATCAGAAACTACGAGAGATTTTTCGGTCTCACAAACACCCAGACCCGAAACAAATACCTGTGTAATCTCTCGCGAGTTTCCGACATCTCACTCACTGATTAAATGACTGATTAACTCCCCCTCACCCTGATCATGTGCGCACCTTTATAGCACCGCTGTAATCTGACTCTGACTCTGACTGGCCCACTGACTGACTATATGACTAACTGACTAAATCTCCCGTTCCTTGAGCACGTGCGCAGTGTTAAGGCTCAGCTGAAATCTCTCTCGGTCCCGCGAGTACTAGATGACTGACTCACTAACTGACTGACTGACTGACTATATGACTAACTGACTAAATCTCCCGTACCTTGAGCACGTGCGCAGTGTTAAGGCTCAGCTGTAATCTCTCTCGCTCCCGCTAGTACTAGATGACTGACACACTGACCGACTGACTGACTATATGACTAAATCTCGCGCACCTTGAGCACGTGCGCGGTGTTGCAGGTGAGGCTGATCTTGCGGTGCTGGTGCGCGGCGCCGGGCTCGTTGCGCGCGCACCGCGACCGCAGCGCGCGAGTGAGGCGGGCTACTGCTGCCGTCTCGCTCTCCACTCCTTCTGGAGTCGCGGCTGGTTCCTCCTACAACATTGATATAGTGTGGTGAGCTCGGGCCTCAGACACAAACGAACTTTACTAACGGCCTAAAGGCAGTTTTAAAACCTATCTTAGTATCGAATGTTTTGTCTTCTTCGCTCAAACTGAATTCTGAAATCGTTCGAAAGGGACAAAACATTCGATAACTGAAGTAGCTTTTAAAACTGTATTAATAATAGCAATATTGTCGTTTTTTCTTATCCATCCTATGGTTGGTTGTCTGGAAGAGATCGCCTCGAGCAATAAGACCGCCTTTTGTACGTCTTTTTGTTTATGTATTATGTTCTTTATGTACGTCACAGGTGTACAATAAAGTTTTTAAATAAATAAATAATAAGGCCGTATATGTTAATGATAATAATAACCCACCTAAATTTCATCAAAATTGGTCCAGCAGTTAGAGCGTGAAGTAACCAATAAACACACAAACTTTCGTCTAATTATATCAGCTTAAGTTCACGTCACTTAACACTGAAGTTGGCGATGATCACTATTGTGAAGTTAGGTGCAATAGAAATCTCACACCGCACCCCTGCAAGGAATTTTAAATCTTATCACCCCGACAGTAGGGTTATATTAGTGGTAACTCACCACTGGATCGTCGAGGTCGATTTGTGTGAGCGTGGTGTTGTCCTTCATCGCGGTGAGGATCTCTTGAAGACCGACGCTGCCCAGTCTGTTGTCACGTAGGTCTAGCCTCTAGAAATATAAATATGGATTGAGTGAATGGATGAGTTAATGTATCGGTCATACTGAGTGAATAGCCAAACTTAGATCACAGTATCTTTAGGCACAATTGCATAAACTAACTTTGTCATTAACTTTAATTTTGACAATGCCACCGCCATACATTTGAGACGTATTTGACATTGCTTATGTATGGGATTGACATTTTCAAAGTCAATGTTATGGGCAAAGATTGTGCAATTTGGCCTTACTATTTACGCCCGAATACTCAAACGCCATTTAATTATTAGTTGCACTCAACTACGCAAGTCTCGATTAAATGTACTGATTTGGGATGTGGGTAGTTAAGTTCAACTTAATATTTAAATGGCGTTTGAGTATTCGGGCGTTAGTCTACTACTAACTTCAGTGTGAATGACTCACTCACACTCCAACCGACCGAATGAGTGAATGTAAGACTGAGTGAATGACATACCTGCAGCGCAGTACAAGTCCTTAACAGGTCAGCGAGGGGCGGCGCCGCATCAGGCCCCAGGCGCGCCGCCTGGAGCCCCAGCGACACCAGGGCTCCGCCACACAGAGCCCGAACGCCTTCCGCACAGACAGCGTTGCGACCGATATTGAGCACGCACAGAGATGATGACCAACGCTGGAAAATAGTTAGATACTGTAGTGTATAAGGCCTGCCTCGGTGGCGTAATCGTATTACAAAACTGAGATCTCGGGTTCGAATCCCGGGTCGGGCAAAGTGATATGGGAATTTCTATCCATTATCATACATACTTACTTACATATATACATACATACATACATAAACATGACGCCTTTTTCCCAGAAGGGGTAGGCAAAGGTCCTAACAAGACATCCACGTTTCGCCTCGTGTGTTCCGTCCCACGATGTGATAAGGGGCAAGCCTATCGCCATATCGAGCATGAATTCCTGATAAATTCTAATGCCGCCCATATAAGAGCCATTGTGCTGTATTGTATCAGCCCATATACGTCCCACTGCTGGGCACGGGCCTCCTCTACAATCGGGAGTACGATTGAGAAGGGTTAGGCCATATAGTCCACAACGCTGGCTTAGTGCGGGTTGGCGGACTTTATATGTCATAGAAATATGGTATACAGGTTTCCTCACGATGTTTTCCTTCACCGTTATAAGGCGTGGTGGCTACCAATACACACATGACTCCGAAAAGTCAGTGTGCCCTGGGATTTGAACCCGCGACCAACGTAAACATCTTGGCAGTCGTGTCTGGCCCGTTACCAACAGGCCACCACGCTCATAAGAACCATAGTATTAAGACACTCACCAACGCTTTACTAAGATGCGTCGCACAGTTCCTCGTCAGCTGGTTGTTCCATAACACCAGAAACGCGAGACCACGCGACTCAGGGTGACCCAACACTGCAATGAAAAAAGTTTCTTTTCTATATTTGTACCGGGTATATCAAGACTGCGACCGAAAACCGAAGATGGTAGTTTTAGTGGTTACAGACACAATGCAACTAAAAATTTCGCACAAAAGGCGACATATTTTTTTTTGTAATTTTTTAGAAATCGTCGTGTTTGGGTGGTAAGCGAGTTAGCGCTAGTTTATGCGAAAATAGTGATTTAAACCCTTACGTACTTTTGCGTCTTTAAAAATAAAATGGTTTACAACATTATTTTAGGAAAATTATGTATTTATCAACCAAATACGACGATAACAAAAAAATTAGAAAAAAAACTATTGAGTTTTTTGCGAAAATCTTAGTTGCATTAAATAAATAAATAAATAAATACACGCAACAGTCACATACATAGTCCTGACCCCACACTAAGATCGAGTCTTGTGTCGTGGGTATCAGCAACTACGAGAGACTTTTTCGGTCTCACAAACACCCAGACCCGGAACAAATACCTGTGGCCAACACAAATATTTGTCTCGGTGCGGGGATCGAACCCGCGGCCTTTCGTTTCACAGGCGGCGTCTAACCAACTGCGCCACGGAGGCTGTCATTGTATCTGAGTCACTAATACTACCACCTGGCTTCGTTTTCGGTCGCAGTCTTGATATACCCGGTATAAAGCTGAAGTTTGTTTGTTCGAACGCGCTTATCTCTGGAACTAATCATTCGAATTTAAAAATAAAGCAGAATTCCCATTAATAGTATCGGTAAAAAATATCGTTGACCCCGATACCGATACTGCTTAAAATTAATCATAGCATTTTTTATGGTTTGTCCTTAAACGTTTTCCTTTTTATCCCGGGCGACAGATTTTTATAAAATAAAGTAATTATCATCACATTTTACGATACGTCAGCCATTACTACAAATAGGGCTACCAGACTAAAAGTTCATTTCTCCAAGAACACCGTGCCTGGGTTGCACTTAAGTTTATTTTTATTGAACATTTATTTGTCCCTAGACAAAAAAGTAGGTTTCATCGATCTGTTTGTTAGAGAAATATACATTGCGGTGGTACCTACCCAGGCGGCCTCTCATATGAGAGACCTAATCTGCAATGTATCTAGTCATTAATAAAGAGGTGATAAATATATTAATACTTACATGGACACTTATTGGGCGACATGGGTGAGGTGGCGACCGAGGGTGGCGTCTGCGCCGCTTGCTCCACCAACGCGTCTGCTATATGGCCCACACCTGCGTCCTACAACAATAAATAATCTAATCTATACAGCCTGCGACAATTTGTAATAGCGCCATCTAACGGAGAATAATTGAAATTCGTTTTCAAGCGGATGGTAACCGTACACCACTTTGCAAGCATTTGTCATAGTGTCTTAAACATGTCATATTTCCATTTCATTCTGTGTATATCCAGATAAAATCATAGATACATAATCATTCCGCCTTTTTCCCAAAAGGGATAGGCAGAGGTACTACCAGGACACCCACATTTCACCTTGTGGATTCCGTTCAAGGGGCGAGCCTATCGCCATATCGGACACAAATTCCTGACTGCTGGCTGATAATGAATGGAAAATTCAATAACACTGCCCGACCCGGGCTTCAGACCCGAGACTTCAGTTTTGTAATCGTACCTTAGCACAACTGCGCCAGCGAGGCATTCAGATTCAAATTCGTTCGTAATTTCTAGATTAGAAACACAAATTGAGTTGTTGTATGAATTTTCTTTTTTAATACGCTTTATCTTCAGATGTATGTATGTAACGGAATCTTTGAACATGCTTTTGACCCCCTTCAAAACGTCGGATTACCTCGAAATTTGGCATTCTTATTAAGAACCGATGACAATTCAATATTTTAAACATTTTGACCCGTTATCCTTTCTAGGATAATCAGGATTAGCGAGTTTTGTTTTCCTGAGACCCGGAGTGTCTGCGTCAAGACCAATAAAGGAATCTACCAGGCGCATTCGACTACAAAAAAGAAAAATATGGTTTAGAAAAACTAAAAAAATACGCTTTAAAAATAGAAAATAAATTTTAATAAATTTGAATTAAAAATAATGTACGAAAAAAATATTTTATTGTAAAAAAAAAGCGTGGGGTGTTTTTTTAGAACTATTGATACCATGCACCCCACTCTTTTTTTTTACAATAAAATCATTATTTCTAACACTATTTTTAATTCAAATTTATTTTCTATTTTTTAAAGCGTATTTTTAAACTCTTAAAATACCTGTATCTGGTTATTGGAAAGGTCCAGAAGCTGTATAGTAGTGTTGTACCGCAACAGTGAGGCGAGTTGCGCCGCATCTGACACACAAAGTCGATTGTCGCCCAGACGAAGCTCCCGCACCGAACTGTTGCTTTTGAGGGCTATCACTGCAAGCAGACAATGTGATTTAGCGCCATCTGTTGGTGTGTGATATAAAGTGGTGTGAGGGTATTTTGGCGTTGTCGATGGAATGCAATTATATTCGATTTAGTTAGAGACGGAGCTTTTAAGCTGAACTGGTGCTCTTGAAAGCTATCACTGGTAGAAGACTCGTGGTGTATGGTGGAAATAAGTGTGAGGGTATTTTAGTGTTATCACTGGAATGTAATTATGTTTGGTTTAGTGAGGGACGGAGCTCTTGTAAAGTGTCATAGTATTGATTTTAGAACTGAAGAACTTATAAGTTACTTCGGACATCGAACGTTCGAACACTCAAACTTCGTCGAACAAGGATCATAGAGCAAGTTCTCTATGTGCGGGCGCGGTTGGGCGTGCCCGCCTGTGTACATGTACTGTTGGTAACAGACCAGACGCGGCTGCCTACAAGTTCACGGTGGTCACGGGTTCAAATCCCAGGGCACACCTTTGACTTTTCGGAGTTACGTGTATATTAATATTCAATCACCACGCACTTAAACGGTGAAGGAAAACATCGTGAGGAAACCTGAATACCGTAGCGATTTTAAAAAGAATTTCTACGGTATGTAAGTCCACCAACTCGCACTAGGCCAGCGTGGTGGACTATATGGCCTAACCACTCTCAATCGATTCTCTCGATTGTAGAGTAGACCTGTGCCCAGCAGTGGGACGTATATGGGCTGATACAATATACAATTACATGTATATAGGTACCTAGACACAGCAGCGGCTCGCCGCACAGCAGCGCGCGTTGCAGGCACAGCGCGCGCACGCGGCACGTGTGCGGCCGCAGCGCGCGCGCCAGCACGGGCGCGTGGCACTCCTCCAGCGCGCTCTCGCGGACCTCCAGCTCCGACAACTCCGCGCTCTGACCACATAAATAAATAAATACACCCAACAGTCACATACCTACATAGTCCTGACCCCACACTTACATCGAGTCTTGTGTCGTGGGTATCAGTAACTACGAGAGACTTTTTCGGTCTCACAAACACCCAGACCCGAAACAAATACCTGTGGATCACACAAATATTTGTTTCGGTGCGGGGATCGAACCCGCGGCCTCTCGTTTCACAGGCGGCGTCTAACCAACTGCGCCACGGAGGCTGTTGCTTTGTTGTTGTTCAGGCACATTACGGTATGCATTTTCAATTATTATTTAAATATAAAGTAAACTTAATCGTATTAAAATATATCCTACTTGCAAATAAGTTATTAATGAACTGCTCTGATTTAAACCAACTTGTAATTTTTGTAATAATCACTACATTGTAAACTAGTTTTGAAAAGAGCAACACTAGAGTTTCTTCCCGTTCTTCTCTAGTGAAAACCGCTTTCCGAACCGGGTGGTAGTTCAAAAAATGACTGAATCTAAACAATGTTGAACATTTTAATGGATTCAATAAATTATTTTCATTTCATTTCATTTCAATTAAAATATGTACAAATTGTGTCCGACTGAGGGTAATTTATAATCGAAGCTGAAGCCTGGTTGCATGCAGATATTGGCAATCGCCGATAACCAAATAAAAAAATCATAAATTAATACTTTAATGCAAAATCACAGTATTTTCCTATACAAACATGTCTCATAAAAAAATACATTTCTACACTTTTTTGCGTACCATATATTTTAATCAAGAAATCAAATTGTTTTTTTTCTCATCATCTCCTGAAAATACATCTACGAAAACTACTCACTCAAATCTACCACCTACTTCAACTACAATAAAACCTCACCTTCTTGATCATCCTGGAAGCTGCCTGCCATCCTCTGATGCCGAACTGCCTCGGCCCGCTTATAGACACTATAGTGGCGCTCTCATAGTACTCTATCATGTCGAAAAGCGCCTCCTGAAACAGGAGAAACAAATACCTCATCACCATCATTTTTGATTTTGTTTAATTTTTTACATGGAAATAAATATTTATAGACATTCATTTATCTAGAAATGATATTCCCTCCGAAATATTGGTATTACGGTGATTATTTTCACAAATTTTAAAGTCTCATGTAAAAGTCTTTACGTTGTCGATGATTAGATCCAACTAAATTGAAATAAGGCCACACTTCTTATTGTGGCCCTATTTTTCGGGCTGTTTTTGAAGTGCTCCTCCGACATCTAGTATACAGGGTATATCAAGACCGCGACCGAAAACAAAGCCAGGTGGTAGTATTAGTGACTTCAGACACAATGCAAGTAAAAATTTCGCAAAAAAATTCGACTTTTTTGTAATTTTTTACTTTTCGTCCTATTTGGGTGATAAATACATAATTTTCCTAAAATAAAGATGTACACCTCTTTATTTTTAAACACGCAATGGTACGTAAAGGTATAAATTATTATTTTCGCAAAAACTACGTATTTAACACCCAAACACGGTGATTTTTAAAAAAATCTAAAAAAATATCTGTCACTGTTATGACGAAATTTTTTTTTGCATCGTGTTTGGAACCACTAAAACTACCACCTGGCTTCGTTTTCGTTCGCAGTCTTGATATACCCGGTATATTTGATCGAGTATGGGAGTTTCGGAAGATTTTTGACTTAGCTGTAACTTTATAACTCAGGTTCATTATGCGCTGCGCCTAAAAGGACGCTCTCTGATAGAGAAAGACGGCTATATAGCTCTTACTCACCGCGCCCTCATCATCGATTTGCGCGTGGTCTATCTCCAGCCGTTTGAACTGCACCTTGCGCAGGAGAGCCTCGAGCGCGTCCACCGGCGCTGCACCCTGTAGGGTGCAATCTGATAACGCCAGGCGGGGAGCGCGCGTGGCGCCGCCGATGGAGCTCTCCGGCAACTCCTGTAAAACGCCATCTATATTGTGAAATTGGAACTACTATTACAGTGTTATACAAGCCCGGCAAGTTCTGTGGACAACGCCATCTAGTTCGTGAAATTGGAACTAACTACCTACATTTATTGCATGTTTAATAGGGTCTTCCATGGATAATATGTTAAAGGTCTTTACATGCCCATTTCCTCACAATTAGACTTGCCTCGTCTTATTGTTTTTATTAGAAGATTTCGTTAATGAAATTGTTAGTACATTATGCTACATGTTGAGCTAAGTAGGTAAGAGAAGTTATTCTTATGGCTCAGCAAATGGTCGAACTGACCCATTTCCGCAGCATTTCTGCAGTCTTAACTGTAGCGTGGTTCTAACTTCTACCACTTTAAAACCCACATCCTCACCTTCATTCAGCTGAATCAGTTTTAAGGACCTGAGGAGTAGTCTATATAACCTGTATCTGCAATACTGTTTCTATGGGAGGAAATAAAAGGTGAGGAGTAATTTATAATAATTATATAACCTACTTTTTTTTTATTGCTTTAAATGGCGAGACGAGAATGCCATTCGCCTGATGGTAAGCGATACGACCGCTCACGGACAGTAGACAACCAAACACCATGAATTACAAAGCAATGCTTGGCATTTCACTGAACTCGCCATACTGAGATATACGATGTTATGTCTCATATGTCTAGTAGTTACTTTGGCTACAATTTCCTTCAAACCGAAACACAACAAGCTGTTGGGCGGAAGAAATAGATATATAGAATTTACTCTCTTAATGACACTCTCGATTGTAGAAGAGGCCCGGGCCCTGCAGTGGGACGCATATGGGCTGATACAGATAGAGTGGAAGACTTACCCGTATCTGCTGCAGTACAGATTCGATGGGTGTAGTGTTGTGCCTCCGACACGACTCGAGATATTCCGCGGCGAGCTGCGCGCGCGTCGTCGACGGAACTGAAACAAGAACAAATAATTTATTAAGTCTCAAAAAATACTGGATATCTTAAACTAAAAGCTAGAAAAACTTCTTAAGTCACAGACAACTAAATACGTGCGTGGTGGCCTGTTGGTAACGGACCAGACGCGACTGCCAACATGTTCACGGTGGTCGCGGGTTCAAATACCAGGGCACATCTCTGACTTTTCGGATATTTGTGTATTGATAGTCAATCACCACGCACTTTAACGGTGAAGGAAAACATCGAAACTTGCATACCGTAGCGATTTTAAAGAATTTTTACGGTCTGTAACTCCGCCAACCTGCACTAGGCCAGCGTGGTGGACTATATGGTCTAACCACTCTCAATCGATTCCCTCGATTGTAGAGTAGGCCCGTGCCCAGCAGTGAGACGTATATGGGCTGTTATAAATACAAATACAACTCAATAATTCAAATTTGGTATTTCGTTTTTATGATGGCTCATTGTTGACACCACTAAGAGTTATTACGCCGTTGGTTAAGCATGGGAAGCCTAAACGTTAGGAGCTTTTGTAGTAGAGGGTGGCACCGCCTCATTATTGGTTCGACATTGGCTTGTAGAACTAATCGTTATGATTCCATTATTATCTCGGACATCTCAAGTCTAATAGAATACTAGATATCTTGAGCTACTGGCTTTTACTGGTGGTATGTCTTATGTGAGAGGCCGGCTGGGTAGTTACCACCGCAATGTCCATTTCTCCAACAAACAGCAGTGTAAATGCACTGTTGTGTTCCGGTTTGAAGGACATTGTAGCTAGAGTAACTGATTTGATGGTGAAAGAAAACGTCGCGAGGAAACTTGTATAACTGAGATTTTGAGCAAGAATTTCGAAACTATGTGTAAGCCTGCTCCCGAAAGCGTTGGTGTCAGGCTGTCGTAAAAGTCAGCGTGGTAGACAGGTAGAAAAGAAGTACTTTCTTAATAATTAATTATAATATATTTCTTAATAGATAATTAATATTAATAAATAAATACACCCAACAGTCACATACATAGTCCCGACCCCACACTAAGATCGAGTCCTGTGTCGTGGGTATCAGGAACTACGAGAAACTTTTCGGTCTCACAAACACCCAGACCCGAAACAAATACTTGTGGTACACACAAACATTTGTCTCGGTGCGGGGATCGAACCCGCAGCCTCTCGCTTCACAGCCGGCGTCCAACCCACTGCGCCACGGAGGCGGTCAATGCCTTTTTTATGGCGATGAATGGCAAGACGAGCATGCCATTCGCCTGATGGTGGTGATACGATTCGGGGTTTCGATCCCGGGATTCGAAGTACCGGGATCCCGGGACTCCGACCATTTTTCAAGAATCAAATCCCGGGGTTACAATCATGAGAAACGATATAAGTAGATTATTTATTATATCGCCTTTTTCTTTAGAAACAACATGTACAGGCGTTGAACCATAACGTTTCTGATTCTAATCCCAGGTTCTTATTGTGATTTTACACTGTGAACCATAAGGTCCTGGGTTCATATAACAGATCGGGAAATATAAGTGAATTTCTCGGCTTTGACAAGTCATATCTAATAACCCAGGAGTTTAATTTGTTCCCAGCAAGCGTATCGCATTTTCGACAACAATAAACTCAAGTTCATTTGCATATCCATGTAATCTAACTTAAATAAAATAATTATTGTATATATATTTTTTTTTACCTGGTACTATATGGCCTAACCCCTCTGAATCGTACTCTCGATTGTAGAGGAGGCGCGTGCCCTGCAGTGGGACGTATATGGGCTGATACATTACAGCACAGTATATATTTAATTACTAATGTACTCTTTTAAAACACTAGAAACATCAAAATCCCACAAATGCACATAGTGTAAGCGCGTGGTGACTCAGTGTGAAGGTTCCCGATCGATACTAATGTAGCACAACGCATCACGTTGTGTGGGGGTGGGCAGAGACATACACTATTACTTTGGTAGTACATTTTTACTGGTGGAGCATGCCATTCGCCTGATAGCAAGCGATACGACCGCTCATGGACAGTAGCAAGACCAAACAACAACATGAATTACAAAGCAATGTTTGGCATTCCACTGCGCTCGTCATCCTGAGGCATAAGATGTTAAGTCTCAATATGTCCAGTAGTTACTCTGGCTGCAATGTCCTTCAAATCGGAACACAACAGCGCATTTACACTGCTGTTTGTTGGAGAAATAGACATTGCGGTGGTACCTACCAAGCGGCCTCTCACATATGAGAGACCTACCACCAGGAAAAGGTCTCAAAGGGTGTTAATGAGACCAAAATTGTGATGCCCACACAATACTTGATTGATCTTAAGCTTATTCCTGTATGTGACTGTTGAGTGCTTTTATCTTTTTTTTTTTTTTTTTTATTGCAATGAATGGCGAGACGAGCATGCCATTCGCCTGATGGTAAGCGATACGACCGCTCATGGACAGTAGCAAAACCAACACCATGAATTACAAGGCAATGCTTGGAATTCCACTGCGCTCGCCATCCTGAGACATAAGATGTTAAGTCTCAATATGTCCAGTAGTTACTCTGGCTACAATGTCCTTCAAACCGGAACACAACAGTGCATTTGCACTGCTGTTTGTTGGAGAAATAGACATTGCGGTGGTACCTACCCAGGCGGCCTCTCACATATGAGAGACCTACCACCAGTCTCTCTCTACCTAACCTACCGTCTGTCTCTACCTAACCCCTTTGAGAGATACATTGAATGTGGAATTACTGATAAATTATTGAATTTTCTGGTGGTAGGTCTCTCATATGTGAGAGGCCGCCTGGGTAGGTACCACCGTAATGTCTATTTCTCCAACAAACAGCAGTGTAAATGCACTGTTGTGTTCCGGTTTGAAAGACATTGTTGTCAGAGTAACTACTGGACATATTGAGATTTAACATCTTATGTCTCAGGATGGCGAGCGCAGTGAAATGCCAAGCATTGCCTTGTAATTCATGTTGTTGTTTGGTTTTGCTTCTGTCCATGAGCGGTCGTATCGCTTACCATCAGGCGAATGGCATGCTCGTCTCGCTATACATTGCAATTTAAAAAAATATGTATTTATTGTCAATAGAACACTCCAGTAATAATATCACACCCAATGATGTCATGTAACCCACTGATCTTATTCCTGAAGTGTGAGCGAGATGGCACTATCCGACCCTCTCATGCAATCCGTACCCACTGGTCTTATTCCTGAAGAGCGAGATAGAACGATACTCCATCCCTTTCTTACATTCCATATGTTTACGACATCGTTCACGTTACAGTCAACTATTTATATGAAAACTTTTGATTAGGACGGAAATATTTCAGTTAATGGTAGTGTTATTCGGAAATTTGATTGTTTTGAGAAATCACAGTTGATTTGAGGTGATTAATTAACATTATTTTGAGCTTGGGGAAAGGAAACTCCGTTGGTCACAATGCGTTACCTACCAATTCCATACAGACATAAATATGTATAACATGAACTTTCGTTCTCTACTCTTATATCCAGCCTATGGTGTCATAAATTGCCTTAAGCGATAATATAAGACCAAGCAATTGTACTTTTTTCTGTTCATTGTCTACTATGTCGTATATCTGGTGTACAATAAAACTTTAAATAAATAAAAAAATAATCTATACATAATTCTAATAAATTTGTAACCGATCGATGTCTGTATATGGAAGATAAATGAGAAAAACCAATATGGGGTCAATATTAACGTAATAGAACCCAAAAAAAATATTTTTAGAATTATGTCTGTTTGTTCGTGCGGTTGTGCGCGATGAACTCAGAAACGGCTTAACGGATTTCGATGAAATTTGGCATGGAGGTAGCTGTCACCGGATTCACACTTAGGCTACTTTTTATCCCGAAAAAATAGTGTTCCCGTGGGATGAGAAAGGAATTCCGATATATTTGTTACTTTTTTTATACTCAAATATATATTCGTTACTTTTTTATATTCAAATTGATGGAATGGGACTGTATTACATGTATTGAGTGAAAATAAGATGGGAAATTTTTTGTTGCATTGTGTCTGAAGTCACTAACTACCTGGCTTCGGTTTTCAGTCGCAGTCTTGATATACACGGTATAGTTTTGTTATTGCCTAAATGCAGTAAAAATTACCTTGAAATATGGGTGTCGACCGCAATGAGTCAATTGTGTGACCATATGATGTCACCTATTGTGCCGATTGCCCGAATTCGATCGATTAAATGGAGAACAAAAGAAGGAATTATCATTATAATGTATTGCATACCGGGTATATCAAGACTGTGACCGAAAACGAAGCCAGGTGGTAGTTTTAGTGGTTACAGACACAATGCAACTAAAGGTATTTTTGCCTTTTTTTATATATCATTTTTGGGTGGTAAATACCTAGTTTTTGTGAAAATAGTAATTTAAACCTTGGCTTACCATTACGTATTTAAAAATAAACAGGTCTACATTAGTCTTTTAGTAAAACTATGTATTTACCACCCAAAATATGACGATAAGTAAAAAAATTAGGATTTTTTTGCAAAATTTTTAGTTGCATTGTGTCTGAAGTCACTAATACTACCACCTGGCTTCGTTTTCGGTCGCAGTCTTGATATACCCTGTATATTTATTTGAGGTATTATATTAGATGACTCAGACAAGGTTTCGGGAAGTTGCTGGATGCAGCCCGCTAGGGGAGGCTACTGTACTGATGGTCTCTCATATGTGAGAGACGGCCTGGGTAGGTACCACCGCAATGTCTATTTCTCCAACAAACACCAGTGTAAATGCACCGGTTTGAAGGACATTGTAGCCAGAGTTACCTATGGAAATAATGAGACTCAACATCTTACGTCTTAGGATAGCGAGCGCAATGGAATACCAAGCATTTGTTTGTTTGGTTTTCCTACTGTCCATGAGCGGTCGTATCGCTTACCATCAGGCGAATGGCACGCTGGTATCGTCATTCATAGCAATAAAAAAAAACTAGTGACCTTGGGCACACGTCCTTCACAATGTCAATGTCACGGCCGACTTTTATAACCTGTAGTATTACTATCGCAACATAGTATTTAACCATAACAGTAAAGGAAAATATCGTGAAACCTGCACACTATAGCGATTTGTAAGAATTTCTTGTTAAAGTCCACCAGCACTAGGCCAGCGTGGTGGAGTGTACTAACCCCTCTCAATCGTACTCTCGATTGTAGAGGAGGCGCGTGCCCTGCAGTGGGACGTATATAGGCTAATTATAGTATTAAGATATTACAACAGCCTCCATGGATGTTTAGTAGGACGTCGGCTGTGAAACGAAAGTCCGAGGATTCTCGCACCGAGAAAAATATTTGTATTCACAAATATATTTTTCTGGTCTGGGTGTCTGTGAGAGCGAAAAGTCTCTCGTAGTTTCTGATACCCACACAAGACTTCTATATCAGCTCATATACGTCGCACTGCAGGGCACGGGCCTACTCTACAATCGAGGGAATCGATTTAGAGTGTTTAGGCCATATAGTCCACCACCACACAAGACTTAATTGATCTTAATGTGGGATCAGGACTATGTATGTGACTGTTGGGTGTATTTACATACATACATATACAATCGCCACGCCTGTATCCCATAGGGGTAGGCTGTAGGCAGAGACTAAGGATCGCCACTTTGGGTGTATTTATTTATGTATTTATTTCAGGGTTTCAGTCAAGTCCGCCAGCACTACGCCAGCGTGGTGGACTTAAACCCTAAATGGAGATCTCGGTTGCCCAGCAGTGGGCGACAGATACAGCCCACTTCACAACCACACATTAAGTCTATATTACAACATTGTATGTAAGTTTATCAACAAATGACGGATGTTTGCAACACGTGACCCTGACCTCGGAGGTCAAGGACGAATGGATAATGTTACCGGTTACTACATAGTAGGTTTACGATACAATTATTTAGATTACATTATTAACCGCAATGTTGCGTGGAATTCTCTGTGTGGGTTCGAATCTCGGGGCTTATCATTGAACATTTACTACGGCCTTATTCATAGACAGATTTAAAAGCTATTTAGCTATCGAATGTGTCGTCTTCTTAATAGGGATGTTAAAAATAATCGATTATTATTTCTTATAATCGTTTTTTTATTATCGGGCTGATATAGTACGCGAATGTATTAAATTATAGATTTATTTTCGTTGTTTTATTTCAATGACAGCCTCTGTGGCGCAGTCGGTTAGACATCTGCTGTAAAACGAGATTCCGCGGGTTCGATCCCCGCACCAAAACAAATATTTGTGTGATCCACAGGTATTTGTTTCGGCTCGGGGTGTTAGTGAGACCGACAAAATCCTCTCATAGTTTTTGATACCTACGACACAAGACTTGACCTTATCGTGGGGTCAGGACTATGTATGCGACTGTTGGTTGTATTTATTTATAATCTCTGCCTACCCCGAATTGCAGCGTACACAGCGGTATCTCTACGAATAACTTTAACTTGACAATTACAAATCGGCCCATAATAACTTCTATTAAGTGTGTACACACAATTTGTTGATCGAATGTCTCCTACACGAGCGGGACCGTAGTACGAAACTCGTGGAAACTTGCCAAATAACATTTATTCACGTGTCCATATTGTCTATCTATCTATCTATATCAGCCCATATACGTCCCACTGCAGGGCACGGGCCTAATCTACAATCGAGAGAATCGATTGAGAGTGGTTAGACTATATAGTCCACGACGCTGGCCTAGTGCGGGTTGGCGGACTTAAATACCGTAGAAATTCTTTAAAATCGCTACGGTATGCACATTTCCTCACGATGTTTTCCTTCACCGTTAAAGTGCGTGGTGATTGACTATCAATACACACATAACTCCGAAAAGTCAGAGGTGTGCCCTGGGATTTGAATCCGCGACCACCGTGATCATATTCTCTAGCACGATTGAATTCATAGCTGTACTGTATTAAGCCAAATGGCTGCTGCTGGGCATTGTTCTCCTCTAAAACCAACAGTTCCGATGAGAGTATAGTCTACCACGCTGGCCTAGTCATCACATACAGACAATCTTATTGCTATGGTATGCGGGTTCCTTTTATTGCAATGAATGGCGAGACGAGCATGCCATTCGCCTGATGGTAAGCGATGCGACCGCTCATGGACAGTAGTAACACCATGAATTACAAAGCAAAACTTGATAGTACACTGCGCTCGCCATCCTGAGACATAAAATGTTAAGTCTCATTATGTTCAGTAGTTACTCTGGCTACAACGTCCTTCAAACCGGAACACAACACTGCATTTACACTGCTGTTTGGCGGGAGAAATAGATGTTGTAATTTCCCATCAATGATTATCTATTTGACAGCATCAGTGGCACACAGCTGGTTTGACGCCGGCTGTGAAACTAAACGCGGGTTCGATTCCTGCACCGAGACAAATATGTGTGATCCACATGTATTTGTTTCGGGTCTAGATGTTAATGAGACCGAAAAGCCTCTCGTAGTTTCTGATACACACAAGACTCGATCTTAGTGTGGGGTCAGGACTATGTAAGTGACTGTTGGGTGTATTTATTTATTAGTACGGAGAGACCGGCATATCTATATTGACCCGTAAAGGGATTTCCTCGTAAAAAAACATTTCTGATGTTCTACACAAGACCATTTTAATAACGTATCGATCTCATGTATATTTCACCCCTCGGCACCTTGACACACCCAGTTCAACTGTCTTTAAATAGAACTATTACGCTTCGTCGCGTGGTGGGGCGGCAGAGCAATGTCGTCCAGGTGTTGAGTGATACGAATACTATGAATAGTGCAGGTGTGAGCCAAAGCGAGCGTGGGCGTTTCTTAATTGATATTGTAGTAGTTGTCTACTATAAATATGTTGATTATTATTTTGGGGCAGTTTCACGGTGAAGGAAAACATGAGGAAACCGGCGTATAGAGATATTACTCGAATTTTGACTGCCTCGGACGCCAAGTTGTGTATTGAAAAATCCAATATCATTGTCCGACCCGGGACTCGAACCCGATACCTCAGCTTTGCAATCATACCGTAGTACGCGCCGTGGCGTCAACTTCAACTTCAAAGAACTAGAGGCAACTTTTTCTTTTTTAATACTATTAAAGGGGGCAAAGCGGAAAGCGCAGCGTAGGACGTCCACCGACAAGATGGTCAGACGACCTGGTAAAGGTGGCGGGACGTCGCTGGATGCAGGCTGCCTCCAACAGGTCACTGTGGAAATCATTGGGAGAGGCCTATGTTCAGCAGTGGACGTCCTTTGGCTGATGGATGGAGGGGGCAAATGAGCATACGGCTCACCTGATGGTAAATGGTCACCGCCGCCTATTAACATCATCTGACAGCCTCCGTGGCGCAGTTGGTTCGATTCCGGCTGTGAAACGAGAGGCCGCGGGTTCGATCCCGCACCGAGACAAATGTTTGTGTGAACCACAAGTATTTGTTTCGGGTCTGGGTGTTTGTGGGACCGAAAAGTCTCCCGTAGTTCCTGATACACGACACAAGACTCGATCTTAGTGTGGGGTCAGGACTATGTATGTGACTGTTGGGTGTATTTATTTATTTATTTAAATTCATATTGTTGTAAAACACTAAACAAACATGACATCGAGCGATCAATATCATATGCTGGCGGTCATAATGATTGTCGTAATTATAAAATACTCGGAAATGTTCGTCACTCGCAACTACTAATCATTATAGTACGGACATACTGCCGACTGCCTCGGTGGCGTAGTTGTACTACGGTACGACTACAAAGCTGAGGCCTCGGGTTCGAATCCCGGGTCGGCCAAAGTGATATTGGGTTTTTCTATTCATTATCAGCCCGGAGTTAGGAATTTGTGCCCGATATGGCGATACGCTCGCCCCTTATCACATCATGGGACGGAACATACAAGGCGAAATGTGGGTGTCCTGGTGGCGCCTCTGCCTACCCCTTCTGGGATATAGGCATGAGTTTATGTATGTATGTAGTACGGACAGACAATACTACATATTATTATTGCGATAAATGTAGCGACTAAAATGTTCACGGTGGTCGCGGGTTCAAAACACAAATCTGGTTAGATGGGGTTATCAATCTAAGTCCGATTGTGAATGTGGCGCCCGAGAATAGAACCCGTCACACTATCTTTTGACAGCCTCGGTGGCGCAGGACACCGTGGGCACATCAGTAAATAAATAAATAAATACACCCAACAGTCACATAGTCCTGACCCCACACTAACATCGAGTCTTGTGTCGTGTATCAGAAACTACGAAAGACTTTTCGGTCTTAAAAAAACCCAGACCCGAAACACATACCAGTGAATTTACACAAGCATTTGTTCCGGTGCGGGATAGAACCCGCGACCTCACGTTTCGCAGCCGGCGTCTAACCAACTGCGCCACAGATGCTGTAAATTATATGCAGTATAATTTCCAAACATTTCTTATTCTTTATTTAATCACTTCAATACATTCATTAAAATTTACAATACTAATTAACAGTGCCGGATTAAGCCAGCGCGGGGCCTGTAGCAATTTCTGTCAAGGGGCCCTTGGTTTGCTTTAGGTTCTCATGTTTAGGGTATTAAATAAAACAAAACTGTTACAAATAAACTTTTCTAGATTTAATATGGGCAAATTTAGAGATAAGACTTTCAATGTCCACTTCTTTAAGCAAATCATACTCTATAGTCTATATTCAACAATATCAGATGATTAAGACGTTCTTGGCTCGTCGTGTTCCTTAATTCATTCTTTATACGTTTTAATGTTGAAAAAGAACGTTCGCCACTACAGTTAGTGATCATAAAGGATAATTAAATGCGCAAGGCAATTTCCAAGTTTGGGAAACACGATTCTAAAGAATTATTTAATAAAAGTTTATAAAATAGTGATAAAACCACATAGAAGTGCCTTCGTAGCATCAGCTCGGGCTGACCACCTAGTGTCCGATAACCGTTTCAAAATTGGATTTTTTGAAGTGGAATCTTTAAGTGCGTTCATAAGACGACCCCATCGAAAGGTAGAAGCGGAAAAAAATGTATAGAGGTTTTCAATGAAATCGAAGAAAAGTAATGCTTCTGTACAGCAGTCTGTAGCGCACTTAGCAACCAAATTTAATGAATGTGCAAGACAGAGAATGTATTCTGCGTACTTATTTATTTCCTTAATTCTGGCTTGTACGCCGATGTATTTCCCACTCATGTTGCTGGCATTATCGTAGCTTTGCCCACGACAATCTTTGATATCAATGCCACTCTCACTTAAGAAGTCTAGTAAACATTGAGCGAGTTATTCAGCAGTATGTCCTTCCATGTCTAAGAACTTAACAAACCTTTCCACTGGTCCAGATGGCAGAACATAGCGCACTATCAGAGTCAGTTGGTCTACATGCGATATATCTGGAGTTGAATCCAATGAAACTGAGTAGTATTTGCATCTCTTAATTTCGTAAATAATTTGATCCAGTATGCTTGATGCAATTAGATGAATAAATTCCTCACAAGTTGTTTTTGATAAATATGACGTATGTCCCTTTTCTTTATTAGCATGATTTTGAATATGTTGAGCCATAAAAGCGTCAAATTGGGCTATTAATTCTAACAAGCCTAAATAATTTCCATTGTGAGGTGAACAAACAATTTCGTCACTGCCCCGAAATGCAAGACCTCGTTCTGCTAAAAACTTTGTTACTACAATGATTCGTTTTAAGAGTAGCCTCCAATACTTTTGCTCAGTCTCAATTTGGCTCACAAGTTGAGAATCAACTCGCTTATTCTTATTTTTGAGGTTTAAAAGCGAAATTACAGCTTGTCTATGCGGAGTGCTTGTTTCATGTCTTGTCAATAAATTGTGCGCATTCTTCCAGTCATCTAATCCGTCATTCGTAAACCGTGGTGACGAACTATCTGAATTCGTAACTTTGCATACAAAACAGAAAAGTCGTCCTTTGGTTTCCGAATAACATAACAAAAAATCACTATTCATATGTTGCAGTTCGCTGCTTCCTTTTTCAATCCAATAATCTCTATCAAAGTTGTTCGGCCATTCACCAATATCGTTGGAGTATATTTTACTGTCGTATTGTTTTTGAATTGAAACTGTAGTGACATTAGAATCAAGTCATAATATATCTTCGACTACTTTTTGGTTAGAACACGACGAATCTAGATCGAGAGGACTGGCTGTGCTTTTAACTTTTCTTTCTGTATTTTCGGATTTACTTTCTGTAGATTCAGCAACATCACTCTGAACATTAAAATATTATATTAACGTTAAAAAGTTCGTAAAATACCTAGGTAAGTACTTATTTTTACGATTGAACGTGACGAAATCGAGTTTTAGATTTTCAGGTGGAAGTGAAGCACAGGCTAAGCGCTTCACGTTTAAGGCATGCAAGATATTTTACGCTCCTAATTCCTGTCTAAATTGATATTTTTTTAAAAAACGGTCAGACAAGCGTTGTAGCGCGGGGCCCCTAAATCCGCGGGGCCCGTAGCATTTGCTACTCTTGCTACGTGGCTAATCCGGCACTGCTAATTAAGTTATCCAAAGACGGACTATAAACATCGAACCCGCACCCACAAGACGCTACACGTGACCCGCTTCTTAGAAATCTACGCACAAACAAAAAAACATGCAGGAAAACATTGATACTAAAACTTCAACACCGCGTCGAGCAGTCTGGCATCGAAGCTATCCTATTGGTAGTTACAAACATGCTATTCTCTGATTGGTTGGTTTAATTTGTGCTGCTCTCTGATTGGTCGGTTGTCCCCCTCCTCCCCCCCCCCCTCCGTATGATGATCACAATTACAAAGATTGATATGATTGTGTGCAAAAAATTATGCGCACGCGAGATGTTCGTATCAATTGAAAGTGAACATGCGATATATTTCAGTTCGCTGTTCCTTTGTCTTGGGATGTAAAGGGAATTGGTTAAACCTGCCTCGGTAGCGTAGTTGTACAGGGTACAATTACAAATCCGAGGACTCGGGTTCAAATCCCGGGTCGGGGAAATTGATATTGTATATTGAAATAAAACTATTTTTTACGGATTTTATCGCGATTTGGTTTAAATTTTACATTTTTTTACTTCCCGACGTTTCGATTGCTTTACAGTTTACAGCTTTCGTGGTCACGAGGCGAACTGAGGTATTAGTCATCCGCTCAGTGACGGTTACAATTTAACTACCCTTAATTTTCAATTATTAATTTAAAAAAGTAAATTATTGTTTGCGTAAAAAATAGGTTTATTGCAATTTGTAACATTCGCGTAAATCTAAGAAATCATTATTGATGTTATATTTTTGTGTTCATTACCAGCCCGGAGTCAGGAATTTATGCCCGATATGGCGATAGGGTCGCCCCCTTTTTCATTATGGGACGGCACATACAAGGCGAAATGTGGGTGTCCTGGTCGCATCTCTGCCTACCACTTCCGGGAAAAAAGGTTCATATTAAAATTTCATAACCATGATGCAATATATATAATATGTTTTATCAAAATTATCATCACGCGATGACATTACACAAGCTGTAATGTAATTAGTTAACATAGTAAATAGACGCACGCACTCCGTGATGTCATTATAAAAATACTCTATTTTTTATAAGTCCGACAAACGTGAAACTGCTCAACTGATTGTAAATGATAAGCGCACATAAACATTTGGATTACGAACCAAAAGAGTATTTGACTATCATCGATTTTTTGTATTATTTTGCAGACAAACACAAGTGCCATTAAAACAAAACATTTTTGTGAAAACAGTATTGAAGTAGCTTGTAACATGAGGCAAATATTAGTATTTTAAATGAAAGAGTGGGGACGTAGTGGGGACATCTTACCGTCTCTTTCACACCCGCACACTATAATGCATATTAGGATTAGTGACGTCACTAATATTGTTTTTCATCCCTTTTCTTTTACCCCCACTACAAGATTTAAAACGTTTCTAACTTGTTTAATTCTGAATGGATTTACAAAATTCTTTGTTTGTTAGATTTTGGATTTGGATACTTTTTCATGAATACAATAAAATAAAGAGTCAAATACCCTATTGCGTTGCCTCTCAAAATGGGGGGAAAGGGAGGAAAGGGTTACACGAAGGGAGAAAGGGGTAGGGGACGCAACAGCTTCGCGTCGCCTGACTCCTGACTCCGGGCTGATAATGAATAGAAAAATCCAATATGCCCGACCAGGGATTCGAACCCGAGATCTCAGCGTTGTAATCGTACCGTAGTAAGATCATACTAAATAACCAACGATATAAAATAACAAAACCAGACCATTAAAATCTTACATACAATTTTCATAAACCTTATCATTTTCACATGTCAAAATGTCCACGAGATTATGCCACATTGTTTTTTACTGATCGCAGTAACAACTACTGGACATGTTAACAAGCGGCTTAGTGGACATGTCATTAGACCGATGACGTGGTTTCGAATACTAGAAAGCTTATATTCATCTTTTTTTTTATTGCGTTGAATTGCGAGACGAGGATGCCATTCGCCTGATGGTAAGCGATACGACCGCTCATGGACAGTAGCAAAACCAAACACCATGAATTACAAAGCAATTGGCATTCCACTGCGCTCGCCATCTTGACACATAAGATGTTAAGTTTCATTATGTCCACTAATTACTCTGATTTTCGAGCTTTCTGTAAGCCAATGTGCCTGCGTTACGGCATTCCTGTTTTGGTCAATAGATTCCTTTGATAACTAATCTAATCTAATCTTTTACGATAGTAATCGACCTTGCTGAGTGTAATACTAGGAATCCAATCGTCTTGTATAGGTGTCTGTATGTCATTTTACCCGATGGACCACCACACATTAGCAAAACCAAACACCATTAATTACAAAGCAGTGCCTGGCATTCCACTGCGCTCGCCATCCTGAGACAATATGTTAAGTCTTAATATGTCCATTAGGTACTCAGGCTACATTGTCCTTCAAACCGGAACACAACAGTGCATTTACACTGCTGTTGTTGGAGAAATAGACATTGCGGTTGTACCTACCCAGGCGGCCTCTCACATATGAAAGACCTACCACCAGTAAAAATCATGGAACAATCATTCTTGGATTTTAGATTCCATTCTACAGAAACACTGTCTCCGTGGCGTAGTTGTATTACGGTACGGTTACCAAGCTGGGGTCTCGGGTCGGGCAAAGTGATATTGGATTTTTCTATTAATTATTATCAGTCCGGAGTCAGGAATTTGTGCCCGATATGGCGATAGGCTCGCCCCTTATCACACCGTGAGACGGAACATACAAGGCGAAATGTGGGTGTCATGGTGGCGCCTTTACCTACCCCTCCGGGATAAAAGCGTGAGTTTATGTATGTATGTATGTATTCTACAGAAAAACCACTGAATTACAATATTCTCGATCCTGCTTACACGAGTTGCAGAGGCGGGTGTGAAACTGGACAGTCAGACTAACGAAAAACTTATTTAGCAAACTCATTCAAGAAGGATAAACACGATAAAATTATTCCACAATGAAACATTGATAAAATATGTAAAAATGCAGATAGCGATACAAATTGATAGCATATGTAGCACACGAAGCTAAAAATAAACAATACACTATCGAAGATTTCCTCCGTGGCGCAGTTGGTTAGACGCCGGCTGAGAGAAATATTTATGTGATCCACAAGTATTTGTTTCGGGTCTGGGTGTTTGTGAGACCGAAAAATCCCTCGTAGTTCCTGATACCCACGACACAAGATTCGATCTTAATGGGGAGTCAGGTATATGTATGTGACTGTAGAGGGCTGATTAATACAGTTAGTTAATTTGTACTAAAAACAGCTTTACAAGCCGATACGGTTCTTAGTTCTTTAGGCAAGGCCGTAAACGTTATCTAGAGATTAGATTTAAGTTATCAAAGAATCCACTGACCAATGCATCAGTGCTGTAACACAGGCACATAGGCATAACAGAATAAATAAATACACCCAACAGTCACATACATAGTCCTGACCCCACTAAGATCGAGTCTTGTGTCGTGTATCAGAAACTACGAGACACTTCGGTGTCGCAAACACCCAGACCCGAGTCAAATACTTGTGGTTCACACAAAAAATTGTCTTGGTGCGGGGATCGATCCCACAGCCTCGTTTCACAGGCGGCGTCTAACCAACTGAGCCACGGGGACTGTATTTAATTCTATGTATGTATTGTATGTCATTTTATTAATTGGATCTGTCACTATCGCTTTGGAAAGAACTCATATACATATTATATAGAATTGAATCGATAATACGACATAGAACATAACAACAAACATTACACAACGCAGATAAGCCGGCGCAGAAATAAAATCACGACTTCCCGGTGGCTTATACGCGTAAACAACTATATCGTGTTCTGTATTACATATTACATATTCCAACTGCCTTATTAATATAGATTTAAAACCTATTTTAGTTATCGAATGTTATGTCTTCTTCACTCGAACTGAATTCCAAAGTCGTTCGAGAGGGACCAAACATTCGATAGCTAAAATAGATTTTAAAACTGTCCATGTATAAGCCCGTAATAGTTTAGTACATACACCCAACAGTGACATACATATTGAAATAAAACTATTTTTTACGGATTTTATCGGGTTTTGGTTTAATTATTACATTTTTTAACAAGACACAGTGACTCAGTGAGCTCCTTCTGCGTAGATCGGATCGCAAGAACCAATAAACTTTTTAATTTAATAATTGAAAATTAATTGTAACAGTCACTGAGCGGATGACTAATACCTCATTCCGCCCCTTGACCACGAAAGCTGCAAGGAATCGAAACGTCGGGAAGTTAAAAAATGTAAAAATTAAACCAAATCGCGATAAAATCAATAATAAATAGTTTTATTTCAATGTGTACAATTCGCTTAAATCTAAGAAACCACGGTGACATACATAGTCCTGGCCCTACACTAAGATCGAGTTTTGCGTCGTATAGCAGAAGTTTCTAGAAACTTTTCGGTCTCACAAACACCCAGACCCGAAACAAATACCTGTGGTACCTGTGGATCGCATTACATTTGTCTCGGTGCGGGAATCGACCCCGCGGCCTCTCGTTTTACAGCAGATATCTAACCCACTACGCCACAGAGGCTGTCATAATTGAAATAAGGCAATGAAAATAAATCTATAATTTAATACATTCGCGTACTATATCAGCTCATATACGTCCCACTGCAGGGCACGGGCCTCCTCTACAATCGAGAGTACGATTGAGAGGGGTTAGTACACTCCACCACGCTGGCCTAGTGCAAGGACTTTACATACCATAGAAGTGCGTGGTGGCCTGTTGGTAACGGACCAGACGCGACTGCCAACATGTTTCACGGTGGTCGCGGGTTCAAATCCCAGGGCACACCTCTGGCTTTTCAGAGTTATGATAGTCAATCACCACGCACTATGACGGTGAAGGAAAACACCGTGAGGAAACCTGCATACAGTAGCGATTTTGAAGAATTTCTACGGTATGTAAAGTCCTTGCACTCGGCCAGCGTGGTGGAGTGTACTAACCCCTCTCATTCGCACTCTCGATTGTAGAGGAGGCACGTGCCCTGCAGTGGGACGTATATGGGCTGATATAGATAATTATTTAATACTAGTATTTGTATCGCGCGGCTAATCATTAAGCTATATTTGTGTTCGGACAATCCATCCCACGCACAATTTTTTTCAAACAACATGAGCTGGCATAAATACTCTAGAACACCAACATAGATATAGTAAACTAAATATATATTTGACAGCCTCCGTGGCGCAGTTGGTTAGACGCCGCCTGTGAGACGAGAGGCCGCGGGTTCGACCCCCGCAGCGAAACAAATATTTGTGTGATCCACAGGTATTTGTTTCGGGTCTGGGTGTTTGTGAGACCGAAAAGTCTCTCGTAGTGTCTGATACACGACACAAGACTCGATCTTAGTGTGGGGTCAGGACTATGTATGTGACTGTTGGGTGTATTTATTTATTGTGCCCGATATGGGGATAGGCTCGCCCCCTATCACATTGTGGGACGGAACACAAAAGGTAAAACGCGGCACTGGTACCACCTCTGCCTACCCCTTCTTGCAGATACATACCGTACAAATCCGCGTAGAGCTACACGTATCTATATTCTAGTTTCCCCAGTATATTAATAGCTTAGTTAAATATAACCGCACGGTATTTTCCTATGTTTTGCACCTAGTATTTTGGCAACGGCGTTAGGCAAGGTGATTATCGTAGAGTGGGTTGAATTGGTGTGAAGCGGAAGGGTATTTGAGTATCATCGAATGTTTGTATTATTTTGTAGACAAACACAAGTGCCATTAAAACAAAACATTTTTGTGAAAACAGTATTAAAGTAGCTTGTAACATGAGGCAAATATTAGTATTTTAAATGAAAGAGTGGGGACGTAGTGGGGACATCTTACCGTCTCTTTCACACCCGCACACTATAATGCACTGTGACGTCACTAAGTTTGCTTTGCATCCCTTTTCTATTACCCCCACTGCAAGATTTAAAACGTTTCTAACTTGTTTAAATCTGAATGGATTTACAAAATTCTTTGTTTGCTAGATTTTCTATATGGATAATTTTTTATTATTTATTACCAAATAACAATTACTGCCTCGGTGGCGCAGTTGTACTACGGTACGATTACAAAAGGACTCGGGTTCGAATCCCGGGTCGGGCAGTGATATTGGATTTTTGTATTCATTATCATCCCGGTGTCAGGAATTTGTGCTCCATATGGCGATAGGCTCGCCCCCTATCACAACGTGGGACGGAACATACAAGGCGAAACGTAGGTATTCTAGTTTCTAACAGGGGAACCTCTGCCTACCCCTTCAGGGAAAAAGGCGTGAGTTTATGTAAATATGTATAACAATTACTCACTGAAAACATGATTACCAATACCTGTGATATGAGGTTGGAACTTACAGACACTCAAGCCTTTATCCCAGAAGGGGTAGGCAGAGGTGCTACCAGGACACCCACATTTCGCCTTGTATGTTCTGTACCGCGATGTGATAGGGGGGGGGGGGAGCCTATCGTCCTTTCAAATATTAAAAAAAAAAACAAAGATCACAGAATCAAATGTAATAACTAAAGAGGCTTACGGTGTCTATATGATACTAACTTTTAAGGCAGTATTGCAGTCTTAAAAGGAAACCCCAACGGCCAATACAAAACGCCCTCATACATAAAGTTTGCCAAATTCACAAAACTGAATGCGCTTCGATCGGTCGATCTACGCGTCGACACCTAGCTTCTAACATTAGCACCTTAATTATGCAAATTAATTAATACTGATTAAAATAACGTATTATAAATAAATTACTAGATAAAAGTGCGTGGTGGCCTGTTGGTAACGGACCAGACGCGGCTGCCAACCTGTTCACGGTGGTCGCGGGTCCAAATCCTAGGGCACACCTCTGACTTTTCGGAGTCATGCTGTATTGATAGTCAATCACCACGCACTTTAACAGTGAAGGAAAACATCGTGAGGAAACCTGCATACCGTAGCGATTTTAAAGAATTTCTACGGTATGTAAGTCCGCCTACCCGCACTAGGCCAGCTTGGACTAAACGGCCGAACCACTCTCAGTCGATTTCTCTCGATTGTAGAGGAGGCCCGTGCCCAGCAGTGGGACGTATATGGGCTGATACAGATATTACACTAATAATAATACTTGTTTATTATAAGGCACAGCCCGCTCTAGAACAGCGTGGTGACTATACGGCCTAACCCCTCGCAATCGTACTCTCGATTGCATAGGCTGATATAGATACAATATGCACATATTGGATGCATAAACAGAACACACAAAATACGCATAATATATACATATAACAAATTTGTAACCGATCGATGTCTGTACATGGAAGATAAATGAGAAAAACTAATATGGAGGTCTGTATTAACGTAATAGAACCCAAACAATATATTATGTCTATTTGTCTGTGCGGTTGTGCGCGATGAACTCAGAAACGGCTTAACGGATTTCGATGAAATTTGGCCTGGAGGTAGCTGACACACTGGATTAACACTTAGGCTACTTTTTATCTCCCAAAAAAATTAGTGTTCCCGTGGGATGAGGAAGGAATTCCGATATATTTGTTACTTTTTTATACTCCAAAGGATAGAATGGGACTGCCTTGAGTGAGAATGAAACGGGACGGGCGGGATATAATGGGACGGGATGAGAAATTCCAAATAAAGTTAGTCATGCAGAGGAAGTTTGCGCACAGTAGATAGTTTTGGACAAAAAATGTGACGGTGCCGACAAAATCGTCACGACTGCCAAAATTTAAGTCATCATACATCAAAATCAAGTCACAAATATGGCTTTTTAGCATGAGGTAATCGTTCTTTTTCCACCAATTCCGATGTTTTAACATGAATACGATGAGCTCATAGTTATGTTTATTTTAAATTCAAACTGTGACCGCATCGCGAGTAGATTTCCTATAGATAAAATAAAGTTGCTAACATAGAAACATTTGACAGCCTCCGTGGCGCAGTTGGTTAGACGCCGCCTGTGAAACGAGAGGCCGCGGGTTCGATCCCCGCACTGAAACAAATATTTGTGTGATCCACAGGTATTTGTTTTGGGTCTGGGTGTTTGTGAGACCAAAATGTCTCTCGTAGCTTCTGATACCCGACACAAGACTCGATCTTAGTATGGGGTCAGGACTATGTATGTGACTGTTGCGTGTATTTATTTATTTATTTTGTGAAATTATGGTAGAGCCACGCTGTCAATCATGACAGCATGATCGGGCAGGCTCGTCCGGGTAATACCACTATACATAAATAAATAAATACACCCAACAGTCACATACATAGTCCTGACCCCACACTAAGATCGAGTATTGTGTCGTGTATCAGGAACTACGAGAGTTTTCGACACAAACACCCAGACCCGAAACAGTTTTGTAGTTCACACAAACATTTGTCTCGGTGCGGGGATCAAACCCGCGGCCTCTCGTTTCACAGCCGGCGTCTAATCGACAGAATCGACTTAAGGTGACAGATTTGCTGTCTCGTTTCGTTTGGTGAGTAAGATTTCCAAATGCCCAATCCTCTTTTCTTTTCCCATCTTGTTTCCTTCTACTCCCTTCTTTTGATGGTCTGGCAACACATCAATAATCAAAGCGTTGTGGATGTTTGTTCAGTGATCACTTACCATCAGACCTGTTTGCTCGTTTTACAGACCTATAAAATTGAAAAAAAATCATACATAAACTCACGCCTTTATCCCCGAAGGGGTAGGCAGAGGTGCCACTAGGACACCCACATTTCGCCTTGTGTGTTCCGTCCCACGATGTAATAGGGGGCGAGCCTATCGCCATATCGGGCACCAATTCCTGACTCCGGACTGATAATGAATAGAAAAATCCAATATCACTTTGCCCGACCCGGGACTCGAACCCGAAACCTCAGCTTTGTAACCGTACCGTAATACAACTACGCCACCGAGGCAGTCGAAAAAAAATAATTGAGAAATATACATATTTCAGTCTATACATTGTCATTTTCTACTTTTATATCATTCAATTCATTTTATATACGCTATATTGAGCTGCGCGTGTTGGCTTGTACACGGTGCTTACGAGTTCTAATCCCAGGGCACTCCTCTGACTTTCTAGTCATGTGAATTGGTATTGTAACCAATATCACCACGCAGAACGGTGAAGGTAAACATCGCGAGGAAACCAATTTAATTTTTTTTTTCCTTTGGACACAAAGACCTTGATTAGTGCCAAATTTTTAAATCTAGGTTTCAAGGAAGGAAACCCTTGACATATTCAATGAAAGGAACGTTTAAGCATTTATACTTTTACGGCTTTATTCATAGACAGATTTAAAACCTATTTTAGTTATCGAATGTTTTGTCTTCCTCGCTCAAACTGAATTAGTTTTAGACTATAACCTAATCCGGTCTAAACTTTCACAAACGATCTTTCGATTGTAGAAGTCCGCGCATTGCAGTGGGACATACAAGAGCTGGATTTTTTTATTGCCTTCGCAGGCAGACAAGCATGTGGCCCTTCGATGGTAAGCAGTAACCGCCGCTCATGGACCTTCGCAGTGCCAGGGTTCCAGCACTTCTAGTACTGGTGGTGGGTCTCTCATATGTGAGAGGCTGCCTGGGTAGGTACCACCGCAATGTCTATTTCTCCAACAAACAGTAATATAAATGCACTGTTGTGTTCCGGTTTGAAGGACATTGTAGCCAGAGTAACTACTAGACATGATCACACTTCAACATCTAATATCTCAGAACGGCGAGCACAATGGAATGCCAAGCATTGCTTTGTAATTCATGGTGTTTGGTTTTGCTAATGTTCATAAGCTATAGCTTACCATTAGGCGAATGGCATGCTTACGCCATACATTGCAATAAAAAAAATTGAGATAGAAATAATCTCAGTGAAACATTGGTGGCAAAGCTTTGCCTACCCTTTGCGATAAACGCGCGAAATTCTGTTCAAATTACGTGACCAACAATGAAAGTATTAAATCACAATGTATTTAACAAATTAAAATTAATTCAAATAACAACAATGCCCTTTATGAGTTCACTCGAGGAAAAGACCTGACGAGACAGCTTGAAGTGTTGCCAAATTGTCACGTTACTAAGGAGTTGGTGATGTCATTAGACTAAATCCTCCGAGAATTGGTTAGTCATCAAAATATTAATGGACAAAGACAATTTATTGTTAGACTTCATGGCGCAATAACTAGGAAGGCTGAAAAGCAGCTTTAGTTGTAGAACCATACATATACATCATACATAAACTCACGCTTTTTTTCCAGAAAGGGTAGGAAGAGCTGCTACCAGGACACCTACGCTTCGCCTTGTGCATTCCATCCCACGAAGTGATAGGGGTCGAACCTATCGCCATATTGGCCACAAATTCCTGACTCCGGGCTGATAACGAATAGAAAAATCCAATATCTCTGAATGAAATGTAATGGTAGTAGAACCAAATAAATAAATACACCCAAGTCACATACGGTCTCACAAACACCCAGACCCGAAACAAATACCTGAGGATCACAGAAATATTTGTCTCAGTGCTGGTATCGAATCCGCGGCCTCTTGTTTCACAGTCGGCGTCTAACCAACTGCGCCACGGAAGCTGTCAAACGGTGGTTATAATCAACTTTAGTCAGAACATGTCAGGCATGTCATTGAATCTCGGTTGTAGAATCTCATGATCAGGAGTGTGCTGTTGCAGGCTGATACAGTACCGTCAGAACTAAGTATTGCCCCATTTCAGAGAATTGTGATGTTTATTTCACAACTAATAATTTTTCATCAGACCATAATGATTTGTGAAAACCATAGACATATTTTGTGTAATATTGGTTCTCTGATTGTTAAGTAATTACTAATTACATTATAGTTAGTTATTTTTTGCATTCAGTTTATCTAATTTACATATACAAGGTATATCAAGACTGCAACCGAAAACGACGCCAAGTGGTAGTATTAGTGACTTCAGACACAATGCAACTAAAAACTTAATTTTTACTTATCCTCATATATTAATGTGATAAATACATAGTTTTCCTAAAATAATGATGTACACCTTTTTAACTTTAAAGACGTTATAGTATATAAGGGTTTAAATTACTACTTTCGCAAAACTACATATTCACCACCCAAGAATATTGATTTAAAAAAATTTGCAAATAAAATGTCATTATTTTTATTGCGAAATTTTTAATTGCATTGTATCTGTAACCACTAAACCTACCATCTAGCTTCGTTTTCGGTTGCAGTTTTGATATACCCGTATATTTACCATAACCATTGTTACATTATTAAATAATGCTTTAATTTCTATTTTTTCATTTATCTGAAAAAATGGAAAAAGTTTATTTCAATGGAAAAAGTGTATAGTTTTTACTCTGTTATGGTTTTGTAACAATGTATATTATATTAAAGTAAATAAAAATATTTTTTTACATGAGAGCCTAGCCAGGGACCCATTTACAAGGAGCTGCATGTATTCAATCAAATGCTAGCAATTGTTTGCAGAGGACATGTGCAACATATTCTCAGCAGCCAAAAATGTGTGTGTTTTACAATACATTCTAATCCCGAGTTCAGTAAACTGTTGATTACAATTTTATTAGTAATACCCCTTTTTTTTAATTGTTTATTGTGTCTAATAAAATATTGTCTTTTGAGAACCATAATATAAACACAACCCTTATCTGTATCGTAGAGTGTATATAATACAGAGAGAGCACTGTCATACATTTGCATCTTCAAAAATGTAGATATTTTTTTGTTTGTAATGTTAGTACCAATTCCATATTGGTGAAAATTGACCTAATTATTTAACAACAAATTGCTATAAGTTCCGTTTGTATTCGAAAGTGTATTTATTTATTATTCATCTAAATCTAAATAATTCGTGCATGTTGGATAACCTGTCAAATGTCAGCCAATAGGAGGGGAGAAAAAGTTGAGACGGCATCACCATTTTATCTACGTTTTTGAAGTACCAGCACTTGCTCTATATTAAAAACTCTAAGATCTCTACCTAATGATTGATTCCCAAAATAGACTAAACATGTGAAAAATTCATCAACACTGACATTTGACTTGGTTTAGTATCAAGATGAATACTTATCAAGATTTGGATCAGTCATTAACATTGGATTGGACTAAGTCAATATGTCACTTGGCAAAAGTGATAGACCCATTAAAATAACTTGGAAATATTAGGTTTTACTACTAACTAGAAGAACAATTTTCAATCAATGTAGATTGTAGTGATGTAGTATTTGTATATCTTACAGAAAATCATATTAATAGTGTGTATATAGAAAGTGTACACATATTTGTATGTGATTTAAAATTGAGTTTTTTTTCTGTTTATGTCTACAAAAATCGTATTGTCTGTGGTCATTATGTTTGACAAATGTTTGTGTGATTTACAAAGTTACAAACATTTGTTGTGAATATGGGTTTTGTGGGTTTGATATGTTGGGAGAGGCCTATGTCCAGCAGTGGACTGCAACGGGCTGATGATGATGATGATGATATGTCTCGTAATTTTTGAATCCCACGACACGGAGTATCATACTGTGGGATTTATACACGTACTTACATGTGCAAATAAGATTACTACAAGAATTTTGTTACGTTTTTCACTAACAACCACAATTAATTAAACCAAAATTACGACTTTGACCAATTTCTAGATGAAATATTTTTTTTTATCGTCTAAAGAGAATGCAAAGACAATTTAATCACCTCACGGTCGCGAAAAATACCTGAACATGTTGCCAGATTAATTTTATTACAACGACACTAGACTTACCTTCATGCCAAGGGTTTGCTGGCTCAAAGTACTGCGTGACGAGCTGATCCTCATCAGGGAAAGTCACAGTCCGATTTGGTTTCTTTTTTTTCTCCGCAAATTCATTTTGAGGGATTCTTTCAGGAATCCCTACCACGGTATTGACACTAGGATTGGCTATCGGGCATGCCGTGTCTTTATCAGGATCGGTAGACATATCTATCGCGTAAACTACTGTCTAAGATCACCACAATCGACCACATTAGCGAAATAAAACACATTAATCATAAAATGAAACTTAAATCACATATCACAACAACACTGGCACGGGTCGGTAATATTCAGGGCGCACACCTAGTTAATTCACCGGCCATTACGCATTTTTTCGGGTTTCGAATGTATTTTTTTTACAACAATTTTTTCTTATTGTTCGTTTCGAATCAAAACATTCCGCACCTTTCATACACCGTTTGCCGCCATATTGGATTGAACGAGACAAAAGGAAGGTTCGTAGATTTTTCCACTTGGAGCGCCACTTGCGTTCAGAGTTGCCAGTATTATAAAATTGATATTATTTATTTTCACGCCATCTATTAGTCGTGTAATGAAAATACATGATAGATTTTATTTTTTTATAACGTGTATGTAATGTATAGTTTTGTCGCTAGATGGGGCTATTACGGATACAAGATTTTCGCGCCAAAATTTTTCGATCCTCAAATGTCAAACAAATACCTCACCAAAGAAGTTGATTAAATTTTTATCGTAGTAGACCTGTGGATTCAAAAAGGATTGAATATTGAACATGGATTGCTATAGAAATTCACGTTACACCTAGATAACGAGCATTCATGTTTATTTAGTTATTACTAATTACAGTGATAATCGAATTCATAAATCATTGGAAACTCATTTAAATATTGAATCCCCAATGAAAATTGGCACCGTTTATTCACTAAAATGTCACGACTTTTCCTATTTCTATCTCAAAGTGTGATTGGAGTCGAGTATACAGCAATGTCGCACATTACCAAATTTCAACCTCGCGTTTCTAACCACAGACTACATAGAAATAATTTCTAACCCAGCATATCCGTGGTCCAAATTTTTTAAGTTTCAGAGATTAAAGCATTGACATAAATATCAAATAAATGCATTAAAAGCACGTCCTTTCCTAAAATCTAGAACATATACACTGCTGTTTGTTGGAGAAATAGATATTGCGGTGGTACCTATCCAGCCGGCCTCATATATGAGAGACCAGTGAAAGTTAGATTAGATGAAATTGGTTAAATTAATATTATTGGAGCAAAATATGCTGCCGTATTTGAGAATTTAGTGATTATCGGAATTCCCCGACATTTGGATTTAAGCGAATAGACCATAATATAAAAAAAAACAATACATATGTAACTATATTATTTATTAAAACTCAACATTACAACTGTACACGCACTTATTCTACATTCTTTGTATATATTGTATAACTTTGTCATGTAACTAAATTTATTGTAAAATTCATCATTTATTGGACGAGAACAATTCTTACCATTATTTGGTTGAATTAAAACTTCTTGTTTTGCATTCTAGACACACTTAAATATTAAAAAATGGCATCCTTGGTACTCGAACGCAATTTTATCTACTAAGATTTTTCCTTTAAAGATATGTTTTATAATTTTCTTCACTATAAACAATGCAAAACAACTTTATTAATATGTCTCTGACATTTTTTGTGATAAACGTAATTGGTATTTAAAAAATAAAACAACAAAAAACTGTGACATTTTTTGACAAAGACCATTTTGTATAAGTCGTACTATAGTACTTAATAATCATATAATAAAAATATGTGATTACCAGAGACAAATACACATAAATATTTATTATGATAAACAATTATTCAATAACCAGTTATCCTTATTTTAATTCTGAAGTTACTCATAAATATTTTCTGTCTTGCCACATTTATATTTTTAGTCCCAAGGACTAGGGAAAATGAAATTACAATCCTTTTTCTAAAAGCTACCCTTTCAAATATTAATATCATGACGACTAAATAACTTCGAATGGAAATGAAAATTCCTCGACATAAATATCTAACTAGGAATTTTTAAAAAGAATATTTCGAAAATACTAATGCTCTTATAATTCGATTATGTGTTTGCCTCTGATATACACTTACGGCCATATTCATAGACATATTTAAAACCTATTTTAGTTATAGAATGTTTTATCACTATCGAACGACTTTAGAATTCAGTTTGAGCGAAGAAGACAAAACATTCGATAACTAAAATAGGTTTTGAATCTGTCTATGAATAAGACCGTTAATAAACAGAAGTTTTAATTTAACCTTCATATATATTGTATACATTCCTTACAAATTATTTAAATGGCATAACATTCGCGCGTGGCTTTGCCTGATAAATCGTTACATTAAGAAGTTTGGACGTAAATATAATTTAAGTTGGAAGGTGGTGTTTTAACGCGAGAAATTTAAATTGCCGGCAATTCGTAGCAATTTGAAAATAACCATTACACAAAAATATTTCTTCAATACACATATTTATTATCCACTCACACGACCCGACCTCCGAATTTGACATAATATGTAATTTAGTCTTCCGATTCCCCGCGATTTTACATGTTTATTTTGTCATTATTTCAAAGCATTATTTTTTTTTCCATAAAGGTTTTTCAATTATTTTGAGTGTAGGACATAATAAAGCATAGAAATAATGACAAAGTACACACGAAAAACGCAGGGAATCGGAAGATATAAGTGATAGTGACGTGGGCGCGTGAGTACTTATAACAATCGATTCGTTTGTTCGTGAACTAAAAACAAAAAAATAATGCGTAAAAACTAAATATATTTTCAAATAAGAAAATTCAAGAAGTAACTAGTCTATTGTAGAAATAACAATTAATATTTTGGAGTCATATTTCCAAATATTTTACATTTATTTTATTTCTGGACTCCATGTTTTTTTTAATTTTATCATTCCTCGCGCTAGAACGGACATACAAAACATTTGGAATACATTATATAACAAAATCTACAAATATATAAAATAATTTTTGGTCTCCATACGTATCGATACTGCGTTAGCAACATTACGAATATTATCAGACGGGGAAAACATTTCTGAGTGACAATTTACCAAGAATTCCAAAAAAGTTTCTTTTTCACATTTTGTTTATAATTTTCCAGTGAATCTAACATATTTTCTGAGGACTGGATAAATTACTTTAAACGTAGATTATAAAAAAGCTACTACTTACTACGGAAAAATATGTTCTGAACATGTTAATTAAAAAAAATATTCACCAATAATAATATAAGTATTTGTGATGCGAACAAAAACACGTTTATTTTTAAACAAAATCTACTATCTCATTAGTTCTAAGTAAAATATCGTATTTATAACATACGGTCTATGGTTGTCTAATCATATTAACGTATATGTGGGGTGCGTTGTGGTAACGTAATACAAGAATGGAAGAGGTAAGAACGTACATACATACATAAACTCACGCCTTTTTCAAAAATGGGGTAGACAGAGGTGTAACCAGAACGTTTCGCTTTGTATTTTCCGTCCCACGATGTGACAGGGGGCGAACCTATCGCCGTATCGGGCACACATAACTGACTCTGGGCTGATAATGAAAAGAAAAACCCAATATCACTTTGCTCGACCCGGAATTCGAACCCGAGACCTCAGCTTTGCAATACCGTAGTACAACTGCGCCACCGTAAGAACGTAAATTCTTATATTTTATCCACCCTTGTATTACAGCGTTCTCCAACACACGATATGTATTTATGCAAGACAAGATTTTGGTAAAACGAAACATAATAGACGAATAATTAATAAATTGACTCCTCAGTTGTATAATTTCAAAATATTACAAAATAATTTCACTCAGAATTTCGGATTTATAATTTAACATCCTTGAGTATGAAATAAGATATTTTTCTATATTTTCTTCTCTATTATACAATTTATTTTTTGTACCTCGATTTCTATCGTCCATGCATATCCATACCATAATAGAAATAGTAATTTAATATTTACTATTGGTCCAAATATAAACTCATTTCTTTCATATTATAAAAAATCTTAAACATTTTACGTACAGGATGTAAGGGGAACTTTTTAGAAAAAATACAATATGTACACGCCAATATTCCCAATGGAGTAGGCAGAGGTGTTACATTGACGCGCTTATTTCAAAGCAAATACAAAATGAATAATAATCTAAGATTTTTAGGAAGGGTCACTGAATGCGATGCGCTGTCGAAATATGTATACAGGGTAGGTATATCAAGACTGCGACCGAAAACGAAGCCAGGTGGTAGTATTAGTGTCTTTAGACACAATGCAATTGAAAATTTCGCAAAATAAAATCGACAATTGTTTTTTAATTTTTTACTTATCGTCGTAATTGGGTGATAAATACATCGTTTTCCTAAAATAATGGGGTGTAAATTACTTTTTTCGCATAAACTAGATATTTAGCATCCAAAAAGTTGAATTTTAAAAAATTGCAAAAAAAAGTCTGTCGCTTTTGTTCGCAAAATTTTAAGTTGCATTGTGTTTTTAACCACTAAAACTACCACCTGGCTTCGTTTTCGGTCGCAGTCTTGATATACTCGGTATTAATGATAAATTTATTCAACAATCAATATTCGTATCGCATCGTGTTAATAGTTACCAGCGCTACATATTTTCTACTATCTTTCTACAATCCCCTAACATTCTGTATAAAACAAATTTACCAACATACTTAAATCCATGCACAAATCTAATATCCGAGGTAGGATCACCAAAAAAACAATTTATTGCGACAAAAACCATCAAATTTCTACTTGTAAGTGTTCAAAAAATATTTTTTTTAAGATATTTTTTTTGGTGATTCTACCCTCGCAAAATCTTCCTTTTCGTAATCTAGTATCTAAAGTATAATATTCGTAATATCACCAATATATATTTGTGATGTTTGTGGTCACTTCACTTCCTTTTTCACTTTCAGGTCCAAAACGCCGTCTGGAACGAGAAATATTAAAGATATTTAAATAAATACACCCAACAGTCACATACATAGTCTTGACCCCACACTAAGATCGAGTCTTGTGTCGTGTATCGGAAACTATGAGACTTTTCGGTCTCACAAACACCCAGACCCGAAACAAATACCTGTGGATTTCACAAACATTTGTTTCGGTGTGGGGATCGAACCCTCGGCCTCTCGTTTCACAGTCGGCGTTTAACCAACTGCGCCACGGAAGCTGTCGTATATAATATATTTAAGCTCTCGCCCATATCCACACAAGAGGTATGAAGAAGTACCACCAATATTTCGCCAAACTTATTCCCACCTCAATATGTATTGATTAAATAAAATGTATCCATTTTGATTTACACAATATACCCTTTGAAATTGATAATATTGCCATCTACCGACGAGTAGCGGAACTACGAGTTTATGAACATATTAAATGCTAATAAATAATGCCTTAGGGTTCTTTGGAGAATTGTAAGCAAGATATAGAAAGATAAAATTTGTGTATTACAGGATAATTTGGCTTAAATTTACCGCCGACGCGTCCGCTCGTTTCAACACAATATATTTTTAGGAAACTTCTCAGTCTTAAAACCCCAAATTTGCACACTCTATGAGACCAATGAGGTGAAAAAAGTATGTTTTTTGAATGAAGAGAAACATTGCGAGGAAACCTGTACACCAAGGCAATCTTAACAATACTTTCTTTAAGTAATTTCCACATGCCAACGTAGTGGCCTAACCCCTCTCAATCGGTCTTTCTATAGCAGAGGCGTCCCTCGACAGTAGGCCATTATAGGATAATAAAGTTTCATATTTCAGGTATAATTTACTCACTGACTGTCTCGGTGGCGTAGTTGTACTACAGTACGATTACAGAGCTGAGATCGCGGGTTCGAATCTCGGGTCGGGCAAAGTGATATTGGATTTTTCTATTCATTATCCGCCAGAAGTCAGGAATTTGTGCCCGATATGGCGATAGGCTCGCCCCTATCACATAGTGGGACGGAACATACAAAGCGAAATTTGAGTGTTCTGGTAGCACCTCCGCCTGCCCTTCTGGGAAAAAGGGGTGAGTTTATGTAATTCACTCACCATCATTATCATCGAAGGAGTAAACAATCCTTCTAGGCGCCGACTGCTTTCTCCCATGGCCTCTTCTTTTCCCCTCCTTCACTGACAGGTTTAATACCCCTTCCTCCCCCAGCCCCCCCACCCCGTTCATATCCGAACAATTCTCTGATAAAAATATGGTTTTTGCCACGATTTTCTTCCTCTCATCGTCCGTTTTGAAGATATGGTTCACGCTCTGTGAGACTATCTTGTCGATCCTACATTTAAATATGTCAGGACGTTTTTCTTGGTGAGATTCGTTGGTTTCGATTTGGGGTACTGCGTCTGAGTCCGATCTTTCTTGTAGTATCTGAAAAGGATATTAAAGAAATTTTAACTTGAATGGATTTTTTTAAAGAGATCTACTGGTGGTCTTTCATGTGAGAGGCCGCCTGGGTGGGTACCACCGCAATGTCTATTTCTCCAACAGCAGTGTAAATGCACTGTTGTGTTCCGGTTCCGGACATTGTAGCCAGAGTAACTACTGGACGTGAGACTTAACATCTTATATCTCAGGATGGCGAGCGCAGTGGAATGCCAAGCTTTGTAATTCATGGTGTTTGGTTTTGCTACTGTCCATGAGCGGTCGTATCGATTACCATCAGGCGAATGGCATGCTCGTCTCGCCTTTAAAAAAAGTAGTATTTTTTGCATCAGTTTATAAAACACCACTCACCTGAACAAGATACCGTCTGAGCTTCATACAGTGGTCCCTCACCACATCTCTCTGGGTGAGCAGAAGCCTGCGTTCAGACAACGCGTCATGTCTGCAGGCTCTCACCGCGCGCAGCTCTTTGGTGAGGCGACGGAGATGTTCCACGCTACGTCGACGACTGTTCTGGGAGGCTAACTAGAACAAATATAATTTATTTACCAGCTTCTGCCCGCAAACTTCGTCTGCGTGGTAACTTTATTTGAAATCAACTTTATTTGGAATTTCCCGTCCGGTCTCATTCTCACTCGAGGCATGTAATCCACTCCCATCCCATGCCTTTGAGAATAAAAAATAAAAAAATAAAAACCGACTTCAAAGTGCCACTACAAAGTAACAAATAATATATATTTCATCGTACTAGTACCCAATGATTAATGTTCTTATTGACTTGACTAGCTAACAAATCTTAAATACGTAATATTTTGAAGGCGGGTCGCTAAGTGCCGAACATGTACGCCTTACGCTTAACATTAATTTGTGTAAGTAATTATAGCGTAATACACGCAAGATTTACACGGAATTTTAATTTGTCTTAATATATCAGGCCGTAATCGTCCACTGTTGAGCATGGGACACAACATACCTTTTCTTGTACTTAAAGGCCTTTATGTCATGCAAGTTTCCTGACTATGATTGAAATATATCACTGTTAAAGAGTTTGGTAATTGAATATCATCAACACACAAGTGACTCCGATAATTCCGGAGGTGTATACCCTGGAATTATAACCGAGACGGTGGTCAACCGTCTCGTGGATCATATCTAGATAATTATCAACAGGCTACCACACACATGTAACACATAGAAATTCTATCAAAACTTCAATAAATTTACACGTAGGATTAGCACATTATATTCATTTGTGTTTAATTTACTTATGTGCCTTTCTGAGCCAACATTGCAGGATCTACACTACCGCTCAAAAGTATTTGGCCACCTGCACTTTTCCTTTATATTAAAAACAATACACTTCTTAAATATAATTTTTTTACTTTTTTGTTTGTATTTCACCGCAAAACACTTGTCTACAATAAGAATATGCACAACTTATTGATATTTGCCGGACCGTGGTCATAAAACCAAAATTATGCTATCGTCGGCATTACTTTGAACATAAACTTTCAAGCGACACTTTTGTTTTGGTGAACCTATTGTCTAATAAAGTAAATAAAACTTAGAATAAACACTATAAAATATTTTGCATCAGCTATTTGATGTCATTAGACCAGAAAACACACTCTCCATAGCTCAGTGCTCTACGCCTAATACTATTTTCTTGTTTTCAATTTCTTTGTTTGAAATTTAGAACAAAATGGGTAAAACCAAAGAATATTTTTAAGAGACGAGAGGCATAATTATCAGGCTTCGCAAAGCTGGTAAAAGCAATGGAGAAATTTCAAGACTGTAGAAAATACGAAGACAAACTTTTGACTATATTGTTAAGAAATTTGCAACTCAAGGTACAATTTGCAACAATACACGTTCAGGCAGACCAAGAGCAACAACTTCTAGCGAAGATTTAAGCTTGGTTGTTACAATCAAACGCAATACACGTTTAACTGCACCAGAAATAACAGCACAGTTCAACAAGGGCCGAGATAAACCAGTCAGAGTCTCTACAGCGAAAAGGAGAGTTCTTGACGCAGGTTTTAAGGGATGCATCGCGGTAAAAAAACTACTCTTGAAAGCACTTAATCAATAGAATGGACTTATTTGGCCTAGAGAACACAAGAATTAGACAAGTGCAGACTGGCAAAAGGTGCTTTGGTCTGACGAGTCGAAATTTGAAATTGTTTGATCCAAAAGTAGAGTTTTCGCCTGGCGACACTCGAATGAAAGGTTGATGGACGCATGTACTGTGACTTCAGCAAAACAAGGTGGAGGGTCTGTGATGGTTTGGGGCTGGTTTGGTGGTTCAGCCGTCGGGGATCTTGTGCGGATAGAGGGTATTTTAAAAAAGGAAGGGTAAGAACACATTTTAGGATATAACGCAAAGCCTACTGAAACCCGGTTAATTGGTCCAAGATTTATCTTTCAACAAGATAATGATCCTAAATACACCTCCAAGCTATGCAAAAGTTTCTTGCAAGAGAAAGAACAAAGACAGGAATTGAAAATAATGACATGGCCACCGCAGTCACCGGACTTGAACCCAGTCGAGTTATTATGGGATCAACTGGATAGACTGGTACGAAAACGCTGTCCTACATCTCAGGAAGACTTGTGGAGAAAACTGCACGACGAATGACGGCAGATGGACCAAACAACTTTATAGAAATTAGTGACTAGATTGTCAAAGCTTTGATGAGACCGTAATTAAAAATAAAGGTGGACGTATAGACGATTCCAAACGTTAAAAATTAATTGTTATTTTGTGTTAAATATGTCCAAAATATGTCCAATTAATTATTTAAATAACTACAAAGTCGTTTTACTTATTCAAACTTTTACAAAATGATTTTTTATATGTGGCCGAATACTTTTGAGCGGTAGTGTACATGTAATATCAAATGGTGTAACATTTGCTTAAATTTATACGTGTTTGATATTTAGCGACCCGCCTTCAAAATATTACGTATTTAAGATTTGTTAGCTAGTCAAGTCAATAAGAACATTAATCATTGGGTACTAGTACGATGAAATATATATTATTTGTTACTTTGTAGTGGCACTTTGAAGTCGGTTTTTATTTTTTTATTTAAAATTATTTTATTTGTCCCTTTTTAGTTTTGATAGGCATCGTAATGATGAGAAAGGTGATCATGATATAATCAAAACGATGTCTTTAAAATTTACGAATTCTTCAGACCTAACATGATATTATTGCTGTGAAATTATGAGAAGATTGTAAGTCATTATAATCATGATATCCGCTATTGTTAGACACTGACCAGGTCGGATTCTCTTAGTTTACGTCGGTAATTTACGTATCTATTTCTCTCACTCTCCCTCTTCTTCACCTACTGTTTATAGTAAAACTTTTATATTGAAAACTGAAATTAATTGTATCTACTATCTACCCCCCCCCCCTTTGTAGTAACACACTTATACCGAACCAGGTGCAAAAAGAATTATTGCTGTACCGTTCAATTTTGAGGAGTTCTGCTCTTCAAGTCCGAAGATATTCATCAGGTCTTCACCATTATTTAATGACACCAATCTAACATATCATACTTGTCGACAAAATAGTTTATTTTTAATCGTTTAAGTACTGCCAGAGATATTGATTATTTACATTAGTATCTATTTTCTCCCCCCCCCCTACACCCCTTCCCCCTTTTAAGCTCCCCTTTGTAGTAATACGCTTATACTGAACCAGGTGCAAAAAGAATTATTGCTGTACCGTTCTATTTTGAGGAGTTCTGTTCTTCAGGACCGAAGATATTCATCAGATCGTCACCATATTTTTATGGGACCAAACGACTAGCACCAGCTTTCAATTAAAGAAAGAATTATCGAAATCGGTTTACCCAGTACAGAGAAATGAGGTAACAAACATAAAAAAAAAAAAGCAACATACAGTCGAATTGAGAACCTCCTCCTTTTTTTGAAGTCGGTTAAAAATAACAAATATATCGGAATTCCTTCCTCATTCTACGGGAACACAAAACTTTTCGGGATAAAAAGTAGCCTATGTGTTAATCCAGGGTGTCAGCCACCTCCATACCGAATTTCATCGAAATCCGTTAAGCCGTTTCTGAGTTCATCGCGCACAACCGCACGAACAAACAGACAAAATTTCTAAAAATCATTGTTTTAGGTTTTATCACGTCAGTAGAGACACATATTATATTATCATATTAGTTTTTCTCATTTATCTTCCATGTACAGACATCGATCGGTTACAAATTTATTATAATATGTATAGATATTCCCAATACAGTAACAAGTTGACAGTAAAAGGAACTGTTTGCGGTCGCACGGAACCCGACACCCGTCAACGAATCTCACGCGGCTCGGTTCGCATGCCTTGCGAAATGCGCGTGTCAAGGATCCCTAAAACTGTACTTGTTCGATCCCCGCACTGAGACAAATGTTTGTGTGATCCACAGGCATTTGTTTCGGGTCTGGGTGTTTGTGTCGAAAAGTCTCTCGTAGTTTCTGATACATGACACAAGACTCGATCATAGTGTGGGGTCAGGACTATGTATGTGACTGTTGGGTGTATTTATTTATTTTATTTAATATTCTATGAATTAGACTGCTTTTCATTTCCACCAATTTTCCAGTTACTTCAACAAACCATTGTAATACTACATACCCAAATAATTTCTTATGTTTAAGCGTATATTATACCTCAAAAAAAAACTAATTCAACCCATTTATTTTTTATATTTATCTTGATGTTTTTAACTTCCTAGCATTTCTAAAATATTACAGTTTTCTTGGTCACTTGGCTGACTCAAGATACATAAAAAAATAGCGATAAATTATGTGAAATTAGTTTCATTTACTCCATCTCTATCAGCCCAAATACGTCCCACTGCAGAGCACGAGCCTCCTCTACAATCGAAAGTACGATTGAGAGCGGTTAGGCCATATAGTCGACCACGCTGGCCTAGTGCGGGTTGGCGGACTTTACATACCATATACATTATTAGAAATCGCTATGGGATGTAGGTTTCCTCACGATGTTTTCCTTCACCGTTATAGTGCGTGGTGATTGACTATCAATACACACATGACTCCGAAAAGTCAGAGGTGTGCCCTGGGATTTGAACCCGCGACCACCGCGAACATGTTGGCAGTCGCGTCTGGCCCGTTTACCAACCGCCAACACGCACTTCATTAACTACATACTAATCCAAAATGCTTCGCATCACCACCAATGATCTGTACATAGAGAACTAATGATCAATACAACAAAGAAGGAAATAGCTCATTCCCTTATCAGAAACGCATGCAAAACCATCCAAACCAACTGGCAAGGAACTTAATGGAAACTTGCACAAGACAAAGAGATGAGCACCACAAGAAGTAAAGTAAAAGTAGATGCTGCATTACACAGGGTATATCAAGACTGCGACCGAAAACGAAGGAGTTAGTTTTAGTGGTTATCGACACAATGCAACTAAAAATTTCGCAAAAAAAGCAATGGGTTATTATTTACATTTTTTTTAAATCATCTCGTTTGGATGGTAAATACCTAGTTTTTGCTAAAATTATAATTTAAACGCTTTCGTACCATTGTGTCCTTAAAAATAAAAAAGTGCACATTATTATTTTGGGAAAACTCCTTATGTATTTACCACCCAAATTCGATGTTGAGTAAAAACTTACAAAAAAAAGTTCACTTTTTTTTGCTTTGTGTTTGAAGTTACTACCACCTGACTTCGTTTTCGGTCGCAGTCTAGATATACCCTTTATATTTGGGCGAATCGTTGGATTTTTTTACTAAACACGTCCCAAGACAAATATTTGAACCCCAGCTAAATGTCGTATGAGACAGATTAAAGGGAAAGGAGATATAAAAAACAATAACTACATACCCTGTTCTTGATCCGTCTTCTCAGTCCCTTGAGGAAAGCCAGGTCGTCTTCATTAAGTTTCAGAGCATGCACTCTGTCCGAATACTTGCATGTTGGCAGCCCTGCCACCTCCTCCACTGTCATGTCGATGCCTCTCGCTGCAATAAAATAAATACACCCAACAATCACATACATAGTTCTGACCCCACATTAAGATCAATTAAGTCTTGTGTTGTGGGTATCAGAAGCTACGAGAGACTTTTCAGTCTCACAAACACCCAGACCCGAAACAAATGCTTGTGGGCCTCACAAACACTTGCCTTGGTGTGGGGATTAAACCCGCAGCCTCTTGTTTCACAGCCGGTGTCTAACCAACTGGGCCATGGAGGATGTAACATATACACATTATATGCAGCAAGGCATCAAATATACACATTATATGCAGCATATTTCACATTAAAATAAAAGTTATTTCTGTCCCATTGCCAGGAGTTGGATAGACAGTTCGGGTATACATTTGATGAGCAACATAAAACAGTCAGTTAGAGTTTCCTTCCCGTTTATCTCTGGCGAAAACAGCCTCTTGAACCAGGTGGTACTGGAAAAATGTGACTGAATCTGAATAATGTATGACATTTCATGGGTTCAATAAAATATTTTCATTTCATTTTCAGTCCAGGGTATTAAAAAATACCTCACCATGTGCATAAAAGCCACAGTCAATGTTCTTTATTATGACACAAATGAAAATGTAAGGATCAAATATATCTGACTGATTAGGAGGTCAATGTCTTATTGGCACAGAAAACTATAAGTAACATTAATGGTATTATCATTTACTTGTGCAATACCAGATATAATATACATTTTCCAAAATTCTATTATATTGTAATACAATTTTTAAATCAGTATGTTCACTCTAACATTACAACAATTAAAGTCAATAATATTTATTGAAATTAATGATACATAAAATTTATTGACTTTTAAAAATTGCATCATTTTAGAAACATGCATGTAAGTTTAGTGTTTAAATAAGTTTGGAGGGCTAATATCATTAGCAATGGGGTGCTAAGGTTTTAAGTAAATACTAAAACATATTATTTAACAATACAAAATTTCTATTAAATTTTAGTATTTATGATCTACAATTTATTTTAGGCTGTAGAACTGTAAATAAGACCTTATTTCATAAAACTGTGCATCTTTTCCTCGAATCCACTAATACAAACACACATGAACTAGATTAAAACACATTTAAAAATATTCAGTCAGATTAACAACATCAAACTTTTAACTACAAATAATTGCACTTGATTTAACACTACGAATAAAATAATACGGGCCATTACACAAATAAATTGTAAAATAAATCACACCAACACATTATTAGTATACAAAAATGCGTAATGTGCGTCATATAATATCATAAGATACCTGTTGATTAGGAAAACTTAGTTGGGTAAAATCGCTTTTTCAAGTATTTCAAAGGCTTACCATCCAAAATATCCTGGTCCAGTTGATATGAGGACGTGTTCTTCGCATTATCTTCCATTCTTCATATTTGTATTATTGTTTTTAAAGCGATTTATTTGATAAATTCTTACGTATTCTGTAAGACATTTTAGGTTAGTTGCTGTCAGTTGTCTAGTGTCATGTGTGATGTGAAATAGAGGTGGGCTAAATAGAAATAATAAGATTCCGGTAAAAAAGTACCGGAATTTTAACGATTTTCGATTAATTAGAAAGATTCAAATCTTAAAAATATAAATTTTTATTTAGTACATATTATTGTAACATTGTTCATGTCAATATATACACATTTCAATTACATACAGTAGCTTCTTCAAAGGAAATAAATGTCGTCAAGTTATTTTTAATCGACTTACTAACAATAATCGACTTTGCTAACATACGGTAAACTTTTTATAGTCTATGCAAAAGTGGTGTATTCTCTTTGGTTTGGCACACAATTTTATTTCATTTTGTTTTTGCATGGCCGGTGGTTGAAGGATTTTGACTATATTCGATTTTTTCACAATAAACACAGGTGAGTTTCCTCAAATATGTTTCTGTATATTTCGATACATGCGTTGCGTAAAATGGAAGTCGTAAAAACTCGGTTGTAGCAGCAAAAACGTGATAACAAACGTGTTTAGTGATCGATTTTTGAATTTGACCGGTTTGCCAAACACGTTGTGTTTTATGAAATAAGTATTGAGTTTATGGATATTTAATAGTAAAATCGTTATAATCGAGTCCTATATAGATATGTACATGGTATTGTTAAAAGATAATGCTGTTGTTAAGATAGCTTTCTTTGTGTTTTTGTTGTTACGTTTAAATTGAGCAAAGTTGGCGCGTCTTGCGAGACTATTTTTAATTTTATTGTTTTCATTCTTCAATAATATCAGGTTAAAACGTTTGTTTAGATTAAATACAAGACTTGAATACTATTTTCTATGATATCGGTTTATGACAAATATTTTTAGTAAGAATAGATTTTTTAAATGTAAGTAATGTTTTATGTATGCACTATGTTGGTAAACATTAATTAACCTCAGGAAAATGTAAACAAATTAACAATTAACATTTTATTATTTTCAATATGATTAGAATAGAACATTGAAATAGGTTAACATCATCATACATAAAAAAGCATGGTCTGGACCCAAAAATGTTGTTATTTTTAAACAATTCCCAACGGCAGTAAATTCATAACAAGGTTTCAAGGCTCGCACATAGGCAGAGAACCTGAAATTAAAAAAAAATGATTAAAATTGTATTCAAAACAATGCTCTAGTATATTTACTATGCATAATATAGCAGTACTATGAGCCTTCTCCAATAATAATTCATTCAGAGAATATTTAACACATTTTTTATGTATTTCTGTGACATATAAATGTGATTGAAGCTACACACACTATTGCATTTCTTGTAAGCAATAAACATGGTTTTGTGCTTAATATTTGTGGGCCTTATATCATACATTATCATTTTACATTCTGGCCTATTCCAGGGTGGTGGACTTTACAGGCCTTATTCATAGACAGATTTAAAACCTATTTTAGTTATTGAATGTTTTGTCCCTTTAAAATGACTTTAGGATTCAGTTTGAGTCCCATGATGTGATAGGGGGCGAGCCTAGCGCCATACCGGGCATAAATTCCTGACTCCGGCTGATAATGAATAGAAAAATCCAATATCACTTTGCCCAACTTGGGATTCAAACCCGAGACCTCAGCCTTATAACCATACTTTAGTACAACTACGCCACCAAGGCAGTCAAGCGACAAATTCTATGAAATTCACAACTGCAGTACCTGAAAACATGATGCCTGATATAGCGATAGGCTCGCCCCTTATCACATCATGGGACAGAACATACAAGGCGAAATGTGGGTGTCCTGGTGGCGCTTCTGCCTACCCCTTCTGGGATAAAGGCGTGAGTTTATGCATGTATGTGAAAATGTAAAAATATTACCAATAATATTCTTTATATCGCGTGCGCTGCGAAAACTATTTTGTTGATGTGGTCTGGACTCAAAAACTATCTGCACCCGGGCGAAGCCGAGCCAAGCTGCCAGTTAGTTAACAATTTTGTTTTGTTGCAGCATAATGACATCCTGGGGGAGGAATCACAAGAGTCAGGAGTGGGATCCCATGAGGGATGAATACAATAGTTCCAATTATGAGGCACAGTATGGCGATGACGAGGGGAGGTAAGAACGTTGAAGTTATTACCCTTATAATTCCCAGCCTCCGTGGCGCAGTTGGTTAGACGCCGCCTGTGAAACGAGAGGCCGCGGGTTCGATCCCCGCACCGAGAGAATATTTGTGTTGTGGCGATAGCAATACGCCAACTTAGAGTTAGCTTTTAAATTAACACGCTTATTATTTGTAATTTTAACTTTATTTAAACATGCATTTCATTTTAAGATATGACTGCAGATGTTTAACCATAAAACATTCGCGAGTCGTAAAATTTATTAAAGTGGTGACCCCGAATCAAAAGAGTGATTTGAGTGTAGTGTATTAAAGTTAAATTGTAGTACGCGAGTTGTCCGTGGAAGAGTCAAGAGACACTGTTTTTGAATTGAAATTCTTTGAAAAAGTGAGCAGTATAATGAACACCGGAAGCGTTAGCGAATAATCTGCCATCTCTCGTCACGAGCACATCTCGCTCCGAGTCGCATAGTTATAATTTTACTCTGTTTGTATTAAGTGTTAATTTACAAAATATACAATAGTTAGTTCCTGGAAGTGCTCATTCTAATACCTACACTTAAAACTACCAAAGTGTGATCCACAGGTATTTGCGTTGGGTCTGGGTGTAAGTGTCAAAAAGTCTCGTAGTTTCTGATACACGACAAAAGACTCGATCTCAATATGGGGTCAGGACTATGTGTACTGTGTATTTATTTACTGAATTCTCTTCAACAGCGATGCACCAATGAACCTAGACCACCGCAGACTGTACATAACCAATATACCCGTCTGTTTGAATGATGAAGGACTCCACACAGCATTCGCGAAGTACGGGACAATCACCGAAGCGTTTGTCAGTAAGGACCCTAGTAAGAGATATGCTTTGGTCTCCTTCGAGACCGCTGGGTAAGTGTTTTATATTCCTAAAATAAAGACAAGTTAGACATTCCCGGAGACTCGCTGAGCTTCAATGCTCAGTGTCATTAAAATGCTCGCCACTGTTGATCCTGCGACACAGGAGTTGCAGTGGCGGGTGTGAGGGCGGGACAGTCTCCATTCCTAGGATAAATATATTTTCCCGGAATAAGAAGTACCTTATAGTTGTTCTCGATAAATGGTAATATAACTAAAATAATTTTTCAATTTACTCTATTTGACAGCCTCCGTGGCGCAGTTGGTTGGATGCCGGCTGTGAAACGTGAGGCCGCGGGTTCGATCCCTGCACCGAGACAAATGTTTGTGTGAACCACAAGTATTTGTTTCGGGTCTGGGTGTTTGTGAGACCGAAAAGTCTCTCGTAGTTTCTGATACCCACGACACAAGACTCGATCTTAGTGTGGGGTCAGGACTATGTATGTGACTGTTGGGTGTATTTATTTATTTATTATTAATAGAAATACCACACATCAGTTAGTGTTGCTATGAAAGAAAAATTCTTAGATAACATTAAAACATCTATTTTATTTGCAGGGAGGCTAAATTGGCCATGATGAAGATGAACAAGACAGAACCTTTGAAACTGAACCTTTCCATTGCTAAGAAGGTGAGAATATACATACATACATAAACTCACGCCTTTTTATCCCCGAAGGGGTAGGCAGAGGCGCCACTACACACACTACACACTGAGAATATTATACAGGGTATATCAAGACTGCGACCGAAAACGAAGCCGGGTAATATTAGTGAATTCAAACACAATGCAACTAAAATTTTCACATAAAACGACAATTTGTGTTGTAATTTTTTACTTATTTGGGTGGTAAATACATAGTTTTCCTAAAATAATAATGTACACCTTATATTTTTAAAGACGCAATGGTACGCGAGGGATTAATGGTTTCTTAGATTTACGCGAATTTTACACATTGAAATAAAACTATTTTTTTCGGATTTTTATTTATTTATTATTTATTTATTATACCGCGATTTGGTTTAATTTTTACATTTTTTAACTTCCCGACGTTTCAATTACTTTACAGCTTTCGTGGTCACGGGGCGGAATTTATTATTTCATCATTAACTAGGTATTTACTATCCAATCACGATAATATGTATTTAAAATATTGCAAAAAAAGATGGAGCTTTTTTATTTGCGAAACTTTTGATTGCATTGTGTCTGTAAGCATTAAAACTACCGCCTGGCTTCGTTTTCGGTCGCAGTCTGGAGATACCTTGCTCTTTGTGGCCTGTTATGCTAATCATTGAACAAAGCTGTTGCTTGACTTTGTTATTTTCTATAGAAATATTAAAAACCTTACTGGTATGCACCTCAATGTTTTCTCTTACACTGAATGTGGTAGTTCCCTTTACACATGAGTTCAAAAAGTCAGAAACGTAGCAGATAATCTTTAAACAAAGCTGTTAAAACAGATTTCTCTCAATTGTGCTCTCGATTGTAGAGGAGCCTCGTGCCCTGCAGTGGGACGTATGCATATGGGCTAGAGTGAAATACATTTATTTTATGGTAAAAAAGCAAAAATTTCAAGTCCATTCCATGTTTCGAAGTACTCGAAAATCGACTTCAAAGATTCCATTCCATACATACAGCCGAAGCTAATATAAGCATGTTAATAAACAGGAATAAGTCCTTACTCAAATTACCTTTAACTTTCAATATATTTTATCCCCGCAGAAAAGAACTCACAACAAAGACACTAAAGCTGACAAGAGCAGGAGTACTATGAACAGTGGAAGAGACCGGAACAGCTACCAGGAAAGAGATGACGCTGGGAGCATTGGCAGTAGGACTAGAAATTCCAGGTAAGTTGTCTATATCAGCCCATATATGTCTTACTGCAGGGCACGGGCCTCCTCTAGAAACAAGAGTATGATTGAGAGGGGTTAGTATGGTAGTCCACCTGCCTAGTGAGGTTGTGGACTTCACATACCATAGAAATTATTACAAACTGCTATGGTATGCAGGTTTCCTCACAATGTTACTCTTCACTGTTATAGTGCGTGGTCATTGACTATCAATATACACATAACTCCGAGGTGTGCCCTGGGATTTGAGCCCGTGACCACCGTGAAACATGTTGGTAGTCGCGTCTGATCCGTTACCAACTTTAGTATGCAGGTTTCGTCACAATTTTGTCCTTCATCGTTGACTTTCAATACACACATGACTCCGAAAAGTCAGAGAATTCCTGGGGTTTGAAATTTGAACCCGCAACCACTGTGAACATGGCAGCCTGTCTGGTCCGTTACCGACATGCCACCTCGCACTTTAGCATGCATAAGTAAAGTGTCATGATTTATAACTGCACTGCAATAATTTTATCCCTATAATGCATGAAGAGATTGAGAAAAGTGAAGGAAGCTAAAGTATTGAGCAAAGTAGAAATCCATAATTTCTGCCTACCCATATGGGATGCACGCGACGCGACGTTAATATATTATGTATGTTCTTAATAGTTTAAACTCATGCGAATGCTCATTGAAACGTAAAGCTGTGAAGTCTTCAGAATGCGAGGAAATATAAACAAATATCTACAAAATTTGTTTTATTTCAATATTTTGCCTCTAACTTTGGTACGGAAAGTGAACAATATTTATCAGATTATAAGTATAAAAGCGTATCTAAAATGTTTAGTTATTTTCTATATCTATTCTGTTAAGAGATGAGCTATTTCGAAAAATAATTGTTAACAAATAAAATATAATGCCATGTAGTCTACATGAGATATTAATGAACTAACTGCAAATTGTACCGAATTACCGCTAATGCAAATTGTACGTAGCATGGTCCTATAGGCTCGCTTATCCCGTATAGTGACTGAAGTAAATTCTGTAAGTGTTTGCCTACCCTTTAAAGACAACGGTATATTATAGGTTTTGTTTCCTACGCAATAATAAATTAGGATTATTATTTAATAAACATATGGTGTACGTTGTATTTTTTATATGATTAAAGTGACTTTAATAGAAGCTTTGTTTTTTTCTCTAAACTAAGAATAAAATGAAAACATATTTTTTTCATAGTCTCATGTCGCATTAAGCAATAATCCTTTGCTGACACATGCATATAAACAGTTCGTTCATAATTTCTTTCACATAAAAAAAAAACAAAACACTAACCAATCACAATCTTGTAGCGGTTAAACAAGTCGTGATTGGTTAATGTCCACATGAATCCGCCAATCACAGCTCGTTGCATACGCAATTTTATTGGCCAACTTAAATTTTGGAGGCAAAATATTCATTATGGCCGCTCGAGTCGGTATGAACGCGAGTTCGTTGAATAACAAGAGATTTATATTTCAAATTACTGTTGTATTTATCGCATTAATAGTTCTAAGTGCAAAGCAAGTGATTTTGTGATAAACAAACAAGTCGAGTTGTCTGAAAAATGCTTAACGAGTATTTTTCGTCCATGGAATTGCAATCGTAAGTATTTTTTATACCAAAGTTAATGTTACAATCTTTTATTTGTTTGTTAAACCAAATGGATGAATACAATAAAGTTTTATTTTACAATGTTATGTTAAGATAGTTTTGTGTTACAATGCCTACTTTATAAAACTTGGGCGGTGAATGAAAGTTTTTGTCATAAGTACCTACCCGCCATTTGGATACTAATATTATTGTGAGACGTAAAATAGTCTTGTTAATTGTTCAAGCGATATCGTTTTAAATGTACTACCTACAAATAACTTAGAGTTGAGAATTAGTGTTCTTGTAGCGTAGTTCTCAAGTTACAAATTACGAATTGTGTCGCGATTTCAGTGCAATAACAAACATTTAACAACGGTTCGTATATCGTAAGAATTTTCTAGAAACTTGAGCATGTAAGTAGCCCTAAGTAGTAATGTCAGTGGAACAAAATGTAATATCCAATTTGTTTTTGCGTTTGGTTCAGTGATAGAAATTGCTGTTAGAATTTGTGGTAGAATCGTAGTGAGCATCATACACGATGATTAAGAATACTCCTCCTAGGTATCTGTGGTATCAGAAACTACAGAAGACTTCGGTCTTACTACACTCTTACTTGAATCATAATCTTGATACAAAAATTTGCACGTGCTCGACTCGACTGCCTCGGTGGCGTAGTGGTACTAAGATACGGTTACAAAGCTGAGGTCTTGAGTTCGATTCCCGGGCTGGGCAAACTGATATTGGATTTTTCTATTAATTATCAGCATTTGTGCCCGTATGGCGATAGGCTCGCCCCCTGTCACATCGTGGGACGGAAAATATAAGGCGAAATATGGGTGTCTTGGTACCTGTGCCTACTCCTTCTGGGAAAAAGGCATGATTTATATTTGCAAGTCTTATAGACATTTGTCTTGGTGCGGGGAAGTAACCCGTGGCCGCGTTTCACAGTTGGCGTCTGACCAACTGCGCCACGGAGGCTGTCATACACAATATAATGTGATTATTAACGACGAATAATAACGTGCCCATTTAAGGTACTTTAATTACGGTGAAGACCAAACTGCAAAACACTCGAATACTGTTAATTAGATAATGAACCTAATTACATCCAAATACAGTTGAAAATGCTGAAGTGTGTTTGCGATCTCTCAGCAAGTTATTCTCAACCTTATGTTTATCAATGAATGCTAGATGCTTGTTCGGTTTGAGCTGATTGAAGTGTACATTGGGACAGTTTTTGCAAAATTTCATTTATTTATCAGTGTATGGGTTTCAATAGTATGCTTTGATTCTTTATTTCTGTTTTGCCTTTAAGATAAATAAATAAATGGGTAATGAATAAATACACCCAACAGTCAAATACATAGTCCTGACCCCACACTAAGATCGAGTCTTGTGTCGTGGGTATCAGAAAGTATGAGAGACTTTTCAGTCTCACAAACACCCAGACCCGAAACAAATACCTGTGGATCACACAAATATTTGTTTCGCTGCGGGGATCGAACCCGCGGCCTCTCGTTTAACCAACCAACCAACCGGCGTCTAACCAATCTTGTGTCGTAGGTATCAGGAACTACGAGAGGCTTTTCGGTCTCACAAACACCCAGACCCGAGACACTTTGTGGGCCGCAAACATTTATCTCGGTGCGGGGATCGAACCCCTGGAATCTCGTTTCCCAGCCGGCGTCTAACCAACTGCGCTACGGAGGCTGTCACTGCTGTCATCTAGACGATTAATAAATAAATTAACCTGTAATAAGCTTGCATAGTTTAAAAATTGCCGGAAATTAAACTTTTATCATAATATGTCACCGCGCAGTTGAATAAAACGCCGACTACCAAACAAGAGGCTGTGGCTTCGATCCCCGTATTTGTAATTTCCGGTTTAACTGTTTGTGGGTGTTTTTTTTCTCACCTGTTACAAAGTACTATGTGACTATTGGGCGTATTTATTAATAAATATCATTATTTGTCCTAAAAGCCGGTCTTTATATGTATATCTGCAGTATGAAGACTATTAATATAGTATTAGTATATATATTTCTATGGTATGTAAAGTCTGCCAAGCAGGACTAAGCCAGCGTGGTGGACTATATGGCATATCTATATATCTATCAGCCATAGGAAATCCACTGCTGAATATAGGTCTTCCCCAAAGATCTCCACATCAAACTGTTGAAAGCAGCCTGCATACAGTGATTATATGGCCTAACCCCTCTCAATCTTACTCTAGTTAAACAGGAGGCCCATGCTCTGCAGTAAGACATATATGGGGTAATACCGACATACTTAATTGTTCCATGAGCTCTTACTAAAGAAAACAATGGACTCTGTGTTTTTAATGTCTGGTCTGATGTTAACATATTTCAATGTGTTGTTGCAGAAAGGAAGAAATGCTTGACGGTGGGGATGAAATAGGGACCGGGTTCCCCGGTGAAGAGGATATGGTGAGATTGAAATGGAATTTAAAGAATAATAGATCTGTATTCAAAATGTAATAACGGACATTAAAAATATATTTTTCATGTTAAGATGTGGTTATAATACTAGGCTGGATAAATATATGTAGTTATATACATAAATTTATTCATACAAGTGTTAATTTATTTAAATTAACATTTTATATTATTTTCATAAAGTACAATATTATTAATATATGCAATTAGAGACACTAAAAACATCAACTATCACAGCTTTACATGTTTAACACTTCCAAAATAGTATTTTTTAATTTCCTGCAGAGCCTAACTGATGCCTTGGACGCGAGTTGGAGCCTGGAGATGGAGAACCTAAGACTAGAGCATCTCAAACTGCGCGAGGAACAACTCCTGTGCAAGCAGAGGATGATGCTAATCAAGCAGAACGAGAAGAAACCGGTCAGTGTCTTATATTTAAAAAAATGAGTACTCTATTACCTTAAATACAGGGTATATCAAGACTGCGATCGAAAACGAAGCTAGGTGGTGGTATGGTGACAATTTTTTTTGTATTTTTTACCGATTGTCGTATTTGGGTGATAAATACATAGTTTTCTTAAAATAATAATGTTTAAACTTTTTATTATTAAATACGCAATGGTACACTAGATTTAAGTTACTATTTTCGAATTAACTAGGTCCATACCGCCCAAACACTTTTTTTCCTGCGAAATTTTTTGTTGTATTTTGTCTGTAACTAAAACTACTACCGGGCTTCGTTTTCGGTCGCAGTCTGGATATACCCGGTATAAGCTCTTTAGTATTTTTTTTTAATGGCTCTGCACACTGACTGCATTGCATCTGGGTTTAAGTGCTAATGCCGTCCAGATAGAGTATCGAATGGCATCAGACGGCAGTCTCATGCCATTCGCCACAATCATATCGGCCCGCTGAGATGCCTCTTCACGTTACGGCGGACCCAGGACCAGGAAAAGCCACCAAGACACCCACGTTTCGCCCTGTATGTTCCGTCTCACGATGTGATAGGGGGCGAGCCTATCGCCATATCGGACACAAATTCCTGACTCCGGCCTGATTATGAATAGCAAAATGTAATATTAAACAGTTTAGATACAGGAACAAATAAATATCTGTGTTCATCGATATCAATCTTACACTAGATAAGACATTCAGTACAAAAAATGTGTCCCACCTACTTGCGGTGCATGCACCACACATGAATCAGTTTGCTTCGTGACAGTGACAGTGCATTACGCCTTATCGCATACGTTTAAAAGTAATAAATGAATGTTTCATATAATCGCCGTCAAACCGAAAGCAAATCGTCTGAAGTTACAATATTTAAATAAAATACCAGGTAAGTGATGTAATATTGCAGTGTGCTTTTAAAATACGGGGGCACTTTATTTCATTGACGTGTCTCGTCTATCGGTAGCATATAAGTCAATGTCTGTGTTTTATATTGTTTCAGGTGAGCCAAAACTCCACTAGTACGAGATGTCTGCTGCCCGATGGTAGGATCATTGTGAGGAATAGTGATCGGTGAGTATATACATATAATGCGATTAAAATATGAATAGGACCGGCCTAGCGCCATGTTGTGACGTCACTACGGGAACTTGGTATAGTGTGCAAAAAAAGCAATGTAAAAAAATATTGGCTTGTTTTATATTGTAATAGCACGTACTTTTTTATCTGATAGGTAGAGAAAAAATTAGTCTATAAACGAATCATAGGTAGGTAAACAAACAAATTAAACAGTCAACAAAACAAATTGTCAACAAAAAGGGCGTAAGAACATAAAAATGCACTTGGAAACGTGTCGCGTAGTACACTGACGGATAAATAAGACATGTGTCATCAAATTAAGATGGCGTCTCACCAGTGTTGCAAAATTGAAAAATTAAATTCGTTAAATTTGCCATCTAAAAATCGGGAGATTTTTATTCGGAATAAAACAAGAGTATTTTATGTTAATAATATATTCATTTATTCAAGATCTTTTAGTTTTGCCGTATGAAGAATATTATTTTCCATGTTTATTTATGAATATTAATTTACATTAGATGATTATTCAAAAATCGGGATACTGAATTGCTAAATCGGGATATCGGGAGACAATGACCAAAATCAGTAGATCTCCCAATAAATCGGAAACTTTTGCAACACTGCGTCTGTGCTGCCAACCTTATAAATATATAAATTTTATAAAATGAACGATTTTTAGTCATTCATTTAAAATTAATCTATTTTTAAGTTTGTTCTGCTGACCGTACTTATATGAGTGAAGTTAGCCGAGAGCCCGTCCTATTCTTATTTTAATCGCATTGTATTTATTTTATATTATAAACGAAAGGAAATTAATGTAGCTTTGTGTAGTATTTTATACAAATCATGTTATTACAATTCTTAATTTCTACCTGGCAAGATCATAGTGCCAATCCGCACTAGGCCAGCGTCGTGGACTGGCCTAACCACTCTCAATCGATTCTCTCGATTGTAGAGTAGGCCCGTGCCCTGCAGTGGGACGTATATGGGCTGATATAGAAGATTATAGTCTTGATTGCTATATGGAAATAAGCTTAATGTACAGATTTTAAATATTGGTATATGTATATCGCAACGCCAAGCACAAATACCATTCCTGGCAAACTTATATTATTTGAATTTACAACGCGAAAAAACAGCCAGGGAACCCTATTTAGGACCTCATGCAAGGGCGGATCCAGCTTTCAAGTCAGGGAGGGGTCATAAAATTTTAGTCAGAACTCTGGACGTACTCGAATTCGATTACAATTATACATTTAAAAGGGATTATTTAAAAGTTTGTTACATCTTTGATTAGTGAATATGTTTACGATTTTGTTAAGTGAAAATCAACGATATATTTTAAAAATCTGTCAATCTGCAGCCAGTCCAAGGGAGGGTCATGACCCCCCTCCCCCTTGGATCCGCCCTTGACCTCATGGTCCACAGTCCGTACAAGTTGCTACCATTTCTATGTACTATCCATTCAGACCATATCTATATCAGCCCACATACGTCCCACTGCAGGGCACGGGCCTACTCTACAATCGAGAGAATCGATTGAGAGTGGTTAGGCCATGTAGTCCACCACGCTGGCCTAGTGCGGGTTGGCGGACTTACATACCGTAGAAATTCTTTAAAATCGCTACGGCATGCAGGTTTCCTCACGATGTTTTCCTTCACCGTTAAAGTGCGTGGTGATTGACTATCAATACACACATAACTCCGAAAAGTCAGAGGTGTGCCCTGGGATTTGAACCGGCGACCACCGTGAACATGTAGGCAGCCGCGTCTGGTCCGTTACCAACAGGCCACCACGCACTTCAGACCATATAATATCTGCAAATTATAACGATGTATGTAATTTTCTATTTCCAAGCTCCAATAATTGGAAAGGGTATTATAAAAGGTACAGTGTGTTAAAATTTATTTATATTATTTTGAAAACTGTTAACATTATGGCTGGTATACCGAACATAATTATATTAGAATGAACCCAAAACGAAAATACTTGGGTCATAGCCACGGAGACCGTATAATGACCGTATAATTTTTAAAATGAAATTCTTGAAAAGTGTGAGATCTGTTGATGTAGTCTCTGCCTACCCGTGTAGGATGCAGGCGTAACGCTCACACGTGTGGCGTATAAAGTATATTATACATAATATATTAATTAACCGCCTCGGTGGCGTAGTTGTATTACGGTACGGTTACAAAGCTGAGGTCTCGGGTTCGAGTCCCGGGCGGGCAAAGTGATATTGGATTTTTCTATTCATTATCAGCCCGGAGTCTGGAATTTTTGCCCGATATGGCGATAGGCTCGCCCCCTATCACATCGTGGGACGGAACATCAAGGCGAAATGTTGGTGTCCTGGTGGCACCTCTGCCTACCCCTTCGGGGCTAAAGGCGTGAGTTTATGTATGTATGTATATTGTATGTATATTAATTAATTGATAACTTAAGGCTTTCACAGTTATAATTATTCACTGCGTTGGCAGAGTATAACTGATTCTTCGTTATAGGCTACTTCGCTTCACTCAGCCAAACATATTTGTATTTAAAATATATTACTGGCAAATTGTAACAAATTTTTAATGAATTGCTCTGATTTAAACCAACTTGTAACTTTTGTAACAATCACTATATTGTTTTGAAAAAGAGCAACAATAGAATTTCTTGCCCATTCTTCTCTAGTGAAAACCGCTTTCCGAACCGAGCGGCAGATCAAAAATAGGGAATCTGAATAATATTGAACATTTTAATGGATTCAATAAATTATTTTAATTTCATTTTCAATTACAGTGCTAGCGAGTCTCGCGACGCCGACGCTACGTACGCCGCGGGCGCCGGAGATTCGGTAAGTTGAATTCTTTAATATAATACCTATAATATTTATTGACTGACGGAATAGATACGTCGTAGACTTAGATTGGGGGGACTGAATTTTAAAAAATAGTTTTAGGAAGACGGCAAAATAGTTAAAATTATGATTTCGAATGTTTGTTCGGACATCAATGTCTAAATATTTTGTAATAAGCACGACACTATACACGATTTTTTCTCTAGATAAGGACTGTATGTCTGGTTGGTGTATTTATTTGACTAAAATTATAAAGATTACAGATATAAGTATATATTGAAACAAAAACATTGTATTTTAAAAACCTCAACTATGGTTTAAATATGTTCGATATCAAAAAACTAAAATTATTTCGTTTTTCTTCTCTGACTACCCCATAAGAGTCTTACCGTAAGCCATGTTTGTACATAAGTAAAATTTACGTATTTATTTTAAGTATATTACGATTTCTAGTACTGTTTATCCAAAGGTCTTCTGACCAACAAAACTGTAAAACAAATGTTATTTAGTTTATTATAAATATGTATTTAGTGTATGTAATATTTATGTATTATATGTGTTCTTTTAGACAGTTGTTTTATTTGGTGAATATTAAACTGATTGTCCTTAACTATTAAAAATTAAAAATAATGTTTTGCGGTAAAATCTATATATTTATCATAAAAATCTATGTACAATATGTAATGTGATCATTTCTATAGCATATTGCAGTGGAATGTCAAGCATTGCCTTGTAATTCATGGTGTTTGGTTTAGCTACTGTCCATGAGCGGTCGTATCGTTTACCAACAGGCGAATGGCAAGCTCATCTCGCCAATCATCGCAATTATAAAAAAGTATAAAATAGTTAACTCTTTTTAAAATATAGTTCTACAATAAGAATACACAGTATCTTAATTATCGCTTGCTTGAATATATATAAATACGTGAAGGAAAATATCACAAGAAATGCTGGTACACCGACCCATTAAGTTAGCGTGGTGGACTAAGACTGGGTAGAATTAAACTAACCAATTGGTAGAACAGTTTAATTATAGGGTTTTTAGTAGGTATTATTATGTGTTTACATTCATCACGAAAAAATATGAAAATGCAAACCTATAACGTCGGTTATATGGATATGTAACGAAATTCTTGTCTAAAAATCATTTATATGGGCATACATTACATTTTTACGTTGCTAGAACCAATGTAGTATCTGTACTGAGGTTTTATGACTTATTATTTATGAAAGCAAATGTTACAATTAATCTGTGACAAAAGTTATATTCAGAAATTAGATTTATGGGTGATTTTTGATATGATTTGCGTATATATTAGCAGCTAAAGTATTCTTAATTTACTTTTCAAAATCTATTCAAAACATATATCCTATCACAGCTGGTTGAAACTATTATTTTTATCATTATAACTGTTATCAAAATTTTACGTTTTGGCACCACAATAAGCAAAATTACAGCTTCCGGGAAGTACAAATTAGCCACGACCTTCACGAAAAGAGAAAGATAGATGACGCCACAATTTGTCTGCAGAACGAGACAACCCTCTGCTCATGCAAGACGAAGACGAAATCCAAGTGCTCCTGGGACCGCTGCCAGTCTGACGGTAGTAGCACGCCGTCCACTTGCATTCTCTGCTCCGAAGACCCTAGTATCAAAGATAAGTCAGAATTAGCCAGTAGAACCCATTCTAGCAAATACATCACCAAAACACCCAAAAAATCTGAATCGGTCAGCAAGAGATCTGATACTACCAGTAAGAAATTTGATTTGAAGCGAAAAAGCGAAGATACGAGCGATTTGAAGTTTAGCGACTTTTATACTGATTCTGAGGATGAAGATGAGACTAATAGGTTAATACAGTTAAGGAATGCAGATTATATGGATATCGTTGAAGAGGATTTGAAAGTTGTTGTAGCTATGGCTGGGTATCCAAAATCCAGGATGCGGCTTAAACAAATGGAGCAATTCCAGAAATCTTTAAACGATATTGTTAATATGCAGATTAAGAATGGTCTGTTGAAACGCCCTCCCGTTTTCATAGATTATTATCTTAATCGTGGTGCTATTGTTTGTATTTGTAAAGATTTTGATACTAGGGATTGGGTGGTTAGAATATCCCCAGGGTTGCAAGAACGGATGACAAATAGCTTAGTCCTACTGAAAGCGAAGGTAAAGAGATTGTGCCTTGCCGTGCTAAAAATCCCTAGGTCTTGTTGGCCGACAACAGCTAAAGACGCGTTCAAGTTACTACAGTATTTTAACCCTACCTTGAAGACCCATATGTGGAAAATTTATTCCCAAAAGTGTGCGGATAATGTCGAATGTACTTCATTTTTGATTGATAGGGTTTCTGGAGAAATTATAAGAGGTCCGTCCTTCATAAATGTGATAGATTATGACCAAATGGAGTTTGAGTTGACTGGCTACACTGAAATTTACTACGAATGTATTCTATCAAGCGTGAGAGAAGATTTGAGCAGCGTTGTGTCAAGGGTAAAGCTATTAGAAGAACTAAAATCTGAACAGAACACTCCGAGAAATGCTTCTGATGATTCAAATCATCCAGCAATCGAAGATAAAGAAGTCAATAACAACGTAATTGATGTAATAGATCCAGAAGTCAATAAAAACGAAACTGTAGTTATAGAGGAAGCGAATGATAATGAAGATATAAATGTAAAAAAAGAACTAGAAAATTCCCTACGTAAAGATGTTCTAAATAAATTAAAAGACGTACAGTACATTGGCGATAAGGATGAAGTATTAATTTGGTCGGATGAAACCAATGACTATACCAGTGATCATGAAACTGCGTGTACTGAAATGAAAAGCCAGGAGGAAGAGAAAATCAGTGAATGTGCTGACGAGGCGGAGAAAATGGCGTCCACATCATTCGTAGCTATCTCAGACAAGACTGAGTCTATCACTGATAGTACACTTAATTTAATTGCTAGAGGAAGTAATTTGAACATTGATAGTAATAGAGGAATAGCGTATCACAGAAGGACGAATTATTTACACGTAGAAAATGAGCTTAAAGTAGCTATTACTTTAGACGGATATCCTCAGAATAAACTTGAAGGAACACATATTCGCCGTTTAAAACATTTATTCAAAGAATATTTACACAAGGATATGAAATCTCAAAGATTTGCAAATCTGATTATCCCAAAATTCCAAGATATTTACTTGTCTAATGGAGCAGTGATATATGTTTGTGATAGTATGGAAACTAAGGATTACTTAACTGAGGTTTTGCCCAAATTTATCAATTCCACTGGACTTAAACTCACTTTTAGAGACATAACAAGCCTTGTTAGGTATACTAGAATAGTTATGCGATTACCCAAAGAGTTGGCGCATGTAGAATCGATGGAGATTTTGCTGAAATTGCAAGCTAGGTACCCTAATTTGAAACCTGAGTGTTGGAAGTACTATTCTGATGTCGCTGGTAAGCAGAAAAGGCAGTTTGGCGTAGATCCACAGTCTTTAGAAGTAATTAAAAGCGATGATTTCGACGCTACCTACGAAGGTGAGGTTTTAAGCTTCCGCATTATTGATAGGCAGAAACGGGACGTAAGTTTCGAAGAAAAAGCTAATATCAAGGATGATAAAGTACAAAAAACGGTTGTGAAAAATATGTACGTACCTATTGACGCAGAAATTATGAATGCGCCGTTAACAAGGATAAGGACTAATCATTATTCAGATATAATACCTGATGATCTAAAGCTGTATTTGGGACCATCTAATTATCCAGAAACTAGGGTAGATGAAGCATTATTCCATAATATAAAGCGAGCTTTAGAAGATATTGTATGCGAAATGATCGAATCAGACGATTTCCCAGAACAGAACATTCCAAAAATACACGATATTTACTTATTTGATGGTGTTATATTCATTATTTGCAAAAATAAAGCTTCAAGACTATGGATCGAAGAAGCTGTACCTAAGCTAAACGAGAAATTGAATTTGCATTTAAAATCTACGGAGTTTCGAGGCGCCGTGGGGATTATAAGCATGGTCGTGAAAACTGAAAAAGAAGTTGATTATGTCATAGAAACTTTGCAGAATCAGAATCCAAGACTTCGTACGAAATATTGGAGAAAAATTAGCACAGTACGAACAAAGACAAAATTAGACGTGGTTTTACAAATTGACAAACTCAGCGCCCAGGTTATTACCAGCAAGGATTTCAACAAATATATTGGGAAGAATGCTGTACAGTTTAAGCTAGGTCACCTACAGTCCTTACTAAAGCCTAAAGGAAGTCTAGAAGAGCTAACCAAAAAATACGTCAAAAAAGAATTGACAAAACCCGTACAAGTTTCACAGTCCACACAAAGCAACGCGAACGAATTTACAGAAACCGAAGTTGCTGAAGTTAAAGAAGATACAGAAGTTATGGATTGCAAAATAAATACTGAAAATTGCGATTTAGACCCAATTGTAGAACCTGATACGGTTTCGCCCAAAAGCGACATTGAACCAATCAGAGAAGAGACTTTTAAAGTGATACTCAAAATTCCGGTCAACATTTTACCGGACAGTAAAGATGATTTGAACATTATCTTTGATTTACTCGAAGATAAAAACCCAGGGTTGAATACGGAACTATGGCAGGTTTATACGGAAACAGCTTATCCGAGTAATGGTAAATTTATACTATACGTCGATAAACAGTCGGTTTCTGTTATGAAAAGCAAAAATTTTGCGTCATACATTGGCGGAGAGAAATTGAGATTTTATTTCTAGTCGTAAGTTAGCGGTTTAGAACTGTAATCGTGGTTTAATTATTGTTAACGTCTGCTTCCATTGGCGGATTTCTCGCGGAGTTTTTTTTACTTAATTTTATCAGATTTGGGTGCAAAGTAATCGAGATTCATCGGTAAATTCTTAAAAAAAAAACATATTTTTGACACAAATGTGGTACAGTTTCGATGTAATCATGTTTCTTTTTTATTTAATATCAAAAACCTTAACACAACTTTCACAACATGTAAAAAACACATACGTAATTTTCAAATACCCGTAATGTTATTTTTAAGTTTCGACCGAATCTATTTATTTTCTGACTCGCACAACGCTTGTATTTTACTGATAGATCTTTTGTTCAAATTAAGAATTTAATGTACTATAGTAATATCGTTTAGCGGACATTTTAATGAATGTAAGTTGGGGCAGCTAAAGACAATAATATTATACCCGAATCCTTAATGACGTTAAACTGCGTGAATCTAGCTAGTGGAAGAGACCTCTTATAGATATCTAGGCATTTTATTTAATTCGTTGATTTGGTCATGAATTAACTATTCTGACTTCTATAAATATGTCAGACAAATCTTACTTTATATGAAAAATGCACTTTATCTCAGTTTTAATTAAAAACTTTTAAATATCGCTCTCCTGTTTTATCATATTTCGATCTTTTATATTCAATGATTGTATTATCGTTCCATTGCACAATTTCTTTGAAATTCTACCATTTACGATATGTTTTCATCGCTATAAAATAAATAGAATTTGTAGAAGAGAAAATACGATTTGTAAAGAATATTTAATTCATGATCATATTCATAGAACTTAGTTTAAAATGTGTTTTTATATCCATGACATTCGTATCTATATCTTTCAAGACTGATGTCCATTATGTCCCCAATTTTTCAAACCCATCTTATCCTGTAGCTGTGATATTTTGAAATAGATTTAGCTGTCTACCCACCTAAACGTGCCTTGATATTTGTGATATTCAATTAAAAACATACAATAATAATAATCTATACCGTTATACGTCCCACTGCAAGACATAAGACCTCTTCAACAATCTATAGTTCGATTGAGAGGGGTTAGGCCACAGTCCACAGGCAATAGTAAACTTATAAATTGTAATATTTAAAACATATAATAGTAATAATCTAGCGGCCTTATTCATAGATAGTTTTAAACCCTTTCCAATGACTTTAGAATTCAGTTGGGGCGAAAAAGACAAAACATTCGATAACTAAAATAGGTTTTAAATCTATGAATAAGGCCATTGTTAATTATAGATTTAAGATGATCTGTAGTATGAAATTTCTGCGTATTAGACTCTTTGTTATGTATGACCCTCTCAAGTTATGAAAATATATTTTATATACCGCCATGTCATATTGAAAAGATAAGAAACTGCGACTATATCTCACCAGCTGACATAATTGTGCTGATCTATGAGACTCTAGGCCAGCGTGGTGGAGTGTACTAACCCCTCTCAATCGTACTCTCGATTGTAGAGGAGGCGCGTGGCCTGCAGTGGGACGTGTATGGGCTGATGTCAAACTAGATTGTAATAAATTTGTCTTTAATTGTTTAGTTTATAATAATTATGTATGGAAATTAATCTGTGGATATTACCTTAATTGATAATTACTGATTTAATTATGGTATTTCAAAATATTCTTTATCTGTGGTAAAACTTCTTGGTTGCTATTTTAAACTATGAATAATCTGTGGATATTACCTTAATTGATAATTACTGATTTAATTATGGTATTTCAAAAAATTCTTTATCTGTGGTAAAATTTCTTGGTATTTTAAACTATGGTTAATAATATTCTAATGTTTTCTTAATTGAGTATTAACAAAAGTGCATTGTTTAAAATGTACTATGCATCTATTTTTAAATGTGGTGTCTTAGTTTCTTAATATGCCTGTGTGTTAATCTAATCTGTCTCAAATACTAGAATGCTCCGTTATAATATACTCCTGAATCTTTCTGTGCTATCCCCTGTGTAATTTTTTTAATGATGCTGTCATTCAAAGAAAAAATACTTTATTAATTATACTATCATCGACACACATTAATTATATTTGTATAAATCAAATTACTTTAAAAATATTGAATTGTGTTATATCTAAAATTTAAATTACGTATAATGTTTAATTAAAATTAACCAAGAAAATAATTGTGCACGTTTCAAGAAATTGATATTGATTTTGATGTACAAAAAACAGTTTTCAATGGAGATGGTCCAGAAATGTATGGACCTTGGGCCATAGTGCTGTACAGTACATGAAATATAGTTCGTGAAATTGGCTTTCGATTTCCGTATTAATTACTGTTATGCGTTGCTTATTAACTTTATACAAAAAAAATATCAAGCCAAGAACAGCAACACTACAAGCAATATGGCGACAATAACGGCCATATTGTTTTGGAATTGCAGCATGTCAAACATTTTCGTTCTTTAACTGAAATCATGAAATATAAATATAATAATAAAAGTGACGCTTTTAACAACGTATATCATCTTTTGAAAACTTATGGACTATAGTATCAACAGATAAATATATAGAAAACAATTATAATTAGTAGCGGGTTTTTAAAACTAAGACATATATTCAAGTTAAAGATAATGGGTTTGCGCATTTTTGAACGAAATGACTATTAGGCATCATGGAGGACAGATTATCGAAGAAAATATTGCTTCTGTACTAAAACAACCACATTTTTGTATAAAGCCCCCCGTTGTCCAAGAAATCTAAATGTATTTTATTTGAATTCCACATTTTTTTTCTAGTATTTGTACTAGACGTACACAATACGGCCCAAAATAAAACATCTCCTTTCAATTTATGTCTTAATGTCTCCATCTTTTGGTATTATAATTAAAATATATGAATATAATACTTTCTAAGTTAGGTATGTGTTACATCAATACCTTCAATTTGTATTGTCATTAATATATATGTTTTCTTAAAACCGCTTATTTGTAAAACTTAATCATTTGATAGTAATCAGAAAACACTAAAAGCAGTATTTTTTCTTTGAATGACAATTTTATATATTTTTCCATTCCTGAAGTTATCATAATTTGTATAAGTTTACATGCGTTTGATAGGGTAGGTATTTTATTGTTATTATTAAATATTTGATTACCCCCTAGTTATTTGTGTCTAGTGTAAACATTTTTTTAATTTTATGAATAAAATTCGTTTTAATTTATAATTTTGCGTTTTTATTTTAGTTTATCAAGAACAATATATACAGAATAGTCTCATTGATAATAGTGACAATTCTTTTCTCTCTAGTGAAATCCGCTTTCCGAACCAGATTAGAATAAATGACTGAATCTAAATTATATTTTTATTTTATGGGTTCAATAAATTATTTTTATATTATTTTTACCTTTAATATATTACTGAGTATGAAGCTCCTACGAATGAGAACGGGTTAGAATAGTCCACCACGCTGGCCTAGTGCGGGTTGTTGGACTTCATATACACATCTGTGCAGGTTACTTATATAGGTCGGTACCAAATGAAACAACATAGCCAACACTCAGTCTCGCTTGACGTCCGGAAGCAGAATGCGCGAAGCACAAATGCTAGCGCCCTCTACAGTTCGCCAGCCAGAACGTATAATTACCAAAAAGTATGAAACACTAGACAACTTTGTATGATATACGATGTTTTCTGTTTTTGTTTTTCAGTTAATTATGAACACTCGGTATTCAAAATTAAGTAATAAATACACCTAACAGTCACATACATAGTCCAACCCAGAGTGAGATAAAGAACTTGTATTGTGGATATCTGAATCTAGGAAAGATTTTTCAGTCTACCTCCGTGGCATGCTATATTTTTTTTTAATACATTGATAAAATTGGTCCACTATTACGGTGAAGGTAAACATCGTGAGGAAACCTGCATACCATAGCGATTTGTAAGAATTTCTATGGTATGTAAAGTCTGCCAACCTGCATTAGGCTAGCGTGGTGGACTATACCGCTTAAACCCTCTTAATTGTAGTGGAGAGCCGTGTCCTGCAATGGGACGTATATGGGTTGATATAATAAAATCACGGAAATTTGATAGAGTTAACTTCATAATTTCGCTCTTTCGAAGTCAATGTGCTCGCGCATCATAAAGATTATACTCTCATAAAGGTGAATGATCATTTTACTATGAAAATTTGTATCGGTGCGAAGATTTTTGACCCTCAATGAAACCTACTTCTTTTGGGTGCGGAAAAAAATATATTTTTATTAAAAATAAACATAATTGCGCCCCAGGCCCGGAGTTCTTGGAGAAGTGAACTTGAAGTCCAGTCACTCTGGTAGCCCCATTTGTAGCTATGGCTGAAGTATCGTAAAATTTGCTGATAAACACTTTAATTTATAAAAATATGACACCGGGATAAAACAGGAAATCTTTCAAGGACAAACTATAAAAAAATGCTATAATGAATTTTAAGTACCTAGTATTGGTATCCGGTTCAACGTTATTTTTACCGATACCATGAATGGTCATACTCCTTTCCAAACGTCCCAAAATAATTATTTATCAGTCCATATAAACCCCACTGCAGGGCACAGGCCTCCGCTACAATCGAGAGTACGATTAAGAGTGGTTAGGCCATATAGTCCACCACGCTGGCCTAGTGCGGGTTGCCGGATTTTACATATAAAATTCTTTACAAATCGCCTTGGTATGCAGGTTTCCTCACGATGTTTTCCTTCACCGTTATAGTGCGTTAGTTATGTATAAAATTCTAACGGTGTTCGAATGTGGTAGACGTGGCTATTATACCGCATTTACATTCAGCCTTTTCCATTGCTGCTTGCCCTGCCGTACATATTTCCCTAAATGCTGCTGTGGCCAAGACAATGGAAAATAGTGTTCACATTGCCGCTTGATATGTATTTTCGAATCGACTCTGGACAATGGATAACGTAGAAATTATCGCACTGTCGGCGCTCTGCCTTTCAACTTGATTAATAATAAAAAAGTAGAAAAAATAATAAGCAAATAATTAAAAACAAAAAATAAGTTCCTAAATTTTTAAATTTAGAATGTCAAACTCCAACGTGGAATAAAACTGTCGGTACAACGTTTGGTCTTATTTTTTTCCTTCTAGCCCCCTTTCGCAACGCCCGATAAGGGACTTCGTTCCAAAAGTAACGTAACTTAGATGTCCGTAAGAAAAACCACCAAATGGGGTATAGCCGGGCAATGCGAACAGCAACGTAAGCGGCAATGGAAATGACCCGTTTATATTCTCGCGTTTATGCGACTGCCTCGGTGGCGTAGTTGTACTACGGTACGACTACAAAGCTGAGGTTTCGGTTCGAATCCCGGGACGGGCAAAGTTATATTGGGTTTTTCTATTCATTATCAGCCCGGAGTCAGGAATTTGTGCCCGATATGGCGATAGGCTCGCCCCTTATCACATCATGGGACGGAACATACAAGGCGAAATTACCCCTTCTGGGATAAAGGCGTGAGTTTATTTATGTATGTATTGGCAATGGGCTCAATGTAAATGCGGTATTAGATATTTAAATTACATATCGACTTGCCAAAATGTCGGCCGAAAACCACATTTAAATAACCCGTCCGCGGCGACGCAGCTTAAAATGCCGGCGCTACAGCGCGAGCGCGCGCGCGCCTGCGTGCGCTGCGGCGGCGCGGCCGACGCCTACTGCGCGCGCTGCGGACTCACGCCTTACTGCGGACCTGCCTGCCAGCAGCGGGACTGGCGCGACAGGCATAGCGCTGTGTGCCATAACCTGGCTCGGTGAGTAGCTCTTTCTCTCTTTCCTCCCCCTCTCGCTTCTCTCTCGCCTCTCCCCCTCCACTCTCTCTCTCCTCCCCCCTCGCTTCTCCCCCCCCCTCCTTTCTCCATCCCCTTTCGACCCCCGTCTATCACTCCCCATCCCCACTCTATACCCTAGTGACGTTACCTACCTACGTTACAATGTGGTAAAGCCATTGTTGTAAAAGGCTCGGTAGTAAAGGGCAAGCTTGTCAGGGCTGGTAACACTGTCTCAAAGGTGATCGACGTAAAGCGACAGATGTCGCGTCTCATTCGGTGAGTGGAATTGCCGGATGCCCAATACTAGTCCTCTTCCCATCCTTTTTCCTTCCTGCTCCCGGTTAGATGGTGCGGCAACACATCCATGATCCAAGCAAGTTCATGGCTGGTAGTTATCACTTACTATCAGGTCACATAACCCTTCCGGTGTCCAAGAAGCTCATATTAGGCTCCCTGTCAAAATTTATGACGTTCTCCATTGTTCTCCATTGTGTAGCATCTGTCAAAAGTCTATTGAATAAAAGAAAGGAAATAAAAATGACTGCCTCGGTGGCGTAGTTGTATTACGGTACGGTTACAAAGCTGAGGTCTCGGGTTCGAGTCCCGGGTCGGACAAAGTGATATTGGATTTTTCTATTCACTGTCAGCCCGGAGTCAGGAATTTGTGCCCGATATGGCGATAGGCTCGCCCCCTAACACGTCGTGGGACGGAACATACAAGGCGAAATGTGGGTATCCTGGTGGCGCCTCTGCCTATCCCTTCGTTGATAAAGGCGTGAGTTTATGTATGTAAATAAACATACAATACTCCCGCTCTCTCTCCCATACTCTCTCTATTGAATATTATATTTCGCTAATATTCAAAAACCTACCAAACTCAACTCATCTTGCTTTCGGACATGCGTTGCGTTTTTTTGCCGGCCTCATTGCCATGGTCCAGCTATATTGAAGCCCAAACATAGTCCAACATACATTTGTGTAATAATACATTTTAATTTTGCAGTTTGGCGTCTCAAAATAAACCTGAACCCGATCTTTCCAAGTAAGTATGGATATTTCACGCATTCGAAGTAGAAATAAGACAGCAAAGCTTTAAAGTGCTACTTAGGTAGTTTGATTATACCGGGTATATCAAGACTGCGACCGAAAACGAAGCCAGGTGGTAGTTTTAGTTACGACACGATGCAAATGAAAATTTCACCAAAACAGCGACAGATATTTTTTTAGAATTTTTAAAAAATCATCTTTTGGTAAATACCTAGTTATTGCGAAAATAATAATTCAATCTCTTACGTACCATTGATTATTTAAAAATAAAGAAGTCTGCATCACAACAACAACCAACAACACAACAAACACCCAGACCCGAAACAAATACCTGTGCATCACACAAATATTTGTTTCGGTGCGGGGATCGAACCCGCGGCCTCGCGTTTCACAGGCGGCGTCTAACCAACTGGGCCACGGAGGCTTTATATAAATATACGTATGTAGTATAGTGAAATATTTGGTCCACAGTCTGCCGCGCGCGCCGCCTCTCCGTCGTCCGCACTCACCCGCGCAAGATCGCGACTCCGCGAGGCTGAATGAACGCGAAGAAACCAATGATAGACAGAATAAGGTATACAATAAAATATTAGTCTTCTCATACTTGACTAGTTAAAGAAAAGAAAGAAAGAAAACACATTTATTGTCACAGAATACGACGTACAAACATAAATTAACATGCAAAAAATAAGGGAAAAAAAATCTAATTTGCGCATCGCGTCTATGTCACTTCGGTGACCACTCAGCATAATGTTGCACTGCGCGAGCCACAGCGTGAGTTGTAGTTAGTTGATTGGTACTACACTAAAGTTCAGTACAATATAGTTCAAATAGAGATGGTTATTAGGGCAATAGCGATATAACTATGCCGTTAATACCCTGAACCGACGAGAATACACGAAGAGATGAATGAAAGTGGATTAAGCGAAAGTAATATGTCAGGATCGAGCAAAGCGATCCATAGTCTCTGCCTACCCCATGGGATACAGATGGCGTTCGACCCCATCGGACCTACTTCAACAAGATCGATGGTATCTTAGGCAAGGGCCAGGTTAAAAGTACTCTGAACCGACGAGAATGCATGAAATGATGAAAGTAGACGAAGCGAAACTGGTATGTCAAGATCGAGCAAAGTGGCGATCTCTGCCTACCCCTATGGGATACAGGCGTGACGTTAATATATGTATTACCCGTCGGAAATATCTGTGGACCTGAATAATTGACGTCATTCTAACATAAGTTCAGCAAATTCAAAATATAAGTTGAACGAATTGAATAAAAATAGAAAAAAGAATAAAAAATAGAATTCGCATCCATCTCAAAACGTTTTTAGTGTAAAATAACATAGTTAGGGGAACACAAAAAAATGAAATGTGAACCGCATTCCAGCTAGGTTCGCAGATATTTCCGACTGGTTATATGTATAAACAGATGGCAGCCTTAAGTGTAAAGGAGCGATTTAAACCTAGTTAACAAAACTGTAGTCCGCCCCGTGACCACGAAAGCTGTAAAGTAATCGAAACGTCGGGAAGTTAAAAAATGTAAAAATTAAACCAAATCGCGATAAAATCCGTAAAAAATAGTTTTATTTCAATGTGTAACATTCGCGTAAATCTAAGAAACCATTAACAAAACTGTGTTTATCAGTTAAAATTGTTATTTATTGCAGAACTACCGTCAGGGCGATAAGAACGCCAACGCTGGTAACCGAAACAACAACCGAAACCCAGGCAAATTCGTGAAGAAGTTTAACGGACGCCAGACGAGAGATGAGGCCAGGGAGGATGACGAAAATCAAAATGGTGAGTGACTTGTCCTTAATTACCGTAAATAAATACACCCAACAGTCACATACATAGTCCTGACCCCACACTAAGATCGAGTCTTGTGTCGTGTATCGGAAACTACGAAAGGCTTTTCGATCTCACAAACACCCAGACCCGAAACAAATACCTATGGATCACACATTTTGTTTCGGTGCGGGATCGAATCCGCTGCCTCTCGGTTTACAGCCGGCGTCTAACCAACTGCGCCACGAAGTAGCCAGTAGCTACGGTATCCATATTTTTGTCTTAAATATCATCACAAATTTAAAACCAAGGTCATGTTTTTAAGTCCTAGAAACAAGGTTTTTAGTCCACCACGCCGGCCTGATGTTTATTTATTTATTGCGGTTTTATTTATTGCGGTGAATAGCGAGACGAGCATGCCATCCGCCTGATGGTAAGCGATACGACCGCTCATGGACAGTAGCAAAATTAAACAATACCATGAATTTAAAAATGCTTGGCATTCCACTGCGCTCGCCATCCTGAGACATATTTAAGTCTCATTATGTCCAGTTACTCTGGCTACAATGTCCTTCAAACCGGAACACAACAGTGCATTTACACTGCTGTTTGTTGGAGAAATAGACATTGCGCTGGTACCTACCCAGGCGGCCTCTCACATATGAAAGACCTACCACCAATATATGCGTATTGGCAAACTTTACATACCTTATAATTGTGAATTCAGCTACGCAGGTTTCTTCACGTTTTTGCTTCATATTGCCTTATAAAAGCACATAATATTACTGGGTAAACTTTGTTTTTGTAATATTTAAATTATAGTTTGTAAAAATATCAAGTCTAAATTTAACCAAATTACGACCTGTTATTATCAATATAGTAAACTGGTTTTGAAAAGAGCAACGTTAGACTTTCTTTGTTATTTGATGAAACTTGTCGTCCGAAACGGGTTAAAACAATAATTAATTCTTTACACACTTTCCGCGATGTTTTCTTTCACAATTAAAAAGATATTTACACCCGCGCACAGTGGTTCGATTAGTACAAGCTAGCTAGACAAAATTATTTGTTGAGGTATTTTGTTTTGTGCGGCTTCCTTGTGATGTTTTAATATAGATTTAGCAAAAAAAAACAAAAAAAATTGAAAATTGGGGCACGTGTACCAATAAAACAAAAAAATACAATAAATACTTTGTATATTGACAGACTGGTAAAAAACAATAATAAATAAAATTAACAACAGTCATAAAATACTCAACTACTAATAACCTAACCACTAATTACATCATGGGGCTTTATTACGACTCATTAACAATATTTTTTTACATTAAAAACATATAGATAAAAAAAAATGTTTTTAACTATTAATAAAGTTGAATAAGACAATACAGCAATAAAAAAGAAAAATATGATACACGGCATAGAAATCCATAAGTACAATATTATTTACAACCCTTATTTATTTTACAACTCTAAATTCTTCTTGTGAAGAATCTTCTACATCGTAGGCTGATATATTAATATTTCGAAAAAAACAACTATGACTGACACTAGAACTTATATTAATAGAAGGGGGTATTATTAAATCTAAAACCTCAGAAGGAAGTTTACTTGTCGGTTTTTTTGGAATTTCTCTAAGACTATTTATTTATTACAGGACCAGATGTAATTAATATATTTAGTAAATCCCTGTTCGTGACAATACGTTAATTTTTTCGAGTATTGTGCTCCCGAAAACTTCTATAATCCTTATTGCGTGCTTCCTGAGCTTCCTCAAAAAGCTGCCCAATAGATAGAAGAGCCGATATCACAATATCTACACAGTGCACAAGAATTTTGTGCACAGTAGCGGGTATTTAATACCACGAATAAAGACTAGTATACAATTTTTTTGTGTCCTGTGTAAAAGAATTAAATTTAACAACATCAATATCGTAACCTGAAGCTAAAGTTCTAAGGATAGTGCCAAATTTCGTAATTAGTGTCATAATTAATTTCCGGATCATGACTTGCTTGTTTAATTACAGAAGCCAAGTTCTGATGTCCGGACAATCGCGCCTATAGTTCAGCAGCCACTACCAATTGGTTTACGTCTCGTGTTTGTAGAAGGTCGTCCACGCACCTCCTTTTCGTTTAACGAAATCCACTGATGGACGCCCAGGAGTCGGGGCTTTACTTGATAACGATGGTGCTGAGTGGTGTATGGATACTTTAAATGTAAAATGCCCAGACAACCACTCAGAGTTTTTAGACAAGAAGCGATCGCAGCGCTTCCCAGAACTTTCCCATTTTTCTGCGCACTTTGTTGATAATCTTCCAATTGACATTTAGATTTCGCTCGCAGATACTTCCGTGATATTTGCAAGATCATGTTTCATCGATAGAAAATCATATAGTCTACTATTATGGTTCTCCTTGGGATGTTTCTCCCATTCATCAAATAAGTCAATTTTTGCGACTAAGAATTCGTATTCTGAAAAATAGACGAAATGACAAAGTTGCACTCAAGTGCGCAGCCTAAAATTACTAATGTTTAAAAGCTAACAAATATGGCTATGATATATATAATTTCTAGCCCGGGTACAAGAGGGTACAAGTACTTCCTAGTCCAATGAATGCAGAAAATAGTAAAAAAAATCTTTTTTTTTTTAATCTAGATTTTAATAAGAAGTGCGGTTAAAGTATATCCATTTTTTGAATAGAATTAAGAAGTACATACCCTAAACTTGAAGATCCATAAAAAACACTTTTCAAATATTTAAACTTACTGAATTATGATGTTACTTCGATAAGTACAAAAATGCAATTAAAAAGTAATTTTTCACCCTTCTTTTTTATACCTGCCTTATTAACTTATTAGTAGTTGACACTAGTGCAAAACAAATCTTAGAATTGGGACACCTGGGTATCTGGCTAGAGGCCCAGGTAATAAAATCCAGGTAATTCGTTAGTGACTTTTGTCTAGCTAGCTTGTACTAAACGAATCACAGTGCCGCGTATGTATTGAGGTATTGCCCGGGCATCGAACCTGCGACAACCGTCCCGCAGAGCGGAGCTTTCACGACTAACAAAATCCCACTATCAGTTTGTTAGATAATTATTTTTCAATAGCCAAAGCGCATGCGTTTCCGAAGTTTCACGATCTTTCCCGGACATTTCCGAATGACGTTGCAATTTTCAATGCATCTCAAGTAATACAAATATTGACACCTAGGCCATTGAGGTAGGCTGTTGTAAATATGGGTCCGAAGTTCTGGATTCGAATCCCAGGTCGGAGTTATGTGTGTATTGATAGTCAATCACCAAGCACTTTAACGGTGAAGGAAAACATCGTGAGCGTAGCGATTTTAAAGAATTTCTACGGTATGTAAGTCCGCCAACCCGCACTAGGCCAGCGTGGTGGACTAAATGGCCTAACCACTCTCAATCGATTCCCTCGATTGTAGAGTAGGCCCCCCGTGCCCTGCAGTGGGACGTATATGGGCTGATATAGATATAGATAGATAAAACGATTGGCCAGCGTTTAACAATTTTTAGTCACCAATTTTGATGTCTTTAGTATCTGCTTACCCCAATGGGATACTGCATGACATGTATGGTAAAACAGTACCCTTCTAGAACATTCGGTTAAACAAAAACATTAAAATACGTATGATCGGAACATTTAGCAATATCATTGAAGAAGATTAATATTACTTTGCAAATATTATTAACATTCATTTAGGATCAATTGTTATTGTATCTGGAGGCAGTATTTATAGCTAGTTTCGTCGAGTTCGAGTGTAGGCGCCGTGGCTTAGCCGGGTAAAGCGCCTGTCTTGTACACAGGAGATCGCGAGTTCGAATCTCGCCGGGGCCTTTATACATACTTCTCAAACGATTAGTTATTTTTTTCGTAAATTCCAACATTGTAATTACAAACATGTTATTTTTTGTAAATTTTACAACAAAAACGAAAAACCATTTTTTAATTTTCTTTTCATTTTTAATAGAATGATCCTAATAATCTAACAGTTAATTAGTTAAAACATAGAAGATATAAAAAGAGTGGATTCGATTTGTTTTTTTAAATGTAATATGTTTGTGTAAATATTTTTATTTTCCAAGAAAGTAAGCTTAATTATTTTTGCCGGGTGTTTCACGTCGAGTTTTTTATTCGTTGAATAAAATACAACATACACAAATTCCAATTTTGCCACTTTGTATCCAATTATACATACATAATCGCCACGCTTGTATCCTATAGGGGTAGGCAGAGACTCTGGATGGCTACTTTGCTCGATCCTGACATATTACTTTCGCTTCATCCACTTTCATCAATCTCTTCATGCATTCTCGTCGGTTCAGGGTACATTTGACCTGACCCTTGTTGAGGCTGGGTATCACCGATTTTCATAGGGTAAATCCAATCAGGTTATGATACAATGTATTTGATGGATAATTTAAAAATATTGGACTATCATCTATGTTTTGTTTGTATGTACGCATGTACAAACACATAAATAAATAAATACACCCAACAGTCACATACACAGTCCTGACCACACACTTACATCGAGCTTGTATAGTAGGTAACAGAAACTACGAGATTATTGGGAATTCTTAAATCTTGAAATAAAACTATTTTTACGGATTTTATCGCGATAAAATTCGTAAAAATAGTTTTATTTCAATGTGTAACATTCGCGTAAATCTAAGAAACCATAATTCTTAAATCATTTGAAATCTTAACATCTCGATCAATAAATACAAAACTACAGCAGTTAATACTTTTTTCATGCCACGTTATTTAACAATTTTTTTGTCGACAGCCCAACCGAAGCCCCAAAACGTGACACCTGATAAACTCGCTTCTCCGAAACCATCGCCGAAGCGAGAAGTCCCACCACCGAAGCCAGAAGTTGCGCCACCAAAGCCAGAAGCACCAGTTCCGAAAGAAGTGCCGCCCAAGGTCAAGAGCCCGAAGCAAGAAGCTGTGAAGGAAGAGGTCAAGGCAAGGCCATCCAGAGTACAGTTTATGGAGACTATTAAGGCTAAAGTGAATTCCCAGGCTAAGGAGGAAGCTAAATTGGTGCCTAAAACGTGAGTTTTAACTTTATAGCGAAGATTTAATTTAAATTGGCAGCCTTTGTGGCGCATTTGGTTAGACGCCGACTGTGAAACGGGTTCGATCCCCGCACCGAGACAAATATTTGTGCAATCCACAGATATTTGTTTCAGGTCTGGGTGTTTGTGAGACCGAAAAGTCTCTCGTAGAGTCTGATACACGACACAAGACTCGATCTTAGTGTGGGGTCAGGACTATGTATGTGATTGTTGGGTATATTTAATATTTATTGTTGAGTCTACGGACATTTTTCTCACAGAATAAATAAAATAAATAAATACACCCAACAGTCACATATATAGTCCTGACCCCACACTAAGATCGAGTCCTGTGTCGCAGGTATCAGAACAAGCGACTTTTAGGTCTCACAAACACCCAGACCCGAAACAAATACTTATGTTTTTCTCAAACATTTGTTTCGGTGCGGGGATCGAACCCGCGGCCTCTCGTTTCACAGGCGGCGTCTAACCAACTGCGCCACGGAGGCTGTCGAATGAATGAATGAAAAGCTTCTTTTTCTCGTCAGTTTTAGTGAGACAATATTTGTATCGCATTTGTGATATTTGAACTTAGTTTTTCTGCACTATAGGTACATACTCCAGCATCTTTCAGTCGGCGACACTGTAATAATGTCGGTGGACAACCTGGCCTCGGCGTGCGCGACGCAGAGTCCAGGCCACGTGTGCCTCGCCATGCACGACAAGTATGAAGCGGACTACCAGAGACTGTGCGAAGACTACGTGCTGGACTGCGAGGCTGATAGCAATGCCTACAAGTAAGTCCTATACCCTTAGTAGATCTTATATCCTTAGACTGCCTCGGTGGCGTAGTTGTACTACGGTACGACTGCAAAGCTGAGGTTTCGGGTTCGAATCCCGGGTCGGGCAAAGTGATATTGGGTTTTTCTATTCATTATCAGCTCGGAGTCAGGAATTTGTGCCCGATATGGCGATAGGCTCGCCCTCTATCACATCGTGGGAGGGAACATGCAAGGCGAAATGTGGGTGTCCAAGTAGCACCTCTGCCTACCCCTTCTGGGAAAAAGGCGTGAGTTTATGTATATAGGTGTATGTGTATTATTGCAATGAATGGCAAGACGAGCATGCCATTCGCCTGATGGTAAGCGACACGACCGCTCACGGACAGTAGAAAAACCAAAAAACACCATGCATTGCAAAGCATTGCTTGGCATTCCACTGCGCTCGCTATCCTGAGATATAAGATGTTAAGTCTCAATATGTCTAGTCTCTCGTTACTCTTTATTTCTTTTGGCGCCTGTGACGTCACTTGCCGGCCTTGCGGCAGACCAGCGTTGGTTTCATTACCAGCACATGCTGAGCTTGAGCCTTTTGTGACAAGCAATACTATTATACCGAGTATATCAAGACTTCGACCGAAAACGAAGCCAGGTGGTAGTTTTAGTGGTTACATACACGATGCAAATAAAAAAAAAATTTAACCCTTACGTACCATTGCGTGTTTAAAAATAAAGAGGTGTACATCATTATTTTAGAAAAACTATGTATATATCACCCAAACACGACGATAAGTACAAAATTACAAAAAAAAGTAGCCGGTTTTTTTGCGAAATTTTTACTTGCATTGTGTCTGAAGTTACTAATACTACCACCTGGCTTCGTTTTCGGTCGCAGTCTTGATATACTCTGTACACCTAAGTTATTTTATATATGAGTATAACTGTAAACATTGCTTATCACGAATAAATGCTTTCTTTCTTTCTAGCAGTTACTCTGGCTACAATGTCCTTGAAACTTTTATCTGTATCTGTATAATCTTTATTGTACACAAAAGAACATAACAACACAGGGAAATAAAATAATACAAAAGTACAAAAGGCGGTCTTATCGCTCTGAGCGATCTCTGCCAGACAACCTTTGGATAGATACAAGGGAAGAAGAGAGAGAAAGGACAGTGTAAAAATAAAGAATAAATGCTCAAAAAAAAACTAATTCAAATACTATTAATACATATTATATGTAACATGATAAATATACGATCTATGTACAGCAGTGGACCGCAACGGGCTGATGATGATGATGATGATGATGATAATGCTGATGATGATGATGATGATATAAAATTTCCAGACCCACCCCAGGCGACAGTTTCTCGTACCTGCAGGCGGAGGACGGCGCGTGGTACCGCGCGCGCTGCCTCGCGCCCGCCGCCGTCGCGCTGCTCGACGCCAGCAAGGTCATTCAGCTCAAACCCAGCGACAACTGCAAGGCTCTGCCGCACAAGTACCAAGAGATACCCGAGTTCTGCTGCCTGTTGGAGAGTAGTGATGTTGAGGTGAGATGTACAGGGTATATCTAGTCGATGACCGAAAACGAAGCCAGGTGGTAGTATTAGTGACTTCATAGTTCAGATACATGCAGTTAACATTTCCGCAAAGAAAGCGCTTTTTTTTCTTTGTATTTTTTTTTTCTTTTCGTCTTTTTGGGTGGTAAATACATAGTTTTCCTAAAATAATAATGTACAACTTTTATTATTAAAGAGTTGCGTTGTGTCTGTAACCACTAAAACCACCACCTGGCTTTGTTTTCGGTCGCAGCCTGAATATACCCGGTATACTGGATGTCACAGAAGTAGACGATAAACCAGTAACGGGAGATAGACCAAACTATGACGGCACAACAACAAAAATAATTATAGTCCTATTCTGGTTAACTTTAACGGTGAAGGAAAACATCGTGAGGAAACCTGCATGCCATGCCGTAGCGATTTTAAAGAATTTCTACGGTATGTAAGTCCTTCAACCCGCACTAGGCCAGCGTGGTGGACTATATGGCCTAACCACTCTCAATCGATCCTCTCGATTGTAGAGTAGGCCCGTGCCCAACAGTGGGACGTATATGGGCTAATGACTTTTAACCCCTCCGGTGTCCATGTATAGGCAATAGACTTTTGACAGATCTACATAATAGAGAATAATGGAAAATGTCACATAAATCTTGTCAGGGAGCCTAATATGAGCTTTTTGGACACCGGAAATGTTAAGTATGAAATCTTAAAAAATATATATTTTTCAGGTGGGAGCGAACATAAGGTGCACTCTTCTCTCTAAGACACCTAGAGGGTTCAAAGTGTCGATATTCGATGTCGACAACGGTGCCGAAATTGGCAGTGGTGAGGTCATGAGGTGGATCCCTCAAGTGGAGTACCCTAAACCCGCTCCAGGTTAGTATATTGACTTACGGCGTTGTTCATATACAGTTTCATAAATTTACACGAGTGTTACCACATTGAATAAATTTTTTTACGGATTTTACGGATGTCTGTAAAGCAATCAAAACTTCGGGGAGTTAAAAAATGTAAAAATTAAACCAAATTGCGATAAAATCCGCAAAAATTAGTTTTGCTTCAATATTTTAGTTATGTAATGTTTCGTCTTCTTCACTCAAACTGAATTCTAAAGTCGTTCGAAAAGGTCAAACACATTTGATAACTAAAATAGGTTTTAAAACTTTATGATTTAGGCCATTAGAATATTGTTTTATAGTTTGTAGTAATTTGTGGGTCATTTTGTGGGTGTTGTATATTTTTTTCGACACCGACATAAAGGACAGATCCATTGAAACGGCTCATTCCTACCTTTGTTTTATATTACACTATTAAACTTCAATTATAATGTAACTCTGCCGATTAAATGGTTATTCCGTAATTTTTTTACTAAATTATATCAACTATTGACCATTTTTTACTGTTTTCTACGTAATAATAAATATATATTTTTTAAATAAATATACCCAAGTAGGCACATACATAGTCCTGACCCCGCACTAAGATTGAGTCTTGTATCGCGGGTATCAGAAGTTACGAGAGACTTTTCGGTCTCACAAACACCCAGACCCGAAACAAATACTTGTGGTTTACACAAACATTTGTCTCGGTGTGGGGATCGAACCCGCGGCCTCTCGTTTCACAGCCGGTGTCTAACCAACTGAGCCACGGGGGCTGTCAGATTTGAAATATTTGAAAGAAACAATACATTGTGCATTCTCATGTCTGTGAACTTTCTTCATCAGTCACAATATTTAATTTTTGTTTCCTTTTTAAACGTTTTTATCTTAGTTTTTACTTAACAAGGCTGTTTTAGTATAAATTTTATAATATATATTGTATTTCCACAGCGCCAGCACCCCGCGTACCATCCCCCACCCGCCCCCCTTTGAAAAATGGCTCCCAAGCAACTATTTGCGACGTGCAACAAAACAGAATTTGCGTTCTACCCGCCGATGACAAGACACAGACCGCCTTCCACTCTGTTATGGAGGATGTAGCCTTATATGGAGCTAGTGGTGAGTACATAATCATATTTACTAGAGTAAAAATGGATATATAAAAACCTATTATTTTTCTAATAAGTGGTAGGTCTCATATGTGAGAGGCGGCTTGGGTAGGTACCACCGCAATGTCTATTTCTCCAACAAACAGCAGTGTAAATGCACTGTCGTGTTCTGGTTTGAAGGACATTGTAACCAGAGTAACTACTGGACAAAATAAGACTTAAAATCTTATGTCTCAGGACAGCGAACGCAATGGAATGCCAAGCATTACTTTGTAATTGATAGTGTTGTTTGGTTTTGCTACTGTCCATGAGCGGTCGTATCGCTTACCGCCAAGCGAATGGCATGCTCGTCTCGCCATTCAACACATAAAACCTCCAAAATGACGTTCAGCTTTGGGAACATTGTAACATAGTGAGGGGTCAGGACTATGTATGTGACTGTTGGCTTACCGGGTTTGTCCAGACTGCAACCGAAATTGAAGCCATGTGGTAGTGTTACGGACGAAATTAATAAGCGGTTCCTATCCCTATCTAAGGATCGATCCCGAAAATAGACCAATCAGAACACATCAAATGTGAGCGCGTCGACAATACCTTGACCTCATTGGTCTATTTTCGCGATCGATCTTTAGATAGACATGAAGATCGTTTATTAACCTCGGCCATTAGTGATTACAGACATGGTAAATGCCTAGGTATTGTTCAAATAATTATTTAAACCCTTGCGTACCATTGCGTCCTTAAAACTAAAAAGGTTTATTATTATTTCAGGAAAACTATGTATTTACCACTTAAATATAAGTAAAAATACCAAAAAAAATCGTCGTATTTGCGATTTTTAAATTGCGAAAATTTTAGTTTCATTGTATGTAATAACTAATACTACCACCTGGCTTCGTTTCGGTCGCAGTCTGGATATACCCTATATAGGCATTAGGCACCGAATGAAGCACAAAGTTGAGGTAGGGTAGTTCTTTAATAGTTACCCTCTCAGAACATATTAATAAACAATGTTATATTACAGCGTCTCCGTTGACTGCGCCTCCGTCCCCGGGAGACACGGTAGTGGCTCAGTACAGCGACGGCTTACACTACAGAGCTCTGTTGCAACGCACCAACGTCGCCAGCAACAAGTACAAGATACAGTATCTTGAATACGGTCAGTATTAACATATTAACGTCAAGTTGACTGCCTCGGTGGCGTAGTTGTATTACGGTACGGTTACAAAGCTGAGGTCTCGGGTTTGAGTCCCAGGTCGGGCAAAGTGATAATGGATTTTTCTATTAATTATCAGACCGGAGTCGGGAATTTGTGCCCGATATGGCGATAGGCTCGCCACCTATCACATCGTGGGACGGAACATACAAGGCGAAATGTGGGTGTACTGGTGGCACCTCTGCCTACCCCTTCGGGGATAAAGGCGTGAGTATATGTATGTATGTATGTATGAGAAAAGAGGGTGTGGCGAGCGCATCACGTGGTCACCCGACCATTGTCTTGATGGCGTCATCGCCGAGTCTAAGCGGGGCTGTGTGTTTGTGACGGAGCTTCACTTCACACCACGCTGGCCTAGTGCGAGCGGACTTTGCATACCATAGCATTTTTTACAAATCGCTATGATATGCAGGTTTCCTAACAATGTTTTCTTTCGTTTATGTGCGTGGTGATTGAATATCAATACACACATGACTCTGAAAAGTTGTTGATCTGGGTTAGACCCGCGACCACCATGAACACGTTGGCAGCCGTGTCTGGTCCGTTACCAACAGGCCACCATACAGTTAAATGATTATTAATTATCTTATTCATAGCCAGTTTTTAAACCTGTTTTAGTTATCGAATCTTTTGTCCCTATCGGACAGAATTCAGTTTGAGCGAAGAAGACAAAATATTCGATAACTAAAATAGGTTTTTAAATTGTCTAAATTGCTTTTTTCTCTCACAGGTAATGTCGAAGTAACATCGCTACAGAAGCTCTACGCCTGCCCCTCCCAGTTCGACTCGGCTGCAGTGCCTCCCCTCTCTTCCATACTGATGCTGGATGTTCCCACCCCTCTCACCCCACCCGCTGAACAATACATGGAGAGATTGAAACAGGAGAATGTTGTGGTGGTGAGTTTTATAAACATTTCCCGAAAAGTCTCTCGCATTTGATACAACACAAGACTCGATCTTAGTGTGGGGTCAGGACTATGTATGTGACTGTTGGTGTACATTTTTAACTTCCCGACGTTTCGATTGCTTTCCAGCTTTCGTGGTCACGGGGCGGACTGAGGTATTAGTCATCCGCAGTGACTGTTACAATTAAACTACCCTTAATTTTCAGTTATTAAGTTAAAAAGTTGATTTTAAAAGTTAACTAGTTGTTGCGATCCGATCTACGCAGAAGGACTAAATACAGGCTAAGCCTAGTTTGCATGACAAGGGACCGAAAACTTTGTTTTTGTACAGATTTTTATGGGAATTAAATATTAAAATAAAAAAATTTGCAGTCAATATTTTTCTCAGCCCATAATAAAATGATCGTCAAGGATTGTCATTTGTCCTTCTCTTCTATTCTAATGCTTGAATTCCCCACCCTTTTCACCCCTCCCGCTAAAAAGGGTTGAAGCAGGAGAATGTTGTACTGGTGGGTTTTGAAATAAAACCAATTCTTACGGATATTATCGCGGATTTGGTTTAATTTTTGCGGGCGGACAATCCCCCCGTGACTACGTTAACTAAAATAATCGAAACTTGAGGAAGCTAAAAAATTTAAAAATTATACCAAATCCGTAAAAATAGGTTTATTTCTGTGGTATATGCGTAAATGTAAGAAACCATGGCCTGTTGGTAACGGACCAGACGCGGCTGCCTACATGTTTACGGTGGTCGCGGGTTCAAATCCCAGGGCACACCTCTGACTTTTCGGAGTTATGTGTGTATTGATAGTCAATCACCACGCACTTTAACGGTGAAGGAAAACATCGTGTGGAAACATGCATACCGTAGCGATTTTAAAGAATTTCTACGGTATGTAAGTCTGCCAACCCGCACTAGGCCAGCGTGGTGGACTATATGGCCTAACCACTCTCAATCGATTCTCTCGATAGTAGAGTAGGCCCGTGCCCTGCAGTGGGACGTACATATATGGGCTGATATAGATGCGTAAATGTAAGAAACCATGATGTATTAATTTATAATGTCCAGGTGTTAGCAGCCGGCGCGGCCGCGGCCCCGAGCGGCAGCGTGGCCAGTCTCTCAGTAGCAGAGACCAAGGAAGATGTTACTAACAAACTGCGCGAGTTGACCAAACCAGACTGGAAGAAACTGGAGGAGAAAGGAGGGGACGTACTAGGTAACAATCTATTATATCATTTAAAACTACCAATTACCAAAAAAGGGAGATGCGCGCAGATTACCCATTTTTAATTTTTTTTTTCAATAAACATAATTTTTGAAGATTCTGGTAAAAATAATGTTACATACTTTTCAAATTATTGTATTGTCATCGGTCCTTGACAAATATGCAAAGTTTCAAGTCAATCCGTTTTGAAGTTCTCGAACATACATACTCATACTCGAACATATTATGTACTCGTTATATACATAAATATAGGCGAAGCTAATAAAAGCGTGTTAAAAATTATAAATAGTGTTCGCCAGTATACTTATATGCCAAAATACCTATAATACAGCCATATAATATTCCAGAGACTGCCTTGGTGGCGTAGTTGTATTATGGTACGGTTACAACGCTCAGGTCTCGGGTTCGAGTCCCGGGTCGGGCAAAGTGATATTGGATTTTTCTATTCATTATCAGCCCGGAGTCAGGAATTTGTGCTTGATATGGCGATAGGCTCGCCCCCTATCACATCATGAGACGGAACATACAAAGCGAAATGTGGGTGTCCTGGCGGCGCCTCTGCCTACCCCCTTCGGGGATAAAGGCGTGAGTTTATGTATGTATGTATGTTTTGACAGCCTCCGTGGCGTAGTTGGTTAGACGCCGGCTGTGAAACGAGAGGCAGCGGGTTCGATCCCCGCACCGAGACAAATGTTTGTGTGAACCACAAATATTTGTCCCGGGTCTGGGTGTTTGTGCGACCGAATAAGTCTCTCGTAGTTTCTGATACACGACACAAGACTCGATCTTAGTGTGGGGTCAGGACAATGTATGTGACTGTTGGGTGTATTTATTTATATAATATTCCAGAAGCGCCGTGCCTGACGTACGAAGACCTGGAGTGTTCGGAGTTGCCGGGCAGCGGCTTGCTGCACGTGCTGGACGCCGGCGAGCTGCACGAGGGCTCGCTGTCCGCGTGCGGCGCGCACGACAAGCACGCCGCGTACGTCTTCACCACCCTTGCAGAGAGGGTGAGCATCACTTTCAATGTATACAGGGTGTATCAACACTGCCACCGAAAACGAAGCCAGGTGGTAATAGTGACTTCAGACAATGCAACTTAAAATTTCGCCAAAAAAATCGTCAATTTTTTTGTATGTTTTTACTTATCGACGTATTTAGGTGGTAAATACATTTTTGTTTCTAAAATAATAATGTACACCTTTTTATTTTTAAAGACGCAATGGTTCGTAAGCGTTTGAATTACTATTTTCACAAAAACTAGGTATTTACCACCCAAACACGATGATATTTAAAAAACATCTGTCGCTTCTTCTACAAATTTTTTTGTTGCATCGTGTCTGTTGTCACTAAAGCTACCACCTGGCCTCGTTTTCGGTCGTAGTCTTGATATACCCGGTATGTGTGAAGTGTGTGGTGCGTGGTGGCTCTGTGGTATCGGACTAGACGCAGCTGCCAACATGCTCACGGTGGTCGCGGGTTCAAATCCCATGGTCCACTGACTTTTCCGAGTCATGTGTGTATTGATTGTCAATCACCACACTATAACAGTGAAGGAAAATAGTAGAAAGCTTACATACCATAGAGATTTACTAGAATACATACATACATAAACTCACGCCTTTATCCCCGAAGGGGTATGCAAAGGCGCCACGAGGACACCCACATTTCGCCTTGTATGTTCCGTCCCACGACGTGATAGGGGGCGGGCCCATCGCCATATCGGGCACAAATTCCAGACTCCGGTGTAAGGTGTGAACGTAAATGCCAGAGACTTTAGAAGTTTTATTTAATCAATAAAAATAGTGGTTACAAAAATATAAAATATGTATATGAGTGAACGCTCTGGGAGAACGGTGTGGACTGTCTTGAGTGGGTCGGTGTGCGGCCAGCCCGGTGTCGCGGACCCCGCACGGCTCCTCCGCCGCGCTCCCGGTGTCAAGTGGCACCGATCCCCGACGCGGCACCCCCGTAGTTGTCATTATGGGGTTTCAATAGTTCCTGTCGCTAACATCCGGGCTGATAATGAATAGAAAAATCCAATATCACTTTGCCCGATCCGTGACTCGAACCCGAGACCTCAGCTTTGTAACCGTACCGTAATACAACTACGCCACCGAGGCAGTCATTTACTAGAATTTCTATATATAAGGACCGCACCACACTCGCACTAGGTCGGCGTGGTGGACTACATGGTCTGGTTCATTAAAATTAACACATTATTGGTATTATTTCCATGCATGGTATTATTTCCGTCATATAAATTACATTTATGCCCGAATTTGTGCCCGATATGGCGATAGGCTCGCCCTTATCACATCGTGGGACGGGACATACAAGGCGAAATGTGGGTGTCCTGGTGGCGCCTCTGCCTACCCCTTCTGGGATAAAGGCGTGAGTTTATGTATGTATGTATTACACCGTCTATATGTATGTCATTTGTGACTGTTGGGTGTTGGGTGTATATATTTTATGTATTACATAAAAATATGTATATGTATATTTCAGCCTCCGTGGCGCAGTTGGTTAGACGCCGGCTGTGAAACGGGAGGCCGCGGGTTCGATCCCCGCACCAAGAGAAATGTTTGTGCGGCCCACAAATATTTCTTTCGCGTCAGGGTGTTTGTGAGACCGAAAAGTCTCTCGTAGTTCTGATACCTGCGACACAAGACTTAATTGATCTTAATGTGGGGTCGGGACTATGTATGTGACTGTTGGGTGTATTTATTATGTATTGTATAAACAATAATAATACAATGTATATGTAATTTTCAGATGGCTGAATACTGCAACAGCGCTTTGGGCCGTGAACCATACCTGCCCACCAAGACTGAGCTGTGCATCACCCAGTTACCGCCTAGTGAGTTGTTATTATTTTGACGGCCTGTAAAAACACTGTTAACACGTTGATTACGACAGAAACACCTGTGGCATTTATGTGCCCAATATACGCGCTTAAAAATTATTTCAAAGATTTAATAAATAATAATAAATACACCCAACAGTCACATACATAGTCCTGACCCCACATTAAGATCGAGTCTTGTGTCGTGTATCAGGAACTATGAGACACTTTTCGACACAAACACCCAGACCCGAAACAAATACTTGTGGTTCTCACAAACATTTGTCTCGGTGCGGCGATCGAACCCGCGTCCTCTCGTTTCACAGCCGGCGTCCAACCAACTGCGCCACGGAGGCTGTCAATATTAGTTCAAAAAGAATATATCAAAACTCCGTACTTTTGCGTATCGTATTCAACGGAACAATTTTGTATTTTTACGCAAATAAGATAGTCCCTATCTCTATTATAGACTCTAGACCGTGCATGGTGGCTTGTTTGGTAAACGGACCAGACGCGACTGCCAACATATCCACGGTAGTCACGGGTTCAAATCCCAGGGCACACCTCTGACGTTTCGGAGTCATGTGTCTATTGATAGTCAATCACCACGCACTATAACGGTGAAGGAAAACATCGTGAGAAAACCTGCATGCCATAGCGATTTCTAATAATTTATATGGTATGTAAAGTCCTTCAACCCGCACTAGGCCAGCGTGGTGGAGTGTACTAACCCCTCTCAATCGTACTCTTGATTGTGTCGGAGGCCCGTGCCGGCAATGGGACGTGTATGGGCCGATACAGATACAGAGACCAGCTTTTACACTATACTTTCCCACAGGCACACAGTGGTACCGCGCAGTGTTCCTAGACCAGCCCAACGGTCCCGGGGGAGACACAGCCGAGGTTCTCTACGTGGACACCGGCTATGTCGGAGAAGTGAAAGTGGCAACTATCAGGAAAATGCTCCCAGAGTTTACTAAGGGACTGCCTGCTGTGGCTTGTCATTTGCAGATTAAAGGTAATTTAATATGAGTAATTGTAATATACAGAGTGTATCCAGACTGCGACCGAAAACACAGCCAGGTAGTATTAGTGACTTCAGACACAATGCAACTAAAAATTTCGCAAAAAAAAAAAGGGACAGATTTTTATTGTATTTTTTCTCATCGTCGTACATATTTGGTTGATAAATACATTGCTTTCCTAAAATAATCATGAATACCTTTTTTTTAAGACGCCATGCTGCGCAAGCGTATAAATTACTATTGTCACAAAACTAGGTAGGTATTTACTATGCAAACACGATGATATTAAAAAATAAAAAAAAACTTGTCGCTTTTTTTGCGAAGCGTTTTGTTACATTGTTTCTGTAACCACTAAAAAATCCACCTTGCTTCGTTTTCGGTCGCGGTGTTGATATACCCGGTATATTAAAATGAGCAGTACAGAAAAAAAAACAGGAAGCATCACCTTGACCCTAAATTCAAGACAGATTTTTATTCATAAAACAGGCGGTAGGTCTCTCATATGTGAGAGGCCGCCTGGGTAGGTACCAGCGCAATGTCTATTTTTCCAACAAACAGCAGTGTAAATCCACTGTTGTGTTCCGGTTTGAAGTACATTATATCCAGAGTAACTACTGCACATAATGGCACTTAACATCTTATGTCTCAGGATGGCGAGCGCAGTTGAATGCCAAGCATTGCTTTGTAATTCATGGTGTTGGTTTTGCTACTGTCCATGAGCGGTCGTATCGCTTACTATCAGGCAAATGGCATGCTCGTCTCGCCATTCATTGCAATAAAAAAAATAACCAATTCTCTTTCCAGGGTTCCCGAAACACCCCAGCAAGGAGATGCTGGCCCGCGCGATGAAACACATGAAGATCGACGAGCGCGGCCGCGGCCAGCTGTTAGTCGACAGCTGTGTCAAAGTTGACGACACTGTGTACCTCGCCGAGGCTAAGAACCTGCTGCGAGTCGTTATACAGGCCTGAAATAACCTATAAACCTTTAGTCATATACTTTGCATATGTATATACACATACTTAATATACAGGGTGTATACAGATTGACCGGAAAGGAAGCCAGGTGGTAGTATTAGTGACTTCAGATGCAATGCAACTACAAATTTTGCAAAAAAAAAGCGTTTTTTTTTAGTTTTTACCTATCGTCGTGTTTGGGTGGTAAATACGTAGTTTTTCCTAAAATAATAACTGACACGTTTTATTTTTAAAGAAGCAATTGTACGCAACGGTTTAAATTATTATTGTAGAAAAAAAAATATTACCCTAACACCCAATATTTAAAAAGTTGCAAAAATATAGCTTTTTTGCGAAATTTTTGTTGCATTGTGTCTGTAGTAACTAAAACTACCACCTGGCTTCGTTTTCGGTCGCAGTCTTGATATACCCTGTATCAAAATATACTTGATAACCTGTGACGATCAAACATAATTATCTATAGAAAAGACAACTTCAAATGTGAGAATATAAAAAATTTGCTAATGTGCAGCTTATAAAATGTTTTCCATTTAGCACATGGCTGTTAATTTAGACATATCACAATGATTCTGTAACTTGATTTTCTTAAAAACAATGAAAACATAAAGGGTTTATCCAGACTGCGGCTGAAAACGAAGCCAGATAGTAGTATTAGTGACTTCAGACACAATGGGAAATACAGACTTCGCAAAAAAAGCGACAATTTCTTTTTGAGATTTTTTGAACTTATTCTCGTATTTGGGTGGTAAATACATAGTTTTCCTGAAATAATAATGTAAACATTTTTATTTTTAAACACGCAATGGTACACAAGGGTTTAAATAATTATTTTAGCAAAAACTAGGTATTTACCACATAAACGATGATATTTAAAAAATCTCGCTTTGTGAAAATTTTAATAGCATTGTTCTGTAATAACTAAAACTACCACCTGGCTTCGTTTTCGGTCGCAGTCTTGATATACCCGGTAAGTTTAAATGACTACAGTTATAATTCCTTGACACATTTTGTATTACTTTGATAGTATCTTTGTCAAGTATTGTATATTCTGACATAAATATCTAAATATAGACAAAAATATTTTCAATGATACTTGGGTTTTCATAGAACGTATCCAAATTAGAATTTGGCGAAGCAACTTAGCAATTGTGTGTTGTGTGTATTGATAGTCAATCACCACGCACTATAACGGTGAAGGAAAACATCGTGAGGAAACCTGCATACCGTAGCGATTTTAAAGAATTTCTACGGTATGTAAGTCCGCCAACCCGCACTAGGCCAGCTTGGTGGACTATACGGCCTAACCACTCTCATCGTACTCTAGATTGTAGAGGAGGCTCGTGCCCTGCAGTGGGACGTATATGGGCTGATACAGTACTATGCAATATATATAAAAAGATAAAAACGACTACATTGAGTCAAAGGGCTACTGCTAACGAAGATATTTGGTATATGACAGCCTCCATGGCGCAGTTGGTTAGACGCCGGCTGTGAAACGTGAGGCTGCGAGTTCGATCCCCGAGACAAATATTTGTGGGGCGCACAAAGTATTTGTCTCGGGTCTGGGTGTTAGTGAGGGCGAAAAGTCTCGTAGTTTCTGATACGACATAAGACTCGATCTTAGTGTGGGGTCAGGACTATGTATGTGACCGTTTGGTGTATTTATTTATTTATCATAATATAGATGGTCAATAATTTTTTGGCGTCCGAATGCGTTGTCATGTTTTTGTCAAAATAAATAAATAATAAATAACTCCCAACAGTCACATACACAACTACGAGAGACTTTTCGGTCTCACAAACACCCAGACCCGAATCAAACACTGTGGTTCTCACAAACATTTGTCTCGGTGCGGGGATCGAACCCGCGGCCTCTCGTTTCACATGCGTCTAACCAACTGTGCCACGGAAGCTGTTAAATATTTGGAATATTTTTTCTCTCTTCATATTTCATTACATTGGACATGTTAAAACTATTACGAGTATAAATGCTTGTTGTTTATATGAAAACATATCTCAAATAGTTAAATAGATATATTTTGAATTTTATTTGTAGTTCCAAATTTCGCCGTCAGTACACTTTAGATGAATTAAACGAAGTCACTTGTATATTTCAAAACGAAGAATCAAATGTATCGAATATCGTGTTTCGTAATAGCCCCTCAGATTCGACATCGAAATCTTAAAAAAATTGGTTTAGTTTTAATCAAATTTAGGACACTAATAAAACCTTGCATTAATTAATGTATCTAATCCAATGACTGTGATTTGTCATTTTTATTAACTAACTAACGGCTCGGCCCGGCTTCGCCCGAGTGCAGATAGTTGAGTCCAGTCAACATCAACAACATCTTATAGTTTTCGCAGCGCACTCGATGTAAAGAATATTTTAGGTAATTTTTTACACCTTATTATTGGAGTTTTAGGAAGGATCCCTCTTTTTTTGATAATATAATATAGCCTATGTCACCCGGGGATAGTGTAGCTTCCCAACAGTGAAAGAATTTTTCAAATCGATTCAGTAGTTTCGGAGCCTATTCAATACAAACAATCAAATCTTTCCTCTTTATAATATTGGTGTAGACAAATATGGAGATATTTTAGGAATCTTCACTGTTCTAACCAATATCCAAGCGAAATTTTAACATCAATGCTTTGCTAACAGAAAGAATCGCTGAAACCTTTCATTCTACCTACGGATTTATAAAAAATCCATTAGATTTTCAGTTTTGAGAAAACTTCTCTTAAGGATTTTCTCTTTGTTTATTTTAACTTTCCTAAAACAGCGATAGAATCTGTAAAGAATAGTTTTATTCCAAACATTCTCTTAAACATGTCTCAAGATGTTTTCAGTATAAACTTTCAAATAGTGTGATTTAATTAAAATAGGTTTTAATTCTGTCTATAAATAAGGCCGCTAATCTTTAAGATATTTTTGACACTTTCACTGTGTTAGCTTAGATTTTTAATTAAATTTAATATTCATCTTTATTACACACCACATTTTTAAGATGTTAAAGGTTATACAGGGTATATCAAGACCGCGACCGAAAACGAAGCTAGATTGTAATATTAGTGACTTCAGACACAATGCAAGTAAAAATTTCGTAAAAAAAATCGACAACTATTTCCTTGTAATTTTTTACTTATCGTCGTATTTGGGTGATCATACATACTTTTCTTAAAATAAACATGTACACCTCTTTATTTTTAAACACACAATGGTACGTAAGGGTTTAAATTAGTATTTTCGCAAAAACTAGGTATTTACCACCCAAACACGATAATTTTAAAAAAAATCTAAAAAAATATCTCACTGTTTTGGCGAAATTTTTATTTGCATCGTGTTTGTAACTACTAAAACTACCACCTGGCTTCGTGTTCGGTCGCAGTCTTGATATACCCTGTATGTACAATGTGGATCATTAGGCATGGCAAAAACTTAGGAGAGAGGAAGAAACCATAGTATTAATAGCTAAAAATCAATGGGGTTTGAGGGTGTTGTCACTTAAAACTGTTTTGACAGGCAACTTGTCATGTTAACGATATTTTTTTCTTTAAAACTTTGCATGTTGCTTAGATTATTCATTAACTTAAATGGGGTTTGAGGGTTTCTATTTTAATGCTGATTTTGCTGGGGTTTTCCAATGTGGGATTGTCAAAGAAAAGCGGACTACCCACCAATACTGCCGGCCAGGCGACAGCCCGGCGACCTATAAACAATAATGTCGACAACAAGCGCCCGCACGTGTTGCCAACATTTTGCCTGGCGACACTCAACGTAATTAAAATGTTCCTCATGTCATGTCAAGTTGCTGTCATGTCGTCGACAAAGTTTTCCGACTTACTATGAGTGTAGCCACCGGCCTATGTTGCTACTAAAAATTTCCCGATATAGGTCGGCGGCTTTGGCGTGTAGTGCGCTAGATGTTTCTTAATCTATTATACTTTAAGATTCAAAGTTTAATGTTATTCAGACCGTATGGTCAATTATTTTTCATGTGACACAGGTGTCTTATTTCTCGATACCAGACTTTCAATTTCTTCAAATAAATATTATATTTCAGAAGAATAAGATTCAGAAGTATTTCTATGGTATGTACAAGTCCGCCAACCCGCACTAGGCCAGCGTGGTGGACTATACGGCCTAACCCTAATATAGGAGGACCGATAGGATTGTAAGCAGTTACTGTTCTATAAATAGCAGTTAGATAATACATTCTAACTGACTATTAAAGAATATGTATTGATTTAAGAATTCACAGATGTATCAGAATAAAGCTTATTGTCACTGATAAATGCATATTTCACTAGTCTTGTTATGACAGTTTCTATAAACTTTAAAATATTTCTAGGGTGTGTAGGGAAGCTAAATGAATGCCATTTAACTGTAATTTTCGTCAGAATTATCATATAAAAGTTTATATCCCATTTGAATAACTTAATTTCCAATTGGCGATCTTATCGCTGTCAGCGATTTCTTCCAGACAACCTCATGTAGTGGATTTTTTAAATGATATATATCTTGTGTTGGTGCATTGATTGCTTACCATCATGTATGATATTATTCCATAAAAATATCACAATATTCATCTATATATTTTTCTATAATGAGAAATACACTTTCAAATTTTTTCTGATATTTTCACCGTTCATTTCCACAATGATGTTCATTGATAACTTCCATTTTATCCAAACAATTTTATGGTATGTAAAGTCCGCCAACCCGCAGTAAGCCAGCGGGGTGGACTGTACTAATCCCTCTCAATCGAACTGTCGACATGGCCTAACCTGTTTCAATCGTATTGTCGATTGTAGAGGATTTTGCCCTAGTGGGACCTATGGGCTGATACAGTACACAATTTGTTAATTCGCGATTTTTTAAACAATTGCTGGCAATTAAGAATGGCATACTGTTAATGTTCTTTAAAATATTGTATGACAGTTTTCATGGTTGGTTACATGCCGGCTGTGAAACGAGACGCTACGATCCAACACAGACGAGTCTGTATATTACGCGTCGGAAATATCTGTGTACCTGAATAATTAACGTCATTGGAACATAAGTTCAGCAAATTCAAAACATAGGTTAAACAAATGGAATTAAAATAGAAAAAAGAATAAAAAATAGAATTCACATCCATCTCAAAACGTTTTTAATGTAAAATAACATAGTAGATAGGAGAACACAAAAAATTGAAATGTGAACCGCATTCCAGCTAGGTTCACAGATATTTCCGACGGGTTATACGAGCCATATTTGTTTCGGTTCTGGATCTTTGGAAAAGTTTCTCATAGTTACGATACACGAGACAAGACTCCGTATCTTAGTGTGGGGGAAGGTGTATGTGATGGGTGTATTTGTGCTTTTAAAAGCATTGTGTAGATTTAACTCCTAAGATAAGAGGGTAAACGTTTGTCCTGTTTCAAGAAACGACGATTTGAAAATATTTACAACATGTAATTTCATTATTTCGCAAAATTGATGTGAATTTGAAATAAAAATTTTCGTGTTCTAAATGTGCAATGGTTATAGAAATAAATATTTTTTCTTTATTAATGAAAATTAACTAATACTGCAATGTCTGCATTTGTTATTGGATTTAATTATAAATCTATTCAACCCTAGTTACGGTTTCACCATAACGAAACTTATTTCATGCCTCTAATTTCGTGAAGTCTGTATTAATGACATCTTAGAATTTGTTGACACTATATTAAGGCTTATATTGACTTCTTGTAATGGTGTAGTTTTATGTCATGTCTTCATTGTGAAGTTCTTTTCCAATGACATAACTTTAAGTAAAATTCTTTCTATGTCAGATAGATAAATTTCATATAAATATCGTTCCGATTTGTCGGATGTCGGGACCGATAAAATATCGGCTACTATTGTCTATTTCTCACCGATTTTTTATCGGCTCCGGCAAGGTCAATTATGTGTTTTGCCTTCAGAAAGGACAGGTAAAACATTTCCGAGTTCGAGTATCATTTTACTCTAATTAGAGTAGAGATTAAAGAATTATATCCTTGTTTAATCGCTTCCGATTAATAGTCTGATACGATATCGACAAATTCACATATAAGGTATAATAAAAAAAATACTGATACATTGTATTTGCTACAAATGATGAAAGTGATGGTTGCTATAAATAGTTTGTAACACCCATATTCTAAGACGTTTTCTCGACTCCACTTGACTTTACTAGAGGAAATCCGTATTATTAGTAGAAAAAAATCTCCTCCACTCAACGTCACTCAAAAAATTTCCTGTCTCGAGGAAAGGAATCAACTGTCAAACTCAAGGTACGTCGCGACCTACCTTAAGGAAGAAATAAAAGAAATAATCCTACTTTAAAATTGTAATTTAAAAGAGAGAAATATAGTTTACCTTTTAAAATTCTTAAATACCTAAATATGCCAACAATTTTTTGAGGTGGGTGCATCTACACGATTTACACGTTTTCCCTGTGAATGATACAAACATTACTCTTTATTTCATTTAATAAAAGATTTTTGGTTTGGAAACAGTGTTTATTATTTTAAACGAGTTATTAAAGATTTCCAACAGTTCCTGTAATACTTGTACGATACTCCGTACGAATATCCCGAACGACGATTCATCCATAAGAATATCCTTCGAAATTTCCGGGTTGGATGGTATGACCCTCCTCCTGTCTGCATGCGTTTTTTTCTCCGACTCACTAAATATTTGTCTTCCAGTCACAATCCCGAAGATTTTGAGTTCAATAATTATATATTATTCTATGTAAACACTCTGACATGACATTTGACTGTCACTTTTCAAGTGATCATAGACTATTTTCAAAGGTTTTTTGTTAAATCTCTACTTTATCTATACATCAATGACGTAATTAATGACGTTTTTCCTTGACTCAACCTCACTCGAGGAACCTTTAGTAAAGGTATATTTTTAACTAAGCATACCATTTTCGAGGGTCCCTCCAATTCATTTGTAAAGTCACCTTGACTAAGATAAGGTTGAGGAAGATTGGAGGACACGTCTTAGAATACGGGTGTAAGTCTTTCTCAAATAAAATCTATCTGAAATAATGTTGTTTTATTTCGCCCCATTGGCTTATTGCTTAAGTTTGCAATATTAACAATTTTCACACAAGTATTTATTTTATACTGGCTCAGGAAAGTGAAATCAACATTGCAATTGATGGTAAAGCGCCATTTACACAGGGAGAGTTTCTCGCGGCGAGAATCCAGAAGCGGCTGCCAACATATTCACGGTGGTCGCGGGTTCAATCCCAGGGCACACCTCTGACTTTTCGGAGTTATGTGTCTATTGATAGTCAATCACCACGCACCTTAACGGTGAAGGAAAACATCGTGAGGAAACCTGCATACCGTAGCTATTTTAAAGAATTTCTACGGTATGTAAGTCCGCCAACCCGCTCTAGGCCAGCGTGGTGGACTATATGGTCTAACCACTCTCAATCGATTCTTTCGATTGTAAAGTAGGCCCGTGCCCTGCAGTGGGACGTATATCGGCTGATATAGATAGATAGAACCGCCATACATTATCATGTTCTGACAAATGTTTACACGATGCTACTCTTTTATATCGTCACGATAATCGTATCTTCGAGGCGAAACTCTCCCCATGTAAATGGGGCGTAAGACTTGCAGTTCAGAACTCAGGGCTGTGACTTAACGGAAGCGATAAGGCTATCTCGTACGTCTTCAAAATGAGAAAATACGACACACGTGGTGTCGCTGATGGTCACCCACTGTATAGGCTGGTGGCTGGTGCGGACCGCAGCGAATATACTATATCCAGTAGGCAAATACATAGACTATGGATCGTCACTGCTCGAACCTGACATATTACTTTCGCTTTATCCACTTTCAATACGAACAAGGATGTTTTCGAAATTCATTCATTTCATGCCGTATGACTCGAATTCATCGAGATTGTTGGGCAAATATGGCCACCCAATGGATACCTGATGGTCGACGAAGCTGCGGCAGACGTAAAAAAACCCTGGCGAGACGACCTGGATGCTTTCAAGCCCATGTGGACTGAAATTAACAGGTATCTTATATGTGAGAGGCCACCTGGGTATGTACCACCGCAATGTCTATTTCTCCAACAAACAGCAGAGCAAATGCACTGTTGTGATGTTCGTCTAATCGTCGTTATAAAAATGAAATCGTTAGAGCGCGAATTGTGGAAGGACAGGGCGAGACCTATGCCCAGCAATGGCATGAAATAGGTAAATAAAAAAAATGGTGATAAATTATCTAAGTGCGAATTTATGGTGTTGGAAATATGAGCAGTATTTAGGTTTCTGTAATATTACCTGGGATACAAAGAATTGTACTTAACAATACTAAAATCTATGTACACAGAATAATTTATATTTCAAGAATATAATTATTTATACTAGACTCAACACAACGACCTTTGCCTGCCCGAGTAATAATCTGTCGACACCATGGTCGACACATGGACGTATTATACCTACATCTATGTATTATACAAACAGGACTGCACACTCTGATCAAGAAAACGAGCCGAGCGAGAGATGTTGAGTAGAGGATTGTGTCCCGTGCTAATAGGGTGACCATAGTAAATTGAATACACACACAGACCCAACAGTCACATACATGGCAGGACCCTCACTAAGATCGAGTCTTGTGTCGTGGGTATCAGAAGCTACGAGAGAATTTTTGGTCTCACAAACACCCAGACCCGAGACAAATACTTGTGGGCTTCACAAACATTTGTCTCGGTGCGGAGATCGAACCCGCGGCCTTTCGTTTTACAGCCGGCGTCTAATCAACTGCACCACGGAGACTGCCGAAAAAAATCTATCTACGGCTATCTTATCAAAGAATGGCAGTTGTGCGCAAATTACCAAACCATTGGGATTATCTTATATACTTTTTAAATTATTGTATTGTCGTCGGTCCTTGACAAGTGTGCAAAATTCAAGTGAATCAATCAATTAAATACATACATACATTCGAAGATAAAAGCGTGTTAAAAAAAGATTTAAGATAGGGTTTTATTATGGTCACCGTTGCGAAAGAAAAGAGACACAGACCTCCATGTACTATCTCGCTCGGCTCGTTTTGCCTCCATGTCTTTTTCATAGCAAATTAAACCTTATTCCACAAGTGTAAGTGTTATTTCAGGACAACACTATGTCGTGAGTGCGCAGTCCTCTTTGTATAATACGTCCATGCACTGGACACTAGACGTCACACAATTCTTTTCTATGACGTCACACAAGACAAAACATTGCAAATTCTTACGATCATATGACATATCACTAATATTATTCATCGTTATTTAATAATATTAGCGAGTCGGTAATTTGATAATAAGTCGTTTCCCCTGGGCACTCAGTAGGTACCACACCAAAGCAACTAACGCGTGCCCCATCAAGTCGTTTGCTCTATGGCATTGTCCAGAAATGTTGTCCAGTCTTTGATATGAATAGTGATATTAAAATTTGTTTTTCATGAATAATAAGTAACAATGACGTGCAGTGTAAAATGGTGCGGAAAGAGCAGCAGGAAATCTAGTTTGGAGAAAGATGGCATAACATTTCACCGGTATGAAATATTTTGTTTTACGCACAGTTTTACGCCTCGCGGAGGTCATGTTATGATTGGCAATAACAAAATCATTTTTGATATTATCACCGGCACGGTTCTTGAGCGCTTTGCGACAGAGTGGGGATTGCTTTGCGCATCGTAAACTTATGGCCAAATTAAATGCACACCGATTTACTATTATTCATTTATTCTTATTTTTTCATAGATTCTGTGGATAAAGGGAATTGATATAATTAAAATTTGTATTTAAAAAGCCTAGATTTGTTTTCCTTCAACAAATGGATATCAAATACCATTCAAAACGAGATAAAGCATTTTCTGGCCTGTATATTTAAAACTGCGTTTTTTCGTAGCATTTTGTACCTAAAAAAATTATAATATACAAAAAAAAAACAAAGCCACGAAACTTAATTCATTCGAAATTAAGTACTTATCAAATATGAATTGTAAATGGTAATTAAAAAGTGAATTTACTACTTAAATTATTAATAAAGACCTTGTTCGCATCAGTGAATGGGGTAAGACGCACGGTCTGAAAGTGAATCCTTCTAAAACACAAGTCATTGTTGTTGGCAGCTCCAGGATGGTTTCCAGGTTAGATTTCATTAAATTACCTCAGGTTATGTTTGATGGCTGTGTCATTCCGTACAGTGACAAAGTAAAAAACTTGGGTATATTTATGGACAAGAACCTCTCCTGGGGTCCCCAACTGCAAGAACTCAGTCGGAAATTGTTCGCTGCAGCGGGGTCCTTACGAAGATTACGGAACTTTTTACCCATTCCTACGAAAATTGCACTTGTCCAGTCCCTTCTTTTTCCTCTCCTTGATTATGGTGACACTAGCTATCTTGATCTCACCGAAGCCCAATTCGATAAGCTTGAGCGCCTTCATAATTTTTGTATACGGTTCATATTTGGACTTCGCAAATATGACCATATTTCTGAATTTCGAACTAAACTCAAGTGGCTGTCAATGCGCCTTCGCCGAAATACTCGTATTCTGTCTCTTCTTTATTCTATCTTGTTTCATCCCAACACACCTCCTTATCTTAAAGAACGCTTTAATTTTCTTAGCAATACCCACACGAGATCTCTTAGATCGTCGGAAAATTTGACATTGGAAATTCCCAAGCATAATACAGAATTTCTTGCAAATTCCTTTACTATAAACGCTGCCCGCTTGTGGAATCAATTGCCACTGTCAATTCGTCAAGCTAAGTCCCTGCCTATTTTTAAAAGACTCATCAAAGCACATTACTCTTCAATTTGTTAGTACGTATTTCCTATTGTTGTTTCTTTTGTCCCTCTGTATTTTCACTTTCTATTGTTTTACATTGCACATTTTAATATTATGTATATATGTATGTAGTATATTTATTTATGTAGGTATCATGTTTTTATGTAGGTATGTATATTTACAACATTAAAGATGTATATGTAGTATTTTATGTTTATATTTGTTTGTATACATATTTATGTATGTCAGTCTGGTACATCATTAGCTTGTTTATTGTTATTTTATTTTTTTTTCTTAATTATTATCATTATTATTTTAATTTCTTGACTTGTCTACCCCCGTTTTCCTACTTCCATTCACTCCAGTCCATCCAAAGGTTGTCTGGAAGATATCGCCGATAGCGATAAGACCGCCAATTGTACTGTACTTTTAGTTTAAGTGTTTTGTTATGTATTTTTGTTTTATTTTTTTTGATGTACAATAAAGTGTAAATAAATAAATAAATAAAATAAAATAAAATAAATAAATGGGTAAGTTTTTTTTGAAGTTTTGAATATTATACAACTATCAGTAAAACACATTCTATTACTTTTGTCATTTATTGTTTTAAATATTTAAAAAAATCCTTAAGTACTTTACCATAATAACACGCATAAAATATCTACAATCCACTACAAATATAGTTATAAGTTATAACAAATTAAAATTTATGTTGATTTGTTACTTACCAAAAACTTATATTGATATTACATGTTCAGAAGCTAGAAAATAGAAAATATTAAATCGGGGCTAATTAAAATGCGAGGAAGTATAAACTAGTCTTAGTAAAACGAGTTCAGCGAACGCAATGAATGAATTACGATGGCGTCGCGTAATGAACCAATCACCGTGATGCACTCGCCCCCCGTCCTTCCTCATACCGCTAAAGAGACCCAAAAATCGAATTCTGCGCAAGCAATGGCCATCGCTCAAGATCCGTGCCGATTGGCGATTATCATACTATTTCTTTCCCGCATTAGGTACTGTATTTGATTATTGATATACTTGTCCTTTGCACACGTTATCTTTGGCAGTTTATTTGTGTTGCGACCACATGCCTCTAAGGCCGCGTTACACCAAGCGATCACGAAGCTCAAAACACTTATTTAGCCGTTCCATTTGATGTAAGCGATTGTTATGGTCGCGGCGAAAATGTCTCTAATGACGTCATGACATCATGATATACGATCACGACGACCCATGTCAAGAGGTAGCTCATGGTTGTTGGTGGTCGTAGTGAGCGTTCAGAAAATTGGCGGAATTTTCAAATGTCAAAGAAAGATTGAGATATATTTTGGTAGAAATAAATGTTTCTTTTTAAAAAATAAAATTATTTCTTTATCAACCAGACTGCCTCGGTGGGTAGTTGTACGACGGTACGATAACAACGCTGAGGTCTTCGGTTCGAATCCCGGGCCGGGCAGTAATATTGGATTTTTCTTTATTCTATCATCCCGATTCCCGGAGGCAGGAATTTGTGCCCGATATGTCTATAGGCTCGCCCCCTATCACATCGTGGGACGGAATATACATGTGTCCTGATAGCACCACTGCCTACCCCTTCTGGGAAAAAGGCGTGAGTTTTTATATATATTTTTATAAACCATATCATAATCATGTTTATACGTTCTATTTAAGGTTTCCAAAAGATCCTGACACCAAAATAGCATGGATCGATGCTACACAACGCGATGACGGGTGGTTTCCGACGCTCAACAGCGTCATCTGTTCAAGGCATTTTACCGAAGACAGCTTTCATTGCGGAAAAAGAAGGCGTATTATGGAAACAGCTGTACCCACTTTGTTTTTACCAATATTAGTATGTATAATGTGCATTTTTATTTGGTCCGGCGTGCAGGTCTCCTGATGGTAAGATGAACCGCCCATGAACATCCATAACGCGAAGTGTTACCAGAAGGAAAGAGCGAGAAGGAAAAAGGAAGAAGAAAAGGGTTTTGGGCATTTGGCATGCGGCAATCTCATTCACCGGACGAAACGCGACAGCAACGCTGTCACTTCAGTCTTCACGTCGATTTTCTGAGACAGTGGTGCCGCCATAGACGAGCCTGCACATTCATGCCGAATCATGACACAACAGCGTGGCGCTACCATTTCGCAAGACGTCAAGATAAACGAAACTTTCAGTTGAGTTTTATCACTAACCACAAGACAGTGAGAAAATTCTGTAAACTAAATAAATAAATACATACATAGGCTTCATCAAACATTAAGGCTCAGTTGATTAAAGTAACTTTGCCCATAACTTTAACTTTAACTTTAAAAATGTCATCGCCATACATTTGTGACGTATTTGACATTGATAGTGTATGGGATTGACATTTTCAGAGGCAAAGTTACGGGCAAAGTTACTTTGTGCAACTGAGCCTAAGATCGAGTCTTGTGACTCGTGGGTATCAGAAACTACGAGGGACTTACACCCATATTCTAAGACGTTTTCTCGACTCCACTTGACGTTACTAGAGGAAATCCGTATTCTTAGTAGAAAAAAATCTCCTCCACTCAACGTCACTCAAAAATTTTCCTGTCTCGAGGAAAGGAATCAACTTTCAAACTCAAGGTACGTCGCGACCTACCTTAAGGAAGAAATAAAAGAATTAATAATCCTACTTTAATATTGTAATTAAAAGAGAGAAATAAAGTTTACCTTTTAAAATTCTTAAATACCTAAATATGCCACCAATTTTTTGAGGTGGGTGCCTCTACACGATTTACACGTTTTCCTAGTGAATGATACAAACATTACTCTTTATTTCATTTAATAAAAGATTTTTTGTTTGGAAACAGTGTTTATTATTTTAAACGAGTTATTAAAGGTTTCCAACAGTTCCTGTAATACTTGTACGATACTCCGTACGAATATCCCGAACGACGATTCATCCATAAGAATATCCTTCGAAATTTCCGGGTTGGATGGTATGACCCTCCTCCTGTCTGCATGCGTTTTTTTCTCCGACTCACTAAATATTTGTCTTCCAGTCACAATCCCGAAGATTTTGAGTTCAATAATTATATATTATTCTATGTAAACACTCTGACATGACATTTGACTGTCACTTTTCAAGTGATCATAGACTATTTTCAAAGATTTTTTGTTAAATCTCTACTTTATCTATACATCAATGACGTAATTAATGACGTTTTTCCTTGACTCAACCTCACTCGAGGAACCTTTGGTAAAGGTATATTTTTAACTAAGCATGCCATTTTCGAGGGTCCCTCCAATTCATTTGTAAAGTCACCTCGACTAAAATAAGGTTGAGGAAGATTGGAGGACACGTCTTAGAATACGGGTGTTGGTCTCACTAACACCCAGACCCGAAACAAATACTTGTGGATCACACAATTATTTGTCTCGGTGCGGGGATTGAACCCGCGGTCTCACGTTTCACAACCGGCGTCTAACCAACTGCGCCACGGAGGCTGTCAAATTACTTTCGTGTATAAATTTTAAATGTAATAATTACTTACAAATTATTTTCAGGTTCCCAATTCGAATGACAGCTTCGATTACTTCGATACCAACAATTCAGCAAGTCCCAATCCTTACGCGTTTTTGTCGAAAATGGTATGTTTATAAAATATTGTAACAAATGTTTTGAAATAGAGATTAAGTACTATGTGTATGACTCGTCATAAGAGCTATTTAATTGCCTACTTGACTAATAAAACAATTTCATTTAATTTCAATGCAACAAAAACATTTTTGTTTTTTACTTAAAATCGTATTTGACTGGTAAATACATCGTTTTCCTAAAATAATAATATAAACCTTTTTTATTTTTAAAGACGTACCGTTGACGCAAGGGATAAAATTTTGTTTTTTAGCATAAACTAGGGATTTACGTGTATAATAATTGATCGATGGATTTACCACCTAAATACGGCGATATTTTAAAAAATGCGAAAATACTGTTTCTTTTTTGCGAATTTTTTAATTGCATTGTGTCTGTAATCACTAAAACTACCATCTGGCTTCGTTTCCATCGCAGTCTAGATATACCCGGTATATGATTTCCAATGTATTCTTTTTATTTATTTTCAGATTATTAGTTCGCCATCACAAAATTTAAGACAACTTTCTCAAGACAATCTTACTACGTCTGCGGGAGAAGAAACTCCATCACGAAAGAGAAAAATAATTTCTACTCTATATACACCATCTGCTTATAACACTCCAAACGAAAAACAACTTTGCAGGCGAATCATGGAATTAGAGAATATACTGGAAAGAAAAAACAAAATTATAAAAAAATTACGTGACCACATTAGATCACAAAAGTCGCGGAAATTTTCTATTCCAAGAAAAATACAAATCACTGAAAAGTCATCGAACATTTGAGCTTAAATACAGCCGACCGATTTCAATAGCTGGTTGGTTGCCGGCAGTGAAACAAGAGGCAGCTACGATCTCCCATCAAACCAAATATTTACGCGATCAAGTACCTATTTGTTTCGGATCTAGGTATTGAGAGCGAAAACTCTTTTAAATCCTGATTCACAGCAAGACTTGTATAATGTACGTAATGTAGTGTATTTTCTTAATTATTATGAAATAAAAAAACTTCCAATTATCTTTGCCTCACTTTAATACGACCAGTAAATTTCTCATCGGACAATTTTTCGTACGTCAACTCTGGACTGTTAAGTCTATCTTCAAACACTTTGTGAAAAGACTTTATAATACTCTGCTTGTCGAAAATCAGCTGATCCTTTTTGTAATTCTTTGATATAGCTGTTAACGTTGTATCTACCCACGCTTCGTAATAAGGTTTTGTGTGATGATTGACCGAAGTTGGCGCCCATTTTGCCACTTCAGTTGGCGGCGAGCGAACTCTATGCGCAACTGACATATCTGGGGATGTGACATGCCTCCTAATCCGCTTACACTTACCGGTTTTTTTAATAAGCGGTTTTTCTTTCACACTGACTCGACTCACAGTGGTTTTCACTTTAGGTTTAATCGCCGCGTGTATCTTCGACTGTTTCTTTCCAATGTCAGTGGGTATGCTGATCTTTAAAGGCGTGTTTGGTTTCTTTTTCTGGTCAACGAAGGTGACAGCTTTAAAAATTCTCATAGTGTCGTTCTTTGACATAATCGTTTTAATCACCGGTTTCCGTCTCGGCGTATCATGATGCTGTTTTAGGGTAATTGTTTTGCCAGAGTTGTTAGAGACGCTCTCTTTTAATGTTGGAGAGTCTATTTCATTGTTAAAATTCTTTTTGATTGTTCTATCACCTGTAACAAGAATTATAATACTGTGAACATGCCTGATGATTTTTACAGCTAACAGAAGTGGCATAACGCCTTAAGGTCTAGATATTACGTTTGCCTTAAAGTGGACGTTCGAGATTTTTTGGCCCAAGCAGCCAACAGATGTCTGCGCTATGTGCCCTGTACGTTGTCATTGCAACTTATATTTCTTTCAGCTAGGTATGTGGAAACCTGTTTTCTACAGATCTCCTCATTTCTGATTCGATCTCGTTGGCGACGAGTGGCGTTCTCGATGGAAAAGCACTAAAAGTACTATGTTTAAATATTTCAATGTGTTTTTTCTCTCACCGTTTTTATTGATATACACCGGTTTTACATCCTTACAGTTCGTGTCAGGTTTATTCAAATCAGAAATACCGCTGTGATTCAAACTTCTTAATTTCAAAGTGTATTTCTCCCGTATAGTTTTCTTTTCTTTAGCGTCCAAAGCTTTAACTTCCCTACTTTTGTCCTTTTTCAAAGAATCTTTGCCAAAATTAGAATCGTTCTTGTCATCGAATTTCTTTATCGATTTGAATACCGGTTTTTGGATCGAGTCGCCACGGTCCGGCGGAAAAGTCTTATCAATGCTTAATCTCCCGAATACTGGTTTCCTAGTATCGCCTCTGTCTTTTAACAATTTCACTGCTTTTCTCTCTACTTCGTACCTTTTGTTTGTCCTATCCATGAATTATTGGTAAAATGTTACACTGGAATTTTTGTGTCGTGTCCTGAAAGATTTGTGTCAATTCTGACATTCCAACGACTCTATGCAGTTGAAATTCATTTATTTTTTGGTAAACACCATAAAGTATTTTTTGATAAAGTATTTATTTGTATTTTAACGATGGTAGGGAGACCTTTGCCCTGCAGTGGGACAGTGGACGCTGATTGTATGTATTTATATGTATATTTTTATGAATGATGACTAAAATAAATTAAGTGCAGGCCAGAATATGCATATCCCTATAATTTTCATTTTTATTTTGCGATATATGGCGAGACGTTCATGGCATTCGCCTGATGGTAACCGATACGACCGCTCATGGACAGTAGCAAAATCTTTTACTATTATATCAATTCTGCGTTTATTTTGTCTTTAACGATCAGGTTATAGGCTCAGCACGCTTCCACTGCGCAACCAGTACCTCTACTCAAGGGACTTTTGGGTCATATAAGTCATGTGCCTCTGCACTTTGTGACCTACCCAATGCTACTTTAACTTGCTAATCTATTAGGCCATGGGGAAATCATTGTTATAACTTTTTTATAAATGACTAGCGGCTCGACCCGGCTTCGCCCGGGTGCAGATAGATTTGAGTCCAATCCACATCAACAACATAGTATAGTTTTCGCAGTGCACGCGATGTAAACAGTATTTTTGGGAATGTTTTTACACCTTGGGTTACATTATTGGAGTTTTAGTAGGGATCCGCCATTTTTTGAGAATACAATAGGTATTGCCTATGTCACCCGGGGATAGTGTAGCTTCCCAACAGTGAAAGAAGTTTTCAAATCGGTTCATTAGTTTCGGAGCCTATTCAATGCAAACAAATAAACAATCAAATCTTTCCTCTTTATAATATTAGTTCAGTTCAGTTCACATTTTAAGGCAGTATAGACTTTAATGTACAATTAAAAATTATAGCACTGTCAAAACATTGTCATTTCCACACATTTCAACAAAAATAACAAAACAAAATGTCGCTAAAAATACGAAAAATATGATACGCCTTTGCTTCTTCACAAGCTGCGAATAATTTCGCAGAAAACCGATTGAAATGGATAAACCGGTATCGAAAGTTGTTAAGTCTAAATCTTCGAATAGTGCTGTTTATACTAAAACCGATAAGGGGAACAAGAAAAGCAGAAGCAATGCTGAGTTCCAACCAAATGTTTTGAAGAAGCGAGGCATGTATGTGGAAAAGAAGAGTACGAGGTCCAATATCAATGATCCAGGTAAGATTTAAGTGTTTCTACATTAGGGATCTGATAAGGGAATCAGCTATTTCCTTCTTTGTTGTTTAGATCATTAGTTCTCGATGTAGACGGTCGTTTTTGATATACCATGGCGCATTGGTGATGATGCGAAGCATTTTGGATTAGTATGTAGTAAATGAAGGGCGTGGTGGCCTGTTGGCAAACGTACCAGACGCGACTGCCAACATGTTCGCGGTGGTCGCGAGTTCAAGCCCTAGGGCATTCCTGATTTGTCGGAGTCATGTATGTATTGATAGCCAACCACCATGCACTATAACGGTGAAGGAAAACATTGCGAAGAAACCTGCATACCATAGCGATTTGGAATATTTTCTATGGTATGTAAAGTCCATCAACCCGCACTTGGCCAGTGTGGTGGACTGTATTAACCCCTCTCAATCGTACTCTCGTTTGTAGAGGAGGCCCGTGCCCTGCAGCGGGACGTTTATGGGCTGATACAGTACAGTACATTATACTGTAATGTATGACGCGACAATCGTAGCATAGTCCAGTGCCCCTAGCCGGAACATTTTGAAGTATCGTATAGTAATTCTCGTATAGTAAAGTAAACGTTTCCCGCTGTGAAATTTCAGTTCCAAATACGCTCACAATGGCGCTGTTTAAATTCCCATACAAAATTTTACTACCTATTACTATTCTATTACGATACAGCAAAATGTTCCGGCTAGGGGCACTGACCCGACTCAAATCTTGCGATAGCAAACTACGAAAGATTTTCAGTCTAAAGAACACCTAGTCCACATTTCAATACAATGTAGATCACATGAACATTTGCTTTAGTGCAGGGATCGATGTATTTTTCACCCTAGCGCGACAAAACTAGTACAATGCACCTGGGGGTTACTCTATGATCCGAAACGAAGTTCGAATGTTCGGACGCCATACGTAACACTGTACGAATTTGCCTAACATATACTAAAGCCCCATTTACAAGGGGATAGTTTCTCGCCTCGAAGATACGATTATCGTAAAGCCGGGTATCGACATCGCCGGGTATTGCCTCGCGAGCCAAATTGAACGATGCCGCGCACGAGCATCGCTCGCGCGAGCCGGCTCGCTGTCGGTAGATGGCGGTGCTCAAAGAGCGCTCAGTGTGAGCTGCTCAGTTGCATAGGAAGCATTTGTATTGCCTCATGCGCACGCAACATAGAAGACAAAGACGAACTTCTAATCTTATCTGTTCCATCCACCAACGTGGTTATCTTCTCTTTTTTTATTAGTATCTTGTTTTTTCTCAAAATTTTACATACATACATAAACTCACGCCTTTATCCCCGAAGGGATAGGCAGAGGCGCCACTAGGACACCCACATTTCGCCTTGCATGTTCCGTCCCATGATGTGATAGGGGGCGAGCCTATCGCCATATCGGGCACAAATTCCTGACTCCGGGCTGATAATGAATAGAAAAATCCAATATAAATTTTAAACACGATGAAAAACGCTGTAAAGCTCGGCACACTGCTCAAACGAGCCAACTCACGAGCCGCCTCGCGAGCAGCCTCGCAATGTCGATACGCGGCTTAAGGATATAAAAAAGGTGCATTGTGTAAACATTTGTCAGAATACAATAATCTATGGCGGTTATGCGATAATGGCATACGATTGTCGCCGCGAGAAACTCTCTCCCCGTCTAAATGGGGCTTTAGTTCGAAGTGAATGATAACTGTCACAGAGAATAGTATTGGTCTCTAGAAGTGGAAAACTGTAAACTTTGTATTAGTATTGGAGTCTTTATTGGGGTGCGTTTTAATATAAAAATATCCAGTTTCAGCACCCACACCTCCAAAACAGAAAGCGCCACCCAGACCTCGACCAGGTAGCAAAAGATTCCTCACGTCAGTCCTTACTATCCTCTCAAAATCTACCACAGGAACACAACACCCAGATTTAAACGATCCTAAATCTTCAAAGCTCAAAAACAACCCTGCAGCACTGAGAAAAAAAAGAAAATACAGGTCCAAAATTCTAAACGAACAACCAGACGAGAAATTGATCGTACTACAATCAACTAAAGATATAATAAATACACCATCCATATATTCTGAAAGGAGTCAGGACACTTTTAAAACTAACTATTCGAGAGTGGTGAAAAACTATGATGTAGTAAAGATTGATAAAGGTACTGTAGTAGATGTAAAGAAACGGCAAAGGAAAGATAAACAAGTAACCATAGATGACCCATCGACGCTAGTGCAAGATAAAAAAGTTCCAGGACTATACAACTTTTTCGTTGATTTGCTTCAAACTACATTCAGTGCTTGCGATATGAAAGACCGACCAAATACTGAATTTAAAAAGCCCAGTGTTTCCAAAGTTGAGTTGGCTATCAATGAATCTGTAGCTAAGAAATTAAATATTGTAACTCAAAATGAACCTTGTAATTTGACAGGGAAAGAGTCAAACTTGTGTTGTATGATTGACGATAACTGGAGCGATTTGACGGTGATTGAGCAGAAACCACCTCCAATAGAATATTCGGAAATAAATTTAATCCCAACGCAAAAATACACGAAACCAAGGAAAATAGAGTCATTTAACCGGAATGTGATGTTGCCGAAGGTATACAGCGGTTTGTTCCCCACCAAAAAGTCTTACACGGCGAAAAACAAGAAGAAAATTGTTTTAAACCTACTGAAAAGGGAACTGAGAATGGGCGCCGATTTTATGGAACCCGAAAACCTGTACCAAGCTTTGAGGAACATTGCTAGAAATAAACGGAAGTATCAGAAAACTATACGATTTACTAAAGTTGATTCTGGCGATGAATGTGTCTTTAAACAGAAGAAAGTCATATCAGATGGGAAATCTAAGAAAAGGGTTGACAAATCGAAATCATCACGAATTGATTCCTACAATTCTAAGAAAAACTTTAAAGAGTTTACAAGCGAAGAATCATTTCATTCCTTAGAAGTATATGATTACGATTATGAAGTTGACCAGAAAAGAAGGCGGGAAAAGAAAATATTCTACGCTCGACCATCATTTACATCAATGAGTGATTTTAACAGGATTAATGATGACTTCGTTCGGGTTTCGGAAGAGTTTTTCTGATTTTACAGAATGTTACCTGATTAATAACTTGTCCATGCGTTTTGCAAATGAAAGAATACCTACAATAAATTGTAGCGCTTGTAAAGACTTTGTTTATTTTCAGTATTTTCTACCTAGCTAATTATTTATCTATTCTATCTTATAATTCTATCTTTACTAGAATTGCGTGGTGGCCTGTTGGTAACGGACCAGACGCGGCTGCCTACATGTTCACGGTGGTCGCGGGTTTAAATCCCAGGGCACACCTCTGACTTTTCGGAGTTATGTGTGTATTGATAGTCAATCACCACGCAGTTTAAAAGTGAAGGAAAACAACGTGAGGAAACCTGCATACCGTAGCGATTTTAAAGAATTTCTACGGTATGTAAGTCCGCCAACCCGCACTAGGCCAGCGTGGTGGACTATATGCCTAACCACTCTCAATCGATTTTCTCGATTGTAGAATAGGCCCGTGCCCTGCAGTGGGACGTATATGGGCTGATATAGATATATAGATTTTATAATTATAAAACAAGGGTAGTTTTTTTTACATTCACCTCAGTCCGCCCTTTGTACACGAAAGCTTTATTAGCATTGATCCGGCAAACGAGGAAGCAGGTCATCTGATGGTTGATCACTACCGCCAATGAACATCCTCAACGCTAGACCATGGATGTGTTACCGACCCATAAAATCAGGAGGGGAGCGGAGGAGAAAAGATGGAAAGAGGATATTAGGCACATCATACCATAGTGTTTTGTCAGAATTTCTGTGCAATATACTTATTACAAAACTGCAAATAAGACGCCGGTTGTGTAATCATATTTTCTGTATTCTTTTCCAACATCATGTTCATCAATACAAGGGCTCTCTACAAAATACAGCTCACGTATTGAAATGCCTACGTTTCTTCTAGAACATTCACAGCGTAATTCCCGACTCGGCCATCCTTCACATCAGCCGGTGACAACTCCGTTTTATATTCAAATCCTTAGTCCATACTTCTTAATACAACGGGCAGCATCATCGTCATACTTGAATTAGGTTGCTTTCCTCATCGCTTATAAAAATCATCCGTAACAGATATTTAAAGTCCGCCAAACCGCACTAGGTGAGCGTGGTGGACTATAGTTATACAGTTCGTGTTGCTGAGGGAGTTTCTTGCGCCGTTTCTACTTCACAGCTACAACATGTTCCGAAGCGGTGGTAGCAGAAATTAACGATTCAAAAGATCTTGTATAAAGAAATCTTGTATAAAGATCTTGAATAAAGATCTTGAATAAAGAATATTTTGATTTTGATATACTAAACCTTCTCAATCGTACTGTCGATTGTGGAGGAGGCCCGTGCGTTGCAGTGCGATGTATATGGGCTGATAAAGATACAGATACATAAGCAATCATTTTTATAATATACGGGTTATTTGTAATATACTGGTGGTAGGTCTCTCATATGTGAGAGGCCGCCTGGGTAGGTACCACTGCAATGCCTAGTTCTCCAAACAGCAGTGTAAATGCATTGTTGTGTTCCGGTTTGAAGGACATTGTAGCCAGAGTAACTGCTGGAAATAATGACACTTAACATCTCATGTCTCAGAGTGAGCGCAGTGGAATACCAAGCATTGCTTTGTAATTAATGGTGTTTGGTTTTGCTACTGTCCCTGAGCGGTCGTATCGCTTACCATCAGGCGAATGGCATGCTCGTCTCGCCATTCATTGTAATAAAGAAAGAGAAATAAAACAAAAATAAATATGCATGGCGATTTATTTTCAGCAAAATCATGCTTTTATACAAAATACATATGTATATTTGTACATTTATAAAAAGGCTATCGCTAGAGCAATTATAACGACCACCTGTGTTAGGTAAGTCTATAATACTCAAATTCCAAAACATATTTTCATAAATAAATAAATGCACCCAAAACTCACATACATTGTCCTGACCCCACACTAAGATCGAGTCTTGTGTCGTGTATCAGAAACTACGAGAGACATCGTTCTCACAAACACCTACACCCGAGCCAAATACCCTTCGATCACACAAATATTTGCTTCGGTGCGGGAATCGTATGTCGTTTCATGGACGGCGTCTAAACAACTTCTTTTGTACATAATATACAGAACATATTAGTCCAACAGCGGTTCGATCCCCGCACTAAAAACAAATATTTGTGCGATCCACAAGTATTTGTTTCGGGTCAGGGTGTTTGTGAGATGGAAAATATCTCATAGTTTCTGATACCCACGACCTCAGATGTATTTATTTATTTATTCGTTGCTTTGTCGAGCCAATCTAAAAAGTGCAATCCAGCATACTACATTTTAATTAAACAATACATAAATTACACGTGTGTTAAACAATTTAATATCACTCAAAGCTTACAACCAAAAAGGTCTTTACCTAGAAAGCCTTATATTTAAAATCGGCGGGAAATATTACCACGGCAAAAGTTTTATACAAAAATATTGGTAATATATATTTACTTCTTAATGATGACCCTTATAAAATGATAACAATTTTGACCCTAAACACATGAGGTCTATTGGTTCTAATCCGCCGCACATCTGGCTTTTTGGATTCATGTTTATACAGGGTATATCAAGACCGCGACCGAAAACGAAGCCAGGTGGTAGTATTGGTGACTTAAGACACAAAGCAACTAAAAATTTCGTAAAAAAATCGTCAACTTTTTTTGGTAATTTTTTACTTATCGTCGTATTTGGGTGATATATACATAGTTTTCCTAAAATAATGATGTACACCTTTTTATTTTTTAAGACGCAATGGTACGTTAGGGTTTAAATTACTATTTTCGCAATAACTAGATATTTACTACACAAACACAACGATTTTTAAAAAAATGCAAAAAAAATCCGTCGCTTATTTTGCGAAATTTTTATTTGCATTGTGTCTGTCACCACTAAAACTACCACCCGGCTTCGTTTTCGGTCGCAGTCTTGATATACCCGGTATAGTCAACTACCATGTACACGACATAACTGTGCAAGTCTGAGTTTGCACCAGTATACTGGAAAGTAAGGGCAAATAACTGCGCAAACTTCGTTGTAATTTTCGAATCGTGACTGGTGCGAACTCGGGTTTTCGCAAACGCACTTAGACGTGTGTGGCGGAGATTACGGTGAAGAATATAGTTAGGGAACCCGCATACCGTAGATATTTTAAAAAGGTTTCCCCTCAAACCGCACTAGGCCAGGGTGATCTAACCCCTCTCAATCGAACTCATACAAACAGTTCTAATAGAGAATATCTTTGATAAAATCAAATATACATAAATATCAAATAACGATAATTCTTTGAATCTTCAACTAATAATACTGAGAGGAAAATATTTCTTATAAAAAATAGAGAAACAAATCAACATAACTAGCTTTTGAAGCAATAAAAATAAGAATACTTTTACAAAGTCTATTTAAAAATCTTTGTATTAAATAAAAAATGTATTCTTTAACAAACTTAAATTGTAAAATATTTTATATTCATCTAAAATTAATAAACGATCTCAATTCAAGCTCTCGAAAATAAACCAATAGGGTCAACGATTAATGGATACGCCCACATTTGGCGACTTTTGATTGGTTAACTTTCGGGATCAGTCGTTAAATCGTTAAATAAGTAATTATGATCGCTTATTACAGCCGTGAATAACTTACGATATAACTTAAAACATTTTTCTATGAATAAAATCAAGCTATAATATTGTTGTATCACATAAAGATCCCGCCCTCACACCCGTCACAGCAACTCCTGGAAGCCAGGATCAACATCATTTTACAAACACCGAGCATTGAAGCCCAGCGATTCTCTGGGAATGTATAATTAGTCTTTACCCACAACGAAATTAATCAAATAGTGAAATCAATAGGAGTTGGACATAAAATATTATCCATTTTTTCAATAGCAAAGCAGTGTCAATATATAGTAAAAATCTCTAAGAAAAAACATCATCAACATAACATCAGCCCTTCTGCGTCCACTGCTGGACATAGGCCTCTCCTATAGCACGCCACTGGGCTCGATCTTCAGCCCATCGTCTCCAACCTGGTTGGAGGGCGTCCTACACTACGTGCCGAGGCGCGGTCTCCACATATTCATATCAGAAAAACATATTTACCCAAATACTATATCAATTGTAAATAATATTAAATAAAGTATACATTTTTTTCTAGTAGCCAACATGTTTTTTCTATAGTTGTTTAAAATATACAAAATAAAAATAAATAAATATATAATCTTGTTTGTTTTTTCATGAGTGTGTTATTTTTAAGTGCTGTTTACTCCCATAAGTGGTATATGCATCAGAACAAGAACTTAACTAGCTAAGAATTGTGTTAATTGTGATAATGCATATACTGTGGGAGATCCTTGATTCAATAAATAAATGAATACAAACAGCAATCTTATGGCTATAGGCAATTTGTTACAGACAACCATGCGTTGGATATAAAAAAGGAAAAATGAGTCAGTCAATGTATAAAGAATAATTTCTTAAACCAAATTTCATCTAGGTGCTGAGTTTATTGAAATTGATATTTGGCTATCATATAAAAGTATAAAAATGTAGATATACCCAATCAACGAATGTCTCGAAGGCACTCTAACAATTCTTCAATACTTGTCTCGGATCTGATTTTGGTTTCATCAAAATGTGTGTGACATTGTTCTATCTTTTCATCTTCCAAAACCACGTTAACTTCTGGCGTTTCAAAGTCATGATTGAATTTCATCACCGCTATCTTCTTTGGCATCGCTATGAGTAACGTATGTCCGTCTCTTCTCTCCATTACATCAATCATCAATATAGGACACATTGAAAGCACGGGACAGTCATACCTCTCCATGAAATTGTATTGCTTTATCGGATCTGTGTTAAATATATCAAATTCGCCATCCGGGTACGGTGCATAATATATTCTCAGGACACCCCAGTTTGATCCCACAAAATAAACATCCCCATGAGCTCGTATAGTAACAATATCCCGTAGAGGACCTTCTGGGACGGTATGATTCAGAACGTACATCCATTGAAAGTAAACCCTCCAATCTAACTGTTCTAAAAAGTTGTATTTACGTAACTGATGTAGAATATTTGTGTTCGGTCCCAATGAGCATTCAAATACTAATTTATTTTCTTTGAGTGTGTAAATGTTCCTTTGGAATGTTAATAGGTGGAGTCGGTCGTCCGTTGATCCGAGACACATGATACAATCATTTAGACGTTTAATAAAAATGCTTTGCATCACCATATCTTGCAGATTGCATACAAATATTTCATCGGTAAGACTTACGTAATAAACCTGATGTTTTATCATCAAGTAGGCTTTGATATTCCCAAAGGAAATGCAACTTAAAGCCTTACTTTCCACATGTTTTCGAATTATAAACATGCTTAAATGGGAATTCATTAAAATGAGGTAATCTTCGGTTTCAGTGTATCTTGAGAAGTCTCCGTAAATAGGGGTGCGGGGGTAAAATTCTAGAGTATTTATATCGTAATATTCAATTGATCCTTTAGTATGTACACCTATACAACCATTACTCAAAATTTCGAAGCTACGTATCTCTTTTCGCATCTCCGAAGCTGAAGCGAACTCATCTCGGACCTCTAAAGCTTTGTTTACAATACTCCAGGAACATAAACATCGATACAATTCAAACCAGAGCATGTCTATTCTAGCTTTTCTTACTGACCGATAGTAAACATCTTTGAAGTCTGTTTTGAAATATTTTTCCCAAAAAGTATCGGCATGTGTGGTCCCGTCTATTACTATCCTCCATCTCGAGCATACTCCTCTGCATTTTATAACTTCACGGCCTTTTAAAAACGTGAAAATATGTAGCAAAAGTTCAGTAGGGAAATTCGATAAGTAAGAATATATTTCGTTTTCATCCGTTTTGAGTGTATATGATCCTGAATTTTGTGCCATGATGCGTGGAATATTGTTCACTATTTCTTTTATTTTAATTTTGGACAGACGAAATATATTTATGAAAGATTTTACGATTACATTTTCGATTTTTCCACAGATTTCTCACTTGCAGAATTTGACAATTCAATGTTATTGTATTTTTTTTTCCAAAACGCCACAGACTAAACATTCAGCATTTTACAAGTTTCGTTGGCTTCGATTTGGAAATAAGTTGATAAAATAATTATTAAAAAACAATTATTTTCAAAATAAGCGTATATTATTTTATATTTTATAGCTATGTAAAATAAATAAATTAACTTACATACATATGTTATGATGGCTATATTATTTGATAGGCTTTAAGGTTTGATTTCCTACGTCAACTTCGGTTCACGTCAATGAAAAACCACAGTTTCAAAATAACGATTTGATTTAAAAATATTTATCTTCATTTTATGTAATTTTCTGTAATAATTAGTGTTTTTTCATAATGTCTGCCTTCAAAGTACTCCAAGATGTGTGTTTAACCTTTGAAAATGAAATTCGTCAAGTATCTCAAGATTTATATTCAGCCAAAATCGGTGATTCTTTTGAGACAAGCGTTACGAAGAAATTACGTGATCTATCGTTGTTTTCAGCCAAATTAAAGCTTTTGCGCGCCAAACCTTTAGCTCGTAAGTTAGTTTTACATAATCTATACATAATATATCTAGTTTTACATAATATATTTAAACAACATAATTATTTAAACAGTCTTATATGTATCGTTTATAGACCGACTTAATGGCATAAGCATTCGCACAGTGTTAACTTTATGTTTACTTGCTGATAATATACTTTTATTGCATTCTGCTGCAAACAAGCCCGAATTACAACTTTGCTTAATAAATAGAATGTATAAAAACATGTGCTACCAAGACACCCATTACCCAAGTTTCACCTTGTGTGTTTCGTCCAATGATTATAGAATAAAGTTAATCATTGGTTTCGTCCCACTATGTTGAAGTGGCAATGGGCTGGCCATATATGACGCAGAACAGATAACCGCTGGAGTAAGCGTGTTCTGGAGTGGAGAACGCGTCTTGGAAAACGTAGCGTGGGACGTCCTCTGGCCAGATGGCGGGACGACTTGCACAAGAGGGCCGGCAGCGACTGGATGCGTAAAGCAGCAAACCGGGCTCTGTGGCGTACCTTGGGAGAGGCCTATGTCCAGCAGTGGACTGCAACGGGCTGATGATGATGATGATGATGATGTGGTAGGGACCGAGCCTATCGCCATATCGGGGACAAATTCCTGACTCTGGTCTGAAATAATGAATAGAAAAACAATGATTCAATTTGCCTGTGTTAGAGTTGTATAACACAAAATACAAATAAAATATAATAATAATACATATTTATTCATTACTCCAATATAATCTATTATATATCTTTCATAAACACAAATATATTCAAACACTGCTATACTTTAATTAATATACTTATAATAACATAATAATCATTAATTCACTATATTAACTATTAAAATAAGTATAACAAATATAATTACTAAAGCAATATAAACCAACAATTATACTTATCTTGTTAACGGTACTCAGAGCCACATTTACACTGACAGGGGGCAGAGTAATGTCCTGCTCCACGACTCGAACAACACTGTGTCACTTCAAGCAATGCTGGTCTATTTATACCAAATCGTGAACAACCCCACTCTGCCCCACTTCTGACTACCCACATCAATTTGTATTTTATTGTATTTAAATTGATGTTTACACATTCCATAAAATGTACTCAGATAAGTAATTAATGTATATCTTTAAATCATCAACATCTCACACGGCCATTCTGACGGTTACTTCGCTCTCGAAGTAATGCTTTTCATTGTTTCCATTAATTTATTCTTCGGCAGAATCTTCATTTAGATTTGTAGATCAATCAATACTTTATTTCATTGGTCACTTTTTCATGGTGTTGATCTCCCATCGGACCAACATGCTCAACATCTCACACGGCTCTCATAAAACCAATACCCTTAAGATCGCACAATCTCCCCTGCACCTGTCGTGATTAGGCCTACTATGTGCTGGTCATAGTATCTAACCCTTTCACCAGGCCAGTATACCCAGCATCTCATAATCCATTCCTTCATTATTCACCATTTGTCATGACATTTCTCAGGTTGGGCTGTCGTGTTCAGTCCCACCACGTGCTGCCTCGTGGTGTCCAGACATCACACCAGGCCACCTTTGCAGCAAGCATCTCATAATCCATTTCTTTATCATTGATCATTTCTCTTGGCCATTTCTCAGGTTGGGCTGTCGTGTTCAGTCCCACCACGTGCTGCCTCGTGGTGTCCAGACATCACACCAGGCCACCTTTGCAGCAAATACATACACATATACACACACACACACATACATCAGTGAGCTCACCGCATCCATTCCAATCTCTAAACTAAACTAAACTTCATACCTTGTTCTGCTGTGCTGTTTTCATCTTTTCATTCACCAAACCATCTTTCAAGTCTTTTTTTTTTCTTTAGCGATTATCGCATTTTGTAATCGTCTTTTGTCCTTTTAGTCGGTAATTGTCATTCTCCAAAAATTCTATTATTTCATAGGGTCAATTGTAATTGATATAACGAGTTCGGCCATTCTGCCTCTTTGGTACATGTGGTCGTCATCATATTAACATATCGTTCCACTAAGCCGTTGCTATGCAGTGAATCCGCTTATTATTATTATTTTTTTTTACTTGTTTTTCACGATCGAGTCTTTGTTTCACATTATCTGGAACAACAAAAATAAAGTATGTAAGTCATTCGCAAGCTAAGTGGGTAGAGATCCCTTGTTTATCGCATCATTTTTTTTCTTTCATTTCATCATATATTTTTTTTCATCTTTTTTTTTTCACATCTCCTGCTTCTGGAGATTTTTAGTTAATACCAGGGTGGTTCCAACCAACTGCTTTCCTGGAATAGTGTAGCGACAGTCGTTACACTATTCCAACCGCTGTTTTTTTTTAAGGAAGTCTTCTCCAAATCGATTTTGGCTAGACTGAACACTAGTAGTGCAATGCAGTTATTTGACCGAGAAATGCTGACAGGGTCTTTAATTTTCGTGTGTAGTTCCTTCAGAACGGTGTCGGCCATCCTCTAAAACAAAATAATATTTAGTATTATAAATAATAATGTCTTCCAAGACATCCAAGTTCGGACTTCCAGGGCACACAGTCACCGCTGATAGCTCTTGGTTACAATGAACTGCCTAGGCAGGCAGACGAGTTTGTGCCTCACTTAATGGTTAACAATCACCACGGCTCATAGGCGTTTTCAAAGTCAAGGATATAGCTAAACTGATGCCATATATATTGAATACAGGTTCAGGAACTCCGATTGCGTAGTTGAACAAAGAGCTTCCTTGATACTTGACAGGCTCTCCTCCCAACAAGGATGTTTTATCACTGTATGACAGGAGCTAATTACAATTCACTAGTACGACATATGTTCTTCTGAAGGTTTTAGGAAACAGAAGTATTCTAGACCAGGTCTTCCACTCAGAAGTAATCCTGTAGATATGCCCATTAGCTACAGGAATTCCATCATTGGAAACAGGTCTACATTAAAACTTCACACTGGGATCATTGATGATAGATGAACTATAGTTCTATGCGAACTAACTTCTGCTACCCTTATCAGGTATTCGGTCCATACTGTAAGCAGATGTCTGACTCCATATTTGCTGGTATTTGTCCTCTGCCTGGGGCCGGCTTGCCTTGCATCAGCCACCAATTTTCCGAGTCGTATTGCTTTGTAAGCGTGTCAGCTCCCACTTGGCATAGACCGCGAAGATACCTTGAGCCTCTTTGATGCTATATATTTAGCTGATATATGACCTTGGTTTGATAATGTTTGGGCTTCATCAGTCACGAGTTATTGGTACCGTATATCTTGGCGATTGCCTCTTGATACAGATCGTGAAGATACTTTGGGTCCCCTGAAGAAGTCCATAGTTAAACGATTCAGTGTCAACATTATGACCGGCAGCATACTACAACAATCAAGATCCTTTGAGGTAATCTGGAAGAGAAGACTTAGTCCGTGAAATGCCACCCAATTAAACTGGGTGCAGGATGCAACTGGATGCAGTGGTTCTCTTGTCTTTTACAAACTTGGACCCGCCCAACAAAATAATTAGTCTTCAGTAGATAGGCCGTTAAATGCTTTGGCCTGGGCACAACATGACCTTTCGACACGATCTTTGGCTTGTCCACTTTAATCCATTCGCTTTGGTCAATCCTAGTAGTCGGCCCTTGCGGCATTCCTGATCGCTGATCATCGAATCTGAATTTGCTGACGAATAGTAGATCTGTCACCTCTTTGTTATCTTGGAATATAAGCGCCACTGTCTCATAGAAATCTTCTTGCGCAGAAATATCAAAAGCGACTCTTTCTGGTTCAGGCCACTTTTAGCCTTCCATAAATTTCATCAATCCTCCTTGATAGCTCCTTGATTCCAATACAAGGTAAGTATTTTTTTTTTATCTCCTTCATGTAGGTAGTCGTACGTCGTATTGTACTGTACTCGTTGCCAGAACCGGGAGGTATCCTTCAGAGCGGCAGTAAATAGTTTCAAAGGTACAGCTTTGTGTCTCACATTTTTTTCAGAGCAACTAGATGAAACCAAATACTCGTGGTCGGACTTTGTAATTGGCTCATCACTACAGTCACTTCCCAATGTACCAGCACTGTTTTAGCCACAATGGTGATACTGCTCCAGCCGATATCCACCGCAATTTCATCGATTGTGTTGCACCAGTTCTTTGCCCCATTATAACTTATCAGGGTCAAAAGCTGGAAGAAAAAAAGTCACTTCCACGTTGCATTGTGAATATCCCGGATGGCCTTTTAAAAAAATATTATGGGCAACAGGATCAATTTTAATCCACGCTCACTGCTCCTGCAACAATATAATTTCAAATTAAACATGTTAGTCCTGATCCCACTTCTGATGTTAGAGTTGTATAACACAAAATACAAATAAAATATAATAATAATACATATTTATTCATTACTCCAATATAATCTATTATATATCTTTCATAAACACAAATATATTCAAACACTGCTATACTTTAATTAATATACTTATAATAACATAATAATCATTAATTCACTATATTAACTATTAAAATAAGTATAACAAATATAATTACTAAAGCAATATAAACCAACAATTATACTTATCTTGTTAACGGTACTCAGAGCCACATTTACACTGACAGGGGGCAGAGTAATGTCCTGCTCCACGACTCGAACAACACTGTGTCACTTCAAGCAATGCTGGTCTATTTATACCAAATCGTGAACAACCCCACTCTGCCCCACTTCTGACTACCCACATCAATTTGTATTTTATTGTATTTAAATTGATGTTTACACATTCCATAAAATGTACTCAGATAAGTAATTAATGTATATCTTTAAATCATCAACATCTCACACCTGCATTATAAATAAACCATGTATGAAAACATTTTGAACAAATTGCTATTATTACTGCTAAGTAAAGCGATACATATTTTTTTTCTCTTTATTGGGTCAGCTAACAATTGTTTACATTAATTCATACAATTAAAAATACACAGTACAGAAAATGACTTGGTATGGAATGCCTAAAATGAATATGCCCTTATTATTTATTTATATATTTTTCACAGTAACACCGGATATAACAGAGCATCCGAAATCAGAAGCAACACTCACAGGGTATGGACAAGAAGTGTGTACAAAAATATTAGAACAGATTACAGTAAAGACAATCACACATACTAACGTGGTGAAAAGGTTACTTACTACACAAGATGGAAAGCTGGATCCAGAAATGAGGGAGAGGAAAGAGTAAGTATTACAAAATATTCTTTATTCAAAGTCTTTTTCAAAATCATTTGAATCGTTAATTTCTGGTAGCAACGCTTCGGAACCTGTTGTAGCTGTGAAGAAGAAACTGCGTAAGAAACTCCCTTAGCAACATGAACTGTCTTCGTCATATCACTCTGTAATCCCCCAGTGCTGAGACCGACACAACCGAGAGTTCGATTTAGAGGGGTTAGGCAACAGTCAAGAATGGGATTAGAAATATATCAAGACCGCGACCGAAAACGAAGCCAGGTGGTAGTTTTAGTGGTTACAGACACAATGCAACTAAAAATTTTGCAAAAAAAGCAACACATATTTTTTTTGCAATGTTATAAAAATCATCATTTTTAGGTGATAAATAATAAATAAATACAGCCAACAGTCACATTACACATACATATAATACTTAGTTTTTGCGAAAATAGTAATTCAAAACCTTACGTACGATTGTAGTGTGTGTACATCATTATTCTAGGAAAACTATGTATTTATCACCCAAATACGACAATAAGTAAAAAAAATTAATTACAATGTATCTGAAGTCACTAATACTATCACCTGGCCTCGTTTTCGGTCGCAGTCTTGATATACCCGGTATATTCAACTAATAATTGCCCACTGCTGAGCACAGGCTTTCCGAACAATCCAGAGTTTGTTTGAGAGGGGTTAAGCCATCTTCCTCGTCTTTGCGTCGATTCCCCAATGCTGGGGGTCATGAGTCATCAGGAAAACAGTGTGGTGGACTATATGGCCTAACCGCTTTCAATCGTATTCTCAATAGAGGAGGCCAGTGCCCTGCAGTGGGAGGTATATGGCTGATAATTTTTTTCCTTTTGATATACATAAGAAATAATAATTCTGAACTTGGAAACACACCACTTTCCATATAACTATACAGACGAAATTGCTCATTCATTTAGAGTTGAACTGAATTTTCCAGGAACATCATAACAGCCCTGTCAGAGTACAGTAACATGGAGACCCGGTTACGTCATATGGAAGCGTTACTCAAAGAGAGACGGGCTGAGTACATGAGTGTAAGGGAACAGTGGGATAACGAACTGGGAGAGATAAGAGACATGAGGGAAGAGGTGGTCGATGATGAGGATTTGGAGACCAGCGGGCCACAGTACTCGTGAGTTTTTAGCTTTTTATTAGCTTCACCTGTATGTTTGTATGTTTGTTTGTAACCGACTTTTTTGGGCGCGATTTTGACCCACTTTAAACGGCTAGATTTCGTTCAAACTTTGTAGATTTATTGAGGACCGATGACAATACACTAATTTGATAAAATTAAACTAAAATCCAAACTAAAAAGTAGAAAATAAATAATAGTTTAAAAAAACTAAAAAACACGCTTTTTATAGAAAACCGAACTAAAAAATAGAAAATAAATTTTAATGAATTTAAATTAAGAAAATAGTGTTAAAAATTTCAATGAATATAAATTAATAATAGTGTGAATAAAAAAAAATTATTTTATTTTAAAAAAAGCGTGGGGTGCTTTTTAAGATATTATCGAAATGATAATCACTCTACTCATATCTGTCAATAAAATATTTATAACTATTGACACCATGCACGCCACGCTGTTTTTAAATTTTTTTTTTTTATTCACACTATTATTAATTTATATTCATTGAAATTTTTAACACTATTTTCTTAATTTAAATTCATTAAAATTTATTTTCTATTTTTTAGTTCGGTTTTCTATAAAAAGCGTGTTTTTTTAAACTATTATTTATTATTATTCCAATAAATATTGCATAGGTCCTGCAAACGAGCAAACAGGTCACCTGATGCAATCGAAACGTCGGAAAGTTAAAAATGTAAAACCAAATCGGCGATAAAATCCGTAAAAAAACGTTTTATCTCAATGTGTAATGAAGGTAAATAAATACACACCCAACAGTCACATACATAGTCCTGACCCCGCACTAAGATCGAGTCTTGTGTCGTGTATCAACTACGAGAGACTTTTCGGTCTCACAAACACCCAGACCCGAAACAAATACCTGTGGTTCTCATAAATATTTGTCTCTGTGCGGGGATCGAACCCGCAGCCTCTTGTTTCACACGCGGCGTCTCACCAACTGTGATACGGAGGCTGTCATTAAGTAAGTGATCACTGCCGCCCATGAACATTCATAACGCTTGGGTTAAAGATGTGCTGTCAGCCCATCAAATATCAATATAGGGCATAATCCAAATAGGGCATTTGGCATCCGACAATCTCACTCGCCGAACGAAAAGCTATAGCTTCACGTCGATTCCCTGTAGCACAGTGGTACCGCCCTGGACGAGCCTGCACATTCATGCTGAGGCGTGACAACAGTGTGGCGTCATTTCTAAAAGTTTTCTCGAGCATTGATTTGTTTCTGACAGCCTCCGTGGCGCAGTTGGTTAGACGCCGGCTGTGAAACGAGACGCCGCTACGATCCCCGCAATGAGACAAATGTTTGTGTGATCCACAGGTATTTGTTTCGGGTCTGGGTGTTTGTGAGGCTGATAAGTCTCTCGTAGTTTCTGATACACACAAGACTCGATGTTAGTGTGGGGTCAGGACTATATATTATGCGACTGTTTGGTGCATTTATTTATTTATTAGTTTACCTTTTTTGTTTAATCCTGTATGTATGTTGTTTCATTCCTGTATGTACCACCTCAGTGGCGTAGTTGTACTACAGTACGTTTACAAACCTGAGGTCTCGGGTTCGAATCCCGGGTCGGGCAAAGTGATATTGGGTTTTTCTATTAATTAATTAATTATCAGCCCGGAGTCAGGAATTTGCGTCCGATATGGCAATGCCCTCGCTTATCACATCGGGGGACGGAACATACAAGGCGAAATGTGGGTGTCCTGGTAGCGCCTCATACCTCTTCTGGGATAAAGGCGTGAGTTTATGTGTGTATGTTGTTTCAGACGTCTACGAACATTCATAGACAAGCTAGAGCTAATGCGATGGTTGTTGGGACGGCTGGTGACCACCCGTGGCCAAAGAGATTGGTTGGCTGAGCCCAGACAAGCGCTACAAGCGTTGAAGCTAGCGCGGACTGCAAACACTATGGAGACTTTTACTCAGATGTGATATGAAGATTGCTGAGGAATAATTTGGACTGCAGTGGTTATCTTCGTGATGATAGTGAAAAGTGCCTTATTGTTAAAACGGGGTGAATAGAAATTGAAGGATAATAGAAATAAACTGTTTTGTTTTGAATTAATGTGATCAAAGTGTAAAAGTGAAGTTGGCTTGGGAGCCGGTTTAATTTGAAAGAAGTTTATAAACCATGTTAAAGTAAATACCATGTATTGTAACCATTGAAACTATAACTTGTCGGAAATATCTGTGAACCTAGCTGTCATGCGGTTCACATTTAATTTTTTTGTGTTCCCCTATCTACTATGTTATTTTACATTAAAAACGTTTTGAGATGGATGCGAATTCTATTTAATATTCTTTTTTTCTATTTTAATTCAATTTGTTTAACCTATATTTTGAGTTTGCTGAACTTATGTTCCAATGACTTCAATTATTCAAGTCCACAGATATTTCCGACGCGTAATAAAAGGAAAATAATGTACTTTTAAATTAATAGGTGGTTAATGAAAAAAAAAAATTGTCTATTATTTATTTAATAAAAAATATACAATGCCAGATTTTGTTTTTTTATCACTGTTTTAACTTATTATCCTGAGCATATCGTTCCGGATATCAGTTCTTGAATTGTCGCTCTGAAATACACAAATTATATTAATTATGTGACTGTTCTGTTTATGACGAGCGCAAAGCCTAGTGTAAATATCTGGTGGTCCCTCATATGTGAGAGGCCGCCTGGGTAGGTACCACCGCAATGTCTATTTCTCCAACAAACAGCAGTGTAAATGCACTGTTGTGTTCCGGTTTGAAGGACATTGTAGCCAGAGTTACTACTCGACATATTGAGACTTAACATCTAATGTCTCAGGATGACAAGCGCAGTGTATTACCTAGTGTTAGATTACAGAAATATTAATAAATAATTTTAATACAGCTATTTCGAATGGCAATAATAAAAATATTAGTTAATTTATTATATATGGCAACACTGTTTGCACAAGCGGGAAGAAAAACTTTTGGCGGGTAATTCGTTTGCTCGCCCTGGCTAGACGTCAAATGTGGTCTTGAATTATTGCACACATTACTGAAATAAGTGTGAAACTGTACCCTTAAAAGTATAAAATATACTGATGTTAACAGTTATACAGTTTATCATTATCAGAGTAAATATTATTTAACAGTCAGAAGTGACAAAGTGTATCTACGTGCCCGGTGCTGCGGTCTCCTGAACACCGGATCTTTAAGGTCAGATCTTAAAGTGTTATTTGGCTTCTATGTAGCCATATAACGATTCGCTGCAGCTTGTTTGGTGTCTAACCCAAACGACAAATGTTTTGCTGGCCCCATCGTGCAGCAGTGGCTCACAAGCGACGAATTAATTGATGATTAAACTTGTTCCTGATTATCGCGTACGTGTGGTACGTGCCTACCTGGCTAGGTGCGTTGATCAGGTGCACACGTCCACCTACTGGAAGATTAGTGAAAGTGATTTATTATTTTTCAACCTACATTATAATAATTATATCAGTGTCGGTGTTAATAATTTTTGGAGTGAACAATAATTGACTTGTTTTTACTAGGTACTTATAGTTAATGAATTTCTTTTAACATTTATGTGATTATTGAACTTGCTTTGCTTACTACTAGTACTAGTACTTACTGTTTGAATTTAAACTACAGAGAATGTGAATTTATCTGTTTTAGCTAAAATTCTCTATCGATTTATTGCTTTGATATTTACGGCAGGTTTTTATTATTTTCTTAAATATTCTGAGATATATTTTATATTGATTGTTATCGTACACATATTGCCTTAGTGTATGTATTTTGTTTCTGTTCCTACTTTGAGTCATTTACTCATTGCATCACTAGTAGCTAAATATAATGGGAAGATCTAAGCGGAAAAGGCGGGAACCAAGCGTAGAAAGTACCTCTACATCTGTTACAAATTCTAGCTGTAGCGATAGTGACAATTATGATCGCATGTCGAGACGCAGAAAGAAACGTAGTCGCCGCCCTAAGCGTTCTCATCGCCATAAAAGACGCGTTGAAAAACGAGTGGATTCGGAACGGGTTTATAGGTCTCGCAATAAAAATGTTCACCGGGAATTCACAAAAACTCCCCCGTTGACATCCCAGGTTCAGACTAGTAGGTTAAATACACCCGACGTAGTTGAGTATCGAATTGATCCTATATTGCAGAACAATAACAGTGTAACAAATAATGTTACTACATTAAATAGTCCCAGGAGCGATTCTGTGCCATTGACTTCAAATTTTTGGGCTCAAAACAATTTTCCAGTTGCATTTAGTGTAGTTCCGGAATTCGATCCTAGTGATAATAGTCAGACAATAGAAAATTGGATAAACAAAGTCAATGAATGCGCGCAGATTTACTCTTGGAATGATCGTCAAGTTTGTCACTATGCTCTTCCTAAATTGAGTGGTTTAGCCAAAAAGTGGTATCAAGGATTGTCCTCAGTCCTGTATAATTGGGATCAATGGATACAAAAACTGAAGCTGGCTTTCCCGTCAAATGAAAATTACGGTGATTTATTAACAACTATGCTAAAACTTAGATGTAGGTTTGGACAATCTCTAGAACATTATTATTATGATAAAATTGCTCTTATAAATAAATGTGAAATAACCGGTAAAAAAGCAGTTGGTTGCATCATTCATGGCATCGATAACAAGTTTGTACGTATGGGAGCAGGGGCTTGCATGTTTGATGAACCAGAAAAGGTCCTTAATTACTTGCGCACGGTATCTCAACATGAAAGTAGCACACCAACTTACAACAATCGTAATCGAAATAGTAATCAAATTAGACAGTATAATAAGGTATCAAATGAACAACCAAAAGGTAATAATAGCACAAACACAATCAGATGTTTCAATTGTAACGAGATAGGACACATAAGTTTAAAATGTAGCAAACCAATAAAGAAATGTAGTTTTTGTTTAAAATTGGGCCATGAAACCAAAGATTGTCGTAAAAGAAATAGTGACAAAACCGATGAAGTTAATCAAAATAATAGATTTACGGAGCAAACTAAAAGTGTTATGTGCATCACCAATAGTAATTCTTCTGATGCAAAATTTTACAAAGATGTTACGGTAGGTGATATTATTTTACAAGGATATGTTGATCTAGGTAGCAAATGTACTCTTATACGACAGTCTGACGCAAAACGCTTGCATGATAGTTGGGCCTCAGATAATTTACCTATATTACAGGGTTTTGGCAACTCTACAGTAAAACCAATAGGTAGGTTAATAGTAAATTTACAAATAGGAGCTGTTAAGGCTGAAACAGAACTCCTTGTCGTAGAAGATTATTATTTAAAGACATCGATTTTGATTGGACAATCCTTTACGGAAAAACCTAACGTGATACTTTTAAAAACAAATGATGAATTAGTTTTTATACAAACACCAGATGTGAGTAATAATGATATAAAGATTAAATTGTATGCAGAAAATGATTATGTCATTACGCCTAAAACTACTATGCCCATTGATGTCACAACGAATAGTAATTATTCGGGTGGACTATTTATTCAATACGATCTCCGATGTTTACCTAATAACGAGTACATTGTTTTATCAGGTCTCTTTCAGTTTGAAACAGGTAAAGGGTATTTAATGGTAACTAACTTATCAAATAATGATTTAAAATTTATTAAAGGGTCCTTGTTAGCTCGTGGTCAGGTATACCAAGAAGTAGATACAGAGTACGTAGGTATAACAACAGAAACAAAAGAGTATGACCCCTTACCTTTAGCGGATGTAAAGATTAGTGCGATGGTATCGGAAGAACAAAAACAAGAATTATTTAGTTTATTGGAAAAATATAGAGATTGTTTTGCAATGAATTTGAGCGAACTAGGTAAAACGAACCTGACTGAAATGGAAATTACCCTAACCGATAACAGACCTGTAATATATAATCCATATAGAGTTTCTCAGAGTGAACGAGAACACTTGGAAAAGATTATAGAGGATCTACTTTGTAATGGTATAATACGTGAGAGTTCTTCTGATTATTCAAGTCCTGTAATTTTGGTTAGTAAGAAAAACGGTGATAAACGTCTATGTATTGATTATAGATCATTAAATAAGAAAACGCTTAAAGATAAATATCCATTGCCTCGTATTGAGGATCAATTAGATAGGTTAGGCGGTAATAAATACTTTACAAGCCTCGACTTAACTTCTGGGTATTATCAGGTGCCAATGAGTGAAACCAGTAAGCGGTATACTGCATTTGCGACTCCAGATGGCTTGTATGAGTTTGAAAGGATGCCATTTGGGCTTGCTAATGCACCTAGCGTTTTTCAACGAACTATTAACTCAATGCTGAAAGGCAAACAAAATTTGGCATTAGCATATATGGATGATCTCTTAGTGACGTCACAAACAGTAGAAAGTGGCCTAGATAAGTTAGAAAAAGTTTTCCAATTGTTAAGGTCAGCTCAGCTTAAATTAAATTTAAAAAAGTGCGATTTCTTTCAGACTAGCATAAATTATTTGGGGTATGATATTAGTGCAAATGGTATTCGTCCTGGGGTAGCTAAAATCCAGGCGGTAATCGAGTTCCCCATACCTAAAAATGTCCATGAGGTTCGACAGTTTGTTGGCCTCACTAGTTATTTTAGACGATTTATTCATAATTTTTCAATTATAGCACAGCCTTTGACGAAGCTTACAAAAAAGAATGCTCCGTGGTGTTTTGATAAACCACAACTAGATGCTTTTAACGAATTAAAATCAAAATTAACCACTAGACCTGTTTTAGCTTTATATGATTCCCAGGCAGAAATAGAAATCCATACTGACGCTAGTAAAATTGGTATTGGGGCAATTTTGATGCAACAAATAAATTCAGAGACCTTCCACCCTATAGCATATTACAGTAGACAAACGACATCAGACGAGAGCAAATTACATTCATATGAATTAGAGACCTTGGCAGTAGTTTGTGCTTTAAACAGATTCAGAGTCTATGTTTTAGGGAAGACATTTAAAGTTGTAACTGACTGTGCGGCTATACGTAGTACGATGACTAAAAAGGATTTAATTCCTAGAGTAGCACGCTGGTACTTAACAATGCAGGAATACGACTTTACTGTAGAACATAGAGATGGGGTTAAAATGAGTCATGTTGATGCACTGTCACGCAACCCCAGTACTTTCGAGTCTAAGGAAGTAGATGTTTTTGATATTTTGTCAATAGATGAGGATGCGTGGCTGAGCACAGTGCAGGAACAGGACTCAGAAATACAAAGAATAATGAGCATCTTAAATGATTCAGAGACTAAAGACATTATTGAGGTTCATAAGAACTATAAAGTTAAAAATGGCCGCTTATATAGAGTCATAACGGATAAAAATAATGATGTAAACTTAAAATGGGTAGTCCCAAAATCGGTGCGCTGGCAAATAGTTCGCATGAACCACGACGATGTCGGTCATTTCGGGTTTGAAAAGACATACAGTAGAATAAATCAAATTTACTGGTTTAAGAAAATGCGACGATTTATAAAAAAGTATTGTAACTCTTGTTTAAGCTGTGCTCATAATAAAATACCTGCTGGGGCTAAAGAAGGTGAGCTCCACCCTATACCCAAAATTAGTAAACCATTCGATACGCTTCATACAGACCATTGCGGTCCTTTCCCTTTAAGTAAAAAGAAAAATTGCCACATTTTAGTAATTATTGATTCGTTTACAAAATTTATATACATAAAACCAGTCAAAAATGTAAAAAGTAGTACTACTATTCAAGTATTTACAGAATATTTCTCATTGTTTGGAGTGCCACGACGCATAATATCCGACCGTGGTACAAGTTTCACAAGTAAAGAATTTTCGGATTTCATTAATAATAGAGGTATCAAACATATTTTAAACGCTGTTGCCTCTCCTAGGGCCAATGGCCAGGTTGAGAGATACAACCGTACTATAGTCGATGCAATCACTACCGCTAATCACGGTAAACCTGAAAATGAATGGGATTTGTGTTTACCACAAATACAATGGTCTATAAATAATACCATTAATAAATCCACTAATCGCACTCCATCTGAGATGTTGTTTGGTGTTCAAACAATAGGGGTTTCGGACGGTTTCATGAACTCCATAGTCTCGGAATCACACTCTCCATTGAATCGAGAGGAGATTAGATCTGATGCAGAGACCCGCATTCAAATTAATCAACGAGAACAGAAAGAGCGTTTTGATAGATCTCACAAAAAACCAACTCAATATAAATTAGGAGATTTAGTAAGAGTCGAAAAAGATATTCGTACAGACCCGGGTCAGAGTCGTAAATTATTACCTAAATGTGTAGGACCCTTTCGAATCTCAAAAATTATCGGTAATGATCGTTATGAGATAGAAGATACTCCCATTACTAGAAAAAAGGGTTGCAAACCGTATAGATCGGTTTTTGCTGTTGATAGGCTATATCCTTGGTTAGTGTTTAGTCACGATGCAGTGTCAAGTGACTCAGAGTAAAAAGAGAGGAACATAAGTGCTAGTTTTGTATATCTGAAATGAAGTGATGAATAATGATAATACATCTTCTATTAGCGTAAAATGATATTAAATGTAAAAACTGATGTATGTAACTCAAGAAGACATAAGTGATGACAATTTGTTAATTATAATAGCTGCATGAGAAAGTTACAGTTTAACATGAATTATTATGAAATGCATTGAAATAGTTTTATAAAACATATATTGTATATTATAACATTGTAGTAACAGTATAAGTAAATGGTGTTGTAAAGAATTATATTAAATACACAATTACAGCAAAATAAATAGAGAACACTAAGCGAGGTTTATAGATTAATTATAAGATGATTAGATAAACATTATAAAAATGATAAATTAAATATGTATGAATTCAACCAAAGTGATGATTAATAATGAGACATACAAGATTGTTAACTATAATGTTGAGAATAACAATGAGAGAGTTATGAAGATGAGATATTTTATTTATTTATTTATTTAATCCTTTTTTTGCACTGTACAGAAATACAATAAAACAATAAAAAGATATAACACAAAAAAAAATAGTACAAGTGGCGGCCTTATCACACTAGGTAATTACTTACAGGCAACCATGGGATGGATATATTAACAGGAGATAGAAAGGGCAGTCTAAGGTGTAAATGAAATAATAATAATCTACAATTAAAAATAAAAATATAACATAATCACACTAATAATACATATATTACATACATACATACACAATATACGAACATACTTATTATACATACATATGCATAAACATACTATATACCTATCCTAAAAATATACCAAAATAAGAATTTATGTTATAGAGATTGAGCGTTTTGTTGCAATGTATTTATGCAAATGCACAGACTAATTAAGTAATATTCAAATGTAAAAGAGAGATCCAACAAGTAAGTTTCTGAGAGATGTTTGTTCAGTGAGTCGGTATGGGTGAGAGTGCCCATATTCGATGTTAGTTTTAAGAGTGAGTCGATATGGGTGAGAGTGCCCATATTCGATGTTAGTTTTAAGAGTGAGTCGATATGGGTGAGAGTGCCCATATTCGATGTTAGTTTTAAGAGTGAGTCAATATGGGTGAGAGTGCCTATATTCGATGTTAGTTTTAAGAGTGAATCGATATGGGTGAGATTGCCTATATTCGATGTTAGTTTTAAGGTAGTTGTCTAATATTTTTGGTTTTACGAATTGATATTATTTTCAAGAGTTTAAGTGTGATTGTATTTTGTGTTACTTTTGGTGTTTATTTTGTTTCTTTCTTTTCTGTATGATCTCTTATATTTTGTTAAACGCGAGGGCGCGTTTGACGTCAGGATTAGCCGAATGTTAGATTACAGAAATATTAATAAATAATTTTAATACAGCTATTTCGAATGGCAATAATAAAAATATTAGTTAATTTATTATATATGGCAACACTGTTTGCACAAGCGGGAAGAAAAACTTTTGGCGGGTAATTCGTTTGCTCGCCCTGGCTAGACGTCAAATGTGGTCTTGAATTATTGCACACATTACTGAAATAAGTGTGAAACTGTACCCTTAAAAGTATAAAATATACTGATGTTAACAGTTATACAGTTTATCATTATCAGAGTAAATATTATTTAACACTAGCATTGTTTTGTAATTCATGGTGGTTGGTTCTCTACTGTTCATGAGCGGTCGTATCGCTTACCATCAGGCGAATGGCATGATCGTCTCGCCATTTATCGCAATAATAAAAACAAAAATGTCGACAAGGTCTATAGTCGCATTCATTAAAGTTATCGGTTTCGTGTAAATACAGAATTTCATCACTAAACGACTATTGAGACGCTACAGTATACCACCAATTCTAAAAGGTTTAGTTTTCATACATTTATAGGAACTTATTTCATCTATTTAATGTTTTTGAATAGGGGCCGTCCATTAATCACGTGATGTTTTTTAGCATTTTTAACCCTCCCCCCTCCCCCTAGGTGATACGTGGTTACGTTTAAGACCAACCCCCACCCTACCCTACCCAAAATCACGTCTATTTTTTAGTACCTACAAAGAATCTTATTTTTTTTAGAATATCATCTTTCAATACAGGTATAAGTAAAGTATAATAGGTCTTCTTTCGTTGCCTGATAACGGCGAGTCAAGTTAACACTACACGCCGCTTTTGGGTTTAGAAATAGCGCTTTGACGACAAAATAAATACACGTGATATCTTACTACACCCCCCTCCCTCCTTGTGTTATTTCGTGATTTTCGCTAAACCCTCTCCCCCCTTTCGAGCCTCACGTGATTAATGGACGGCCCCATAGTGGCGTAATATTACCTGTACACGAAGAAATTATATTCGTTAGTATCCAGTCTGGAATAGCTGAATCGGGGCAATGAGTTCGCCATAACCCATATTTCGTCGTCTGTTACATGGAGATCTGCAAAGAATATACAATAAATAATGAGGAGGTCTAAAATTATGTTTTCATAGACATCTTCACCGACTTAATTGACAGCCTCCGTGGCGCAGTTGGTAAGACGCCGGCTATGAAACGTGACGCCGCGGTTTCGATCCCCGCACCGAAACAAATATTTGTGTGATCCACAGGTATTTGTTTCGGGTCTGGGTGTGTGTGAGACCGAAAAATCTCTCGTAGTTTCAGGTACCCACGACACAAGACTCAATCTTAGTGTGGGGTCAGGACTGTGTATGTGACGGTTGGGTGTATTTATTTATATATTAATTGACAGCCTCCGTGGCGCAGTTGGGAAGACGCCGGCTGTGAAACGTGGTTCCGCGGGTTCGATCCCCGCACTAACAAATAATTGTGTATTGAAATAAAATTTTGTGTTATAATTGTGCGATCTACTGGTATTTGTTTCTGGTCTCGGTGTTTGTAAAAGACTTAAAATATCTTACCACAAGGATAGCTCAGCCTGGTACTGTCTTGCGCAAGTATAGCGATATTAGAAGGTTTCAGCAGTTGCGCAGTATTCCAGCAGGTAACAGCATTTCTGCCGATCTCAGCGAAGAACATCACATTTGAGGCTGCGTGGAGGCCGTGCATAGTACACTGCGTATCTTCTCCGCGATCTCCCACTACCTTGAAGATAATAAACAAGTTACTAGCTTAGAACAACAATATCTCTTCTTTCTGCTTTCCTAGTACTACTTCATCATGTTGCTTTTTTGGCCGTCGGTCTGCGCTCGTCGTATAAATATTAATCTCAATTTTTTTTCCAAATGTGCTAAGAGAAGTATAGCTTCAAATATACAAGTTCATATATTGATAGTTAATCACCACGCACTGTAACAGTGAAGGAAAAAACATCGTGAGGAAATCATACCGTGGCGATTTATAAGAATTTCTACATATTTCATAAATACAACAAACAATTTATCCAAAAGTAGTCGCTTTCGTTTCAACAGCCTTTTCGATCTTGTATTTTTGATTTTATATGGAGGGTGGTTAAAGTTATCTTGCTGGACTTATAGTTTAGTTTCTCGTGAACGCTTGTAAAAGCAAGACGCGAGCTCCGTTGCTGCGTTTGTTCTTGTCTAATTTAGTTGTTTTTGTGGACAATAGAGTGCAAGTGATGTTGAGTGAAACAACGATTGCAGTTATTGTCGGCTATGGCCAGTCAGCTTCAGAGCGAGGTTCCGGTGAGTAATAGAATATTATTATCATCTATAAGTAGTTTCTTACGCCATCCGCTGTTTTGTGCGCCATTTCAAATAGTTTGTATAGATCTGCTTAGCTGATAATTTGCAAACTGGACTTGTGTTTGAACAATGTATTGTGTTGTTTTTGGCTAATTTCTCGGTAAAAGCATTTTCTTTCTTGCTAATTATAATATACCTAATAAATTTATTTAATCGAAGAACATAATGTCGATAAATGCACATCAACGAATAAGGCAACGAAAGGACGGAATTTATTAGCCTAGGTGCAGATATGTTTTGACTCCACTCCAGAAACATCTTATTCCCCGTGTTAACTTTTGTATTCCTGACCTCATTAACTACCGCTTTATTTCCCGTCCCGTCCCGTCTTAGTTCATCCCATCTTATTTAACATTACACTGCCAGCTCTTAACCAAATGCACTATTTGAATGAGCCTATAATAGTCCACTGCTGGGCACGGGCCTCCTCTACAATCGAGAGTTCTATTAATGTATAATGGTTTCTTAGATTTACGCGAATGTTACACATTGAAATAAAACTTTTAATTTAATAATTGAAAATTAAGGGTAGTTTAATTGTAACAGTCACAGAGCAGATGACTAATACCTCAGTCTGCCCCGTGACCACGAAAGCTGAAAAGCAATCGAAACGTCGGGAAGTTAAAAAATGTAAAAATTAAACCGAATCGCGATAAAATCCGTAAAAATAGTTTTAGTTCTATTAATGGTTCATCACGCTGAGCTAGTGCGGGTTGGCAGACTTAGCTTACCATAGAAAATCTTGATAAGGTATGCAGGTTTCCTCACGATGTTTTCTTTCATCAATTAAGTGCGTGGTACTTGCTATTTGACTATCAACTGCGTTACTGACGCAGTCAATTATAATCTATACTCTATATGAAATTGAATACATTACACTGAAGAATTTGTTTGTTTGAATGCGCTAATCTCACTAACTACTTACTGGTCAGAATTGTAAAATGCTTTTAGCGCTGAGTAAGTAGTTAATTTATCGAGGACGGCTTTAGGGCATTTTATCTCGCTTTCTTTTACGATGAAATGAAAGGAGAATGACCATTTTACTCTTAAACTTAGTATCGGTGGGAAGATTTTTGCCCCTCGATGAAACCTACTTTTTTGTGTAGGGGAAAATATACATTTTTAATCAAATTAAACATAATTGTGATCCAGGCCCGGAGTTCAGTCACTCTGGTAGCCCCATTTGTAGTAATGGCTGACAGTGGCGGTGTAAGGTAGGTTGGCACCCTGGGCGGTTTCGTATTGAGCACCCCTACCAATTTTTTTTTGAAGGAGTAAAAAAAAAAAAAAAAGATACTCCTTCTTTGGCAGCGGCAAGCAGGATCGTTTCGCCCACGATCGTGGTCCACGCTCTTCGTTTGTTGTCGCTTGTCGGGTTGTCATTGTCACCCCTTGGTGCTTGGTACCCGGGGCGGACCGCCCCCATCGCCCCCCCGTTACGCCGCCACTGATGGCTGACGTATCGTAAAATAGGATGATAATTACTTTATTTTATAAAAATCTGTCGCCCAGTATAAAACAAGAACACGTTTAAGAGCAAACCATACAAATGCTATAATGAATTTTAAGCAGTATCGTTATCGGGGTCAACGATATTTTTTACCGATACCATGAATAGTCATTCTCCTTTGTTTATTGTTCATGTAGGCAATTAAATAGCTGTTATGACATATCAATACATAGTACTTAATCTCATATTTAAAAAGACATTACATACACATAGTATGTTTTTATTAAATTTATATGGTTTTCGGTAGTCTTCTTGTTTATTATTAATAACTTTTTATGGTAAAAATGTTATTCAAGGAAATACATTGTTGACGTTAATTTTGACAGCCTCCGTAGCGCATTTGGACTTCGCCTGTGAAACGAGAGGCCGCGGTTTCGATCCCCGCATCGAAACAAATATTTGTGTAAACCACAGGTATTTGTTTCGGGTCTGGGCGTTTTTGAGACCGAAAAGTCTCTCGTAGTTTCTGATACCCACGACACAAGACTCGATCTTAGTGTGGGGTCAGAACTATGTATGTGACTGTTGGGTGTAATTATTTATTTATTATTTATTTATCAACTACTTACGATTATATTTTTTAATACTTACAGAATAAAGAGACCAGTAGTCAGTCCCTTGTACCGCTGTTTTATTGTTCAACACACAAGTGGAGACTGCAAACTCGTTGTAGCTTATTAAAGGATGAAAATACGCCATATTGCATTGCTTCCCTGTTTTCTTGATTGTTATGCTGAATATACCGTCGCTCCATTGGAAATTCTGGCCTACAATGATAAATAAGAATTTTTATACATACATAAACTTACGCCTTTTTCCTAGAAGGGGTAGGCAGAGGCGCAACCAGGACACCCACATTTCGCCTTGTATGTTCCATCCCAAGATGTGATAGGGGCCGAGCCCATCGCCATATCGGGCACAAATTCCTTACTCCGCGCTATCCTGGTACAACTACGCAACCGAGGCAGCAGAATTGTATATGGAACGGCAAAGTTATGTGAATTAGTAAGTACAGTTAACATTTAAAGGTTTAAGTAAATTTTATAGTTATTCAAAGATTTATTGTTAAAAAAATGTATGCCACTGTGGCTAAACATGATAATGGAATTATTTGTTAGGTAACAGAAATTAGATACGGGATTCTCATGGGCCTAACAAACGCCCAGACCTGAAACAAATACTTCTAGATTACACAAACATCCGCCCCGGTGCGGGGATCAAACCCGAGACCTTTCGTTTCACAACTGCTCCATGGAAATAATATTTGTGCGGCATGTAAAATATACGTTTAACGCCATCTATCGGCAATGTGTGGATAATATTTTGCTATAAAAAACTTACCAGCAATATTCAAGTTTCCCGCCACAGGATTGAAGTGGAAGAAACTATGCGATACTCGCCAACTATCATTATCTTTCAGAGAGTATACTATGAGACCGAATGTAGTTAGATCTGGTATGTAGGCGTACGCAGAACCGCAATCCGAATTAATATCAACTGTGATTGACGCCAAGCCTGAAATTTATATTCAATTTAGCGCCATCTGTTAATTAAAACATAAAGAATATTATTTTCATTTTAAGATAGGTACGGATTATGAACTTTTTATAAGTGTTTTTCATAGGAATAGCGTTGGATAGAAAATTGTGTGTTTTATACGTTTTTAAAACGGGACACTGTAACAAACTTTTCTAAAAATATAATTATTGAAATAACTATTGTATTTATACTGAAGATTATAAAAATAATATGCTACTGAACTTACGCCCGAAAACTCAAACGCCACTTAAATATTAAGTTTCACTTAAGTACGCAAGTCCCGCTTAAATGTACTGACTAAGTGAGACGTGAGTAGTTAAGCACAACTTAATATTTAAATGGCGTTTGAGTATTCGGGCGTTTGACTACTAAACTAAGGTATTAATGAACTTTCATAGCTCCATACAATCATTTACCATCTTCAATATTCTCGCCCAATTTATTACATTGCAGAGTTACAAAATCTAATTAAGACAGCTAACTAGCGCCATCTGTTGACCAAGACATACTCTCTAAGTTAAAGCACGAGCTGTGTTTACGAAAATAGTTTAAGTAGTTTTTTGTTAATAGTTATAAAAAGATATGGAAACAAATTGATTCTTATACCAGTGGGGGTATTAGCGGCAGGAATTTCCTCGTCTTTGAATGGATATCTCAATATCTGCGTGTCCGTGTTTAGATCGAATATTACGATCGCTGGCGGCTGAACCTGTTGAGGATTATCTGAAAATTAAAAACATAATTATGTTGAAATAAACTATTTATACGGATTTTATCGCGATTTGGTTTAATTTTTACATTTTTTAACTTCCCGACGTTTCGATTGCTTTTGAGCTTTCGTGGTCACGGGGCGGACTAAATCTAAGAAACCATTAAACATAATTATGGTGAGGTTTTTATATATCTTTCAAGAACAATGTAAATTACTATATAGCGTGATGTAATTATTTATATATACATTATTTATATATTATAATTCTTTTACCCCAATAAATAGAATATATAAAAACTAGCTTCTGTCCGCAAACTTCGTCTGCGTGGTTAACTTTATTTGAAATCTCCCATCCCGTCCCGTCCCGTCCCGCTATATCCCGCCCGCCCCGTCTCGTTCTTACTAATGGAATGTAATCCAGTCCCATCCCATCTTTCTGAGTATAAAAAAGTAGCCAAATCGGAATTCCTTCTTCATCCCACGGGAACACTAAACTTTTCGGGATAAAAAGTAGCCTATGTTACTTCTAATACCTCCAAGAATATGTGTACAAAGTTTCATGATGATCGGTTGAGTAGTTTCCGCGTGAAAGCGTAACAAACAAACATTCACATTTATAATATTAGTAGGGATTAACTTACTTGGTATTTCTAACAGGCCAGTATCGATCATCCACAGTCTACCGCACTTGTCGGCTCTGGTCCGATACACGGATGTCAACCTCCTTGCCTGTCGGATGTCAGGATAGGGTTTCAGAGCCGGGGATAGTGGAGTCTTCCCTTCGCTGTAATCTACGTAGTTAAGCGTCGACGGTATACCTTTGAAGTGAAATAATAAATAATAATAAATACACCCAACAGTCACATACATAGTCCTGACCCCACACTAAGATCGAGTCTTGTGTCGTGGGTATCATAAACTACGAGAGACTTTTCGACACAAACACCCAGACCCGAAACAAATACCTGTGGATCACACAAACATTTGTTTCGGTGCGGGGATCGAACCCGCGGCCTCTCGTTTCACAGCCGGCGTCTAACCAACTGCGCCACGGAGGCTGTCTGATGAATGAAATTCGTTTATTGGTCACGTAGGCAATTAAATAGCTCTTATGACAAGTCAATACACATAGTACTTATTACCTATTTACAAGATATTTGTTGTAATATTTATATTAATTTTATCATATTAAGTATTATATTATGTATTAGTATTTTATGATATTTTTTTACGTTAATCGGTTAATCTTTAAAAATAAATACACCCAACAGTCACATACATAGCTGCCCTTTAAGATCAATTAAGTCTTGTGTCGTATGAGAAACTACGAAAGACTTTTCGGTCTCAAAAACACCCAGACCCGAGACAAATACTTATGGGACATTAACTTTCGTCTCGGTGCGGGGATTGAACCCGCAGCCGCTCGTTTCACAGTCGGCGTCTAACCAACTACGCCACGGAGGCTGTCGAACATAGGATAATATACCGGGTATATTAAGACTGAGACCGAAAACGAAGCCAGGTGGTAGTTTTATTTGTTACCTGACACAAAGCAACTAAAAATTCGCAAAAAAGCTACAGATTGTTTTGCTATTTTCTAAAAATCATCGTGTTTGGGTGGTAAATACGTAGTTTTTGTGAAAATAGTAATTGAAGCCCTTACGTACCATCGCGTCTTTAAAAATAAAAAGGTGTAAATCATTATTTTAGGAAAATAATGTATTGTGCACCCATTGTATAATGTATAATATTTATATTACCCAAATACGACGATAAGTAAAAAATTAGAAAAAAAAATTTTTTGCTTTTTTGCTAAATTTTTAGTTGCATTGTGTCTGTAACCACTAAAACTACCACCTGGCTTCGTTTTTGGTCGCAGTCTTGATATACCCGGTAAACTTTAAATGAACTGTCTTACCGTATCTTCGTCTAGGTACTGTTATAAAGACCCTGTTCCCTACTCTCTCAACTCCCATAGGAACATTATTGTATTGCGTGAAGAAGGCATCGGATTCGTTGGCTGCAAAATAAATCAGTTATTAATAGTTAAACAAGCTGAAGACAGTGAAATGGCGCGATTTGGAGGAGGCCTATGTCCAGCAGTGGACAAATGTCGGCTTATGATAAATAAATAAATAAATACACCCAACAGTCACATACATAGTCCTGGCCCCACACTAAGATCGAGTCTTGTGTAGTGGGTATCAGAAACTACGAGAAACTTTTCGGTCTCACAAACACCCAGACCCGAAACAAATACCTGTGGATGACACAAATATTTATTTCCATGGGATCGAACCCGCGGCCTCTCGTTTCATAGCCGGCGTCTAATCAACTGCGCCACGGAGGTTGTCAAACAGCAGTGGACAACTGTAGGCTGATGATGATCATGGAACACATTTAGAATTATTATGATAAATACTGAATTGAATGAATTCTGACAGAATTACGAAAAATTTAAAATATTAGATTATTGCAATTATAAAAATTAATTTGTATCAGCCCATATACTGCTGGGCACGGGCCTCCTCTACAATCGAGAGTACGATTGAGAGGGGTTAGAACAGTCCACAACGCTGGCCTAGTGCCAGGCGGACTTTACATACCATAGAAATTTTTATAAATCTCTATAGTATGCGGGTTTCCTTACGATGTTTTCCTTCACAGTTATAGTGCGTGGTGATTGACTATCAATCTGCCGTCCTCAAGCTAAAATGCCGTTAACTACCATAACCCTTTTTTGAGTTATGCGCAAAAAAAACATTTTTTTTGTTTTTAATATGCTACTCAATAACTAGAAGTCATATTTAAAACTTTGAAATACTGAATAATAGATCTCAGGAAGCACTTTTCAATAGCGAAACTTTTTTTTCTGATTATACTTGCATTTAAAAGTAAAAATTGGTCAGATGTTGGTTAACGGCATTTTAGCTAGAGGACGGCAGCAATACACACAAGACTCCCGAACACTCAGAGGCGCGCCCAGGGATTTGAACCTGCGACCGTGAGCATGTTGGCAGCAATTGTCAAAAACACAATTCCAAATAATTTCCACGTACTTCAAATTAATGAAATATTATAATTAAGAATATGCTAACCGTTTACTCTTGTGTTCGGCTGCTCCGGTTTAGGTCCTGAAATTAATTTGCGTTTTAATAACAATATTGGCTCCATTAGGAGTTAATACCCGTATTTATTTATACTGGTTGTAGGTCTCTCATATGTGAGAGGCCGCCTGGGTAGGTACCGCAATGTCTATTTCTACAACAAACAGCAGTGTAAATGCACTGTTGTGTTCCGGTTTGAAGGACATTGTAGCCAGAGTAACTAATGGACATAATAACACTTAACATCTCATGCCTCAGGATGGCGAGCGCAGTGGAATACTAAGCATTACATTGTAATTCATGGTGTTGTTTGGTTTTGCTACTGTCCATGAGCGGTCGTGTCGCTTACCATCAGGCAAATGGCATGTTAGTCTCGCCATTCACCGCAATAAAAAAATCACTTGTGAGCATTGATTTAGAAATTCAGTAATTTTCTAAATATTATTGTTTTATGAATAACGTAAAGTACGGTCTTTGTGTGATGGGATATGCAGGAGTTCAATCTTAACTGTAAGAAGTAATGGGGTAATAACTTCTTTTAATATATCACTTTATTCATAGACAGATTTAAAACCTGTTTTAGTTATCACATGTTTTGTCCCTTTCGAACGACTTAAGAATTCAGTTTGAGTGAAGAAGACAAAGCACTCGATAGTCAAAATAGGTTTGAAATCTGTCTATGACTACGGCCGTATGTATGTCTTTTTGTACACTTTGTAAAATAGTTTAATTTATCACATCCAAAGATTAGACGACTAGATGTCCTTGGTTAGTCTACGTTAATAAACTTATTAATTTTCCTCGTTTCTAACCGCATGTTTTTGTCTTCAATTCAATTATTATGTAATCAACATAGATCGCTTTTTATTTTGACAATAGATGGCGCTATTACAATAAATACTAGCAAGCAATAATTTGGTGTGTATTGAAGCTGTATGAATTACAGTCTATAGACTGATTTGAAACCTTCTTAGTTATCGAATGTTTTGTCCCTTTTGGATGACTTTAGAATCCAGTTTGAGCGAAGAAGACAAAACATTCGATAAATAAAATAGGTTTTAAACTGTCTCTGAATAAGGCCATAATAAAGTAAAGATAAAGAAAAGATAGAAAATAGAAAAGATACTTAACTGTACAAATTCCATCTCGGTATCACACGAGAGTCCAAGCGGGTATATTCTATTAGAAATAGAAAGGAGAAGATTAAGAAAGATGTGAGCAAAAGCGCTTAGAAAAAGCATAATAAAATCCAACACCAATGTTATTGTAAGCTTGGAAAGTTATTTTGTTTATAAGAAGTGCCAAAATTGAGTGTAAGCGCCGAAAAATATTTTTCTATTTGCATATAAATTATTTATATAGGGTATCTTGTCTTGTACTAGCCCATATACGTCCCATTGCAGGGCAAGGGCCTACTCTACAAATGAGGGTACTATTGAGAGTGGTTAGGCCATATAGTTCACCACGCTGGCCTAGTGCGGGTTGGCTGACTTTACATACCATAGAAAGTTTTAAAAATCGTTATGGTATGCAAGGTTTCCTCACGATGTTTTCCTTCACCGTTATAGTGCGTGGTGATTGACTTTCAATACACACGTGACTCCGAAAAGTCAGAGGTGTGCCCTGAGATCAAGACTGCGACCTAAACGAATCCAGTTGGTAGTGTTAGTGACTTCAGACACAATACAAATAAAATGTTCGCAAAAAAAGCGACAATTGATTTTTTGTAATTTTTTACTTATCGTTGTATTTGAGTGATAAATACACCGTTTTCCTAAAATAATAATATAGAACTTTTATTTTTAAAGACACAATGGTACGAAAGGGTTTAAATTATAATTTTAGCAAAAACTAGGCATCCAAATCCAAACATTATTTAAAAAAAAACTGTCGCTTGTTTTAACGAATTTTTTTGTTACAATGTATTTGTATTCACTAAAACTACCACCTGGCTTCGTTTTCGGTCGCAGTGGATATACCCTGTATAGAAAAATCCCAAATCACTTTGCCCGACCCGGGATTCGAACCCGATACTCAGCGTTGTAATCGTACCGTACATACACACATACAGTACATACACGCCACCGAGGCAGACAAATAAATACACCCAACAGTCACATACATAGTCCTGACCCCACACTAAGATCGAGTCTTGTGTCGTATCAGAAACTACGAGAGACTTTTCGGTCTCACAAACACCCAGTCATTTATAATAACTTACTTTCATTCCAAATTCTCTCGTCCATATATTCGTTCTTGAAGTATACTAGATCCGATTGTCTTTTCTTTCTTATCAAACTGTTTTGTTCAAAGTCCGCTACACGATCTTGTATTACTGAAAATGAAGATATAAATATTTATTTATTCAATTGAAAATCATGTAAAGATTCATTTACACGGGGAGAGTTTCTCGCTTCGAAGATACAATTATAGTAAGGTTATAAAAAAGTTGCAACGTGTAAACATTTGTCAGAAGATAATAATGTATGGCAGTTATGTCATACGATAATCGCATACGATTCTCGCCGCGAGAAACTCATCCCGTGTAAATGGCGTTTAACGGTCATACATAGTCCTGACCCCCAAGAAGAGACAAGTTTTGTGTGGATACAGAAACAGCGAGGGTCTTTTCGGTCTCAATTCCCAGACCCGAAACAAATTACTTCAGACACAACGCAGCTAAATTGAATTTTTTTTTTATATTATTAATTGTCGTATCTGGGTGATATTATATACGCAATGGTACGCAAGGGTCTAAATTACTATTTACGCAAACACTAGATATTTACCACCCGAACACGATGATATTTAAAAAAATGCAAAAATATCTGTCTTTTTTTTTTGCGATTTTTTAGTTACATTCGTTTTCGGTCGTAGTCTTGATATACCCGGTATATGATACTGTTGAGATATTGTATATTTATATTGGCAACACTGCCACTACTGTCTGTGTAAAATGAAACGAGACAGATGACAGATGATGATTGTTTTTGACTGTAGTAGGCAACAGGAAGAACTAAGAATGATAAAGTTTTAGTCAAAGGATGTTATAAGTAATAAAATATATAATATTATGTAGTTTATGCAGTTTAAATTCAATATATTACCAGGTACAGCAAAATGTACTTACGGGGTACTCCGTCAATGTTGTAAGTGAGTTGTTTCCAAGAAAACACTTCAGTCAAGCGGCCAGCTTTCCTTACATCTTGGCTTGAAGCGACAATAAACACTGCGCATTGTAGAAGTAGCAATTTTGTCGCCATTCCTGTAATCATTACAATTTAAATATTATAATATAACCGTTGAAATAGACAGTAATTTATTACATACATACATAAAATCACGCCTTTATCCCAGAAGGGGTAGGCAGAGGCGCCACCAGGACACCCACATTTCGCATTGTATGTTCCGTCCCACGATGTGATAGGGGGCGAGCCTATCGTCATATCGATCACGAATTCATGACTCCGGTCTAATGAATAGAAAAATTCAATATCACTTTGCTCGACCCGGGATTCGAACCCGAGACCTCAGCTTTGTAACCATACCTAGTACAACTACGCCACCGGCAGGCAGACAGTAATTTATTAGCATTTAATAATTTCTTAGTAGTGCGCAAGGTGGCTTCATTAAAATGGAATTGTGCGAACGTAACTCGAATCCAAACCATTGGACTAGGCTGGCTACTAGCTGGATTCCCGCGAAGGGCCGGAGAAAACGCGGAAGACCAAAGATGCGGTGGAAAGACGAGTTGGATGTATTCAATCAAAATGGCACGAGCTCACCAAGGACAGGGTCACAGGCCAATCAAGGACCGATGACAATACAATAATTTAAAAGTATGGGACATTATCTTAACAGAAATTTATGTAATAATATTATTTTTTTGATAAATAATTACGTATGGGTAATTTTCACGCAGCTGCTTAATGGCCGAGATTAATAAACGATCTTCATTTCTATCTAAAGACCAATGGGCTCAAGGTATTGTCGACACGCTCACATTTGATGTGTTCTGATTGGTCTATTTTCCGGATCGATCCTTAGATGGGGATTGGGATCGCTTATTAATTTTGTCCGTTAATAAACTTCCATTAAAGAACTAAAATACTCACTTTAGTAAAATATCTTACTAAAAAAGTAAAAATGATGGATAAAAAAATTGTACTACGGTACGACTACAAAGCTGAGGTCTCGGGTTCGAATCCCGGGTCGGGTAAGTGATATTGGGTTTTTCTATTCACTATCAGCCCGGAGTCAGGAATTTGTGCCCGATATGGCGATAGGCTCGCTCCCTATCGTATCATGGGACGGAACATACAAGGCGAAATGTCGGTGTCCTGGTGGCGCCTCTGCCTACCCCTTCTGGGATAAAAGCGTAAATTTATGCATGTATGTATGTAAAAAAATGGACTGAAATACATTTATTTAATTGTTACAATTGCATACAGAAATTACTTATCCTCAAGCACCCTAGCTTTTTAACCATAAAATGAATGTGTTTTCTTTATTAGCTTATTTTTAAAACAACATTTGTTTATATTTATGATTAAATTCCGTTTTAACACTTATGTATGATTACGTACCGAGACGCTGTGTGTTGCAGATCAAGATAGCGACTGGCAGATGATTAATATGATTACAGTGTCTGTTTGACCCTGAATGTCTTTGTTGTGGTCTTGTTGTCTAGTGTTGTTCCTATATTTATTCATAGATTTATCGATGTACCTCAGTGGCGCAGATATACTACGGTATTACAAAGCTGAAGTCTCGGGTTCGAATCCCGGGTCGGGCAAAGTGATTTTGGATTTTTTTCATCACCAGGCTGGTCTCAGGAATTGATACCCGATATAGCTATAGACTCGCCCCCTATCACATAGTGGGACGGAACATACAAGGCGTAATGTGGGTGTCCTGGTGGCACCTCTGTTCACCCCCTCTGAAAATCCGTTCTTAGTGCTACCCTATGTCACAATAGGAATCCCTGTGTGAAATTTCAAGTTCCTAGCTCCAGTAGTTTCGGCTGTGCGTTGATAGGTCAGTTAGTCAGTCAATCAGGTTCCTCTTTTATAATATATACCGGGTATATCAAGACTGCGACCGAAAACGAAGCCAGGTGGTAGTTTTAGTAGCTACAAATACAAAGCAACTAAAAATTTTGCAAAAAAGGCGACAGTTTATTGTATGCAATTTTTAAAAAAATCATGGTTTTTGGGTGCTAAATACAAAGTTTTGCGAAAAACGTAATTTAAACCCTTAAGTACCATAGCGTCAATAAAAATAAAAAGGTGTACATCATTATTTTAGGAAAACTATGTATTCATCACCCAAATACGCCGAAAAGTAAAAATATCCAAAAAAATATTTTACGATTATTTTTTGCGAAATTTTTATTTGCGTTTTGTCTGAAGTCTCTAATACTACCACCTAGCTTCGTTTTCGGTCGCAGTCTTGATATACCCTGTATAAGATGAACCCCTGCTGGTCACTCATATGTGAGAGTCCGCCTGGGTAGGTACCAAGGCAATAACTATTTCTCCCGCCACAGCAGTGTAAATGCAATAATTGCATTTATTGCACTGCTGTGTTCCGGTTTGAAGGGCATTGTAGCCAGAGTAACCACTGGACATATTAAGACTTAACATCGTATGACTCAGGATGGCGAGCGCAGTGGAATGCCAAACATTGCCTTGTAATTCATGGTATTTAGTTTTGCTACTGTCTATGAGCGGTCGTATCGCTTACCATCAGGCGAATGGCATGCTCGTCTCGCCTTCATCGCAATAAAAAAAAACTATCGATTGATCGCCACACTTTGCACACTTCAAGTTTCCTAGTCAATATAAAGGGTTATCATTATGTTTTATTATTCACTAATAATAAACAAAAACAAGACAGTTTGTTTACAACGGTATAAATAATCCAGCTATACATATACGTCACACTGCAGGGCACGGGCCTCCTCTACAATCGAGAGTACGATTGAGAGGGGTTAGTACACTCCACGCTGGCTTAGTACGGACGGACTTGACAGAAATTCTTGGAAAATCTGCACGGTATACAGGTTTCTTCACGAAGTTTTTCTTCAAAATTGAATTGTACAAACTAGACACTTAGTTATTCATTTTATACAAGGGAACCTAACTTGTATTCTCGGCAATTCTCACTGAGGCTAGCTATCATCAGGGCCGCCCCACGTGCGTTTGCGCAAACGCGAGTTTGCACCAGTCTCGAATCGAAAGCCACGAAGTTTGCGCAGTTATTTGCCCACACACGTTCCATTAAACTGGTGCAAACACAGACTTGCACAGTTATATCGTTACGTGTGTGGCGTTAGATTGCGGTTCTACCATTCTATGAATATACGTAAATAAAAATATAAACAGTAAAATCATGTTGTCTAACGTAGTTGTGATAAAAATCAAGCAAGCACTTCGATATTACGACGAACAAAATAGTCCGTTTAAAAGAACATACATACATAAACTCATGCCTTTATCCCCGAAGGGTTAGGCAAAGGTGCCACCAGGACACCCACATTTCGCCTTGTATGTTCCGTCCCACGATATGATAGGGGGCGAGCCTATCGCAATATCGGGCACAAATTCCTGACTCCGGGCTGATAATGAATAGAAAAACCCATTATCACTTTGCCCGACCTGGGATTCGAACCCGAGACCTCAGCTTTGTAGTCGTACCGTAGTACATCTACGCCACCGAGGCAGTCATTCTCTATGAATATAAATAAACATATTAACGGTAAAATCATGTTGTCTAACATAGTTGTGATAAAAATCAAGCGAGCACTTCGATATTACGACGAACAAAAAAGTCGGTTTAAAAGAAACTACGTTATAATAATTAATAAGCAAACACATTCATAGTGACACACATCTGCTATTAACATACAAACACTGATGGTAGGTCTCACGTGTGAGAGGCCGCCTGGGAAGGTACCGCCGCAATGTCTTTTTCTCGCGCCAAACAGCAGTGTAAATGCACTGTTGTGTTCCGGTTTGAAGGACATTGTAGTCAGAGTAACTACTGGACAAATAGGTCTTAACATTAAACATCTAGCATTGCATTTAATTCATGGTGTAGTTTGGGTTCGCTACTGTCCATGAGCGGTCGTATCGCTTACCATCAAGCGAATGGCAAGCTCGTCTCGCCATTCATCGCAATAAAAAATCAAGACTTTACGTTAGCGTAATGTCAGGACTCAGGACTATGTATGTGACTGTTGGGTGTATTTATTTACTTACTTACAATATTACTTATGTATACGTTGCAATGTTCAATAAGGAATATACAATGTTGTTTCGTATTAAGCAAAGTTTCTTGGAAACTTTACAATTAAATTTACCGTGAAATCGTTACACGTATGTCAGCAAAAAGATGTTTTGCGCGCGGCAAAAAATATGCATTGCAGTAATTTGGCATTAGTTTTTATAAAAGCATTTAATAACCTTTAATATGAATTTTTGTTCATATTCATTTCGAAAAGGATACTGTAATGCTGTTGTCTTATTTTTTACTAGATTCTGCCCGCAAACTTCGTCGGCGTGATTAACTTTATTTGGTATTTCCATCCCGTCTAGTTATATCCCGTCCGGCCCTTCTCCTTCTCACTCAAGGTATGTAATCCAGTCCCATCCCATCCCGTTGAGTATAAAAATGTAACAAATCCATCCCACGGGAACACTACATTTTTCGGGATAAAAATTAGCCTAAGTGTTAATCCAGGATGTCAGCTAGTAGCTACCTCCATACCAAACTTCGAAATCCGTTAATCAATTTCTGAGTTCATCGCCTACAACCGCACAGTCAGACAAAAATTCTAAATATAATTGTTTTGGGTTCTATTACGTTAATACAGACCTCTCATATTAGTTTTTCTCATGATTAATGAATAGATAATAGTACGACTGCAATGCAATTCAATAGAAAATCGAGAGTGGTAGAAGCATAATGTATACTGCGCGCCTGACAAGTCGCGCGCGGACAAAACAGGAACTAACGTTGAAGACATGGAATGTTGCTGACTTGTGGATTCTCCCATTGAAGACAAAATTCGATCATGGAATCGCCCTTATGCAATAAAAATACTTCTTAAAAGAACCGTTGTAATAACGAAATATTTGTATTCATAGTTTATGGGTTTTCTTAAGGTCATTACGTCATTATATTCTCATCAAGGTTCTATGAATAATAAATGGTTCTCTATTGTATTGCATATTTCCATCAAAGCTTTATTTACCTATTTAAAAGTACATACATACATACATAAACTCACGTCTTTATCCCAGAAGTGGTGGGCAGAGGCGCCACCAGGACACCCACATTTCGCCTTGTATGTTCCGTCCCTTGATGTGATAGGGGGCGAGCCTATCGGCATAACGGGCACAAATTCCTGACTCCGGGCTGATAATGAATGGAAAAGCCTAATATCACTTTGCCCGACCCGGGATTCGAACCCGAGACAACTGCTTTGTAGTCGTACCGTAGTACAACTACGCCACCGAGGCAGTCGTCTGTCGACGCATCTTAAAAGCATGATTTCAAGGACAAATAGAAACCAAATTAAATAAATTACATTTATTGAAAATCCTTGACTTAGCATACAGTTACGCATGACTTAATTATATATAAGACAAAATTTAAATAGTAAAAATCTGTGAACATACATTTAAAGTCGGTTAAAATATAAGTGTTTTCAAAGATTCCTAAATAAGGCCAGGCCTTTATCTTGGGACACCAAATAAAATTACCGAACAAAAATATTTATTGACGCGAATATTAAAAAACGTTTATGGAAATATGAGAAACTAGCTTCTGCCTGCAAACTTCGTCTGCGTGATTAACTTTATTTGGAATTTCCATCCCGTCTCATCCCGTTACATCCCGACTCATTCTCATTCAAGGCATGTAATTCAGTCCCATCCCATCCCTTTGATTATAAAAAAGTTACAAATATATCGGAATTCCTTCGTCATCCTACGGGAACACTAAATTTTACGGGATAAAAAGGTAGCCTAAGTGTTAATCGAGGGTGTCAGCCACCTCCATACCAAATTTCATCGAAATCCGTAAATCCGTTTCTGAGTTCATCGCGCACAACCGCACATACAAACAGATAAAAATTCTAAAAATCATTGTTTTCGGTTAAATTACGTTAATACAGTCCCTCCATATTAGTTTTTCCCATTTATCTTCCATGTACAGACATCGATCGGTTACAAATTTACTAAATGTATAGATTAATCTATATTTATGCTATTTGTATTTATTTTATTCAGTCTTCACTCACAAACAGTACCTCGTACCATATCCTGGACATTTCCGCTGAAAAAGAATTAAATAAGGTTAGTAATAATACAGGGTATATCAAGACCGCGACCGAAAACTAAGCCAGGTGGTAGTATTAGTGACTTCAGACACAATGCAAGTAAAAATTTCGCAAAAAAAATCGACAAGTTTTTTTTTTTAAACTGGCACGGCATAGTGACTGCATAGCACCTGATGGTAAGTGCTAATGCCGTCCAGATAGAGTATCGAATGGTATCAGACGGCAGTCTCATACCATTCGATGAGATGCCTCTTCACGCTACGGCGGAAGGACCCAGGATTATAGGAAGGAGGGAACACGTGCGGTGGCAAACCGCTCCACAGCTTGACTGTACGGCAGAAAAAATAATTAGAGAACCTTTTGGTTCGCGCCGAAATGGATTGAACAGTCAAGCTATGGCTCCGCAAGCCAGCACGCGTGGTTCTGTTAAGGACAGGAGAGGAGTCAGGAATTTGTGCCCGATATGGTGATAGGCTCGCTCGCTCACATCATGGGACGGAACATACAAGGCGAAATGTGGGTGCCCTCGTGGCGCCTCTGCCTACCTCTCCTGGGATAAAGGCGTGAGTTTATGTATGTATGTGTATTCCACTTTGTCGTGTTAGTAAACAATATTCTAGAGAGATAGCACTATCGCTCTGTCTAACTCACACACCTGTAACATCTTACCTGTGTATAAAGTAATTGTCTTCATTCAAGTTGAATCTTGAATAAACAAACCTTGGTATTTGGTTAACTAGGACCCATATGTCATCGCCTTTTATTATCATATCTGAAAAATAAATAAATAATAAATAAATACATCCAACAGTCACATACATAGTCCTGACCCCACACTAAGATCGAGTCTTGTGTCGTGCATCAGGAACTACGAGAGACTTTTCGGTCTCACAAACACCCAGACCCGAAACAAATATCTGTGGATCTCACAAACATTTGTCTCGGTGGGGGGAACGAACCCGCGGCCTCTCGTTTCACAGGCGGCGTCTAACCAACTGCGCCACTGATGCTGTCCGAGTTGTGGAGCGAAATAAATCAGTATAATATTATACTGGCCAAAGTGCGTGGTGGCCTGTTGGTAACGGACCAGACGCGACTGCTAACATGTTCACGGTGGTCGCGGGTTCAAATCCCCACACCTCTGACTTTTCGGAGTTATGTGTGTATTGATAGAAACGCACTATAACGGTGAAGGAAAACATCGTGAGGAAACCTGCATACCGTGGCGATTTTAAAGCATTTCTACAGTATGTAAAATCCACTCGCACTAGGCCAGCGTGGAGTGTACTAACCCCTCTCAATCGTACTCTCGATTGTAGAGGAGGCCCGTGCCCAGCAGTGGGACGTATATGGGCTGATACAGATACAGAATATTTTATACTAGGTACAGATGAAATCGCAAAAGAAAACGAAAACGCTGTATATAAGCCACTTTTGTTTCCTCTTCCACTCCTACACGCTATTTAAATAAATAAATAACTAAATAAATAAATACACCCAACAGTCACATACATAGTCCTGACCCCACAATAAGATCAATTAAGTCTTGTGTCGCAGGTATCAGAATTACGAGAGACTTTTCGGTCTCACAAACACCCAGACCCGAAATAAAATATATTTGTGGGCCGCACAAATATTTCTCTTGGTGCGGGGATCGAACCCGCGGCCTCTCGTTTCACAGCCGGCGTATAACCAACTGCGCCACGGAGGCTGTCAAATATACTTATAGTGAAATATGATTTGCAGTGACCATTAAATGCCGCTCAAAATAAACTTTGGAAACATCCTTAATGAATAGTCGAGGTCGTCTACGTTTTTCTGTCGCCGAAAGCGCTGTTGTCAAAATAATAAGAATAGTTTTTCTCTCTTCTCATTCATTACATTGGACATACTATATTTAATACTATTAAATTACGAGTGTAAATGCTTGTTGTTTATATTAAAACATATCTTAAACAATGCGTTAAATAGATATTATATAGATAGATATTTATTAAATACTGCCTGCCTCGGTGGCGTAGTTGTACTACGGTACGACTACAAAGCTGAGGTCTCGGGTTCGAATCCCGGCTCGGGCAAAGTGATATTGGGTTTTTCTATTCATTATCAGCCCGGAGTCAGGAATTTGTGCCCGATATGGCGATAGGCTCGCCCCCTATCACATCATGGGACGGAACATACAAGGCGAAAAGTGGGTGTCCTGGTGGCGCCTCTGCCTACCCCTTCGGGGATAAAGGCGTGAGTTTATGTATGTATGTATGTATATTTATTTAATTTTATTTGTAGTTCCAAATTTCGCCACATACCAATAGATTTTAGACGATCTGTATTTTACTTACGACTTATATAAACGAGTTTCTTATGATCTTGTACCGCTATGCCGACATTTTCCGGTGTTAATGGTAGGTCCACCTTCCAGCATAGAATGGCGTCTTGGGCCACGTTTGCGAAGAACAAGGTTCGAGTCTTTGTGTGGTAAACGAGACTACCGCTCTGGGTATTAGGACCCCGGCTACCTAAATCCTGTGATTAGAAACATTAAATAAATAAATACACCCAACAGTCACATATATAGTCCTGACCCCACACTAAGATCGAGTCTTGTGTCGTGTATCAGAAACTACGAGAGACTTTTAATAACTATACTTGCATGATAAAAAACAACTTGTATTTCCCGTTATTACTTGATATACTTTTAGAATAGTATTGGTGTATGCAATTGTTTGCTATCAAATAAATATTAAAATATATATAAGTTTAAGCCTTCTTGAATCATTAGAATTATTGAGGAAAATGCATTAAAATTCGTTGCGTAGTTTAAAATATTTAAGCATTCACATTTTCCAATCAATTTCTAAGAACAGTCACAACAAATGAAAATGAAATGATTCTTTTTATTAATGGCACAGATAGAACTAGATACATGTTTTACCCAATTATTGTGCCAACAATGGGCTACATTTCTATTTATCCATGAGTTTCTTTTCACTGGTTTTTACTGGTGGTAGGTCACTCATATGTGAGAGGCCGCTTGGGTAGGTCCACCGCAATGTCTATTTCTCCAACAAACAGCAATGTAAATGCACTGTTGTGTTCCGGTTTGAACGGCATTGTAGCCAGATTAACTACTGGACATATCGAGACTTAACATCTTATGTCTCAGGATGGCCAGCGCAGTGGAATGCCAAGCATTGCCTTGTAACGCATGGTGTTGTTTGGTTTTGCTACTGTCCATGAGCGGTCGTATCGCTTAACATCAGGCGAATGGCAGGCTCGTCTCGTCATTAAATGCAATAAAAAAAACGCCATTTATAGTATCCTCTTTACCTTAAATTGATTGGCGAAGTTAAAACCTCTTTGTTTTAAAACTCTTGTGTCTATGGAAAATTCATGGGTTGATACCAAGGGATGGTAGTAAGCAGTTCTAATGGACTGTTTAGTTTCCGATAGAGCTATGCTGAAGACGCCATCTTGCCAGTTTATTATATTACCTGGAAATAAACAAACAAATACACACAACAGCCACATACATAGTCCTGACCCCACACTAAGATCGAGTCTTGTTGAAATAAAACTAATTTTTACGGATTTTATCGCGGATATTGTTTCATTTTTACATAAAGGAGAATGCTCATTCATGGTATCGGTAAACAATATCGTTGACTCCGATACCGATACGGCTTAAAATTTATTATAGCATTTTTATGGTTTGTCCTTAAACGTTTGTCTGTTATATCCCGGGTGACAGATTTGTATAAAATAATGTAATTATCATCACATTTTACGATACGTCAGCCATTAATACAAATGGGGCTTACAGAGTGACTGGACTTAAAGTTCATTTCTCCAAGAACTCCGGGCCTGGGTCGCAATTATGTTTATAATAATTAAAAATATATCTTTTTTCTTACACAAAAAAGTAGGTTTCATCGAGGGACAAAAATCCTACCGATACTAAGTTTCATTGTAAAATGGGCATTCTCCTTTAACTTCCCGACTATTCTATTACTTTACAGCTTTCGTGTTTCGTTTTATTTCAATTAATTAAGTTACTAACAAGAGTGCGTGGTGGCCTGTTGCCAACATGTTCACGGTGGTCGCGGGTTCAAATCCCAGGGCATACCTCTGACTTTTCGGCATGCGTGTATTGATAGTCAATCACCACGCACTTTAACGGCGAAGGAAAACATCGTGAGGAAACCTGCATACCGTAGCGATTTTAAAATAATTTCTACGATATGTAAGTCCGCCAACCCGCACTAGGCCAGCGTGGTGGCCAGCGATTGTAGAGCAGGCCCGTGCCCAGCAGTGGGACGTATATGGGCTGATACAATAAAGTTACTAACCTGCTGCTGTAAAATTCATAGCACTTTCATCGTGAGCAAAACTGGGATGATTAATTCTCCAAAACTGCCTTTCCTTCAGCGAGAACACTACCAACCCCTCTGTGGCTAGGTCGTTAATATACGCGAAGGCGTCATCGCATGACGTTTGTTGAACGTCAATTGTTATTGAGGTTAAACCTGGATCAGAAAAAATAAAACATAATATTATGGATTTTTATAAACTAGACATACCTACTCTCAGTGGCGTAGTTGTACTACGGTAAGATTACAACGCTGAGACGGGTTCGAATACCAGGTCAGGCAGTGATATTGGATTATTCAATTCATTGTCAGCCCGGAGTCAAGAATTTGTGCCCGATATGGCGATAGACTCGCCTCTTATCGCATTGTGGGTGTCCTGGTAGCACCTCTGCCTATCCCTTCTAGGAAAAAGGTTTGAGTTTATGAATGTACATATGTATCGACCAGTTATTATATAAACGAGATGATTGATGAATGTAACACATTATAAATTATTTATGAACCGCTCTTAACTAGATCAAGTTGCTAGTATATTTGGTATAACCACACCAAATGAGATTATTAATGACAATAATAACTAAATTCATATTATTATGTTATATTTCCTTGAGATTCTTTCGGCCTTATTTATAGTCAATTTTAAAACCTATTATAGTTTGAATGTTTTGTCCCTTTTGGTCGACCCTTGAATTCAGTTTGAGCGAAGACGACAAAACATTCGATAACTAAAGTAAGGTTTTAAAACTGTCTATGAATAAGGCCCCTAGTAGTATGTGACTCGTAATTTTTCGCTTTGGTTGTTTTCAAAATGTAATTCACTTATAACGCCGCCTGCTGTAAAAAGCTTTGAATTTATGTAATTTCAAATGTTACTATCAACGCCCTCTGTTATCGAATAGCTTTCTTGTATAGACCTTTATTCTTGTAAACGCCATCTGTTATTGAGAAGTTAACCTATATTTATGTTTAGTACTGCCATCTGTTATAGAATAGCGTACTCATTTGGTTCTTTATTGCAATTAACGCCATCTGTTGTTAATAAGTTAACCTATATTTATCATTAATAGCGCCATCTGTTATCAACTGGCATTCTCGCAGTGAACTTCATTACCACTAGCGTCATCTGTTGGAAAGTTTACATATGTTCAACTTACATTAGTTCTAATGCTATCTATATTATTATTTTTTGGGTGACAATTTGATAAGTAAAAATCTTTTCCCAAGTTATCAAAAGCACGCGGATTAATCCGTAAGTAATAGCTATAATACAATTAATATTTACCTCCACTAGTCCTTTCGTTTACCAGGACATCAGAACTGAAAACATATCTGAAAAGCATTTGTCGTGACTTCAAGTCGTAAGCTAAAATTGCCGGTGGTTGAATCTGTTTCCTTGCTCCTGAAAAGAAAAAATACCATATTAGTTATTACCTTTTAGTTAAAAGCGATTATCTCTATAAATGACCAACAATTACACAGTTCTTTACAGAAATAAACAAACATATTTGTCTCAATTTTATTTTTTATAAGATAGCATAAAATTAATTTAATACGTATTTTAGTAAGTAAAGAATTTGTTGTTATTACTTCTATGTTTGTATAGTTTTAATTGTTACCTATTATTTTATATTTGTACGCTTCTGTGGCTAAACATGACTGTATCTATGTTTTGTTATGTAACATCTTGCACGCTTATGTGTGTATACTCATGTTCATACAATTAAAACATCTTTAGCTTTATCTTTATCGAGTCTGGGTGTTTGTGAGACCGAAAAGTCTCTCGTAGTTTCTAATACACTACACAAAACTCGATCTTAAGCCCCATTTAGACAGGGAGAGTTTCTCGGCTCGAAGATACAATCATCGTAAGGATATCAAACAGTTTCATCGTGTAAACATTTGTCAGAACGCGATAATCTATGGCGGCAGTGGTCTCGAACGTCATAGAGCGAGATCGGTAGAGTTGCCAGCTAAAATCGGTATATTTCTACCCAAAATCGGTATTTGAAAAAAAAAACACAATATTCAATCTAGTTCGTTTATTTTTTAAAAAACTTACATACTAATTTATAACAATCACGCTTATGTATAATTATTTATTATGGTACCAATATTCTTTGGCCATAGCCGAGGTCATCTTGGAATTAATTTCAAAATCATAACAATTAGCTGTATTAAAGAGTCGTTTTACATCATTATTCATTATTTTAGGAAAACTATGTATAAAATTATTTTATTTATTACAATTTTTAGTAGAAAACAAAATAATATAAAAATATAAGTAGTGAAATAAATTACTAAAAAAAATTACCTTGCTTAACCAGTATATCAGATTTTTGAGTTTTGGTCACAGTAAATGATGATATCTTCGGTTGTGATTTTATATTCTTTGATGATACTGAGTGTGCTTGTGAAGAACTATGTTTCTTTATAGCGTCTTTTCCTGATGTGATGTTGATATCTTTATTACAACTCTTACAATAGGCATAGCTTTCGCCTTTACGGCTATCTTGCAGCCAACCTGGAAATTCTTCTTCCCATTCTTTTCTATAATATTGTAAATATTTTTTTCTTCTTACACTCGTACTTGTGCTTGGCTCCTCGTCAGACATTTTATTTTACTTTCTGATTTTGTAGGCACTCTTTAAGTTAGGTACTCTCTCTTCAAAGTTAAGAAATTTATTGAAAAAATAAAACCGTTATTCCTGTTTATATAGACTAGACAGGTAAATTCCCGAGCGAGAAACCCCCTAAAACATCGAATTGTAGGACACAAGGGTATTCCCCAAAAAATATGATTTACATTCTGCACTAGTTCCATATTATTGAGGGCTTCCCCGTAACATTAAACATACATGAAAAGGGTTGCCAGCTTGAAAGTGTGAAATCGGTAGAAAAATCGGGAGAATTTCCATTTATACTGTGAAATCGTAGAAAAATCGTTATATTTCGGTATTTCGGTAGAACAGAGCTCATATCGGTAGAAATACCGAAAAATCGGTAGGTTCGAGATCACTGTATGGCGGTTATGTCATGCGATAATCGCATACAATTCTCGCCGCGAGAAACTCCGCGTGTGAATGGCGCTTTCGTGTGGCGTCAGGGCTATGTATGTGACTGTTGGGTGTATTTATACAGGGTATATCAAGACCGCGACCGAAAACTTAGCCAGGTGGTAGTATTAGTGACTTCAGACACAATGCAAGTAAAAATTTCGTCATAAAAATCTTTATTTTGTATTTTTTTACTTATCGTCGTATTTGGGTGCTATATACATAGTTTCCCTGAAATAATGATGTACACCTCTTTATTTTTAAACACGCAATGGTACGTAAGGGTTTAAATTAGTATTTTCGCAAAAACTAGGTATTTACCATCGAAAGACGATGATTTAAAAAAAACTAAAAAAATATCTGTCACTATTTTGGCGAAATTTGTATTTGCATCGTGTTTGTAACTACTAAAGCTACCACCTGGCTTCGTTTTCGGTCGCAGTCTTGATATACCCGGTATATTAATCCTACCTGGTACTTCCAAGAGACCAGTATCGACCATCCACAGTCTATTACACTCGTCTATAGCGGGCCTGTATACTGATACCAATCTCTTCACTTCCTCATAACTTGGATACGGTTTCAAAAACGGCGAAGACGAACCCAGCTTAACGTAGTTTAAAGTCGATGGTATTCCTGAAATATTGGAAGAGTGAATAAAAATTACTATGAGGCATTGACTTATATTCTACCGATAGACGAGACACGTCAAAGAAATAAAGTGCCCCCGTATTTTAAAAGCACACTGCAATATTACATCACTTACATACATACATACATACATAAACTCACGCCTTTATCCCCGAAGAGGTAGGCAGAGGTGCCACCAGGACACCCACATTTCGCCTTGTATGTTCCGTCCCACGATGTGATAGGGGGCGAACCTATCGCCATTTATTAAAATATTGTAACTTCAGACGATTTGCTTTCGGTTTGACGGCGAAACATTCATTTATTACTTTTAAACGTATGCGATAAGGCGTACTGCACTGTCATGGTCACGAAGCAAACTGATTCATGTGTGGTGCATGTGCGAGATGTTGATGATTTAAAGATATACATTAATTACTTATCTGAGTACATTTTATGGAATGTGTAAACATCAATTTAAATACAATAAAATACAAATTGATGTGGGTAGTCAGAAGTGGGGCAGAGTGGGGTTGTTCACGATTTGGTATAAATAGACGAGCATTGCTTGAAGTGACACAGTGTTGTTCGAGTCGTGGAGCAGGACATTACTCCGTCCCCTGTCAGTGTAAATGTGGCTCTGAGTACCATTAACAAGATAAGTATAATTGTTGGTTTATATTGTTTTAGTAATTATATTTGTTATACTAATTTTAATAGTTAATATAGTGAATTAATGATTATAATGTTATTATAAGAATATCAATTAAAATATAGCAGTGTTTGAATATATTTGTGTTTATCAAAGATATATAATAAATTATATTGGAATAAAGAATAAATATGTATTGTTATTATATTTTATTTTTATTTTGTGTTATACAACTCTAACATCAGAAGTGGGATCAGGACTAACATGTTTAATTTGAAATTATATTGTTGCAGGAGCAGTGAGCGTGGATTAAAATTGATCCTGGTGCCCATATTTTTTTTTTATAAAAGGCCATCCGGGATATTCACAATGCAACGTCGAAGTGACTTTTTTCTTCCAGCTTTTGACCCTGATAAGTTATAATGGGACAAAGAACTGGTGCAACACAATCGATGAAATTGCGGTGGTTATCGGCTGGAGCAGTATCACCATTGTGGCTAAAACAGTGCTGGTACATTGGAAAGTGACTGTAGTGATGAGCCAATTAAAAAGTCTCACCACGAGTATTTGGTTTCATCTAGTTGTTCTGAAAAAAAAAAAGTGAAACAAGAAGCTGTACCTTTGAAGCTATTTACTGCCGCTCTGAAGGATTCCTCCCGGTTCTGGCAACGGGTACAGTACAATACGACGTACGAATACCTACACGAAAAAAAAAAAGTACTTACCTTGTATTGGAATCAAGGAGCTATCAAGGAGGATTGATGACATTTATGGAAGGCTGAAAGTGGCCTGAACCAGAAAGAGTCGCTTCTGGTATTTCTGCGCAAGAAGATTTCTATGAGACAGTGGCGCTTATATTCCAAGATAGCAAAGAGAGCTGACAGATCTACAATTCGTCAGCAAATTCAGATTCGATGATCAGCGATCAGGAATGCCGCAAGGACCGACTACTAGGATTGACCAAAGCGAATTGATTAAAGTGGACAAGCCAAAGATCGTGTCGTAAGGTCATGTTGTGCCCAGGCCAAAGCATTTAACGGTCTATCTATTGAAGACTAGTTCTTTTGTTGGGCGGGTTCAAGTTTGTAAAAGACAAGAGAACCACTGCATCCAGTTGCATCGTGCACCCAGTTTAATTGGGTGGCATTTCACGGACTAAGTCTTCTCGTCCGGTTATCTCAAATGGTCTTGGGTTGTAGTATGCTGCTGGTCATGATGTTGACACTGAATCGTTTAACTATGGACTTCTTCAGCTGACCCAAAGTATCTTCACGATCTGTATCAAGAGGCAGCCGCCAAGATATACGGTATCAATAACTCGTGACTGATGAAGCCCAAACATTATCAAACCAAGGTCATATATCAGCTAGATATATAGCATCAAAGAGGCTCAAGGTATCTTCGCGGTCTATGCCAAGTGGGAGCTGACACGCTTACAAAGCAATACGACTCGGAAAATTGGTGGCTGATGCAAGGCAAGCCGGCCCCATGCAGAGGACAAATACCAGCAAATATAGCGTCAGACATCTGCTGATAGTATGGACCGAATACCTGATAAGGGTAGCAGAAATTAGTTCGCATAGAACTGTAGTTCATCTATCATCAATGATCCCAGTGTGAAGTTTTAATGTAGACCTGTTTCCAATGATGGAATTCCTGTAGCTAATGGGCATATCTACAGGATTACTTCTGAGTGGAAGACCTGGTCTAGAATACGTCTGTTTCCTAAAACCTTCAGAAGAACATATGTCGTACCAGTGAATCGTAATTAACTCCTGTCATACAGTGATAAAACATCCTTGTTGGGAGGAGAGCCTGTCAAGTATCAAGGAAGCTCTTTGTTCAACTACGCAATCGGAGTTCCTGAACCTGTATTCAATATACATGGCATCAGCTTAGCTATACCCTTGACTTTGAAAATGCCTATGAGCTGTGGTGTCTGTTAACCATTAAATGAGGCACCAACTCGTCTGCCTGTCTAGGCAGTTCATTGTAACCAAGAGCTATCAGCGGTGACTGTGTGCCCTGGAAGTCCGAACTTGGATGTCTTGGAAGACATCCGTATCCATTATTTTTAATACTAAATATTATTTTGTTTTAGAGGATGGCAGACAACGTTCTGAAGGAACTACACTACTAGCATTTATCGGTCAAGAAATAATTGCATGGCACTACTAGTGTTCAGTCTAACCAAAATCGATTTGGAGAAGAGAAGAAGTGTGGTGGGGCGCGCTAGACGTAACATCGAGTCCGCGTATTTTAAATCGGTAAAAATAGTAATTCGTACATTTTAGCCATAATAGTGTTATAAATGTCATTTAGTGATTACAATAGTCTAGTACAAGTGTTATCTCAGTGCTAATTTCAGTATAAATGTTACAAAACATACATTTTAATAGATTGAAATAAAAAACTTATCAACAGTACCTAAAAGTTATAAACTATAGTGAAGTGGAATAAACTTGATGCCAATTAAATACAAAGTGAAATACCAATTAGAAACAGTGAATAAAACACATGTGAACATACGTTATAGTGCGTACCCACATATTTAAAAAACTTTGTGTAACTGACTTTCATTTAAAAATGTAACGTATAAAAACAATACAATTTGGCTGCACAATACACACGATAATTATGCCAACCACGTCATAAGATAACTAGCGCAATCGTGAAGCAGTTAGCGCTACATTCTCCAGGACCGAGTTCGATCCCCAGTGCCAACGACACACTTTTTTCAAAAAAAAATATAATATTTATAAATTATTTGAATTATTGCACATAATTACAATTGACGCCATCTATCAGTAATCGATATAATCGAACTTCAAAAAATGAATTTTCTGGAGAATATTACGTTTCGTCGCAGGCGATCAAGATCCTTTTCCAATGAAAGTATAATTAATTACACACTAGATGGCACTACTACCAATTCAGTTATGTCCGATGAAGATGAAAGTGATAAAAGTCAATTAATCCTGACGGAAAAAATTAAGGAACTTTCGCTGCAATTGAATAATGCACGGGAAGAAATAGCAACCCTTACCTCCACGAATATTAAATTAAAAGAAACCAACGAAGAATTGAGAAAAGAAAATGAATTATTATTAAAAAGTAAAACCATATTAGAGCAACAACAATTTGTACAAACGAATAGCAACCGAAAAAGCCGACTAAGCAACTCTTCTGATAAAACGAATGCAGAAAGTGGCCAAACATTTATAGAACAATCAAAAATAAACAAATACGAAGCACAACAACTTAATTTCCAGCAAAACGTTAAAAAACATGAAGAAAAAAATAAGATATGTATTATCAGCAGTAACAAAAGAAATAAAATAACTCAAATTACAGAAGAAAGTTTTCAAGACAAAGAATTTTGCCACTACGTAACACCAAATGCTGGAATCAGTGACTTACTACAAAACATAGATCGGAAACTTAAGAACTACTCAGAAAAGGACCACTGTATACTACTCATTGGTGAAGATGACTTTAATACATTTAAGGACTATAATAGTTTAGTTATTAACATACGTGAAACATTATTAAAACTGAAACATACAAATGTAATCATCTGTGTCCCCACTTATAAATGCAGAAATTATTGTAATTTATTCAACAAAAGAATAGAATATTTTAACAACCTCCTATATTTAGACAATTTAAAACATGAATATGCATATATTATCGATTCTAATAAAAATCTCAATTACAACTGTTCAATGTTCTCAGAAATTCATGGCAAAATAAATAATCGCGGTATGAGAAATATTTTTAAAAATATTAAATTGTTAGTGCTCGATTTAGATAATTATAACACAAACCAATGTACTGAACACGATACCGATCCTGAAATAATGCATAAATTTACAGAAACAGTAAACACTAACGATAGTCATCAGGAACAGTTATTTCGTTTATAATACTATTACATTGCTACATCAAAATATTTCAGGTTTAATTACAAAATCAGATATTCTACAATTACACCTTGATGAATTGTCCTCAAAACAAAAAGAAGTTGATATTATTTGTATAACTGAACACAACATCAAACAGGGACATGAAAGTATTTTACACATAAACAACTATCACCTAGCCACATGCTTTACAAGGGATAAGAGCAGGGGAGGATCTTGCATTATGATAAAAAACAACAGTCATCAATATACAGAGTTACCAGATATCAAAAAAGCGTCAGTCAAGGGAGTCATAGAATGTTGTGCTGTTGAACTAACTATACATAAATTAATAATTCTTTGTGTTTACCGGGTTCCTCATACTGGCTCAGTAATGTTTGATATCTTCTATGAAAAGTTACACTACATATTGACTAACATATTAAATTTAACCAAAAAGAATATCATAATTTGTGGCGATTTCAATATAAACACTTTGAATAAAAATAAAATGGCAGTAGAATTTGAGCATTTTCTATTAAACTTTAATTTGAAATTACAACTTAAGAGTCCAACACGATTAATAAGTCAAACGTGTTTGGATAATTTTGCACATAGTAAAATTCGTAACAGTACGTGTGATGTCCTAGATCTTAACTTATCTGATCACACTGCACAAATCTTAACATATCCCGTTAAACAAACTTTTAAATATAATTATTGGCGAGTAAGAAGACGTGACTACAACATCGAAAATATAAATAAATTTAAATCATGTATTCATAGTCTTTCCTTTGCCGATATGTACAAAGCTTGTGATCCTAATGAAGCTTATAACGAATTTATTGATCTATTTCTACTATTTTATGACCTTTGCTTCCCGTTCATAACACAAACAATACCTTTTAAGAAAAGTTCAAAATGGATAACTTCTGGAATCAAAAAATGTGCAAAACGAAAACGAGACCTTTTATGGAATTACAGGCGTAACGAAACTGAAACTACCAAAAACTTATTAAAAAACTATTCACAAAGACTAAAAAAAATAGTTAAACTTACTCAAAAGGCACAAAATAATCATGCAATTATATCTTCAGAAAATAAAGCAAAAACCACTTGGAATATTATAAACAGGAATAAATATAATTTACCTAAACAATCCATATCAAAGATAGTTATTGGAAATGAAACTATCACAAACCCTACCGAAATCGCTACAGCTTTTAATGATTTTTTCATAGAACAAACATATTCAAATACAACTTCGAAATTGATCTATAATAATTTAATAAATAAAAATGTCTCTTCAATATTTATATCACCTGTAAATGCACATGACCTCATAAAAATTATCAATAGCTTAAAAAATAAGAAGAGCACTGGCCCAGACGGTGTCTCAACAAAAATAATTAAAAGTGTCTCAGCAATAATAGCTCCACATATCAGCTTCATTATTAACCTTTGCATCAATAATGGCACATTCCCAGACAAATTAAAACACACAATCATTAAACCTCTACACAAAAAAGAAGACAAAGTAACGCTAAAGAATTATAGACCTATTGCTCTTATATCCATATTTTCTAAAATCTTTGAGAAAGTTATTTATAATGCCCTTTATAATTTTTTCGATAAATTTAATATATTAAGTGAAGAACAAAAAGGATTTAGGAAAGATAAAAATATTAACAATGCCATTTTTGACTTTTTAAAAATTATTGTAAATAATGTTGACAATAGAATACCGGTATGCTCGATTTTTATGGACATGACTAAAGCCTTTGATTTTGTTAACCACCAGATTCTTCTCCATAAATTAGAAACATATGGTATACGAGGTAACGCTTTACAACTTATATCGTCATACTTAAGCAATAGAACTCAACATACCGAAATAATAAAAATATGTACTAAAACCAAAATAGAAAACTCATACTCCTCTGATACACGGCAAATAGCATGTGGTGTACCACAAGGTAGCGTACTTGGCCCCTTATTGTTTTTAATTTACATTAACGATTTACCATTAAATGTAACTTATCCATTATGCCTTTTTGCAGATGACAGTACAATAACAATTAAATGCAACAATATTACAACATATGAATCAGAAATAAATGACGCTTTAGATCAGATCATTAGATGGCTAGAAAACAATCAACTTAAGGTTAATTTAGAAAAAACTAAAATCATGCATTTTTCTCAAAGGGCCAAAAAAAGTCATATTAATGTCAAATATAAAACTAGTACAATAGATGAAACAAACACCACCAAATTTCTGGGAGTGCATATTGATTATAAGCTAACATGGAAAAACCACACAGAAATAATATGTCAGAAGCTACACAAATATTCATATGTACTTTATGAACTTACAAAAATAGTAAACCAAAACGCTGTCCTTGTCGCCTATCACGGTTATGTCGCCTCTAACCTTCGATTCGGCATAATCTTTTGGGGCAATTCCACTGAATACCAGTCAATATTTAAAGCACAAAAGAGGTGCATACGCGCCATATGTGGTATCACATCTAGAGATAGCTGTGTCCCGCACTTTAAGTCACTTAAACTTTTAACTGTCGCGTCTATTTATATTTATGAAGTAGCTTTATTTGTTAAAACTAATCCAAACTTATTTATAACGAACATCCAAAAACGAAACCGTAATTTAAGAGGAGATAATCTTCTTAGTATTGAAACAACCAAGACTACATTTAAGCTTAAGAGTATATACTGTACAGCCATAAAAATATATAATAAGCTACCGGACAGCATTAAAACCCTCGACATCAAACGCTTTAAAAAACACCTAAATACACTTCTTGCAGATAAATGTTACTACACAATACAAGATTATTTACAAGACTCATTTATCACTACTACGAGCACTAAGTAATAATATGCTTTTAAGAAAAGAAAAAGATGGTTATCTGTTTTTTAAATAATTATTACTTTAATAGATTTATTATACTAATTAAGCGTAGATTATAAGTTATTTTCTTTTTTTTAAATGTTTAGAATCTTAATATTTGTTATATATGTAGATTGATTGATTTCGTATATTGATGTTTCTTTATGTTAACCAGTTAACCAGTTTTGTATTTCATATTATTGTATGCCAATTTGGCGGGCCATAGTGGTCTATACAAAACACAATTGTAACACCTTGTGTAAACCTATGTCCACAATAAAAGTTTTTGATTTGATTTGATTTGATTTGATTTCCTTAAAAAAAAAACGGTTGGAATAGTGTAACTACACTATTCCAGGAATGCAGTTGGTGGGAACCACCCTGGTATTAACTAAAAATCTCCAGAAGCAGGAGATGTGAAAATGAGATGAGAAAAAAATGATATGAAAGAAAAAAAAATGATGCGATAAACAAGGGATCTCTATCCACTTAGCTTGCGAATGACTTACATATTTTATTTTTGTTGTTCCAGATAATGTGAAACAAAGACTCGATCGTGAAAAACAATAAATAAATAATAATAAGCGGATTCACTGCATAGCAACGGCCTAGTGGAACGATACGTTAATATGATGACGACCACATGTACCAAAGAGGCAGAATGGCCGAACTCGTTATATCAATTACAATTGACCCTATGAAATAATAGAATTTTTGGAGAATGACAATTACCGACTAAAAGCACAAAGGACGATTACAAAATGTGATAATCGCTAAAGAAAAAAAAAACTTAAAGATGGTTTGGTGAATGAAAAGATGAAAACAGCACAACAGAACAAGGTATGAAGTTTAGTTTAGTTTAGAGATTAGAATGGATGCGGTGAGCTCACTGATGTGTGTGGGTGTGTGTGTGTGTATGTATTTGCTGCAAAGGTGGCCTGGTGTGATGTCTGGACACCACGAGGCAGCACGTGGTGGGACTGAACACGACAGCCCAACCTGAGAAATGGCCAAGAGAAATGATCAATGATAAAGAAATGGATTATGAGATGCTTGCTGCAAAGGTGGCCTGGTGTGATGTCTGGACACCACGAGGCAGCACGTGGTGGGACTGAACACGACAGCCCAACCTGAGAAATGTCATGACAAATGGTGAATAATGAAGAAATGGATTATGAGATGCTGGGTATACTGGCCTGGTGAAAGGGTTAGATACTATGACCAGCACATAGTAGGCCTAATCACGACAGGTGCAGGGGAGATTGTGCAATCTTAAGGGTATTGGTTTTATGAGAGCCGTGTGAGATGTTGAGCATGTTGGTCCGATGGGAGATAAACACCATGAAAAAGTGACCAATGAAATAAAGTATTGATTGATCTACAAATCTAAATGAAGATTCTGCCGAAGAATAAATTAATGGAAACAGTGTAAAGCATTACTTCGAGAGCGAAGTAACCGTCAGAATGGCCGTGTGAGATGTTGATGATTTAAAGATATACATTAATTACTTATCTGAGTAGATTTTATGGAATGTGTAAACATCAATTTAATTTATAAACAAATACAAATTGATGTGGGTAGTCAGAAGTGGGGCAGAGTGGGGTTGTTCACGATTTGGTATAAATAGACCAGCATTGCTTGAAGTGACACAGTGTTGTTCGAGTCGTGGAGCAGGACATTACTCTGCCCCCTGTCAGTGTAAATGTGGCTCTGAGTACCATTAACAAGATAAGTATAATTATTGTTGGTTTATATTGTTTTAGTAATTATATTTGTTATACTTATTTTAATAGTTAATATAGTGAATTAATGATTATAATGTTATTATAAGTATATCAATTAAAGTATAGCAGTGTTTGAATATATTTGTGTTTATGAAAGATATATAATAGATTATATTGGAATAAAGAATAAATATGTATTGTTATTATATTTTATTTTTATTTTGTGTTATACAACTCTAACATTAAGTTATCGGTTTCGTGTAAATACAGAATTTCATCACTAAACGACTATTGAGACGCTACAGTATACCACCACTTCTGAAGCGCTTAGTTTTTATACATTTATAGGGACTTATTTCATCTTAATAGGGGCCGTCCATTAAACACGTGATGTTTTTTTTAGCATTTTTAACCCTCCCCCTCCCCCTAGGTGATGCGTGGTTACGCTTAAGACCAACCCCCACCCCCTACCCAAAATCACGTGTATTTTAAGTACCTACAAAGAATCTTAATTTTTTTTGATATCATCTTTTAATACAGCTATAAGTAAAGTATAATAGGACTTCTTTCGTTGCCTGATAACGGCGAGTCAAGTTAACACTACACGCCGCTTTTGGGTTTAGAAATAGCGCTTTGACGACAAAATAAATACACGTGATATCTTACTACACCCCCCTCCCTCCTTGTGCTATTTCGTGATTTTTGCTAAACCCTCTCCCCCCTTTCGAGCCTCACGTGATTAATGGACGGCCCCATAGTGGTGATAAAATTACCTGTACACGAAGAAATTATATTCGTTAGGATCCAGTCTTGAATAGCTGAATCGGGGCAATGAGTTCGCCATAACCCATATTTCGTCGTCTGTTACATGGAGATCTGCAAAGAATATACAAGAAATAATCAGGAGGTCTAAAATTATGTTTTCATAGACATCATCAATGACTTAATTGACATCCTCCGTGGCGCAGTTGGTTAGACGCCGGCTGTGAAACGTGAGGCCGCGGGTTCGATCCCCGCACCGAAACAAATAATTGTGTATTGAAATAAAATTTTGTGTTTTATTTGTGCGATCCACTGGTATTTGTTTCTGGTCTCGGTGTTTGTAAAAGACTTAAAATATCTTACCACAAGGATAACTCAGCCTGGTACTGTCTTGCGCAAGTATGGCGATATTAGAAGGTTTCAGCAGTTGCGCAGTATTCCAGCAGGTAATAGCATTTCTGCCGATCTCAGCGAAGAACATCACATTTGAGGCTGCGTGGAGGCCGTGCATAGTACACTGCGTGTCTTCTCCGCGATCTCCCACTACCTTGAAGATAATAAACAAGTTACTAGCTTAGAAGAACAATCTCTTCTCTAACTTTCTGCTTTCCTGGTACTTAAATAACTTTATCATGTTGCTTTTTTGGCCGACAGTCTGCGCTCGTCGTCAAAATATTACTCTCATATATATTTCCAAATGCGCTAAAAGAAATATAGCTTCAAAACTCAAGTTCACATATTAATAGTCAATCACCACGCACTGTAACGGTGAAGGAAAAAACATCGTGAGGAAATCATACCGTGGCGATTTATAAGAATTTCTACATATTTCATAAATACAACAAACAATTTATCCAAAAGTAGTCGCTTTCGTTTCAACAGCCTTTTCAATCTTGTATTTTTGATTTTATATGGAGGGTGGTTAAAGTTATCTTGCTGGACTTATAGTTTAGTTTCTCGTGAACGCTTGTAAAAGCAAGACGCGAGCTCCGTTGCTGCGTTTGTTCTTGTCTAATTTAGTTGTTTTTGTGGACAATAGAGTGCAAGTGATGTTGAGTGAAACAACGATTGCAGTTATTGTCGGCTATGGCCAGTCAGCTTCAGAGCGAGGTTCCGGTGAGTAATAGAATATTATTATCATCTATAAGTAGTTTCTTACGCCATCCGCTGTTTTGTGCGCCATTTCAAATAGTTTGTATAGATCTGCTTAGCTGATAATTTGCAAACTGGACTTGTGTTTGAACAATGTATTGTGTTGTTTTTGGCTAATTTCTCGGTAAAAGCATTTTCTTTCTTGCTAATTATAATATACCTAATAAATTTATTTAATCGAAGAACATAATGTCGATAAATGCACATCAACGAATAAGGCAACGAAAGGACGGAATTTATTAGCCTAGGTGCAGATATGTTTTGACTCCACTCCAGAAACATCTTATTCCCCGTGTTAACTTTTGTATTCCTGACCTCATTAACTACCGCTTTATTTCCCGTCCCGTCCCGTCTTAGTTCATCCCATCTTATTTAACATTACACTGCCAGCTCTTAACCAAATGCACTATTTGAATGAGCCTATAATAGTCCACTGCTGGGCACGGGCCTCCTCTACAATCGAGAGTTCTATTAATGTATAATGGTTTCTTAGATTTACGCGAATGTTACACATTGAAATAAAACTTTTAATTTAATAATTGAAAATTAAGGGTAGTTTAATTGTAACAGTCACAGAGCAGATGACTAATACCTCAGTCTGCCCCGTGACCACGAAAGCTGAAAAGCAATCGAAACGTCGGGAAGTTAAAAAATGTAAAAATTAAACCGAATCGCGATAAAATCCGTAAAAATAGTTTTAGTTCTATTAATGGTTCATCACGCTGAGCTAGTGCGGGTTGGCAGACTTAGCTTACCATAGAAAATCTTGATAAGGTATGCAGGTTTCCTCACGATGTTTTCTTTCATCAATTAAGTGCGTGGTACTTGCTATTTGACTATCAACTGCGTTACTGACGCAGTCAATTATAATCTATACTCTATATGAAATTGAATACATTACACTGAAGAATTTGTTTGTTTGAATGCGCTAATCTCACTAACTACTTACTGGTCAGAATTGTAAAATGCTTTTAGCGCTGAGTAAGTAGTTAATTTATCGAGGACGGCTTTAGGGCATTTTATCTCGCTTTCTTTTACGATGAAATGAAAGGAGAATGACCATTTTACTCTTAAACTTAGTATCGGTGGGAAGATTTTTGCCCCTCGATGAAACCTACTTTTTTGTGTAGGGGAAAATATACATTTTTAATCAAATTAAACATAATTGTGATCCAGGCCCGGAGTTCAGTCACTCTGGTAGCCCCATTTGTAGTAATGGCTGACAGTGGCGGTGTAAGGTAGGTTGGCACCCTGGGCGGTTTCGTATTGAGCACCCCTACCAATTTTTTTTTGAAGGAGTAAAAAAAAAAAAAAAAGATACTCCTTCTTTGGCAGCGGCAAGCAGGATCGTTTCGCCCACGATCGTGGTCCACGCTCTTCGTTTGTTGTCGCTTGTCGGGTTGTCATTGTCACCCCTTGGTGCTTGGTACCCGGGGCGGACCGCCCCCATCGCCCCCCCGTTACGCCGCCACTGATGGCTGACGTATCGTAAAATAGGATGATAATTACTTTATTTTATAAAAATCTGTCGCCCAGTATAAAACAAGAACACGTTTAAGAGCAAACCATACAAATGCTATAATGAATTTTAAGCAGTATCGTTATCGGGGTCAACGATATTTTTTACCGATACCATGAATAGTCATTCTCCTTTGTTTATTGTTCATGTAGGCAATTAAATAGCTGTTATGACATATCAATACATAGTACTTAATCTCATATTTAAAAAGACATTACATACACATAGTATGTTTTTATTAAATTTATATGGTTTTCGGTAGTCTTCTTGTTTATTATTAATAACTTTTTATGGTAAAAATGTTATTCAAGGAAATACATTGTTGACGTTAATTTTGACAGCCTCCGTAGCGCATTTGGACTTCGCCTGTGAAACGAGAGGCCGCGGTTTCGATCCCCGCATCGAAACAAATATTTGTGTAAACCACAGGTATTTGTTTCGGGTCTGGGCGTTTTTGAGACCGAAAAGTCTCTCGTAGTTTCTGATACACGACACAAGACTAGATCTTAGTGTGGGGTCAGGACTATGTATGTGACAGTTGGGTGTATTTACTTATTATTTATTTATCAACTACTTACGATTATATTTTTGAATACTTACAGAATAAAGAGACCAGTAGTCAGCCCCTTGTACCGCTGTTTTATTGTTCAACACACAAGTGGAGACTGCAAACTCGTTGTAGCTTATTAAAGGATGAAAATACGCCATATTGCATTGCTTCCCTGTTTTCTTTATTGTTATGCTGAATATACCGTCGCTCCATTGGAAATTCTGGCCTAGAATGATAAATAAGAATTTTTATACATACATAAACTTACGCCTTTGTCCTAGAAGGGGTAGGCAGAGGCGCAACCAGGACACCCACATTTCGCCTTGTATGTTCCATCCCAAGATGTGATAGGGGCCGAGCCTATCGCCATATCGGGCACAAATTCCTTACTCCGCGATATCCTAGTATAACTACGCAACCGAGGCAGCAGAATTTTTATATGGAACGGCAAAGGCGAATTAGTAAATAGGTACAGTTAACATTTAAAGGTTAAAGTAAATTTTATTCAAAGATTTATTGTTAAAAAAATAAATGTATGCCACTGTGGCTAAACATGATAATGGAATTATTTGTTAGGTAACAGAAATTAGATACGGGATTCTTATGGGCCTAACAAACGCCCAGACCTGAAACAAATACTTGTAGATCACACAAACATCCGCCCCGGTGTGGGGATCAACCCAGAGACCTTTCATTTCACAGTTGCAGCCATGGACGTATTATGTTTGTATAATACGTCCATGATTTTACCATGGACGCTGTAGAAAAATTAATCATTACATACATACAATTAAAACATGTACTTTTAACGCCATCTATCGGCAATGTATGGATAATATTTTGCTATAAAAAACTTACCAGCAATATTCAAGTTTCCCGCCACAGGATTGAAGTGGAAGAAACTATGCGATACTCGCCAACTATCATTATCTTTCAGAGAGTATACTATGAGACCGAATGTAGTTAGATCTGGTATGTAGGCGTACGCAGAGCCGCAATCCGAATTAATATCAACTGTGATTGACGCCAAGCCTGAAATTAATATTCAATTTAGCGCCATCTGTTGATTAAAACATAAAGTATATTATTTTCATTTTAAGATAGGTACGGATTATGAACTTCTTACAAGTGTTTTTCATAGGAATAGAGTTGGATAGAAATTTGTGTGTTTTACACGTTTTTAAAACGGGACACTGTAACAAACTTTTCTAAAAATATAATTATTGAAATAACTATTGTATTTATACTGAAGGTTATAAAAATAATATGCTACTGAACTTACGCCCGAATACTCAAACGCCACTTAAATATTAAGTTGCACTTAAGTACGCAAGTCCCGCTTAAATGTACTGACTAAGTGAGACGTGAGTAGTTAAGCACAACTTAATATTTAAATGGCGTTTGAATATTCGGGCGTTTGACTACTGAACTAAGGGATTAATGCACTTTCATAGCTCCATATAATCATTTACCATCTTCAATATTCTTGCCAAATTTATTACATTACAGAGTTACAAAATCTAATTAAGACAGCTAACTAGCGCCATCTATTGACCAAGACACATACTCTCTAAGTTAAAGCACGAGGTGTGTTTACGAAATTTTTTTAAGTAGTTTTTTGTTAATAGTTATAAAAAGATATGGAAACAAATTGATTATTATACCAGTAGGGGTATTAGCGGCAGGAATTTCCTCGTCTTTGAATGGATATCTCAATATTTGCGTGTCCGTGTTTAGATCGAATATTACGATCGCTGGCGGCTGAACCTGTTGAGGATTATCTGAAAATTAAAAACATAATTATGGTGAGGTTTTTATATATCTTTCAAGAACAATGAAAAGTAAATAACTATATAGGTTGATGTAATTATTTGTATATAAATTGTTTATATATTATAATTTTTGTACCCAATAAATAAAATTTATAAAAATTAGCTTCTGCCCGCAAACTTCGTCTGCGTAACCACGCAACTTTATTCTAAATCTCCCATCCCGTCCCGTTATATCCCGCCCGCCCCGTCTCATTCTTACTAATGGAATGTAATCCAGTCCCATCCCATCCTTTTCAGTATAAAAAAGTAGCAAATATATCGGAATTCCTTCTTCATCCCACGGGAACTCTAAACTTTTCTGGATAAAAGTAGCCTATGTTACTTCTAATACCTCCAAGAATATGTGTACAAAGTTTCATGATGATCGGTTGAGTAGTTTCCGCGTGAAAGCGTAACAAACAAACATTCACATTTATAATATTAGTAGGGATTAACTTACTTGGTATTTCTAACAGGCCAGTATCGATCATCCACAGTCTACCGCACTTGTCGGCTCTGGTCCGATACACGGATGTCAACCTCCTTGCCTGTCGGATGTCAGGATAGGGTTTCAAAGCTGGGGATAGTGGAGTCTTCCCTTCGCTGTAATCTACGTAGTTTAGCGTTGACGGTATACCTTTGAAATGAAATAATAAATAATAATAAATACACCCAACAGTCACATACATAGTCCTGACCCCACACTAAGATCGAATCTTGTGTCGTGGGTATCATAAACTACGAGAGACTCTTCGACACAAACACCCAGACCCGAAACAAATACCTGTGGATCACACAAACATTTGTTTCGGTGCGGGGATCGAACCCGCGGCCTCTCGTTTCACAGCCGGCGTCTAACCAACTGCGCCACGGAGGCTGTCTGATGAATGAAATTCGTTTATTGGTCACGTAGGCAATTAAATAGCTCTTATGACAAGTCAATACACATAGTACTTATTCTCTATTTACAATATATTTGTTGTAACATTTATATTAATTTTATCGTTTTAAGTATTATATAATTTATTACTATTTTATGGTATTTTTTTTCTAAAGAAATACATTATTTACGTTAATCGGATAATCTTTAAAAATAAATACACCCAACAGTCACATACATAGTCCTGCCCCTTAAGATCAATAAAGTCTTGTGTCGTATCAGAAACTACGAAAGACTTTTCGGTCTCAAAAACACCCAGACCCGAGACAAATACTTGTGGGACATTAACTTTCGTCTCGGTGCGGGGATTGAACCCGCAGCCGCTCGTTTCATAGTCGGCGTCTAACCAACTACGCCACGGAGGCTGTCGAATATGGATAATATACCGGGTATATTAAGACTGAGACCGAAAACGAAGCCAGGTGGTAGTTTTAGGTGTTACCTGACACAATGCAACTAAAAAATTCGCAAAAAAAGCTACAGATTGTTTTGCTATTTTTTAAAAATCATCGTGTTTGGGTGGTAAATACGTAGTTTTTGTGAAAATTGTAATTTAAGCCCTTACGCACCATTGCGTCTTTAAAAATAAAAAGGTGTAAATCATTATTTTAGGAAAATAATGTATTGTGCACCCATTGTATAATGTATAATATTTATATTACCCAAATACGACGATAAGTAAAAAATTAGAAAAAAAAAATTTTTGCTTTTTTTGCTAAATTTTTTGTTGCATTGTGTCTGTAACCACTAAAACTACCACCTGGCTTCGTTTTTGGTCGCAGTCTTGATATACCCGGTAAACTTTAAATGAACTGTCTTACCGTATCTTCGTCTAGGTACTGTTATAAAGACCCTGTTCCCTACTCTTTCAACTCCCATAGGAACATTATTGTATTGCGTGAAGAATGCATCGGATTCGTTGGCTGCAAAATAAATCAATTATTAATAGATATACAAGCCGAAGACAGTAGAATGGAGCAATTTGGAGGAAGCCTATGTCCAGTAGTGGACAACTGTAGGCTGATGATAAATAAATACACCCAACAGTCACATACATAGTCCTGACCCCACACTAAGATCGAGTCTTGTGTTGTATCAGAAACTACGAGAGACTTGTCGGTCTCACAAACACCCAGACCCGAAACAAATACCTGTGGATGACACAAATATTTGTTTCTGTGCGGGGATCGAACCCGCGGCCTCTCGTTTCACAGCCGGCGTCTAATCAACTGCGCCACGGAGGGTGTCAATTGAAGATGAAACATAGGCTTAGTATGAGAAAAACTAAAGCGAATTAATTCTGACAGAATTACGAAAAATTTTAATTATTAGTATCATTCCAATGCGTATAAAAATTTATTTGTATCACCCATATATATCCCACTGCAGGGCACGGGCCTCCTCTACAATCGAGACTACGATTGAGAGGGGTTAGTACATTCCACCACGCTGGCCTAGTGCCAGGCGGACTTTACATACCATAGAAATTCTTACAAATCGCTATGGTATGCAGATTCCTCACGATGTTTTCCTTCACCGTTATAGTGCGTGGTGATTGACTATCAATACACACATGACTACGAAAAGTAAGAGGCACGCCCTGGGATTTGAACCCGTGACCGTGACCATGTTGGCAGCTGCGTCTGGTCCGTTACCAACAGGCCACCACGCACTTGTCAAAGACACAATTCCAAATAATTTCCACGTACGTCAAATTAATGAAATGTTATTAAATAAGAATATGCTAACCGTTTACTCTTGTGTTCGGCTGCTCCGGTTTAGGTCCTGAAATTAATTTGCGTTTTAATAACAATATTGGCTCCACAAAGCGTTAGCACCCGTATTTATTTAGGTATACTGGATGTAGGTCTCTCATATGTGAGAGGCCGCCTGGGTAGGTGCCACCGCAATGTCTATAACTGCGACACAGTAATAACTAATGCAGTTATTATGGCAAAATTGTTATTGTTACATTATTTCTTTGGTTCCTAAATATTTTTTTATTTTTTATTTCTACAACAAACAGCAGTGTAAATGCACTGTTGTGTTCCGGTTTGAAGGACATTGTAGCCAAAGTAACTAATGGACATATTGACATTTAACATCTCATGCCTCAGGATGGCGAGCGCAGTTTAATGCCAAGCATTGCTTTTTAATTCATGGTGTTTGGTTTTGCTGCTGTCCATGAGCGGTCGTGTCGCTTACCATCAGGCGAATGGCATGCTAGTCTCGCCATTCACCGCAATAAAAAAAAACACCTGTGAGCATTGATTTAGAAATTCAGTAATTTTCTAAATATTATTGTTTTATGAATAACGTAAAGTACGTTTTTTCGTGTGATGGGATCTACATAAGTTCAATCTTAACTGTAGGAAGAAGAAGTGGGGTAATAACTTCTTTTAATATATCACTTCATTCATAGACAGATTTAAAACCTGTTTTAGTTATCAAATGTTTTCAATTCGAACTCGAAAATCGAAATTCGAAATCAATTCGAACGACTTAAGAATTCAGTTTGAGCGAAGAAGACAAAGCACTCGATAGTCAAAATAAGTTTGAAATCCGTCTATGACTACGGCCGTATGTCTTTTTGTACACTTTGTTACATAATAGTTTAATTTATAACCTCCAAAGATTAGACGACTAGATGTCCTTGGTTAGTCTACGATAATAAACATATTAATTTTCCTCGTATCTAACCGCATGTTTTTGTCTTTATTTCAATTATTATGGAATCAACATAGGTCGTTTTTTATTTCGCCAATAGATGGCGCTATTTCAATAAATACTTGCAAGCAATAATTTGGTGTGTACCTATATAAGCTGTATGAATTACAGCCTTATTTATAGACTGATTTGAAACCTTTATAGTTATCGAATGTTTTGTCCCTTTCGAACGACTTTAGAATTAAGTTTGAGCGAAGAAGACAAAACATTCGATAAATAAAATAGGTTTTAAAACTGTCTATAAATAAGGCCATAATAAAGTAAAGATAAAGAAAAGATAGAAAATAGAAAAGATACTTAACTGTACAAATTCCATCTCGGTATCACACGAGAGTCCAAGCGGGTATATTCTAACAGAAATAGAAAGGAGAAGATTAAGAAAGATGTAAGCAAAAGCGCTTAGAAAAAGCATAATAAAATCCAACACCAATTTTATTGTAAGCTTGGAAAGTTATTTTGTTTATAAGAAGTGCCAAAATTGAGTGTAAGCGCCGAAAAATATTTTTCTATTTGCATATAAATTATTTATACAGGGTATATGTTGTCTTATATCAGCCCATATACAGGGTATATCAAGACTGCGACCGAAAACGAATCCAGATGGTAGTATTAGTTACTTCAGACACAATGCAACTAAAAATTCCGCAAAATGAATCGTTATTTTTTTTGGTATTTTTTTTACTTATCGTCGTATTTGGGTGATAATACATATTTTTTTTCCAAAATAATGATGTACAGCTTTTTATTTTTAAAGACGCAATGTTACGTAAGGGTTTAAATTACTATTTTCGCAAAAACTAAGGATATACCAACTAAAAACTATGATTTTTAAAGAATTGTAAAAAATAATCTATCGCTTATTTTACGAAATTTTTTGTTGCATTGTGTCTATAGCCGATAAAACTACCACCCGGCTTCTTTTTCGTCGCAGTCTTGATATACCCGGTATGTCCCATTGCAGGGCACGGGCCTACTCTACAATCGAGGGTACGATTGAGAGTAGTTAGGCCATATAGTCCACCACGCTGGCCTAGTGCGGGTTGGCGGACTTTACATACCATATAAATTTTTAAAAATTGTTGTAGTATGCAGGTTTCCTCACGATGTTTTCCTTCACCGTTATAGTGCGTGGTGATTGACTTTCAATACACACGTGACTCCGAAAAGTCAGAGGTGTGCCCAGAGATCAAGACTGCGACCGAAAACGAATCCAGTTGGTAGTATTAATGACTTCAGACACAATACGAATAAAATTTTCGCAAAAAATGCGACAATTGCTTTTTTGTAATTTTTTACTTATCGTTGTATTTGAGTGATAAATACAACGTTTTCCTAAAATAATAATATAGAACTTTTATTTTTAAAGACACAATGGTACGAATGGTGTAAATAATAATTTTAGCAAAAACTAGGCATTTACCGCCCAAACTATATTAAAAAAAACTGTCGCTTGTTTTAACGAATTTTTTTGTTACAATGTATTTGTATTCACTAAAACTACCACCTGGCTTTGTTTTTCGGTCGCAGTGGATATACCCTGTATAGAAAAATCCCAAATCACTTTGCCCGATCCGGGATTCGAACCCGATACCACAGCGTTGTAATCGTACCGTAGTACATACACGCCACTGAGGCAGACAAATAAATACACCCAACAGTCACATACATAGTCCTGACCCCACACTAAGATCGAGTCTTGTGTCGTGGGTATCAGAAACTACGAGAGACTTTACGGTCTCACAAACACCCAGTAATTTATAATAACTTACTTTCATTCCAAATTCTCTCGTCCATATATTCGTTCTTGAAGTATACTAGATCCGATTGTCTTTTCTTTCTTATCAAACTGTTTTGTTCGAAGTCCGCCACACGATCTTGTATTACTGAAAAATGAAGATATAAATATTTATTTATTCAATTCAAAAACATGTAAAGATCCATTTACACGGGGAGAGTTTCTCGCCTCGAAGATACAATTATAGTAAGGTTATAAAAAAGTTGCAACACGTGTAAACATTTGTCAGAACACGATAATCTATGGCGGTTAAGTCATGCGATATTTCCATACGATTCTCGCCGCGAGAAACTCGCTCCGTCTAAATGGAGTTTTTCTTGACCCCACACGAAGAGCCAAGTTTCGTGTGGAATGAGAAACCGCGAGGGACTTTTCGGTCTCAATTCCCAGACCCGAAACAAATTACTTCAGACACAACGCAGCTAAATTGACAATTCTTTTTTTAAATTATTAATTGTCGTATCTGTGTGTTATTAAATACGCAATGGTACGCAAGGGTCTAAATTACTATTTACGCAAACACTAGATATTTACCACCCAAACACGATGATATTTAAAAAATGTAAAAAAATATGTCGCTTTCTTGCGATTTTTTAGTTACATTCGTTTTCGGTCGCAGTCTTGATATACCCGGTATATGGTACTGTTGAGATATTGTACATTTATATTGGCAACACTGCCACTACTGTCTGTGTAAAATGAAACGAAACAGATGACAGACGATGATTGTGATTGACTGTAGTAGGCAACAGGAAGAACTAAGAATGATAAAGTTTTAGTCAAAGGATGTTATAAGTAATAAAATATATAATATTATGTAGTTTGTGCAGTTTAAATTCAATATATTAGCAGGTACAGCAAAATGTACTTACGGGGTACTCCGTCAATGTTGTAAGTGAGTTGTTTCCAAGAAAACACTTCAGTCAAGCGTCCAGCTTTCCTTACATCTTGGCTTGAAGCGACAATAAACACTGCGCATTGTAGAAGTAGCAATTTTGTCGCCATTTCTGGAATAATTACAATTTAAATATTATAATATAACCGTTGAAATAGACAGTAATTTATTACATACATACATACATACTTACATACTTAAACTCACGCCTTTATCCCAGGAGGGGTAGGAAGAGGCGCCACCAGGACACCCACATAAAAAATTAAAAAAATTGTACTACGGTACGACTACAAAGCTGAGGTCTCGGGTTCGAATCCCGGGTCGGGTAAAGTGATATTGGGTTTTTCTATTCACTATCAGCCCGGAGTCAGGAATTTGTGCCCGATATGGCGATAGGCTCGCTCCCTATCGTATCATGGGACGGAACATACAAGGCGAAATGTCGTTGTCCTGGTGGCGCCTCTGCCTACCCCTTCTGGGATAAAAGCGTAAATTTATGCATGTATGTATGTAAAATAATGGACTGAAATACATTTATTTAATTGTTACAATTGCATACAGAAATTACTTATCCTCAAGCACCCTAGCTTTTTAACCATGAAATGAATGTGTTAGTTTTTTATTAGCTTATGTTAAAACAACATTTGTTTTTATTTATGTTTTAATTCCGTTTTAACACTTATGTTTAAGATTACGTACCGAGACGCTGTGTGTTGCAGATCAAGATAGCGACTGGCAGATGATTAATATGATTACAGTGTCTGTCTGACCCTGAATGTCTTTGTTGTGGTCTTGTTGTCTAGTGTTGTTCCTATATTTATTCATAGATTTATCGATGTGCGTCGGTGGCGCAGTTGTATTACGGTACGATTACAAAGCTGAAGTCTCGGGTTCGAATCCCGGGTCGGTGTCTGCTATAGACATGTGGTTGCTATTGACTCGCCCCCTATTACATCGTGGGACGGAACATAAAAGGCGAAATGTGGGTGTCCTGGTGGCGCCTCTGCCTACCCTTCTGGGATAAAGGCGTGGGTTTGGATGTATTGAAGATGTACACTAGAGTTTCTTGCCCGTTCTTCTCTAGTGAAAACCGCTTTCCGAACCGGGTGGTAGTTAAAAAAAATGACTGAATCTGAATAATGTTGAACATTTTAATGGATTCAATAAATTATTTTCATTTTCAATTTTAATAGAAATATTTATGTTGCCACGATGAAGTGGTAATGCTTATGGTAAGCAGTGCCCCTAGCCGGAACATTTTGAAGTATCGTATAGTAATTCTCGTATAGTAAAGTAAACGTTTCCCGCTGTGAAATTTTAGTTCCAAATACGCTCACAATGGCGCTATTTAAATTCCCATACAAAATTTTACTATTACTATTCTATTACCATACTGCAAAATGTTCCGGCTAGGGCACAGTTCACGTTTGGAAACTATTCTTTCCCGAACGGTACGTTTCCAGCGTTCTCTTTTACCACGCACGTGCAGCTCATGAACAGTAGCAAAACCAAACATCACGAATTACAATGCTTGGCATTCCACTGCGCTCGCCATCCTGAGACATAAGATGTTAAGTCTCATTATTTAAAATAGTTACTGTGGCTACAATGTCCTTCAAACCGAAATAACGGTGCATTTACACTGCTGTTTGTTGGAGAAATAGACATTGCAGTGGTACCTACCCAGGAGGCCTTTCATATATGAGGTCTCTCATATATGAAAAGCCACCCGACCAGTAGTCTTCTTGTCTTTTTTCTTCTCTTTCCCCCGTATGGGGCAGCGATACTGTCCAAGAGTAGATATGTCCAGTCGAGCTGTTCGCACGTTCGCCGGACTTATGTTAAATATTAAAACAATCGATAGATCGCATCCACTTTGCACGCTTCAAGTTTCCTAGTCAATATAAAAGGTTATCATTTTGTTTTATTATTCACTAATAATAAACAAAAACAAGACAGTTTGTTTACAACGGTATAAATAATCCAGCTATATACCTACGTCCCACTGCAGGGCACGGGCCTCCTCTACAATCGAGAGTACGATTGAGAGGGGTTAGTACACTCCACGCTAGCCTAGTACGGGCGGACTTGATAGAAATTCTTGTAAAATCTGCACGGTATACAGGTTCCTTCACGATGTTTTTCTTCAAAATGGAATTGTGACAAACTACATACATACATAAACTCACGCCTTTATCCCCGAAGGGGTAGGCAGAGGTGCCACTAGGACACCCACATTTCGCCTTGTATGTTCCGTCCCACGATGTGATAGGGGGCGAGCCTATCGCCATATCGGGCACAAATTCCTGACTCCGGACTGATAATGAATAGAAAAATCCAATATCACTTTGCCCGACCCGGGACTCGAACCCGAGACCTCAGCTTTGTAACCGTACCGTAATACAACTACGCCACCGACAAACTAGACACTTAGTTATTAATTTTATACAAGGGAATCTAACTTGTATTCTCGGCAATTCTCACTGAGGCTATCTATCATAAGGCCGCCTCACGTGCGTTTGCGCAACGCGAGTTTGCACCAGTCTCGAATCGAAAGCCACGAAGTTTGCGCAGTTATTTGCACACACACGTTCCAATAAACTGGTGCAAACACAGACTTGCACAGTTATATCGTTACGTGAGTGGCGTTAGATTGCGGTTCTACCATTCTCTATGAATATAAATAAAAATATAAACAGTAAAATCATGTTGTCTAACGTAGTTGTGATAAAAATCAAGCAAGCACTTCGATATTACGACGAACAAATAAGTCCGTTTAAAAGAACATACATACATAAACGCATGCCTTTATCCCCGAAGGGGTAGGCAAAGGTGCCACCAGGACACCCACATTTCGCCTTGTATGTTCCGTCTCACGATATGATAGGGGGCGAGCCTATCGCCATATCGGGCACAAATTCCTGACTCCGGACTGATAATGAATAGAAAAATCTAATATCTATTTGCTCGACTCGGGGCTTGAACCCGAGACCTCAGCCTTGTAACCGTACCGTAATACATCTACGCCACCGAGGCAGTCATTCTCTATGAATATAAATAAACATATTAACGGTAAAATCATGTTGTCTAACATAGTTGTGATAAAAATCAAGCGAGCACTTCGATATTACGACGAACAAAAAAGTCGGTTTAAAAGAAACTACGTTATAATAATTAATAAGCAAACACATTCATAGTGACACACATCTGCTATTAACATACAAACACTGGTGTTAGGTCTCACGTGTCAGAGGCCGCCTGGGTAGGTACCGCCGCAATGTCTTTTTCTCGCGCCAAACAGCAGTGTAAATGCACTGTTGTGTTCCGGTTTAAAGCATATTGTAGTCAAAGTAACTGGACATAATGGGTCTTAGCATTAAACATCTAGCATTGCTTTGTAATTCGTGGTGTAGTTTAGTTTCGCTACTGTCCATGAGCGGTCGTATCGCTTACCATCAGGCGGATAGCATGCTCGTTCCACGATTCATCGCAATAAAAAATCAAGACTTTACGTTAGTGTGGTGTCAGGACTCAGGACTATGTATGTGACTGTTGGGTGTATTTATTTACTTACTTACAATATTACTTATGTATACGTTGCAATGTTCAATAAGGAATTTACAATGTAGTTTCGTATTAAGCAAAGTTTCTTGGAAACTTTACAATTAAATTTACCGTGAAATCGTTACACGTATGTCAGCAAAAAGATGTTTTGCGCGCGGCAAAAAATATGCATTGCAATAATTTGGCATTAGTTTTTATAAAAACATTTAATAACCTTTAATATGGCTTTTTGTTCATATTCATTTCGAAAAGGATGCTGTTTTCTTATTTTTTACTAGCTTCTGCCCGCAAACTTCGTCTGCGTGATTAACTTTATTTGGAATTTCCATCCTGTCCAGTTAGATCCCATCCGTCCCGTCTCCTTTTCACTCAAGATATGTAATCCAGTCCCATCCCATCCCGTTGAGTATAAAAATGTAACAAATCCATCCCACAGGAACACTACATTTTTCGGGATAAAAATTAGCCTAAGTGTTAATCCAGGATGTCAGCTAGTAGCTACCTCCACACCAAACATCGAAATCCGTTAATCAATTTCTGAGTTCATCGCCCACAACCGCACAGACAGGCAAAAATTCTAAAAATAAATACAGACCTCTCATATTGACGTCCTCTCATACGTACAGACATCCATCGGTTACAAATTTGGTATATGTAAAGATAATGGTACGATTGCAATGCAATTTAAATAGAAAATCGAGAGAGGTAGAAGCACACTGTATACTGCGCGCCTGACAAGTCGCGCGCGGACAAAACAGGAACTAACGTTGAAGACATGGAATGTTGCTGACTTGTGGATTCTCCCATTGAAGACAAAATTTGATCGTGGAATCGCCCTTATGCAATAAAAATACTTCTTAAAAGAACCTTTGTAATAACGTAATATTCATAGTTTATGGGTTTTCTTAAGCTCATTACGTCATTATATCGCTCATCCAATAGAACAATGACGTAATTACGTCTTAGCAATTTTTCAGGAGAACTTTTTAAAAGTTTGAGATTTAAAATATAATGTATTTCCAATCATTCTGATGAAATTCTTTTAATATTAATGTAAGTAACTGTACTATCAATGATAATTTACAATAACTTCATGAGAAACTCAAGAAAACTTTTCAATAAGACATTCAAAAGTCATTTTCGACTTTTTGTAATTACGTCGTTGTTCCATTGGATGAGCGATATTCTCACCAAGGTTCTATGAATAATAAATGGTTCTCAATTGTGTTGCATATTTCCATCAAAGCTTTATTTACCTATTTAAAAGTACATACATACATACATAAACTCACGTCTTTATCCCAGAAGTGGTGGGCAAAGGCGCCACCAGGACACCCACATTTCGCCTTGTATGTTCCGTCCCATGATGTGATAGGGGGCGAGCCTATCGCCATATCGGGCACAAATTCCTGACTCCGGACTGATAATGAATAGAAAAATCTAATATCTATTTGCTCGACTCGGGGCTTGAACCCGAGACCTCAGCCTTGTAACCGTACCGTAATACATCTACGCCACCGAGGCAGTCATTCTCTATGAATATAAATAAACATATTAACGGTAAAATCATGTTGTCTAACATAGTTGTGATAAAAATCAAGCGAGCACTTCGATATTACGACGAACAAAAAAGTCGGTTTAAAAGAAACTACGTTATAATAATTAATAAGCAAACACATTCATAGTGACACACATCTGCTATTAACATACAAACACTGGTGTTAGGTCTCACGTGTCAGAGGCCGCCTGGGTAGGTACCGCCGCAATGTCTTTTTCTCGCGCCAAACAGCAGTGTAAATGCACTGTTGTGTTCCGGTTTAAAGCATATTGTAGTCAAAGTAACTGGACATAATGGGTCTTAGCATTAAACATCTAGCATTGCTTTGTAATTCGTGGTGTAGTTTAGTTTCGCTACTGTCCATGAGCGGTCGTATCGCTTACCATCAGGCGGATAGCATGCTCGTTCCACGATTCATCGCAATAAAAAATCAAGACTTTACGTTAGTGTGGTGTCAGGACTCAGGACTATGTATGTGACTGTTGGGTGTATTTATTTACTTACTTACAATATTACTTATGTATACGTTGCAATGTTCAATAAGGAATTTACAATGTAGTTTCGTATTAAGCAAAGTTTCTTGGAACCTTTACAATTAAATTTACCGTGAAATCGTTAGACGTATGTCGGCAAAAAGATGTTTTGCGCGCGGCAAAAAATATGCATTGCAATAATTTGGCATTAGTTTTTATAAAAGCATTTAATAACCTTTAATATGGCTTTTTGTTAATATTCATTTCGAAAAGGATGCTGTTGTCTTATTTTTTACTAGCTTCTGCCCGCAAACTTCGTCTGCGTGATTAACTTTATTTGGAATTTCGATCCCGTCCAGTTATATCCCGCCTGTCCCGTCTCCTTCTCACTTAAGGTATGTAATCCAGTCCCATCCCATCCCGTTGAGTATAAAAATGTAACAAATCCATCCCACGGGAACACTACATTTTTCGGGATAAATAGTAGCCTAAGTGTTAATCCAGGTTTTCAGCTAGTAGCTACCTCCATTCCAAACTTCGAAATACGTTAATCAATTTCTGAGTTCATCGCCTACAACCGCACAGACAGGCAAAAATTCTAAAAATAATTGTTTTGGGGTTCTATTACCTTAATACAGACCTCTCATATTGACGTCCTCTCGTACGTACAGACATCCATCGGTTACAAATGTAGTATATGTATAGATAATGGTACGATTGCAATGCAATTTAAATATAAAATCGAGATAGGTAGAAGTATACTGTATACTGCGCGCCTGACAAGTCGCGCGCGGACAAAACAGGAACTAACGTTGAAGACATGGAATGTTGCTGACTTGTGGATTCTCCCATTGAAGACAAAATTCGATCATGGAATCGCCCTTATGCAATAAAAATACTTCTTAAAAGAACCGTTGTAATAACGAAATATTTGTATTCATAGTTTATGGGTTTTCTTAAGGTCATTACGTCATTATATTCTCATCAAGGTTCTATGAATAATAAATGGTTCTCTATTGTATTGCATATTTCCATCAAAGCTTTATTTACCTATTTAAAAGTACATACATACATACATAAACTCACGTCTTTATCCTAGAAGTGGTGGGCAGAGGCGCCACCAGGACACTCACATTTCGCCTTGTATGTTCCGTCCCACGAAGTGATAGGGGGCGAGCCTATCGCCATATCGGGCACAAATTCCTAACTCCGGGCTGATAATGAATAGAAAAATCCAATATCAGAGATCGTAGGTTCGATCCTTGCATACAGACTAATGATTGTGCTCACAAATAGTAGTTTTAGGTCTGTTTGAGACATATGATATGATCTACAACGCGATAAAGTAAATAAATAAATAAATACACCCAACAGTCACATACATTGTCCTGACCCCACACTAACATCGAGTCTTGTGTCGTGTATCAGAAACTACGAGAGACATTTTGCTTTCACAAACACCCAGACCCGAAACAAATACCTGTGGCTCACACAAACATTTGTCTCGGATTAATTAAGAATGAAATTATGTCTTCATATCTTTAATCGCAAGTCCACTGCTGAACTGGCTCCAAGAATCTCCACTCAACCTGTTGAAAGCATCCAGAGATCTCTTGCTATATTTTTATAAGTATGATTTCAAGGACAAATAAGAATCTAAATTAAATAAATTACATTTATTGAAATAACTTGACTCAGTAAACAGTTACGCATGACTTAATTAGATAAGACAAAATTTTAATACTAAACATCTGGGAACATACATAAAAAATACAAACAATCGAACATAGAATCTTCTCATTTTTTAAAGTCGGTTAAAATATAAGTGTTTTCAATAATATCTAAATTAGGCCACGTAACTTGGGACACCAAATAAAATTACCGAACACAAATATTTATTAGACGCGAATATTAAAAAACGTTTATGGAAATATGAGAAATTAATCTGCATATGGGTAATTTTCACGAAATGCCGAAATTAGGCTATCTTAAAATGACAACAATTTTTGACTTTATTTGATATTTATTTTATGTGAATTTGATCGTACTAATGTTACTAGAATTCAATTATGTAATGGTCCCAAAAATTATCGCGTTTTATGAAAGTTATGAAGAAATTAAAAAAAATCAAAGTGAGGGAATGATTATTACAGACAAGTCATGAAACTTTTTAAATAAAATTAGTTTTCTTTTAATGAAATCTCTTTATTGAATGAAATTTTGTTCTTAAACAATAAGTAAGATCAATAAGTAATTCCAGCAAATCACAAAATTATTGCAGCACTTTGGCATAACTCTAATTTAAACTTATTTTTATTTATTATGACACTTAATTAAGGCACTTAATTAAATAACAATGACAACAAAATCCTTGCTAACTTAAAGATTCATCTAATTAGTTAACAGCATTTTTAACAACAGAAAAACTTCTTATTTTAAACTTTTGTCTCATAGATAAAATTAATGTTTAGTATCAAAATCAACAAAATAAAATCTATAACTTAACTGGCTTCTTCTTCCAAACAAAAAATACTTCTTAATTAGTAGTTACTATTAAAGAGTGAAATTAAAATAATAATTATTAATTAATTAGAAGCTTCTTCTTCACAATTTCAGGAACTCGGACGTTCTTTAAGAGAGCTGATACTTTAGCTTCCGGTGAAGTCTGATTATTTTTGTTTCGTCTATGACATCTCTTACGGAATCTCTCTTTGCTTCTTATTTCCTGTTTCAGTCTTTCCTCTAATCTGAATATTTTTGCATAAAGTTTTTCTCTACGTCTTCTGAGTTGCTGCTTTCTCCGATTAACTGTCAGATTTCTTAATTCATCATTATTTTGCATAGGTCCTGGGCTAGGAGGCGGTGTCTCATCTAACAGTCTTGCTAAATTCTTTCGCACTTTCATTGTTCTGTCCCTATATGATTGACTATTTTTCTTCCAGTTTTTCCTTTTTTGCCTTTTTTCTCGGGAACTCATTGCGGATATAGGTTTTATTTGACGTTTTTCTTTTTTTTTTTCAGGTATTTAATCCTTTCTTTTTCGCGAAGTATTTCAAGTGTTACAGGATCAGCTTTAATTTTTTCCCTGCGCTTTCGGTCGTATTCTTGCTTTTTTAATTTAGCTTCTTCTTTGCTTATCTTCTTTTTTCTTGTAATTTTTTAACCTACAACAATGTTGCAGCAATAAATTCAAGAGTTAATAAAAGCAAATAATAAAAAACGTCAGTTAGCCCACCCTGAAAATCATTCCCTCATCATAATTTTTTATGAGGGAATGATGGTGAGGGAATGACAAAATAAAGAATAACCGTAAAGGACTCGTGATATAACCTTACTATTGAAACAATTTTTCTGCTTATGGAAATTACTCCCAAACGCCATCTTATCTGTGCAACTCATAATCAGTTAAAATACTTACCTTTTGTTTTTTTTGGATGTGATGAAATGACGATCAAAAATTTTATTTAGCCATAAATTTTATAAAATCATTTTGTCAGCGCACACCCGAACACAATCACAGAAAATTCGCCATTTTGATAAATTGACATTAGTGCCAACTTTCAAAAACTAATGGTAGCGTTCGTATTTCATTTAAAATGCGTTCATAATTCAACTGCCAGTAATAGTATGAGGGAATGATTTATTTTTGTGGGACACATATAAATATTCAAATTTTTAACGCGTGTTTTACTTTATAACGCTAATTTCGGTTTTTACCATAAATGTGTAATATTTTTAAACAATGAAGCCTACTTGAATATGATTCGAATGGCTTTTGTGCTTTTTTGGTAAAGAAAAGTAAATAAAATTGGTACTTGGGACACAGGGAGGGAATGATTTTAGGAACATTATGGTTATGCATTTTTATTTATTTATTTATATGGCTCTAAAATTTTATGTGGAACTTTTAGGTATAGTTATGTGAATTGTATAGAAATATTAGTAACATCAATTTCTTTGTTGGATTTTTATATAAACTCCAAGGACAGGAATTTCGGAATTTTGTGAGAATTACCCATATATAGTTATGCTATTTGTATTTATTTTATTCAGTCTTCATTCACAAACAGTACCTCGTACCATATCCTGGACATTTCCGCTGAAAAAGAATTAAATAAGGTTAGTAATAATACAGGGTATATCAAGACCGCGACCGAAAACGAAGCCAGGTGGTAGTATTAGTGACTTCAGACACAATGCTACTAAAAATTTCTCAAAAAAAATCGTCAATTTTTTTTTAAATTTTATCTTATCGCCGTATTTCGGTGATAAATACATAGGTTCCTAAAATAATGATGTACAACTTTTCAGTTTTAAAGACGCAATGGTACGTAAAGCCCTGGTCTGACGAACGGTACGTGCGGCACTGCGGCAAGCAACGCAGTTCAAGCAACTAAGGAGTTTACACAGATAGGTTTCACTCTGTGCGTAAATCCGTTGACCAATGGGAAAGCCGAAACTTGACAACAAATGTTATTATGACAATTTTGCATTGAAGTACCATTTTGACTGGTGGTAGGTCTCTCATATGTGAGAGGCCGCCTGGGTAGGTACCACCGCAATGTCTATTTCTCCCGCCAAACAGCAGTGTAAATGCGCTGTTGTGTTCCGGTTTGAAGGACATTGTAGCCAGAGTAACTACTGGACATATTGAGACTTAACATCTTATGTCTCAGGATGGCGAGCGCAGTGGAATTCCAAGCATTGCCTTGTAATTCATGGTGTTGTTTGGTTTTGCTACTGTCCATGAGCGGTCGTATCGCTTACCATCAGGCGAATGGCATGCTCGTCTCGCCATTCACTGCAATAAAAAATAAAAAAAAAGTCTTCACGGGTCTCCATGACAACGGATAACAATTATTTGAGTTCAAAAATATATAGAATTTCTTAAAAAATTGTTTGTGCGTCATTCTAAACGAAGTCGGTAAAAAGGCACATAAGACCATTTTCTCAATATTGATACGTGACAAAATTGGCTTATATTTTCTTATGTAAATTCGCGTGTTATTAACTATATTATTTTATTTTTTTCTGCTACTAAACATATTCTTTGATCAAGTTATATTTCACTGGACTTATATAGATACCTACTCTTAAATTATCACCGATTGTACCGTAATTTGTTAAAAACAAATTGTATTACTATTATAAAAATAAATTATTTTGTTATAAATTATCACAAGCAAAACCTGGATCAATACTGATGGACACTTTTTACAATAATCATTTAATTGTACTTTTTATCTAAATTCACAATACGGAGCTCAAATAATATAAAATGAAATGAAATGAAATTCGTTTATGAAATGAAATGAAATTCGTTTATTGGTCACGTAGGCAATTAAATAGCTCTTATGACAATAATACAGGTAGGTATAGGTAGATAGTAGGTATATATGTATCTGCACAACCTCCAGCACATCAGCAATTCTTGATCCTAGGTTTAACTTAATTTGCATACATAAACTCACGCCTTTATCCCAGAAGAGGTAGGCAGAGGCGCCACCAGGACACCCAGATTTCGCCTTGTATGTTCCGTTCCATGATGTGACAGGGGCGAACCTAACGCCATATCGGACACAAATTCCTGGCTCCAGGCTGATGATGAATAGAAAAACACAATACTTATCACTTTGCCCGAGCCGGGATTCGAACCCGAGAGCTCAACTTTGTAGTCGTACCGTAGTACAACTACGCCAACGAGGCAGTCTTAAAAAATTGTCGCACTCCGTTCGCACTGGTTCGCACTTTGTAAATGTAGACCGTGGTAATTGGAAAATTTGCACACCATTCTTTTAATATAGTAGATGTTATAGATCTCAGCATATTAACTTGTTGAAATCCGCAGCTTTATCAAAAAGGAACTAAATAGTAGGAGTTAAAAACAAAGAATGTTCTATTTCCCTCAATTACAAAGTGAAAGACAATTAAATATTGAACTAAGGATTGACCGCTCAAAAATAGGGCTGGAGAAGCTAGAAGTAAAGCAACACGGACCAATATTAACAAGGGTCGTATGGTACAAGCTGCGAATTTGCTTTCTATAATATTATACATACGAAAATATTTAAGAAACACTTCCTAGATTTATCCATTTGCCACACCCAATAGCAACACGAGATTCTATTTGCGCATTATTCAACTGTAATATACATATTATTATAATACGCTCATCGGATGAACTAGTGATATTTTCGTAATTGCTCCGACCACCGTACACGAAGGTGGTAAACTCATCAATGACACATGCATATATTTCGTGTTTCTAAATATGCTTTCGAGCAGGCTAGCATAAATAGTATTTGACAGCAAGAGCTGATTATTTTTTGCTGGTGGATATTGTAATTGGATTTAAAATTGTAATACATCAGATGCATTGCGGTTACATTTTGGTGCTAATATGAAAAAAAAATGGGCACACTACCATCGGAGATTTTTTCCCTTTTATTATGAAATGTTAATGTGTTCTTTCTATCTTGATATAAAACACAAGGGTTCCTGCTATTATTTCTGGCAAATTATCGACAAATAAATCCATGCCGCAATGTCGCACGCCGCGGCGATTGGACGAGAATGACTGCGCGCCGTGCGTTATATCCACCCCCCGCATCACCGCTTGCCCCTCAACGCAGACGCATACTGCGACGGAACAAAAGGCAATACTTGACGTTTTTCATATAAATCTGTGCCGCTACCGCAAACCGCTGTCAGTTTCTATCAAGCGACCAAAATGTCATCATGGAGTTGACCCTTCACCGTGCGCGCTGGTTGACGCATACCGCAATAGAACAAAAGACAAATGATGACGTATTTCATACAAAACCGAGTCTGACACCGCATTCCACGCAACGCAGTGCCGCGCGTACCGTTCCACAGACCAGGGCTTAAGGGTTTAAATTCCTTTTTTCGTAAAAACTAGGTATATAGCACTGAGCGATGTTATTGAAAAAATTGCAATAAAAATCTGTCGCTTTTTTTGCAAAATTTTTAGTTGCATTGTGTTTGTAACCACTGAAACTACCACCTAGCTTCGTTTACGGTCGCAGTCTTGATATACCCGGTATAAACTAGACCGCGTCATTGGTGGCAGGAATATCATATCCCGCATGGCGACCACCGTACAATTTTTGGAAGTGGAGCCACGCTGTTGTGAGTCATGACATACATACATAAACTCACGCCTTTATCCCAGAGGGGGTAGGCAGAGGCGCCACCAGGACACCCACATTTCGCCTTGTATGTTCCGTCCCATGATGTGAGCGAGCGATCCCCATATCGGGCACAAATTCCTGACTCCGGGCTGATAATGAATAAAACACCCAATATCACTTTGCCCGACCCGATATTCGAACCCGAGACCTCAGCTTTGTAGTCGTACCGTAGTACAAATACGCCACCGAGGCAGTCGCGACTCATCATGCATGGGCAGGCTCGTCCGGGGCGGTACTAATGTCCCACAGGAAATCGACGTGAAGCAACAACTTCGCTGTCCCGTTTCGATCGGTAAGTGAGGTAGCCGGATGCCCAATACACCATTAATCATGCCTTTTCCTCCTCTTAATTTGACATTGTAGCCAGAGTAACTGGACATATTGAGACTTCACATCTTATGTCTCAGGATGGCAGTGGAACGCCAAGCATTGCCTTGTAATTCATGTTTGGTTTTGCTACTGTCCATGAGCGGTCGTATCGCTTACCATCAGGCGAATGGCATGCTCGTCTCGCCATTCAATGCCATAAAAAAATTGATGGGCAATCCATGATCCAAGCGATGTGGATGTTGATGATCACCATCAGGTGACCAGTGCCCCTAGCCGGAACATTTTGCAGTATCGTAATAGAATAGTAATAGTAAAATTTTGTATGGGAATTTAAACAGCGCCATTGTGAGCGTATTTGGAACTAACATTTCACAGCGGGAAACGTTTACTTTACTATACGAGAATTACTATACGATACTTCAAAATGTTCCGGCTAGGGGCACTGTTGAATGCAATAATAAAACATAGAGGTTAGGCACGCGTCTTAACATCATCGTCATGACCAACGTGTGGTTTGGATACTTTATTTCACATTGTCTGCCTTGGTGGCGTAGTTGTGCTAAGATTAGAAAGCTGAGGCCTCGGGTTCGAATCCCAGGTCGGGTATTAAATTTTTCTATTCATTATCAGCCCGGAGTCAGGAATTTGTGCCCGATATGGCGATAGGCTCGCTCGCTCACATCACGGAACATACAAGGCGAAATATGAGTGTCTTGGTGGCGCCTCTGCCTACCTTTTCTGGGATAAAAGTGTGAGTTTATGTATGTATGTGTATTACACTTTGTCGTGTTAGTAAACAATATTCTAGAGAGATAGCACTATCGCTCTGTCTCACTCACACATCTAGAACATCTTACCTGTGTATAAAGTAATTGTCTTCATCCACGTTGAATCTTGAATAAACAAACCTTGGTATTTGGTTAACTAGGACCCATATGTCATCGCCTTTTATTATCATATCTGAAAAATAAATAAATAAATAAATACATCCAACAGTCACATACATAGTTCTGACCCCACACTAAGATCGAGTCTTGTGTCGTGGGTATCAGGAAAACACCCAGACCCCAAACAAATACTTGTGGTTCTCACAAATATTTGTTTCGGTGCGGGGATCGAACCCGCGGCCTCTCGTTTCACAGCCGGCGTATAACCAACTGTGCCACGGAGGCTGTCAAATATACTTATAGTGAAATATGATTTGCAGTGACCATTAAATGCCGCTCAAAATAAACTTTGGAAACATCCATAATGAATAGTCGAGGTCGTCTACGTTTTTCTGTCGCCGAAAGCGCTGTTGTCAAAATAATAAGAATAGTTTTTCTCTCTTCTCATTCATTACATTGGACATGTTATTAATATTACATCACGAGTATAAATGCTTGTTGTTTATATTAAAACACATCTCAAACAATGCGTTAAATAGATATTTATTAAATTTTATTTGTAGTTCCAAATTTCGCCACATACCAATAGATTTTAGACGATCTGTATTTTACTTACGACTTATATAAACGAGTTTCTTATGATCTTGTACCGCTATGCCGACATTTTCTGGTGTTAATGGTAGGTCTACCTTCCAGCATAGAACGGCGTCCTGAGCCACGTTTGCGAAGAACAAGGTTCGAGTCTTTGTGTGGTACACGAGACTACCGCTCTGGGTATTAGGACCCCGGCTACCTAAATCCTGTGTTTAGAAACATTAAATAAATAAATACACAGTCACATACATAGTCCTGACCCCATACTAAGATCGAGTCTTGTGTCGTGTATCAGAAACTACGAGAGACTTTTAATAACTTTACTTGCATGATAAAAAACATCTTGTATTTCCCGTTATTACTTGATATACTTTTAGAATTTTATTGGTGTGTGCAATTGTTTGCTAATCAAATAAATATTAAAATATATATAAGTTTAAGCCTTCTTGAATCATTCGATATATTGATGAAACTGCATTAAAACTCGTTGCGCAGTTTAAAAGATTTAAGCTTTCACATTTTCCAATCATTTTTGAAGAACAGTCACAACAAATAAAAATGAAATGATTCCTTTTATTATTGTTAGACAGAACAAGATACATTATTTTACCTAATTGTTATGCCAACAATGGGCTACATTTCTATTTATCCATGAGTTTCTTTTCACCCCGTTTATAGTATGCTCTTTACCTTAAATTGATTGGCGAAGTTAAAACCTTTTTGTTTTAAAACTCTTGTGTCTATGGAAAATTCATGGGTTGATACCAATGGATGGTAGTAAGCAGTTCTAATGGACTGTTTCGTTTCCGATAGCGCTATGCTGAAGACACCATCTTGCCAGTTTATTATATTACCTGGAAATAAATAAACACACCCCACACTAAGATCGAGTTTTGTTGAAATAAAACTAATTTTTACGGATTTTATCGCGGATATTGTTTCATTTTTACATAAAAGAGAATGCCCATTCATGGTATCGGTAAACAATATCGTCGACCCCGATACCGATACTGCTTAAAATTCATTAAATCATTTTTTATGGTTTGTCCTTAAACGTTATCCTGTTATATCCCGGGTGACAGATTTTTATAAATTATAGTAATTATCATCACATTTTACGAAACGTCAGCCATAACTACAAATGGGGCTAACAGAGTTACTAGGCTTAAAGTTACTTTCTCCAAGAACTCCGGGCCTGGGTCGCAATTACGTTTATAATAATTGAAAATATATCTTTTTCCCTACACAAAAAAGTAGGTTTCATCGAGGGACAAGAATCCTACCGATACCAAGTTTCATAGTAAAATGGGCATTCTCCTTTAACTTCCCGACTATTCTATTACTTTACAACTTTCGTATTGATAGTCAATCACCACGCATTTTAACGGCGAAGGAAAACATCGTGAGGAAACCTGCATACCGTAGCGATTTTAAAAGAATTTCTACGATATGTAAGTCCGCCAACCCGCACTAGGCCAGCGTGGTGGCCAGCGATTGTAGAGTAGGCCCGTGCCCAGCAGTGGGACGTATATGGACTGATACAATAAAGTTACTAACCTGCTGCTGTAAAATTCATAGCACTTTCATCATGAGCAAAACTGGGGTGATTAATTCTCCAAAACTGCCTTTCCTTCAGCGAGAAAACTACCAACCCCTCTGTGGCTAGGTCGTTAATATACGCGTAGGCATTATCGCATGACGTTTGTTGAACGTCAATTGTTATTGAGGTTAAACCTGGATCAGAAAAAATAAAACATAGTATGGATTTTAATAAACTAGACATACTCTCGGTGGCGCTGTTGTACTAAAGTACGATTACGACGCTGAGACGGGTTCGAATACCAGGTCAGGCAGTGATATTGATTTATTGAATTAATTATTAACCCGGAGTCAGGAATTTGTGCCCGATATCGCGATAGACTCGCCTCTTATCGCATTGTGGGTGTCCTGGTAGCACCTCTGCCTATCCCTTCTAGGAAAAAGGTTTGAGTTTATGAATGTACATATGTATCGACCAGTTATTATAACTAAATTCATATTATTATGTTATATTTCCTTGAGATTCTTTCGGCCTTATTTATAGTCAATTTTAAAACCTATTATATTTTGAATGTTTTGTCCCTTTTGGTCAACCCTTGAATTCAGTTTGAGCGAAGACGACAAAACATTCGATAACTAAAGTAAGGTTTTAAAACTGTCTATGAATAAGGCCGCTAGTAGTATGTGACTCGTAATTTTTCGCTTTGGTTGTTTTCAAAATGTAATTCACTTATAACGCCGTCTGCTGTAAAAAGCTTTGAATTTATGTAATTTCAAATGTTACTATCAACGCCCTCTGTTATCGAATAGCTTTCTTGTATAGACCTTTATTCTTGTAAACGCCATCTGTTATTGAGAAGTTAACTTATATTTATGTTTAGTACTGCCATCTGTTATAGAATAGCGTACTCGTTTGGTTCTTTATTGCAATTAACGCCATCTGTTGTTAATAAGTTAACCTATATTTATCATTAATAACGCCATCTGTTATCAACTAGCGTTCTCGCAAGGAACTTTTACCACTAGCGCCATCTGTTGTTGAAAACATATATATATTTAACTTACATTACTACTAATGCCATCTATTATTTTAGGTGAAAAATTTATAAGTAAAAATCTTTTCCCAAGTTATCAAAAGCACGCGGATTAATCAGTAAGTAATAGCTATGTTACAATTAATATTTACCTCCACTAGTCCTTTCGTTTACCAGGACATCAGAACTGAAAACATATCTGAAAAGCATTTGTCGTGACTTCAAGTCGTAGGCTAAAATTGCCGGTGGTTGAATCTGTTTCCTTGCTCCTGAAAAGAAAAAATAACATTTTAGTTATTACCTATTAGTTAAAAGCGATTATCTCTGTAAATGACCAACAATTACACAGTGCATTACAGAAATAAAAAAAAATATTTGTCTCAATTTTATTTTTTAATAAGATAGCATAAAGTTAATTTAATACATATTTTAGTAAGTAAAGAATTTGTTGTTATTACTTCTATGTTTGTATAGTTTTAATTGTTAGCTATTATTTTATATTTGTACGCTTCTGTGGCTAAACATGACTGTATCTATGTTTTGTTATGTAACACCTTGCACGCTTATGTGTGTATACTCATGTTCATACAATTAAAACATCTTTAGCTTTATCTTTATCGAGTCTGGGTGTTTGTGAGACCGAAAAGTCTCTCGTATTTTCTTATACACTACACAAGACTCGATCTTAAGCCCCATTTAGACTGGGAGAGTTTCTCGACTCTAAGATACAATCATCGTAAGGATATCAAACAGTTTCATCGTGTAAACATTTGTCAGAACGCGATAATCTTATGGCGGTTGTCATGCGATAATCGCATACGATTCTCGCTGCGAGAAACTCTCCCGGTGTAAATGGCGCTTCAGTAGGACTATGTATGTGACTGTTCGGTGTATTTAATATTTATACAGGGTATATCAAGACTGCGACCGAAAACGAAGCCAGGTGGTAGTATTAGTGACTTCAGACACAATGCAAGTAAAAATTTCGTCATAAAAATCTTTATTTTGTATTTTTTTACTTATCGTCGTATTTTGGTGCTATATACATAGTTTCCCTGAAATAATGATGTACACCTCTTTATTTTTAAACACGCAATGGTACGTAAGGGTTTAAATTAGTATTTTCGAAAAAACTAGGTATTTACATCCAAACACGATGATTTAAAAAAAAATCTAAAAAAATATCTGTCACTATTTTGGCGAAATTTGTATTTGCATCGTGTTTAACTACTAAAGCTACCACCTGGCTTCGTTTTCGGTCGCAGTCTGGATATACCCTGTGTATTAAACCTACCTGGTACTTCTAAGAGACCAGTATCGACCATCCACAGTCTATTACACTCGTCTATAGCGGGCCTGTATACTGATACCAATCTCTTCGCTTCCTCATAACTTGGATACGGTTTCAAAAACGGCGAAGACGAACCCAGCTTAACGTAGTTTAAAGTTGACGGTATTCCTGAAATATTGGAAGAGTGAATAAAAGTTACTATGAGGCATTGACTTATATTCTACCGATAGACGAGACACGTCAAAGAAATAAAGTGCCCCCGTATTTTAAAAGCACACTGCAATATTACATCACTTACCTGGTATTTTATTAAAATATTGTAACTTCAGACGATTTGCTTTCGGTTTGACGGCGAAACATTCATTTATTACATTTAAACGTATGCGATAAGGCGTACTGCACTGTCACTGTCACGAAGCAAACTGATTCATGTGCGGTGCATGCACCGCAAGTAGGTGGGACACATATTTTGTACTGAATGTCTTATCTAGTGTAACATTGATATCGATGCTATGAGGTCATAATCGGACATTTACGCATTTCAAATATTATAAAAACATAAACACATAAACGCCATTTACCCAGAAGGGGTAAACAGAGGTACTACCAGACCACCCAAGTTTCGCCTTGTATGTTCCGTCCCACGATGTGATAGGGAGCGAGCCTATCGCCATATCGGGCACAAATTCCGGGGCTGATAATGAATAGAAAAATCCAATATTACTTTGCCCGACCCGGGGTTCGAACCCGGGGGCCGCGACCTCAGCGTTGTGACCAGTTACCGTACCGTAGTCTACTACGTCACCGGGCAGTCATTATAAAAAAAAACAGTCGTAAAAAAAGCCTTACCGAATCTTCTTCTAGGCACTGTGACGAACACAACTTCGCAATGTACTTCCATTCCTATAGGAACATTGTTGTACTGAACGAAAAACTTTTCATTTTCTTCCAAATCTTGATCAAAAAGCACACTGTCTGGGCTCCTTTCGAAGTCCGAATTATTACTATCTGAAATCAACAATGCTGTATGAATAGAGTTCCTTCGCTCTTTTATTATTATTAGAAAGCGTAGACTACTTTACAAATGGATTGAATAACATTTATAAGGCTGTATGAATTGAGTTCCTTTGCTCATTTGTAATTATTAAAAAGTGTAGACTACTTTACAAATGGATTCAAAGACATACCTATAAAAGTGAAAATGAATTTAATATTTTTGGCTTTTTCATATTTTGCTTATCTCAGTGACACCCGGTTCATCCCACTCTATCCTATCACATCCCTCTATACCTTAATATAGCATGTATTATATTATTTATTCATAATTAATACTTTTCGCAGCGCATGTGACGTTATGATTTTTTATTAAATTTTTTTACACCTTGGTATTATTGGAGTTTTCATAGGGTTCCAATTAACATTGATACTAATTATCGTTATTAATTAACAATGCCTATGTTACACAGTGATAGTTGTAAGCATTTAATATTATTATTTATGTAAAAGAGGTTTGTTGTGTAATGAATACTACATACATACACTCACGCCTTTACCCCAGAAGGTGTAGGCATTGGCGCCACAAGGACACCCACATTTCGCCTTGTATGTTCGGTCCCATAATGTGATAGGGGGCGAGCCTATCGCCATATCGGGCACAAATTCCTGACTCCGGGCTGATAGTGTATAGAAAAATCCAATATCACTGTGCCCAGCCCGGGATTCCAACCCTAAACCTCAAGGCTCAACATTCTTATCGTACCGTAGTACAACTACGCCACCGAGGCTGAGTATAAAAAATTGGTGTCGATTTATTTGACGATATTTTTTTATTATTCAAATCAACTATATTTACATAGTTTTCCTAAAATAAACATGTAAACCTCTTTATTTTAAAATACGCTATGATACGTTAGTGTTCAAATTATTATTTCGTAATAACTAGGTATTGACCACCCAAACAAGACGATTTTTTAAAATTCTAAAAAACTGTCGCTGTTTTGGTGAAATTTTTATTTGCATCGTGTCTGTAACCACTAAAACCACCTGGCTTCGTTTTCGGTCGCAGTCTTGATATACCCGGTATAATAATACGTATAATTATTGATCGAAGTACCTACCGTTTCTTTTACACTATGATATGTGCCGCTGTTGGTGGACCTCATATATAAATAAATAAATAAGTATTTTACTACACAAACAAACCTTTTTTGGAAAACGAGAAGTGCAAACGTGTTTTGGGTTTTAAACTAGTCTACGGGGTCGGTTTTTTATTGGACATGATTCGCGAAGGTCTTAAAAATGGCCGGCAAAATAAATCTATACGTGTATATCGTGAGTGGTGGCCTGTTGCAAGGGCGGATCCAGGGGGGAGGTCATGGGGGTCATGACCCCCTGAGCTGACTCCAGATTGACAGATTGTTACTATATCTCGTTAATTTTCACTTAAAAAAATCGTAAACATATTCACTAAGCACAGGTGTAACCAACTTTTAAATAATCACTTTTAAATGTATAATTGTAATCGAATTCGAGTACGTCCAGTGTTCTGACTAGAATTATATGACCCCCCCCCCCTGACTTGAAAGCTGGATCCGCCCTTGGCCTGTTGGTAGCCGACCAGACGCGGCTCCCAATATGTTCATCCCAGGGCACACCTCTGGCTTTCCTGAGTTATGTATTGATAGTCAATCACCACCCACTATAACGGTGAAGGAAAACATCGTGTGGATACGTGCATGCCATAGCGATTTGCATTAGGCAAGGGTGGTGGACTACGAGTACGATTGATTAGGTTTAGGCCATATGGCTTAAACCTTCTCAATCGTACTCTCAATTGTAGAGGAGGCCCGTGCCCCGCAGTGGGACGTATATGGGCTGATACATGCATACGTAGTATAAAAAGTCGTTCCCCGCTGACCCTATGTATTCTAAAATCTTTTAAACAACGCAACGGGTTTTAATTCGATCCCACGACCCTTCATTTCACAGACGGCGTCTACCCAATAAGCCACGGAGGATGTCAATTGACGCATAGGTACTCGGTTATTATCTCGTAATTAACATTACAATGTCTGTTATTACTCAAATTACAAATCATTATAAATACGACTTATAATTATAATATACCACCTAATTATATGTATGATTGCATTGAAATAATTATTATATTAGAGGGAACAACCCGAATGGTTTAGGTATTATTTATTAATTTATTATAAAGTTCCATTTAGCTCGCTATTAGAATCCCATGGTTTAGAAAACCGATGCGAACTAAAAAAGGTTCGTACCTAATAAGAGTAAAACAATAATATTAAGTATATTTTTACTGGTGGTAGGTCTCTCATATGTGAGAGGCCGCCTGGGTAGGTACCACCGCAATGTCTATTTCTCCCGCCAAACAGCAGTGTAAATGCACTGTTGTGTTCCGGTTTGAAGGATATTGTAGCCAGAGTAACTACTGGACATATCGAGACTTAATATCTTATGTCTCAGGATGGCGAGCGCAGTGGAATGCCAAGCATTGCCTTGTAACTCATGGTGTTGTTTGGTATTGCTACTGTCCATGAGCGGTCGTATCGCTTACCATCAGGCGAATGGCAGGCTCGTTTCGTCATTCATTGCAATAAAAAAAAAATATATATTACAAACGATGGGTAAATCAAACGTAAAATGACAAGATCATAGAAAATTTCATTAATAAAAACCTGCTCCGAGAGTAACAGTTAGTCTTTATAAATAACAATAATAATTCAGTCTATAAACATCCCACTGCGGGGCACGGAATTCCTCTACAATCGAGAACTCGATTGAAGATGACTTAAATTATAGTCCACCACGCTAGCCTAGTGCGGGTACGCGGAGAACAAATATATATTATTATAAAACCCTATGGTATGCACGTTTCTTCATATTTCCCTTCCCTTGCAATTTAATTTATAGATATTTATAGGTTCCTTCTTTTAAAAGTGCGTGGTAAATGGTAATTGAATATCAATAAACACATGACTCCAAAAAGTCTTTCTTATTTTGCTATTGTGAAATCATTGCACCAATGTCAACTTAAGGAAACTCGAAAACAATTAATAAAAGTCGAAAATGTCTTACACTTGAAAGTTAGTCAAATATCTAGAATGTAAGATTTTTGTGACCTTTGCCAAATAAAAAAAAACTTACATTTAACTCCATTGATGTCGAATCCTACTTGTTTCCAACTGAATATCTCCTTCATTTTACCCCCAACATTAAATTGACCAGACACATAACTAATAAGAAACACTATTATTATTTTAGTTAACATTTTTAACGAGTTCACGAGAGGACAGACTGTGTTTATCTGAATCAAACACAAACAGGTTATTATAAGAGAGGGGGCGATTAATCGATTTAAAATTAAAAAATAATCGATTAAAATGTATTAATCGATTATTATTGTAGTTGTCTCGTTGGGTTTACAGCTGTAACTTAAAACAGACAGAGTACTGGCTGCACCCAAAGATATCTCTTCTATCGTGGGTATCAGAAATACCAGACACTCTCAGTATCACAAGCATCGATCAATTATAGATCGATGATCACAAGACCTAAATCTAAAACATATACTTGTAGATCACACCATAGAAAACCTGCATGGCATAGCAATTTATAAGAATTTCTATGGTATGTTAAGTCCAGAAGGAAATTCTATGGTATGTTTGGTTGGAAGGCCAGATACACTGACATACCCCTTTCGGCCTCCCCCGGGGTACCGAAAGGGGAGCTTAATAGCTTAATAGCTTTCCTCTTGGACACAAAAAAATGGTATGTTAAGTCTGCCAACCCTACTAGTACAGCCTGGTGATTTATGTATATGGCCTGGCCCCTCTCAATCGTACTCTCGATTGTAGAGAAAACGTCAGTGCCCTGTAATGGGACGTATATGAACTGATACAAAAGATACAGTAAATCACATATTTGCCAAGGCTTTTCGTTTTACTGTGCGTGCGTCAATATGAATGCCATCTCTTACCGATTCATATTAGGTTGTTTTATGTATCGATGCAAAATCGATTTAAATAATCGATTCTAGTAAGGTCACGTCACTATGTGTGACCGGGTTTTTACTTTTTTCTTGTCGCACGGTGCAGGGTTATCACATTAAATACATTAAATTATTATTACTGAGAATTAAAAATATTTATTACGGAATGTTCATACTGCAGTTTATTACTTCACACTTACAAGGAAAACTCTTACAAATTCATTGTACTTAAACAACGTTATTTTTATTACATACGCTACAAAGCCGAAAGTGGTTTGTTATAGTCAGTAGCACAATCCATTTACATATATTTGACATACGTTATATTTTATTCAAAAACATAATAATTTCGCCTACTTAAAAATCTGGCTCGTTTCAGGTGCTCTCCGATACCTACAAGTTAAACTACAGCCGAACGGTACAAGTCTCCCCTCCCCGCTCGCCCGCATACGTCCCGCTCGCTCCCCGTAGCGTTGAACTTTGATCTACCAATCACATTCAGTCACTGCGTAAGAGTAGGCGTTTACGCACGTCTCGTAATTTTGAGCAAAAACGTCGCGCGCCGTTTTCGCGATGTGCAACGTGTTTACATTTCTTATACAATTTCCGTATTTGCTTGATGATAATGATTATTATTTAATAAATTGATACATAAGTACATAAACTCACGCCTTTTTCCCCGATGGGGTAGGCAGAGGTGCTACCAGGACACCCACATTACGCCTTGTATGTTCCGTCCCACGATGTGATAGGCGAGCCCATCGCCATATCGGGCACAAATTCCTGACTCCGGCTTGATGATGAATAGAAAAATCCAATATCTCTGCCCGACCCGGGATTTGAACCCGAGACCTAAAGCTTTGCAATCATGCCGTGGACCAACTGCGCCACCGTTGCAGTCGTTTTTTACACAGGGTATATCAAGACTGCGACCAAAAACAAAGCCAGGTGGTAGTATTAGTGACTTCAGTCACAATGGAAATAAAAATTTCGCAAAAAAATCGTCAATTGTTTTTATAATTAATTTTTCTTATAGTCGTATTTAATTTAAAAAAACCGGCGGTTTTTTGCCAAATTTGTAGTTGCATTGTGTCTATAACCACTGAAACTACCACTTGGCTTCGTTTTCAGTCGCAGTCTTGATATACCCGGTATAATCGGTTAAATAAAAATTGGTATGAAGTGACAACCATAATGGATCAAAGTAAATTGGAATACATGTTTCATTTTGAATACAAAGCAGGTTTGCATAAATTATTCGTGTTTTGTATGCATATTTTATTTTAGATTTTACTGCCTCGGTGGCGTAGTTGTATTACGGTACGACTACAAAGCTGAGGTCTCGCGTTCGAATCCCGGGTCGGGCAAAGTGATATTGGGTTTTTCTATTCATTATCAGCCCGGAGTCAGGAATTTGTGGCCGATATGGCGATAGCCTCGCCCCCTATCACATCATGGGACGGAACATACAAGGCGAAATGTGGGTGTCCTAGGGGCGCCTCTGCCTACCCCTTCTGGAATAAAGGCGTGAGTTTATGTATGTATACAGTATTTTATTTTAGACTCCTTAAGATTTTCATTTACAAAGGTTAATATCTAAAGGATATGCTCCCAAAGATAGGGAAAAAACAAAAGAACAATATACATTTGATTATATTTTATTACAAAATTCTATAAAAGTGTAAACAAGATTTTTTTGGCACTGGTGCGATATCACAGGACCTGAAACAAATTATACCTTTTTTATTATTTCATTACTGCCTAAATTTTATTTCGCATAAGCAATTCGAATTAACGATTATTTTACAAATTACATTAATTAAATCAACGTTTAATAATATTCTTATAACTAACACAAAATATTTTTTTATAGAAGTCGCAACCCCCCACACCCCCTAATTAATGATTTCTGCTTATTTAATGTATAACTAAGCCTTCAATAAAACTCTCGATTTTTTTAAATTAACTCATATACATTTTGTCGATATTTTTCAGTGTTAGTATCAAAATTATTACTCTTTTTAATTGGCCAATAACAGACACATTCTCAGGTTAGAGAAAAATTAACCTTAAAACCTCACAATAAGAGTCGATTGTCCTATAACTGCGTTGTTTAAAGTCAGGCGAAATTGTGCCTTAACACCTCACCTTAAGAGTCTAGACCAGACGTGAATGAGACATGCCGGTATCACGCCATGTGGTGAAGTATTGCTTGAAGGCAGCGGGTTCGGTTCCTTGCAGCACCCTTGTCACTTTCACCTGTTGGTAAAATTATGGTTTCTTAGATTTACGTGAATGTTACACATTGAAATAAAGCTAATATTTACGGATTTTTATCAGCGTAGATTGGATCACAAAAACCAATTAACTTTGTAATTTAATAACTGAAAATTAAGGGTAGTTAAATTGTAACAGTCACGCCTCAGTCCGCCCTGTGACCACGAAAGCTGTAAAGCAATCGAAACGTCGGGAAATTAAAAATTAATAAAAAAATAAAAACCGACTTCAAAGTGCCACTACAAAGTAACAAATAATATATATTTCATCGTACTAGTACCCAATGATTAATGTTCTTTTTGACTTGACTAGCTAACAAATCTTAAATACTTAATATTTTGAAGGCGGGTCGCTAAGTGCCGAACATGTACGCCTTACGCTTAACATTAATTTGTGTAAGTAATTATAGCGAAAAACACGCAAGATTTACACGGAATATTAATTTGTCTTAATATATCAGGCCGTAATCGTCCATTGTTGAGCATGGGACACAACATACCCTTTCTTGTACTTAAAGGCCTTTATGTCATGCAGGTTTCCTGACTATGATTGAAATATATTATCACTGTTAGAGTTTGGTAATTGAATATCATCAACTCACAAGTGACTCCGATAATTCCGGAGGTGTATACCCTGGAATTATAACCGAGACGGTGGTCAACCGTCTCGTGGATCATATCTAGATAATTATCAACAGGCTACCACACATATGTAAGACACATAGAAATTCTATCAAAACTTCAATAAATTTACACGTATGATTAGCACATTATATTCATTTGTGTTTAATTTACTTATGTGCCTTTCTGAGCCAACATTGCAGGATCTACATGTAATATCAAATGGTGTAACATTTGCTTAAATTTATACGTGTTCGATATTTAGCGACCCGCCTTCAAAATATTACGTATTTAAGATTTGTTAGCTAGTCAAATCAAAAAGAACATTAATCATTGGGTACTAGTACGATGAAATATATATTATTTGTTACTTTGTAGTGGCACTTTGAAGTCGGTTTTTATTTTTTTATTAAAAATTATTTTATTTGTCCCTTTTTAGTTTTGATAGGCATCGTAATGATGAGAAAGGTGATCATAATACATATAATCAAAACGATGTCTTTAAAATTTACGAATTCTTCAGACCAAACATGATATTATTGCTGTGAAATTATGAGAAGATTGTAAGTCATTATAATCATGATATCCGCTATTGTTAGACACTGACCAGGTCGGATTCTCTTAGTTTACGTCGGTAATTTACGTATCTATTTCTCTCACTCTCCCTCTTCTTCACCTACTGTTTATAGTAAAACTTTTATATTGAAAACTGAAATTAATTGTATCTATTATCTAACCCCCCCCCCCTACACGCCTTTTTCCTTTTTACCCCCCCCTTTGTAGTAACACACTTATACCGAACCAGGTGCAAAAAGAATTATTGCTGTACCGTTCAATTTTGAGGAGTTCTGCTCTTCAAGTCCGAAGATATACATCAGGTCTTCACCATTATTTAATGACACCAATCTAACATATCATACTTGTCGACAAAATAGTTTATTTTTAATCGTTTAAGTACTGCCAGAGATATTGAGTATTTACATTAGTATCTATTTTCTCCCCCCCCCCCTACACCCCTTCCCCCTTTTAAGCCCCCCTTTGTAGTAATACACTTATATTGAACCAGGTGCAAAAAGAATTATAGCTGTACCGTTCTATTTTGAAGAGTTCTGTTCTTTAGGACCGAAGATATTCATCAGGTCTTCACCAATTTTTTATGGTACCAACAGAGTATATCATACTTTTCGACAAAAAAGAAATTTTTGAAATCGGTTCCCTAATACCAGCGTAATCGAGTAACAAACATACAAAAAAAAAAATTCAGTCGAATTGATTACCTCCTCTTTTGAAGTCGGTCAAAAACCCAATATCACTTTGCCCAACCCGGGGTTCGGACCCGAGACATCAGCTTTGTAGTCGTACCGTAATACAACTACGCCACTCATGCGTGGTAAATGGTAATTGAATATCAATTACTCACGACTCAGAAAAGTCTCACTTTTTTTTTTGCTTTTGTAAAATCATTGCAGCAATGTCAACTTAAAGAAACTCGAAAACAATTAATAAAAGTAGAAAATGTCTCACACTTAAAAGTTAGTCAAATATCTAGAATGTAAGAATTTTGTGACCTTTGCCAAATAAAAAATAAAACTTACATTTAACTCCATTGATGTCGAATCCTACTTGTTTCCAACTGAATATCTCTTTCATTTTACCACCGACAATAAATTCTCCAGACACATAACTAATAAGAAACACTATTATTATTTTAGTAAACATTTTTAACAAGTTCACTTGAGGACAGATTGTGTTTATCTGAATCAAACACAAACAGGTTATTATAAGAGAGGGGGCGATTAATCGATTTAAAATTAAAAAATAATCAATTAAAATGTATTAATCGATTATTATTGTAGTTGTCTCGTTGGGCTTACAGCTGAAACTCAAAACACACATAGTACTGGCCGCACCCAAAGATATAACTCTTCTATCGTGGGTATCAGAAATACCAGACACTCTCAGTATCACAAGCATCGATCAATTATAGATCGATGATTACAAGACCTAAATCTAAAACATATACTTGTAGATCACACCATAGAGAACCTGCATGGCATAGCAATTTATAAGAATTTCTATGGTATGTTAAGTCCAGAAGGAAATTCTATGGTATGTTTGGTTGGAAGGCCAGAGACACTGACATACTCCTTTCGGCCTCCCCCGGGGTACCGAAAGGGGAGCTTAATAGCTTAATAACTTTCCTCTTGGACACAAAAAAAATGGTATGTTAAGTCCGCCAACCCTACTAGTCCGGCCTGGTGATTTATGTATATGGCCTGGCCCCTCTCAATCGTACTCTCGATTATAGAGAAGGTCAGTGCTTTGTAATGGGACGTATATGAACCGATACAAAAGATACAGTAAATCACACATTTGCCTAGGCTTTTCGTTTTACTGTGCGTGTGTCAATATGAATGCCAACTCTTACCAATTCATATTAGGTTGTTTTTTGTATCGATGCAAAATCGATTTAAATAATCGATTCTAGTAAGGTCACGTCACTATGTGTGATCGGGTTTTTTCTTGTCGCACGGTGCAGGGTTATCACATTAAATTATTATTACTGAGAATTAAAAATATCTATTACGGAATGTTCATACTGCAGTTTATTACTTCACACTTACAAGGAAAACTCACAAATTCATTGTACTTAAACAACGTTATTTTTATTACATACGCTACAAAGCCGAAAGTGGTTTGTTATAGTTAGTAGCACAATCTATTTACATGTATTTGACATACGTTATATTTTATTCCAAAATACGTACATACATACGTTATATTTTAATTCATAGCTTGACTGTTCAATCCATTTCGGCGCGAACCAAAAGGTTCTCTAATTCTTTTTTTTGCCGTACAGTCAAGCTGTGGAACGGTTTGCCACCGCACGTGTTCCCTCCTTCCTATAATCCTGGGTCCTTCCGCCGTAGCGTGAAGAGGCATCTCAGCGGGCCGGCATGATTGTGTCGAATGGTATGAGACTACCGTCTGATACCATTCGATACTATATCTGGACGGCATTAGCACTTACCATCAGGTGCAATGCAGTCACTATGCCGTGCCAGTTTAAAAAAAAAAAAAAAAAACAGAATAATTTTACCTACTTAAACATTGGGCACGTGTCAGGCGCTCTCCAATACCTAAAAGTTACAACTACAGCCGAACGGTACAAGTCACCCCTCCCCGCTCGCCCGCATACGTCCCGCTCGCTCCCCGTAGCGATACGTTTGAACTTTGATCTACCAATCACAATCAGTTACTGCGTAAGTGTAGGCCTTTACGCCCGTCTCGTAATTTTGAGCAAAAACGTCGCGCGCCGTTTTCGCGATGTGCAACGTGTTTACATTTCTTATACAATTTCCCTATTTGCTTGATGATAATGATTATTATTAAATAAATAGATACATAAGTACATAAACTCACGCCTTTTTCCCCGAAGGGGTAGGCAGAGGTGCTACCAGGACACCCACATTACGCCTTGTATGTTCCGTCCCACGATGTGATAGGCGAGACCATCGCCATATCGGGCACAAATTCCTGACTCCGGCTTGATGATGAATAGAAAAATCCAATATCTCTGCCCGACCCGGGATTTGAACCCGAGACCTAAAGCTTTGCAATCATGCCGTGGACCAACTGCGCCACCGTTGCAGTCGTTTTTTACACAGGGTATATCAAGACTGCGACCAAAAACAAAGCCAGGTGGTAGTATTAGTGACTTCAGTCACAATGGAAATAAAAATTTCGTCAATTATTGTTTTTATAATTAATTTTTCTTATAGTCGTATTTAATTTTAAAAAATCTGTCGCTTTTTTGCCAAACTTGTAGTTGCATTGTGTCTATAACCACTAAAACTACCACTTGGCTTCGTTTTCGGTAGCAAATTTGATATACCCGGTATAATAAATAAAAAAATTGTATGAAGTGACAACCATAATGGATCAAAGTAAATTAGAATACATGTTACATTTTGAATACGAAGCAGGTTTGCATAAATTATTCGTGTTTTGTATGCATATTTTATTTTAGATTTTACTGCCTCGGTGGCGTAGTTGTATTACGGTACGACTACAAAGCTGAGGTCTCGGGTTCGAATCCCGGGTCGGGCAAAGTGATATTGGGTTTTTCTATTCATTATCAGCCCGGAGTCAGGAATTTGTGCCCGATATGGCGATAGCCTCGCCCCCTATCACATCATGGGACGAAACATACAAGGCGAAATGTGGGTGTCCTAGGGACGCCTCTGCCTACCCCTTCTGGAATAAAGGCGTGAGTTTATGTATGTATGTATTTTATTTTAGACTCCTTAAAATTTTCATTTACAAAGGTTAATATCTAAAGGATATGCTCCCAAAGATAGGGAGAAAATAATAGAACAATATACATTTGATTATATTTTATTACAAAATTCTATATAAGTGTATAACATAAGATTTTTTTGGCACTGGTGCGATATAACACGACCTGAAACAAATTATACCTTTTTAATTATTTAATTTCTGCCTAAATTTTATTTCGCATAAGCAATTCGAATTATTAATTATTTTACAAATTACATTAATTAAATCAACGTTTAATAATATTTTTATAACTAACATAAAATATTTTTTTTTAGAAGTACAACCACCCACCCCCTAATTAATAATTTCTGCTTTTTTAATGTATAACTAAGCCTTCAATAAAACTCTCGATTTTATTGAGTCCATCAAGCTACCCTTTTTTAAATTAGTAAAGAAACTCACCATGTACATTTTTGTAGATATTTTTCAGTGTTAGTAACAAAAATATTACTCTTTTTAATTGGCCAATACTAGAGTCATTCTCAAGTTAGAGAAAAATTAACCTTAAAACCTCACGATAAGATTCGATTTTCCTATAACAGCGTTGTTTATAAAGTCAGGCGAAATTGTACCTTAACACCTCACCTTAAGAGTCTAGACCAGACGTGAATGAGACATGCCGGTATCACGCCATGTGGTGAAGTATTGCTTGAAGGCAGCGGGTTCGGTTCCTTGCAGCACCCTTGTCACTTTCACCTGTTGGTAAAATTATGTTTTTTTAGATTTACGTGAATGTTACACATTGAAATAAAGCTAATTTTTACGGATTTTTATCTGCGTAGATTGGATCGCAATAACCAATTCACTTTTAAATTTAATTATTGAAAATTAAGTGTAGTTTAATTGTAACAGTCTCTGAGCGATGACTAATACCTCAGTCCGCCCCGTGACCACGAAAGCTGTAAAGCAATCGAAACGTCGGGAAGTTAAAAAAAATTAAAAATAAAACCAAATCGCATTAAAATCCGTAAAATAAATAGTCTTCTTCCTAAATAATAAGTGTTAAGAATAAAATGTCACTTGCCATTTTGTAACGGCCAGCTTCGGGATATTTATCATCAAAATTAGTGTTAGAAATATTAGATCAATCTGTCTACAGACCGGGGTATCATTTCAAATACTACCCAAAACCATACAGGAAAAAAATATAAAAATACTCAAATTTTTTTTTTAGCAGAGACGGAAATATTAATGTATTTGGTGTTTCTACTCACCCAAGCAGGATAGTTTTTGGAGGTCAATGTCTGCTGAGCTTTGGACATAGCTTCGTTCTTTTCCTAAAACGAGAAAATATACATTAGATTGCATTTCTCACTTTTACACTACAACGCCATCTGTTAATTGAATCGGGAACTGAAAATAATGGCGCTATTTGCTTGATAGTCTCCTTGGCTGTTGGTTAGACGCTGTGGAACGAGAGGACGCTACGATACCGGCTACCGTACTTAGATCTTTGTTTCACAAGTATTTGTTTCGGGTCTGTGTGTTTGTGCGAGCAAAAAGTCTCACGTAGTTTCTGATACGACACAAGACAGGATCTTAGGGGTCAGGACTATGTATGTGACTGTTGGGTGTATTTATTTATTAATTACTAGCTTCTGCCCGCAAACTTCATCTGCGTGGTTAACTTTATTTACGTCCCGTCCCGTTATATCCCGCCCGCCCCGTCTCATTCTCACTAATGGAATGAAAATGAAAATGAAAATAATTTATTGAATCCATTAAAATGTTCAACATTGTTTAGATTCAGTCATTTTTTGAACTACCACCCGGTTCGGAAAGCGGTTTTCACTAGAGAAGAACGGGCAAGAAACTCTAGTGTTGCTCTTTTCAAAACCAGTTTACAATGTAGTGATTATTACAAAAATTACAAGTTGGTTTAAATCAGAGCAGTTCATTAATAACTTGTTATGATTTGCAAGTAGGATATATTTTAATACGAATAAGTTTAATTTATATTTAATATGGCTGAGAGAAACGAAACGAAGTAACCCATAACGAAGAATCAGTATACTCTGTTTTGCCAACGCAATAAATAATTATAAAAGCGTTAAGTAATCCATTTATCAATTACAAAGTAAGCAAATCGGACAGACCAGTCCACACAAGCAGCACCCGTTCACGAGTATGACGCATGTGCCAGCCATAAATGTAATTCAGTCCCATCTCCTTTTGAATATAAAAAGTAGCAATTATATCGGAATTCCTTCTTCATACCACGGGAACACTAAACTTTTCTGGATAAAAAGTAGCCTATGTTACTTCTAATACCTCCAAGAATAAGTGTACAAAGTTTCATGATGATCGGTTGAGTAGTTTTCGCGTGAAAGCGTAACAAACATACATCCGATCATATCACATGTAGGGAAAGAAAAGACATCTCCTGCCTCTCTGTTGAACGAGTGTGTGAGGTCGCATGTGCAGAAACAAATTTATATGTCATATTATGTGTCTATAGACCTCCTTCATCAAACATTACGGCTTTCTTGTCAATAATGGAGGATATTTTAAATAAAATTGAACATAATAAAAATGTTTTAGTCTGTGGGGATTTTAATATAAATTTATTGGTTGATTCGGTTGATAAATGTAAGTTTGTGTCTTTATTTGGCTCATTTAATCTTACTTGTTTGTTTTTGGAGCCTACTAGAATAACGCCTGAAACTTCGACTTGTATTGACAACATTATAACTAACTTCGAAGTTCTTGAAAAATGTGTTAAGATAGGTGTTAGATCTGACCATAAATGCCAGTTAGTAAAATTAAATCATGTTGTAAATAAAACCGAAAGATTAATAACATATAGGCCGTTATCAAAGAACATCCTAGGGAAATTTAACAATAGTATTCAATCAAAAATAGGGAATTTAACACTTGATGTCAGTCCAAGCGATATGTACTCCTCATTATTTAATATTATATGCAAAGAGTTTAACCAAATATGTACTACGAAAACGGTTAAAATTAACGATAAAATAAAATTTTGTGCCTGGGCGACCACAGGCATTAAACGTAGTAGGGAAATCTTGTATGAGTTGTATGACAAAAGGTCCTATACACCTGATGTCAATTTCAAAAACTATGTTAGCACATATTCAAAAATATTTAAAAAAGTTTGCAGGCAGGCTAAATCAAATCATATAAGTGAAAAGCTTAGATTGTCCGACAATAAAATAAAAACAACCTGGCAAATTATTAATACTGAAACTGGAAAAAATAGAAAATTTGACAACAAAATTGCCCTCCGCATTAATGATGACCTAGTTTCAGATAAACTTATTATTGCCAATTATTTTGATAATTTTTTCACTAATATACCATTAGAATTGACTAAAAATTTAGAATCATCAGCAGATTTAGCAGAATCTTTTTTAAAGGAAAATGTCTTTGAAAATATGGCTAGGTTTGATTTTGAAACAGTAACCAGTTATCAAATAATAAAAGCTTTCAATCAACTCAAAATGAAGACTACAGAAGATATATGGGGACTGTCTGTTAAAGCTATAGAGGCTATTATTGTTGGTATTGCTCCGATAATGGCTTCTATTTTCAATTCCTGCATAAGTGCCGGTGTTTTTCCCAACCTAATGAAAATTAGTAAAGTTGTGCCCATTTTTAAGTCAGGTTGTTCAAATAATCCGTCGAATTTTAGACCCGTTTCTATACTACCAGCTCTTAGCAAAATTTTCGAGAAAATTATGATTAATCAAATGCTAGCACATTTTGACAAACATAAGATATTACATAAGAATCAATTTGGTTTCACAAAGGGTCGCTCAACTCAAGATGCTGGGACGTCTTTAATCACATCGATCCTAGAGGCCTGGGAGGCATCTCAAGATGCTCTGGGAGTATTTTGTGATCTCTCTAAGGCATTCGACTGTGTTGACCACCAAACACTTATTATGAAGTTGCGTTACTACGGCGTCAGTGGTACGTCGCTTGATCTCGTAATGTCTTATTTATCGGGTCGTGAACATAAGGTTTCTTTGAACGGGATCAATTCGGTAGGATCAAAAGTTAAAATTGGGGTTCCTCAGGGTTCCATTTTGGGTCCCTTTTTGTTCCTAGTATACATAAATGACCTTCCTTACATGGTACAGAAATGGTCAGACATAGTTTTATTTGCTGACGACACATCGATTATATTTAAGGTCAGCCGGAAAGACAAAAATCTTGATACTCCGAACAATATTCTGAATTTAATTTCGAATTGGTTTTCAGCTAACAATCTGCTTTTAAATGCTGGAAAGACTAAATGTATTCGCTTTGCATTACCAAATGTGGCAAGCGTAAACTCGCGTATAGAACTAAATTCAGAAACACTAGATTTAGTTAGTTCTACAATTTTTTTAGGGATTACTTTAGATAAGAAGTTGCAATGGGGTCCTCAAATAGAGAGATTATCAGGTAAACTTAGTACTGCAGCCTTCGCTGTCCGAAAGATAAGAAAACTTACTGACGTTGCAACGGCTAGGTTGGTATATTTTGCATACTTTCACAGTATAATGTCCTATGGTATTCTACTGTGGGGATCGGCTGCTGATATTGAGTCCATATTTATTTTACAAAAAAGGGCAGTCCGCGCTATTTACGGTCTTGGTAGTCGCGATTCTTTACGATCTGTTTTTAAGGAAAGTAATATACTAACCGTGCCATCTGAATATATATTTCAGAATATAATGCACGTTCGTAAAAATATCAATAGGTTTTTCAAGGTTAGTGACACCCACAGTATTAATACGAGAAATAAAAATAAATTAGCTATACCCTCCTTTAGATTAGAAAAGTCTAAAAAATCTTTCGCGGGTAACTGTATAAAATTTTATAATAAACTTCCCAATTCGATAACGCATCTGCCGGACAAATTATTAAAGACACATATTAAAAGCATACTTATGACTAGGGGCTATTATAGTATTAAACAATATATTGAGGATAAGGAAGCCTGGCATTAGGTGTTTTCTTGCACTTTGCGACCTCCTGGGGCACTGAGGTATTCACTTATTACATTCTCATTTTAAAATAACTAAAATATATAAAATAAATAATTGTAAAATAAAAACTAATCAAAATGAGACAAATTAATTAATCAACAAGTTTATAAAATAAAATAAATAAAATTAAATAATGAATAAATAAAATACCTATTTAAATTATATGACGACCGATCGAGAAAAATAAATAATAATAAAAATAAGCAAGGCAAGCTTTGTAAGACAAGTCACAAATATCTATTTCAGTAACTTGACCAAAACCAAGCCCACTGAGTTTGACTCGCTGGATCTGCTCAGAACTGGGTCGCGCCGCGTAGTATCCAGTGGTAAAGTTAAGCCCGCTGAGTTTGTTCGCCGGGTCTTCTCAGTCGGGTCGCGTTGGATCCGGCAGTAAGCCTAAAATTACGGGACGTTTCGGAAATACTCATGGTCGTTATTTAATCAATTGGACCCAAAACAAGCCCACTGAGTACTATTCGCTGGATATACTCAGAATTGGGTCGCGTCGCGTAGTTTCCAGTGGTAATGGAAGCCCACTGAGTTTGTTTCGCCGGGTCTTCTCAGCCAGGGCCGCGTTAGATCCGGTGGTAACATTAAACCGCTACGCACCGCTTTAATTTAATACTTATGGTCCACTTAGACATCGATTATCGTAAATAATGTATTTCCTAAGGGAAAAAAAAATTACCATAAAATACTAATAAGTAATATAATACTTAATATAATAAAGTTAATATAAAAATTACAACGAATATCTTGTAAATAGAAAATAAGTACTATGTGTATTGACTTGTCATAAGAGCTATTTAATTGCCTACGTGACCAATAAACGAATTTCATTTCATTAAACGAATTTCATTTCATTTCATTTCATCCACATTTATAATATTAGTAGGGTTTTCTTTATTTTAATGGATTATTTTACCTTATCCGATGACTGTCTTCCAATCCAAACGTAGATGTTTCCGCTGACTGTGTCGAGAATGTAGCTATCCTGAAAAACAATTAACAACATTTGTTATTTTTGAACTTTTTTTTTGACAGCCACCGTGGCGCAGTTGATTAGACGCCGCGCCGCCTGTATAACGAGACGCCGCGGGTTTGATCCCCGCATCGATAACAAATATTTGTGTGATCCACAAGTATTTGTCACGGGTCTGGGTGTTTGTGAGACCGAAAAGTCTCTCGTAGTTTCTGATACACGACACAAGACTCGATCTGAGTGTGGGGTCAGGACTATGTATGTGACTGTTGGGTGTATTTATGTCCAACCCGGGATTCGATCCCGAGACCTCAGCTTTCCTATTATACAACAGCGCCACCGAGGATTTAGGCAAATGATGGGAACGAAATAATTGAAAAAATAATGATTTTTATTACTTTACCTGAGGTTTGAGCTGGTCCTGTCTGTAAGGCTTGGACAGCGGAGTCACTCTCGCCTTGCCGCTCACTTCAGTCACTTCAGAAAGTATCACAGACTGTTCTTCGTTTCTTTCGAACTCCTGAAAATGTGGTGAACTTTATAATGGATAATAATGATCTGTTGTATGTCCTCCTTTGGTTTGATGTTTTTTTATATGACATAATTACTATGAGAAGTCAGAAATATTCCCTGGGATTCGAACCTTCGACTCGGCAATCCACAGATCCATTATCATGCAGTTCGTATTAAACATGGACGATCTTTCAAACTATATCAGCCTCATTCATAGACAGTTTTAAAACCTATCTTAGTTATCGAATGTTTTGTCTTCTTCGCTCTAGTTAAATTCTAAAATCGTTTGAAAGGGCAAAACATTCGATAACTAAAATAGGTTTCAAATCTGTCTATGAATAAAGCCGTAAGTCTTTAGCAGAAGTGGGCTGGTTGAGAAGACGCAGTTTGGAGGTCCTATGTCGGCCTGAACAAAAAAGTTTGACTACTCATAAATTGCCTGCATCCTTTATGAGAATTATTGTAATATTGTTACATTATACCGGGTATATCAAGACTGCGACCGAAAACGAAGCCAGGTAAAAGGTAATATTAGTGACTTCAAAAACAATGCAATTGAAAATTTCGCAAAAAAATTGTCAAATTATTTTTTGTATTTTTTTATTTATTGTTGTATTTTGGTGATAAATGCAAAGTTTTCTTAAAATAATAATGTACACGTTTTTATTTTTTAAATACGCAATGGTACGTAAGGGTTTAAATCACTATTTTTAAACTAGGCATTTACCATAATGGTTTCTTAGATTTACGCGAATGTTACACATTGAAATAAAACTATTTTTACGGATTTTATCGCGGTTTGGTTTAATTTTTACATTTTTGAAGTGAAACTTCTTTATCGGGGTTGGAAAAAATTTTGCGTTACGCGCCATCTTTATTTCTAAGTCACATTTTTGCGTTACGCGCCATCTTTATTTATTTAGTAAATTAGTAATACTTAGTAGTAATCCTGTGTATTGTAACTGTATTTAGTACGAATCCCACACTAGTGTATCATCCCACATTTGGACATAATACAGTGTATACCATTAGAACACATTCTGTACCCACTTCAGTAAGCCACACCCCCAACCGTTTCCAAGCCCCACCCAAAATTTTAAGTCCCACCCACTTTTTTGTAATTTTGATCCTTACCCCCCCCTCTGGCCTTCCCCCACCCTAAATCCAAAACAGTGCCCAATAGCCTCCACACGAAATCTCCCCCCCCCCCCGCTTACCCCCACCCTAAAAATTTTACCTCACCCCCCTCCTCATATCTCCGGCATTATCCATCGTAGACCCACCGACCTTGGGTTCATTGGAACCGGCTCGGTGAGGGCTACAATCCTGCCCCAACAGAATTCCCGAATTCCCCCCTCCACAACTTTCCCCACCCAAAAATATTTTAAGGTGCCCAATAGCCCCCCCACGAAACCTAACCCCCCCCCCCCGCCCCTACCCCCACCAAAAATTTTTACCTTACCCCCCCTAAACCTATCTCGGCCAATAAAAGTCGTGGACCTTTATTTAATTTAGCTTTATTTTACCAATTCTGTAAATTTGTAAATAGTAGATCATTTTTCGAAAAATGATGTCATAAAGAAGTTTCACTTCTTACGTGTGTACACTAATACACACACACTTTTTTTTTTAACTTCCCGACGTTTCGATTGCTTTTCAGCTTTCGTGGTCACGGGGCGGATAGTCCGAAAATGTAAAAATTAAACCGAACCGCGATAAAATCCGTAAAAATAATTTTATTTCAATAGGCATTTACCACCCAAACACGATTTAAAAAATTGCAAAAAACATCGTCGCTTTTTTCGCGAAATTTTTAGTTGCATCGTGTCTGTAACCACTAAAACTACCACCTGGCTTCGTTTTCGGTCGCAGTCTTGATATAACCGGTATAAGATATCTGGATTACCTGGTCATCGCCACCGGCGCTGTCTTCAGGAACGATATCCCTGGTTCCAGATCCTAAGGCTGTGAAGAATCTCTGGGTGTCCGCCTCGCTCGAGTATTGGTCTGGGAAATATACCTCGAGTCAATTAAACACCGCCGTAGCGTGAAGAGGCATCTCAGCGGGCCGGCATGATTGTATCGAATGGTATGAGTATATATGTATGTTTGTTGTATGAGTTTATATTTGTGTTTTATTTTATTGTTTCTTTATCTATTTATAATATTATTATTTATCTATTTATATTTATGTCACTATACACCCTAGACTGCCCTTTCTCTCTCCTTTCTTCTATGTCCATCCCAAGGTTGCCTGGAAGAGATTGCCTTGTGCAATAAGGCCGCCGATTGTACTTATTGTTTAGTTTTGTTATTATCTGTGTCTTTTTTCCGTGGTGTACAATAAAGAATATATAAATAAATAAATATGAGACTACCGTCTGATACCATTCGATACTATATCTGGACGGCATTAGCATTTACCATCAGGTGTAATGCAGTCACTATGCCGTGCCAGAATAAAAAAAAATATATAACAAGGAGAGTTTCTCGCGGCGAGAATCGTGTGCGATTATCGCATGACATAACCGCCATAGATTAATGTGTTCTGACAAATGTTTCAATACAACTTTTTTATATCCTTACGATAATCGTATCTTCGAGGCGAGAAACTCCACGTGTAAATGGCGCTTTATGATACAGTAAAGTCTTGATTCACGAATTTTGAGAGACTTCTCTATTGTAATAAAATGTATAGAATCCATAAAATCCACATACATACATAAACTCACGCCTTTTTCCTAGAAAGGGTAGGCAGAGGTGCTACCAAGACACCCACATTTCGCCTTGTGTGTTCCGTCCATGTGATAGGGGGCGAGCCTATCGCCATATCGGGCACAAATTCCTGACTCCGGGCTGATCATGAATAGAAAAATCCAATATTGCCCGACCCGGGATTCGAACCCGAGACCTCAGTTTTGTAATCGTACCGTATATGACAGCCTCCGTGGCGCAGTTAGTTAGACGCCGCCTGTGAAACGAGAGGCCGCGGGTTCGATCCCCGCACCGAAACAAATATTTGTGTGATCCACAGGTATTTGTTTCGGGTCTGGGTGTTTGTGAGACCGAAAAGTCTCTCGTAGTTTTTGATACACGACACAAGACTCGATCTTAGTGTGGGGTCAGGACTATGTATGTGACTGTTGGGTGTATTTACTATATGCATATGACTCGTGGGTGTATATATTTATTTTTTTACGTTCCTTTTTCTCTAGTAAAATTCTTACCAATTATTTCTACCCTTCCCCTCCCATTGTGGTCTTGGTCTCTTATCTGATTGGCCATTGAAATGGCCTTTAGCTTTTCCCCGTTTCTGGCCTTTTCGCCGACGTACGTGTAGATAGAATTATCTATGTCCAGGATGAAAACGTCTCCTTTGTTCATTGATGAGATGAGAGGGTCCACCTGAGAAAAATAATAATTAGATTTATTGGTGTATATTATAATTCTTACTTCTTAGATGATTTTGATTGACTGCCTCGGTGGCGTAGTCGTACTAAAGCGCGATTACAAAACTGAGGTGTTGGGTTCGAACCCCGTGTCGGGCAGTGATAATGGATTTTTTAATTCATTATCCGCCCGGAGTCAGGAAGGGTAGCACATCTGCCTACCCCTTCTGGGAAAAGGCATGAGTTTATGTATGTATGTAACTTTTAGATTATTTTACATAATCTAAAATCCTTCGACATTAAATTAAAAAAAAAACTTTAACTTCTAGTAAGTAACAAATCTTTTTTATTAAATGCCGACAAGATTGTTTCGATTAAGAAGTTTTATATCTTCCGTTGGGCACTGTAGCTTGTACATATTATTTTTATTACCCGGCATAACTATGTCAACTCACAATTATTGTCCTTAATTAAATAACATTTGCCTTCTCAAAGTAATTGTCATAAACAACATGAATTTAAGGCAATGACCTGTACGACCTTGGCATTAAATATGACCTTAAACTCAGGCGACCTTTATATTGATCCATAGTATCGCGAGTTATGTGTTGACAATAAACTTTATGTTAACTTCGTCATATCATATTTTATTAATAATTTGACCTTGAACTTAAATATGACCAAATCAATCAAATCAAATACATACATACACCCGACAGTCACATACATAGTTCTGACCTGTGTCGTGGGTATCAGGAACTACGATGCACTTTTCGGTCTCACAAACACCCAGACCCGAAACAAATACCTGTGGATCACACAAACATTTGTCTCGGTGCGGAGATCGAACCCGCGGCCTCTCGTTTCACAGTCGGCGGCTAGCCAACTGCGCCACGGACGCTTTCGAATCAGAATATTCTTTATTCAAATAGTCTTTTACAAGATCTTTTGAATTGTTAATGATTGCTACCACTTCGGAACGTGTTATAGCTGTGAACAAGAAACCAAGCAAGAAACTCCCTCAGCAACATGAAAACCTGAACTTGAGGTCGGCTTAGTATACAGGGTATATCAAGACTGCGACCGAAAATGAAACCAGGTGGTAGTTTTAGTGGTTAAACACACAATGCAACTAAAAATTTCGCAAAAATAGCGATCGTTTTTTTTTTTACATTTTTTTAAATATCATCGTGTTTGGGTGGTAAATACCTAGATTTTGCTAAAATTGTAATTTAAACGCTCTCGCACCATTGCCTATTTAAAAATATAAAGGTGTACATTATTATTTTAGGAAAACTATGTATTATCACCCAAATACGACGACCAGTACACAATAAAAAAAAATGATTTTTTTTTGTGAAATTTTTAGTTGCGTTGTGTATGGAGTCACTAATAATACCATCTGGCTTCGTTTTCGGACGCAGTCTTGATATACCCTGTATTTCTTGCATTAATAATAACATCAAACCCGGCTTTGAAACAGATATTGAACTTTAAATGCCTTGAACTTATACGACCTTTTAGTTGAATAGTTGTTATAACGTGTCTAACCACATTAAATTAGGCTATTATTTTGACAAATTAGGCATTAAATCTAAAATCTATGTCTTCGAATCGAAACGAAGTTTAGCTGAGAAGCTTGTGCTTATACTTGACCAAAAACTAGGAAAACTCACAATATTATACAGTAAAATTGCAATAAAACAATAAAAGTTAGATTTCTTTCAAATTTTATATGTTAACTAAGTGTTAGAAATTAGAATTAGGTGTATTTAATTAATGACCTTGTGTACAACGTTCTCTTACTCCCGAGTCACTGTAACCCGCATATTAAATTTACATTTGACCGTGACCTTCGTCCTTGACCTTAGCATGAATCTGACCTTGACCGTGAACTTCACCTACCTGTCTAACTCTCACGTTCCTCTTGCCCTTGACCTGGAACATTCGTTTTTCCGCTCCAGCGTTGGTCACTACGTGGTTGAAGCCGGAACCGACGCCGCCATCTTTGTATTGGATGCCTAGAAAGAGACAGATATATTGTAGACACTTTCTCACTCATAAGTCATACAGCATACACTTGACGGTCTCCGTGGCTTGGTGAGATGCCGGCGAAACGAGAAGCCTCGGGTAAGATCCTTGCTCTGAGGCATATGTGTGTTCCACAAATATTTGTTTCAGGTCTGTGTTTGTGAGCCCGAAAACTCTCGTGGTTTCTGATACACGATACAAGACTCGATCTTAGCGTGGGGTCGGGACTATGTATGTGACTGTTGTGTATTCATTATTTATTCACTATCAAATGATTCCATACGTTCACCATACACACTGACCTTGTTGCAAAGGAACTTCAATTACACCGTTTATAGACTCAGAAGCAGATAATTGGCGCGTTCCGTTGTATAATTGGTATGAGACATGCCAAATGATTCACACATAAACTAGGTATATGGATCAGCTAATCAACCCATAATTGTCCACTGCTGGGCACGGGGCTCCTCTATTCATTCCATTGAGGGTTTAGTCCACCACGCTGGCCTAGTGCTGGCGGAATTCACATATAGATTTTCTGTATGTCATCTAAGAACTTCTGTTGCCGAAAGCGTTGTAGTGCAAAGTAATACAATTGTTTTCCTGTTTTCTCATTTTATTACATGGGACATGTTAATACTATTTAATTACGAGTATCAATGCTTGTTGTTTAAATTAATAAGGAATATCTCAAACAATGCGTTAAATAGATATTTTATTATTTTATTTGTAGTTCCAAATATCGTCACATGCCAATAGATTCTAGAAGATTTGTAGTTATTAAATGCGGGAACACACGAGCGAGAGGCAAGAAATTCTGCCTAGGAGAAACGAAGAAATACATAAAAACACAGTAGAGTGAGACAGAAGATTGTGATTACTTTGGAGTGAAAGAGACAGGAACATGAAAAGCGGTAGGGATTTTTATGTGTCGCATTTGATCTGTGATGTTTTACAGCTGGCTTATGTGGCTGTAAAAGTCTGTTATAATTATGATTTTAGTTTATTGTTATGTTTTTCGTTTTGCTACCGGAAGGGAGAAAATATAGGTATTTCAAACTACCAATAATTTACTATTGCAGTGTTTTTACGGGTGGAAAAGTTAGACATTCCTGGAGACTCGCTGATTTCTGTGCTCGGCGTGATAACATATATGTTATTTTAGTATATTATTGTGTTTTTTGTACAATAAAGAGTAACTAAATAAATAAATAACCGTAAATTGATTGTAGATCATCTACGAACTTTTGTCGCCGAAAACGCTGTAGTGCAAAGTTACAAATATAGATTTTCTCTCTTCAGATTTTATTACATTGAACATGTTATTAATACTAATAAATTACGGGTATAAATGATTTTTGTTTATTATTAAAACATATCTTAAACAACGGAACTCGCTGAAGGAAAACATCGTGAGGAAACCTGCATACCGTAGCGATTTTAAAGAATTTCTACGGTATGTAAATCCGCCAACCCGCACTAGGCCAACGTGGTGGACTATATGGCCTAACCACTCTCAATCGATTGTAGAGTAGGCCCATGCCCAGCAGTTTGCTTTTTGCATTTTTTAGTATTTTGTATACAATACAATACAAAAATCTCAAACAATGCGTTAAAATGATATTTTTTTATTTTATTTGTAGTTCTAAATTTCACCACACGCCAACTTATGGCAGATGACTTATACACCTACCTGATGGGAACAGCTGTGTGAACCTGGTGCTCTCGTGGCCCAAAGTTTCCCTGTGTTGCACGGCCGCGCCGTTGAACTTATCGTCAAGTCCGACTGTCAATATGGCCGCCGCGCCAGCCTCGTCCTGAGACGATTCGCTCCCGATCCAGTAGTATATATCCCAGGATAGGTTGTTTCGCTTGTCTGAAGTCGTCTGGGAAGGTGGTATATATTATTAGTAGCATTCTGGCCTCGGGTAAAGTGATATTGGATTTTTATATTCATTATCAGCCTGGAGTCAAGAATTTGCACACGATATGGCGATTGGTCCGCCCCAATCACATCGTGGGACGGAACAAGGCGAAATGTGGGTGTCCTGGTAGCACCTCTGCCTACTCTTTCTGGGAAAAGGCGTGAGTTTACGCACGTAAATAATAATGAAAAATGGTTACCTTCAACACAATATAGGAATCTCCTTTGTGGAATTTACCGTGGTCTTTCTGCGCGACTGCTACGGGTTCGAAGTTCTGAAAGGAAAATGGAAAATTAAAATTGTTTGCGTGGTTTGTTCAAAACTGGGTAGGAAACAAGAGGCTGCAGGTTCGATCCCCGCACCGAGACAAATGTTTGTGCTACTCACAAATACACAATAGTGTGACACAAAAAAAATGTTGCTTTGTAATGTAACCTTATTTTAATTTCATTGCCTTCATTCATTTGTTTTTTGCAACGCGGAAAATCATTTTTAAATTATTCTGGGAATATTTTTATTACTGGCAACATTTCGACCTTGCGTTGATAACAGATCTTATCTGTTGTTCAAGTTGACTCAATGTTGCTTTTAAGAGTAATGTGTGTTGATTTACGATAAGACAAACTGCTCAGTTTAAACATTGAAACATTATCATCATAGTTCACTAGTGCAGATCACTAATAAGACATAACATTGAAATAAAACTATTTTTTACAGATTCTATCGCGATTTGGTTTAATTTTTACATTTTTTAACTTCCCGACCGGTTACTTTACAGCTTTCGTGGTCACGGGGCGGACTGTGCGGTCCGCACTGTAAAAATTAAACCAAATCGCGATAAAATCCGTAAAAATATAGTTTTATTTCAATGTGTAACATTCGCGTAAATCTAAGAACTCATTAAGACGTAACATCTTATGTCTCAGGATGGCGAGCGCAGTGGAATACCAAGCAATACTTTGTAATATCTAGTGTTGTTTGGTATTCTACTGTCCATGAGCGGTCGTATCGCTAACCATCAGGCGAAAGGCATGCTCGTCAATATCACATGACTCCGAAAAGTCGGAGGTGTGCCTTGTTTTGTTTTCACCATCTCTGCAGCCGCGTCAGGTCCGTTACCAACAGGCCACCACGTACTTAGGATGTTCGCCGATTTGGGTTAGAATAAAAAAAGCGTTTACCTCAATCCTCCACACTTCGATTCCCGCCTGTCGACCTGCATTGGCGAAAGCAGGATGTACCCTCGCTTTACTCCTTGCATCCTGCGACAAAAAACTAATTATAATAACTAATTGCTGATGTAAATTAATTTGAATATCTGCCCAGATGGGGAAATTGTTAAAATTACTTTGCAACACCTCAAAAAAAGAATGCCCATTTTACTATGAAACTCGGTAGCGGTGCGAAGATTTTTGTCCCTCAATGAAACTTACTTTTGTGTGTAGGGAATAATACATATTTTCATTTAAAATAAACATAATTGCGACCCAGGCCAGGAGTTCTTGGAGAAATTAACTTGAAGTCCAGTCACTTTGGTAGCCCCATTTGTAGTAATGGCTGACGAAAGTATCATAAATGTGATGATAATTACTTTATTTTATAAAAATCTGTCGCCCGGGATAAAACAGGAAGACGTTTAAGGCGAAACCATAAAAATATCCTATATTGAATTTTAAGCAGTATCGGTATCGGGGTCAACGATATTTTTTACCGATACCATGAATGGGCATTCTCCTTTATCATTCGTAAAATTGCTAGTTAATATGTATTCACTTAAAAGTATACATATTTAAACACTTTCGGCTTCAGTCAAAACTATGGCCATTTTGGCCCAAACCGAAAGTTTTACCGAAGTTCATTATTACAAAGCGTAGCCGAAGCCGAAGCCAGCTTCGGTCGAAAAAACATCCATAATATTTGTAATCATCATCATTTATCATCAACTTTGTCCAGTATTGAGGTTCGAACCCAATTATGTTTTTTTTTATTGCGATGAATGGCGAGACGTGCTTGCCATTCGCCTGATGGTAAGCGATACGACCGCTCATGGACAGTAGAAAACCAAATCTATATCAGCCCATATACGTCCCACTGCAGGGCACGGGCCTACTCTACAATCGAGGGAATCGATTGAGAGTGGTTAGGCCATATAGTCCACCACGCTGGCCTAGTGCGAAAACCAAATAACACCATGAATTTCAAAGCATCGCTTGGCATTCCACTGCGCTCGCCATCTTGAGACATAAGATGTTAAGTCTCATTACGTCCAGTTACTCTGGCTACAATGTCCAACCGGAACACAACAGTGCATTTACACTGCTGTTTGGAGAAATAGACATTGCGGTGGTACCTACTCACTACCCAGGCGGCCTCTCACATATTATGAGAGACATACCAGCAGTAAAAATGTACTTCCATAACAGCCGACTTCTTTTATGAAACTTGTATAAATTCCATTCATATACAAAACGTTTTAATGTATTAGTCTGTCCCCAATACCTATCACATCCATTAACAACCCCCATAGTTGACGTCACAGGGTGGTCCGGCCCTCCCTTATATCGATTATTCGACCTTTCCCTAATAAGTCACGCTGAAGGCCGCTATAAATGGATTGGTATAGATGTTCCATTTTGCGAAATGAGGTGTTCTATGATAATATAACTTTTAATATAAGCTTTTTTATAATGGTTTGTTAGATTTACGTGATTGCTACACATTGAAATAAGATACCTCGTGACCGCGAAAGCTGTAAACTAAACGTCGGAAAGTTAATAATGTTGAGAATAAATAAATAAACACACCCAACAGTCACATACATAGTTCTGACCGGCGACCCCCCACTAAGATCGAGTCTTGTGTCGTGGGTATCAAGAACTACGGGAGACTTTTCGGTCTCACAAACACCCAGACCCGAAACAAATACTTGTGGATCACACAAACATTTGTCTCGGTGCGGGGATCGAACCCACGGCCTCTCGTTTCTCAGCCGGCGTCTAACCAACTGCGCCACGGAGGCTGTAAAAATTAAACCAAATCCGCGATAAATCCGTAAAAAAAAAATTTCAATGTACAGTATTTTTAGGACTGCCGTGTTTTTTCAATAGTTTTATTCTATCATCAGTAACGGTATTTTTCTAGATGAAACTACTATGTGTACACATTATAGTAGACCCCGTGTTGCAGTGTATATTAGAAACTACGAGAGACTTTTCAGTCTCACATACACTCAGAACTAATACAAATATGTGTAGACCGCACAAACATTTGTCTCGGTGCGGGTATCGAACCCACGGCATCTTGTTTCACAGCCGGCATCTACAAGCCACAGACGCTGATAAAGTTTTGAAGTGGTAACCCACACCACATTTCATTCACTTAAATGTATTAATGTAGCTTTTAAAACATTAAATACTTATAATAAATCTGTTTAATATAAACATCGATTTGTGTTTAAACTATCTTTACTATTAAAAATGCGAATGTTTGTTTGTATACTTAACTGATCACCATGATATTTTGCATACATGTTTGTAGGATTATAGGGGAAAGGCTCGCCCCTTATCACATCATGGGACGGAACATACAAGGCGAAATGTGGGTGTCCTAGTGGCATCTCTACCTACCCCTTCTGGGAAAAGCCGTGAGTTTATTTATGGGCTTAAGGGTAACGAAAAGAACATAGGATGTATTTTATCCAGAAAAATACTTTTCCCGGAGGATGAATGTCTTGCATAAAAATTAAATATCTCAGTAATTCATAAAAAAGACGATTTGTTTATAGCTATTCACCCCTGGATTTATAGCCAACCCGTTTTTTTTTGTTAAGGCAATTTTAAAAAATTTTGCCAATGTCTAGTTAGGGAAACTGGACCAATACCTATTAACAGTCGGAAACGTAAAGTCGGAAATCTAAAATCTTAATACCCCGTTTTAATTCAAACATTAATAATCCGACGTTTTGAAGGGGGTCAAAATCATGTTCAAAGATTCCGTTACTAACTAACATACATACATACGTCTGAAACTAATAAAACATATAAAAAAAAAACAAAATAAATAACACGTCTTTACATATTTATAAATTAAAATATCAAGCAAAGGAACCCGGGGCATACGGCTTCATAAACATCTGTTGAACATCATAAAAATCAATTTATTATTATTACCCGACTGTTATAATAAACATATTTGAAGTGGTCTATAATTACCATTATTAAATATTGACGTTAAACATATGGAGGAATTTTAATGCGGTTAAACTTTATTAATAAAATTACTAATAGACTGCCTCGATGGCGCAGTTGTACTACAGTACGATTGCAAAGCTGAGGTCTCGAGTTCGAATCCCGGGTTGGGTAAAATGGATTTTTCTATTCATAACCAGCCCGGAGTGAGGAATTTGTGCCCGATATGGCGATAGGCTTGCCCCCTATCACATCATGGGACAGAACATACAAAGCGAAACGCGGGTGTCCTGGTTGCACCTTTGCCTACCCCTTCTGGGAAAAAGGCGTGTATGTATGTATGTTATGTAAAATTACTATACAGTATCAGCCCACCGTCCACTGCTGGGCACGGGGCTCCTCTATATCCGAGGGTTCCATTGAGGGTCTAGTCCACCACGCCGGCCTAGTGCTGGCGGACTACACATAAAAAAACTTTTTTTTTTATTGCAGTTAATGACGAGACGAGCCTGCCATTCGCCTGATGGTAAGCAATACGACCGCTCATGGACAGTAGAAAAACCAAACAACACCATGAGTTACATGGCAATGCTTGGCATTCCACTGCGCTCGCCATCCTGAGACATAAGATGTTAAGTCTCGATATGCCCAGTAGTTACTCTGGCTACAATGTCCTTCAAACCGGAACACAACAGCGCATTTACACTGCTGTTTGGCGGGAGAAATAGACATTGCGGTGGTACCTACCCAGGCGGCCTCTCACATATGAGAGACCTACCAACAGTAAAATCTTGTTAAGATCCATGGTATGCAGGTTTCCTCACGATGTTTTCCTTGATTAAACTGCGCGGTAATTGACTGTATTAGCTCATACGTCCCACTGCAGGCACGGGCCTCCTCTACAATCGAGAGTACGATTGAGAGGGGTTAGTACACTCCACCACGCTGGCCTAGTGCCAAACTTTACACACCATATAAATTCTTACAAATCGCTATGGTTTGCAGGTTTCCTCACGATGCTTTACACAAATACACACATTGATAAATACACCAAAGGCACATACATAGTCCTGACTCCACACTAAGATCGAATCTTGTGTAGTGGGTATCAGGAACTACGAGACTTTTCGGTCTCACAAACACCCAGACCCGAAACAAATACTTGTGGTTCACACGAACATTTGTCTCGGTGCGAGGATCGAACCCGCCGCCTCTCGTTTCACAGCTGGCGTTTAACCAACTGCGCCACGGAGGCTGTGAAATTAACTATCTTTTTTTTTAAACTACTTTAAAAACATCGTGTTTATTTCTCGCAGTTTATAAATATCTTCGTAACACTCTGGTATACGTAAACAGGAAAGATATCTTTAAATAGAATTGAAGCAGAACACTAATAAGCCGTTCATTTAGCAGTTACAGAATAAACGCAAATACACTCGTTTTAAAACCATGACAGCTCCTAAAAATGTTTGACAGCGCGTGATATTATTCCCGGCTGCGGCCCGCGGCAGATGTGAAGTTATTTCATCATCATCATCAGACCTTGCAGTCCACTGCTGGACATAGGCCTCTCCCAAGGTACGCCACAGAGCCCGGTCTGCTGCTTTACGCATCCAAATTTGAATGAATTTATTTAAAGTGTTAAAATTACCGATTTGTTCGCGATTTTAATTTCGTGATCTTTATTTCTCCCGCCAAACAGCAGTGTAAATGCACTGTTGTGTTCCGGTTAGAAGGACATTGTAGCCATAGTTATTGGACATAATGAGACTTAACATCTTATGTCTCAAGATGGCGAGCGCAGTGGAGTGCCAAGCGATGCTTTGTAATTCATGGTGTCGTTTGGTTTTCTACTGTCCATGAGCGGTCGTGTCGCTTACCATCAGGGGAAATGCACGTTCGTCTCACCATTCATCGCAATAAAAATATATATTGAAAAGAGCCGATAGTGTAATATAATAATGTGATAAATTAATATTCGTGTAGTTGTTAAGATTTACTTTTTTGTAATTGTATCAGCCCATATGCGTCCCGCTGCAGGGCACGGGCCAACTCTACAATCGGGAGAACCGATTGAGAGTGGTTAGGCCATATGATGCACAATAATAATAAAAATAAAGGTACCTTATCGGTGAGAGAAGTTATCTGTGGTGATATGTTTTGCTGGTAGTTTGTAGATCTTGCATACACACACAAAACTAGAGCTAATAACGCAAATAACTGAAACTCCTTCATCCTGAAACAAAAGAAAATAAGTACATATAAACATAGAGACTGCTTCGGTGGCGTAGTTGTTTGTACGATTGCAAAGGTCACGGGTTCGAATCCCGGGTCGGGCAGTGGTATTGGATTTTTCTATTCATTATCAGCCCGGAGTCAGGAATTTGACGTATCAGATCATGGGACGGGACATACAGGGCGAAATGTGGGTGTCCTGGTGGCGCCTCTGCCTACCCCTTCTGGGAGGGAGGCGTATGTTTAGTATGTTTATGTAAACAGTGACAATTTACTATAAAGACCTTAGCCTTTTTTTCACTTAGTTTCTTAGATTTACGCGAATGTTACACAAAATAAAACTATTTTTACGGATTTTATCGCGATTCGGTTTAATTTTTACATTTTTTAACTTCCTTTTTTTTTTTTTTTTTTTTATTGCAATGAATGGCGAGACGAGCATGCCATTCGCCTGATGGTAAGCGATACGACCGCTCATGGACAGTAGCGAAACCAAACAACACCATGAATTACAAGGCAATGCTTGGAATTCCACTGCGCTCGCCAACCTGAGACATAAGATGTTAAGTCTCAATATGTCCAGTAGTTACTCTGGCTACAATGTCCTTCAAACCGGAACACAACAGCGCATTTACACTGCTGTTTGGCGGGAGAAATAGACATTGCGGTGGTACCTACCCAGGCGGCCTCTCACATATGAGAGACCTACCACCAGTAAAGATTGACGTTAAGATTGCTTTACAGCTTCGTAGTCACGGGGCGGTCTATTTCCTCTTAATGAAAAATCATGGTCGACGGCTAGTGATCTCAAAATCAAGGTAACTGCGAACAATGACACACAGGTGAGTCACCATTGCTCATTCATTGACCAAACAAAGCACGCATTCTAGTCTCCATATAGACGAATCCAAACAGATGACGCGAGCTCCTTCAATACGGATTGTATCTGTATCAGCCCATATACGTCCCACTGCTGGGCACGGGCCTCCTCTACAATCGAGAGTACGATTGAGAGGGGTTAGTACAGTCCACGCTGGCCTAGTGCAAGGACTTTACATACCGTATAAATTCTTACAAATTGGTATGATATGCAGGTTTTCGAGAGCCTCCGTGGCGCAGTTGGTTAGACGCCGGCTGTAAAACGAGAGGCCGTGGGTTCGATCTCGCACTAAGAAATATGTTTGTGCGGCCCACAAATATTTCTTTCGGGTCTGGGTGTTTGTGAGACCGAAAAGTCTCTCGTAGTTCTGATACCGGCAACACAAGACTTAATTGATCTTAATGTGGGGTCAGGACTATGTATGTGACTGTTGGGTGTATTTATTTATTTACATATTTCTCTCGATGTATTATTATAGGTGCCCTGGGATTTGAACCCGCACCACCGTGAATATGTAGGCAGTCGCGTCTGGTCCGTTACCGATAAAATATATTTTTTTGTGTGATATTCGTGAAATTATAAATTAATGTTAAATTTATTCAAAATAGATACAATATCACTTACTTTTAAAAGTTTGATTTAAAGGATGGCTATAATAGGCGAGACGAATGATTTTCAAATTATATTCTAAAATATGGGCACACATTTATTATATACGAAAAAATCTATATTTCAAGAATTAACAAAGGCTTAACACAGTTTTAAGCCATTTTTCTAATAATTTTTCAATAGTGCACAAAAAACGCTAGTACGTGTCATGGCGTCCGCTTTGATGTCACTACTAGGTAAACATGTCATTGTGTACTACTTAGTCTGTGGTCTATGCGCAGCGAATGCGTCATGTTTACATAGGCGTGACATCATGCGTTGTGAAGAGCGTTTTTGTCAAAATGGCCGATTGCTATATTTTGTACTTTGATTTTATTTAAAATCTTATTAATCTCCAAGTATAGATTAAAACTGATTTATCATTTGAAATCCTTGTAATACGTATTTTCCCTTAAAAACATAAAATCTTTAATTTTTTGATACTGTCGTCTCGCCTATTTAGCTGGCCGTAATTTTTTTGTGAAAAATACTTATGAAACAGTATTAAAATTGATTAAGTAGCTTATTATGATCAAACCACTGAATCAATTGTTTTTCTAGATAACAAAGAATTAACAGCAATGTTCTTAGTAATTAGCGAACTAAAATAGCGGAGCTATATTTCGTAACAGCTATATCTTTAAACATAAACAAAATTAACCGGAGATAACCTTTTAGAGATAAATAAACGTAAATACATGATTATTGAGAATTTAACAAACAATTCTAGTAAACAGTTGAAATCTGGGCTGTTTGTTCTATTTCCTTTGGGGTTGTTTTTTAATTTTTACCTCAATTGAAGACACGGAGTAGTCTGTCTCCAAAAAAAAAAATATTTCTTTTTAAAAGACTGTTTTAAATAAAAATATTTATGTCACCCTCATTGGGTCAGTTGTCAATATATTCACTTGAGTAAAACATCTCATCTACGCTAATATTATAAAGAGGAAAGATTTGATTGTTTGTTTGTATTGAATAGGCTCCGAAACTACTGAATCGATTTGAAAAATTCTTTCACTATTGGGAAGCTACACTATCCCCGGGTGTCATAAGCTAAATTATATTTTCAAAAAAATTAGGGACCCTTACTAAAACTTCAATAATGTAACGTAAGATATACAAAAATTATCTAAAATATTGTTTACATCGCGTGCGCTGCGAAAACTATAATATTATGTTGTTGATGTGGACTGGACTCAAAAACTATCTGCATCCGGGCGAAGCCAGGCCGAGCCGCTAGTTATTTCATATAGGTACTAATTTATATACCAATTTATTTATCGATCGATCGATGTCTGTTCTTGAAAGAAAATGAGAAAAACGAATATGGGGGGTCCCTATTAACGTAATAGAACCCAAAACAATGATTTTTAGAATTTTTGTCTGTTTGTGCGGTTGTGTGCGATGAACTCAGAAACGGCTTAACGGATTTCGACGAAATTTTGTATGGAGGTAGCTGACACCCTGGATTTACACTTGGGTTACTTTTTATCCCGAAAAATATAGTGTTCCCGTGGGATGAGGAAGGAATTCCGATATAATGTTACTTTTGTATACTCAAAGGGATGGGATGGGACTGCATTACATTTAGTTTTAAGCACAATATTTTGTAAATTACCATTGTAATTTTCCCACCAGGGCGACATAATCGCATTAGCGACAAACCCCTATTAATTTGGAATAAAAAAAAATGCCTTGAGTGAGAATAAGACGGGACTGGTGGGATATAACGAGACGGGACGGGACAGGATGGAATATTCCACATAAAGTTTATTTCAAAACAGTGAACCACGCAGATGAAGTTTGCGGGCAGAAGCTAGTTTTAAATAAGGAGGTAGGTATGACAAAAACTAAAACACGTAACAAATTGTAAAAAAAAACAATTTTGACCACCTAACCTTAGATATTAATTAAACCGATCATTCTATTAAACATCGAAACATCTACGTTACATAAAAAACTCGTTCCATCTTAGTTATCCGTTGTGCAACAAAAAATAAAGCTTCAATCCAATTTCCAACTAATCCACCATATTACCACACAATAATACGAATTAAACACTTTTTAATAACGCTAAAATGTGTTAAACACTTACGTGATCAGGTAATAATGTCCACAAAATTAAAATGCGCGTGCGGCCTCCTTGCTTGCTAATAGCGGACTGAAGTTAGTAATTCTGTTTTCTGAGGTCCACTGTTAATATAGCCAATGGACCTCATTGCTAATCGCGTTGCGGTCACTTTAACTTATTTAATTATGTGTGTTTGCTCGTCGTTTGTTTTATAATAAATTATGTTGCGAATGTTGGAATTAAATGGAACTATTTTTTTATTTATTTCATCTTATTTACTTTTGTAGGCATAAAAAGAAAATACAGAAATAAAAGTAGAAATGGCGGTCTTATCGCTCTAAGCCTGGGATTCACAAATTATTTAGAGACCCCTTTTCCAAAATGAACCATAGGTACCTTATCCCTTCTTTAGAAGAAATATAATATAGAAATTCTTTTTTTTCCTATAAAAACAAAGAACTTGCCGGTTTGATAACTACCGTTGCTATTAAAATTTGAAATATTAATCATTTTGATTTAATCAAGTCGGAAAACGTTACACAACTTATACATATACGGCGTTTTTATAGACACTTTTAAAACCTATTTTAGTTATCGAATGTTTTGTCCCTTTCGAACGACTTTCGAATTCAGTTTGAGCGAAGAAGACGAAACATTCGTTAACTAAAATAGGATTTAAAACAGTCTATGAAAAACGCCGACAGTGTCTTGAAAGATTCTAATAAGAAAACGTGTTAATAATAATGAATTAATTTTTACAACTTTTTAAAGAGGCCGATTTTTTGGGAATATTATACTGCGGTCTCGGGTTCGAGTCCCGGGTCGGGCAAAGTGACATTGGATTTTTCTACTCAATATCAGCCCGGGGTCAGGAATTGGCCAGATATGTCGATAGACTCGCCCCCTATCACAACGGAGGTGTCTTGGTTACACCTCTGCCTACCCCTTCTGGGAAAAAGGCGTGAGTTTATGTATGTTATGTAGTATACAGACGGACGAAATGATTTTATTATATACTCGGGTCAATAGTTTATCAAAGTAAAATATTAGTCACCGTTTATAATGAAGTCACTTCTCCATACAATATGTAACCGCAAGGAAATTGAATTTAAAATTGGTTTTAAGTGGACCAAAAGTGAATCAATGTTAGGTACAGAAAAATATAGGTAATTTTGACATCACAATCATCGGTTTAGGCCGTATCTGGTCCGTTATTAACAGACCACCACGCACACAGCCAACACGTTCACGGTGGTCGCGGGTTCAAATCCGAAGGTATTTCTGACTTTTTGGAATCATGTGTGTATTGATAGTCAATCACCACGCTATAATGAAAAGGCATTATAGTCACTATTGAAGTAAAGAAACGCAGCGTTTTCTCAGTGTATGAACAGAGCCCTTTATATTGTATTTCTTTTGAAACCATTCGATTATGCCATATGGCGCTATGTTCCTTAGTTTATTAACATTATCATTTCATAGAATAAATGAGTAAACAGTGTAATAAAATTATTTCCTCGTATTTGTGTAATTTTAAGCGTGGGGTCGCGGGTTCAGATCCTAGGGCACACCTCTGAGTTTTCGGAGTAATTTGTGTTTTGACAACACATACATAAACTCACGCCTTATTCCCAGAAGGGGTACGCAGAGGTGCTATTTCGCTACACCCACATTTCGCCTTGGGTTCCGTCCTTCGATGTGATAGGGGGCGAGCCTATCGCCATATCGCCAAGTTCCTGAACGAGCTGATAATGAATAGAAAAATCTAATACCACTATGAATTCTGTGATTCGAACCCGAGACATCAGCTTTGTGATCGTACCTTAGTACAACTGCGCCACCGAGGCAGTCGAGACTATGTATTGATTAACATAAAGAAAAACATCGTGAGGAAATCTGCATACCAAAAAGATCTTAATAAGATTTCCTTCGTGAAGTGCGCCAGTAACTTCCTACAATTTGATCCTTATTAGCAACGTTATCGAATGGAGTAATAATACAGCATGAATTTTATCCAAAATCATCGGGTTCAATTCCTTGCCAGGTATTTATTTATTTATTTTATTCTTTATGTACACTAAATAAATCTTAATAACTAAACGAATGTTTAATATTAAAGTACAAATGGCGGTCGTATCGCTCGAGGCAATCTCTTACCGACTACCATGGGATGGACATAAGAGAAGGAAAAACATAGGTATAATGTTTTATCAAAATTCTAATGCAGTTAGTTTTAATCAAAATCGGGCTCGTGGCTCCTTTCAGTATATTTCGCTGTTCCTCATAATTTCGGGTTTGGCGATCCACGACCACTTGAAAAATTCACCCTGTATTTAAATTTGATATTCGATAAGCCCGCCTCCTGTCACATCATGGGACGGAACATACAAGGCGAAATGTGGGTGTCCTGGTTGCCTCTGCCTACCCCTTCAGGGATTAAGGCGTGAGTTTATGTATGTATACAGGGTATATCAAGACCGCAACCGAAAACGAAGCCAGATGGTAGTATTAGTGACTTCAGACACAATGGAAGTAAAAATTTCGCAAAAAAAATCGTCAACTTTTTTTTTTAATTTTTTACTTATCGTCGTATTTGGGTGATAAATACATAGTTTTCCTAAAATAATGATGTAGACATTTTTATTTTTAAACACTCAATGGTACGTAAGGGTTTAAATTGTTATTTTCTAAACTAGGTATCTACCACCCAAACAAGGCGACTTTTAAAAAATTCTAAAAAAATATCTGTTGCTGATTTGATTAAATTTTTATTTGCATCGTGTCTGTGACCATTAAAACTACCACCTGGCTTCGTTTTCGGTCGCAGTCTTGATATACCCGGTATAAATTAGGTTCAGTTACATTCAGATGTCTTTATTTGAGTAGAGTAGCTACGTCCCTAAGGTATTGTAACACGGTTGCCGCAGAGCGCAATTTGGGTGTGACTAAAATAATTAATTGTGTTGTAATTACTTAAAAACTCTACTAAATACATACATACATAAACTCACGCCTTTATCCCCGAAGGGGTAGGCAGAGGCGCCACCAGGACACCCACATTTCGCCTTGTATGTTCCGTCCATGTGATAGGGGGCGAGCCTATCGCCATATCGGGCACAAATTCCTGACTCCGGGCTGATAATGAATAGAAAAATCCAATATCACTTTGCCCGACCCGGGACTCGAACCCGAAACCTCAGCTTTGTAACCGTACCGTAATACAACTACGCCACCGAGGCAGTCGGCAGTTAGGCAGTACTAAATACATAATTACTTATAGTTCAACACAGCCATGGACGCGCTGGACAGAAACCGTGGAGGCAGATCATTCGCTCCAGGTGCCACCCTGATGCTGACCACGATCCTCAGACATGAGGGACCGACCAGAGAGAGAGAAAATAATTATTTTTGTTGTCATTAGGTACTTAAAAACTATATTTCATGTTGTGTTTGCGTCTGTAACTAGACTATTTTAGACAATAAATGTACCTGTATTAAACCACATACGTCCCACTGCAGGGCACGGTCCTCCTCTACAATCGAGAGTACGATTGAGAGGGGTTAGTACACTCCACCACGCTGACCTAGTGCGGGTTGAAGGACTTTACATACCATATAAATTATTAGAAATCGCTATGGCATGCAGGTTTTCTCACGATGTTTTCCTTCACCGTTATAGTGCATGGCGATTGACTATTAATACACACAATATGGTTCCGAAAAGTCAGAGGTGTGCTCTGGGGTTTGTATCCAGAATAATACCAATACATTGGAATAAAACAAATTTAAGGCTGTAATCCGCTCCATGACCACGAATGCTGTAAAGCAATCGAAACGTCGGGAAGTTAAAAAATGTAAAAATAGTTTTATTTCAATGTGTACATTCGCGTAAATCTAAGAAACCATTCGCCAATAAAAACGTTTGTAAAATATAAATTAAATGGATACTTTTAGGTATTTCTACACGTTAAAGAAGAAACGGGGTTCCAAAGTTGTAAAGGATGTTACATGTTAGTCATAGCTACTCGTGGTTCTATAATTCTTTCCTTGTATTAGGTGATATAGTCGCTAAGCGACAAAACCTTTAAAAAAATAAAAAAAAAAAAAAAATTCTTTCCTCAATTAAACCATATATTTCCTTTTGTACGTAAGGAATTTAAATCTTAAGGAAAAACAAAGTAAATTCACTTTAATTAGTCATCTATGTAAAATGATTCTTATTTGTATTTACATACATACCGTAATACCATAGCGTAGCGATATTAAAAAAGAATTTCTACGGTATGTAAGTCCGCCAACCCGCACTAGGCCAGCGTGGTGGACTATATGGCCTAACCACTCTCAATCGATCCCCTCGATTGTAGAGTAGGCCCATGCCCTGCAGTGGGACGTATATGGGCTGATATATATAGATAGCTACGTGTTATAACTCCATGTTAATACATCGATTATTTTTTAGGATTGGTTTTTTCTATTCATTATCAGCCCGGAGTCAGGAATTTGTGCCCGATATGGCGATAGGCTCACCCCCTATCACATGGGAAGGAACATACAAGGCGAAATGTGGGTGTCCTGGTGGCGCCTCTGCCTACCCCTTCTGGGATAAAGGCTGAGTTTGTGTATGTATGTTATATTTGGATTGACTATCAATGCACACATGACTCCGAAAAGTCGAAATCCTGGGATTTGAACCCGCGACCACCGGTAAGGCAGCCGCGTCTAGTCCGTTACCAACAGGCCACCACGCACTTTCATTTAATATAGTAAGTAAAAATAAAACGACACAAACATTTTCACGTTTTTATTATCTTAAACACAGAAATAACAAAATTAAATAAATGCATAATATGCGTCATGTATGTAATATTTGTGCATTTTAAAAACTAAATGTTCTATATCAAGAAGTCCGATTGTCTATGATTAAAGAGTCTATGATGAAATACACCCAACAGTCACATACATAGTCCTGACCCCACACTAAGATCCGAGTCTTGTAGATATCAGAAACTACGGGAGACTTTCGGACTCACAAACACCCAGACCCGAGACAAATCCCTGTGGATCACACAAATATTTGTCTCGGTGCGGGGATCGAAGCGGCCTCATGTTTCACAGCCGTCTAACCAACTGCGCCACGGAGGCTGTCACAATGGGGTGAAATGAAACAAGATTGATCCAAGTTTATAACCGAAATAAGATAGTTCGTCTAAGATATTCTGTCGCCGAAAGCGCTGTTGTCAAAATAATAATAGTTTTTCTCTCTACACATTTAATTACATTGAACATGTTAATAATATATCATTACGTGTATAAAAGCTTGTTGTTTATTATGAAAACATATCTCAAACAATGCGTTAAATATATTTGTAGTAAATTTTATTTGTAGTTCCAAATTTCACCGCGCGCCAACAGATTTTTGATATAATATATTTCTACTATAAACGGACTCCATGAGATAGATTAACTAACTACAGTATGAACTACTGTATTATGAACAAAAATATCTTGAAAGTATACTTATTAAAATATAATAATGTATTATTGATTTAATTAAAAGACAAACTATGCACGATGCATTTGAATTTTAAAATTATATTTGTTGGCAATGAAAAAATATAGGCATCGCAATAAAAATAACAGAATTGACAAATGAAAAACCAACGCGTGTCTTTAAAAACAAAACTACTATATCAATAACCTCTATTTTAAAATTGGTTTACTACAATTTGATTAATTTTTGTTACAACTAAATATAAAATTTTAACCTCGTTTTTTGAATCATTGAATTAAATAACAATGAGTAATAAATTAAAAAAATACTGTGCCGCATTTAGTGGAGAATATGGGGGCCTATGACCCCCCATTTGAGTATAAACCAATTCCATTTTACAGCATGGATTAAGTACAGTAGCGTATTTAGAAAAAAATCTGGGGTCCTTAGTCCCCTCATCTATATTCGAAGCGTTTAAAGCTTAATAATAACTAAAAATTATTATATTTAAGGCATTTTTTTAGACCCAGTCTTCAAAGTACTGCTTAAAGGCAATAGGTTCGGCATCTTCTGGCACTTTAGAGACATGTACCTGAAAAAAATAATTAATTAAATAATACACCCAACAGTCACATATACCGGGTATATCAAGACTGCGACCGAAAACGAAGCCAGGTGGTAGTTTTAGTGGTAACAAACACAATGCAATGAAAAATTTCGCAAAAAAGCGACATTTTCTTTTTTGAAATTTTTTAAACATCATCGTGTTTGGGTGGTAAATACCTAGTTTTTGCGAAAATAGTAAACCTTTGCGTACCATTGCGTCTTTAAAAATAAACAGGTGTACATTATTATTTAAGTAAAATTATGACTTTATAAAAAAAATATGGCAAATCTTTTCCGAAATTTTTAGTTGCATTGTGTTTGAAGTCACTAATAATACCACCTGGCTTCGTTTTCGGTCGCGGTCTTTAGATACCCTGTATAGTCCTGACCCAACACTAAGATTGAGTTTATATCACTAACTACAAGAGTTTTCGGCCTCATAAAACCTAGCGGAAAAAAAATTTGGGGATCAAACAATCTTAACACTCGACGTAGGGATCAAACCCGCTGATCTTGGTATTTCACAGTCTGACCAACGGGTTCAAAAACTTACAAATAAGCATAATGACAATAAAAAAACAATATACATCTTGTCATTAAAATAAAAATTAGTCATCACAAAAATACGAGGAAAATACATACATGATATAGTAACAACAATAAAAATGTATAGGCTTTAAAAGGTTGAATAAAAATTTACCCAGTTAGGATAGTCATGGTACTTCAGATACTGCTCAGCTTTCGACATGGCAGCGGCTTTCTCCTGAAAAAAATAACAACTTAAAATACCTTCTGATATTTTAATACGAAGAAAATCTGGGCTTTCTCACCCTCGGCCATTCAATGTCATCTATTAGTTAAATAAAAAATACGCCCAACAGTTATAAATAGACCATAGATATAACACAAGTGTTTAGTCGTGGGTATCAGAAATTACAAGAGACTTTTCGGTCCTCATGTCCAGAATTGAGACAACTATTTATAGGGCATACAAACATCTGCGTCTGTGCGGGAATCGAACTCGCAGTCTCTCGTTCAATAAGTTCTCAACCAACTGCATCACGGAGGCTGTCAAAGTATGTTAAGTAATATTGATCAATTACTGACATTATTTCATAAGACAGTAAATCTGAATAACTTAAATTTAAAATTAATCAAATTTGGAAATACAAATATCTTCATTAAATATGTTATGGGGGGTCAACCCCCCGTGTACTTGAGTCCGGCCCTTACCTTATCATTAGAAGCGCGGCCGACCCACACGTAAATACCGCTGTAACTGCCCGTGTCCAAAATATAGCATTCCTGTAAACAAAAAATAAAGTTTACGATGGTTTTATTACTAGACCTTCTGATCAAATTTAGATTGTGTATCTGCATGAAAAATCGGCTACTGTTGAGCACGAGATTCTTGTTACCGAGTTCGATTGAGAGGGGTTAGGCTGGGGCATGGTCTAGTGCAAGGCGGACTTTACATACCATAGAAATTATTACAAATCGCTATGGTATGCAGGTTTCCTCACGATGTTTTCCTTCACCGTTATAGTGCGTTGTGATTGGCCATGAATCCTGAAAAGTCAGAGGTGTGCCCTGGGATTTGAACCCGCGACCATCGTGAACATGTTGGCAGCCGCGTCTGGTCCGTTACCAACAGGCCACGCACTTCATTGGACATTATAATTGAACTGAAAATCTTACATTGGTGTCCAGTTGTTCCTTCTTGAACGGAGAATCCAGTTTTGTGATCTTGACTGTCCCAGTGCTGTCTGAAATCTCGCTCAGGGACACCTCCTTAGGAACACCCTGTTCGAATTCCTGGGTAAGAAAATATTTTATAAATAAATACACCCAGAGGTCATATAGTCCCGAACCCACAGACAAAGCAAAATATATCAGAAACTACGAGAGAATTTGTACCAGTATAAAACCATGCATTTACAGTAAAAACATAGTTCAAATTATTTGAATTACAATCAATTTATCGGATATTGGCCGTTGTCACACCAAATTTTGTATGCATAATCACATTACAAAAATTAACCTACAGGCCAATTCGCGTCACCGTAACTATATTGCAGTGTAGCGTCAAATCAAATTCAAATCACTATTTGACTACAACTGTAGTCTGTAGTCTTACCTCATCGTCTCCGCCTTCAGAAGCGTCAGCAATGGAGTCCTTATCACCAGATCCTAAAGCTTCGAAGAACTTCTCGTAGATACCGTCGTGAGAATCAGAATCTGTTTGCAACATATTAATTATATTTAAAGTATATTAAAAGGAGCGAGATTTTATTGGCATATTTGAGATAGCTCGGCGACATTTTTTAGGTATAGGCCTATAATAGTATGACTTCAGACATTATGTGTCAATATTTTTTAGTTTGTCCAAATGTTTATTAATAGCACAAAAACGTTGGAGTGACTATGATCTCACAATCATTTGTTGGGTAGAAAATCTCTAATTTTTGTTCATGTTTTTTAAGCAACATTTTTTTTGCAAATTACGCAACATTTCACTATCGACCTTCAACTCAGAAACTTTTTGGTATTTCTAAAAAAATTTTAGAATATTGTTTTTTGGTTTAATTTTTACATTTTTTAACTTCGCGACGTTTCGATTACTTTACTGCTTTAGTGGTCACGGGGCGGACTACCCGTCCCGAACCAAAAATTAAACCAAATCGCGATAAAATCTGTAAATAATAGTTTTATTTCAATGTGTAACATTCGCGTAAATCTGAGAAACCACTATTGTTTTTTTTTGCAAAAACTCACCCACGACCTCCACCTCAGCCCTTCCGTTATGATCCTGGTCCCTAATATGCCCTGCTACGGTAGCCGCCTTCAACCTCTCCACGCTCTTCGCATTCTCTCCCACAAACACGTAGATAATATGGTCCACGTCCAGGATGAAGCAGTCTCCTTTGTTCAGAGATGAGGCTTTGGGCTCCACCTGGTGGAGAAATGAATTTTGGGGTTTAAATACAGCTTGAATCATCCATCACGACAACCACATTTCGCCTTGTATGTTCCGTCCCATTATATGATAGGGGGCGAGCCTATCGCCATATCGGGCACAAATTCCTGACTCCGGGCTGATAATGAATAGAAAAACCCAATATCACTGCCCGACCCGGGATTCGAACCCGAAACCTCAGCTTTGTAATCGTACCGTGATACAACTACGCCACCGAGGCAGTTAACTTTAACAATTTTTTGAAAATTCGTATCTCAATTAAGTAAAAAGTCTCAACCCTGGATTCGTACCTGCTTAACTCTGACGTTTCTCTTGCCTTTGATGTGGAAGAGGCGCTTCTCGGCTCCAGCGTTGATGGTGACGTGGCTGAACCCAGAGGCGTGGCCACCGTCCAAGTAACGGATGGCTGAGGACAAACTTAATAAATAAATAAATACACCCAACAGTCACATACATAGTCCTGACCCCACACTAAGATCGAGTCTTGTGTGGATATCAGGAACTACGAGGGACTTTTCGGTCTCACAAACACCCAGACCCGAGACAAATACCTGTGGATCACACAAATATTTGTCTCGGTGCGGGGATCGAGCCCGCGGCCTCGTTTCCACAGCCGGCGTCTAACCAACTGCGCCACGGAAGCGGTCAATTACTATAAACTATTTGAATGAATTCTTAATATATATTTGAATGGGTTTATCATAAAATATATCTGGATTTGAGTGGTGAGTGAGCATCACATCCTACATAGTCCTGACCCCACACTAAGATCGAGTCGTGTGTCGTATCAGAAATTACGAGACGTTTGACTATCATCGAATGTTTGTATTATTTTGTAGACAAACACAAGTGCCATTAAAACAAAATATTTTTGTGAAAACAGTATCAAAGTAGCTTGTAACATGAGGCAAATATTAGTATTTTAAATGAATGAGTGGGGACGTAGTGGGGACATCTTACCGTCTCTTTCACACCCGCACACTGTAATGCACTATAACGCACAGTGACGTCAGCAATTTTGTTTTGCATCCCTTTCCTATTACCCCCACTACAAGATTTAAATCGTTTCTAACTTGTTTAATTCTGAATGGATTAACAAAATTCTTTGTTTGCTAGATTTTGGATATGGATACTTATTGATTAATACAATAAAAAAATGAGTCAAATACCCTATAATGGAGCACATTCATCTCGGTATAAGGATTATCTCAACCAACTGCGCCACGGAGACTGTAAATATAATACATATATACATTTTTTTATTGCGATAAATGGCGAGACAAGCACGCCATTCGCCTCATGGTAAGCGATACGACCGTTCATGGACAGTAGAAAACGAAACAGCACCATGAATTACAAGGCATTGCTGGGCATTCCATTAAGCTCGCCATCCTGCGACATAAGATATTAAGTCTCATTATGTCCAGTTGCTCTGGCTACAATGTCCTTCAAACCGGAACACAACAGTGCATTTACACTGCTGTTTGTTGGAGAAATAGACATTGCGGTGGTACCTACCCAGGCGGCCTCTCACATATAAGAGACCTACCACCAGTAATAAGGTGTTATAAGTCAAAAAAATTCTTAAATAAATCCTCACGACATTCTCTTATTCTTGCACATGTCATGTTCCCCTTTTTAGAGGAAATCGTCTTAAGCTTCCCTTCTGCTGCCTCTGGGAAGGTCTGAAGGGGTATGTCGGGGTCTTCGGCCTTCCAACCTGGCGCAGGGTGTTCTGTTCGCACCGCGCTGATGTTACTGTAGCTTATAGGTTCAAACCATAATACAAAGTGTCGGTGACATATTCACTTTTTTTGGGACCATATATAGGGTATCGCAATAGTAGTGCGTACACCAAATATTATTAATTTATCATCAACCGTTTAGCCAGGGGATATTTTTTTATTTTTACACATTTAACCACCTGCTGTAGCGATATGTCTAGGTCATTGACACAAACGGGTAATAAACGGCAAGTGCGAAAAAAATACAACTCGGGTGTTATTATTACAAAAATTATACCAATAATTGAATTTAGACCTAATATCTATGACATTAAAACTCATATTATGATTTATGAAATAAATGTCTTTCGAAGCGCAGTGCGACGTTGCCAATTCGACATCAGAATGAGGCTAGGGTGGCAGCATACAATATCGATATTATCGATATAATTCAAACTTTATTATTGAAATTTCACATCCAAATCCCAAATTTATCGCAATATTAATAAAAATTGTTTTGGATACATAACAGGAGATACACAAAACTCGCATCTACATTCCAAACCTACTTAAAATTGCAAATAGGTCATGTAGCAACATTCGCAAATTCTTTCAGTATGAGGAATATTGAGACGCATTCTTTAAACTGCTGCTTAGAAAAAAAATTAAAATGACTATTCCTGTATCTTTCTTTTGGTGTATTGATTTGTACCGAGGTCTTTTTAGCACGCATAGGATATGTTTTGATAACTGTGTTAATTAATATGATTTACACAATTACTGCCCTAAAAGTATTTAAATATTAATAGTTTCAGATTATCATATTTCAATTTATCGATATTTATTGACGATATTTTTATGTTGCATCCCTAAACGTGTATCCATCCCCGACATGCCGGCTCGGGGATTCCCCCGCGACGTTTGGGCGGTGTTGCAAGGTAATTACATTTCGTTCCCTAATTACACTAAAACTGTATTTGTATTACATTTACTCCAATATGTATCAAACAATAGTATGCAGTTAGTATCGAACATACTGCAATATGACTAAGGAGACAAATAATAAAGCTATTTTTAACACTTACCACCCGTTTATTGCTTCAAAATAATTTTATAGGGTTATTATTCACCGAGCCATCCGTAGTTTTTAACCATACCATGGAACGATATTTACAGTACCTTATGGCCGATAATAATTTAATAAAAGTGACACACACAGCGATTAACTATCATTTTACGAAATATTTGTGGTTTTTTAAAAAAGGATGTTTATTTTCGTTTACTATGAAAAAAACCCAGTAAACGGTATAATCTACTGTATTTTACATCCGTCTACTGTATTTTTACGAAACTTCCAGTGTAGATTTGAAAATCTAACCTAGCAACACTGCGCTCGACGGTCAAGGTTCGGGGGTCGGGGGTCGACGATCGGGCGTGAGGGGCAGGGGCGGGGGTGGCGAGTCGGGAGTCGGCGCGCGCGCCACTCGTCACTCGTCAGTGAGGCGTACATGTTTTAAGTGAATCTGTATGCGCTGCTCACAACTCATTAGGAATTACGATAGCATTTTATGTTCACGATGTCGTGATTTACAGCTTTGGAATACACAGATATGATTTTAATTTATGGCGAATGCCAACAAAATTCAGCGCGAGCTTTACGACCGTATCGAGAAAGATATGCTGCCTCACGCAGATGTCCCGCAAATTCGAAGACAGCATGTTCATTAGGGTTAATGGAGGACCGTTTGAACAATTGAAAATTTAGTTTAATTGAGTTTTAAGTTATGTTTGATGGCAGTAATATTTCGCGCGACGTGCTATTTTTATCCACCGGCGCAAAATTAATAGTTTCTGAGTTTGTGTATGCATCATAGCTCCCAATTCTATGAAAAAATGTTGACCTAGTTTATTTGTGTAAATTGTGACTCGGCTGAGAGTGCTTTATTGAATTTCTTATTCTACGAATAAAACTACGCCTAACAACTACAAAGGAATCACCGCGCCGACGAAAAAAGCGCTGTTGCCGCTCTTATCCTCGGGTCAAATGAGGTCAGTAAATACTTTATAAAGCGTGTTTTATTTAAATCAAATTATTTTATTATTTAGTTTGTTTGAAAATTTCATTTTATCAATTTTAATGTGATATAAAATCTAATCATTTTAATTTGTTTTTATTTACTTTTTATAATGACCTTGTGATTTAAAGTCATTATGACATCAACACTTTGTATACTGGTGGTAGGTCTCTCTGAGAGGCCGCCTGGGTAGGTAGCACCGCAATGTCATTTCTCCCGCAGTGTAAATGCACTGTTGTGTTCCGGTTTGAAGAAAATTGTAGCCAGAGTAACTATGGGACATATTGAAACTTAACATCTTATGTCTCAGGATGGCGAGCGCAGTGGAATGCCAAGCATTGGAAGAATTGAAAATTTGAAAAGAATTGAAAGAAAGAAGCCTTGGAATTCATGGTGTTGTTTGGTTTTGCTACTGTCCATGAGCGGTCGTATTACTTACCATCAGGCAAATGGCATGCCCGTCTCGCTATTCATTGCAATAAAAAAAAATGGTTTTCTTACCTGGTTGGAAATAATCCAGGAACTGCCTAGACTCATAACCCTGGACTTCTCTATGCTGCACAGCGGAACCATGGAACTGTTCGTCATCCAGGTTGACTGTGAGGATGGCGGCGGCTCCAGCCTCGTCCAGACTGGTCAGGGAACCCAGCCAGAAGTGGATGTCCCAGGTCAAACGGTCGTCGTCTCCTGTTGTCTGGACAAATAGATAAATAATAAATGTACTGGTGGTAGGTCACTCATATGTGAGAGGCCGCCTGGGTAGGTACCACCGCCATGTCTATTTCTGCAACAAACAGCAGTGTAAATGCACTGTTGTGTTTCGGTTTGAAGGACATTGTAGCCAGAGTAACTACTGGACATATCGAGACTTAACATCTTATGTCTCAGGATGGCGAGCGCAGTGGAATGCCAAGCATTGCCTTGTAACTCATGGTGTTGTTTGGTATTGCTACTGTCCATGAGCGGTCGTATCGCTTACCATCAAGCGAATGGCAGGCTAGTCTCGTCATTCATTGCAATAAAAAAGTAAAAAACAATACAACAGTCACATACATAGTCCTGACTCCACACTAACACAAGTCATATACCGGGTATATCAAGACTGCGACCGAAAACGAAGCCGGGTGGTAGTTTTAGTGGTGACAGACACAATGCAAATAAAAATTTCGCAAAAGAAGCGACAGGTTTACATTGCATTTTTTAATAATCGTCGTATTTGGGTGCTAAATACCTAGTTGTTTTCAAATCCTTACGTGCCATTGGGTCTTTAAAAATCATTATTTTAGGAAAACTATTTTTTTCCCAAATACGACAATTTTTTTTGCTTAATTTCTAGTTGCATTGTGTCTGAAGTCACTAACACCCGTATTCTAAGACGTGTCCTCCAATCTTCCTCAACCTTATTTTAGTCGAGGTGACTTTACAAATGAATTGGAGGGACCCTCGAAAATGGTATGCTTAGTTAAAAATATACCTTTACTAAAGGTTCCTCAAGTCAGGTTGAGTCAAGGAAAAACGTCATTAATTACGTCATTGATGTATAGATAAAGTAGAGATTTAACAAAAAACATTTGAAAATAGTCTATGATCACTTGAAAAGTGACAGTCAAATGTCATGTCAGAGTGTTTACATAGAATAATATATAATTATTGAACTCAAAATCTTCGGGATTGTGACTGGAAGACAAATATTTAGTGAGTCGGAGAAAAAAACGCATGCAGACAGGAGGAGGGTCATACCATCCAACCCGGAAATTTCGAAGGATATTCTTATGGATGAATCGTCGTTCGGGATATTCGTACGGAGTATCGTACAAGTATTACAGGAACTGTTGGAAATCTTTAATAACTTGTTTAAAATAATAAACACTGTTTCCAAACCACAAATTTTTTATTAAATGAAATAAAGAGTAATGTTTGTATCATTCACTAGGAAAACGTGTAAATCGTGTAGAGGCACCCACCTCAAAAAAATGTTGGCATATTTAGGTATTTAAGAATTTTAAAAGGTAAACTTTATTTCTCTCTTTTAATTACAATTTTAAAGTAGGATTATTTCTTTTATTTCTTCCTTAAGGTAGGTCGCGACGTACCTTGAGTTTGACAGTTGATTCCTTTCCTCGAGACAGGAAAATTTTTGAGTGACGTTGAGTGGAGGAGATTTTTTTCTACTAAGAATACGGATTTCCTCTAGTAACGTCAAGTGGAGTCGAGAAAACGTCTAAGAATATGGGTGTAAAACTACCACCTGGCTTCGTTTTCAGTCGCAGACTTGATATACAGTTTTGTGAACCATAAAAAATCCATTGAAATTTATTTCAAGGGTAATCAATATTATTAAAAATATATAAGTAACTTACCTTAAGGACGATGTAAGAGTCTCCAGAATAGAAGTTTCCGTAATGGGAGGGAGGGACAGGAACGGGCTCGAAATCCTGCGAAAAAAGCAATACTTTATCAAGAAGAAAGAAGCATGATTGCGTTAGAGGTTTTAGTGATATAATCCCTACTAATATTATAAATGTGAATGTTTGTTTGTTACGCTTTCACGCGAAAACTACTCAACCGATCATCATGAAACTTTGTACACATATTCTTGGAGGTATTAGAAGTAACATAGGGTACTTTTTATCCCGAAAAGTTTAGTGTTCCCGTGGGACGAAGAAGGAATTCCGATATATTTGCTACTTTTTTTTACTCAAAAGGATGGGATGGGACTGGATTTCATTCCATTATTGAGAATGAGACGGGCCGGGCGGGATATAACTTGACGGGACGGGACGGGATGGGAGATTTCAAATAAAGTTAACCACGCAGACGAAGTTTGCGGGCAGAAGCTAGTAATAAATAATAAATAAATAAATACACCCAACAGTCACATACATAGTCCTGACCCCACACTAAGATCAATTAGGTCTTGTGTCGTGGGAATCAGAAACTACGAGCTTGCTTGTGGCGATTATTGGAACTATAAATATACATAAATAAAAACTATATATTTAACGCATTATTTGAAATATGTTTTCATATAAACAACAAGCATTTATACTATTCTAATATTATTAACATGTCCAATGTTATATAATGTGAAGAGAATCAAACTATTCTTATTAATTCGACAACAAAGCTTTCGGCACAGAATCTTTCGGCGACAAAAGATCGCAGACATGACTCGGTTTAATTTCCTTTGTAAACATGATATTAAAACCGTCAGAAGTTTTTAAATACTTTTTTTATTAAATAATGCTTTTATTTTGTGTAGTTGCCAACATTTTTATCAAAAATATAGTCTCATTAGTTTAATTAAAGATTTTAATTGGCAACTTTCAACGATGATTTTAATTAGGTTTTTTAGTTAATTTGTTATGTTATCGTATAATTGATAACGTAATAATTAATTAATATGAAAAATATAGATTACTAAAACTTACGTTATTATATAGTTTAAAAAAACAGTTTAGTTAATTTTGCTATTGCTTTTTTTATGAAATGAAATTATAATATTTATTGAACCCATGAAATGTCATACATTATTTAGATTCAGTCACTTTTTTCCACTACCACCCGGTTCACAAGGCTGTTTTCGCCAGAGAAGAACGGGCAAGAAACTCTAGCGTTGCTCTTTTCAAAACAAGTTTACAGTAATTGGAGCTTTTACTAAAGGGTGTATTTCAGTTTTTTTTATTAATATATATTTTTAGTTAGACTGCCTCGGTGGCGTAGTTGTATTACGGTACGGTTACAAAGCTGAGGTCTCGGGTTCGAGTCCCGGGTCGGGCAAAGTGATATTGGATTTTTCTATTAATTATCAGCCCGGTGTCAGGAATTTGTGCTCGATATGGCGATAGCCTCGCCCCCTGTCACATCGTGGGACGGAATATACAAGGCGAAAGGTGTCCTGGTGGCGCCTCTGCCCACCCCTTCGGGGATGAAGGCGTGAGTTTATGTATGTATGTATTTTTAGTTAATATTGATATTATGGTTCTTTAAACTCTGTTGACTATCCGGCCGGACCCAAATCTACAAACAATTACAATTGGTATTTAAGCTTAAAAAAGATTTTTGAAAACATTCCTAAAGACACGCGCGTCATCCACGCTTTTAGAATGCGAAAATACAAGAGGTTTACTGTTCTATAAATCTTTTTTAAAGATCAATCTATCACGTTTTGAGTCGTTAAAAACTTTTATTTATACGTAGATTGCCTCGGTGGCGTAGTTGTACTACGGTACGACTGCAAAGCTGAGGTCTCGGGTTCGAATCCCGGGTCGGGCAAAGTGGTATTGGAATTTTGTATTCATTATCAGAAACTACGAGACTTTTCGGTCTCACAAACACCCAGCCCCGAAACAAATACCTGTGGATCACACAAATGTATGTTTCGGTGCGGGGATCGAACCCACCGCCTCTCGTTTCACAGCCGGCGTCTAACCAACTGCGCCACGGAGGCTGTCAAAATGATAGATATATTATGCTATCGCGGACTTTTTTTACAACTTTTTTGGAGGGAAAATTTCGGTTATGTTAATGTTGCGTAATGTTAACCGTTTACACAGCGTACGCAACGGAAATTCCCAAAAGGAACATTTTACCTGTTTTTGCAACTTTTTTCATTACTGCTCCGCTCCTATTGGTTATAGCGTGATGTTACACAACATATGGCCTTCTTCGATAAATGCGTCATCTATATCTATACATAACATAAGTTTGTAACCGATCGATGTCTGTACATGGAAGGTAAATTAGAAAAAGTAATAGGAACGGGGTCTGTATTAACGTAATACAACCTAAAACAATGATTTTTTGATTTTTGTCTGTTTTTCTTGTCTTGGAATTTGATGAAATTTGGTATGGACGTAGCTGATACTTTGGATTAACACTTAGACTACTTTTTATCCCAAAAACTTTACCTCTTTATACTCAAAGGGATACGATGGGTGTGGATTACATGCTCTGAGTGAGAATGCGACGTGACGGGCGGGATATAACGGGACGGGATGGGAAATTCCAAATAAGTTACTTTCAAATAAAGTTAATCACGCAACGAAGTTTGCGGGCAGAAGCTAGTTAGTACTCAGTTGTGGGTAATGATTATTGTTTATGTCCAGGCGTGACGCTCATCAGGCGAGCGACATGCTCGTCTCATCATTTGTCACAAATAATTGACAAAAGTTAATGGTACATCTCAATTTTTTGTTTACATTCCACGAAACCGTATGGTTTGAACGTAAAAACACGAATACACGAATAACAGATGGCGCTGCGCCAAATTCAAATTAGTGTTCTTTTTTTTTTTTATTTGACACTGACCGTGAAACATGCGTCCGACGGCCTGACCACACTGACTTTATCAATGTCGAAGGAAATAGTTTGTTATAAAAAATATTGGAGTCGGCTCAAGTTGTCGTTAATTTATTTATTTCTGTTAAATGTTTGAATTGAATTTTATTTGTGTTTATAAATACGTATTGCTAACGTAGGTGAGCTACTGGCACGGGGCCCCTCTACAATCAAGGGTTCTATTGAGGGTTGAGTCTACCACGCTGGCCTAGTGAGGTCGGACTTAAATAATAAATAAATACACCCAACAGTCACACACATAGTCCTGACCCCACACTAAGATCGAGTCTTGTGCCGTGTATCAGAAACTACGAGAGACTTTCCGGTCTCACCAACACCCAGACCTGAAACAAATATCTATGGATCACACAATCATTTGTCTCGGTGCGGGGATCGAACCCGCGGCCTCTGGTTTCACAGGCGGCGTCTAACCAACTGCGCCACGGAGGCTGTCTGGTTGCAAATACCTGGGTTTTGCTAAAACAATAATTTAAACCATTACGTCATTAAAAATAAAAAGGTGTACATTATTTTAGGAAAACTATGTATTTACCACGCAAATACGACAAGTGAAAATTTCAAAAAAAATTACGCTATTTTTTTTCGAAAATTTTAGTTGCATTGTGTCTAAAGTCACATATACTACCTGGCATTGTTTTCTGTCTGTCTGGATGTATGTATTTTTTTATTGCTATGAATGACGAGACGAGCCTGCCATTCGCCTGATGGTAAGCAATACGACCGCTCATGGACAGTAGCAAAACCAAACAACACCATGAGTTACAAGGCATTGCTTGGCATTCCACTGCGCTCGCCATCCTGAGACATAAGATGTTAAGTCTCGATATGTCCAGTAGTTACTCTGGCTACAATGTCCTTCAAACCGGAACACAACAGTGCATTTACACTGCTGTTTGGCGGGAGAAATAGACATTGCGGTGGTACCTACCCAGGCGGCCTCTCACATATGAGAAACCTACCACCAGTAAAAAATAAATGTATGTTATTTGTCCTACACTCATTATGCAACAGGGAATATTTTTGATAAGTTTTTTTTCTCTCCTGTTTCAGTTTTAAAAATATATTTATATTTAATACATTTTCAACACAATTTTAGTATGGAAATTGACATTAATTGATTCATTTATCATATAAATTTTACTTCGACCGTGAAATAGTAACTGACAGAACAATACTATATCAGCCCATATACGTCCCACTGCAGGGGGCCTACTCTACAATCGAGAGAATCGATTGAGAGTGGTTAGGCCATATAGTCCACCACGCTGGCCTAGTGCGGGTTGGCGGACTTACATACCCACAGAACAATACATTACAATAAATACTAAAATACACGCAAAACAAAATATGACGCACGCATTGATGAATCTTTCTTCGATATTGATAAAATTTTTGTCATCTATTCTAATATTTTAAAGAGAAAGATGTGATTGTTTGTTTGCACTGAATAGGCTCCGAAACTAATGAACCGATTTGAAAAATTCTTTCACTGTTGGGAAGCTACACTATCGCCGGCTGACATAGGCTATATTATATTATCAAAAAAATTAGGGATCCTTACTAAAACTCAAAGAATGGAACCCAAGGTGAAAAAAACCAAAAAATTTACATCGCGTGCGCTGCGAAAACTATATTATGTTGTTGATGTGGACTGGACTCAAAAACTATCTGCACCCGAAGCCGGGCCGAGTCTTTTAAAATTAGATGCTATAGTATGTTTTCCAATGATGTCATCGAAACATTGATAAGATATAGGGATTTGTCGACACTTCAAAACTTCATTGGGGATAAGCGTCTGAGTTGCAACAAGACAAATTAAACCTACCAGCTTCAAGACTCACTATGCATTCTTCTAGCCCACTTGTTATGTCTATTAAAATATACCAGGTATATCAAGACTGCGACCGAAAACGAAGCCAGGTGGTAGTTTTAGTGGTAACAGACACAATGCAATGAAAAATTTCGCAAAAAATGCGACAGTTTTTTTTCTGAATTTTTTTAAACATCATCGTGTTTGGGCGGTAAATACCTAGTTTTTGCGAAAATAGTAATTTAAACCTTTGCGTACCATTGCGTGTTTAAAAATAAACAGGTTTACATTATTTTTTTAGTAGAATTATGTATTTACCAACCGAATACGACGATGAGTAAAAAAATTCCAAAAAATTGTGTAAATTTTTTTGCGAAATTTTTTGTTGCATTATGTTGGATGTCACTAATAATACCACCCGGCTTCGTTTTCGGTCGCAGTCTTGATATACCCGGTATAATAAACTGCCAGACTACATAAAAAACTCAAGTTATGAAACATCCTTTAATAAACAACTAAAGTAATTATTACTCACAAAAACTTACTACACAATAACAGAGTACCTAAATGAAAAGTAAATAAGACATCTTAATATAAGCAAAGGTAAAAAAGAATATAGTAAACTTAAATAAATAAAGACTGATTTAATTACTGACTGCCTCGGTGGCGTAGTTGTATTACGGTACGGTTACAAAGCTGAGGTCTCGGGTTCGAGTCCCGGGTCGGGCAAAGTGATGTTGGATTTTTCTATTCATTATCAGCCCGGAGTCAGGAATATGTGCCCGATATGGCGATAGGCTCGCACCTTATCACATCGTGGGACGGAACATACAAGGCGAAATGTGGGTGTCCTGGTGGCGCCTCTGCCTACCCCTTCGGGGATAAAGGCGTGAGTTTATGTATGTATGTATGTGATTTAATTACATATATAACTAAATCTAAAGACTATGGCTTCCTCCTCTCTCCTAATATTTTATTTTTTGCCGTGCCCTACAGGGTCCACATTGTACTAAATAAATTGTAAACATCTTTTTAACATGTGGAGTGCAATAAAGTATTGAGTATTGAAAAAAATTCGTAAGCGTTTGAATAGCTATACCACTAAAGTAAATAATTCTAAAGTGTTCATTTTGAGAATTTAAAATATTATTAATTACTACGTTCACGTGCTTGAGGAAACTTGGGATCTGTTTTCCTCCATAATTATATAAATAAATACACCCAACACATACATAGTCCTGACCCCACACTAAGATCGAGTCTTGTGTCGTGTATCAGAAACTACGAGAGACTTTTCGGTCTCACAAACACCCAGACCCGAAACGGAAAACTGTGGTTCTGACAAATTGTTTCGGTGCAGGGATTGAACCCGCGGCCTCTCGTTTCACAGCCGGCGTCTAGCCAACTGCGCCACGGAGGCTGTGAATACACGAACTCACGCCTTCTTCCTAGAAGGGGTAGGCAGAAATGCACCGGTCCACATTTCGCCTTGTCTATTCCGTCCCACATTGTGATGAAGGCGAACCTATCGCCATATCGGGCAAATTCCTAACAGGGCTGATAATGAACAAAGAAATCCAATATCACTTGCCCAACCCGGGATACGAACCCGCGACCCCAGCGTTGTAATCGTATTTATAACTACGCCAACGAGGCTGTAGAACAGAATTCCTATCATTAGACCCGTAATATAAATGGAAGTGTATAATTTTGGGCTTATTCTCTCTTCAGCCACAAGTCCACTGCTGGACAAAGGCCTTCCCCAAGGATCTCCACGTGGACCTGGTGGAAGCCTCCAGCGACTACCAGAAAAATAACCAAAATAAAGATATGACATACCTCAATCCTCCATATTTCAAGGCCAACTTTCTTGCCGGCATCAGCGAATGCAGCGTGTACTTCAGGCATTCTGTAGAAGAAAGGAAACAATTAGCTTCATCAAATAAATGGTACTTCGATTTTTATTGCGATGAATGGCGAGACGAGCATGCAATTCGCCTGATGGTAAGCGATACCGCTCATGGACAGGAGAAAACCACCAATTAATTACAAAGAAATGTTTGGCATTACACTGCGCTCGCCACCCTAAGACATAAGATGTTAAGTCTCAATATGTCCAGTAGTTACTCTGATACTACCACCTGGCTTCGTTTTCGGTCGCGGTCTTGATATACCGTGTATAATATAGCCTATGTCACCCGGGGATAATGTAGCTTCCCAAAAGTAGTCATTTTTCAAATTGGTTCAGTAGTTTCGTAGCCTATTCAATGCAAACAAACAATCAAATCTTTCCTCTAGAGTATTACTCGTACTATAGATTAAAAATTTTAATTTTAAATTAGCTGTTCATGATCCAATATGTGCGAAAAATAATTCACCCAACAGTCACATACATAGTTCTGACCCCACACCAAGATCGAGTATTGTGTCGTATCAGAAACTATGATAGACTTTTCGCTCTCACAAACACGCAGACCCGAAACAAATACATGTGGATTGCTCAAACATTTTTCTCCGAACTCGCGACCTCTCGTTTCACAGCCGGCGGTTAACCAATCGGCCTAGGAGGCTATCTAGTATGATAACATATCTAAACAACGTCATAATGATTCAGATGCATAGATAATGCTATAACATCGTAGTTAAAAACAATGCCTCTTTATGCACAGAGCGAGAGAGTAAATAGCTGTATATGTTTGTCCCTTTCGCACACCCCTTGACCTTCACAGGATCAGCTGTTTACGACGACTGTTATAAGTCTATGGTTTATCTTATAAGCAAAAGCGTTTTATGTTCTGAATCAGTGAGTCAGAAACTATGAGATATTTTTTGATCACACAAAACTCATGTCAGATCTATTATAAATATTTATGGGCTACTTTACTGGTGGTAGGTCTCTCATAAGTGCGAGACCGCCTGAGTCTACCGCAATGTCTATTTCTCCAACAAACAGCAGTGTAAATGCACTCTTGTATTCCGGTTTGAAGGACATTGTAGCCAGAGTAACTACTGAACATAATGAGACTTAACATGTTATGTCTCAGGATGGCGAGCGCAGTGGAAAGCCAAGCATTGCTTTGTAATTCATGGTGTTACATGGTTTTACTACCAACCATGAGCGGTCGTATCGCTTACCATCATGCAAATGGCGTGCTCATCTCGCCATTCACCGCAATCAAAACAAAATAAAAAAAAAAACAAAAATATTAGTTTGTGTTGCGATCTTAGCGGTCCCTCGTTTTACAGTCGGCGTTTAACCAACCAGCCAAGGAGACTGTCAAGGATGCTTTTTAAATGTCTGCATATGCAGAACAGAGGAGGAATAAATATACTTTTACGCCTGTGTTTCTGAGGGTGTAGGCAGTAATGGCACCTATCATTCACGTAGATTATTAACCTAAGATGTGACATAAGGCCTTTTGCCACGCGCATTAATTGTAGTCCCGAGCAACTCGTATTTAATTTCCTAACTAGAAAAACACAAATTTTAGAGCACAATCTGGGAATCGAATGCGAGACCTAACGTCAACGTGCTGACATAAAACTGAAAAGGCAACAGGAAAATTTATAATTTCAAAAATATATCGCTTTCACTCATAACTTAGCCCGTATCTTTAGTACTAACTATCCTAAGTGCGGGAAAGAGATAGCTGCATCCATTGTATGTGTGCGAAAGAGAGGCATATACTAGTGCGAATATAATATCAATGAAATATAGTACTACAGACGTTCTCAATAGTACTTGACTTAATTATCCTTCCATAAATGTTTCGTACGATTTCACGCTTTATCTACTAAATCGATAATAATTTTGCATACACTGTCTCACAGGGTTAACTTCAAGTGACAGTTTGGCTGTCGCGTTTCGTTCGGTGAGTGAGGTTGCCGGATGCCCAATACCCTTATCCCCTTCTCATCTTTATCTATCCTTAGAATAAAACGTACTTATTAAAAGCATCCTAAAAATGACCGCCTTAAGATAAATAAAGGAAAAAATCTATGAAAAAATATTGAACACAATTCTCAAGGCCCATGGTTCATTGCATCCGACCTGATTTTTTGCCTCCCTCGCTCTTCATATGATAGACAGAGATGGAAGGTACACGAATACATTAGGCAGAAAACCAGACTTCGTCTGGAGATTTTTTGGTCTAATTCTTGACATTCGATTCAATTTAAGTCATTTAACATCTATTGTGTTGCGGCGAAATTCGAAACTACAAATAAAACGAGAATGACCATTTTACTATGAAACTTGGTATCGGTGCGAAGATTTTTGTCCCTCGATGAAACTTTTTTGTGTAGGGAAAAATATATATTTTCAATAAAAATAAACATAATTGCGATCCAGGCCCGGAGTTCTTGGAGAAATGAACTTGAAGTCTAGTCATTCTGGTAGCCCCATTTGTAGTAATGGCTGACGTATCGTAAAATATGATGATAATTACTTTATTTTATAAAAATCTGTCGCTCGGGATAAAACAGGAAAACGTTTAAGGACAAACCATAAAAATGCTATAATAAATTTTAAGCAGTATCGGTACCGGAGTCAACGATATTTTTTACCGATACCGATGGTCATTCTCCTTTAAGATTTATCTATTTAACGCATTGACAGCCTCCGTGGCGCAATTGGTTAGACGCTGGCTGTGAAACGCGAGGCCGCGGGTTCGATCCCCGCACCGAGACAAATATTTGTGAGGCCCACAAGTATTTGTCTCGGGTCTGGGTGTCTGTGAGACCAAAAAGTCTCTCGTAGCTTCTGATACCCACGACAAAAGACGTAATTGATCTTAATGTGCGGTCAGGACTATGTATGTGACTGTTGGGTGTATTTATTTTATTTTATTTATCATTGTTGGAGACATGTTTTATAATATAAACAACAGGCATTTATACTCATAATCAAAAGATATTCTCATGTCTAATTTAATAAAATATGAAAAGAGAAAAACTATCCCTAATATTTCGACAACAGCATGACAATACATATATACGCCAAAAGATCTATACCATCTTGCAGAATGTCATGACGACCAATTGATCAGTATTTTGACAGCCTCCGTGGCGCAGTTCGCCGGCTGTGAAACGCGAGGCCGCGGGTTCGATCTCCGCACCGAGACAAATGTGTGTAAACCAACCATTTGTTTCGGGTCTGGGTGTTTGTGAGACCGATAAGTCTCCCGTAGTTGATACACGACACAAGACTCGATCTTATTGTGGGGTCAGGACTATATATGAGTGCATCTATTTATAAGTGAAAACTTAACATATATGCATAAATTCGAATTTATTTTATTGACCAGTTTGGAATTTATTTTGTTATCCTAGTATGGTATATGTATTTTGAATGTAGCCTGAGTTATCTAAATAAATAACGGATGTCTGCGAAGGTCGTGATATGGTTGACCGCACGCTTATGATAATGTGGGAAACATTAGATCCAAGGCCTGAGAACATACGGGCATAAGGACATTTAACCTCATTTATTTATTTACTAGCTTCTGCCCGCAAACTTCATCTGCGTGATTAACTTTATTTGGAATTTCCCATCCCGTCCCGTTGTATCCCGCCCGTCCCGTCTAATTCTCACTCAAGGCTGTAATCCAGTCCCCCCTTTGGAATATAAAAAAGTAACAAATATATCGGAATTCCTTCCTCATCCCACGGGAACTCTTTTTTTCGGAAAAAAAAATAACATATGTGTTAATCCAGGGTGCCAGCTACCTCCATACCAAATTTCATCGAAGTCTGATAAGCCGTTTCTGAGTTCATCGCGCACAAACGCATAGACAAAAAATCTAAAAATCATTGTTTTGGGTTCTATTACGTTAATACAGACCCCCATACTAGTTTTTCTCATTTATCTTCCATGTACAGACGTCAATTGGTTGTATAGATTTATCCACCAAAAGCGTTACATTTTAATAAACACATTATTATTAACGTCGAAATCTGATATGCACCAATTACAGGTGTACATAATCATTTACGAAAGTCAGCAAATTAAATCAAAATGAAACTTACATGAAGCGTGTAAAAAGGAAAAACCAAAATATCAATTCAACTAAAATTGAAACTGCCTCGGTGGCGTAGTTGTATTACGGTACGGTTACAAAGCTGAGGTCTCGGGTTCGAGTCCCGAGTCGGGCAAAGTGATATTGGATTTTTCTATTCATTATCAGCCCGGAGTCAGGAATTCGTGCCCGATATGGCGATAGGCTCGCCCCCTATCACATCGTGGGACGGAACATACAAGGCGAAATGTGGGTGTCCTGGTGGCGCCTCTGCCTACCCCTTCGGGGATAAAGGCGTGAGTTTATGTATGTATGTATAATTTATTTTTCTATTGTCGATTATTTCCATTACTTAATAAAAATAGCTTTGTCAAAATTAAAACGAGTTGCAGGTCGATCTCCGCACCGAGACAAATGTTTGTGGGAACTACAAGTATTTGTTGCGGGTCTGGGTGTTTGTGAGACCGAAAAGTCTCGTAGTTTCTGATACACGACAAAATTTCATATATTTTAATTTGGGCTCAGGACTATGTATTTGATTGTTCAAACAACGACCTTATGTCGCGTCTGTCCTTGTTAAATATTGCGTGTAAAAATACATGATGATACAATTCTCTATAAAAATAGATAAAATGTACATAGTAACAAGTTGAAATCACGCCAATTTCACCATCCTCGCGTTTTATCGCATTTTTATTACGCCCGTTCTACGAAGTGGTAGGCAGATCGTATACAAAACTTTTTGAGTCCAGTGCACATCAGATACATATTGGTTTCTTAGATTTACGCGAATGTTACACATTGAAATAAACTTAGTTTTCACGGATTTTATCGTGATTTGGTTTAATCTTCACATTTTTAACTTCCCGACGATTCGATTACGATATAATTCGACTACTAAAGAATTAAGAATTAAGGGTAGTTAAATTGTAACAGTCACAGAGCGGATGACTAATACCTCAGTCCGCCCTGTGACCAAGAAAGCAATCGAAACGTCGCGGAAAGTTAAAAAATGTAAAAATTAAACCAAATGCGATAAAATCCGTAAAAACTAGTTTTGTTTCAGATACATATTATTTCGCGTACTAACTGTTTTATACTTAAACTCAACGTCGCCGTCCATAATACTGCTTTACTCATCCCGTCCCGTTATATCCCGTTCTGTCCCGTCTCAATCGTTTTCATGACTCAAGGCATGCAATCCTGTCCTCTTATATCCAATTTCATCCGTCCCACATTCTATCCCAAACCACCCCTTTAAGTGTGAAAGAGTAGCAAATATACATATTTGAATTCCTTGCACATCTCACGGGAACAATACTTTTTGGATAAAAAGTAGCTTATGCGTTAATCTAGCGTATCAGCTACCTCCATAATAAATGTTATTAATGGAATTAAAATAATGGAAACAATAAACCATTGTTTTTGTCGATTATCTTATCAGAATATTGTTGACTAAGCTTGTCACACACGTTCAATTTAAAATAAATAAATACACACAACAGTCATACATAGTCCTGATCCCATACTAAAATCGAGTCTTGTGTCGTGGGTATCAGGAACTACGAGAGACATTTCGGTCTCACAAACACCCAGACCCGAAACAAATACTTGTGGTTTACACAAACATTTGTCTCGGTGCGAGGATCGAACCCGCGGCTTCTCGTTTCACAGCCGGCGTCTACCAACTGCGCCACGGAGGCTGTCTGTGAATTTTATCGCGGATTTTGTTTAAATTTACATTTTTTAACTTCCCTTACATATTTTTGAGCTGTTTTGATCTACACTTTGGAGACAGCATGTCAAATTATTTAAGAAAGTGAACGGTGTTTATGTAAATATTGTTTTAATACCATTTATATGCAAATGAAATGCGTTTTTAAATACATACGGAAAGCTACCATTAAAATTCTTACGATTTATTTTAATTAATATTTTATTTATTGACAATATTATCTCGGCAAAGTTTTTGCACCTCATATAGAATGTTAGTTGAAAAACCCATACATTTATGTTTAGTTTCGAAACAATTTTGCCGGCTTTATCAATTTTCTTCTCTAGTGTTTTAAGTTGAAATTAGCCTGCTTTTCCAAGTTTTTACTTCTAGTCTGTAATTGGTTCTCTCGTTTCGAGCATAGATAACAAAATCTATGCCTATTGTGAAAAAACACGACTTGGAGCATTTAAACTCACTGCGCGGAACGAAAGACCGCCAATTATTTACATTAATAACAATATATCTCCTGAAAATTTCTGTAAACTGCACGAAAACACACTTAAACACTGTTAAAAATACTTACGTGATGTATATTAGCACTTAAACAATAAAGTAATTTGGAAAACTTCGTAAATTTCACGCAACGCGACACAACAACTCCTCACCACAGTCAGAACGGCACTGACGAGAATTAAAATTCGACTGCCGCGCCAACGGACAAGCACTGTTGATATACAAAACTTGGCATGACGAATCAATGTTTTTTCTGATTATATGATTATTTTTGTGTTTCGTATCATAAAGTTCAAATGTATTTTCTTTGATGCGTGTTGGTTTATTTTCAAAATGTTAACGCATTCTTCGGTGATTTCAGCGGAAAGAAAGAGGGATTTTAAGTTTGATGAACTCATAGACACAAAGTAGGTTTATTATTTAGAGATGTTCCGGACGAAATAGTTAATATAATTTATCCAGTGGAAAGTAGTTAATGAAATTAGATTGTTAATATTATATTTAATATCAGTCTCGTTCAAAATACTAAATGATATAACGAGAATTACAAAAAAATGATAGTTTTTGCCCTTTATTATTTTGATACTTTACCGGTAACTTTCTTATACTATATTGTAGGTTCCAATATATTATATGGAATCTAAGGATTTATTTTCACTATGATATAATAGAAATAATATAATTTTATACCAAATAAGGGTTTTCTGCATGAACAAGGTTTTACTTTGCAGTAGACATATTTGCTCGGTGTTGCCAACGCAAAAATGTTGAAATACATTAATGAGTAAACCTCTAAATTATTGTTAAATTGACCTTTTTACTGTGTTTTTGCGTAGCATCAGGTTTATGTGTCTTGGTATGATAATTAATATATCAGCCCATATACGTCCCACTGCAAACACGGGCCTCCTCTACAATCGAGAGTACGTCTGAGAGGGGTTAGTACACGCTAGCCTATTGCGGGTTGGTGGACTATATTTACTACCTATTTATCTTTGTATATCTTTTTGTTTACATAATGTAATCAGTACGACAGGACATTCTTTTACTCAAGAATGTGTAAATATTTATATTTCTTATCTAAACAATGTGTTATTCTTATTGGCTAGGTCTTACAAATGAGCAAACAGGTCACTGATGGTAAGTAATTCTCTTATGAACACATCGATCAATTATAAACTCGATGTATGAACATCTAAACTTGGATTGTAGCTTTACCTATATAAATAAATAAATACACCCAACAGTCACATACATAGTCCTGACCCCACACTAAGATCGAGTCTTGTGTCATGGGTATCAGGAACTACGAGAGTCTTTTCGGTCTCACAAACACCCAGACCCGAAACAAATACTTGTGGTTCACACAAATATTTGTCTCGTGCGGGGATCGAACCCGCGGCCTCTCGTTTCACAGGCGGCGTCTAGCCAACTGCGCCACGGAGGCTGTCAAAAAACTGTTACTGGTGGTAGGTCGCTCCTATGTGAAAGGCCGCCGGTACCACCGCAATGTCTATTTCTCCAAACAGCAGTGTAAATGCACTGTTGTGTTCCGGTTTGAAAGACATTGTAGCCAGAGTAACTACTGGACATAATGAGACTTAAACATCTTATGTCTCAGGATGGCGAGCATAGTGTAACGCCACGCAATGCTTTGTAATTCATGGTGTTTGGTTTGGCTACTATCCATGAGCGGTCGTATTGCTTACCGTCAGGCGAATGGCATGCTCGTCTCGCCATTCATCGCAATAAAAATTGGAATAATGGACAGGAAAAAGGAAGGGAATGAAACAGGACAGTGTTGCTTAACATTAGTTTCCTAATTAGTGGTACCTCGGTGGTAATTGTGCGTGGTAGCCTGTTGGTAACGGACCAGACGCGACTTCGAACTTCACGGTGGTCGCGAATTCAAATCCCAGGGCACACCTCTGACTTTTCGGAGTCATGTGTGTATTGTTAGTCAATCACGTCGCATTATAACGGTGAAGGAAAACATCGTGAGCATGCATATAGCGATTTGTAATAATTTCTATGGTACATAAGTCTGCCAGCACTAGGCCAGCGTGGACTGTACTAACCCCTCTCAATCGTACTCTTGATTGTAGAGGAGGCCCGTGCCCTGCAGTGGGACGTGTATGGGCTGATACAGTGGTACCCCAGTCGAGCTGTAACTGTATTATAAATAGTCTATTTGAATCTATTTTGGTTTCATAAACATTTCAGTGTAACATTCGTCACAATTGAAGGTAAACGTTCGTCATTGGCAACACTGATCTTTCACACATCCTGAAACCGGAAACTATGTTAAATATACATGTTTGCTTATTCAATACGTTGTAGAATAATGTACGGTATTAAATACATACATAAACTCACGCCTCTTTCCCATAAGGGGTAGGCAAAGGTTCTACCAGGACACCCACGCTTCGCCTTCTGTGTTCTGTCCCAGGATGTGATGAGGGCGATACTATTGCCATATCGGGCACAAATTCCTGACTCCGGGCTGATAATGAATAGAAAAATCCAATATCACTTGCCCGACCATGGATTCGAACCCGAGACTTCAGCGTTGCAAGCGTACCGTACGACTATGCTACAATTAGTTATCATCATCATCATCATCAGCCCGTTGCAGTCCACTGCTGGACATAGGCCTCTCCCAAGGTACGCCACAGAGCCCGGTCTGCTGCTTTACGCATCCATCCAACAATTTGACAGCCTCCGTGGCGCAGTTGGTTAGACGCCGCCTGTGAAACGAGAGGCCGCGGGTTCGATCCCCGCACCGAAACAAAGATTTGTGTGATCCACAGGTATTTGTTTCGGGTCTGGGTGTTTGTGAGACCGAAAAGTCTCTTGTAGTTTCTGATACACGACACAAGACTCGATCTTAGTGTGGGGTCAGGACTGTGTATGTGACTGTTGGGTGTATTTATTTATTTATTTATTCAGTGATTATCGGAATTTCCAAACTTTAGGATTACCTAAGCCGAATAGACAAGTGTTAGATACGTTTGAGCTAAATGATAACAAATATCATTCGCACATACCATTAACTTCAATAATCCGAGAATAAGATGTAAATAATGCAGTTACGATTTGAGTTGGCAAGACGCCTGGCTTCTTGTTAAATTTGAATCATACACTGATGTCGAATTCATTGTGAAATAATACAATTTGATAGTCCTGTCATCGGACTATCTATATATGCCTATATACATCCCACTGCAGGCGCGGGCCTCCTCTACAATCGAGAGTACGATTGAGAGGGGTTGGTACAATCCAAATTTTACATTTTATTTTACAATACAAAATTTTACTGGTGGTAGGTCTCTCATATGTGAGAGGCCGCCTGGGTAGGTACCACCGCAATGTCTATTTCTCCCGCCAAACAGCAGTGTAATTAATGCGCTGTTGTGTTCCGGTTTGAAGGACATTGTAGCCAGAGTAACTACTGGACATATTGAGACTTAACATCTTATGTCTCAGGATGGCGAGCGCAGTGGAATTCCAAGCATTGCCTTGTAATTCATGGTGTTGTTTGGTTTCGTTACTGTCCATGAGCGGTCGTATCGCTTACCATCAGGCGAATGGCATGCTCGTCTCGCCATTCATTGCAATAAAAAAAAAAAAAAAAAAACCACCACAAACCTAGTGCGGGCCGACTTTACATACCGTAGATGTTATTAATCGCTATGGTGTGCAGGTTTCCTCACGATGTTTTCCTTCAATGTTATAGTTTATGTATATGAGTTTATATTTGTGTTTTATTTTATTGTTTCTTTATCTATTTTTAATATTATTATTTATCTATTTATATGTATGTCACTATACACCCTAGACTGCCCTTTCTCTCTCCTTTCTTCTATGTCCATCCTAAGGTTGCCTGGAAGAGATTGCCTTGTGCAATAAGGCCGCCGATTGTACTTATTGTTTAGTTTTGTTATTATCTCTGTCTTTTTTCCGTGGTGTACAATAAAGAATATATAGTGTTAGATGATTGTGCTTGTACATAGCCTCCACTCTAGAACCTTTCGGCCCCAGCTGCCATCAGTTCTACGTGCTATGTACCGGCCCACTGCCACTTCAACTAATTGTAAGGTAAATACATAAACATAAACATCACGCCTTTATCCCCGAAGGGGTAGGCAGAGGCGCCACCAGGACACCCACATTTCGCCTTGTACGTTCCGTCCCACGATGTGATAGGGGGCGAGCCTATCGCCATACCGGGCACAAATTCTTGACTCCAGGCTGAGAATGAATAGAAAAACCCAATATCACTTTGCCCAACCCGGGATTCGAACCCGAGACCTCAGCTTTGTAGTCGTACCGTAATACAACTACGCCACCGAGGTTAGTAAATGTACTATCTTCTTCTAACTCTTATATAAATCTTGCCAAAAAATATGAATGGGACAGACGGACAACCAGTTAGTTCATTCACAGCCTCCGTGGCGCAGTTGGTTAGACGCCGCCTGTGAAACGAGAGGCCGCGGGTTCGATCCCCGCACCGAGACAAATATTTGTGAGAACCACAAGTATTTGTTTCAGGTCTGGGTGTTTGTGAGACCGAAAAGTATCTCGTAGTTCCTGATACCCACGACAGAAGACTCGATCTTAGGGTGGGGTCAGGACTATGTATGTGACTGTGGGGTGTATTTATTTATTTTTATTTCATAAGGTACCGTAAAAATTAACAGTTTACCAAATGATAGTTAAAATATCGTTATGATTATCTAGTAACAACCAGTTAATCTTCCCGTTGAGTCACATTCTTAGAAGTTAGAACATTACTAGGTTATTGATGGCATGTTGCCAAACAACTCGGCCGTTCGAAGAATGATTCTCAATTGTTTATTTTTATCTACATTATCAACAAGATTTCATGTTGAGAAGAAAGTATGCAAACATAAATAAACTCACGCCTGTATCCCAGAAAGAGTAGGCAGAGGCGCCACCAGGACACCCACATTTCGCCTTGTATGTTCCGTCCCACGATGTGATAGGGGGCGAGCCTATCGCCATATCTGGCGCTAATTACTAACTACGGGCTGATAATGAATAGAAAAATCCAATATCACTACCCGACCCGGGACTCGAACCCGATCTCTTGTAAATAGAAAATAAGTACTATGTATGTGTATTGACTTGTCATAAGAGCTATTTTATAACCTACGTGACCAATAAACGAATTTCATTTCATTTCATTTCATATGTACTAACAATAAATAACATTGTGTTATCATATGTTGCTTAATAACTTTTGGAAACGTGAGTCTAAAAATGAGTCTAGGATGTTTCGAAAAGAAATATAAAACAGGTCTTTTAGAAAGACAGCTTGCTGCAGAGAACTTAAGACACTCTTGCTGGGGAATCCTAAATCTAGGAAAATTATTTACAAATCGTTAACCCTATCACTTAAGGACATTAAGCTGCTATTGATTTTAGTACTGTACTCTTTGCTATTGATACACACACACACAAACACACACACACACACGCACGCACACACACACTCACAAACGCACACACCCGCACACACGCACTCATTACTAATACATTCAATTCAATTTAAATATTCCTTATTGATTGTTATTCTCTGTGTAAACTTTAATATTCTATGTTTTATAAATAATTGTAATCTATATTTTGTTGCTTCGCCTTTTGTTTTGTATTTACTGTGTTCCTATAATATTTTGGTTTTCTTAATTTAAGTTTTCCGTTGTAATTACGCCATTAACTAATTAATTAACTAATTAATTAACTAAACTAACTCCCGCACAAGACCATAGGGAGATAGGGGTGACTGAAAACCAGCGCTGATCTCAACTCTAGTTTCGGTCAGCATATGCTGAGTCATTTCCTTTTGTCTTTCAATAATGTTATGTTTGCTTAAATTTGTTGTATTATCTGTAAATTTTAGGACAATAAACTTTTTTTTATTTATTTATTTATTTAAACATTGCTCCACTAAAAGTGACTACGCTGTGAATGCACCTACATTTTGACCACACAATGACAGAACAAAGTGACATTTTATACGACTTCCATAAAATTTATTTGCGTACATCTTTTATTTACGAGTTGGCGTAGATTTCAAGTCGTATATTTTATTTTATTTCGTAAAATTGACTGTCATAAATCACATATATTTTTGTAATGCATTGACTATTTTGCACGCGATGGTGAGCGCAGTGGAGATAGAGTATCCACCGACGTGAAATGGTTATAATAGGGTATTTAAATAAATAATAAATACACCCAACAGTCACATACATTGTCCTGACCCCACATTAAGATCGAGTCTTGTGTCGTGTATCAGAAACTACGAGAGACTTCGGTCTCACAAACACCCGGACCAGTGCGACTCAAATACCTTATTCAAAAAAAAGCGAAAAATAAAACACCCAGCCTCGAAACAAATAACTGATCACACAAATATTTGTTTTGACTCGGGGATCGAACCCGCGGCCTCACGTTTTAAAACCGGCATCTAACCAACTGCACCACAGAGTTGACTCCTATTTTAATTGTATTTATGAAAAGGTATCCATATCCAAAATTGAGCAAACAAAGAATTTTGTAAATCCATTCAGAATTAAACAAGTTAGAAACGTAAATCTTGTAGGAGGAGTAAAAGAAAAGGGATGCAAAACAAAACTAGTGACGTCACTGGTCTTGATATGCATTACAGTGTGCGCGTGTGAAAGAGACAATAGATGTCCCCACTACGCTCCCATTCTTCCATTTTAAACATTAATATCTGCCTCATGTTACAAGCTACTTTAATACTGTTTTAACAGAAATGTTTTATTTCAATGGAATTTTTGTGTACGCAAAATGATAAATAATGTCGATCATAGTCAAGTACCTTATTTTGCCGGCCTGATGACGTCAGAATACACAGAATTAACCAGAAACGCGACATTTAACTTTAGTCCTTAACTACATACATACCATAGAAATACTTGTAGCTTTGGTATGCAGGTTTCCTCACGACGTTATCCTTCATTAAAGTGCGTTATTAACTTTGAATACATTTTGTAATTTGTATCAGCCCATATACGTCTCACTGCAGGGCACGGGCCTCCTCTACAATCGAGAGTACGATTGAGAGGGGTTAGTACACTCCACCACGCTGGCCTAGTGCGGGTTGGCTTTACATACCATAGAAAATCTTACAAACTGCTATGGTATACAGGTTTCTTCACGATGTTTTCCTTCACCGTTATAGCGCGGTATGATTGACTATCAATACACACAATATGACGAAGAAAAGTCAGAGGTGTGCCCTGGGATTCGAACCCGCGACCACCGTGAACATGTTTGGTCTGTTTATCAACAGGCCACCACGTACTTTAAAATAAAAATAACACACATGACTTCGAAAAGTCAGAGGTGCCCTGGGATTCGAACCCGTGACCGCCGCGTCCGGTCCTCCGCCAATTCTCCATTACGCATTACAAACTATAAAAATAACTCAGTTTTATTTACAAACAGAATACCGAATAGTTATGAACTACAAACAAAATTTATGCTCTCGCGATGACAGTTTTATCACAATGCGTATTTTATGTGTTTTCCATGTAACTGATGTATTATTATTACAGTAACTAAGAGGAAAAATATCTTAATAATAAACAAGGTTCATAAAGGAGGGTTGGACCTTAACTCGCCACGCTGGTCCGGTGCGTGTTGGCGAGTCGCCATATCCTCGTTTGTTGGTCGGCAGGGTGTACCGCGAGCAGGTGAGGTTGGCTTGGGTCCCGTGAGTTGATATATGGGCCCCCTTACACCTCCGAATGTCGAATGGAAAAAAGGAGAGGCCTTTGCCCAGCAGTGGGACACAATATAGGCTACAAAAAAAAAACAAGGTTCATAATACAATGTTTTTCGTATTATTTTTACTGCAATGTCGAGACGAGCATGCCATTCGCCTGTAAGCGATACCACCGCTCATGGACAGTAGCAAAACCAAACACTGTGAATTACAAAGCAATGCTTGGCATTCCACTGCGCTCGCCATCCTAAGACATCAGATGTTAAGACTCAACATGATTTAAAGTCCGCCAATCCGCACTAGACGAGCGGGCGGACTATATGGCCTAACCCCTCTCAATCGTACTCCCGATTGTAGAGGAGGTCCGTGCTCTGCAGTGGGACGTATATGAGCTGATAAAGACATCATGATCTAGGACTCCTTACACGCTGCATGCGTTTAGAGCTGATACAGAAATGTATCAATGTATGTTTTACAACACACAAGAGTATTCATAATAGCCAGCTGACAGTTGCAATTAATGGGCCATAAAATATGTTTTCAGAGAAACTATAAAAGCGGTGTTGACATACATTATTATGAAGACATTGTTAGCTTCTTCATGAATTACTGTCGGTAATAGGTCAGTTAAAAAGAACGGGATTTGCAAACCGGATGGTTTAAACAAAAACTTTAAACTCACGAAATATGTATACCACAGACTCTTTAAAGTTATGTGTGCATTTAGGTAAATAAATCTTGTTTTTTTTTTTATTAATCGCGAGGCGAGCATGCCATTTCCATGTACAGACATCGATCGGTTACAAATTTATTATATGTATAAAATATAGATTAAAATTAAATATTAATCACAAGGTAAGGAAATGCCTTACAAAATATAATCTATAGAAATACGTTTAAGTTACAATGTATCGTATATTTGTATACCGTATATTGTGATTATACTCTATCTAAACTAAGAAGTTCCATTTGACATTGGGAAATAGGGATGCTGTTAAATAAATCGGTTCTTACAATATCCGATTATTTAGAGATATCGATAATATTTGTTTGTATTTCTTAATCGATTACAGTTTGTATTTTCAGTTTACATCATTTTGTTTATTTTTTCATGAACATTTTTATTCTAATGAGAAATCAACAATGAAGAATGTTAACTAATTTTGATTATTAGCACTCCATATTCTCTGGCAAAAATAAAAAATACTAGTGAAAGAATTACTTCGATATGTCAATTAGTTTCCGATTTAGAAGTAAAACAAGTTGTAACCGTACGACCCGGGCTGCCGGTTACGGTGTGACGTCATACCACAACACGCTCACTGGCTCACTCAGTCCGCTCGTGGTCGCGCGCCCGTGCCGTTGAATTTATACCCACAGCGTACTATAATATTACGTTTATACCTAAAGACTTTTAACAATGTCCAATCCAAATACTAGGAAATCATGTGTTGTGCCTAAATGCACAAACACAACTACCAATTCGCGAGAAAAGAAAGTCTGGAATAACACATAGGCTACTTTTAATACTGGGAAAATGTACAGCTTCTGAGGGAAACTGGGGCGAAGCTGCTGGCGGAAGCTAGTTTGCAATAAATTAATATAGGTATATATGTATTCATTTAAATTTACTAAGAAGAGCGTTACCTACTTATATTATACATACGTGCCTACCAATAGCTACAAAACTATAATACATGCATATTTGTTGTCTTTAACATTGTCTTTAACTTACAAATTTAATGGTAGGTAGGTAGTTCTACTATTTGAGTTGCATTCTTCCATTACGAAATTAGTTGGGTATTTTGTTTTGATAAAACAATTTAGAACAGATAAACTATTAAGCATAAGTAGTAGCACGGAAATTTCACTTACTGTTGCATTTTTACACGCTTTTTATTAGCTTCACCTGTATGTTTGTATGTTTGTTTGTAACCGACTTCTTTGGGCGCGATTTTGACCCACTTTAAACGGCCAGATTTCTTTCAAACTTTGTAGATTTATTGAGGACCGATGACAATACACTAATTTGATAAAATTATTCCATTTTTCAATTTGCAAAATATGATAAATATAATAAATAATCCAAACTAAAAAGTAGAAAATAAATAATAGTTTAAAAAAACTAAAAAACACGCTTTTTATAGAAAACCGAACTAAAGAATAGAAAATAAATTTTAATGAATTTAAATTAAGAAAATAGTGTTAAAAATTTCAATGAATATAAATTAATAATAGTGTGAATAAAAAAGCGTGGTGTGCTTTTTAAGATATTATCGAAATGATAATCACTCTACTCATATCTGTCAATAAAATATTTATAACTATTGACACCATGCACCTCACGCTTTTTTTTAAATAAAATAATTATTTTTTTATTCACACTATTATTAATTTATATTCATTGAAATTTTTAACACTATTTTCTTAATTTAAATTCATTAATTTTATTTTCTATTTTTTAGTTCGGTTTTCTATAAAAAGCGTGTTTTTTAGTTTTTTTTAAACTATTATTATTCCTCGCATTTCGGCGGCAACGAAACCACTATTTGTTGATAAGTAATGCGCAACCATTAATCCATCTATTTTAGGTAGATTAACCGATTGCCCTTTTTCGAATCCTTCATCCATTTTATTAATCGAATAATATTTACTATTATTAAACTATTAACTTAATACGCGAACGAAAACCAACAACAAAACACTGCGCAAGCTATTACAACTACTATAATCGCTGGCGATTTGATACGAAGCGAGTCGTTGCCCGTGCGGCGCGTTGCGAAATGACGTCACAAGCGATCACGCGACTGTAGCGGGACTCGATATTTTTCAAAACTTTGAATACCTATAAAATCAAAACTACTAGGTATTTTTGACTACAACAAAAACTAGTGTGTTTGTATACATAAAGGCTTTACTGAGACAACATTTCAAGCAATTTGGCATACCTAGTAACATTGTCCATTGCATGTCACTTTACTATTTAGGAACAAAAGGAGTGATTTATCTATTACTAGCGGCCCGGCCCGGCTTCACCCGGGTGCAGACACTTTTTCGAGTCCAGTCCACATCACGCACATGCTTATGAACACATGATACATCCATACAATACAATACATATACTCCAAAGTGAGGAACCTCCTCACTATGTGTGGCGTATCCTACAATACCGCCTTCATTTCCATTGTAATATCCAAGTCTATTAATTAATAATAAATTAATTTATATTAATATTATTATTTCACTATTTATTGATGTATGTTCGTTGACAGCATACCTATTATTAGCTGAAAGTTCAGTATTTTTAAAATTTAAAAAACAACTGTTTTATATCTGCTCGATAATTTAAATATTTTTACCGATTATGCGTATACAAATGCGTTTGAATAGTCTCAACTCTACCGGTAAAAGACCTAACGAGGTGACTTTGCAATGACGTCTAGAAAAAAAAATTTGTTTAAAATGGTTACTTTGCTTTATTTAAAGGATTCTAGTTTAAATTTAGTGATTATGGTTTGTATATCTAGTGATAAAATAAGAATAGCTTCATAATACCATGGATTTACGGAAAGTGTTATTGAAATTGTGTGGGTTACGTCTGCACAAAGTTATTTACGTTAAAAGTATGAAACTTCAAATGGAACCTCTTAGTTTAGATAGACTATAATAGCGCATTTTGACAGAATATTTTCCTTAAAATTAACTTTTATTCAAAACTCCTACTAAATTAGTCATTGTCTTTCGTCGTCATACAAAATTGCTAAGATGAGTTTGTCAGGCGCTATATTTATAATACTATAATTAATTATTTATTGTTCGAAAGTTTAAAAACAATGGAAAATGGTGATACAGGGGCTACGATTTTTCCCGCCAATTAGTAGGTAGTAAAAATAATTATCTTTCCCTCTCTTCAGCTACAATAAGTCCACTGCTGAAAATATGCCTACACCATTAGGTCGTCTGTCTTGTAGGACGTCCGATGCTTCCTTTGCTAGTGCAGTTACGTATAGTTTTATCCCCTTTGCTGTGGAGAGTAACGGACAAAAAGTTTCCAAATCCTATTTGTTTTTTCTTTCTGAATAATTTCGATGCGGGTTAAAGACAAGCGAGTGTCTCATAAAGACTCGCCGAGCTTCGGAGTTCAGCGCCAATTCTTTGCGTGCCACTGTTGATCCTGACAGACAGGAGTTGCAGTGGTGGGTAAGTGCGAGGGAAAGTCTCTATTACCCGTCGGAAATATCTGTGGACCTGAATAATTGACGTCATTGGAACATAAGTTCGGCATATTGAAAATATAGGTTAAATTGAATTAAAATAGAAAAAAGAATAAGAATAGAATTCGCATCCATCTCAAAAAGTTTTTAATGTAAAACAACATAGTAGATAGGGGAACACAAAAAAATGTAACGTGAACCGCATTTCAGCTAGGTTCACAAATATTTCCGACAGGTTATACCTGTGGTTAAAAATAAATTATATTTTGAAGTTTGAACTGCGCAGTGGTCAGTCACGCAGAGCCATCCCAAATTGCTATTGGTCGGTTGAGCTACCCTAAATAATTGACGGGGCAGCAGAGTTGCCAATTTATGAGTTTTCTTCCAAAAGGGGTAAATCAATTGATATGAAACATTTTTTATTGCATTACAAAATTAGTTAAATATTAAGTTTACGTAAGCACAATTAAAATTTATGATTTAAAAAGTTGTTATCATAAAAAAAAACGTTTTAATTGTCGCAGTTGCTTAGACGTCGGCTGTGAAACGAGAGGCCGTGAGTTCGATGCCCGCACCCAAACAAATGTTTGTCAAACACATGCTAAATGTTTGTGTGAACCACAGGTATTTGTTTCGGGTCTGGGTGTTTGTGAGACCGAAAAGTCTCGTAATTTCTATTAACCTAACACAAGACTCGATCTTAGTGTGGGGTCAGGACTAATGACTATGTATGTGTGTATGTATGACTGTTGGGTGTTTATATATTTTTTGTATATATTTATTTTATACTAGCACGAAGAAGTGATCGTATCTACTAATACTCATGTACATGTAATGAGGTCCATGTAGATTATGGTCCAGCAAAAAAAAAAATCAATTTTCACCGCTCGAAAAATTATGCCAACTTATTCAAATCTAATTGTTTTTATAAGCTCGGGCCAGATTTTCAGCAAGCGTACAAATATATAACATTAATGATTTTTAAGTTAGTTTTATGGGTAAATGTATTTAGTAATTGGCAACACTACACCCTCACGGCAGTATCGATTCAGCCTTCGTCCAAGTGGGTCGGTTGGCGCGAACCAAAACAATGCCGTCATGTGTCATGGCAATGTGCAAACATTATACCACAAAGTCAAGCAAAGGTGATGGGATTTCATACCATACGTAAGTATCTATACAGTTCAAAAAAGAATACATTTATTAAGGAAAACACCTCAATAAAAATACAGTATATTATTCATATAATATCTTCTAGCATGTGGCGAAATTTGGAACTAAATATAAAATTTAAAAATATCTATTAAATGTATTGTTTGAGATAAGTATATTCATATATTTGTTTTAAGGTAAACGGGGTAAATAAGATATAAGATGGGTGGTCGTTTGATTATTGTCGTTTCACTAATTAGTAGTTTGTAGTTTTGTACCTACATATTTTATAAGTCAATTTCGAATATCGTCCATAATCAATACATCCAATGATGAAACAGAAGTATGCCAAACCCCATTTGCGACAGAGGTAGATATAACTGATCAAAGATTAAAATAATAATCAGATGTGTTACTCCTATGTGATAGTATAAAAGGGTAATATGTAAATATTATGCGTTTCGGAGTGTATTAAGTACTGAATGCGATCTAAATGCAATTGCGAATTAAAATGCATGATAAATAAATACAACTATACATACATAGTCTAATCCATAGATCGGCAATGTGAAAGAGATAGAATGATTTAACGCATACATTAAAGCGAGATGCACGACGGCAAGCGACCCAGTACGACCCAATGTAAAAATAGCATACAAACATAAACTCACGCCATTTTCCCAGCAGGGTTAGGCAGAGGTGCAACCAGGACACCCACATGTCGCCTTATATGTTCCGTCCCACAATGTGATAGGGGGTAAGCCTATCGCCATATCGGACACAAATTCCTGACTCCACGCTGATAATGAATAGAAAAATCCAATATCACTTTGCCCGACCCGGGACTTGAACCCGAGACCTCAGCTTTGTAACCGTACCGTAATACAACTACGCCACCGAGGAAGTCAAATCAAATATTTCCTCTTTATTATTAGTATAGACATGTAATTGTAAGGCATTTATTAAAATTGGTTCTAGATTTCCATCAAACACGGAGCGATGGTCTCAATGGGTGGAAATCGTTCGCAAACAGAGGAACGAGGACAAGTGGAATCCCGCCCCGAATGCTAGAATATGCTCCGATCACTTCAAAGAAGAGGACAAATACAAATCCTGCGGGGGATTGACTTTACTGAAAGCCAAAGCTTTGCCTATTGCAGAGGTAAATTATTTTATTAATTATTTAATGCCAACATTAGGCCAGTAAGAATAAGAATAATCTTTATTGTTTACCATTTTTTATAACACAGCTTACATCAATTACACACTAGTACTTCATCATCATCATCATCAGCCCGTTGCAGTCCACTGCTGTGCATAGGCCTCTCCCAAGGTACGCCACAGAGCCCGGTCTGCTGCTTTACGCATGCAGTCGCTGCCGGCCCTCTTGTGCAAGTCGTCCCGCCATCTGGCCAGAGGACGTCCCACGCTACGTTTTTCAAGATGCACTCCAGAACACGCTTACTCCAGCGGTTATCTGTTCTGCGATATATGTGGGCAGTCCATTGCCGCTTCATCCGACTGACTTTCAGAGCTATGTCGGTCACCACTAGTACTTAGAATATAATATTTATTTCAAATAATGCGATATATTTGCTGCTGTTAAAGTGATACATATTCTCACACTAAGGTGAGCTTGTGTCGTGGGTTACCACTGTAGATACACCCGAGCTCTAAAATACGCGACTTATATGTTTTTATTAACATTAAATACTTACGGACATATTCATAGACAGATTTAAAACCTATTTTAGTAATCAAATATTTTGTCCCTTTCGAACGTCTTTAGAATTCAGTTTGAGCGAGGAAGACAAGACATTCTTTAAATAAATAGGTTTTAATGTATGCATGGTAATATCTGCAGCACAGTTCATGCGCCTCTAAATTGATTTAACACTTTGTACAATTTTAAATAGTACATGCGAACTTAATGCCTAAGTGCATTTTCCCCTAGTCAATCTTAAGGTAGTGCAGAGAGACGAAAGCAGGTGCTTATTAATTAGGTGGAAAATAAACGAAAAGAAAAATCAAAAAAGAGAAAAAACTATATACTAATGGTCTTAGTATGAATACCTGTTAATGATTTCATATACATGTACTACATACAGGGTATAGAGAAGAAGACGACGAAATAGGGTTTAAATCAGTCTATGAATAAGTCCGATAGTTTCTTACTTTGTATGTTTTAATACGAAGTTTCACCAATAATAATAAATGGTGTTTATTATGTTTCATCGATATGTCGGTTGAGGTATCAAGTATACAACACTTTCTTTCAATAAGTCCCTCATTACCCTACATCCTTCAAGCAACTAATTTATTTTTTATACTAATTTAAAACAAATTGTTTCAGCCCGTATACATACCGCCCCCTCCAAGTCCGAAAAGTCTTCTCGACGAAACACTAAACGATCTGGCCGAAATATTAGACTCCCCTGAAGAAACCGCCCTTAAAAAACGCATAAAGAAACTTAAAAAAGAAAGAAACAGATGGATATTCAAAACTAAATATTTCAGGAAAGTAAACACAACGCTGAGAGAACGTGTAAATAAATTAAATAAAGTACTGGAATATCTGAAAAGTAAGAATTATATCACTGATGAACAAATTGCTGAAGCTAGTCTCAACTAGTAGTAACTTATTACTATCGTTTTTATGGAATTTCTAAGAATAAAACAAAGCAAGATGATTAAAAATATTCCCTGTAAAATTTACGTTTATGTTAAAAGTGTTTCCAAAGAACCTCAAAAGTTTTTGGCGTATAACAATGAAAAAGAAGAACAGCAACAGTTTTGTGCTAGAGAAATTCTTGCTTGGTGTCTTCAGATACACCGCATTTCGAAGTGGTGTTAATAATATTTAAATGCAAAACATCTTGTTGTTGAATTATTGTTTAAAGAATATTTTAGTGTCAAGAATCGTCCTATTTTATCAGAGATCAGATTCAGGAGACAATAGAATTTCCACAGAAACCTGTACGTAGTGTGCATCCAGCAATTTCTTGCTTTTCTCTTCATCTTTATGCTCAAAACACGAAATATATATTAAAATATTTGCACTATTGTAGTGTTTGAAACGGCAATAAGATAACTAATAATTGAATAAAAACTATAATTGCCTCAAATCAAAAGCACACTTAAAATCTAAAGCGTTTATTATTGCGCCCATTTTACATCGCTGGTGAACCATTTTTAAACAGCAAATATATGTAGCAGGGGGATTGCCAAGTCAGAAGTACCTTTTATGAGAAAGCATGAAGAGATTATAAATGCGAAGGAAAACATCGTAAGGAAACCTACATAGCGGTTTGTAAGAATTGTTATATGTAAAGTCTGCCTACCCGCACTAGGCCAGCGTGGTGGACTGTACTAACCCCTCTCAATCGTATTCTCGATTGTAGAGGAGGCCAGCGCCCTGCAGTGGGACGTATATGGGCTGATAACGTACAAGAAATTGATGGAAGTGGAAGCAGCAAATGTGATAAGTCAGGGTCGAGTAAAGTGAAGGTCTCTGTCTGCCCCTATAGGATACAGACGTGACTTACGAATGAATATAAAATGTTGGATTGTGGTTTGAAAAATCGTATTCCCAAATTGAATAATAATAATAATAAATACACCCAACAGTCACATACATAGTCCTGATCCCACACTAAGATCGAGTCTTGTGTCGTTGGTATCAGAAACTACGAGAGACTTTTCGGTCTCACAAACACCCAGACCCGAAACAAATACCTGTGGATCACACTAATATTTGTTTCGGTGCGGGGATCGAATCCGCGGCCTCTCGTTTCACAGGCGGCGTCTAACCGACTGCGCCACGACGGCTGTATTAACTATAGACTAATGGCCCAGTACATAGATAGTTTAAACTTTAAAGCCTATTTTAGTTATCGAATTTTTGGCCTTTTCGAACGACTTTCGAATTCAGTTTTAGCGAAGAAGACCAAACATTCGATAAATAAAATAGGTATAAAACTATTTATGAATAAGGCAGTAATAATTTATTGAAATCTAAGTTAAGATAACTTACGAACTTCAAAATACCGTATGCTTATAATAAAGCTTTTATATATATGTATGAATGTAGATTTTCACTTTAAACATTAAAATGTTTCTGAATCCAAAATCAAAACGACAAAAAACATTTCGAGTTGATTAATAAGAAATAATATTTTTGAAATTGTATTGTGTATTTATGTAAATTGTTAATGTTTATTTTTTATTTATCGAAATTGTTATAAAATGTTTAACAAGCGATTAATATCGGACATAAAAAAATTGTATATAAAATAGCGAATTTTTAGGCATAAATAACTTAAAGGCTAATTGTCTCGTCTGATTTATTACTCCATGTCCGTTCCGCACAAATATTCTCTATTTCTTTTTCGCATGCGTAAAATAGTATTGACGTCCTGCTCTCACCTGTCGTCTATGTGTGATATTGTAATAATACGTAGATACTTCGTTTGTGTTAGCCCGCCATTTGAATTATATAGCGCCATCTATTAGCATCTAGCTGTAAACAGAACTAGCATTATTTTACATGTATACCGCCATCTATTAACAACAAACAGAACTAAAAAATGTTCTTATTGACGGTAAAATGTTTTTTTTTGTTTATTTTTAATTACCTAAGTAGTTCGTCTATATTTTTGTATTAAATTGTAATTTTAAAGTATTGGTTTTGCAGCCACAAAATGATTTAATTAGCCAATATTACTTAATATTTAGGTAAATGTATTTAAACTGTGAACATTGATTTAAAAACTATAAGCATTGTTCATGGTCAGTTATAAAAAGTATTTTAGTTATCGAGTGATTTGTCTTCTTCACTCGAATTGAATTCAAAAGTCGTTCGAAAGGGACAAAACACTCGATAACTTAAATACCTTTTAAACTGTCTATGGATAAGGTCATATAAGTTTATGACTGCGAAAAATTGCTCATGGCGTCTATACTAATATAATTACAATAATATTGGTTAGATGTTTATCTTCATCGATTGATAAGGCCCAACTCTCAATATGTCTTAATATCTAAGAATTGTATTATTATTAATTGATATAAGTATTTAGTTATATATCAAATACATGTGATAATTTTTGAAATGTGTTTAATTTTACAATTTCCATAATCAAAAACGGCGTTATTCATAGACAGTTTTGAAACTTATTTTAGTTATCGAATGTTTTGTCTTCTTCGCTCAAACTGAATTCTAAAATTCGAAGGGGACAAAATATTTGATATCTGAAATAGGTTTCAAATGTCTATGAAGACAAATCATTTAACAATAATACATACTTACATAAACTCACGCCTTTATCCCCGAAGGGGTAAGCAGAGGCGCCACTAGGACACCCACATTTCGCCTTGCATGTTCCGTCCCACGATGTTGTAGGGGGCAAGCCTTTCGCCATATCGGGCACAAATTCCTGACTCCGGGCGGATAATGAATAGAAAAATCACTTTGCTCGACCCGGGATTCGAACCCGAGACCCCAGCTTTGTAACCGTACCATAATACAACTACGCCACCGAGGAAGTTAGTTACCAATAATAGTCAGGCAGTTAACAATAATAGAATTAATAAGTCAAGAGCCAGATACAGAAGGCAGTGTTACTGGACACGGCACGCATTAATAAACTATCTATCTATATCAGCCCATATACGTCCCACTGCAGGGCACGGGCCTACTCTACAATCGAGAGAATCGATTGAGAGTGGTTAGGCCATATAGTCCATCACGCTGGCCTAGTGCGGGTTGGCGGACTTACATACCATTGCATTAATAAAATAAATAAATAAATACACCCAACGGTCACATACATAGTCCTGACCCCACACTAATATCGAATCTTGTGTCGTGGGTATCAGGTGCTACGAGAGACTTTTCGATCTCACAAACACCCAGACCCGAAACAAATACTTGTGGTTCTCACAAACATTTGTCATTGTGGGAAGGTTCCTCACTTTCGGGTCCTAACCACGAGTGTGGGTCATGACTTCATGAGCCTCATCATTCATTCTGCGTAGGCGCTATCTCGGCCACTGCCATGGTCTCCTCTATTTCGCCCGGTCTTCGGCATCCTCAATAGTAAGGCCATTGACTCTTATATTTCTCTTGACGGCATCATGTCAGCGCTTCTTTGGTCTACGCCTCGGTCGTGGTCATGAGAGAGGTGATGTTGTCAATTGAGTGAAAATATTTTCTGTGTATTCTATGTATATTTAAAGAATTTAATGTAAAAATGTCTCGACTGCCTCGGTGGCGTAGTTGTACGGTACGACTACAAAGCAGAGGTCTCGGGTTTGAATATCGGGTCGAGCTAAGTTATATTGGGTTTTTCTATTCATTATTAGCCCGTAGTCAGGAATTTGTGCCCGATATGGCGATAGGCTCGCCCCCTGGCCCCTATTACATTATGGGACGGAACATACAAGACAAAATATGGGTGTCTTGGTGGCGCCTCTGCCTACCTCTTCTGGGATAAAGGCGTGAGCTTACGTATGTATATATTTAATGTAAAAATGTAAAAAAGAAGATTATAGAAAATTACCTATAATAATAGAAATTTCTTATGAATTGTGTCAAGTAAAATGTTGCACGTTTGCACACTTGGCAATTTAGTATTATAATATTATTAATAACTATATCTGATATTTTAATTAATAAAGAATGCCATGCCAATAATACAATTAATAATTCAGTGAGCAAGTTTTTAAATCAGCTATTCACCAACAGATGGCGGTATGTGAAAACACTTTCAACCTTGGAAGTGTACACATTTATTTCAATACAATTTTTGTTATAACTAAGCAACGTGGTGTGGTTATTAATTATGCATACATTATGAAATGTCTAAAAGCTTTTAAAATTAAATTTAAATAAAGACTTCCAATCAATTTAAGCAGAACAAAATAAATCATAAGGGATGAAAATTCAGTAATAACGACTAGTAAATCATTAACATTATAAATATATTACATAAACTACGAAAAATAAAGCTATTTTGTTTTGTATTCACATAATAATTCATAAATGATAATTGCAAATTGCATTGGCGGGAAAAAGTTGTCGCCGCTAGCGCCCTCTACAATGTCATAACATTTTTTCTAATCTATTTTAATATACACTCGCGTCCTTGCCGATATATTATGCGCATTTAAATGGAGAGACATAACCTGCCTCAACAACAGAATTGTTAAGCAAATAGAATAAATAAAGCTAAAGTATTCTTGCTCGCGAGAAACTAAATAATGTTGTTTTTTGTATTGTCTTTCCATGCAGTGGCGCCATCGTTGCCTGCAAATGTAAGTTTGTTGAATTGTTTAAGGCAAAGGTCTCCAAACTTTATGTTTTAGAACCCTGCTTATTTCTTTCGATTATGAATAAACCCTCGTGCTTACTCAGTAATGAGATCTTTGCAATTTCATCGCCTTAATTTTTTTTGACAGCAATCTTAGTATAATGGTTTCTTAGATTTACGCGAATGTTACACATTGAAATAAAACTATTTTTACGGATTTTATCGCGATTTGGTTTAATTTTTACATTTTTTAACTTCCCGACGTTTCGATTGCTTTTCAGCTTTCGTGGTCACGGGGCAGACTGAGGTATTAGTCATCTGCTCTGTGACGGTTACAATTAAACTACCCTTAATTTTCAATTATTAAATTAAAAAGCTAATTTAAAAAGTTAACTAGTTGTTGCGATCCGATCTACGCAGAAGGAGCTCACTGTGTCTTGAGGTCTGGCAGCTGGTCTTTTGGGTTCCGATTTAATCAAATGTAGAATTGGATCCCATGATGGTGCAAGCTTCAAGCCATCTTCTCTATTGAAATTTGGATGTTTTTTAATTTCAATAGCCTCGCGAAACATCCTGGGCAGGAAACGGTGTTCTTTAGCAAGGATTTGGGGCTTATCAAAACGAAGGTAATGCTTGGAGCCTTCCTCGATGTGTTCAGCAACTGCAGACTTCGTTGAACGTCGGTGTTTGACGTCAGCTATGTGTTCTTTTACGCGGGTCCCTATGCTTCTCTTCGTTTGGCCGATATAAGAGAGGCCACAGTCACAATCTATTTTATATACGCCCGGTTCTTGCAAAGGTATATGACACTTGACAGGTGGTAAGAATTGACTAATCTTCTTGGGCGGCTTGAAGTATGTTTTAATGGAAGCACGCTTCAGGATGTAGCCAATCTTGTCTGTGACTCCTTTGATGTAAGGTAGTATAACCGGGGCCCGTTCACCCGTTCACGGGGTTCGTTCGTGACCACGAAAGCTGAAAAGCAATCGAAACGTCGGGAAGTTAAAAAATGTAAAAACTAAACCAAATCGCGATAAAATCAGCAATCTTAGTTTCATTTAGACGAGTTTAGTAAACTTCAGTTATTAAAAGTATCAAGGATTGAATTTAGAAAAAGACAAGACGAGCTAGCTGCTCGTCTGATGGTTAACATCACGCTGGCATATATATATTAAGCAAATAAAATAAACAAGTAATTAAGCACATTGCTTTTGCGGTGTGCTCTTTAACACATTTGCATCAATGACATTAATACCCTTATATTTTTGCCCTCGCAGAGCGTCTAGGGGTTAGTAAAACCACTTTGAGAAACATTGACATGAATAGTTCTAAGGACGATGAAGGTGAAATTTATGTTTCATTCAAGATGGATGGTGGACAGAATGTTATAAAAAGTTTATAACATCCGCGTAATATGAAATTCAATCAGTAGAAACTTCATGATGTCCCATTCATGCTTCTATTTGATTTATTGCTGTGTCACTATTTCTTATAGCAAGTCTCAAAATTTGAAAAATTGTGATTTAATCACAATAGAAAAAGTATTTACTCTGTTTCGCTACTTGATAATAGATGGCGATGTAAGGTGGTTTGTGAATTCAAAATTGTATTTCCAAATTATTAACAAAAGTTAAATTTTCATTAATATGATAAATAATTTCACGTGATAACTTAAAATTTTGTTTTAAACATATGAAGAAGATTCAATATTGTTGTATCCCTTTATTTATTTATTTTTTTTACTTTTTTACATACAGGGTATATCAAGACAGCAACCGAAAACGAAACCAGGTGGTAGTATTCGTGACTTCAGACACAAAGCGACTAAAAATGTAAAAAAAAATATCGTCAAATTTTTATGTAATTTTTTCCTTATCGTCGTATTTGGGTGGTAAATACACCTTTTTAGTTTTACAGACGCAATGGTACGTAAGTATTTAAATTCCTTTTTTTTTCAAAAAACTAGGTATTTAGCATCCAAACACGATGATATTTAAAAAAATTGCAAAAAACTATCTGTCGCTTCTTTTTTGCGAAAATTTTAATTGCATTGTGTTTGTGACCACTAAAACTACCACCTGGCTTCGTTTTCGGTCGCAGTCTAGATATACCCGGTATAATATATAAAATATATATATATACATATAAAAATATCAAAAAAGAATTGTCATTATTTTTGAATGGAATACAATAACACGATTGCTAGGAATTAATTCAAAATACTATAAAAATTTAAAATCATGTAACATCAAAATTGAAACATAGATAATTTACTAACCAAAAAAATAATATAAGGTATCCTAAAGAAATCTCGTAAATTATACAGAAGCTGTAATCTTGTAACTGCCGACGTCAGGCCTATGTGGTTTCAATTAAGCGACTTCAAGAAAAAGACTAGATTTTCATCATCATCATCATCATCATCAGCCCGTTGCAGTCCACTGCTGGACATAGGCCTCTCCCGCGGCACGCCACAGAGCCCGGTCTGCTGCTCCACGCATGCAGTCGCTGCCGGCCCTCTTGTGCAAGTCGTCCCGCCATCTGGCCAGAGGACGTCCCACGCTACGTTACTAGATTCTCAATTCATCGCAATTGTTTTTTATGCATGCTCACCGATTACTCGAAGACGCCTGTACCGATTTAAAAATTTATTTTTTTGTTCCAAAGCATACACTTCACAGATGGTCCCATAAAAATTGGTCAAGATCTAACGAATATCTTCGGACCTGGAGAGCAAAACTCCTCAAAATTAATTGGATTCCAATGGTTCTTTTTGCATTAGGTTTTTTCATATCTCTACCAAATTGTACATGAATTTCTTCAGATGTTATTTTTATTGTTGTATACCAATTTTAGTTGGTACTTAAGGGAATTTTGTATAAATAGGACGTCAAAGTGAGTACATACGGCAAGGTAAATACAACGCAGTCTGAACAGCCTCCGTGGCGCAGTTGGTTAGACGCCGGCTGTGAAACGAAAGGCCGTAGGTTCGGTCCCCGCATCAAGAGTAATGTTTATGCGGCCCACAAATATTTCTTTCGGGTCTGGTTGTTTGTGAAACCGAAGTCTCTCGTAGTTCTGATACACGACACAAGACTCGATCTTAGTGTGGGGTCAGGACTATGTATGTGACTGTTGGGTGTATTTATTATTTAGTTATTATTATTAAACAGAGCATCCAACACCCATGCTGCCAATTATTTTGTCGGCCTGCTTGATGTTCTGCCAGCATACTTAAGTCCCGTTTACGCGGGGAGAGTTTCTCGCCTCAAAGATACGATTATCGTAAGGATATAAAAAGTTGCATCGTGTAAACATTTGTCGGAACACGATAATCTATGGCGGTTATGTCATGCGATAATCGCATACGATTCTCGCCGCGAGAAACTCGCCGTGTAAATAGGGCATTATGGCCCTATTCGTAGAGTTTTAAAACCTATTTCAGTTATTCAATGTTTTGTCTTCTTCACTCAAACTGATTCCGAAAGTCGCTCGAAAGGAACAAAACGTTCGATAAATAAAATATTTAAAACTGTCTATGAATCAGGCCGTGTATTCAGTGCATTCAATCTGATTTATATTTCCAACTATTTTGACTACTTATTTGTTTAATTTCGTTGCAGGAACAAAAAGAATCACATCGTGGGACGGAAGTGGGCAACACAAAGCGAAATGTGAGTGATCTCGTAGCACTTCTGCCTACCCTTTCTGGAAAAAAAGGCGTTTATGTATCATTGTATGTATTTCACAGAATTTATTTGATCATAAGATACACATTATCTACACATGGAATATTGCTCTTTCGGCTATCCATTAACACTAAATTGATTGCCACTGCTATTACAGATTTTACGAAAAACGTTCGATGAAAAACATTTATAATGCTGCTAAATTTCTATAAAGCTGGCAAAGTTATACAGGGTATATCAAGACCGTGACCGAAAACGAAGCCAGGTGGTATTATTAGTGACTTCAAACACAAGGTAAGTAAACATTTCGCAAAAAAAATGTCAACTTTTTTTTTTTTAATTTTTTACTGAACATCGTATTCGAGTGATAAATCCATAATTTTACTAAAATAATAATGTGCAACTGTTTATTTTTAAAAAACCAATGGTACGCAAAGGTTTAAATTACTATTTTCGCAAAAACTAGGTATTTACCACCCAAAAACGATGATGTTTAAAAAATTGCAAAAAAAACTGTTGCTTATTTTGCGAAATTTTTCATTGTATTGTGTCTGTTACCACTAAAACTACCACCTGGCTTCGTATTCGGTCGTAGTCTTGATATACCCGGTATATACGATATCTTCAAACTTTAATAACGTGTATAATTGCCAGCGTTATAGTATAAACGCTGAATTTTATATATCATGGCATCCGGACACTTTTGATGGTTCTTTCAACTACCAGATACTTTAAAGCTGATAATTTTCAAAGCTTCCACGATCGGAACTTCATAATAGCTGATCGCGTGATGCGGATCAGAGGCATGCGCAGAAAAACTTTCAGCTTTTATAAAATGACGAAACTCTGGTGGCTACGGGCTCTTAGTCTACTATGTCTCAGAATTTTTAAAATACGCAAAGGATTTTAATGCAGTTTAATCATCGATATCAATGTTACACTAGATAAGACATTCTGTACAAAAAATAATACCAGGTAAGTGATGTAATATAGCAGTGTGCTTTTAAAATACGGGGGCACTTTATTTCTTTGACGTGTCTCGTCTATCGTTAGAATATAAGTCAATGAGTTTCTTAATAAGAATATGCACCCGGACGAAGCTGGGCCGGGCTTAGAGTTGCATATAATATGCAGTCATTTGTTTTGTCTACCTCTTGGTTTATGCTAAACATGGAATTCAGTCTAGTTTGTAAAAATAATTAATTTAGAGATAATATCAGCTGACGAGTAATATTTGATTAATTTTGTATTAATTCAGATTTGCTAAGCGAATATACTCTTTATTGTACTGTATTGTATCAGCCCATATACGTCCCACTGCAGGGCACGGGCCTCCTCTACAATCGAGAGTACGATTGAGAGGGGTTAGTACAGTCCACCACGCTGGCCTAGTGCGGGTTAGCGGACTCTATTTAAGTAAAAAAATATGTTGCCAGGATTGAATTCGTTGCTTGCACAGAGACAAATGTTTGAGTGATCCACAGGTATTTGTTTCGGGTCTGGGTGTTTGAGAGACCGAAGTCTCCTAGTTATTATATATGTTACCGGAAATGTATGAAATTTAGGAATTGTATACATTTCCTAGGAAATGTATACAATTCCGAAGCTATTTAGGAAATGTATAAAATATTCTTTCAATAATTATTTTATACATACATATCCTAGGAAATGTATACATTTCCTAGGCATTGTATACAATTCCAATATCGTATTAGGAAATGTATAAGAATAATGGTTTCTGTAATAAAACACGTTGTTCAAATGAGAGTAATATTTTTTATCACAGGTAACAATCATAGCGGTAAATTCTATAATACTCGTATCTTCATATTACCTATGTTACTAATTAAAAATAACCCTTCCGGTGTCCAAGAAGCTCATTTCGGGCTCCCTGTCAAGATTCATGTGACATTCTCCATTGTTCTCCAATGGTAGGTAGGTAGGTTAGGTTAGGTTAGGTTAGTTTATGTTAATTAATGTCTTAAATACTTACATTTACTTACATTTCCGATTACTATTTAGGAAATGTATAGATTTCCTAGGAAATGTGTCTAATGTAATTTATTTTACACATTTCCGGGCGATTTTAGGAATTACATACATTTCCTAGGAATTGTATACAATGACGGATTACACACATTTCCGTTAACATATACACATAAGTTGTTTGTTAGTGTATCAGGACTATGTGTGTGACTGTTGGGTGTATTTATATGTACTATTTAGATATATTAATTAAATTACTGGTGATAGGTCTCATATGTGAGAGGCTGTATGAGAAGGTTCCACCGCAATGTCTATTTCTCCAACAAACACCAGTGTACATGCACTGTTGTGTTCCGGTTTGGAGGACATTGTAGCCAGAGTATCTAAGGATATAATGAGACTTAACATCTTATGTCTCAGGATTTCGAGCGGAGTGTGCTAAGCATTAATTTGTAATGTATGGTGTTGTTTGGTTTTGCTACTGTCCATGAGCGGTCGTATCGCTTACCATCAGGCGAATGGCATGCTCGTCTCGCCATTCATCGCAATAAAAGAATAAATAAAAAAGATAAGCTTCATTGGTCGGTGGGCTCTTGACTCGGCACCGTGACTTCCTGAGTTCTGTTCCCATGTCGGACATTACTATAAATGACTTTGCCCCAGATATGCGCGTCGAGTCTTTTTGTTTGTATCTTTGAGTTTATAATTACTTTATTACAGTTTCATTTATTAAATTAAGTACCTAATAAATAACTTGAAATCGTAATGAGTTAATTTGTAATTAAAAGGAAATCTTTCTATGAATTTTTCTGTTTAAAAAATGTCGCATTTGCCTGTCTCTGGGATAATAATTAGTGTTCGGAAAGGCATCATGAGAATGAAGCTTTGCGCTTAGTCATCTGCTTACCCCTAAAGGTTGTAGGCTTATGTTAAATGCCTAAGCAGCCTCCGTGGCGCAGTTGGTTAGACGCCGGCTGTGAAACGAGAGGCCGCGGGCTCGATCCCCGCATCGAGACAAATATTTGTGTGATCCACAGATATTTGTTTCGGGTCTGGAGACCGAAAAGTCTCTCGTAGTTAATCCTGATACTCACGACACAAGCTCGATCTTAGTGTGGAATCAGGACTATGTATGTGACTGCTGGTTGTATTTATTTATTTAGATATATACAAAAGGTGCGAAAAAAAAACAAAACATAAATTGCTCATTAATGTTTTAATTTCAGTTTGTTCTAAATAACTCTACGAATCACATTGCTTACTAAACTATAATAAACTACACAAACATTCACAATATTTAGTAATTCTAACAAAATTGTAACAACTAGCAACCGTTGTTAGTTGTAACAATTTTGTAACGATTTAGACTACCAACCCGCGTTAGGCCAGCGTGGACTCTTAATTGAAGGCCAATGCCCAGCAGTGGGCTATGCAGAATTACGACATAATTGGACTCGAAAATAATTATTCCATTTATAAAAATCATTTTTTTGTTCCAGTTATAAAGTATAATTTTTTTCATCAAATAAAAAAACTGAAAATATTTTTGCCGTAAAAAGGTTATAACGCACATCATTAACAAAATTGTAATATAAAAAAAACTAGTTTACAGAAAAACGTACAGGTTATATTCATACTGCGACCGAAAACGAAGACAGGTGGTAGTATTAGTGACTTCATTCAAAATGAACTAAAAATTTCGCAACAAAATTTTAAAATTTCTTTTTAAAAAATTCTGATCGTCCTTTTTGGGTGATAAATACAATAGTTTTCTAATGTAATAATGTATACGTTTTTATTTTTAAAAACGAAATTGCGAAATTTTGAGTTGAATTGTGTCTGTAATCACTAAACCTACCACCTGGCTTCGTTTTCGGTCGCAGTCTTGATATACCCGGTATATTTAACCTGCATTTAATTTTTTTACCATTTAAATGTTATTTTTTTTTGTTATTTTAGTAGGTCACTGTTTTAACGAATGTGCGTAAGACATATTCAAGCGTTTAATAAGAGCTTTTCCCTCCAGAAACAAAAAAATGATATTTGAGAAAATAAAGAAACGAAATGTCAGAGGAATAACAATAACAGTCTAAAACATAAATGTGTACATTAAATAGAAACTCAGGGGTGATTAGAACCAAAATTATCATGCTTTTAACCATTAATTTATTATTTATACATTGAAAATCATACTAGCTTCGAATTCTATGAAGACAGTGTTATAAACAAATATTTTTTAATCGTAAAACAAGTCTTACTTTAATTTCTATTAACCCCTTCGATTTTATTCAACCCGTTTGAGAATTTGGCGCCAATTTGTAATAAGACAGATTGTGTACTCTCTGACTTAACTACAGAAATACCCAAAATATCTATGGATCTATAAATGCGTTTGAAGCGAATGTATTTTATACATTATTTTCGATAATAAATAGCTTGAGCGATAACTTGGTACAATGCGCTTTTTTTGTTACATAACGAATATGAAAATCGAAAAATTTTAACAAAAATCTTTTTTTTAATCAAAGGAAACACTAGAATTCCTACATGAGTCAAACTTAATTATAAATTGCCAAATTATGTTGATACATGAAAAGCAAGAAATATGAGCTGCTATAAAAATATGGAATTAGCAATAGACACAATTAAACAATAATTTTGAATATCCAAACACAAATTGAACAGTAAAATAATTGTAATTTCATTATATTTTAACTTTAACCACGGATTGAATTTTCATAAAAATCTTTTACGGCCGCACTCAGAGACGTTTAATGTCATTTAAATCGTTCCTTAGTATAGATTCTCTTTGTAAAATCTACACTAAGCAATGATTGGCCTCCGTAGCGCAGTTGGTTAAACACCGCCTGTGAAATGAGAGGCCGCGGGTTGGATCCCCGCACCAAGACAAATGTTTGTGAGAACCAAAAGCATTTGTTTCGGGTCTGGGTGTTTGTGAGACCGAAAATTCTCTCGTAGTTCCTGATACCCACGACATAAGACTCGATCTTAGTGTGGGGTCAGGACTATGTAGGTATGGTACTGTTGGGTGTATTTATTATTTATTTATAATTATTATTTAATTGACACAAAATGTCTTTGAGTACGGCAGTTAGAGTATTTATAATGTAGAGGAATTCCACTCAATCTCGTTTTACAAGGTTAATAACTAAATATACTTTCAGTTACTAACGAAATTTATAGCAATTTTTGTTAAATAGATCAACTTTCACAAATACAGCAGTACTACCAACATTACGGCCAAAAAAATATTTACGCTATGGACGACTTAAATGTATGACAACGCTCCCTCTGTTTTTTATAAATACTCTAAGAAATTTTTACAAAAAATAAAATCCTGATTGCGTCTACCATTGCAACATTGTACCAAACACAACTAATTTCGAATTAATGCTTTCTCGGGATCAAGTACATGTTATAAGTGTCCTTCGGGAGAGCAACACACGCCGGTTTCTGGATCAAATCTTCTAAATTTTCGACCCCTACATCAAACTCCTGCATAATATTGGCAAACATAGTGAAACTCATAGTCGTGACCAGAGTTTGACCAATGCAAGTTCTTTTTCCAATACTGAAAGGGATGAAATGTGGTATATTCTTCTTAACAGAGTAAATTTCTGATTCAACCTCTTTGGATGGTGACCTTTCGCTGTCCGATTCCATTCCAGAATCACATTGTGAGTTCCTACGTGTCCTTACTCTAGTTCTTTCCAAAAACCTACTAGGATCAAATGTTTCTGGGTTATTCCAGTATTCAGTCGAATTGTTAAGAACGTAGTTGTTTATGAAGATAACTGTACCCTTTTCCACGCCATAGCCGTTGATTTTAGCGTTTTCTGTCGCTACGTGAGGTACTATAGGGGATGAAGCGTATCTAAGACATTCCAGAATGGTTGCTTCTGTAAATGGAAGACTTAAACGATCAGTCAAGGCCACAGGTCGTTTCCCTTTAGTAACTGCTTCGATTTCTGCTCGTATCCTCTTTCCAATCTCTGGATCCCTGGCAACAGCTGTCAGACATAGCATAACCAAATTTCCAACCGACGAATGACCTCCTAAGAAATCTTCAAGCATGAAAATTATGGTATTTCTGTCAACACTAGCATCTTCTTTTAAAACCCTTAACAGTCCATCGAGGAAATCCTTTTCAGGCCCGTCCACTTCCAAATTTAGCTCCCTTTGCTCAACAATTCTGGATAAAATGAAGCTCCTGATATCCTGAGCCCATCCTGACAATTTATCCATGTGTTTCTTGTAAAACGGAGCTAACCACGGCAGGAAATCGACAGCGTAACCCTGATTGATCTCCCAGAATATCTCATCGAAGTGATCGACGATTTTTCTGAACTCGGGGTCGTTTTCGTCGAACCTGACAGAGCACATGTAATTACTGAACATGTTCATAGCTGAGGTCATTAAATAAGGTTTCAAATTGATACTGGATTCTGAGTTTTGAGTGACAGCTTTCAAAGTTTGGACCAGCTCGAAAGATTCGAAGGTAGCTACGGATCCTATTCGTGCGTAGAAGTCTGTGTGTTGTTTGGGTCCGCAATGGCGACGCGCTAGGTTCCTCCTCCGAAGCTGCAGGTTCGACCAGTCGCATAAAGCTAGGGCTGTGGACAAAGAAATTATAGAATTAAAAAATAAGCAAGGATTTTCATTAGGTCTCTAAATAAATAATAAGGAAATAAATACACCCAACAATCACATACACGCCCGAATAGTCAAACGCCATTTAAATATTAAGTTCCACTTAAATACCCACGTCCCATTTACCCAGTACATTTAAACGGGACTTGCGTAGTAAAGGCCAATATAATATTTAAATGCTGTTTGAGTATTTGGGCGACATAGTCCTGACCCCACACTAAGATCGAGTCTTGTGGGTATCAGAAACTACGAGAGACTTTTCGGTCTCACAAACACCCAGACCCGAAACAAATACTTGTGGTTTACGTTTCACAGCCGGCTTTCAACCAACTGCGCCACGGAGGCTGTCAATTTTGATCGTAACTTTTTGCAGTTGTTGCTAATCGCCGCCACACACGTAACGATATAACTGTGCAAGTCTGATTTTGCACCAGTATACTGGAACGCGTGTGGGCAAATAACTGCGCAAACTTCGTGGCTTTCGATTCGAGACTGGTGCAAACTCGCGTTTGCGCAAACGCACTTTGTGGCGGCATTGGGATAAAAATTATTACATCTTTTTCACACAACCGTTTTATAGTAAAGTCTATAAATTATTGGGAAGTTAAAAACACAACTAGTGAATTAGTTCCGCAAAATGTTTATTCTCAACCGCTTAAGACGAAACTATCGAATAAAAGTGGAAATGGAACTCGAACTCTGGACCTCCCAATTCACAAACACGTTATTTCTAGATCAATAGTGTTTCTCAATTATGGTTTGTTTACAATTTACACCATAAACAACAAAAAAACACGTTCTATTCGACTGAATGTTCCGAATCATTTACCAAGACCACACACGGTTAGAGATCCGCAGGTAAAATTGAAATAAGACCCTCAAAATCTCTCATATGTGAGAGGCCGCCTGGGTAGGTACCACCGCAATGTCTATTTTTCCAACAAACAGCAGTGTAAATGCACTGTTGTGTTCCGGTTTGAAGGACATTGTAGCCAGAGTAACTACTGGACATAATGAGACTTAATTATGTCTCAGCGAGCGCAGTGGAATGCCAACCATTGCTTTGTAATTAAATAAATATACCCAACAGTCACATATACATATAGTCCTGACCCCACACTAAGATCGAGTCTTGTGTCGTGTATCAGGAACTACGAGAGACTTTTCGGTCCACAAACACCCACCCCCGAAACAAATACCTGTGGATTATACAAATATTTGTTTCGATGTAGTTCATGGTGTTGTTTGGTTTTCTCTGTCCATGAGCGGTCGTATTACCATCAGGCGAATAGCAAGCTCGTCTCGCCAAAAAGTTATAGTCATATACCCTCATCGATATCAATGTTACACTAGATAAGACATTCAGTACACAAAATGTGTCCCACCTACTTGCGGTGCATGCACCGCACATGAATCAGTTTGCTTCGCGACAGTGACAGTGCAGTACGCCTTATCGCATACGTTTAAAAGTAATAAATGAATGTTTCGCCGTCAAACCGAAAGCAAATCGTTTGAAGTTTCAATATTTTAATAAAATACCAGCTAAGTGATGTAATATTGCAGTGTGCTTTTAAAATACGGGGGCACTCTATTTCTATGACGTGTCTCGTCTATCGGTAGAATATAAGACAATGTATACCTTATACAGAACCCAATGCAAATAATAATATTACACGCATTAATTTTTTTCTCTAACTATACGCGCTGTTTGTTTTATAGTCTTTTTTGCTTTCGTTTTCTTTTTGCGATGCTTTAATCGCCTGAGGTGTATGATACTTGAATAACTGAATAAATTATTAGTACTGTTTTATTGTTTTTAAGAGAAATGAAATATTTTTTATTGAATCCATGAAATGTATACATCATTTAGATTCAGTCACTTTTTTCCATGACCGGTTCACAAGGCTGTCTTCACCAGAGAAGAACGGGCAAGAAACTCTAGCGTTATTTTCAAAATAAGAATAACTATTGTCTACACACATAAACATCACGCCTTTTTCCCAGAAGAGGTAGGCAGAGGTGCTACAAGAAAATAGTTTCGTCTTGTGTCTCGCCCCACGATGTGATGTAAGCCTATCGCCATATCGGGCACAAATTCCTGACTCCGGGCTGATAATGAATAGAAAAAACCAATATCACTTTGCCCGGGACTAAGTATGTATACATATTAATAAAAATGCGTAACCGAATAATTTAGGTCAATATGACAATTATCGAAATATTAAGCGTGTGTTGGAATACAATATTTCCTACTGAAATGCGATACTGCGTTTGTATAGAGCTGACTCGGTAATTCACAATAGTTTAATATTTATATCTGTCTATTATACACAAGAAATAGAAAAAGATCTCCGTCAATTTCGTGCGCTCCTGGTACTCACTAGCAAGGTTTCATTCAAAATTTGTAAATTTTCTAACGAAGCAAAATTGCTAGTTTTTTATACGTATTATGAATACATGTATATCTCTGTCAACTTTATGATTTCCTGGTACATGAAAGGCGAAAAAAATAATGTAATACAATAATCTTCACGCCTGTATCCTATAGGGTAGGCAGAGACTATGGATCTCCATTTGCTCATTCCTAGCAAATTACTTTCGAAAACCTCTTAATGCATTCTCATCGGTTCAGGGTACTTTTGAATTAGCAATTTTCTGACACAAATAACGAAATATAAGTTATTTCCATTTTTTTTTGACAGTAGCTAAACCAAACACCATGAATTACAAAGCAATGCTTGGCATTAATGCTTGGCATTCCTCTGCGCTCGCATCCTGAGACATAAGATGTTAAGTCTAATAGTTACTCTGGCGACAATGTCCTTCAAACCGGAACACACCAGTGCATTTACACTGCTGTTTGCTGCATTGCGGTGGTACCTACCCAGGCGGCCTCTCACATATGAGAGACCTACCACCATTGAAAGACCATTGACCCAGATCTCCCACATCTAGATTTACATGCATACATACATACATAAACTCACGTCTATGTTCCATTGCGGTAACCATACATACATCTTTCGTTTGAACTATCATAAAACATACATTGTCATACATGACAACCTCCGTGGCGCAGTTGGTTAGACGCCGGCTGTGAAACAAGAGCTCCGGGCTCGATCCCCGCACCGAGACAAATACGTATTTGTGTGAACGACAGGTATTTGTTTCGATGGGTGTTTGTGAGAGCGAAAAGTCTTTCGTAGTTTCTGATACACGACACAAGACTCGATCTTAGTGTGGGGTCAGGACTATGTATGTGACTGTTGGGTGTATTTATTTATTTACTAGCTTCTGCCCGCAAACTTCGTCTGCGTAGTTAACTTTATTTGAAATCTCCCATCCCTTCCCGTCCCGTCATATCCCGCCCGCCCCGTCTCATTCTCACTAATGGAGTGTAATCCAGTCCCATTCCATCCTTTTGAGTATGCAAAAGTAGCAAATATATAGAAATTCCTTCTTCATCCCACGGGAACACTAAACTTTTCGGGATAAAAAGTAGCCTATGTTACTTCTAATACCTCCAAGAATATGTGTACAAAGTTTCATGATGATCGGTTGAGTAGTTTTCGCGTGAAAGCGTAACAAACAAACTTACATTCACATTTATTATATTAGTAGGGATAAGTCTTGAGTATCAGAAATTACGAGAGAATTTTTGACCTCACAACATCGGAAAAACACTTGTGGATCCCAAACATTAGCCTTTGTTTGGTTCGTAGTATTTCGTTTGACAGCCGGCGTCTGACCAAACATGGAGGCTGCCGAGTATTTTCCGATTTTTTCTAATAATGCAGCATTGTTTCATCTCTGCCTATGCTTATTTTTGGAATCAAGTTTATCAACAAGCTGTAAAAGACTTTATGCGAGGTTATTTACCTCTTTAGTTCATTGTTTTGTCATCCGCTTTGTTAGTCAAAATTTAATTCCAACTCCTATTAATTTAACTTTGTGATTGATTTCGTTGCGGGTTAAAGACAAGTTAGACATTCCCGGAGACTCGCGGAGCTTCAATGCTCGGTGTCATTAAAATGCGTGCTGTTGCTCCTGGCTTACAGGAGTTGCAGTGGCGGGTGTGAAGCCTCTGCCTATACTTTATGTGATGAGTCGTGACGCTAAAAGGTCTAACGATAACACGTGTCAAGTAACACCTTGTATACGATATGTAACTGAGGAATTATAGGCGCTTAAAAATGATAGTAGTTACTCAAAATACATACAGCCGTATTCATAAACAGTTTTAAAACCTAATTGAGTTTTCGAATATATTCTTCTTCGCTCGAATTGGATTGAAAAGTCATCTCGAAAGGTACTATATCTAAAATATATAAGGTACTATATCTAAAATTAATTTACGTTTCGATTTCAAAACAACCAAAAAATATTTGTGGATCACAAACATTAGTTAGTAGTGACTGGATGCGTAAAGCAGCAGACCGGGCTCTGTGGCTTACCGCGGGAGAGGCCTATGGCCAGCAGTGGACTGCAAATATAATAAATTACACCGGGTATATCAAGACTGCGACCAAAAAACGAAGACAGGTGGCAGTTTTAGTGGTTACAGACACAAAGCAACTAAAAATTTCGCAAAAAAAGCGATAGTCTTTGTGCAATTTTTTAAACATGGTCATTTTGCGAAAAATGTAATTTAAACCTTTGCGTACCATTGCGTCTTTAAAAATAAACAGGTGTACATTATTTTAGTAAAATTACGTATTTATCACCCAAATACGACGATCAGTAATTTCAAAAAGTGCACCATTTTTTTAGCATAATTTTTAGTTGCATTGTGTTTGAAGTCACTAATACCACCTGGCTTCGTTTTCGGTCGCGGTCTTGAGATACCCTGTATACCATATGTCAATAAAAACCGGCATTTTAGTGTGGGGTCAGGACTATGTATATATTTAAATCTTTATTGTACAGAATTAACAACAAAAATACACAATATAGAAACAATAAAAAAAAAGTACTAATGGCGGACTTATCAATTTTATAATGTCTTACAGCCAATGGGATGGATTTAAAAGAAGGAGAGAGAGAGGGTAGAGTAAAAAATAAAGGATTAAAGCTAATAATAGTAATTTAGTATATATAAATACACAAACATACTATACATACATAACAGATAATCATAAATACATGTATTAATACATATATACAAATAAATGTCAATGTAATTAATATAATTGTAAGACTGTGTTTAATACTATAAATAAATACCTGCCGGTCAAAAAACATTGAGTTTTTATTAATTTATCACTTTCACCAATATGTGTCGTGAATTATTAATAATTACTACTAAAAGTAATAAATTTCGATCGTTTATTCACATTTACCAAAACATGTGGTTATTATTAATAATTTTGTTAAATTATTAATAGGTAATTTTCAATTAATCAGATTTACCGTAACATAAATATAAACTGACTATATTTATTTAACATCAAATAGGGAGTAGAGTAGGGACTGCCTCGATGGCGAAGTTGTACTACGGTATGGTAACAACACTGAGGTCTCGGATACGAATCCCGGGACGGGCAAAGTGATATTGGATTTATGTATTTATTATCAGCTCGGAGTCAGGAATTTGTGCCCGATATGGCGATAGACTCGCCTATCACATCATGGGACGGAACATACTAGGCGAAACGTGGGTATCCTGGTTGCTACAAGGGGAACCTCTGCCTGCCTCTTCTGGGATAAAGGCGTGAGTTTATGTATGTGTCAAATAGGGGCCAAAGGATTTTGGGAAATTGGGCTTTTATATTTTGCATGGCAACTTAAATAATAAGTAGCGATATCTACATTAGCAATATTTTAAAATCCATGCCCTTGTATTTATGTTGCATCGACGAAATTTTTGGAACAAATTCTGATCTAGTTGTCAAATGTTTATATTATTTTATTGCTAGTTTAACAGTTATGTATATAAATAAAATAGATGATCGTTGTGCGTCATACATAAACTGTTAGATGGATATATATTATATTTTTTACAAATATACAAAGCTGAGGTCTCGGGTTCAAATCCCGGGTACAAAGAGATATTGGATTTTTCTATTTATTGTCAGCCCGGATTCAAGAATTTGTTTCCGATATGGCGATAGGCGCCTAATTACATCGTGAGACGGAACATACAAGGCGAGGCGCACTGATATCACCTCTGCCTACCCATTCTGGGAAAAAGGCGTAATGCATGTATATTATACGATACACGCAGTTAATAACAAAGTTTTTATTCAACCATAAAGATTAGATGTCTTACGCACTAAAGCGTTACGAGACTGTATAAAACTTTTTCCTTTGCTCCAAGTAAAAAATAAATGAGACAAGGTCTATGGTCTTAATGGGACTTAGATTATCAGAATATTCTTCAGTCTAGACCTCTTTTTGACGTAATCTATTTGAAACGAGAAAATTAGCCTTACTTGTAAAAATTAGAAAAAATTGGTCAATTTAGAAAACATATTTGATAATTAAATAAATAGAAAAGAATTCAAAACTGTTTGATTAATTTTCAGGACGATTATGTGAATTTTATTCTATTCTCAAAATACTACGCAGATTTGATCCTGGCATTTGACAGGCTGTCCAACATGCACGAATTATTGAAAGATAAAAAAAAAATTTTTATTGAATTCCACTCAAACTTATTTTCGACGGATAATAACTAAATATACTTTCGGTTACCAGCGGAATTTATAGCAATTTGTTGTTAAATAATTAATTCAATTTTCACTCATATAGCAGTGCTACCAACATTACGAACAAACAAAAATGTACGTTTTAGAAGACGCAAATGTATGGCTCTCTCAATATTATAAATACCGACTCTTAGGAAAATACGTAATAAGTGCTCTTACTTTAAAATTCTGTATTTGTATCCGCCCATATAAGTCCCACGGCAGGGCACGGGCCTTCTCTACAATCGAGAGTCCAATTGAGAGGGGTTAAAATAAACAACATGCATTTTTAAAATAACTCCCAAAAAGGAATATCAATAGATAACAGAGATAGAAAAAAATACTAAATGTGTCCAAGCGTAAAAAACACGAAAAGTCTGGGAATTGTCTAACAATACTTATCACCGATGATTTTTTAATATTAGCGTTTTCAAAGGAAATGTTTTGTAAACCCTTTTTAACAGCCTACTGCCACCCAACAACCAATCAGTGTTGAAACAAACTTCGCGAAGTAAGGTTGTGTATTTTAAAACCCTTAGTGTCGTGTTACGACGAGAAAAATGTGGTGAGTGATTTTAATTTTTTACGCAAAGGAAACACTGAAAATCCTTGCTGTTCGATAGATGACACGAAAAAAGTGATTGGTGAAATTCAAAAAAAGAACGCGGCAAATTAAAATACTGAAATCGAGAATTGATGACACAATTTCAAATTTCGAATAGTGATATGGCGGGCCAAATATAAATTATTATTGTGTTTAGTAATTTTTTTACTCCTAATATTTAAATTATTTAATGGCAAATCTGGAAAGGATTTTTAGTGTTTCAATTTAAACAACATTTACAGGTTGTATTCTAATTTAATTGTATGTGCAAAAGAAATAATTTATCTGTGTCTATGTGCGTGTTAAAAACAAAAACTTGTGTAAAAAAAACTGTTTAAAAAAACAAAAATACTCACAATTATTCCTGTCGCCGGCGAAGAGCTTATGAAACCTCAGGAAATCTGGTCTCCCCGCCACAAAGTTCCCATTCTGGTTGAGAACCTCTCTAATCAAGGACAGGTTGTTAACCACCAAACACTTAGCAGACCCCAGCTTTATACTGAAGATATCTCCATACTCCTTTGCCAATTCAGTGAACGCTTGAAAAGGGGACTCATGAGTCCCCAAGAGATGTAAACTGCCCACCACTGGTAAAGGGGTAGGCCCGGGTGCTTCCTTTAGAACCTCAACCTCCTCTTTCCCGTATTTGTTCTGTCTCCGCCATAATATTTTCGTTTTAGAAAAATACTTATATACGGCGAAAGCCAGAACGGCGACTAAGAGAAGTACACTCATTCTTAAAAAGAATTTGACGAGTGTATTGGTTGGAATGCGTCCGAGCACTGAAGCTTAGCTGCAATACCGCCCATATATAAGGCTTATATTTGCATACAATACTGCATAATTATGTTTACGGGTGGCGGAAATCGGAACTAATGTTTTTCAAAGAGAATTTCGAAGGATAGAGCACACTAGCGCCACTGGCGAGCGCAAAAGTAATTTTGCAGGTTAATGTAAACAACAGCTTTGGATTCCTTGCAATGGAATTTGAACTTTATCGTAGAAATAATATAGTTGAAATTAGAAGTGATGGTTTAGCTCCTTAAGGATCAGCGTAGGAGGGACTTGCAGAATAAGAGTATTAATAATATAGAGGGAGCGCTGGTACTTCAAAAACGTAGAGAAAATGGTGGTGCTGCTTTTTTCTGTCCTCCTATTGGCTGACATTTGATAGGTTGTTCAGCATGCTCAAGTTATTTTGAAATAAGAAATAAAAAAATACTTTAGGCTTTTGAATTGCACTCGAACTAATTTTTGATTGATAATAACTAAATATACTTTCGGTAACGGAATTTATACCAATTTGTTGTTAAATAATTAGTTAGATTTTCACTAATATAGCAGTGCTACCAACATTAACTGCCTCGTTCACCATCTTCAAGTAAACCGTTGCTTAGGCTAGTTATCAGTTAAAATTACCCGGAACAACACGTGTCGATTTCACGATGCTCCAGTAACACTAATCCTCTGATTACACTAATCAATACTTTACTGGCTACATCATCTGCCAATTAGCGTATTTACTTGATGGTTAAAATAAGGTTAAAACTTAAAATCTCAACCTGCTTTATAATTTTGTAAGAAAAATCACGTTGATACTTCAGCGGGAGATCATTGCATTTGACGCAATATTGAACGAATGATTCGTTCAATTTCTTATGTCATTCACTTAATCAGCACGTTACTTTATTTTCACTTGTGATATCGACGGAAGATACTCTGCACATTTACTTGGCAAATAACATTAATCAAAAAGTAACTAATCAACGGTTTACTTGAAGGTGAACGAGGCCCTAAGAACAAAAAAATATCTATGTTTTTGAAGACGCAAATATATCACAGCGTTCCCTTTCTACTCTGTTCGCAGAATGGAATAATTAAGTTCTTTTTTCAAATATATTTGAATTTCAATTCTTTTACATAAAAATCAATTTTAGCTCCTCTAACGTCCCGACCGCTTTAGTGGTTTGTCAATGTGATGTCAACTTTTTAAAACTATACTCTTCTAACTTCTGCCCGCAAACTTCGTCTGCGTCATTATCTTTATTTGAAACTAGCGGCCCGTCCCAGCTTCGCCTGGGTGTATATATCTTATGATTCCACTCCACATCAGATATATGTTATTTTTCGTACAAACTCTTGTATACCTAAACCTTTTGAAACCTAAACTCAACGTAGCTATTCTACTGTCACTTTTTCTTCTAACTATGACCTGTCCGCCTCAATACCGTCCCGTCCCGTCTGTCAAGTCACTGATCCGTCCCGTTATTTCTCTTCATTATCCATCCGGTCTCATCCCGTGCCTTTACATTTCGTCCTATCCCATCAAATGAAATCTGTCAACTATCCCAGTCCTATACCGTCCCTCTTACTCTATTCTATCCCATCTCTCTACTAATAGTGTGCCTTACGATTTTTTGACATTAAAAACTTCAGCGATTGCGGCTTAGCAAAATCGGATCAGTAATACGGGTGCTCCAGCAATTTTGGTTTCCATACAATATGTTATCCCTTATTTCACCTGCATAATGTTCTTTTCCAAAATTGTTGATCGCCATTATTTTTCGTTTGTAATAAAGAGCTGAAATATAATTTTTCATACAACTAACTGAAGTGATTTCGATTTTTGACACAACATTCAAACCCTTTTTTCAACCCCTTTGGAAAAAATATAACCTATGACACTCAGGGATGTTATACCTTTCTAACGGTGAAAGAATTTTTAAAATCGATTTAGTAGTTCCGGAGATTATGATAATGTGTGATTTTAAATGATACTCGCAGGTGAAGGATAGGACATTGTACAAAATTGTGATAAAATGACTTTCGATCTTAAAAAGAAGTTTAGTTTAAATTGTACATTTCTGAACTCACGCATAAATATTTGACAACCAATTTAAATGTCAATCCTTTTTCATTAGTGACATTAATCTACATATTTAAAATCAAAAATACGCCATTATCCGAATATTGTGGATATATGTTGTCGATTCGAAACATTTATTTAAATACGGTCTTTAATTTGAGGGAAGAGTTTACTGTATCGACAGGATGAACATTAAATGTTTGACAGTTACGAAACCTATGAACATTTTGTATGGGAAAATATTTTATTTTTATTTATTGGCACGTTCCTCGGGAACGGGATAAAAAGCATTCTATGTCCGTCTCCTGGCTCTAAGCTACCTCCTCACCAATTTTCAGCCATATCGGTAAAGCCGTTCTTGAGTTATAAATAGTGTAACTAACACGACTTTCTTTTATATATATAAGATTAACATTATTTGGAATTTCCCATCCCGTCCGTCCCGTTATATCCTGCCCGTTCCGTCTCATTCTCACTCAAGGCATGTAATCCAGTCCAATACTATCCCTTTCAGTGTAAAAAAGTAACAAATATGTCGGAATTCCTGCCTCATCCCACAGGAACATTAAATTTTACGGGATAAAGAGTAGCCTAAGTGTTAATCCAGGGTGTCCCGTGTCAGCTACCTCCATACCAAATTTCATTGAAATCCGTTCAGCCGTTACTGAATTCATCGCGCACATTTTGTTGAAAACCTTTTTTTTTGTTGTTCGAAAAGAATTATTATTTTTTTTCATAAAAAGTATCCCATGCTACTTCTAATACCTCCAAGAATATGTGTACAAAGTTTCATGATGATCAGTTGAGTAGTTTTCGCGTGAAAGCGTAACAAACAAACTTACATTCACATTTATAATATTAGTAGGGATTTGTACTAGCTTTAAGACTAATTATATTGATAGTTAAAATAAACCTTATTTAAATTAACATAATGTTTACACATGTTTCATAGTTCACGAGAATTTCGCAAGGGAGGCAATGATAGCTAATAATTAATTGCGTGGATCGATCGGTTACTTATACGCCCAACAGATGGCGCTGTGTATAACTATTAATATTAAATTATTAAACCACTATTACAAGCATTGACTTATATACCGATAGACGAGACACGTCAAAGAAATGCCCCCGTATTTTAAAAGCACACTGCAATATTACATCACTTACCTGGTATTTATTAAAATATTGTAACTTCAGACGATTAATAATTGCTTTCGGTTTGACGGCGAAACATTTATTTATTACTTTTAAACGTATGCGATAAGGCGTACAGCACTGTCACTGTCATGAAGCAAACTGATTCATGTGCGGTGCATGCACCGCAAGTAGGTGGGACACATTTTTTGTACTGAATGTCTTATCTAGTGTAACATTGATATCGATGATTACAAGTGTAAGGCCGCGTTTCCACTGACGCGGAGCTGGGCGGAGAGGAGCGGAGAAGAGCGGTGAAAAGTGGTCAGTGTTTCCACTGAAGCGGAGCTGGGCGGAGAGGAGCGATGAAGAGCGGTGAGTGGTCAGTGAGCGGAGTGGAGCATACTTTTGGAATCGCGCATTTTTGCACTTAGTTACACTCAATCTCTCGGAAAGACCATACATCATGTTGTCGCTTAAAAAGAAAAAGCAATCATTTTATATCTTTCTCTACTTGAAGACGAAGAGTCACACGCACGCACTGCACGCGAGTCACGCACCGCCCCGCTCCGCACCGCTCCGTACCGCCCCGCTGTCCTCCGCTCTGTACCCCAATGCTCGCTGTCCTCCGCAATGCACCGCCTCGATGTATGAATATCCGCTCAGCTCTGCTCAACCCCGCTCGTACTGTTTCCATTGAAGCGTAGCGGATATTTCAAGCATAGTCATTGGTCAATTTGTGCACCGCTAAGCTCCTCTCCGCCCAGCTCCGCGTCAGTGGAAACGCGGCCTAAGTCCGTGTTAGTCATCCACCAACATAAATCGTGAATCTTTTTCTTGTATGGAAGTATCAAAGACCATATTTTCCTCTGACTCTGTAATGCCCCCTGATTATCTTCAGCGCTCAAAAAGGGGCGCTTGACTAACTTTGAGAAACTCTGGACTGCCCTATTGATATTAAGTCTATATTCTGTGTTCTTTTGACAGCCTCCGTTGCGCAGTTGGTTAGATGCCAGCTGCAAACGAGAGGTCGCGGGTTCGATTCCAGAACAGACAAATGTGTGTCGACCACAGGTATTTGTTTCGGATCTGGTTGTTTGTGACTAAAGTCTCTCGTAGTTTCTGATACACGACACAAGACTCGATCTTAGTGTGGTCAGGACCATGTATGTGACTAATGGTTTCTTAGATTTACGCGAATGTTACACATTGAAATAAAGCTACGTACATTAACATTACGAAAGCTGTAAAGTAATCGAAACGTCAGGAAGTTAAAAAATGTAAAAAATTAAACCAAATCGCGATAAAATCAGTAAAACATAGTTTTATTTCAACATCTATGTGACTGTTGGGTGTATTTATTTAAATATGGACACTGAGTATCGTCAATCTATAAGGAGTCAGTAGAAGCGAAATTGATAATTGAATTTTCTATTCATTATCAGCCCGGAGTCAGGAATTTGTGTCCGATATGGCAATGCCACTTCGATGCATCGACTCCTTCTGGAATTTCTGTGGGCGTGAGTTTATGTATGTAACGAATACGGGTATATTCGTTATCATGGGGTGTATCGTGCTCTATAGCTAGTTACAGCTTACGTAATATCGTGGGCGTATGCTGGGAAATGTCGGATCAATTCGTAGGTACACTGCCACAAACTTATCTGGCCCGGTGGCCAAAAGAGGAACTAACGACGCCATTTTGAAATGTCAATTTGCTTGCCATTCGCTGACATTACGTTAACATTTTACCCATGTACTTTCTTTCAGACTGCCAGGTGTTTAACGTCAAGTCCAGATGCATATTATGTAGTGTGTGCATATTCTCATATTTTTAATGAACTTCAAACAAGTAGGTTATGATTTAGTCACATACCAATGTATTATAAATGGAACTGCACTATATATACAAAATAATATAATAGTATTTTGGATAATATTTTTAATTAGACGATTTATTTGCCTACTTTGTTGCTTAATTTATTTTTACTGGCAACACCAAATGCGATAACAGCGACTCGACCGGGCCAGAAAAGTTTGTTTCACTATACATATGTATTTAATCACAATCTTACTCACGGAACGCGAGACAGTCTCCACGCGCATAGCACTATTTTCATACGATGCTATTTGTTCTCTTGAACCCAACAATCCCTTCTGCTAGCTCACTGATCGATGAGATGCTCCTCACATTCTTTTATGAAGCCCCTGACATCTCCAGTTACTATATATACCTATCTGTGAACCTAGCTGGAATGCGGTTCACATTTCATTTGTTTGTGTTCCCCTATCTACCATGTTATTTTACATTAAAAACGTTTTGAGATCGATGCGAATTCTATTTTTTATTCTTTTTTCTATTTTAATTCAATTTGTTTAACCTATATTTTGAATTTGACTGCCTCGGTGGCGTAGTTGTATTACGGTACGGTTACAAAGCTGAGGTCTCGGGTTCGAGTCCCGGGTCGGGCAAAGTGATATTGGATTTTTCTATTCATTATCAGTCCGGAGTCAGGAATTTGTGCCCGATATGGCGATAAGCTCGCCCCCTATCACATCGTGGGACGGAACATACAAGGCGAAATGTGGGTGTCCTGGTGGCGCCTCTGCCTACCCCTTCGGGGATAAAGGCGTGAGTTTATGTATGTATGTATGTATATTTTAAATTTGCTGGACTTATGTTCCAATGACGTCAATTATTCAGGTCCACAGATATTTCCGACGGGTAATAGATTCTGTCGAACGCCTATAGGTGGCGTTGGCATTCCGTTTTTAAAAATCCACTTAATGCCGACATATGCATGTACGAGTAAATAAGCGGCTGCACGATTTTCGCTACTTAAATTCTAAGTTATCAAAGGAGCACAATACTTGTGGAAATCTATGACACCCAATCACATTTGAAGTTTTGGATTAAAGTTGTCAGCTTGATTTTTTTTCTGTTACCGAATACCTTATTTATCCAAGTTTTTTATTTTGAACATAGTTGCCCGTACATTTGATTTCAATAAATATTTTAAAAGATCATAGCCAGAGTAACTACTGGCCATAATGAGACTTAACATCTTATGTCTCAGGATGGCGAGCGCAATGGAATGCCTAGCATTGTTTTGTAATTTACGCTGTTGTTTTGTTTAGCTGCTGTCCATGAGCGGTTGTATCGCTTACCATTATCGATATCAATGTTAGATAGATAAGACGTTCAGCACACAAAATGTGTCCCATCTACTTGCGGTGCATGCACCGCACATGAATCAGTTTGCTTCGTGACAGTGACAGTGCAGTACGCCTTATCGCATACGTTTTAAAAGTAATAAATGAATGTTTCGCTGTCAAACCGAAAGCAAATCGTCTGAAGTTTCAATATTTTAATAAAATACCAGGTAAGTGATGTAATATTGCAGTGTGCTTTTATAATACGGGGGCACTTTATTTCTTTGACGTGTCTCGTCTATCGAATATAAGTCAATGCTTACCATCAGGCGAATGGCATGCTCTGACATGCCCTGAGTGAGAATGACACGGGACGGGCGGGATGTAATCTATATATATAATAAATTTGTAACCGATCGATGTCTGTACATGGAAGATAAATGTGAAAAACTAATATGGGGGGCCGTATTAACGCAATAGAACCCAAAAAATTGATTTTTAGAATATTTTTAATTGGGATGGGAAGTTCCAAATAAAGTTCATCACGCAGACGAAGTTTGCGGGCAGAAGCTAGTCCTAAATAAATATTTCACAAAATATAAAAAGCCATACAAAACCAAAATGTTTACAGATTTCCGAACATGTTAATACGAATTTAAAGACGTCGCGGCACAGATTACAATTGAAAATAAAAAATAACATCGAAAATTGATCAACTACACTTATGAGACACAGGTGTGACGTTTATGTACATAATATATACAGGGTATATCAAGACTGCGACCGAAAACAAAGCCAGGTGGTAGTATGAGTGGCTACAAACATAATGCAATTAAACATTTCGCAAAAATAGCGACAGATATTTTCTAGCAATTTTTTGGAAATCGTCGTTTGAGTGCTTAATACCTAGTTTTTGCGAAAAAAGGAATTTAAACCCTTACGTACCATTGCGACTTTAAAACTAAAAAGGTGTACATCATTATTTTAGGAATACTATGTATTTATCACCCAAATATGACGATTAGTAAAAAAATAAAAAAATAAACGATTTATTTTGCGAAATTTTTCGTTGCATTGTGTCTGAAGTTACTAATACAACCACCTAGCTTCGTTTTCGGTCGCAGTCTTGATATACCATGTATGTATCTATCTGATCCGCATAGTGGACTATTTGGCCTAACCCCTCTCAAACGTACTGTCGATTGTAGAGGACGCCCGTGCTCTGCAGTGGGACGTGTATGGGCTGATATAGATAACTTATCTAACTACTATAAGAAACAAAGTATCGAAATTATTTGTCATATAAAAACTTTGTTAAAACCGATATCTCTATTTTTACGACAATCGCGCTGTTACGATACTTTTTAATAGCATATTCATACCACTAATTAATACAAATTGAGCTAAAATGTATATAAAATAAATCATTACTTTACTGGTGGTAGGTCTCTCATATGTGAGAGGCCGCCTGGGTAGGTACCACCGCAATGTCTATTTCTCCAACAAACAGCAGTGCAAATGCACTGTTGTGTTCCCGTATGAAGGACATTGTAGCCAGAATAACTTCTGGACATAATGAGACTTAACATCTTATGTCTCAGGATGGCGAGCGCAGTGGAATGCCTAGCATTGCTTTGTGATTAATAATAATAATACACCCAATAGGCACATACATAGTCCTGACCCCACATTAAGATGAATTAAGTTTTGTGTCGTGGGTATCAGAAACGAGAGACTTTTCGGTCTCACAAACACCCAGACCCGAGACAAATACTTGTGGGCCTCACAAACATTTGTCTCGGTGCGGGGATCGAACCCGCGGCCTCTCGTTTCTCAGCCGGTGTCTAACCAACTGTGCCACGGAGGCTGTCAACTGTCACTGTGAATGATTCGTGGTGTTGTTTGGTTTTCTACTGTCTATGAGCGCTCGTATCGCTTACCATCAAGCGAAAGGCATGCTCACCATTCATTGCAATAAAAAAGCACCCAGCAGTCACATACATAACATATGGGTCATTCAGAGCCGAGACAATTTTTTTTTGCAAAATTCTATTTTGTTATTCAAGATAGTTATGTAGCGATACAATGATTTTTAGAATTTTTGTCTGTTTGTCGATGAAATTTGGTTGAGGTAGCTGACACCCTGGATTAAAACTTAGGCTACGTTACGTTGGTTAGACGCCGGCTGTGAAACGGGAGGCCGCGGGTTCGATCCCTGCACCAAGAGAAATGTTTGTGCGGCCCACAAATATTTCTTTCGGATCTGGGTGTTTGTGAGACCGAAAAGTCTCTCGTAGTTCTGATACCTGCGACACAAGACTTAATTGATCTTAATGTGGGGTCAGGACTATGTATGTGACTGTTGGGTGTATTTATTTATTTATTTATCCCGAAAACTATAGTGTTCCCGTGGGATGAGGAAGAAATTCCGATATATTTGTTACTCTTATACACTCAATTGGGATGGGAGTGGATTACATGCCTTGACTGAGAATGACAAGGGAGGGGCAGGATGTAATCCTCAATAAATATTTCATAAAATAAAAATAGCCATACAAAACCGACATGTTTACAGATTTCCGAATATTTGAATAATTGAATTTATAGACGTCATAGCATAAATTACATTTGAAAATCAAAAATAACTTCGAAAATAGATCGGCATAGTCAATAAAATATCTATACACGTCTCACTGCAGGGCACGGGCCTCCTCCACAATCGAGAGTGCGATTGAGAGGGGTTAGGCCATATAGTTATTAGTTCTTATAGAAAATGGATCTATAAATAAATATGACATCGAAATAAAGACTTGACTGCCTCGGTAGCAGTTGTACTACGGTACGAATATTATATGTCCTGGGTTCGAATCTCGGGTTATACGGGAGATAGGAGTGCCTGATATGGCGATAGGCTCGCCCCCATCACATCGTGGGACGGAACAAGGGTGAAACGTGGCACTGGTAGCACCTCTGCCTACCCCTTCTGGGAACAAGGCGTGAGTTTATGTATGTAAAATCGGGAAGACAAGTAAACATGTTTGTGAGTTGTCTGTCGGTTGACAGATCTACATAGTTTTGAAATAAAACTATTTTTTACGGATTTTATCGCGATTTGGTTTAATTTTTTAACTTCCCGTCGCGTCGTTTCGATTGCTTTACAGCTTTCGTGGTCACGGGACAGACTCAGTCCGTTAAAAATGTAAAAATTAAACCAAATCGCGATGAAATCCGTAAAAAATAGTTTTATTACAATGTGTAACATTCGCGTAGGTAAATGTGAGAAACCATTATCTGCATAGCTATACGATAAACATCGTGAGGAAACCTGCAAGCTACAGAGATTTCTAAACATTTCTACTGATTATATTATACTTAAATAGAAAATCAGGTAGGTCTCTCATATGTGAGAGGCCGCAAGGGTACCACCGCAATGTCTACTTCTTCAAACAGCAGTGTAAATGCACTGTTGTGTTCCGGTTTGAAGGACATTGTAGCCAGAGTAACTGGACATAATGAGACTTAACATCTCAGGTTGGCGAGCGCAGTGGAATGTCAAGCATTGCTTTGTAATTCATGGTGTTTGGTTTTGCTACTGTCCATGAGCGGTCGTATCGCTTACCATCAGGCGGATGGCGTGCTCGTCTCGCCATTCAATTGTTTACATTCCTTTGTTTTCTATGAAACCTGTTCAAGGTTCGACAATCATTCCTTCAAACTTTTCCCGATATTTTTGAAGAAATTCATGAATTATTTATCGTACTCGGAATCCGGTGTTCTAGTTTCAAGACTGAGACGGGAGATGTGTTTATATGGTGTGCGAAAGAGATGGTGGTACCTATCAATGAAAATCAGGTTATTACGTAATGGCTTGTTTGTTAAGGTTCCATATCAAAGTAAGTTAAATGTATTTATAAAATAGAGGCAGCGTTGGTACTTCAAAATGTGGATAAAAATGGCGGTGCCGTCCCGTCTCATTCTCACTCAAGGCATGTAATCCAGTCCCATCCCATCCCTTTGAGTATAAAAAGTAACAAATATATCGGAATTTCTTCCTCATCCCACGGGAATACTTAATTTTTCACAATTAAAAAGTAGCCTAAGTGTTAATCCAGGATGTCAGCTACTTCCATAGCAAATTTCATCGAAATCCGTTAAGCGGTTTATGAGTTCATCGCGCACAACCGCACAGAGAAACAGACAAAAAAAAAATGTGTGTGTGTATTAGTGTACACACGTAAGAAGTGAAACTTCTTTATGACATCATTTTTCGAAAAATGATCTACTATTTACAAATTTACAGAATTGGTAAAATAAAGCTAAATTAAATAAAGTTTAAGCAAAAGGCTTTTATTATCATAGACAAGGATACAAATAATACAATTATTTCACCTTATTGCTACTTAGATTATGATAGCTTTTCATTAATTATAATAGAATTATTACTATTATTGTTATCGTTATACTTTCAAATATGAAGCTTTAAATAAATAAATATGGCACGTATCGGAAAAATGTGACTTAGAAATAAAGATGGCGCGTAACACAAAAACGTTACAATTTTTTGACATTGCTATAAAATTTCTCCCATACGTCGATAAAGAAGTTTCACTTCAAAAAGATGGCGCGTAACGGAAGAATGTGACGCGTAACGAAAAAATGATACACTAAATTTTTTTCCAACCCCGATAAAGAAGTTTCACTTCAATAAAAAAATCATTGTTTTGGGTTCTATTACGTTAATACAGACCCCCATATTAGTTTTTCTCATTCATCTTCCATGGACAGACATCGATCGGTTACAAAATTACATGTTTAAATACGCGGAACTTTCATCCAACTGAAAATATTATAGTGCCGTAGTGTCCCGAACATTAACGATTGTTTCCGATTAACCTATTTGTAAGGATTCAAAGCTAGTATTTCGTCACTGATGACATAAACAGTTATTTCGAGAAATATAAATGTGTCATGGCTTTTTTTACCTCAGTAATGAAAAGGGCATTATGGCCAGCTAATAAAGGACCAGGGGGATTCCTCTTTTCGAAAATTCGGGGGAAATGAGAATGCCTATTCATGGTATCGGTAAAAAATATCGTTGACCCCGATACCGATACTGCTTAAATTCATTTTAGCATTTTTTATGGTTTGTCCTTAAACGTTTTCCTGTTTTATCCCGGGCGACAGACTTTTATAAAATAAAATAATTGTCATCTTATTTTACAATACGTCAGCCATTACTACAAATGGGGCTACCAGAGTGACTGGACTTCAAGTTCATTTTCCAAGAACTCCGGGCCTGGGTCGCAATTATGTTTATTTTTATTGAAAATATACACTTTTCTCTACACAAAAAAGTAGGTTTCATCGAGGGACAAAAGTGTTTGCACAGATACCAAGTTTCATAGTAAAATGGGCATTCTCCTTTGAATGTTCGACGTGCGAAAGTTATAAGTTTTCCACTTCTAAAAATCTATACTTCTCTATGACACTTATTATTTTCTCCTAATTTAGTCTATGGTTACGTAAGATAGAGGATTTGAATACTTAGTGGAGTACATAGGCAAATTCGTACAGTTTTACATAAGTTTCTTCAAAATTAAATAAAAAGATTCGGACATTCGAATTACTTCTAATCATAGAGTACCCCCCAGTGGCGGATTTTCCCTAAGGCTAACTAAGCACGTGCCTAGGGGCGCGAAGTTACAGAGGCGCACGCGTGATTTCGAATATCTTCGTATCTAAAACCATCTAGAGTGGCTGAAACTGTTTCTTCTTTAATATAGCAAAGTGTGAAGTGATGTTCTTCACTCATTTATACCGGGTATATCAAGACAGCGACCGAAAATGAAGCCAGGTGGTAGTTTCAGTGGTTACAGACACAATGCAACTAAAAATTTCGCAAAATAAGCGACAGATTTCTTTTTGCAATTCTTTAAATATCATCGTGTTTGGGTAGTAAATACCTAGTTATTGCGAAAATAGTAATTGAAAACCTAACGTACCATTGCGTCTTAAAAAATAAAAAGGTGTACATCATTATTTTAGGAAAACTATGTATTTATCACCCAAATACGACGATAAGTTAAAAATTACCAATAAAAGTTTACGAATTTTTTTACGAAATTTTTAGTTACCTTGTGTCAGAAGTCACTAATACTACCATCTGGCTTCGTTTTCGGTCGCAGTCTTGATATACCCTGTATAATAGTACATTCACCAATTATTCAATAAGATGATTCCTCGTTCCTTCGAGGTATTTTTTAATATGGCTGCTACAGGGGCGCTTTTTATGTGCTTGCCTAGAGCGCTCTCAACATTTGATCCGCCGCTGGTACCCCCCAGATGCGGCTGCGGATGTGGTGGTCGCGGGCTCAAATCTCAGAGCATACTGTCTTTTCAGAGTCATAGGTATAGTCAATCACCACGCACTATAACGGTGAAGGAAAACATCGTGAGGAAACCATACCATAGCGATTTGCAAGAATTTCTATGGTATGTAAAGTCCTTGCACTAGGCCAGCGTGGAGTGTACTAACCCCTCTCAATCGTACTCTCGATTGTAGAGGAGGCCCGTGCCCAGCAGTGGGACGTGTATAGGCTGATACACTTGCCATTCTTGAATTATGACTAAGTGTATAAAAACAAAAGTGCGTGGTGGCCTGTTGGTAACGGGCCAGACGCGGCTGCCTACATGTTCACGGTGGTCGCGGGTTCAAATCCCAGGGCACACCTCTGACTTTTCGGAGTAATGTGTGTATTGATAGTCAATCACCACGCACTTTAACGGTGAAGGAAAACATCGTGAGGAAACCTGTATACCGTAGCGATTTTAAAAGAATTTCTACGGTATGTAAGTCCGCCAACCCGCACTAGGCCAGCGTGGTGGACTATATGGCCTAACCACTCTCAATCGATTCCCTCGATTGTAGAGTAGGCCCGTGCCCTGCAGTGGGACGTATATGGGCTGATACAGATAGATAGTATAAAAACATATTGACTTCTAAGACAAAGAGCATTGTTATTCCCAGTAACTAGAACACGGCTTCAAAATACCACGTATACCTACTATAGAAGCTAAGGTTGCTTCTGCAGGTGTTTCTACTTTTACGTATTTGTACTACGCTACGATTACAAACTTTCGAACCCCGTCTGGCAATGTGATATTGGTCTTTTCTATTCATTATCAGTCTGGAGTCAGGAGTTTGTGCCCGATGAATGAAAATATGAGGGTTAGTACAATCCACGCTGGCCTAGTGCGAACTTTACATACCATAGAAATTCTTACATCGCTATGGTATGCAGGTTTCCTCACGATGTTTTCCTTCACCGTTATAGTGCGTGGTGATTATACAGACATGACCCTTAAAAGGCAGAGTAATATTAGTAAGGAAAATAATGACAAATTAACAATCCGCAATTTTTTGATTCAGGAACTAGCTGACTCATAACTTACTTTCTAGGTGACCTAGAAATATGTAGGTCGTAATGTAAATGTAAATCATAAATAAATACACCCAACAGTCACATACATGGTCCTGACACCACACTAAGATCGAGTCTCGTGTCGTCAGAAACTACGAGAGACTTTAGTCGCAAACACCCAGACCCGAAACCAATAACTGTGGATCACACAAATATTTGTTTCGCGGAGATCGAACCCGCGACCTCTCGTTTCACAGCCGGCGTCTAACCGATTGCGCCACGGAGGCTGTAATTTTAAGTGTATGTGTGTGTATGTGTTTTTAGAAAACAATTAGGCATATGTATAACTCGTCGGAAATATCTGTGAACCTAGCTGGAATGTGGTTCACATTTCATTTTGTTGTGTTCCCCTATCTACCATGTTATTTTACATAAAAAACGTTTTGAGATGGATGCGAATTCTATTTTTTATTCTTTTTTCTATATTAATTCAATTTGTTCAACCTATATTTTCAATTTGCTGAACTTATGTTCCAATGACGTCTATTATTCAGGTCCACAGATATTTCCGACGGTTAATATGTAGTTATTATTGTAGTCATTTTGATAGTAATTGGCAACCCTGTTGAGTCCCAAAATCCATTGACAAACAGAAAGACAGGTCGTACACCTGTTTTTAGTATTTTTAATGCATACACGATAATGTCACATGCTTGATTTAACCTTGTGTCTATTTCTAATGTCCATTTCTCCTAAGTATTGTACTGTATCAGCCCATACACGTCCCACTGCAGGGCACGGGCCTCCTCTACAATCGAGAGTACGATTGAGAGGGGTTAGTACACTCCACGCTGGCCTAGTGCAAGGACTTTACATAGAAATTCTTACAAATCGCTATGGTATGCAGGTTTCCTCACGATGTTTTCATTCACAGTTAAGCCCTATTTGAATAGGGAGAGTTTCTCGCCTCAAAGATACGATTATCGTAAAGATATAAAAGAGTTGCATCGTGTAAACATTTGTCAGAACACGATAATCTACGGCGGTTATGTCATGCGATAATCGCATACGATTCTCGCCGCGAGAAACTCTCCCCGTGTGAATGGCGTTTTATTTGTGGTGATTGACTATTACACATGACTGCGAAAAGTCAAAGAGTGCCCTGGGATTGCAACCGCGACCACCGTGAACATTTAAGCAGCCGCGTCTGGTCCGCTACCAACAGGCCACCACGCACTTTTGCTAAGTAAACATTCTTTATCCATAATGGTATACTGTAACGACAAACCGTCTCTTATGTGGCGTAGATATAATACCTCTTCCCCTTTCCTTTTTCCTTCCCTAACCTAGAGAGAGGTCGCCTGGGTAGGTACCACCGCAATGTCTATTTCTCCAAACAGCAGTGTAAATGGACGGTTGTGTTCCGGTTTGAAGGACATTGTAGCCAGACTAACTGGACATAATAAGACTCATCATCTTATATCTCAGGATGGCAAGCGCAGTGGAGTATCAAGCATTGCCTTGTATTTTATGGTGTTATTTTGCTACTATCCATGAGCGGATATCGCTTACCATCAGGCAATGGCAAGGCATCTCGCCGTTCATAGCGATAAAAAACCATTATTTTTAATCATATTACTTAAGTTAAGAAGTGCTAAGAAATACGAAAATACACACAAAGAATATCAGACGAAAATAAGGGGAATAACGTCGTCATTCCTACCAGAAAACATATGAACAGTTACAAAAAAATATTCCGAAACACATATTACGCATGCACATGTGTTTTGGATGACCTGGAGTGACCCAATTTATTCCGTCTGAACAATTCTGCAAAAACTTCCAATTTGTTGTGTGGTTCCTCCAGCCAGGTGGAGCGACGATATTCGTAGGCTGGTAGCGGTTGGCGACGATGGGCTGAAGATCGAGCCCAGTGGCGTGCTATGGGGGAGGCCTATGTCCAGCAGTGGACGCAGAAGGGCTGATGATGTATGGTTCCTCGTAAAATTAGACTCCGTGGCTGCTTGGTGTGAATGAGGCCGCTACGATACCAACACAAACGAATACACAAGTATTTTTTTATTGCAATGAATGACGAGACGAGCATGCCATTCGCCTGATGGTAAGCGATATGACCGCTCATGGACAGTAGCAATACCAAACAACACCACGAGTTACAAGGCAATGCTTGTCATTCCACTGCGCTCGCCATCCTGAGATATAAGATGTTGAGTGTCAATATGTCCAGTAGTTACTGTGGCTACAATGTCCTTCAAATCGGAACACAACAGTGCATTTACACTGCTGTTTGGCATTTACACATTTGTTTCGGGTCTGGGTTTTAGACGGAAGTCTCGCAGTTTCTGATACCCACAACATAAATAAATAAATAAATACACCCAACAGTCACATACATAGTCCTGACCCCACACTAAGATTGGGTCTTGTGTCGTGGGTATCAGGAACTACGAGAGCCTTTTCGGTCTCACAAACACCCAGACCCGAAACAAATACTTGTGGTTCTCACAAACATTTGTCTCGTTGCGGGGATCGAACCCGCTGCCTCTCGTTTCACAGGCGGCGTCTTACCAACTGCGCCACGGAGGCTGTCTTATTTATTTCATAAGACTCGATCTTATTTATGTCAGTCGTTATTGTAATTTGGGGTGCTGTCCAAGAAGCCTTCTTACTTTGACAGCCTCCGTGGCGCAGTTGGTAAGACGCCGGTTGTGAAACGTGACGCCGCGGATTCGATTGCACTGCGACAAATAGTTGTCTGCTCCACAGGTATTTGTTTCCGGTCTGGGTGTTTGTGAGAGCGAAAGGTCTTTCGTAGTTTCTGATACACGACACAAGACTCGGTCTTAGTGTGGGGTCAGAACTATGTACATGACTGTTGGGCATATTTATTTATTTAAAAAACAAAACGAACCGCGAACACCAAGTTTGCGGACCCCGAAAATTTTACAATGCGGAAATGGAGGCATAAATATATAAATATGTTAAAACATTTTGACCTTCCCAAAAATCCGGACGGGACGCAAAAAACACATTATGCAGCGAATGAAGCTCATTCTGATGTTTCCAGATATTTTTGTTGTCTCCCTGCCCGATATACCGGGTATTTCAAGACTGCGACCGAAAACGAAGCCAGGTGATAATTTTAGTGGTTACAGATACAATGCAACTAAGACTTTCGCAACAAAAGCGAAAGTTTTTTTGCAATTTTTGAAACATCGTGTTTGGGTGGTAAATACCTAGATTTTTTCGAAAATAGTAATTTAAACCTTTGCGTACCATTATTATTTTAGTAAAATGATGTATCTCTATCTATCACCCAAATACGAGGATAAACAAAAAAAAACAAAAAAAAAATTGAAGATTTTTTGCGAAATTTTTGTTTGCATTGTTTCTGAAGTCACTAATACTACCACCTGGCTTCGTTTTCGGGCGCAGTCTTGATATACCCGGTATAAAGGCTCTGGGTCACACTTGATGGTAAGTGGTAACTGCACATGTAAATATTCTTCACTTATATATTTTTTACTTTTTTGGCGATGAATGGCGAGACGAGCATGCCATTCGCCTGATGGTAAGCGATACCGCTCATGGACAGTAGCAAAACCATACACATGGATTACAAAGCAATGCTTGCCATCCACTGCGCTCGCCATCCTGAGACATAAGATGTTAAGTCTCATTATGCCCAGTAGTTCTGGTTACAATGTCCTTCAAACCGGAACACAACAGTGCATTTACTGCTGTTTGTTGGAGAAATAGACATTGCAGTGGTACCTACTCAGGAGGCCTCTTACATATGAGAGACCTATCACCAGGATCTTAACAGGTTTTCAATGAAGTCCGCCAGCACTAGGCCGGCGTGGTGGACTAAATTCTCAATGGAACCCTGGATTGAAGAAGAGCTCCATTCTCCGGAGTAAGCCAAAATAGGATAATGAATTGCAATGCATTTGAAACCACAACACGGGACTCGTGTGTTAGTGTGGGGTCAGGACTATGTATGTGACTGTTGGCTGTATTCATTTATTTATACGTAGTGTAATTTAAACTATACTAGCTTCTGCCCGCAAACTTCGTCTTCGTTGTTAACTTTGTTTGAAATCTCCCATCCCGTCCCATCCCGACCCGTTATATCCCGCCCGCCCAGTCTCATTTTCACTAATGGAATGTAATACTCAAAAGGATGGGATGGGACTGGATCCAGTCCTTCCTTCTGTATAGTAATATAATAGTAATCCTTTTGAGTATATAAAAGTAGCTAATATATCGGAATTCCTTCTTCATCCCACGGGAACACTAAACTTTTCGGGATAAAAAGTAGCCTATGTTACTTCTAATACCTCCAAGAATATGTGTACAAAGTTTCATGATGATCGGTTGAGTAGTTTTCGCGTGAAAGCGTAACAAATAAACTTAAATTCACATTTATAATATTACTCGTACTAGAGATTCTGTAGCTGTGTTGTTGTGCAAAGTGATAAAATCATTGACTATTCTTTTGATATCGATGGATAAAATAGTTTTCCTCTCTTCATATTTTATTTAATTGCGCATTCTGTACAATTCTGTACAAATTGTAAACTTGTTTTAAAGAGAGCAACGCTAGTTTCTTGCCCGTTCTTCTCTGGCGAAAACAGTCTTGTGAACCGGGTGGTAGTGGAAAAAAGTGACTGAATCTAAAATATAATGTATGGTATTTCATGGGTTCAATAAAATATTTTCATGTCATTTCATTTTCATGTAAACGCGATTAGATGATCTTATTCATAAACGGATTTAAAAGCTATTTTAGTTATCGAATGTTTTGTCATCTTCGCTCAAACTGAATTCCATAGTCGTTCGAAAGGGACAAAACGATAGCAATAGAAAATACGTTTTAAATATCTCTTTAAAAAAGACCGTATTAGTATAAATGCTTGTTGTTTATATGAAAACATATCTCAAACAATGCGTCATTGTATTGTCATATTTATATATGTCGCAGAATCATACAGATTGCGATTTATATGGCCGTCGTTGCCGTCCGACATCATGATTCTTATTAATCAGTCAGTGCGCACGTTTGGCGCTGTTCCGGGCAAGATTACAATAGAAACAATTAAATATTATTAAACCGATCACAGACTCTACTGACAGACCATTCAGCGTTACCATTGGCAACCGATAACTTATAAGACGTCAATCATGTCGGACTGTGTTGCAATTCCAATAAAATAAGTAACATCATTGCGTATGGCATTCATCCTGCGTGGATCAAACTTGTGTGATCTCTAACACGGCCATTCTGCGCCTCAACCCGCTCTCGCGTTGCTTATTGACATCAGAGCCAAGCTAGATGGAACAGCGCATAGCACACAAGCATAGTATTTACACAAACAGCTTTCAATCTCACACACAAAGCAAAGCGTAACAGCTTTCAGCACGTGACTTCTAACGTTTAGCAATGCGTCGTAGCTTTCAGCATCCACCTTCAGTCAAATAGATCAGATCCCAATCTCACTGCAAAGCGTGGTAGCTTTCAACAGACAACAAGGACAAAGCGTTAATGCTTTCAACCTATCCTGCAAAGCGAGGCAGCTTTCAACAAATCACAAGGATAAAGCGTTAATGCTTTCAATCCATCCATCTGCAAAGCATGATAGCTTTAAACAGATCACAAGGACAAAGCGTTCATGCTTTCAATCCACCCTGCAAAGCGTGGCAGCTTTCAACAGATCACAAAGACAAAGCGTTCATGCTTTCAATCCACCCTGCAAAGCGTGATGGCTTTCAACAGATCACAAGGACAAAGCGCTCATGCTTTCAATCCACCCTGCAAAGCGTGATGGCTTTCAACAGATCACAAGACAAAGCGCTCATGCTTTCAATCTACCCTGCAAAGCGTGATGGCTTTCAACAGATCATAAGGACAAAGCGCTCATGCTTTCAATCCACCCTGCAAAGCGTGATGGCTTTCAACAGATCACAAGGACAAAGCGCTCATGCTTTCAATCCACCCTGCAAAGCGTGATGGCTTTCAACAGATCACAAGGACAAAGCGCTCATGCTTTCAATCCATCCTGTAAGGCGTGATGGCTTTCAACAGACCACAAGGACAAAGTGATAATACTTTCAATCCATCTTTCAATAAAGCATAGCAGCTTTGAGTTTCAATAAATCATTCAATCATCAATCAGCAACCAATATAAGACTTTTTTCTATCAACAAACAGAATTACTACAGAATTATCACTAAAATTCAAACAATGATTATTCAATTCGGTACAGCAATTCAATATAATATAGAAATTCAATTTAAATCAATACTAGGCACACATAATAATTAATAAACTTAGTTTGTTTTAATTAAATAAAACTAATCGATAATTAATGCTAAAGGATCAAGACAATCAGACAATTCTGGTAGATAAGCTGGATATTTGCGTAATCGTTACTGGCACACGTATTAGGCCTGTTCCTCAGATGGTTCAACAATGTAACGCTCAATCAGACATACTTTAGTAATTTTACATGGGCCAAGGAACTTTCTCATTATTCAGGAGTTTTTCTGAACCATTATCAGATCACCACAAAAGGACGAATAGTGGCTTTATTAGCCATAACGATTTTTATCTTTCGTCGCCTGCTCGTCCATCCTATTCAAATCTTATTCCTGGTCTTAACTCGTATATCTTAGTTGCATCATTCATTAGTATTCCCTGACTGTGATCGGCAATTACCCCTTCAATATCTTTGTGTTATTAAGTTTGCTAGAGGCATGATCTTCCAAATTAATTCTAATGATTAATTCTGCTTGTCATCTATTTTTATGTCAGGAGTTATAAATTCAGTGCAACGAAATCAGCATGTGCCGTACACATAATATCATCTATTATTATTAATGTTAAAATCAAAGGTTAAGAGACTGTTTTACTTGATTCCAGAACTTTAAAGCGTCGCAATGCACGAAAGTTCGTCCTAGTCTGCACTAGGTCCATGTAGCATACAATTCCGGACGTTGTTTGCATACTAACCAACACTACGCTCTTTTTGTTAAAGACTAGACTCCCAAAGTAAATGATGCGCGGACTGTCTATATTCGCCATTAAGTACTGAACATAAACACGCATGCGAATCAACGAGCTTAAATTTATAGTACAGTTTAAGACTTAAAATTACCATGGCCAGTAATAAAGTGTAAAACGCAATAATCAATATTAATCCACCCATTCTACCATATTAAAAAAAAAAAATTGATGACTTCAAAAGAGTTACAGTCAGTCATCATCGTAAATGTCCGGCTACGGAAGTATTGTCTGAAGTGTCCAACTGCCTTTACAATTGCAAGAGTTACAGTTATTATTGTTTATAATGGCACGAATCTTAGTGACAGAATTACAAAAACTCCTTAGCGGAGATTACGGGGATGCCACGTTGGGCATCGGCGCCACTCGACACAGGGTGCAATGCGGAGGTACCTTGCAGGATCCGCGGCACACACTCCACGGCCACACTCCGGGCAATTAAGGTAGTCGACAGCGTTCTACAACAGAAAGTTCACTCATATGTACCAATCATTGTAATTTGTTACTCATACTTTTATTCATTAAAGAAATCCTTTAAAAGTTTCTGGCACTTACCTTCACACTTTACAAAGCCAAAGTGACCAAAACGCGTCCGATGGCAAACGCAGTGAAGACCAGACGGAATATGGCACTAGATGTTTCACACTCGCCGATCCACACAACTATGCCGGTCCGATTACACACGGATAAACACGAGATGATGTCGATACGCTTACCTAGGTAACCATAATGGGTATCTATCCACTATTCACTGTCGTAGCCATCCGGGCAGAATGAAAATCCTACCACTAGCAAAATGGCCTTCGACCATCTCACTCACATAATAAAAATAATATTTCTACACGTCACGCCGGCCTTCTATAAGAAAATGGCAAAACACCATTCGATCCAGCCCTGATACTACAGACCTGGCTGCAACGTGGCTTGCGTATGTCACAACACGATTCTGCTAACATCGTGGTTTTGCTAAAGTATCCGATAGGCCTTAGTTAAATTCTTACAGGTTAGAATAAAATAGCACCATAGCCATTGGCACTGGCATCTGCATGAAACTTTAATAGTATAGATACTGTGGTTTAAATATCATTGGAACTGGTTCACTAGTTCACTGCCGTGTCTTGTAGCAAATATTTGCCAATTCAATTAGGCATTTACCGAACGCCAATTTATAAAGCTGGATCCATAAGAATTGATGAATTATAGACAAATTGTTTCATCTGTGTAACAGTATTAAACGTGCCATGTGTTATGACTTGTGTTTACAGACACCAACCTTGTCAGATACCACTAATGTGCGGACATGCTTATTTGAAAACTATAATTCAAAATGTCGCAACCCAATATTATATTTTTGCGAAGATTCTTTACCAGCCAAAAGTGAAATACAATTTCGATGCTTAAATCATTAATTTCTACCTAACATAACAATTGCACAGTAGGTATCGTATCGCTGTTGAACATATGACTTTTCCACAATCGAGAGTTCGATTGAAAAGAGCTAGGCCACAATCGACCATGCTCACTGCTCAGGCAGTGTACGTTGATTTAATTAACACATCACAGCAATTCATGCAGGTTTCTTGTCGATATTTTCCTTCACCATCAACGCACGTGACAATTCACATCAAGAAAAGCACCTGGCCAAACAATATCAATTCGCTTACCTCTTAACTTGCGACAGACTCTTACAAAGGGGTACTCAGCGCCAAAGTAAAAACCAAATAAAAGGTTTTAGTGTTTCGGAGAGCAGCTCGACCACACATAATATGTCAACAGGTTCTACAACAGATGTGCAGTATACATCTGGTTTGGACTCGTGAGGACAGCGACTCGCTATGTGAACTGACGAACCACACCTGTAACATACTGGCAAGCAAGATTGTTGGCGATAGCCAAAACTCATTGTTAAAGCAATTGATGGTATCTTAGTCTATTTTCTATACGTGACAAACCTTATGTCCAAGCTTATCGCAGGCATGACAATTGATCTACGACTGCGGAGTAGATTTTGGTCGCTTCTCGTTTTGACCACAATAGGAACGTTACCAAAAGCGTCATAACCTTTAGGTACAATTCGTACGACAAAGTTATTCAAATGTTCACGTCATACCTGGACAATTTATCCGCAACAACCACATGGATCCTCTGAATATTTTACCAATCGCTATAACAAGTTGATACCTTTAAATAATTACTTCCACCAATTGCATGTTGATGAAAGCGTATCATCTTTTTCAACGTCAATTCGATCTATCAATCTTCTTTTCAATTCCAATGGAATTTTAAATGCCAGAATTAACGCTTGATTTTGCTGATTTTGCATCTTAATAAATATTCGCCATCGTAAGCGTATAATTCCTGGCGTATTCTCCACATCCGTAGTTATTTGCCTAGACGTCTGTGATTCTAGAAATCTCGATATTGTTAGAGCTGTCAGTATCTAGCCCATCTATCAGCGCCGCTTTATTGGTAGAATACTCGATGTACGTGGCCGCACTACTGAGCCTCACGTTTCGACCGAAAATATTCTTCAGTTTGGGTAGCAGACAATGCGGTAGACACGAGGGATGATTTTGAGATCTATCCCACCGCTGCTGTCGCAGAATCATACAGATTGCGATTTATATGGCCGTCGTTGCCGTCCGACATCATGATTCTTATTAATCAGTCAGTGCGCACGTTTGGCGCTGTTCCGGGCAAGATTACAATAGAAACAATTAAATATTATTAAACCGATCACAGACTCTACTGACAGACCATTCAGCGTTACCATTGGCAACCGATAACTTATAAGACGTCAATCATGTCGGACTGTGTTGCAATTCCAATAAAATAAGTAACATCATTGCGTATGGCATTCATCCTGCGTGGATCAAACTTGTGTGATCTCTAACATATATATTATATAGGTATTTAATTTAATTTGTAGTTAATTTCGCCACACGCAAAAAGATGATAGATGAGATAAATGTCTTGCAAGTGGTTCAGTCATGTTGAGCTCAGCCATTCATGAGTGGGCAGGCTCGTCCGGGGCCGTACCACTGTCTCAATGTATTGACGTGAGGCGACAGCTTTGCGTTTTGTGAGTGAGATTGCTAGATACCCAATAAATAATAAATAAATAAATACACCCAAAAGTCACATACATAGTCCTGACCCCACACTAAGATCGAGTCTTGTGTCGTATCAGAAACTACGAGAGACTTTTCGGTCTCACAAACACACAGACCCGAAACAAATACCTGTCGAACACACAAATATTTGTCTCGGTGCCGGGATCGAACCCGCTGTCTCTCGTTTCACAGCCGGCGTCTAACCAACTGCGCCATGGAGGCTGTCAAAGATAAGTTTTCATAATACTTTCATTTCACTGCATGAAGGCTCCAGGCGTTGTGGATGGTCATTTAACGCGACTGCGCTTTCTTTCTCCTATTTATATATCCATCCCATGGTTGCCTGTAAGAAATTACCTAGTGTGATAAGGCCGCCACTTGTACTATTATTTGTATTGTATAATTTTGCAAATTTGTATATCTCGCTGTTGTGCAAAAAGTATTAAATAAATAAATAAATGTTTATGGGCAACAGTGATCACTTTTTTTTCACCCAACAGTCGCATACATAGTCCTGACCCCACACTAAGATCGTTTTTATTTATTTATTTGTTATTTGGGAAACAAACAGAGAGATTCACATATAAATAACAGAAGAATGTGTTACAGAATCCGGTAAAGTTTCCACTAATAAATAACACCGATATGAAAAGAGTGAACAATAACATTATTTAAACTAAGTTCTATGAAATAAAAGTAACAAAAATAAAAAAAAACAAGATCGAGTCTTGTGTCGTGGGTCATACCTGTGGACACAAATATTTGTTTCGGTGCGGGGATCGAGCCCGCGGCCTTTCGTTTCACAGGTGGCGTCTAACCAACTGCGCCACGGGGGCTGTCAGCTTACCTTCAGATGACCTGTTTACTCATTTACAATAGTATATAGCCGAGTGCAAGCGCCCGCACATATAAAGTATATGAATTACCTGACCGTTCTTGTAAATGAATGCAGTATTCAAATGATTGACGTATGGAACACATCCATAATGTATCCAGGCTTCAAGCGGCCTCTGCGTTTGGATACACGTCTCGATAATTAATAATAGTTTTATTTTATTCTATTTATCTTGTAACAGCCTCCGTGGCGCAGTTGGTTAGACGCCGGCTGTGAACAAGAGGCCGTGGGTTCGATACCCGCACCAAGACAAATGTTTGTGAGGCCCACAAATACCGGGTATATCAAGACTGCGACCGAAAACGAAGCCGGGTGGTAGTTTTAGTGGTTACAGACACAATGCAAATAAACATTTCGCAAAACAAGCGACGGATTTGTTTTGCAATTTTTGAAACATCGTTGTGTTTGGGTAGTAGACATCGTTGTGTTTGCGTCTTAAAAAATAGAAACCTTTCTATTTTTTAAGACCTGTATACCTTTACATCATTATTTTATGAAAACTATGTAATTATCACCCAAATACGATGATTAGTAAAAAAATACCAAAAGAAAAGCTGACGATTTTGTTTTGCGAATTTTTATGTTGCACTGTGTTTGAAGTCACTAATACTGCCACCTGGCTTCGTTTTCGGTCGCAGTGTTCATACACCCTGTATATCAGAAACTACGAGAGACTTTACGATCTCAAAACCCAGACCCGAAACAAATATTTGTGGACCACACAAACACACTGTGTTGAGATTGTAGCGTTGTCTTGTTCCATAAGCGTTTAACCAACCAGCCAACTGTAAATAATTGTTTATGTTTACTACCACGATAAAATTATTACAATGCATACATACATACATACATAAACTCACGCCTTCATCCCAGAAGTGGTAGGCAGAGGCGCCACCAAGACACCCACATTTCGCCTTGTAGGTTCCGTCCCATGATGTGATAGGGGGCGAGCCTATCGCCATATCGGGCACAAATTCCTGACTCCGGGCTGATAATGAATAGAAAAACCCAATATCACTTTGCCCGACCCGGGACTCGAACCCGAGACCTCAGCTTTGTAGTCGTACCGTAGTACAACTACGCCACCGAGGCAGTCTCATTATTACAATGCACCTGACTACAATTTGGATGGATGACGTCAACAGTTAAATAGTGTTTTGCTGATCGACATTTCAGTGCAGCTTTCTCGACAGTCTCAGAGTGGTTAGACGCTTGTGAAACGAGAGGTCCGGTCGCTTCGATCTAAACACAGACAAGTTTGTGATACAAGTATTTGTTTCGGGTCTGGGTATTTGAGACCGAAAAGTCTCTCGTAGTTTGTGATAAACAAGATTTGTATATTAGTGTAGGGTTTGACTATGTATGACTGTAGATTTCTTTTTTATTGCAGTGATCATATCATCATTGCATCGCTTGATGGTAAGCGATACGAACGCTCATGGACAGTAGCAAAACCAAAAACAATGAACTATAAAGCAGTGCTTGGCATTCCACTGCGCTCGCCATCCTGAGACATAAAGAGATCAACTATTCCTATATTTTTGACAACAACGCATTCGGGCGCTAGAAGACCGTAAACGATCCATAATTATTGTCATCAAAAACATTATTTATTTAACATAAAAATATCCAAACGCAAACCGTACGGAAATTTCAAAATGGCGCCCGCGCTAACGGTTATTTTCAAAGAAACAATCATTTGAATCCGATATTATTTATATATACGGACCCATGACGCACGGAAAGACGGATCGATCGCTCTTGCATATATATCATTCGGTTATTTTTAAAGTTTATTTTAATATCAATAAGGGTCGCCATTTTGAGACCGTACCTTTTTTGTCTTCGCTCAAATGGAGCGTTCTGAAAATGGTTGAACCATGCTATTAACATTTATATATTGGGTACGCTTTAAGGGAAACGCTTTGAAATGACAGGCGATATTATTAATGATACCTTTGATGATGGCTCAGAAAAAAACAATTCCCATTTTCAAAAAAACATTTTAAACCGATCATTGCCATTATTCACTCTCCATCATATTACTGCAGGTAAATGAAACGATAGTATTATTTCATCACAATGCTAAAAACAACAATAAAATTGAAATTAGTGGTAGGTCTCTCATATGTGTGAGGCCGCCTGGGTAGGTACCAGCGCAATGTCTATTTCTCCAACAAACACCAGTGTAAATGCACTGTTGTTTTGGTTTGAAGGATATTATAGCCAGAAGAACTACTGGATATAATGAGACTTAATTATGACTCAGGATGGCGAGCGCAGTGGAATGCCAGCATTGCCTTATAATTGATGATGTTGTTTGATTTTGCTACTGTCCATGAGCGGTCGTATCGCTTACCACCAGGCAAGTGGCATGCTCGTCTCGACATTTATCGCAATAAAAAAACACCAAATTCAAAGTGACGTGCTACATATTACAGACATTAGACATCAGACATTTTACAGACTCGTCTATTGATGTACACTGCCACAAACTTATCTGGCCCGGTGGCCAAAAGAGGAACTAACGACGCCATTTTGAAATGTCAATCTGCTTGCCATTCGCTGACATTACGCCAACATTTTACCCATGTACTTTCTTTCAAATTGCCAGGTGTATAACGTCAAGTCCAGATACATAATATGTAGTGTGTGCATATTCTCATATTTTTAACGAACTTCAAACAAGTAGTTTATGATTTAGTCACATACCAATGTATTATTAATGGAGCTGCACTATAATACATAATAATATAATAGTATTTTGGATAATAATTTTAATTCGACTACTTATTTACTCACTTTGTTGCTTAATTTATTTTTACTGGCAACACCAAATACGCTAACAGCGGCTCTCTCACCGGGCCAGAAAAGTTTGTCTCAATATAACATTGATATCGATGTCTATTGAGATATTGTGGCGAAATTTGAAACTACAAATATAATTGAAAAAACGTCTAACGCATTTTTTGAGATATGTTTTCATAGTACATTCAATTCGAAAGTATTTAAAGTAAACAGGCACAAAATACGAAGGAGGAAAAAAATATGTTTTTGTTTAGAATATTTTGATTTTAACTTCATGAATAATTTGCTTATGAATCAATTTTTTATTGTGGATAGAGAAATACGAAAGAAACGTATTCACCATTGATAAACAATGAATTACAAAATAGCAACGTAGAGAAGTTTACAAAATAGGTAAATAATAAATAAACTCAAGAGTCACTTACATAGGAATTAGGAAATAGGAATTATATTATAGCCTTCGCAAGTTCTCAAACTATAACTTCTTATTTTATTCTTCTGAAAATTTGGCTTGCTGGTAGAAACAAGATATCGAACATTGGGCTCTACCATGACTGTTTTAGTACATACATACATAAACTCACGCCTTTATCCCAGAAGGGGTAGGCAGAGGCGCCACCAGGACACATTTCGCCTTGTATGTTCCGTCCCATGATGTGATAAGGAGCGAGCCTATCGCCATATCAGGCACAAATTCCCGACTCCAGGCTGATAATGAATAGAAAAACCCAATATCACTTTGCCCGACCCGGGATTCGAACCCGACACTTCAGCTTTCTGCCGTCCTCTAGCTAAAATGCCGTTAACCAACATCTGACCAATTTTTACTTTTAAATGCAAGTATAATCAGAAAAAAAAGTTTCGCTATTGAAAAGTGCTTCCTGAGATCTATTATTCAGTATTTCAAAGTTTTAAATATGACTTCTAGTTATTGAGTAGCATATTAAAAACAAAAAAAATGTTTTTTTGCGCATAACTCAAAAAGGGTTATGGTAGTTAACGGCATTTTAGCTTGAGGACGGCAGCTTTGTAGTCGTACCGTAGTACAACTACGCCACCGAGGCAGCCGCCGTTGAAACTAAAGTGCGCTGCAGCGTGAACACAATAATTATTCGTCTAACCATACAGTACAAACATGCAGCGCTAGACCGCTTTCAGAATTCAGGGTGTAGTTTTCTCGCGACGAAAAGGTCGTAAGCGCCGTGAATTTCATGGCGCTTACGCGTTTAATTTAAAGACAAACAGAACGTCGTCGCTTGAAATGCAGTCGGCTGACTTCACTTCAGCGGAACACATTTGTCTTAAGCGGTGTCTTCTCTATACGTAGTAATATTAGCTCAATGCAATATCTATATCAGCCCATATACGTCCCACTGCAGGGCACGGGTGTACAATCGAGGGAATCAATTGAGAGTGGTTAGGCCATATAGTCCACCACGCTGGCCTAGTGCGGGTTGGCGAACTTACATACCGTAGACATTATTTAAAATCGCTACGGTATGCAGGTTTCCTCACGATGTTTTCCTTCACCGTTAAATTGCGTGGCGATTGACTATCAATACACACATAACTCCGAAAAGTCAGAGGTGTGCCCTGGGATTTGAACCCGCGACCGTGAACATGTAGGCAGCCGCGTCTGGTCTGTTACCAACAGGCCACCACGCAATTATTAATCTTCATCTCATGGTTTCCTGAAGTGAGCGCCCTGGTGCGCATAGAAAGTAGGAGACTTGAAGAAATAATCACCCTCCGAATTTTTATTTTAGTACTTATTTACCTAACTAGTATCACTGTACATTTCAACCAGCTAGATATGTACTACCTTTAATAGTGGTAGGTCTCTCATATGTGAGGCCTGGGTAGGTACCACCGCAATGTCTATTTCTCCAACAAACAGCAGTGTAAATGCACTGTTGTGTTCTGTTTTCAAGGATGTAGTAGCCAGAGTAACTACTGGACATATAGAAACTTAACATCTTATGTCTCAGGATGGCGAGCGCAGTGGAATGCCAAGCATTGCTTCGTAATTCATTGTGTTGTTCGGTTTTACTACTGTCCAAGCGCGGTCGTATCGCTTACCATCAGGCAAATGGCATGCTCGTCTCGCCATTCATCGCAATAAAGAAATAAGTTTCAAATTGAGGTTACTAACTCGTATTAACAACAATAGAAAAATACGTGTATTTTCTATTGTTGTTAATACGAATGTTAAACGTATATAATACTTACAATTTTTATTTGTATTAAAAACAAATAAAATGTATGCGACTATGAATACAATACTTAGTTTTGGTAATAATTTTTGTAACGTCTGTGTATGATTACGTTAATATATTATTAGTATACCGGGTATATCAAGATTACAAACACGAAGCAAATAAAAATTTCGCCAAAACAGTGTCAGATATTTTTTTAGAATTTTTTAATGATATAAGACTTGGCTATGGCTATGCTAATGGACTGAAATACATTCATTTTATTGTTACTAAGCATGGGGTGCTACAGCAATTACTTATCCTCAAGCACCCTAGCTTTTTAACCATAAAATGAATGTATTTCACAACATTTTAGACAGCTTCCGTGGCGCAGCTGGTTAGACGCCGGCTGTGAAAACGAGAGGCCGGGGATCAATCCCCGCAACGAGACAAATATTTGTGTGAACCACAAGTATTTGTTTCGGGTTGGGTTTGTGAGACCAAAAAGTCTCTCGTAGTTTCTGATACACTACACAAGACTCGATATTAGTGTAGGGTCAGAACTATGTATGTGACTGTTGGGTGTATTTTTTTATTAGATAAATTCATTTATGTTTTAATAAATACACTCTTCGTGCTTCTAAAAGGTTCACACAATAACGAAGATGATAAATACCTAATTCTTAATCACCAAACTTGTTATATTGTATTGTATCAGCCCATATACGTCCCACTGCAGGGCACGGTCCTACTCTACAATCGACAGAATCGATTGAGAGTGGTTAGGCCATATAGTCCACCACGCTAGCCTAGTGCGGGTTGGCGGACTTACATACCGTAGAAATTCTTTAAACTCGCTACGGTATGCAGGTTACCTCACGATGTTTTACTTCACCGTTAAAGTGCGTGGTGATTGACAGTCAATACACACATAACTCCGAAAAGTCAGAGGTGTGCAATGGGATTTGAACCCGCTGTCACCGTGAACATGTAGGCAGCCGCGTCTGGTTCGTTAGCAACAGCCAACAGGTCACTCACTTGTTGCAATAATCTTAACTATTAATTTTATCGTCCTCTAAATTTTTTTTTTTCCTATTACTTCGCACGTATATTGTTTACTTTATAGGCGTAAAGAACACGGAAAGCTATAGGGGAGACCGGGGACGAAAGTATTTATTTTTTAAGTGAATGGCGGGACGAGCATGCCATTCGCCTGATGGTAAGCGATATGACCGCTCATGGACAGTAGCAATATCAAACAACATCATGAATTACAAAGCAGTGCTTGGCATTCCACTGCGCTCGCCATCCTGAGACATAAGATGTTAAGTTTCATTTTATCCAGTAGTTACTCTGGCTACAATGTCCTTCGAACCGGAACACAACAGTGCATTTACACTGATGTTTGGAGAAATAGACATTGCGGTGGTACCTACCTAGGCCTCTCACATATGAGAGACCTACTACCAGTCAGACTGAGATATTTACAAACATATGACAATACCCAAAGAAATCGTTAGTTAGTTATCATTGTTTACGCAATCGAAAGAGATATAGTTGTGTTATTTCATTGACAATTTTAAACTTAGCTTAATAAAACTAAACGAAGTTGAAAAAAAGGTGAAAGTTAATTTGAGGCTAGTTTGCAACTTAGGTAAAGAGGGGGGTTCGAAACATACAGCATACCAGTATAACATATTTTTTCACAAATTCATTTGTTACTGGTGGTAGGTCTCATATGTGAGAGGCCGCCTGGGTAGGTACCACCGCAAATTCTACTCCTCCCGCCAAACAGCAGTGCTATTGCACTGTTGTGTTCCAGTTGACGGACATTGTAACCGCAGTACATAATGAGACTTAACATCTTATATCTCAGGATAGGGAGCGCAGGGGAATACCAAGCATTGCCTTGTAATTCATGGTGTTGTTTGGTATTGCTACTGTCCATGAGCGGTCGTATCGCTTACCGACAGGCGAATGGCATGCCCGTCTCGCCATTCATCGCTATAAATATAATACATTCGTCTCGTGTTACCTTCCCCGGTGTCCCCTATAATTTATTTCATAGATCTGTTCGAAGTTATTGATACAGATAAGTGTTAATAAGAAGCACAAATAGGCCTTTTGATTTAGTAGCCTCCATATTAGCAATTCGATGTTATGTTTTCGTATGACCACTTCACAGCCTAGGATTAAATTTTTAAATAAAACATGTGCCGTTTTTAATATCTAGGATGAGATCTATTAGACATGATGATCAATGGTTTAAGAATAGGTGCTTTTTTCAGTTTTTAACTACAAAGCTGAGGTCTCGGGTTCGAATCCCGGGTCGGGCAAAGTGATATTGGGTTTTTCTATTCATTATCAGCCCGGAGTCAGGAATTTGTGCCCGATATGGCGATAGCCTCGCCCCCTATCACATCGTGGGACGGAACACACAAGGCGAAGTGTGGGTGTCCTGGTGGCGCCTCTGCCTACCCCTTCTGGGACAAAGGTGTGAGTTTATGTATGTATATATCTAGACTGCGATCGAAAACGAAGCCAGGTGGTAGTTTCAGTGGTTACAGACACGATGCAAATAATAATGTCACCAAAGCAGCGACAGATATTTTTTTAGAATTTTTTACAAATAATCTTGTTTGGTTGGTAAATACGTAGTTTTTGCGTAAATCATAATTTAAACCCTTACGTACCATTGCGTGTTTAAAAATAAAGAGGTGTATATCATTATTTTAGGAAAACTATGTAAATATCACCCAAATACGACGATAAGTAAAAAATCACAAAAAAAGGTGACGATTTGTTTTGCAGTTTTGAAGTTACTAATACGACCACTTGGCTTCGTTTTCGGTCGCAGTCTTGATATACCCTGTATAACACCTGACCACATCGAGACATGTGATATGTCAAGAAGTCACTGCATTCAGGTTTTTAGACGTAGAATGCCTTTTTATAAATCCGTGTTTGTGATCGCTTAAGCTAGGCTTCAGGGCATCGTATGGATAAAAAAAATCTAAAGTTAAGGCGAACAAACAGAGCTTCGAAATCGACCTAAATATGTACGCAGTTTATTTAGTTCGCAGCATTGACTTATATTCTACTGATAGACGAGACACGTCAAAGAAATAAAGTGCCCCCGTATTTTAAAAGCACACTGCAATATTACATCACTTACCTGGTATTTTATTAAAATATTGTAACTTCAGACGATTTGCTTTCGGTTTGACGGCGAAACATTCATTTATTACTTTTAAACGTATGCGATAAGGCGTACTGCACTGTCACGAAGCAAACTGATTCATGTGTGGTGCATGCACCGCAAGTAGGTGGAACTCATTTTTTGTACTGAATGTCTTATCTAGTATAACATTGATATCGATGGTTTGCAGTTTTTGTCGTATCTCCGAAACTGTTCACTGCCTCGCTGGAAAACGCCTACAAGCTGGCAGTGGAGAGGATTCGGCATCAACATCAGTATATCACTCACCTTCGATTTGCCGACGATATTGTGGTCTATTGTAGTAACAAGTGATGCGTCGTTGGAGCGAAGGTTGGAAGGTCTTTTAAAATGCTAAAACTTCTTCTACGGCGACAAGTCTGAAATCGGTGTGTGAAAAAAAATATCGCTGCGTAAAGGTAGCGCAAGGATGAAAATATGTATATGGACTCATAGCCTGTTGTCCAATAACGACGAGCGATATGTCATTCGAAAGCTCTCTTCATTTTCTACAACTTCTTCTTTGGTAAGAAATCCCGATTAGCTGTAAAAAAAACATATTTCGACAAAGATATCGCGAGGGTCATATATTATGTATGGACTCCAGCCTATTGACCAATAACGACGCGCGATATGTCGTTGGAAACACATATTGTAGAAACTAGAAACACATATTATACTCCAACTCGGAGCTGTAGACCTGGCTGGTGAGAAGCAGGGCTAAATATTTAGGGGTAGTTTTAAAAATGTTATTTTATTTTATTAAAAATATTTTATTCTCATTAATCTACAACGTTTAAAAATCCTAAAACACATTTTGGAAAAAGTCTATTGCTGCCATCTCTCCGACTACAATAACTTGCTACATAGGAAAGGGGCCGTCCATTAATCACGTGATGTTTTTTTAGCATTTTTAACCCTCCCCCCTCCCCCTAGAAGATACGTGGTGAGGTTTAAGAGTAACCCTCACCCCCCACCCAAAATCACGTGTATTTTTTTAGTACATACAAAGAATCTTATCTTTTTTAGAATATCATCTTTCAATACAGGTATAAGTAAAGTATAATAGGACTTCTTTCGTTGCCTGATAACGGCGAGTAAAGTTCACATTACGCGCCGCTTTTCGGTTTAGAAATCGCGCATTAACGAAAAAATAAATCCACGAGATATCTTACTACACCCCCCCTCTCCCTTGTGATATTTCGTGATTTTTGCTAAACCCCCTCCCCCCTATCGAGCCTCACGTGATTAATGGACGACCCCAAACAATTCGGATTTACGAGGGGTCGATCAACAATTGACGCGAGAGTCGATCTCCTAAAACAAATCGATGAGGCTTGGGAGGAGTCACAGGATGCCCTTGGTGTATTTTGTGACTTTTCTAAAGCTTTTGATTGCGTAGAGCACGACACTTTGGAAATTACACACTACGGTATCAGGAACCAGGCTCTCAATATCTTGTCTTCCTATTTGGAAAATAGAGTACAGAGGGTCAATATTAATGGAAAACTTTCTGGAGGATCTGCGGTCACAGTTTGATCTTGTCGCACGAAAATTAATGAACTGATTACATTAATAATTAAGAGGAACATTGTTTGAATTTGAATTTAACTACGTATAGTAAACTGCGATTTTCTAAAATCACCTTATGCTTACAAATAGCAGTGGCGTGCCTAGGGTATTGGAGTATTGCAAGCCCAATATTATTTTAGGTTTAATACATATTTATTTAGAAGAAAAAAAAAAGACTAAGAACGACGAAATCGAAATTACGGCGCGGCGGCAGACCTACCACACAATCTATACAATATTAAGATTAGGTAATACAAATATAGATAGCTTGTGGTCATGCTACCGTAACTTTTTACTGCACTAACTACTGAGCATTTTAGAGTAAAATTCATGGTCGAGTACTATCTCCAGAGATACAGGCATTAGCTTACTTCAGGAGATAGAATCAACTATTGTCAAAACCCTTTTACAGCCACATATACGCGCATACAGTTGTTTTTTAAAGTAATGTATAATTAAAACACATTTTGTAATCTCTTGTATGTAAAATTATTGTATTTAACCAGTGGTGAGAAATAAACTTATTATTATTTTTAATACACGGCATTACAGTAGCACAACGATAGCTACTATGGTCCCGTGTTTGACTGCGCAGTTAACCAAAATAATTGCGGACAGAAATTGTTATAAATACATTAAGGTTAAGTTTTTACAAGTAATTTTTATTACAAGTAGGTAATAGCATGCCTTTTGAAAGGACCACAATATCATTAAAATCATTAAAATTAATCAAAACATTCTAATACACAAGTGTCCCTTGAAAAACATATGAAACATGACTGTTTAATAACCTATATGAAGGGGAGTATGTAGAAATCTAATTACATAGTTTAGTAAACTGAACCGATAAAGTGCCTCTTGTGATTTATCCCGAATTTAAGAAATGCACAAACTCGGCGTAGTTTTAGCGTCAGTTTCAATATAATTGAATTAAATTGCCTTTATAACTGCAATGAACACTTTCACCATCACACTAAAACCATCACAGGAAACAATACAAATCATTTACGTATCAAAAAGTTTAAATAACATTAAAAAACGAATAATTAACCTATAACCTGAACTATTTACAATTGCACAATATCAAAATACTTATGAAGTTAGTAATAATTCGTGCAGTATTGCTAGTAAACGAAAAAATAAACATTACAGCATGCAATTATAATTTATGTAAAAAATATAAAAAACCTCATTTTTTCGTATTACAAAAACGATTAAATAATTCTAAAAAAGAACCAACATAATTTAATAACAATAATAGGCGAGACGAATGATTTTCAAATTATATTCTACTAGCATTTGCCCGCAACTTCGTCTGCGTGTTTAAGAAAATGTAGACGTTATATCGCTAAAACTATGTCATTATAACCTTTACGTAAACTTTTAACAAAAATCAACGTGCAGCATTTTTATTTCTAATTCTGACTCTGAGTTTAGATTATCGAATCAATGGGTCCGTCAGTTGTCGATTCAGAGACCAATCGGATCAATAAATAAAAAGTTCAAAATGACGGCCAACATTTTCAATTCTGAATACAAATTTAGATTATCGGAACTCAGATTGATTTTGAAACCAATCGGATCAATACATAAACGGCCTTATTCATATACAGTTTTAAAACCTATTTTAGGTATCGAATGTTTGTTTTCTCGCTCAAACTGAATTGAAAAGTCGTTCGAAAGGGACAAAAGTTAAATTTTAATAGGAATAACTTCAGTAGTTTTGATTTTCCATACTATTATATTATTTTTACCCTTATTTTACTCTTTTAGGGTTAAATTTAAGAAAACAGAGTACGCACTCATTTTTGGTTTTAGATGAGTAACTAAAGAATCAGATTTGATATGTGCAACTTCAACGGTTTCGATTTTCCATACAACAATATTTTACCCTTTAGACCCTTTAGGGGATGAATATCCAAAAATCCATCCTTAGTGCTACCCTACGTCACAATAAGAACCCCTGTGTAAAATTTCAAGTTCTTAGCTTCAGTAGTTTCGGCTGTGCGTTGATCCGGCAGTTCGGTTTTACAATACTTCAACCCTTATTTTCACCCCTTTAGTGTTAATTTTAGATAAACAATATATGCAATTATTTTTGTCTTAGAATGAATAACTTAAGTGGCAAGTTTAACAATTGTAACTTTAACGGTTTAAATTTTCCCTATATCAGTTTTTAACCCTTTACACGCCTTTAGGGGATGAATATCCAAAAATCCATCCTTAGTGCTACCCTACGTCACAATCGAAACCCATGTGTAAAATTTCAAGTTCTTAGCTTCAATAGTTTCGGCTGTGCGTTGATCCAGCAGTTCGGTTTTACAATACTTCAACCCTTATTTTCACCCCTTTAGGGTATATTATAAGAAAAGAGAGTATGCAGTTCTTCTTATTTCTAGATGAGTAACTAAAAAGTCAAGATTGATATCTGCAACTTCAAGGGTTTCGGTTTTCCATACACCAGTATTTTACCCTTTTCACCCCCTTAGGGGTCGAATTTCCGAAAATCCTTCCTTAGTGCTACCCTACGTCACAATAGGAACCTCTATGTAAAATTTCACCTTTCTAGCTCCAGTAGATTCGGCTCTGCGTTGATCGGGTAGGAAGGAAATCACCCAGTTTCTAAACATTTCAACCCTTATTTTAACCCCTTTAATGTTAATTTTTAGACAAATAAAGTATGCAATTATGTTTTTTATTAAATGAGTTATTAAACTACCAAGTTTGAGAATTGTAACTTCAATGGTTTAGATTTTCCATACAACAGTTTTTAACCCTTTTCACCCCCTTAGGGGTAGAATTTCCCAAAATCCCTTCTTAGTGCTACCCTCCGTCACAATAGGAATCCTTGTGTAAAATTTCAAGTTCCTAGGTCCAGTAGTTTCGTCTGTGCGTTGATAGGTCAGTCAATCAGGTTCCTCTTTTATATATATAGATAATATGGGCACACATTTATTATATACGAAAAAATCTATATTTCCAGAATTAACAAAGGCTTAACACAGTTTTAAGCCATTTTTCTAATAATTTTTCAATAGTGCACAAAAAACGCTAGTAGGTGTCATGGCGTCCGCTTTGATGTCACTACTAGGTAAACATGTCATTGTGTACTACTAAATCTGTGGTCTATGCGCAGCGAATGCGTCATGTTTACATAGGCGTGACATAATGCGTTGTGAAGAGCGTTTTTGTCAAAATGGCCGATTGCTATATTTTGTACTTTGATTTTATTTAAAATCTTATTAATCTCCAAGTATAGATTAAGACTGAATTATCATTTGAAATCCTTGTAATACGTATTTTCCCTTAAAAACATAAAATATTTAATTTTTTGATACTGTCGTCTCGCCTATTAATATAATTTAGTTAACAAATAATGTTACACATGACTTTCAAACGTACGGTGTTCAGTCAATATCCCGGTTTAGTACAATAATGCTATATCCAAACATCTTTAGCTATACATTCGTAGTGCCAGAGTGTAGCATTTCACCCGTAAATGTGAAAGAGATAGCATGCGTTGCCAAAAGCCTCGTAAAAGCACACGATAGAGAAAAAGGCAGATATATGTTTTACGCGTACCGTCTTTTAAAAAATGCGTGGAGCCACGTTCTACGTGAGAGGTAAAATTATTGAATGAATTTATTACAAGCGTTGCGCAGCGCGGGCGGCGCATCGGCTCGCCGCGCCACGCCGCCGTAAATTCAAAAATGGTAGATGTTTCGTAATTACTGTTTTGTATTGAATGTAATGGTTTCGTTCAGAATTTAGTATATACGTATTAAGTAGGGCAAGCCGGGCTTTTGGGCTTGGATGGAAGTACCTATCTATCTATCTATATCAGCCCATATACGTCCCACCGTAGGGCACGGGCCTACTCTACAATCGAGAGTATCGATTGAGAGTGGTTAGGCCATATAGTCCACCACGCTGGCCTAGTGCGGGTTGGCAGACTTACATACCGTAGAAATTCTTTAAAATCGCTACGGTATGCAGGTTTCCTCACGATGTGTTCCTTCTCCGTTAAAGTGCGTGGTGATTGACTATCAATACACACATAACTCCGGAAAGTCAGAGGTGTGCCCTGGGATTTGAACCCGCGACCACCGTGAACATGTAGGCAGCCGCGTCCGGTCCGTTACCAACAGGCCACCACGCACTTATGGAAGTACCGCCACTACATAAAACATTTTATATGAAAAAAAACATGCAAATATTATTGTAATAAACGTAGTATACTTAACATATAAAATACAATAAGATAACTCAATACATAACAAAAATACATAAACTTACCTTACTTATAATTAAATAAAAATACTATTAAACATTAATATTAAACAAAAATACATAAACTTACCTTACTTATTACCTACTTACTTATAATTACTCGCACGGGGTCACGCACCATGAGTGCAGTGACGTACTTTTGACCCTTAACGTCCTGTTTGGCACTAAAATAACAAATTTAGAGCGAATACTGAAGCTACTGTTAGTAAGATCGCTTTGCGGCCGAGCTAAGATATAATTTTTGGCACTCAAAGATACGTTGACCCCATGCGAGTAATTAAGGGTTAATGAATTTCCCTATAATCTATACATATAATAAAAATGTAAATAGTCGATGTCTGTACATGGAAGATATATAAGAAATTTTAACGCGAGGGGTCTTTATAACAGCAACAGAAGCCAAAACAATTTTTTTTCGAATTTTTGTCTGTCTGTCTGTCTGTCTGTCTGTATGTTTGCTTGCGCATCACGCAAAAACTACTGCACCAAATGAGATGCGGTTTTCACAGTTGTATTGCTGTAGGTTCAACTTAAAAACTGGTATATGTTGCATTTACATACAGGTTGTTTCTTTTTGTTTGCTTGCAAATTACTCAAAAACTACCGCACCAAATGAGATAGAAATTTCACAGTTATATTGCTGCAGGTCCAACTTGAAAACTGATATAAATTTAATTTACATACAGGGTGTTTCTATTTGTTTGCTTGCATATTACTCAAAAACTACCCTACGAAATGAGATGCGGTTTTCACAGTTGTATTGCTGCAGGTTCAACTTAAAAACTGGTATATGTTGCATTTACATACAGGATGTTTCTTTTTGTTTGCTTGCACATCACGCAAAAACTACCGCACGAAATGAGATGCAGTTTTCACGATTATATTGGTGCAGGTCCAACTTAAAAAGTTTTATATGTTTCATTTACCTACAGGTTGTTTCTTTTTGTTTGCTTGCGCATAACGCAAAAACTACAAGACGAAACGAGATATGGTTATCACAGTTATATAGAATATAGATGCAAGTCCTACTTAAAATTGGTATATGTCTTATTTACATACAGGATGTTCCTTTGTATTAGCTTGCACATCACGCAAAAACTACGACATGAAATGAGATGCGGTTTTCACAGTTATATATGTATAAGTCCAACTTAAAAACTGGTATATATCTTATTTACATACAGGGTGTTTCTTTGTACTATGTAAGATAAACGAGAAAATCTAATATGGGGAGGCTGTATTAACGTAATAAAAACAATGATTATTAGAATTTTTGTCTGTTTGTCTGTGCGGTTGTGCGCGATTAACTCAAAAACCGCTTAACGGATTTCGATGAAATTGGTATGGAAGTAGCTGACACCCTGGATTAACACTTAGGCTACTTTTTATTCCGAAAAATACAGTGTTCCCGTGGGGAGGAAATGAATATGAGGAAAGAATTACGATATATTTGTTACTTTTTTATACTCAAAGGGATGGGATGGGACTGGATTGTATGCAATGAGCGAGAATGAGACGGGACGGGTGGGATATAACGAGACGGGACGGGACGGGATAGGAAATTCGAAATAATCTTTACATGTATATATTTTATAAATAAAGTTAATCACGCAGACGAAGTTAGCGGGCAGAAGCTAGTATACATATAAAGCTGAAGAGTTAGTTTGTGCCTGCTATTCTCAGGCAGTACTGATTCGAATTGAAAAGTTCTTTTAGTGTTGCATAGGCCATTTATCCAAAAATGCTATAGGTTATATAACATCACGCTATGACCAATAGGAGTGGACGAGTAGTGAAAAATGTTGCAAAATCGCGATTTTTTCTTTTTTTTTATTGCGTTGAATGGCGAGAAGTGCATGTCGTCCGCCTGATGGTAAACGATACGACCGCTCATGGACAGTAGCAAAGCCAAACAACACCATGATTTACAAATCAATGCTTGGCATTGCCTTGCGCTCGCCATCCTGAGACATAAGATGTTAAGTCTCAGTTAAGTGTAAACAGTTGAAGTTATGCAACAATCATTAACGACAGAATTGTGTAGATACTACGCAGACCGTCGCAGTCGCAATGTCGATGACATCAGTATGATGGCTCAGTTGTTGATAAGAATTCGATGATTTAGTTGTCTGTAGATAATTGTTGATTTTTAATGCATTTATAGCAAGGATTAAAAGAAACCTCATCAATTGCCAGGTAGTAATTAACATACAACTTTTAGAGTTCTACCTCTATAATTATATTTAATAATGTACAATAAAATATTTATAGGTAGTTAAATATACATTTTATTATTTTAGGGACTATTTTTGGACTATGTAAGCAGTCATCCAGGACGCATATCTCAAAGACACGAAAATGTTCCACCCGAAAATGGCCCCATAGAAAAGTATAATCATAAAAATCACACGCTATCTAAGTGCATAATGATTATAGAATAATGAATACTAATTTTCAACAAGTAAGATTTGGTATGGCGGTAGGACCTTGAATTACAAACAAGGTAAATTATTTAAGTCTGAAAATATTCGATCATGACACCTGAAATTATAGGCAAATTGCGTCGTTACTTCCAAGAGAAACAGCGTCGGTATGTTTACATGTAGGTACTGTAAGCAAAAATTGACAATTTTAGCTGCTTATTAGGTTCCATTCACTGGAAAGGTTGAGAGTTGTTAAAAGCGAAGTAAGTAGAGCAGGTTGCGTCGTCTATATTATGTAACTTCGGCGTCAGAATAAGGATAATAAATTGAATCTTGCAGGAAACATGGATAACCTTTCTACCATCTACATAAATTTAGTCGTACGCAACCTTTTCGGCTCTATATTATAGGTGTATTCAGTCATCGTATAAAATAAATGGCTTGCTGCGATTTAATACCATAAATAAGGACTTGAGTAAAGTAGTTGGTGCACTTCAGTTGAAAAGTAAAGCTCAACAATAAACCACGTCATACAACATTTTAAATATTCCTTATTCAAGTAGTCTTTCACAAACTTTTTGAATGGTCAAGTAATACGAATTACAACGTATAATGGGCATGGAAGTCTCAGCAACACAGAAATTGAAATATCATTAAAATCATGTTTCAACGATTAATATCTATACATATAATAAAAATGTAAATGGTCGATGTCTGTACATGGAAGATATTTAAGAAATTTTAACGCGGGGGGTCCTTATAACAGTAACAGAATCCAAAACAATTTTTTTTAGATTTTTTTTCTGTCTGTCTGTCTGTCTGTATGTTTGCTTGCGCATCACGCAAAAACTACTGCACCAAATGAGATGCGGTTTTCACAGTTGTATTGCTGCAGGTTCAACTTAAAAACTGGTATATGTTGCATTTGCATACAGGTTGTTTCTTTTTGTTTGCTTGCACATTACTCATAATCTACCGCACCAAATGAGATGCGGTTTTCACAGTTATATTGCTGCAGGTTCAACTTCAAAACTGGTATATGTTGCATTGACATACAGGGTGTTTCTTTTTGTTTGCTTGCACATTACTCATAAACTACCGCACCAAATGACATGCAGTTTTCACAATTACAATGGTGCAGGTCCAACTTAAAAACTGGTACATATATCATTTACATACAGGATGTTTCTTTCTGTTTGCTTGCACATTACTCAAAAACTACCATACGAAATGAGATGCAGTTTTCACAGTAATATTGGTGCACGTCCAATTTGAAAACTGGTATAGATTTTATTTATAGACAGGGTGTTTTTTTTATTTCATTGCGCATAACGCAAAAACTACAAGATGAAATGAGATGCGGTTTCACAGTTATATAGGTACAAGTCCAACTTAAAAACTGGTAAATGTCTTATTTACATACAGGTTGTTTCTTTGTATTATGGATCTAAATGAGAAAAACTAATATTCCCCATATTAACACTGGATTAACACTTAGGCTACATTTTATCCAGATAAAGTAAGTGTTCCCGTGGGATGTAGACGGCAATCCGATATATTTGTTACTGTTTATACTCAAAGGGATGCGATGGGCGTGGATTACATACCTTGAGTGAGAATGAGATAGGACGGGCGGGATATAACGGGACGGGTAGGGACGGGATGAGAAATACCAAATAATCTATACATGTATATTTTTTTTAAACAAAGTTAATCACGCAGACGAAGTTAGCGGGCAGAAGCTAGTGTCATGAATAAACACGAAGTTGCCTTGTTTTTGGATGATGCGTCATTGACATTTAAAATTAAAAGACGACAATTGAATGTTCATGAAGTAAATGCTCTTAGTGAAGTTGTAAACTGGTTTAATCATGTAGACGAGACACGTCATAGAAATAAAGTGCCCCCGTATTTTAAAAGCACACTAGCGACATTTGACATTCATTGACAAAAATGGTCAAAGAATAACAGAACCTCTTGACAGATAAGACAGTACTTATCAATCATACCTTATATGGGTGTATTTATTTATTTATACCTTTTCCAAAATGATTGTCTAAGACTCTAAGTATAGATGCCGACAAGTTAATATAATATTTCGTAGTAATTTTCGCGAATATTACATATTTGTTTGATGGAATGTGCAAGATAATGGAGGAAAACAAAGAAGAATTTGTTGTAATTTGTTGAAACCAACCTCAGCCAACCATAGCAGCGTTGACTCGGGTATAATACAGGTAGCTTTACCGACAGAACTATAATCTTGTAAAATAAATACTCATAAATATGAACATGTTTATTACAGTTTTATACATCAGTTTTATTTACATTCAAATAATGAAATTAGACATCTTATACAACTTGTATCTCTTTATCACGCATTGAGTTCTTTCCGTTGTTCAGGCAGATTTGCGCGTCTTCATGTTCTCAACGATACCGTCCGTAGAGCTCTCGTGTCCGCAAACGTGCGTTGTTTGCTTGAGCCCCCTGTATTAATTCGCACCGACGCGACGCGACGCGACGGTACGAGGCCTAATGGTGAGACCATTGAAATTGTCGAAGTACCAGCGCTGCCTCTATAAATGCATTTTTGTAATATTAAAATAGTTTATGCCTATTTGGTCTACTGATGTGAAATAATCTATGTCTGCTACTTATGGTGCATGCACTGCAAGTAGGTGGGACACATTTGGCGTACTGAATGTCTTATCTAGTGTTACATTGATATCGATGGGTTTAATATTAATAATTTATTGCTTAATGCTATGAAAACTAAATATATAAATTGCCAAGTTAAGCAATTGGGTATTTGACTATCGTCGAATTTTTGTATTATTTTGTAGACAAACACAAGTGCCATTAAAACAATTCATTTTTGTGAAAACAGTATTAAAATAGTTTGTAACATGACAAATATTAGTATTTTAAATGAAAGAGTGGGGACGTAGTGGGGACATCTTACCGTCTCTTTCACACCCGCACATTATAATGCATATTAAGATTAGTGATGTCACTAATTTTGTTTTGCATCGCTTTTCTTTTACCCTCACTATTAAAAACGTTTCTAACTAGTTTAATTCTGAATGGATTTACAAAATTCTTTGTTTGCTAGATTTTAGATATGGATACTTTTTGATTAATACAGTAAAAAAAATAGTCAAATACCTTATTAACGGCGAAGAATTAGATCCTGTTGCGTTTACGACGTTTCTAGGCATTACGATCGACCCAAAACTCCAGTGGGGACCGCATATGAACAAATTATCTGGTAGATTAAGTTCAGCGGCATATGCAGTTAAAACCATTAGGCGTTTAACGGATGAGGTATTGTTCAGCAAGAATTGTCTACTTCAGTTATTTTCATCGGATAATGTCAAAAGATCTCGTGAAAGACTATTCGAATAAATATTATTTTGATTTTGAGAGACCCTTTGCTACCGAAATTTAGAGTCAGAATTGGAATAAATAGCATTGAAGATAAAATAATATATTAATTCGTGAATATAGATGTTTGTATGTGATTTTAAACAACCTATACCGGGTATATCCAGACTGCGACCGAAAACGAAGCCAGGTGGTAGTATTAGTGACATCAGACACAATGCAACTAAAAATTTCGCAAAAAGCGACAGATTATTTTTAGCAATTTTTTAAAAATCCTCGGTTTTAGGTGGTGAATCCTTAGTTTTTGCGAAAATAGTAATTTAAGCCCTTACGTACCATTGCTCTTTAAAAATAAAAAGGTGTACATCATTATTTTGGAAAACTATGTATATATCACCCAAATACGAGGTTAAGTAAAAAAATTACAATAATAAGAAAATTTTAATTTCATTTGTTTAATATCTATGAAAATCATTTTAATTTAAAAAAATAAAAATACAACAAAATACTTGAATAAAATTTATTGTTTAAATTTCTACTCAATTGTTAAAATTTAAATTTTGATTTTATTATTTTAATAATATAACTAAATTTTTTCAATTAGTTACTTAATTATTTTTGCAAATTTGATTGTAATTTGTTATAAAAAAGTAATAATTTTAAATAATTCATTATAAGAATAATTAATTATAAGAATAAACAATTTGTCGCTCGTTCCGCGCTCTCGCTTGCACTTCAAGCCTTACATGGAACGCCTCAGAGCGAGGTAACGCCGCATGACGTCATGTTTTTTCGTGCGTGCAGCCGGCTCTATCGAATTATAAGACGTTGTTACGTCAAAAATTACGATTTTTTTTATGCTACATGTTTAGTTGCATTGTGTCTGAAGTCACTAATACTACCTGGCTTCGTTTTTGGTCGCAGTCTTGATATACCCTGTATAATAATATGGTGGTAAATCTTATGATCATATATCATAATCATATCATCATATCATTAAAAATTCTATGCGTATGACAGATACAAATATTATATACATATTATACATGCTTCCCGCTTCTAGTTTAATTCAATAGTTAAGTAAAAAAAAAATTGGATATCGAAGAGGATGTTCTCGTGAAATCAAACAAATGATGAAGTATTGTATGCCATCCGCCCCGTGACCACGAAAGCTGTAAAGCAATCAAAACGTCGCGTCGCTTCGTAAAGTTAAAAAATGTAAAAATTAAACCCAATCCGCGATAAAAACCGTTAAAAACTTTTATTCAGTTTTGAAATATTTGCGTAAATCTAAGAAACCATTATGTTCACCATGTTTCAATGAAAATAACATTCTTATATATGTAAGTATTAAATATCCCAACTGAATGTTTTTATTACTTTTACAGAAGTTGTAACTCATTACTTAATATGAGTTTGATTATCGATAACTGAGATTTCAAGCTAATTTCCCCTTACTAGTCACGACTCGAAAAACACTGTCATTTATTGCGATGCGCGGTACAATAGATACCATAGTTTCTTCTCGTATATTCTTCTTATCCATTTGTCATAACTGCATGCGAAGCAAACTAAAGAAAGAGTCATCGATAATCTGTAATTCACACAAAGTTCAAATGCCTTAAATTATTTTTCAAACGACTTGTGCATTCTTTAAAAAATCCGTATTGTTACGAGGTTGTTTAGGTCTCATACGCACTGCGGTTAAATGTAATTACGAGTTCTAATAGGTCTCAAACGTGGCAGTAAATTCTCTGAAAATCGCCCCGCAGCAAATGAAACATTTTACCACATTTGAAATTTAAAACGGAGACGTATATTTGAATGAATAAAACCACGTTGTTTGGGCATCGCATGTCAGTTAGTGTGAAGTGATCTCACAAGACACATGGCTTACGAAACATTACTTGGTAAGTTAAATTTTAAAGTCAAACTATATTTTATATAAATTAAGATGCAGGTCATCCAAACTGATGTGTGGCGAAATTAGAGCTATAAATTTACTATATTATATATAACATTTAAAATTAAATATTTAACGAATTAATTGAGATGCGCTTTTATAATTTAAACAACATGCATTTATAACTTGTAATCTAATGTTAACATGTCCAATAAAATGTGAAGAGAGGAAAAATGTTATTAATTTGACAACAGCGCTTTCGGCGGGAGAGAATCCTAGCTGATGTTTAAACAGGAACAAACGTATTTTGTTATAAACAAATAAGGCGTTTTATTATCAGTATAGTTTAGTTAAATATGTATTTATTTTAGTGCTAGTACCTATATTTTAATAATCACTTTTAAGTCTCTCATATGTGAGAGGCCCCCTGGGTACCATTACTACCACCGCAATGTCTATTTCTCCAAACAGCAGTGTAAATGCACTGTTGCGTTACGGTTTGAAGGACATTGTAGCCAGAGTAACTACTGCATATATGGGACTTAACCATCTTATTTCTCAGGATGGGGAGCGTGGTGAAATGCCAAGTATTGCTTTGTAATTCACGATGTTTGGTTTTGCTTCATCGCTCGCCATTCATTGAAATACATATAATATATCTTTAGTTTTTAAATATAATGCAATTTAAGGGACTACAATGATGGTAATTGTTATAGACAGCCTCCGCGGCGCAGTTGGTTATACGCCGGCTGTGAAACGAGAGGCCGCGGGTTCGATCCCCGCACCGAAACCAATGTTTGTGTGATCCACAGGTATTTGTTTCGGGTCTGGGTGTTTGTGAGACCGAAAAGTCTCTCGTAGTTCCTGATACCCACGACATCGTGATATCGACACGTGATGTTACGGGTGAATTTAACTGATGACTAGCCTAATCAACGGTTTACTTGAAGATGGTGAACGAGGCCCTAAGTGTTTTTCCTTTTTGTCTGCAGTTAAGATTTTTTTTCGCATACACTGATCGCTATCCGGTGGATGTATATCCTATAACTGTCTAACTGACCAGCGTGGTGGACTATTGGCCTAACCCCTCTCAAACTTACTCTCGATTGTAGAGGACGCCCGTGTCCTACAGTAGGACGAATATGGGCTGATACAGATAACTTATCTAACTACTATAAGAAACAAAGTATCGAAATTATTTGTCATATAAAAACTTTGTTAACAACTGATATCTATTTTTACGACAATCGCGCTGTTACGATACTTTTTAACAGCATAATCATTCCACTAACGAATATAAATTGAGCTAAAATGTAAATAAAATAAATAATTACTTTACTGGTGGTAGGTCTCTCATATGTGAGAGGCCACCTGGGTAGGTACCACGGCAATGTCTATTTCTCCAACAAACAGCAGTGTAAATGAAATGAAAATATTTATTGAACCCATGAAATGTCATACATTATTTAGATTCAGTCACTTTTTTCCACTACCACCCGGTTCACAAGACTGTTTTCGCCAGAGAAGAACGGGCAAGAAACTCTAGCGTTGCTCTTTTCAAAATAAGTTTACAGATTGGCAAAAAAATGTAAAAATAAATGGAGGCGCCACTGAGCTGTTTATATGGCATCCCCGTATAGTTCAGTTTTTAGTTTTGATACTAAGTTTAAAATAATATAAAAACATTCAATTAAATATAATTCAATCAAATTAAATTATTTAATAGCGGATAATTAACTAAAATATTAACTTGAATAGTCACTATAAAAACGTATAAAGATCGAACTCGATCGAAAATCGACTCTTGATTTTAATTTAAGACTGAATGTTGGTAGGTTTATATAAAATGATTATATAAAATATTACTTTAATTATTTGGGTGTTATGTTTACAGTTTGTCATACGAGTTATGATAAAGGTGTGTTTGTCTTATAAAAAAATAAACCAAAATTTATTCATTTTGTTAGTTTATTTAGAACTTTAGTAACAACATTGTAATTTTCAGATAAAATATTTCTCAGTGTGTCTTTTAGTCTGAGCGACTCTTCTAAATATTCGATATCCGAACAGATCGATTCAGAACTTTTCTCAGAATAAGTTTTCGACTTCCATTGAAATTCAGTTTGTCCCTTGCCACCGGAAAAATTTCGCAATTTTAGGACCTGAAAATAAAGTAAATACTTAGTTATAGAAAATATTTATATGTATCCAACAACATAGCAATTGAATACAAAGTTATTATTCCTCTATATTTTAAATCTTAGTTTTTTTACATATTTTTATATTTAAAAAAACTAAGATTATAAATACCAAATGCATATAAAAATATTATTATTATAAACTATAATATACAAGAAAGATTACAACTTCAAGCTAAATTACATTAAAGTAGTACCTGTTTTCTCACTGTGTAGAGGAACTGAACTTTTTGCCTGATGGCGCATAAATCAAAGTTTCTTTTTCGGACGACCTTGTTTATGTTTTCCAGGTGTGGATAATACACCCTTATTTAGTTGCTCTTCACGAGCAATTTTTCTAACAGTATTGACGGATTAACCTGAAAATTATGTAGAAATTAACACATCATTGATTAAAAAGAATTATCAGCCTCTGTAGCGCAATTGATAATACGTCAGCTGTGAAACGCGAGGTCACCGATTCGATCCCGAGCACCGAGAATTTTTTTTCGTGTAATCCACAGGCATTTGTTTCGGGTCTGGGTGTTTGTGAGACGAAAAATATGACGTAGTTTCTGACGCTCACAACAGAACACAAGATTCGATCTTAGTGTGGGGTCAGGACTATGTATGTGACTGTTGGGTGTATTTACTATTATTAAGATAAAAACCTCCACTTTTTAAATCAGAAATAGTGTTCAAAGATATAACTAATTATTGGTGAATCAAGCAAAAAAGTATCAAGTTGTGGTAGTCAATCTCTAAACTGATTCTATCACTTGAATGTAAACATAACCTAAAGGCTTGATAATAATATTGCTAATTATGAAAGAATACGTAGAACAAGAATTAAAAACCACTCTATATCCATAGAATAATATAAGATTAACTGAAATATAACAAAATAAACTTCCACTTACCAGTCATATCGGCGGTTCTTTGGTAAATATCATCGAGGTCCGATAAACTTGTTTTTGCTTAATATTCTGCAAGATAGCGTGAGTAAACTTTATAAATAATTTCCCTTGCGGAACTCCTAATAGTTTTATTCATTTTGTATCACTAGTCGCTTCAAATAAAGGTTCTCACAGCAAGTATTTGACTAAAAACGAAAACTTCAGCGCGGAATCCAATGAAAATACACAAATGTCAAAGATGTTACAATGTAGCCAGGTGAAATAAAGGATTAGTTCCATTTTTACACTTTCTTGCCAAGCTTTACAATACAATAATTATACAGAGGTTGCAGCGCAGTTAAATTCAGAGCAGTTCATAGATAATTTCGAATAATAATGATGGATAGTGTTATTGGTCAAGTGATTTTGTACGGCTGAGGTAAGTAAAGTCACCCAGAACGCGGAATCAGTGCACTGCTTCACCAAAGCAATAATGCACTGCAATGCACTGTTGTGTTCTGGTTTCAAGGACATTGTAGCTAGAGTAACTACTGGACATAATAAGACTTAACATCTTATGTCTCAGGATGGCGAGCGCAGTTGAATGCCAAGCATTGCTTTGTTATTCATGGTGTTGTTTGGTTTACTGTCCATGAGCGGTCGTATCGCCATCAGGAGAATAGCGTGCCGCCATTCATACTACGATGTACATCAAACCGGAACACAACAGAGCATTTTGACTGCTGTTTGGCGGGAGAAATAGAATAGGCTGATGTTATTTCGACTCCGGTGTATAGTGATGAATTCCGAATTCGTGTTATATTTTGATGCAAAAAAAAACCTTCCTATTACGAGTAAACAGCCCCAAAAAGCGTTCGGAATGACCAAGTCGTTGTTGTTTTTGTTATACTGAGCAAACGCGGCACCCAAATTTGGAAAATCATTTTTGTATCTCAATTTTCATGCATAATTTTAATGACAATGACGTTTTATAGATGATCGAACCTTTAGCTACACGTTTTATAGCCGGCAAACCGCATAACCAACTACGCTACGGAGGCTGTCCATTTTATATTGAAGATTCCGCAATGATATTTCGTTTGGATTCCAAACGCGTATTAGTCTTATAGTACAATATATTATTAAAACTCCAAATAATAATACGTTGGTAAAATCATAATTCCTCTATTCTTTTACAATATCATATTCATTATTGGATGTATTGAGCGATTCATTGCGAACATTTAAACGCGATTTACACGGGGAGAATTTCTCGCAGCGAGAATCGTATGCGATTATCGCATGACATAACCGCCATAGATTATCGTGCTCTGACAAATGTTTACACGATGCAACTTTTTTATATCCTTACGTTAATCGTATCTTCGAGGAACCCTCTCCGTGTATGGGATTTTAATCACGCAGACGAAGTTTACAGGCAGAAGCTAGTCAGTAATAGTTTCTTACGTCGGCAATTATTTGAAAATTTTGACCTTGTTCTTGAAACACATAAAATAAATCTAAATTTAATCTTTCTAATACTTGTTTTTAGGGTGTGGCGGCAGGCAGGCCTATTGAGGTACCTCATTTTTATTTTGATTTTTTTTACGTATTTTGTGATAGTATTTTCATATCCATCAACGTTAAATGTGGTTAAGAGCGTATACGCGTTCCGAGCTCTATTTCGCTCAAAAACAGTACTTTTCAAACCAGTTTTTATCCATTGAAATAAAACTATTTTATACGGATTTTATCGCGATTTGGTTTAATTTTTACATTTTTTAACTTCCCGACGTTTCGATTACTTTACAGCTTTCGTAGCTGTTTTATTTCAATGTGTAACATTCGCGTAAATCTAAGAAACCAGTTTTTATCCATCAAAACATTACTTAGAAGAAGAAATAATTTGTAAGTATTTCAGTAAATGTTGTCATCTAAAAATGTATGTAAAGAACATTTTAGATAATAGATAATTTGTGAATACTATAAGGATTATTAAACAGAGGTTTCATATTTTGGCTTCGAACGGTAATTTAGAAACTCGGAGTATCTTAATTCACTAAACAAAAGAACCATGTATTGTACTTTATCAGCCCATACCGGGTATATCAAGACTGCGACCGAAAACGAAGCCAGGTGGTAGTATTAGTGACTTCAGACACAATGCAAGTAAAAATTTCGTATTTTTTTAGTGATCGTTATATTTGGGTGTTATGTATATACATAGATTTCCTAAAATAATGATGTATACCTTTTTATTTTTAAACACGCAATGGCACGTAAGGGCTTAAATTTATATTTTCGCAAAAACTAGGTATTTACCACCCAAACAGGATGATTTTGTAAAAAATCTAAAAAATATCAGTCATTGTTTTGCCGAAAATTTTATTTGCATCGTGTTTGTAACCACTAAAGCTACCACCTGGCTTCGTATTCTGTCACAGTCTTGATATACCCGGTATACGTCTCACTGCAGGGCACGAGCCTCTACATTCGAGAGTACGATTGATAGGGGTTAGGCCATATAGTCACCTATCACCATGACAAGCACAAAATCTAGTCCAGGGCAACTCACATAAAAAAATGTACTTATATTTCAATATTTTCTTATATTATCTCCATTTGTCAATAGATAATTTCCATTGACACACATAAAATGCAATCAATAAGCAATAAGCAATATATATATAAACTAGCATTACAACCCAACTTCACCCGCTATTTACTCCCCTGCTTCATATATGAATACAAAGTTTTAAATATCTGACAATTTATCCTTATTAGCAACATTATAATGGTGTTATAATACAGCATGTGTTATTTTTTCAAAATCATCGGGTTCGATTCCTCGCTGGGAATATTAATTTATCAAAAACCCAAGTATGCAGTTTTAGTTTTCATCAAAATCTGGCTCGTGACTCATTTCTGTAGTTTCCGCTATTCATTATAGTTTCGCATTTGCTCATCCCTCTATCGCGTGTGCTCTTTTTATAATAGCATTTGTAATGATCACATATTTTTTGGTTCGCCTGCCTCAGCGAAGACTAATTTATATGTATAAATACACCCAACAGTAACATACATAGTCCTGACCCCACACTAAGATCGAGTCTTGTGTCGTGTATCAGACACAAAGAGACTTTTAGGTCTCACAAACACCCAGACCCGAAACAAATTTACTTGTGGTTCAAACAAACATTTGTTTTGGTGCGGGGATCGAACCCGCGTCGTCACGTTACAACTGGCGTTCAACCTACTGCGCCATGGAGGCTGTCAATATAAATTCATAATTGAATCCAGAGACGATTTGTACCGTGTCCTTGATTGTAGATTTGAAATTTTCACTTCTATAATATACATAAACTCACGCCTTTATCCCAGAAGGGGTAGGCAGAGGTGGCCACCAGGACACCCACTTTTCGCCTTGTATATTCCGATTTCCGACCCATGATGTGATAGGGGGCGAGAAGCTTCTAGAAGGTTGCAAATGTTTTGAATGTGATACTGTATTTTTATTTTTATTTTTATGAATGTCATGTTTTTGTAACCAGTTTCGTGGACCTAATAAAAGAAAACATCTATAAGTACACATTGAAAACTGTTCTTCTGTATAAAACTACCCTATGTCTTTTTGGAACTAAGTTCCTTATCGCGCGTTGCGAAAGGGGGCTAGACGGAAAAAATTAAAACAAAAGTTGTAACGACACTTTTTGCTATAGTTGTAAGCCGTGCGGCGTGCGCGTGTTTCTCTGTCTCTCTCTCTCATAGAAAGCAAGCCAGTTATTTTCGTTTCGTCTATTTATTTCGCATTGAACAGTGTGGTGTCGCGAAGATTATTTTTGTTCAGTGTATATAGATTTTTTGAACATAATAAATATTAAAAAATAATAAATCGAACTTCGATCCATCCGGGTGTCCCTTGACACATCTCAAGTTTTTCTACAACCTTGACAACATGTATGCGAGATTTCATAATAATTGTTCGAGTAATTAAGCCTAAAAGCGGAACAAACACACGAAATAACAATTAAGATTCGCAACAATTTTCAAAGTGCGTGATATGCAATATTTGGACGCTCAAGGTCGCTATGCGTAGGTCATCCGACACCAAACACGTTTGAAATGGCTGACTTATATTAATCGATAATTACATATTGTAATAAAATCGATATTGAGGTAATACAGGGTATATCCACACTGAGACCGAAACGAAGCCAGGTGGTAGTTTTAGTGACTACAGACACAATGCAACTAAAAATTTCGAAAAAGAAGGAAGACCAAACATTCGATAAATAAAATAGGTTTTAAAACTGTCTGAATAAGGCTGTAATAATTTATTGAAATCTAAGTTAAGAAAACTTACTAACTTCAAAATACCGTATGGTTATATAAAGCTTTTATATATACCGGGTATATCAAGACTGCGACCGAAAACAAAGCCAGGTGGTAGTTTTAGTGACTATAGACACAATGCAACAAAAAAATTCGAGAAAGAAGCGACATTTTTTTTTACAATTGTTTAAGTATGATCGTGTTTGTGTGGGAAATACATAGTTTTTGCTAAAATAATCATTTAAACCCATTCCTATCATTGCGTCTTTAAAAAAACAAGGGTGTGCATTATTATTTTAGAAAAGACACGTTACCACCCAAACACGCCGATACGTAAAAATTTGCAAAAAAGTCGGTTTATTTCTAAATTATTAATTGCATTATGTCTGAAGTCACTTAAACTACCACCTGGCTTCGTTTTCGGTCCCAGTTTGGATATACCCTGTATACCCGGGTTAAGAAGTTATTTAAGTTAAGGGTTTTAGAAACGCACCTGAAAACGAAGACAAACATGTAATAAATAAATAAATAAATAAATAAATAAATACACCCAACAGTCACATACATAGTCCTGACCCCACACTAAGATCGAGTCTTGTGTCGTGGGTATCAGAAACTACGAGAGACTTTTCGGTCTCACAAACACCCAGACCCGAAACAAATAGCTGTGGTTCACACAAATATTTGTTTCGGTGCGGGGATCGAACCCGCGGCCTCTCGTTTCACAGCCGGCGTCTAACCAACTGCGCCACGGAGGCTGTCATAATGATACCTTTGATGATGGGTCTCAGAAAAGTCGATGCTGATGAAAAAAAGAACATCTTTTGACGGTTTTTTTTGCATTATACAATATTAAAGGTAGTTACTGATGATACTTGGGTAGGTACCACCACAATGTCTATTTCTCCAGCAAACAGCAGTGTAAATGATCTGAGTTCTGGTTTGAAGGACATTGTAGCCAGACTAACTACTGGACATAATGAGACTTAACATCTTATGTCTCAGGATGGCGAGCGCAGTGTAATGCCAAGCATTGCTATGTAATTCATGGAGTTTGGTTTTGCTACTGTACATGAGCGGTCGTATCGCTTACATCAGGCGAATGGCATGCTCGTCTTGCCATTCATTGCAAACAAAAAAAAGACTTTTCGCTCTCACCTAGACCACCAATCTATGGTTTTGCAGACCAGCATACATAGAACTTGCATTAAGGAAATGAAAGGCAAAGATTAATACATTTTAATCCTAATTTTTTCTTTGTTTCAGGGTCCATAATGAAAAATGTTCAACATAACTGACGTCATCGCTTTGAAAATGGCTACCTGTCATCCCGAAAAGTTTGCTCCAGTGACGTACGCACAATGCCACGACGCCATATCGAATTCGGAATTCAAATATGATTTTTTAATTTTCTACGCCAATATTTTTTTCGGAATTCTAAAATCGATTTTTGAATTTATCTATGGACATTATTTAGTGACTTTGTTAGCTCTGGCTGTCTATGGGGTGGTCTATGTTTTATATAAGTCTTTTTGGAACCACATTGTATATTCAAAAGTGAGTATTTTATTATTTTTTTTATGGCAAAAGTTGAATAATCTTACGGTTTACATGAGAGATACCGCAGATCTTTTTTAAAAAGATTAAGCATGGGAAGAGGAATGGAGTATGGGGCATCCGGTAACCTTTCTAGAACCAATTCGAATTAGTAGAATTACATACATTTGAATTTTCTTCATGATGTTTTGTTCACTGTTCAAACTACTAGCTTTCATAAACTAAGTGTCGTGTATATACTTTCTTCCATAAAATCTTCCGTGAAAGAAGAGGTTGCTTCAAATCTCGATCGAGATAGAAACATGTGAGATCCACAGATATTCGTTTGAGTCGCGCTGAGACCGAAAAGTCTCTCGTAGTTTCTTATACGCCACAAGACTAGATCTTAGTGTGGGGTCAGGACTATGTATGTGACTGTTGGGTGTATTTATTTATATATTTTCCACCAGGCATTAATCAGTATTTTTCTCCTCAGTTCAATAAAAAAATACGCCGTCAATTAAAAATAATTCATGTGTGATTTTTCAGGAATTAACCGAAGCAGGATTCGACCACATACCTCCCGGTCCCGACCGGGATCGGCGCATCGCCCGCGCACAGGCAGTAAGACGAATGGGGTCGAAGATACCCCCTCCGTATCCCAACGGATGGTTCGCCGTCGCCGAGAGCTTTGATCTTAAGATTGGAGGTGTCGTGTCCGTGGATGCGCTTGGTAAGTAGGCATTTGTGTAGCGCCATCTGTTGTTCAATAAAGGAACTAATGGTAAATTGTACGTGATATTTGAAATAATACGAGTGCGTTTCACCTTTTGGTAACAAGGCTACTCAAATTAAAAATTAATTATGATTATTTATTATATTTTGGATATGTCTGAACCCGAAAAAAAAATCCCGACACTTTCTTGTGTCCTCATGACGACTTTTCTAACATCGTTTACGGTGCTCAGTATCCGAGCGGATGGGAACATCCTATAGATATAAATGCAATGAAAATCCTTTAAAAAGCCTATTGGTATGAATAGAATAAAATGTTATGGGTGCACGCAAGTGAGTGCTGCCATCTAGTATTGAGTAGCGCATTTAAAGCATTCAAAAGAAATTCTTTACGTATCATAGAAATTCTTACAAATCGCCATAGTAGGCAGGTTTCCTCACGATGTTTTCCTTCACCGTAATAAGCGCATATATTAAAAGTTAATGTCAATTGCCCCGCAGGTCAGAATCTCTGCGTATACCGAGGCGAGGACGGCGTCGTTCGTTGCGTGGACGCGTACTGTCCACACCTGGGCGCCAACCTGGCCATCGGAGGCACAGTGTGTGGCTCCTGTATAGAGTGTCCGTTTCACAAGTGGAAGTTTAGTGCAGAGGGCGCTTGTGTGAGCGTGCCGGGAGTTGAGAAAGGTAAGCATTTTATGTATTGCGATGACTGGCGAAATGAGCGTGCCATTCGCCTGATGGTAGATGGTAGATGGACAGTGACAAAACCAAACAACACCATGCATTACAAAGCAATGCCTGGCATTCCACTACGCTTGCGGTCCCGAGATGTTAAGTCTCATTATGTCCAGTAGTTACTCTGCTTAAAATGTCCTTCAAACCGGAACACAACAGTGCATTTACACTTTTGTTTGACGGGAGAAATAGAAATTGCCGTGGTACCTACCCAGGCAGCCTCTCACATATGAGAAACCTTCCACCAAATACCAGTAAAGTATTTTTTTTTCAGTTCCAAAAGGCGTGTCGATAAAAACGTGGAACACAGTGGAAGCAGACGGTGCTATATGGATCTGGTACGACGCCGAGGGTCGCGCCCCCTTGTGGACGATGTCGGACTCGCCGCAAGTGAAGAGTTTCGGCTATAGAGGAAGGAACGAGTTCCTAGTCAGCGCTCACATACAGGTACAGTGACATCTGTTGACGAATAGCAGAACTATTTTATTTATATTATATTAATTAATCAAAATGTTTATCTTTATAAATATTGTGATAATGTTATAATATTGTAATAAATACACCCAACAGTCGCATCCATAGTCCTGACCCCACACAATATTCCCCCACACAAGTCTTGTGTATTGTCAGAAACTACGAGAGACTTTTCGTTCTCACAAACATTTGTCTCGGTGAAGGAATCTAACCCGCGGCCTCTCGTTTCTCAGCCGGCGTCTAACCAACTGCGCCACGGAACCTTTAATAATGATAACCCAAATTTATTTCCAGGAAATTCCTGAGAATGGAGCTGATGTGGCGCATCTGAATGCAGTTCATTCAACGTCGCTAGTGTCAAGCCTGGGAGAGAAATATCCGATGCTGTACAACCTTATAGGTAATCTTTACTTATATATAAAGCTGAAGAGTTTGTCTGTACGCGCTAATCTCAAGAACTACTGGTTCGAATTGAAAACTTATTTTAGTGTTAGATACTTAATTTTTCAAGGAAGGCTATAAATAAGGTATATTTCATCCTGGAAAAATTTACAGCGGGACTATTGTACCGGAAAAACTTTTATGAGTGAGCAAAGCCGCGAGCATTATGAGTACATCTACATTTTATAAATCAGAATGAATTTACATAGAATCCTCAAGGAAAACAGCTTACACTTTAATTGAAAGTCACTTTGGTTATGAATAAAAGTGACAATACCCCAAAAGTTTTCATCCCTTCATAAAATAAATAAATAGGCAGTTCTAAACATGTTGACTAAACTTTAGTAGTCAGTATTGTATTCTATTGTATCAGCCCATATACGTCCCACTGCAGGTCACGGGCATCCTCTACAATCGAGTGTAAAATTGAAAGGGGGAGTTAGTTGTTTCTTGTAATCATTATTTAATTTATAGCTTTGTCTGTCTTTTGTCAGGTCATCTTTACAATCGACAGGTCCATTGAGGGTTTAGTCCACCACTCTGGCCTAGAGCTGGCGGACTTCATCATCTTCATCCATCCATCAGCCAAAGGCAGTCCACTGCTGAACATAGGCCTCTCCCAATGATTTCCACAGTGACCTGTTAGAGGCAGCCTGCATCCAACGTCCCGCGACCTTTACTAATACTTACGGACTTCACGTAGAAAATATTGTTATGATTCTTAATCTTAAGCTATGGCTTTATCCCATAGGTCGTCACGTGTGGGAAGCGGAATGGAACAAAGCCGAGGACCACATTTCGATCATTAAAATCAAACATGACTACAAAGTGTTGAAATATGATTTAGCACACATTGAAGTTAGAGTTGAACAGGTTGGTAGTCTTAAATATTAGTACTTTAGACATTTATGTATCGCTGGCTGGATGGTAATTCTACAAATATTCAGCATTGTTGTGGGTTCGATCCTGTACCTTTACCAAACAATATGGGTGAAAGAAAGATGAAAAAATGAAACTCTTTACCTTCATTAATATAATATGAAAAGTTTTGGTCTCACAACTCTCAATATTTGTGAGCCACACAACCATTAGTCTCGAACATTTGTATCCTTTATTATTTACCCCATGTTCAAAAGAATAATATGTTTTTAATTTGACCCCAGGTTGGTCCCGGACAAGTTAAATTGCACCTGAATTCCACCATAGGTCCAATATTCGTGGTCCAGTCTGTCACTCCATTGGGTCCTTTGCTTCAAAAAGTCGTCCACAGAATGTATTCTCCGTTCTACAACGCTCCCATTGCGTCCTTCTTCGTGTATTCTGAGGGAGCTATGGTAAGTTGCTTAGATTTTTTAGACGCATGGTAGGACTACACTTCAGACTGACTACAATACAATAATGATAAAAATTAGAAAATGGAGTAAAACAGATTAGTCTTATTGTTAAAAAGCGTTGCGTCCTTATAACACGTCGGAAATATCTGTGGACCTGAATAATTAATGTCACTGGAACATAAGTTCGGCTAATTCAAAATATAGGTTAAACAAATTGAATTAAAACAGAAAAACGAATAAAAAATTGAATTCGCATCCATCTCAAAACGTTTTTAATGTAAAATAACATAGTAGATAGGGGAATACAAAAAAAAAAATTTGAACCGCATGACAGCTAGGTTCACAGATATTTCCGAAAAGTTATACAAACATTATTATCCAGCTCCCTACGCTGTTCTTTTAAGAATAAAATGGTTACGCTCCATTTTCAAATCTTAAACTCATAAACACTTATTTTTTGTTGGGTCTCTTAGTGAAGCGAGATTTTAATTTTTGAATTTAAGTAATCACAGTGGAATTTAATGGTAAAAAATAAAATCCTATTTTTAGACAAACCACTAATTAAAACACTGTCCTTGATTAAAAATACTGTATGTTCTGACATCTACCGTCGAGTAGCTAAACTAAATTTCTTTACAGTTCGAACGCGACGTTAAAATATGGAACAGCAAACGATTCGTCAGCGCACCAGCCTATGTACGGTCAGACAAAACAATCAGACTATTCAGGTCCTGGTTCTCGCAGTTCTACAGTGAAAATAGCATCAGTTTTCGGGACGCACTTCAAAATCCATTGGACTGGTGATTTGTACTCTAGATACTAGATGGCGCTAGCACACGATGTGATATTTGAAATAAATAGTACGTTATTGTTATTAACTGGTTTTACGGCTCAAAATAATCAATATCAGAATAACAAATTAAGACGGTTATTTAAGTATTTTTAAGCTATAATGGCGAGTATCTTGTATCCAGTGATATAAATTCTAAGAACCAGTGCCGAATGAGGAAAAAAAAATACGATGCATCCTTGATGTAATAGGTGAGGCTTGGGAACCATAGCAGTTTCTCAATATTTTCAACAGATGGCAGTACACACACTATTTTTATTATGAAGTCTACAGAACACTGCAGTTGCTTTTTGTTGAGCAAAGTTTTCATATACTACTCGGCAACATCTGATAACAAAATGTTATTTCAAGTTAGAACATGTTGCTGTTGTTAAATGTTGTTGAAAAAACAGTCGACATTTGGCAACAATCGGTAACATTTTTAGAAAATATCGTTACTCTTTGTTTGATTTTGTTATTTTCTGTTTTTATTATGACGCGATTAGAAATATTCCACAAATGATAACAAGTAGCAAGAAAAGTTATAGATTGTTAGGTTATGTTTGACAGCCTCCGTGGCGCAGTTGGTTAGACGCCGCCTGTGAAACGAGAGGCCGCGGGTTCGATCCCCGCACCGAGACAAATGTTTGTGAGAACCACAAGTATTTGTTTCGGGTCTGGGTGTTTGTGAGACCGAAAAGTCTCTCGTAGTTCTTGATACCCACGACACAAGACTCGATCTTAGTGTGGGGTCAGGACTATGTATGTGACTGTTGGGTGTATTTGTTATAGGTAAGTACATCGGTCTTATTCATAGACAGATTATAACCTATATTAGTTATCGAATGTTTTGACTCTTTCGAAATACTTTAGAATTCAGTTTGAACGAAGAAGACAAAACATTCGATAACTAAAATAGGTTTTAAATCTGTCTATGAATAAGGGCGTTATTGTTATCACATTGAACAATGTTCCTCAACAAATAACAGCGGTGTGAAACGCCCTTACGCTACTTATGCGCATATTAAGCTCAATATTTAACATGTTTTATGATATTTATTGGAATGTAATAAGACTTTATACTGTTCATAGATAGTTTTAAAACGTATTTTAGCTATCGAATGTTTTGTTCGCTCAAATTGAGTTCAAAGGTCGTTTGAAAGGGACAAAACATTCGATAACTAAAATGTGTTTTAAAACTGTCTATGACTTACCGTATGAATTCAATGTTGCATTATTAGTGCGTACAAGTGTTAAATAAATATTGAATTTAAATAAAAGATTTTTGATAAAATGTCGTGTATTATTATTATTTATATAAAATATTTTTGTAAAGGTTAAAATTATGTATCCTACTTTCAATGTATATTCTTACTCGACGGAAAAATTTCGCAATTATATTCAAAATGTTTTGTACAATTTTGTTCTTATGTTAAAACGTGTTCCATATTTGTGTGTATTATTTTTAGTCTGCATTCGTTTAAAATCAAAATAAGTTAAATTAAAATCCATGGTGGAAAAAATAGACAAAGTGTTGATAAAATTTATTTAATTTTTCCTTTAGAAGCCTCATTGCCACTGGGATAGTTTCTCCCCTCGAAGATACGACTATCGAAGGCATATAAAAAGTTGCATCGTGTAATAATTGTCAGAACACGATAATCTATGGCGGTTATGTCATGCGATAATCGCATACGATTCTCGCCGCGAGGAACCCTCCCCGTGTAAATGTCGCTTAAAATAATACAAGAAAATTATCTAATTTCTTATATTCACATTTGGAAAGATCTGGTTTTCACACATACGCGGACACAAAAACAAAAATTAGCCGCAATCATTGTAGTAGTTTGGTAACATAAATAAACAAACCAGAAATAAAATGGAGACTTGATGTTATGTCTGAGGGTGACGAGCGCAGTGTGATGCCAAGCATTGCTTTGTAATTCATGGTGTTGTTTGGTCTTGCAACTGTCCATGAGCGGTCGTATCGCTTACCGTCAGGCGAATCGCATGCTCATCCCGCCATTCATGGCAATTATAAAAATGAAAATATGATTCTTTACATTAATGCAGATAAGCATCGCATTTTCATTGTATGTAACGTCTCTACGTAATACAGCTCGTCTAGGCTCTTCCGTCGCCGAAAGCGTTGTTGATATATAATTATGATGAGTAAGAACAGACTTCTCTCTTCACTTTTTATTTCATTGGACATGTTAATGCTATTAAATTATGAGTGTAAATACTCTTTCATATTATGAAAACAAATCTCAAACAATGCGTTAAATAGATATGCCGTTTCTTTTAAAAAAAAATTGTAGTTCCAGATGTCGCCACTCGCCAATAGATGTTAGATGATCAATAAAAAACTTAAATTAATAATAATTAATTAGTGATTATAATTTCGTAAAATTAAGTAGAAACGGCTTTAAACTCCAAATATTCTATAAATCCGTCGTTATTTTTATCCGCCTTTTTCATTGTTTCGTCTATAATCTGTATTAAATCTTCGTCTTTGTAAATACTTGAGTGCACTGGCGATTTCACTTCATCCCCTGAAAAATAAAAATAGTTTTTTTTTTAATGGTTTGTTAGATTTATGCGTAATACACATTGAAATAAAACTAGTTTTTACGGATTATATCGCGATTTGGTTTGATTTTCGATTGCTTTGCAACTTTCGTGGTCACGGGGCGGACTGAGGTAATATTCATCCGCTCAGTGACTGTTACGAAAGCTAACTTCATTTTAGGATTATTGAAATCAAAAAGTCAGTTGTTTGTGAACTGATCTACGCAAGAGCTAATTATGTCTTGTTTTATTTATGTATATATTGTTTTCTTTAGTAACAGGGCGTCTTCTGCGGAACATAGGCCTCTCACAAAGACTTCTACTGCGTCCCATTAAAAGCAGCATCCAGAGCCTTCCTTCTACTTTCATAAAGTCATTTATCCACCTTGTGATATACGTACATACTATTTGTTGAAACCTCTGTGGCGCAGTTGGTTAAACTCCTGTGAAACGAGAGGCTACGATCCCCGCACCGAAACAAATATTTGTGTGATCCACAGGTATTTGTTTCGGGTCTGGGTGTTTGTGAGACCGAAAAGTCTCTCGTAGTTCCTGATACCCACGATACAAGACTCGATCTTAGTGTGGGGTCAGGACTATGTATGTGACTGTTGGGTGTATTAGTACCACAGGTAATACCCATAGATTATTGGGTAATACCTGTGGTTCAGACAAATATTTGTTTTGGTGCGGGGATCGAACCCGCGGCCTCTCGTTTCACAGCCAGCAACCAACTGCGCCAAGGAGGCTGTCATGCTAAGATAATATAAAAGAAAAGTATTATTACTTTATAATGTTTCAAAACATTAAAAACATGACAGCCCCATATTTCTAATCTAATCTTTAAATCACTTTGTAACTTAATTCCACGTCTACAACACGTTTCGAAGCAGTAGTAATAATCATTAAAAACTTTTTATCCCCACCATCTTGTATAGAAATAAAACACAATATATTTGTAAAAATGTAATGCAAAACAAACAATAATAACTGCAAAACTTATGTTAAATATTTATATTCTTTCTTTTTGTTTATTATAGAAACACCCAATTTATCTCAACTCTTCACTTTTACAAAGCTTGGCTAATATAATGCCCATGGCATTAAGTTCGCCTGCTTACACTTGTAAATAAAGTTTAAAATAAACTAAAATATAAAACTAACGATGTAGGTTTGTATTATAGCTAGATAATTGAATAGCAATCTATGAAGTAACTCCACAAAAATGGGAGATAAGGTACCTACTTAATTTTTACGGGTAGATCTCAATTATCTCTCACAAGGGAGAGGGGTAGTTTAAAATCTCAACGGGTGTTATTGTATCTATGAAATTTAAATTGAATAACAAAGCTTCTATTATGTGCACTGAACTATTAGCAATATTGGAAGCGATCTCATATGTGGAGTCTTTCACGTCCGGAAATTATGTAATACTAACTGACTCTAAGAGTGCACTACAGCACTTGGCTCGATGCACCTCGACTTTTCGAGGCGCACCGATGTCATACAAAATCTTGGAAGCAGTTAGTAATTTACAGAACAAGAATATTGTCTTACAGTGGGTGCCCTCACATATAGGTTTGCCCGGTAATGAGACAGTGGACCAGTTAGCAAAGGAAGCACTTACAGATGGAACAGAGTTCGAATATTTACCCCACAGTAATGATTTATTAAACATAGTACGTAATCAGTGTAAAGACATGTGGAAGGAACATTTTGATGTGAGGTCACTAACTAAAGGAATCTGGTACAGAACGATTCAACCTAACCTGTCCGGAGCTCTCTGGTTTACTGGTGCAGATTTACAACGAAACCTAATTGTAACGGCACTCAGACTAAGTTCTGGCCATGTGCCTTTGAATTACTTTGCATATTTTATGAAAAAAAGCGAATCTCCTAATTGTTTGGAATGCGACTTCATTGAAGACGTAACTCATATATTGTCCGAGTGTGTCCGAAATGAAGCTGAGAGGAGAGACTTATTACAGGAAGGCGATCATGATACGCGTCATATTGGCTTATTCAATACCATCTTGTCTTTACCGTCGTCTAGGGAAGCCAAGACGCTCTTTCGGATGGCCTTTTTGGGAATGAGACGTAGACAATCTAATGTATAATATAGAAAATCCCCAATGAGGGTGACATGTTCTTGTTGAACCAAACCCTCTATAAATAAATAAAGATTAAAAGAAAAAAAAAACGGGTGTTATTAAATTCTAATCAATAAAGAAATAGAGAATAAAATAGGTAAGGATGGTTCATTATTTCGCAGTAGCCTCCTTCGCTTTCTTAGCCTTGTAGCTGTTCAATCGGTATTCTAAATAGTCGATGTCATAGATGTAGCATAACATAGATCGGCAATGTGAAAGAGATAGAATGATTTAAATCATACATTAAAGCGAGACGCATGATGCGACCATGCGTTTACACGGAGAGCGTTCTATAGAGATTTGTGTGAAAATATGTCATTTAAGCGAACGACAAATTTCGCTTATTTTCTTGATTTATTTAATATTTCAGTACTGAGCTACTTTTATTAAATGTAATTTATTATGGTGAGTTGTCCAGTGCCTGGATGTGATTGATTTTAGTGTAAAAACCCGAATAATCATAGTTTTTCATAAGATCGTATCACTTTTTTCAATGTTGTTTAGTGACGATATTGTAGAATTGTAAGACAAACCTTGTATGTATACCGGTAGAACAGAATGTCCTTATTCATTTTTTAAATGCGTAGAAAGCATCCATTGCCTATATAAAATGATATCATATACGTGAATTTATATTAATTTCAACCAACATTTGCTAGAGATTGATTGACAGTTTCGATCAATAATATTATGTCGATAAAAATAGTCAATGACCATAGAGGTTTCACTTCATTTTATAATCTCGTAGTATAACATCAATTCTATAATAACAGTTATTACTTCACTTTATTTATTCACTATTGATATTTGCTAAATATTAATTAATATTTCGTGTGCGTAATTTACCATTTCTGAGCCGGTTTCAAATTAACTGTGCCACGGAGGCTGTCATTCTAATAAAACAATATAACATTAGATATTATTATAAGGAATGCTTTACAAAACTTGCCAAATAAAATTATTCTCAAATATGACGATTTATCTTTATTTACTTGTGTTTACGTATCTGTGTTGAAATAAACACAATCATTATTTTTCTGTTAAAATACCATGAAAAGTCTCATATATTATATCTATAAAATTTAATTTCATTGGTTGGGCCGTTAGGTATATCGATATGATAGTATCGACAGTGCATGGCGCAGCATTATCTGTCACGCACACATGCAAACTTCACGCACACTATCATATTCTCGTTTTGGTTTCACTCAAAATGATACATTGCCGATCTATGTTATACTACATCTATGGTCGATGTATCCGTCTTTATTAAGGTCAGCGTGGGTTAACGCGTACTCCAATACTTGTTCAATTTGTTGGTCGGTGTAGCTTTTGTGGTTCTTGTCGATTTCACCTGAAAAAAATATTGGATATGAATCGCCGAACTGTATAATCTAATAGGGTATTCTATAAATTTATGCTGTGCCTTTGTTTCTAATATTAATACTAAAAAACTGTATTTTGCGTTAAGTAAATTCAATAATGTGAGTGGGGTTCTAGTGATAACGAATTTAGTAGATTTTTTTTTACCTATGTATTGATTTCTGTGCATGCTGCATAGTATTGGTCATTCTAAACCTGCAGGATACAAGGGATCGGTGCAATATAATTTTTAAAATGTTACAGATTTGCTTAGGGTGGGTTGCAGAAAATAAGTTTAACATTAACTAAGGGCTAATCAGCCGTCAAATCGACGGTTATGCAATTTTCGGGTTGCATAAAATTAACAATTGTTAAAATGACGTCACGGTTATTGTTAAAGTCACGGTTATCTTTCGTTATTTGTGTGTGTTCTCTGTATTGATAATTGTCATTTGTGTATCGATTTGAATTATAACCTGTACTTTAAAACAATTTACAAAAATACGCTGATAAATTCTGACGTAAAATCGCATCGCATCATTTCACTGGTCACTCTTTTAACTTTAACTATAACAATTATGACAATGGTGCAACAAAAGAATTTTCTATCCCGTGGTCATTGTTATTGTCACTGCTAAAGTTAACTTTACCGTTAACAATAACGTCAGATTTTCTGCAACCCACCCTTATAATGTTACGGCTATCGCATTCAGTAATAATTTATTTCGAAACGCCAAACTCGATAAAATTCAATAGCTAGACCTCACAATTCCCTGCCTACATAATATGTTTGGCAATATGCAGTTTAATTACTGACGTTAATTTTGACTAAAACCAAAACGTAAAAGAAAATAGCGAGTATGTAACTGCAATGCCATCTATCAGGAGATAGCTAAGTTATTATGCTAAATTCTTTGCTATAAGTTGAAGCAGTACAAAACGATGCCAATAGATGGCGCTATAAAACAAAATTTAAACAATACTTACCCCAGTCACGCGTAGGGTATTTTCACAACACAAAACAGCTTCGCAAACATTTTTGTATGTTTTTATAATGCACTGTACAACGTTGCATTTAAAAAGGACGAAAATAACAGAGATGTGGAACATATCTTGTAAATCGTATTCACCCGAATAGCAACCAACATATGTATGTGATACCGCCATTGTGATCCATGTGTGTCGTTACGGGATAAGCCTGTTATCCCGTTTTGAGGATGACCTCATTATGTCGGCCGGCAAGAAATAACCATGTCTCATTCATCGGTAGACGGATAAACCAAGAAACCAATATTTTTTAATGGGTAAGCACATACGATTATGTAAAACGAACAAAGCATGCTTGAAATAGTACAATTATAAATGTTGATGAAAAAAAAAACAAATTTATAACATAATAGATATTTCAAAAAGAAAGTAACGTAATGGTTTCTTAGATTTACGCGAATGTTACACATTGAAATAAAACTATTTTATACGGATTTTATCACGATTAAATCCGTATAAAATAGTTTTATTTCAAAGAAAGTAAAGACAAAAGCTTTCATTTAAAAACAGTGTGACATTTAAAAAAAAGACATTGTAGACCAAAAATGTATTTAAAGCTTAACAGTCACCTTATAAGCTAAAGCATTTATTAGATTACTTACGTATTCAACCCATTTAAATAAATAAATACACCCAACCGTTACATGCATAGTTCTGAACCCACACTAAGATCGAGTCTTGTGTCGTGTATCAGGAACTAGAGACATTTTGGTCTCACAAACACCCATACCCGAAACAAATACCTGTGGTTCACACAAAAATTAGTCTCCGTGTGAGAATCGAACCCATGGTCTCTCATTTCACAGCCGGTATCTAACCAACTGCGCCACAGAGGCTGTCCCATTAATTTAAAATTTTACATTGCTTAGCTTGCTAATAACAATTACATACATAGCGTACTTTATATAAATTACGTATATACCTAACCACACACCAGTATTTCCGAAGATAATTTATACCAATTACCAATGTACTAAAAATTTCGCAAGAAAAGCGACAGTTTAATTTTTGCAACTTATATCACTTTTTTTTACGAGATTTTTAGTTGCATTGTGACTGAAGTCACTAATACTATCACCTGGCATCGTTTTCGGTCGAAGTCTGGATATACCCTGTATAAAACTGAACAGTTTGTTAGAACGTCCTTATCTCATGCACTAGTGGTTCAATTTAAAAAAAAACATAGCTTTAAATAGCTTATTTATCGAAGAAGTCTAAGATACTAATAAAAAATTGAAGAGTTTGTTTGTCTGAACGCGCTAATCTCAGGCAATAATGGCTCAAATTGAAAAATATTTTAGTATTGTATAGTTTATTTATCGAGGAAAGCTATAAGCTATATAACATCACGCTGCAACCAATATCTTATGTGTTGTAGACGAAGTTGCGTATGTCAGCTGTCGTTAACAAAGTTAACCACACAAACGGAGTTGGAACAGCCTGTATAAAATAAATACGATATTTGTGGAGACTGTCCCGCCCTCACACCCGCCACTGCATCTCCTGTGTCGCAGGATCAACAGTGGCACGCATTTTAATGACACTGAGCATTGAAGCTCAGCGAGTCACCGGGAATGTTAAATTAATAGGAGTTGGAAATATTTTACAAACATACATAAACTCACGCCTTTATCCCCAAAGGGGTAGGCAGAGGTGGCCACCAGGACACCCACATTTCGCCTTGTATATTCCGTCCCACGATGTGATCGGGGGCGAGCCTATCGCCACATCGGGCACAAATTTCTGACTCCGGGCTGATAATGAATAGAAAAACCCAATATCACTTTGCCCGACCCGGGATTCGAACCCGAGACCTCAGCTCTGTAGTCGTACCGTAGTACAACTACGCCACCGAGGCAGTCAATACAATTTACGATAAAATTTTTGACATTTTATATTAATTTAGATAAGTTACATCGAGACACAGAAAGGAGTGACCTACCAATGCCAATGAAATATGAACCCTATTGCAATGAATTTAGGTTTAAAATATAACAACACCACTAACCTTTTATATACTCGGTATGCTGGATTAGAAAATGACAATTATTTTTGTGAACTTGCAAAATATATTCCTTAATTTAAAAAAAATGTCATCTGAATATATCGATGTTACTTATTTAAATTATATTTGAATACTTTAGTTCCGAAAATTATGGACGAAAATTTTGAATAAAATATGTTTCTCAAATTTGGAAAATAAAAGGAGAAAAATATAATTGGACACCAAAAGATAAGCCAGTTTTCAAACTAATTTCTTTATTACTACTAAATTCAATCTCCACAAATTGCACAATGATTTGCGAATAACACAAAGGTTTGGGCCAATCTTTTTTAAACTTAAAAATATTCGAGAGCGAGACAGGACAGATCAAGAGTCAAATGAGATTTAATAATTTGAGAAACTAAAATAGAAAATAAATATAAATAGGACAGACTAAAACATTTGCATTAAATATTGTAAAATTTAATTCGTCAATTTTTTACTTTAATTTTGTAATTGACTTACATATTAAGTTGTATTACGACTTAACCGACATGGGAAAAAGAGGTACCAAATCGTCTATATTTAATAAAAGACTAAACATATATTTTTGTGTTGGAAAATGCATATTGAGATTTCCTAGACAGCCATTCTTACCTGTTACATTTCCAAATGGTACTATGACATTTCCAACTGGGACCAAAATGGCCCCAATCTCAGAAATTACTCTTGCAATGTAAAAACGAATTAAATCTAACAATAAATAAATTTATAATATATATTTGCAAAACATTTACAACCTTTTTATATTAAAAACGACAAATTCTGTGTCATATATTACCTTACAATTTTGTCACAACCAAATCTATAGATGTCTTTAAATAAAACGTTACAATTTATCATTTTATACTGCTACATACATATACATAAACTCACGCCCTTTTCCCAGAAGGGGTAGGCAGACATGTTACCAGGACATCGACGTTTCGCCTTGCGTGTTCCGTCCATTCGAACCCGAGACCTCAGCGTTGTTGTCGTACCGAAGTACAACTGCGCCACCGAGGCAGTCAATACACTAAATCTAGCAGTCTGGACAATACTCTATATCTTAATGACTTTAAAATAAAAAAATGGCGGGTACTTTATTTGTCAAAATTTCCAAATTGAATATAGCGACATCTATAACCATTTTACTGTATTCAACTCCAAAGGTTGCATACGACGCAGGAAATGTTCTTATAAACAATCTTAGTTTCTATGTACAAAAATTACTTATTTATATGTATATAGATATTAATGTTTAGTTATATCCATTTTATATTTATCATGTGAAATTGGCTATAAAAAGGTATGAAAATCTTAAGTATCCATTGCGTTTTAATTACTATTTATAATTTTCATGTAAATATTGCGGTGATTTCACAAGTGATTTCTCACATTATTTCACTCAAATTTACAGCTACGTAACTAGAAGTATTGAAACTTAATTTTTACACAAAATTGACAGAGAAAAAGCACATAATTATTTAAGGATATATTTAAACATTAACATCTATACATTTCTCATCTTATTTTAGCAGTCAGGAATATATCAGTGGGCGGTTTGGGACTAAATATTCCAGATATTGAATAGAATAAATACGAGGTTAGCCACACGGGTGTATAGAGCTGGAAAGGGAGTCCTATACTCATTATAATGAACAACTTTAACTGTGGGACCAACCATAACATAGCGAAGAAATCAGCTGTTACAAAAACCATCGTTTGAATCTGCAAAATGTATGGAACAGCTGAGCTTTTTCGTTATGTTAGGGTTGGCCCCATAGTAAAATGTTCATTATGGGTATAGCATTCCCCTTTCAGCTGTATATATCTTTATGACTAACTTTGTATATTGAGTATTTATTTTAAATCAGTCCATATTTAAATCAATGGATTGAACGAATCTCCGTTAAGAAATAACTTCAGTAGACCATAGTTAATCCAACAACTCTTATGCAGGTCGGAACTGTCTAATTTGTCTATAAAAATAACTAGATTCTACCCTAGAATCTATTTATTTTTAAAGTATATTCCGACAAATAAAATATCAAATTAAGAATATTACTGACATATAAATAGTAACTATTAGTACAGTTTTTGCGTTATGAACTATAGACATGTCGGATTATAACGCATCTACTGTTTAAACCTACTCTGAAATTTAGTCCCATTCAAAAACCGCCCTATATTACTTTTAATTTCCTTGTTTCTGACTCTTTTGTTGCGCTCTAACGAACTCCGGGTAGTCAATAAACCCATCTTTATTATGATCATCCATGTTTAATATAGGATCGATAAGATTGACTAGCTCATCGTCGGCGAATATTTTCTCTCCTACAGGAGGCGAACCTGGCTGAGTCTGCTTGTGTCCTTGTTCTGTAGGTCCCATCCCAAAATGAACCATGAAAAGACATTAACAAATGAATATAGGGTTTTATGGGTGAATTGTGAAGGGTTTCTTAGTTACTGCACACACACAGACACACAGACAGACATAGACACACAAAAACACATTCACAAACCCACACAATAACGAAAAATAACACATACAAACATAAAAAAAAACGACAAAAAAACAAGTTCATAATTTGCAGTCAATTTTTAAAAAACGAATTTAACAAAAATATAATGTATCCATGCCAAACATAATATTTTTCATACAAAAACGCATTCATAGTTTTAATAAATTATGCTCTTAAAATAAAAATATAGGCAAGCATTCGTATTATACATTCATAATATAGTTTCTTTAACTAAGAAGTTTTACCATAGTCGCCTTTTATGAATGGCAGCATTATATCTCCTAAAAATAATTTATATCAAATATTCATTGTCAGTCTAAAATACATGGTGACCATCAGGTCAAATCTGTCTGTATCAGCTCATACACGTCCCACTGCTGGGCACGGGCCTCCTCCACAATCGAGAGTACGATTGAGAGGGGTTAGTACAGTCTACGCTGGCCTAGTGCAAGGACTTTGCATACCATAGAAATTCTTACAAATCGCTATGGCATGCAGGTTATGTTTTCCTTATTAAACTGCGTGTTGATTGATCAATTCATGACTTAGAGGTGTGCCCTGGGACCTGAACCCGGGACCAGGTTTAGTATTCATTAATTAAATGTTAAATTGACTCACCGTGCCAATGTATAAGGGATTTGATGAGTTCACATCCGTCCAATTTGTTGTTATTGTCAGCATCATGCATTTTGAAATAGTGGAATTGCAACTCCTGTTCTGACATTTTCGATGTGTCAATTGGGACCTCCATGTGTTCTTGAATATGGCTGAAATTTATTTATTTATTTTTGAGGACGAACAAATAGTTACACATAATATGCTAAAAACTACTAAATATGCTAATACGAAAACAAACTATACAAATGAGTAACTCACAACGGTGTCCACAAATATACAATGACAATCGGTGTGGCTATACAGGGTGTATCAAGACTGCGACCGAGAAGCCAGGTGGTAGTATTAGTGACTTCAGACACAATGCAAGTAAAAATTTCACAAAAAAAAATGCCATTTTTTTATTGTATTTTTTTATTTATCGTCGTATTTTGGTGATATATACATAGTTTTCCTAAAATAATGATGTCCACCTCTTTATTTTTAAACACGCAATGGTACGTAAGGGTTTAAATTAGTATTTTTGCAAAAACCTAGGTATTTAGCACCCAAACACAATGATTTAAAAAAAAATCTAAAAATGTATCTGTTTTATGTTTTGGCGACATTTTTATTTGCATTGTGTTTGTAACCACTAAAACTACCACCTGGCTTCGTTTTCGGTCGCTGTCTTGATATAATAACAGCGGTTGTTAAATTGATTCGCTTTAACAGTGAAGAAAAACATTGTAGATGAGTAAAGAAAGAATTATAGATTGTCTGCGGTCTTTTGGCGTCCGAATGCGTTGCTGTCATGCTGTTGTCAAAATATTAGAAACAGTTTTCTCTGTTTTTGTTATTATATTGGGCATGTTAATATTATATTACGAGTATCAATGCTTGTTGCTTATATTAAAAACATATCTCAAACAATGAGGTAAACAGATATTCTTTTAATTTTATTTGTAGTTCCAAATTTGGCCACACCATTATAGAATTTTGTTGAATTATACGTTTCATATAATACTCACTCTCTCTCTTGGGCAATGTTAGCGGGATTCAATAGTTGAGGATCTGAAACATGAAAATATACATACATAAACTCACGCCTTTATCCCAGAAGGGGCAGGCAGAGGCGCCTCCAGGACACCCACATTTCACCTTGTATATTCTGTCCCACGATGTGATTGGGGGCGAGCCTATCGCCATATCGGGCACAAATTCCTGACTCCAGGCTGATAATGCATAGAAAAACCCAATATCACTTTGCCCGACCCGGGACTCGAACCCGAGACCTCAGCTTTGTAACCGTACATATGAAATGAAATGAAAATATTTATTGAACCCATGAAATGTCATACATTATTTAGATTCAGTCACTTTTTTTCACTACCACCCGGTTCACAAGGCTGTTTTCGCCAGAGAAGAACGGGCAAGAAACTCTAGCGTTGCTCTTTTCAAACCAAGTTTACAATACAGTATTTATACAGAGGTTGCAGCGCTGTTAAATTCAGAGCAGTTCATAGATAGTTTCGAATAATAATGATGGATAGTGTTATTGGTCAAGTGATTTTGTATGGCTGAGTTAGGTAAGTAAAGTCACCCAGAACGCGGAATCAGTACACTGCTTCACCAAAGCAATGAATAGTAATAAAAGTCTTAAAGCAATTAAAAGTTATCATTATAAGCAAGTCGAGCAGACCAGTCCACACAAGCAGCACTCGTTCACGAGTATGACGCATGTGCCAGCCATCGGCCTCCTCAACCATGTTACAGGGAAGTGACCGACCCGGCACACGAACCGAACATAATACAACTATGCCACCGAGGCAGTTAAAATAAGTTTCATCTTGTTACGTGCGTACATAAGTAAATACACACCCAACAGTCACATACATAGTCCTGACCCCACACTAAGATCGAGTCTTGTGTCGTACCAGAAACTACGAGAGACTTTTCGGTCTCACGGACCCAGACCCGAGGCAAATACTTGTGGTCTCACAAACATTTGACTCGGTGCGAGGATCGAACCCGCGGCCTCTCGTTTCACAGCTGGCATCTAACCAACTGCGCCACGGAGGCAGTCAAGTATATAAGTACACATTATACACACGAATCAATACTTTTTAATTTAGGGTAGCTGTCAATGATATTGCCACTCTCAATCGATTCTCTCGATTGTGTCGGAGGCCCGTGCCCTGCAGTGGGACGTATATGGGCTTCTACAGTACATTACTACATACAATCAAAGAAATTAGCTATTCAAGTCAACATTACCTCCTAAATGCGCATGACCACCTTGCTGTTGTTGCTGGGGCATCTGTTGCTGCATATTAACTTGCTGTACCGGCTGCACGGGGACCTGCTGTTGTTGCATCGGGACTTGTTGGTATTGTTGTTGGACTGGCACTTGTTGGTATTGTTGTGGGGGCGGTGGAGGCTGATACTGTTGTGGAGGGGGCTGGAAGCGAAATTTATGACGTTAGACAAAATATTTTAGTTGTTTTTCGTTGCCCAGTTGATGAATTCGTAATGGTTTAAAAGCAGTCAGTTGGTAACGGACCAGACGCGGCTGCCAACATGTTCATAGATGTCGCAAAATATCCAGGGCACACCTCTGACTTTTCAGTCATGTATTTTGATTGTCAATTACAACGCGAACGGCGAAGCGATCGTGAGAAAACATGCTATAGGTAATTAACGAGAATTTCAATATGTGAAGTCTCCATGCACTAGGCCTGCGTGGTGGAACCCTCAATAGAACTGTGGGTTGTGGATGAGGGTGCTCAGCTCTGGCCGATAATGATCTGATACGGTTGAAGTCTGCAAATAAGTTACCAATGATGATGATACTAGAATAATCTTTAGAGGCTGCTTTATCTAGCTAAATCTAGCTTCATCGTGCAATTGGTATACAATTTTGATTGCGATGACTGGCGAGACGAGCATGGTATTTGCCTGATGGTAAGCGATACCTCCGCTCATGGACAGTAACAAAACCAAACAACACCATGAATACAAAGTATTGCTTGGCATTCCACTGCGCTCGACATCCTGAGACATAAGATGCTAAGTCTCAATATGTCCAGTATTAACTCTGGCTACAATGTCCTTCAAACTGAAACACAACAGTGCATTTACACTGCTGTTTGGAGAAATAGACATTGCTGTGGTACCTACCCAGGCGGCCTCTCACATATAAGAGACCTACCACCAGTATTCATTCATTTCATCATTAATTTCAATGGTGTTTGATGGCTTCCGTGGTTGGTTGGTTAGACGCCTGTGAAACGAGACGCTACGATCTCAACGCTGATGAGTTTGTTTATACAAAAGTTCGATCCCCGCACCGAAACAAATATTTGTGTGAACCACAGGTATTTGTTTCGGGTCTGGATGTTTGTGAGACCGAAAAGTCTCTCGTAGTTTCTGATACACGACACAAGACTCGGTCTTAGTGTGGGGTCACAACTATGTATGTGACTGTTGGGTGTATTTATTTTATTATTTTTTATTATGTTGTGAGATCGAAAAGACTCGTAGTTTCTGATACTCAACACATGACGTGTATCTTGATTCTTAGTGTGGGGTCAGGACTATGTATGTGACTGTTGGACGTTTTACGAATTGAAGAAATTGAAACTGTAGATGAAGATATTAGTTATGGAAATGGCTTTGTTAGTCAAGAACATGGAAAAATACCCCAGAACTTAGAAGATTTACCTGATCTTGATATGTTTGGGGCTGCGGAGGTTGCTAGTAAAGAAAAGAAAAGAAAAAGATTTGTTAATAAATGGTATTAAAAGATAAGTTGTAAATAGAAAGGTGCTAGAGATGAGCTAGAATAAAAATAGTAGTTGAAGTATCACAGAAACTCAACAATTAAATTTACAGAATTAAAATTTTGTACTCAAAGGTCTTATACGTTGTAGTCATTTGTAATAGGATTTAACGAAAATCCACCTCCAATAGAGACAACAGTTAAATGCTCTAGTCCATCCAAACGTTGTCTAGAAAAAATCGTCGATAGCGCCAAATCCGCCAACATTATTGTACTTATTTATGTTCAAGTGTTTTATTACCTTGTTATTGAATGGTGTACAATAAAAAAGTAAGAAATAACCTAAAAAATCTCAAATATGCAATTTTACCTCATGCTGTGGGGGCTGTGGCGGTGGGGGTTGCTAGTGCAGAAAACAAAGTTTTGTTAGTGAAAGATAAAGGTGCGAAGTGAAAAGACAAAAGAAAGTTTAAAGTCAATGCAATTAATCATGCAATATAAAAAGATTACAAATTGAGGATCAGAATCAAGAAATCTCAGGAAAGTTCGATCAGCACGAGAATTTAACAGCTAAATAAAACTAAAAAATTGTTACTTGTCAGACAAGTCTTGTAAGTTGTAGGCATTTGGTGATATAAAACAATTATTATGACGTGAGATAAATGTTAAACAATTGTTAAAATCTCGTTTTTTTTCATCTAAGATGTTTAACCTCGAAGGAACAAAAATATTATTCAGAAGGTCATTTACCTGTTGAGGTGGAGGGGGTAGCTAGGGAAGAAAAGAAGTAGAAAAATTAAGGAGGGAAATTAAATGAAGGTTACGTCATTAAAACTTAGCAGATATTAGTCTTATACTTTGTAGTCATACATTAGTAAATGTATATGCGAAAATGTATCTTCAATGTGCAATTAAATGTTCAATCTAAGCCTTATAAGATGTAGTCTATGCCTTGAATGGTTCAATAAAAAATATATACCAGTGCGTATGATAAGGGTTAAAAGGTCTTAAAACTCCCTGAATTCTAGAAATAAGATACACTCAACCCGTGAAATCCCAAAACACCGTTGAAAAGTGAATTTACCTGCTGTTGAGGAGGTGGGGGTGGTGGTGATTGCTAGTGCAGAAATTAAAAAAAATTAGTAAAAGATATTGTTATGAAGAAGAGAGATATTAGATACAAGCCAGAATCTCACATGAAGCCCAGATACCGATCACATAATTAACATCATTAAGTATTAAATAAGACTTAGTTATGCCAAAATCACATATCTTATGTTACACAAGAAAATCCTATGATATCCCGAAAACACCGTTTTTAATGTGAATTGAAATAGACATTGCGGTGGTACCTACCCAGGCGGCCTCTTACACGTGAGACCTCTCATCAGTAATATCTATCCTACCTATCTGAGATCACACAATTATCAAAAACACTCAGCAACTATAATACGAAATTGAAATTCAGCACACAAATGGCTTATAAGTTGTAATCATATATTCGAACAATATATTACGAAAAATCACCGCCAAAGAAGTGAAATAAAGTGTATTTTTTTGTATAAACACTTAACTTTTAGAGTTAGAGACAACTTAAGACAAATCTCACACGATGTTAGACATAAATTCTATATTTCTAATTAATCGTTTTTTGGACAATTTACCTGTTTAAGTGGTGGGGGCGATGGTTTCTAGTGCAGAAAAGATAGATTAGTTACTAAAAGACAAAGTGCAGAAAAGGCGAATAAAATGATAACAGAAGGAAGCAAGCGAAATACCGAAGTATAAAGAAAATTCAGCCTATCTGATGACTACAGAATACAAAAAAGTAGGTAAGTTGAAGTCATAATTCACCTATGAATACATTTTGCGATTTTTTTCTTTCAAGCTCAGATAAATGCCTGTACGAAAGAGCTTAGAACTAAGTTACATTTAGACCTTGAAATCCAGAATATTATTTATTGCACAAATTACCTTTTGCTGAGGCTGTGCGGGGAGTGGTGTGTGCTAGTTTAGAAACAAGATTTTTTAGTAAAAGGTACAGTGTAAAAAGATAAATAGAAAGAAAATGCGTAATACCACCGAATGATTTCAAAAACCTTGCAGGAGTAATTACTACAGAAAAAGCGTAATGCCACGTAATCACTGCGAAAACTAAACAAATGATATTGAGTACAGAACTTGCAAGACAAGTCTTATAACAATACAATACAATACAATACAATAATTCTTTATTGCACACCAAATTACAGTATTGAGTTTAAACATATTATGTTATGTTTGGTAATACAATGGGCGGTCTTATCGCTTAAAGCGATTTCTACCAGACAACCGTGGGATGGAGAATATTGGAAATAGTTGTAGATGGCGGTAAACAATAAAGAAAGAAAACAAAAAGGTAAACTATCTAATAGCATACTAATACTTAAATACCAAAATCAAATAAACCAATACATATTTAAAAATAATACTAATAATTATAACAAAATAAATAAATAACGACAAAAAAGGTGGCACTATAGATTTTTCAGATAGTGGTTTTGTACCTGATTTTTAAATGTGTGTATAGTTTTTGAGCGTTTAATATTTAATGGTAGTACGTTCCAAAGCCGGACTGCTTGAACGGTAAAAGATTTGTCGTAACTTGTAGTCATAATTATGCAAAAAGATGTAATCAAGCTCACATTAATAATGACCTAATATTTTGAATTCAGGCACATTAAGCCCGTTACATCCCAAAATCACATTTATAACATTATCCTTTGGTTGTGTTTGTGAGGGTAGTGCTGATTTCTAGTGCAAAGAATAAAGATTTGTTAGTAAAAAATACCGTGCAAAAGATATGAATAAACAGAAAAAGCGTAATACTCTAGTCATTGTATGACTACAGAATTCTATACAAGTGCCTTATGAATTGTAGTCATTTTTTGTCATAGGATTCGACAAAAATCCACCCGTAAAGTCAAATAAAAGTGTAATGATATTGCGAAAGACCCAAGTTATTGAAACATTCATCCCGTGATATTCCCAAAATATAATTTAAAAAAACTTTACCTCTTGAACTTGGGGCGGTTGAAATTGCTAAAGAAAAGAAAGATATGTTAGTGAAAGGTACAGTTGAAAAGTAAAAAGATAACACAGTGAAATGCGAATGAAAGTGTAGTCGGAAGTGTAAAGATTTCCCTAAAATCTTTTAATGTCGAATTTGTTTTAAAATAAGGTAGGATAAGGTAGTTTTTTGACAGTTTTATTCGATAGCGATGCCATTATCGGGTTCTTCAAAACATAATTAGACGTTATATCGGTTTCATACACGGAAATTCGTCACTAAGCGTTATTGCGACGCTGCAGTAGACAGCGAACTGACACGCTTAGGCTCAATTGCATAATTTAACGGATTTTGTCTTGGACTTTGAATGCGCCCTGTTATTACGAAAGCTATCTTCTTCGAAAAGGGACGGAAAAGATCAAATTAAATATTTAATTGATTAAATATTAAAAAAAAGCGACAAAATACGTAAAATTAGAGTATTTCAGCCTTCGAGAAGTGCTGTGTTCAACGGTAGATTTTCTATCACAAATAATAGGTAATGATGATAATGGTACAAGGAATATACAAAGAAATAGTTACCTGTTGTTGAGGAGGCGGCGGAGGCTGCTAGTAAAGAAAAGATAGATTTGTTAGTGAAAGATAAAAGATTAGTAAGGCTAAGAAAATATAAGGAATGAAATAACTTTGTTATCTTTAGTTATTTAGTTAAATTGGATTTCGGGGTTAATTAGTTTTCTATAGATATCATGATTTACTGTATCGGCCAGCAGAGCGGTGCCACTATACAAAAATTAAAAAAAGAATACATTTATATCAAAACGCATAGAAACATAATATCTGAAAATATTGGAAGTAGCTTACGAACCGCGCAAACCTTAATAACGACATCTAGCGAGTCGTAACACGAAACTAGTAAAAGGTAGGCTTAAAAATAATTTCCTTATTATTTTTAGTAGAATTGATAATAATTAAGCATCTTACCTGTTGTTGTGGCGGCGGTGGTGGCTAGAGAAATAGATATTTGTTAGTTAGAAATAAAAGTGAAGCGTTAGAAGAAATTAAATAGCAACTTTGCATTACTTAGTTAGAAGATCAAAATTGTCTGATAATGAGTATAAGTGCGTCGTGGCCTGTTGGTAACGGACCAGACGCGACTACCATGTTCCCGGTGGTCGCGGGTTCAAATCCCAAGACACACCTCTGACTTTTCGGAATTGTGTGTATTGATAGTCTATCATCACGCACTATAACGGTGAAGGAAGAATTCCTACATGTTAAGTCCGCTAACCGGCACTAGGCCAGCGTGGACTGTACTAACCCCGCTCAATCGTACTCTCGATTGTAGAGGAGGCCCGCGCCCTGCAGTGGGACGTATATGGGCTGATACAGATACAAATCATAGGAAGCTGTGTGACCTAAATACATACATACATAAACTCATGCCTTTATCCCAGAAGGGGTAGGCTGAGGCGCCACCAGGACACCCACATTTCGCCTTGTATGTTCCGTCCCACGATGTGATAGGTGGCGAGCCTATCGCCATATCGGGCACAAATTCCTGACTGCGGACTGATAATGAATAGAAAAATCCAATATCACTTTGCCCTACTCGGGACTCGAACCTGAGACCTCAGCTTTGTAACCGTACCGTAATACAACTACGCCACCGAGGCAGTATTGTAGGCCTAAATTTCAAATTTATATAATCTTATGTAACTGAGCTCCTAAACTTTACCATTGCAAAATATACATTCGAAAGTGACTTGACGAATCTTGATTGAAGAAGCGAGAACCAATTTACAAGTTATGCTAATTACGTTGGTTTTTGTGACAGAAATATCATTATTTGGCCTTGAAAATATACGTATGTATTATAGAATTGTCTTACATAAATAATTAATAATCTAAGGAATGCCTCGGTGGGCTAGTTGTACTACGGTATGACTACGAAGCTGAGGTCTCGGGTTCGAGTCCCGGGTCGGGCAAAGTGATATTGAATTTTTCTATTCATTATCAGCCCGGAAAAGTGCGTGGTGGCCTGTTGGTAACGGACCAGACGCGGCTGCCTACATGTTCACGGTGGTCGCGGGTTCAAATCCCAGGGCACACCTCTGACTTTTCGGAGTTATGTGTGTATTGATAGTCAATCACCACGCACTTTAACGGTGAAGGAAAACATCGTGAGGAAACCTGCATACCGTAGCGATTTTAAAGAATTTCTACGGTATGTAAGTCCGCCAACCCGCACTAGGCCAGCGTGATGGACTATACGGCCTAACCACTCTCAATCGATTCTCTCGATTGTAGAGTAGGCCCGTGCCTTGCAGTAGGACGTATATGGGCTGATATAGATATAAATCAAAATACCTCCATACTTGTTACTATAAGTCCAGTATGTATAATATGTATGTTAAGCAGAAATGTAAACCAAGGCTGAATGAGATTCGAACAATTTCATCATATTCTAATATGCTGATACAACAACATTGTCATGTACTGCAAAACATGCAAAACCATACATATACATATCTGTCCTCGTCTGTCTGCGCGTAAAAAGTCACTTTTTCACGTTGGTACTTCCAAAACGAACTATGGCATAAACGTTTTTATCAAAAGAACTTGTCGCTTATATGACAGCATTACAGCTAATGATTGTAATTGCATTGACATATTCCATCTTTCTCCATCTCAGTACAGAAAAAAATTGCATTCTACTTTTATTGAACTTCTATATCTATATCAGCCCATATACGTCCCACTGCAGGGCACGGACCTACTCTACAATCGAGGGAATCGATTGAGAGTGGTTAGGCCATATAGTCCACCACGCTGGCCTAGTGCGGGTTGGCGGACTTACATACCGTAGAAATTCTTTAAAATCGCTACGGTATGCAGGTTTCCTCACGATGTTTTCCTTCACCGTTAAAGTGCGTGGTCATTGACTATCAATACACACATAACTCCGAAAAGTCAGAGGTGTGCCCTTTATTGAACTTAATAAATAATTATTTTGTAATCTTATATTTCAAATTCTATCTCATGTATCCTGTGTCTGCGTGTGAATTTGCGCCAGCTCTTAATTTTTTTTTTGTATGTTTTGTAATCTGTGGAAACTGTTGTGGATTGTGTAATTCTAATTGTTATTAATTATACGTAATATTGTTTCTGTAGTTACCCAAATAAATAAAAATAAAAAATAAAATAAAATATTAAATTCAATTTTTTTAAATCAGTATGTCTGGCAAACGAGCTAATTAGTCACCTGATGGTAAGTAAACATCCACAACGCTTGGATCATGGACATGCTGCACAACAAATCTGGAGGGGAGCGGGAAGGAAAAAGGATACATACATAAACTCACGCCTTTTTCCCAGAAGGGGTAGTCAGAGATGCTACCAGGACACCCACATTTCGCCTAGTATGTTCCTAACCCCGAGCTGATAATGAATAGAAAAACCAATTTAATATAAAACGGCACTGGTATTAAATATATTAAATATTTGTATCATTAAATATAACCTGAAAACACTCATTATCAGACAATTTGAAATTAGCAGTATAATGTGAAATTGTTAAAACAGAAATTCAAGATAAAATTTTCATATTAAAAACTAAAATACTGAGTTGATGTTAGAAAAACACTTGGAAACACATTTTTTTGATGACATCTGGTTCTCTTAACTTAGTATGATTATACTTACATTAAATATACTTAATTACCAATCAAAATACCAGACAAAATTTACTTTTATGAATACAATGAAGATTTTTGCAAAACGATATCTAAAATATGTATTAAATAGACTTACCTGATAGTTTTGTGGTGGCACTCCAGGCGCAACTTTCTGTTGATATTGTTGAGATATCGTGCACTGCAGGAAAGCAGCGAAGAACAATAATCGCAACATTTTGATTCTAAAAGAAAAAAACGAGTATAACCTCCCGCCTTTTCTTACACGTACTGGATTTTATAACTTTTTAATCATTTCCAAACTGTCCAAGATCACACAGATAAGTTCTTAGTTCTTATTTCAAATGCTAATTTATAACAGTGGCTACCGTGGAAAATTAATTTTACCTGTAGCGTAATACGTGGACGTGCGATAATAACCTTATCGAATCGTAGTTGTGTTGATAAAATAAAGAAATTATCGTATGCAAGATGTTTCGCAAACCTTTTCAAAATGAAATCTTCTTGTTTTATACACGTCAGACGTGTGAAGTTATGACATTTGGCGTTTTGTTTTTGCTCTTTTAATCCATGTATGTGACACGTGTATACCGGAAAATTCATTAGAAAATTATTACCTCATATGTTATTTAGAACTTCAAGGTTTTTACTTCATTTATTATGACGTATATTTTTCTTTCAGTAAAAGCTAACTATAGCTGGCCATAATATTGATTGTACCACTTTGTCACACAAACTTGCTTCACGTCTAAAAGGCTTTACGTCCTCCACTCCTTTGCGCAATCTTTCGAAAACTATGGCTGGTAATACCGAATTACGCGCGAATTTAAACGCAGGTCAGTGCCATATTGAGCGCCAATATGCCGCGTCCTGAAACATAGCGATACAATTGAGATATTACACTAGTCCAGATATTGCAAAGATAGTCAATGCAGTGTTTAATTACCCACTGCCGCAGGAAACCAGAAAAGCGAGACGGAAGATACAGTGACTGCCTAGGAGTGACAGAGATAGAAAGAGTAGTAACGGCCTTTTTGTTAGACATTTTATTCCTAGTGTCGCTATTTATATTATTTCAATGTGCCAATTTGAATTTTATTTGTGCATACCTAGTCATCTTTAACAAAGCTAAGGGAGATATAAAAAATAATAAAACCGTTTATCTTTTTAATAATACAAATCACATTATAATTTGACACACAAATTGTTTTCCTTGATACAAATTACTAGTACATCTTAATCTAAAATAGTGGCACCATTTCAATTTGGGTCTTAATTATTAACTTAAATCTAAATAAAAAAAAAGCATTTAGACAAATCTGAGTACCTACTCAATACAAATTTTAATTTCGTTTATACAATCATCGCATTTCTAATACCACCATAATGCAAACTGAACTTAAAAATGTTATTTTTACAAACAATAATAACAAAACGATGCAATAAACATGTCACCTTACACACAGAGCCGGCGTAAGGAATAACCATCGTAGGTGAATACCTACATAGTGGCAATTCAAAGCCAATTTTGTGGACGCGTGTATATTAGCATAAAAATTACACAGCCATTTACCATAATATCTAACTTTAATTAAAGTAACATTAGTATGTTGAAGAATGCAATATGTACTAGTTTCAAGAAACTTGTTTTATCACATAAATTGGGATTTACATCACAGCAAGAGCACTAAATTATAAAATGCAATCTGAATTTCCAAACTATATACGGATAACTATTTTTAAAAAACATAATTTTCTTTTATACTCGTAGTATCTTAACGACTTTTTACATTTGATATGTCATTACTATATCATCTTCACCCGTATGAAACCCACTACTGAAAATGGGATTCCCGTGAAAATATCTACAGTGAAATTGTGCAATAAAGAAAATAACAAAAAGACTCAATATTACCTTGTTTGTAAGAAGCTAAAATATTTAGGTGTCACAACAATAATTACTTTTAAAAAAGATTCCGAGGAATTGAAAACTTCGGTCGTTTTTTGAAGTCGGTTAAAAAAGTTAAAGTATGTCATATCATGGGTTCCTGTATCAATTCCCAGGTAGAGGAATTCTATTTTAGTCACTTCAGTTATTCTAAAAGACGATAATCTCTTAAGGACGGTATTAAGCTCGAAAAATTGTGAATGACACTAGTGAGGCATTACTGGCTACCCCTTTATAGATACAGGCTGTATGTATCAGCCCATAATTACCCACTGTTGGGCACGGGGCTCCTCTACAACCGAGGGTTCCATTGCGGGCTTAGTCCACCACTCTGGCCTAGTCCTGGCGGACTTGACATACATACATATATAATTTTAAATTCTTATAAAATCTGTATGAATGCAAGTTTTCTCACAATGTTTTCCTTCATCGTTGAATTTATCTACGTTTAGTGCAAAACTTAAGTAAATACTTCAGTTAATTTCTAAACGAAGGAATATTTACTTTAATTAAACCTTATATAAAATTGGAGTACACTGCTGTTTGGCGGGAGAAATAGACATTGCGGTGGTACCTGGCTAGGTACTAGGCGGCTTCTCACATATGAGAAACCTACCACCAGTTGAATGGTCCCTACAATCGATTACAGTAGTCACTTTGTTGATATAATAAAATATAAAATCTAGAAATGATAAAGAAATGTAGATAAATAAATAAAAGCACCCAACAGTCACATACATAGTCCACTTACATACAAGTCTTGTGTGTACAATATGATACTTTTAGCTCGTGTCATCCGAAACAAATACTTGAAAAACACTCGTTTGTGTTTCGATCGTAACGGCCTCTCGTATCACAGCCGGCTTAGAAGCCGCTACCAACCAGCTACGGAGGTTGTCTTAATTATGACATCTCTATAAAAATAATTTCAGAAGCGTAATCAGGGGTTAGCTTTGTAGGCCATGCCTCACTAATTAGTAAAAATTTATAAATTTGCATTAAGCTCAGGAACTTACGTTTCAAAATACGCGGCCAATGCACTAGTGACTTATTTAACTTACAACAAACATAACAGATGAATTATCAAATTCAAATTGCGTGGTAGCATACAAGTGTATGATTTGATTCGGACTTATTGATAAAAGTATGAAATAAAAATATAATGTAACATTATTTTTTGGCGACATAATTCTAACGGACACTGACAAAAAAGAACAAACCAGTTGAAAACGTAAAAACCAGTAATGCGATAGAAGGCGTCAAACAAGTAACATATAATGGTCTAACGTTTTGAAAGGTTTTGCAAAACAACACATTCGAGTATTCTTACGTGTTTGAATAACTCTCTCTTATAAGATAACACATTGTATAGAGAAAAAAAAAACAAAATCGTCGCTGTCATGGTTTTACGAGACTAAAAAACAACAAATTATCAAACATAGAAACAGTAAACTTGTTATAAAAATAACGCAATGTAAAGCTGATAAATCAGCTGACCAAACGACATTCGTCTTCAAATACACTGTCATAAAAAACGCTTTACATTGCCGTTTAACCAAATATCACATATCAATCAATATAAAAAGATATCGTTTTCCGCTTATTTTAAACATTAATAACACCTTTTTGGTATCGAGGGCATTTTCTACATAGCCCAAAGTGCATAAAAAGTGATGAAGACATAATAACATACATTACCCCTTTCCTCGCGCCATCCTATATCTTTCCCACTCCACTCCACATCTATGACCAGAGATTGGATCATGGATGTTCATCAGCGGCAGTGATCACTTACCATCAGGTTTTACCTGTTTGCTCGTTTGCCATACATATTTGATCTTTTCAATTTGTCTTCTAATGCATTTCGTAGCGCCCTGATCCGCAAAATGAAAGTTTCAGATACATTTTAAGAATAATGTGCACCAGATTTTGAAATAAAATGTGTCTCTTCTCACTTGCCGAATTTTGTTTTACATATGCTGTGGATAACGGTGCTGGTTGCGTATTTGTATGTTTGTTGTATTTTATTATCTGTACTATTATAATGTGTAACTGTCTACCCTAAATTAAAAAAAATGTATAAAGAAACGATATAGCTACTGGATATTTACTAATACTAAAGGACACATTACTTAGTAATTTAGTTGCTTCTTGATAGCATAGATAAGGAAACGAGTAAAAGGCTAACCTGATAGTATGTGATTACCACACGTGAACATCTTCAATCATACCATTGCCTCTCAAAATGGGAGTGGAAAGAGAAAGAAAAACTACGCAGCAAATGTGTATTGGGCTTCCGACAATCTTATTGAACGAATCACTAAAGCAAAGCCGTCGTTTCCCAGTTTTTTGTATGAAAAATGAAAATAATACTATTTTAATTGTGAAGACCCATCTAATGTCACAGTATTTTGAATGACTAATTTTGACTGAATGTTATCGCATCTTCACCACTTAATACACGATAAATTTAAAATAGATTATAATCCTTAAGCTTTCTTAATAATACTGATCTTCCGGCCACTTCCCTTCCCTTCATCATTAACAACGATATTAGCAAAATCTTTTGCCAAGTCTTTTATGCATTCCACTTCATCAGAAGTAAGACCAGATGGCAAATCGAACTTCGAATGTTCTTCTTTATCAGCCAAATCTTCAAACATGGCTTTAACGTCATTCTTAAAATCAGGGTCTACAGAATACTCCTTAGTTTCTTTAACTTCAGTATCAAAAACCTTCTGCCACATCTCACTTTCATCTTTATAAGATTTCTTAGTTTTAACATCCAAATCAGATAAAACTTTACCTATATCTTTATTATTAGGCTCCAATTTCAAAGATTTCTTATAATATTTGATTGCATCATCGTATTTGCCTAGTAATTCGTAAGCTCTACCGTAATAAAACAGCGCTTTGCAATGAGTTTCGATATCTATAACTTTGTCAATATTTTCACACATCATTATAACATATTTCGGTTTGTTTAACCTGTAATAACAGACAGCTAAATTGACGTACATGTTGACTTTATCTTTTCTTACTTCAGCAATTTCCTCTTCCGTTTCCGGACGGGATAAAGACAATACGGAAATGGCCTGTTGGTAATTCTTTATGGCTTTGGAGTATTTCTTGTTTTGGAAGAACTCTTTCGCGTCCATGCGCAGAGCTTTGACCGTTTTCGTTGTGGTTTCGAATTTTGCTTGCTCTTCCGATGGTAGATCGTTGAATCTATAAAGGTAAAATTGTTTAAGTAAAATAAATAAATAAAATTAACATCAGTAATAGACTGAGAACGAGGTGAATGTATAAATGAATGATAGCTAGATATATGTATTTTTGAATACACATTACCTAATAAATACATAGATTTTTATTATTATTGCTTTTCGACTTTGGTGATTCGACTATATAATTTGGAATAATCAGTGATTTCATGCCACAAAAACAAAACCGTATACAACGCAATACATTTTAAACGACGCATTTAAATATTCAATTCACAGGAAACCTGCGCGGAAAACCTATTTTTAGCTCCAGTTTAGAACTAAACAAGAGCAATACCTCTCTTTACTTAAAAGTTAAACCATTTTGTACAAGACTATTAAGGACGTTAAAATATACCTTAGAACCGCTATCCTCTATGCGAAATATATTGCATTACCAGGAAGAAGTCAGTATCAATCATCAGCTAATCAGATAATTAATTTTAAACTTACCGAATAGCAGCCTGGTTGTCCTTAACATCGTACAACACTATCACGAACAGGGCCGGCTCCGGGCGTATCCTCGGGGGCACACCGCGTGGACCCCACGCCGCCGCGGGCTGCACTAGAAGATTGAAACGAGCGGTCGGGCCTTTCACAGTAGTCAGACCTACTTCTAGACCAATGATGAAACGACCGGTGCCTAGGCGGATCCGCTAGAAAAAAAAGGTATTTTTAAATAAGTAAAGTCGCGATTTTAAAAGAATTTCTACAGGTATGTAAGTCCGCCAACCCGCACTAGGCCAGCGTGGTGGACTATATGGCCTAACCGCTCTCAATCGATTCTCTCGATTGTAGAGTCGGCCCGTGCCCAGCAGTGGGACATATGTTGGCTGATAGATACAAAGTCGCGGGACATAGCCTACACACAACGGGTCTTAATGGAAAACTTACATACATACATAAACTCACGCCTTTTGTCCCCGAAGGGGTAGGCAGAGGCGCCACCAGGACACCCACATTTCGCCTTGTATGTTCCGTCCCACGATGTGATAGGGGGCGAGCCTATCGCCATATCGGGCACAAATTCCTGACTCCGGGCTGATAATGAACAGAAAAATCCAATATCACTTTGCCCGACCTGGGACTCGAACCCGAGACCTCAGCTTTGTAGTCGTACCGTAGTACAGCTACGCCACCGAGGCAGGCATAAGATATAACAATTTTAATCACTCATTGACATAAAAACTAGAGCAAAGACTTATTTCAGTAAATCAATACAGATTTTTCAACACGAAATGAAAGATCCTAAAATTATAAACCAAATCATTCTGCAACATTGACAAATTCATATTGACCAATGTAATTAAGATAAGGTAAGTAGAATCGTGTACAGTAGAACAGTACACTGGTGGTAGGTCTCTCATATGTGAGAGGCCGCCTGTGTAGGAACCACCGCAATATCTATTTCACCCGCCATACAGTATTGTAAATGCACTGTTGTGTTCCGGTTTGAAAGACATTATAGCCAGAGTAAGTACTGGACATAATGAGGCTTAACATCTCATACCACAGGATGGCGAATGGAATGCCAAGAATTGCTTTGTAATTCATAGTAGTTTTTGTTTTGACTATTGTCCATGAGCGGTCGTATCGCTTACCATCAGGCGAACGGCAGTTCGTCTTGCCATTCATGGTAATAAAAAAAAGTACTTTAACGATCTTAGAGAAGTCCTGTGGTCAGCAGTGAACAATTACGGGCTAACATAATAACATAATTAAGGGCTAAGCTAATTAACCATACAATAAAATAGGGTATCTTACCTTAGGCATGCCTTGGTTCATAGTCAACGTGGTGTCGAACGGTATCTTCGCTTTCTCCCAATATGCTGCGTAGTGTATCATTACTTCTGCATCTACTGGCACTAAGGGACCGTCACCTGATGAAATGTATTTAATGTATGAAAATATAGTGGTATAGCCTCTGTACATGACAGCCTCCTTGGCGCAATTGGATAGACGCCGGCTGTGAAACGAGAGGCCGCAGGTTCGATTCCCGCATCGAGACTAATGTTTGTGACGCCCACAAGTATTGATCTCGGGTCTAGGTGTTTGTAAGACCGAAAAGTGTCTCGTAGTTTCCGATACCCACGACAGATAGTTTATCTTACAATAATTGATCTTAATGTGGGGTCAGGACTATGTATATGACTGTTGGGTGTATTTATTTATTGTAGATTAAAAGAAATACACTATTTATGTAGTAAATTGTCGTATGTCCTATATGATCTCTCCTCCCGTCCTTTTTCCTCACTTTTACCCTCCCAGGTTAAGAGGCTGGCAACGCATCTGTGATACCAGGGTTTTAGATGTTGATGCGGTAATAAATACCCCTTAGGTAAACCGTTTGCTCCTTTGCCGGATCTATGCAATAAAAAACGCTATTTATCCTATTTACGCTATTTACCTTCTTCAATTATGTGTATCTTGACGTCACCATTGCCAGTGCAGTCGACCATGTTAGCAGATAGCTTCTCGAACGAATGATACTCCGGAGACGCGAGCATCATCTTCTCGGTGGATTCTTCTATCATCTTCAATACATCTTCTGAGTCACTACAAAGTATAAATAAACTTCTGTATCGTAAACTTTGATCAATTATTCTATTACTAGTACTATAATAAATAGCAAGTAGATATGCTGATATAGAGTCTATATGCTGCAGTCTACTCCTTATGGCTGAAGATTGGATGGTAAGGGACGAGCTTACTACCGCTAGTCGATAATCTTAGTATCGGCAACACATACGTATATTACCTAATCTACCAACCGAATATAAAACTCGTAGAAACAGCATAAAACTGTATGTCTTAAAATGTGTCTTGAAGGGAGAATCTGTAAAAGATACCTGTCATCATCATCCATATCGGGGAATATGGCTTCGTCAGCATTTATCAAAGGGTAGCTCGTCCTATTATTAAAGTTTAAGTCGATCTGGAATTCATTTCCCGACGCCAGTTCACTGTAACAAAAATATATCAATTATAGCCTATTTTATAATTATCAGGTCATACATTCATCGAATAATTTGTAACCTCACTGAATATAAGTGTTATACGCCCGAATACTAAAACGCCATTTAAATGTTAAGTTGTATTTAAGTACCCACGCCCCGCTTAATCAGTACATTTAAGCGGGACTTGAGCAGTTAAGTGCAACATAATATTTAAATGACGTTTGGGTATTCGGGCGCTAGTTGGATAATTTTAGTAATACAACTCAGTATTTAATTTATTCATGTTATATTTAACGAATATTTCTCATTCGACATTTGAACGGCATCACGGTGACCATAGTGAATAGTCCACCACGCTGGCCTAGTGCGGTTTGACGGACTTAACATAGCATAGAAATAACTAACTAACTACACAAATACACAAGGCGAGTGTGGATGGAAGAGTCGGTAGGGGAAACTACACCATCTAAATCAGTGAGACCCTCAAAGGTCAGGTCAAAAGTACACTGAACCGACGAGATTGCATGAAGAGATTGATGAAAGTGGATGGAGCAAAAGTAATATGTCAGGATCGAGCAAAGTGGCGATCTATAGTCTTTGCCTACCTCTCTGAGATACAGGCGTGACGATTATGTATGTACATATCTAGAAATATTTGTAAAATGTTTATGGTTTCCAAAAAATGTCTTCTTTCACGGTTTGTGATAGAATTATCAGCAGAATTTCGAAAAGGATAGTACATCTTATTCGCGTAGAATTAAATAACAACACGATCGATAACAACTATATTTTATCATTTGCATTTTACGCTACGGCTGGGGAGAACCCTAAATTAAAAGACGGGAACACGTGTGCGGGCAAAAAAACTTCATTGTGCGACGGCCATTTATATTGAAAAACCTGATTGTTAGGGTTGAATTGAAGGAAATAACAAAGCTGCCATGTTTGAATTGGAGATAAAACAGACATGTGGGGATTAAATAATGCAATTCTTTAGAGTTTAGAGTATTCAATATGATACAGACGATAGAACACGTTTAAAGCGGCGACAATTTTCCGCCATTTTGAAAATTTTTAGTTCATCGTTGATCGTATATAATATGCTTCTGATGGCTTATCGCTGCAATCCATCCAAAGCATCGAGCAAATATTAGGTGGACCCGTCATAAAGATGCAAGCTTTAATTCTCTGCCGTACTTGCGTTTTATACCAGCGCCAAGCGGTATTATTGATCGGGCATAAAACACCTACGCAATTTTTTACATTTGTGTGCGAAATATAAAGCCTTTTATGAGATTCCTTGGTTTTAGATCGCAGGAAATAACTAGAACAAGGATACAAAGGCATTCGGTATTTAATGGTATAAATTCTAGACATTGACGAGAACCGAGAAACCATCTCTGATTTTAGCCCATACCATTGTTAATACGTCCCTGTATTACGAATTTATTCAAATGAATAAAACATAAGACAATCTTTGCTGCGAATAAAACGAACTAAATCAATGCTTAAGATATGAAAAATATACACAAGACTGATTCTTTGGAACATAATTGTATAATCATCAGTGCAAGACAATATCGATTTTATATCGTATAAATACGGTATATATTCCCACAACACAGTTTTGATGTACAGTAAACCGCGAAAACATGGATGACAATTTGCTTACCCAAGATTAATTCCTTTCGATAAATGAACACGATCTTCAAAAACTTCTTCCATTGTAACACTAGTAATATCGTAAAGTAATTTACAATACCAAAATGTAACTCTTGATATATGAATACGGAAAAATTAATAAAAAGTTTCAAGAACACTATTCGCAAAACTGTTTGGAAAAGGAATGTACTAGTGAGGCGTAACAGTGTAAGAATCGTAAACTCCAATTAATAAATCGCAATTCCATGAATGTTTTAAAATAAATTATATTTATAACATTAATTATTTTACTTTGAGAAAAATAAACATGTCTAATGCAATAGCATGTAGTGTGAAGTATATTTGAAATATTTAGCTATAAAATCGAGTTCCAAAGATCATTTATTGCCAATTTCGAAACCAATTTGACTCAATCACGTACATAAACTCATAAATAAATTACTAAAGGCGCCGGTAGCCGTAAAATTATATGAAGTGTCAAAGATTTCTGTGTTTATTTCAGTCCAAAATTTGAAGATCGTTTAAAATAAAAATCTAATTAGAATATTAAATATTATAATATAGGGTAACAGAAAAATTGATGATAGAATGATTACGTATTAAATTGTCATTAAAATACAATAGTTTATTTATGTAGTAAGATTGTCGTAACATTAGTTTAGCGGCCGCCTAAATTGCCAGTGATCGGTTACTTCTGACTTTAAATCTTAAGCCAAAGTATTTCACACCAACAGAAATATTTGCGACATTGTGCCAAGGTGAAAAATAAGAGCAAATAGGGCATACAGATATAAAATAGAAACAGCTATAAATGAGTTAATTATCTCCGATGTTACAACTCGGAAAAGTTTGTGACAATCGATAATTGTTAAGAAACCGTTCACAGTGGAACCGTTATTTATTCTCTCCATCACCTCTCTAGTGACGGCGTTTTTCTCATTTCATTTCGTCAATTTTGTGATTATCAAATTATTATTCAATAATCAGTTTCATTATATTTGACCTCAACATTGATTGAATGTTGTAAATATTGTGGTAGAAATATTAAATGGAGGTGTAGTAGTAGATATCAACCAAATTTAGAAACTACTAAGTTAAAACATCATTGACGAAAGTAAGTTTTGATTTTTATATAAACGGCACTACCTCCTTACCTACTACAATTAAATTATTGCATTTTGCTGTTTTTTGCGAATGAATATTGTTATGAACCATAAAACAAACAATAATGTACATAATTCGTTGAATTAAGCACGACTTTTAGTTCGTAAAAGAATTAGTTTGAACATAACAGATTGTTACAACAAAATATAATTTTTCCTTGTGTTTTAAGTTAAGTCTGACTATATAAATGTACTGCATAGAGCCTTGCGAAGGTAAAACAAACCGGAAAATGTACCCAAAAGAATACAAGTGACCTTTTTCGTAATTTGAAGCGAACCGGTTTGTCAAAACGAAGGTAACCAATTCGAACCCATATTTCTTAACTTATCTCTTCACGTGTATTTTTCCTTATTTATTGCTTTACTGTGAACAAAAATAACATAACAATTGTCATAGTTGCATAAAATATTTTTTAGAAACCATTCTACTTGTTGCAAGTTTTACTGTTTTTTTTCTATTGCAATTGCGAAAGACTTTATATGAAACTCTTGTTAACATATTTTTTTAATTGATTTCATAGAAAATATCACAAAATATGTCATACACAATGTCATTACATGCTCTGAGCTTTAACATATCCTTAATCCAATGACTCTGTAATTTCTTATAATAATGGTTATCTACACCTTACTGTTATTATTTTAATATTAATCCTTTTGACCATCTTTGTGGCTTAGTTAGTTGAGACTTGAGTGAAAGAAGAAGTTGCTATATTCCTTGCACTGTGACAAATGTTTGTGTTCAATACAAATACTTATTTTGGGTCTACATGTTATCCAAAAATGTAATCAGAATCTATATGGGAAGACCTGTAATTGGCTTTCAAAATATTTAATCTTTAATTCGGCTAAATAAAAGCGACTCATTAAAGCTGTTAGTCTTCCATGAAAATAAATAAAATAAAATAAAAAAGTCTTATGTTGTTTTTACTACACAAATTCTCCCATTCAGTTCCAAATATATTTTACTGGGTTCAAAAGTACATTCCTTCTTGGATAAATGAACTACCCAGCAGTAAAAGCTTTTCAATTCAATCTAGAAGTTCCTGCGACTGGCGTGTTCAAACAAATATATTTGTTAATATATGTTTTCTCTTGTTACAGTTGAAAATGGCCGCTCCCAAGCCAAACCAGATGATGAGCTGCCCTTACAACATGGCGCATCAAGTTGAACACTACCGTATGCATGTGCATCTGCAGAAGTGTCGCAAACAGTACCCCAACTGCAACAAAGTGGCTTGCCCGTTTGACGCTACTCATATAGTTAATGATGTTGAGCTGGATGTAAGTTTTTTATTTTATTTATTTATTTATTATCTCGGGGTGACTAACCCAGCAGTATGTATGTAGTACTTAATAATAAATTTTGAATAAGGTTGGTTTTTCTATGTTTACCTTCAAGAAAGTGAAATGCTTGTCTCGTCACACGCAAATTAATAAATTTATTTTGATCTCCCCATCATATATCATACATATTATAATAAATTTGTAACCGATCGATGTCTGTACATGGAAGATAAATGAGGAAATCTAATAAGGAGGGTCCGTATTAATGTAATAGAGCCCAAAACAATGATTTTTAAAATTTTTGTCTGTCTGTTTATTTGTTTGTCTTTGCGGTTGTGCGTGATGCACTCAGATACGGCTTAACGGACTTCGATTTAATTTGATATCGAGGTAGCTGACACAATGGATGAACACTTAGGCTACTTTTATCCCGAAAAATTTAGTGTTCCCGTGAGATGAGGAAGGAATTCAGATATATTTGTTATTTTTTTATACCCAAAGGGTTGGGATGGGACTGGATTACCTGCCTTGAGTTAGAATGAGAAGGGACGGGCGAGATATAACAGGACGGGACGGGATGGGAAACTCCAAATACAGTTAATTTCAAATAAAGTTAAGTCACGCAAAGTTTGCGGGCAGAAGCTAGTAACTATATTCTTTGTTGACAGTTCCACGTAACGGTATGCCCGAAGCGTATAATGTTGGACTCTCAGATGTACATCACCGATGATGAATACAGACCTGCAGTTGAAGTTACCAGTGCTCCTCCCGTCATCCCTACAGCGGAGAATTGGGATAATGTAAGACATTTCAATGAATTTAGTATTTATATTCTATGCCTCGACTAGACTGCCTCGGTGGCGTAGTTGTATTACGGTACGGTTACAAAGCTGAGGTCTCGGGTTCGAGTCCCGGGTCGGGCAAAGTGATATTGGATTTTTCTATTCATTATCAGCCCGGAGTCAGGAATTTGTGCCCGATATGGCGATAGGCTCGCCCCCTATCACATCGTGGGACGGAACATGCGAGGCAAAATGTGGGTGTCCTGGTGGCGCCTCTGCCTACCCCATCTGGGATAAAGGCGTGAGTTTATGTATGTATGTATGTATGTAGTATTCATATTCTAAGTGTCAGTGTGCCAAACAGTAGTGTAAATGCACTGTTGTGTTCCGGTTTGAAGGACATTGAAGCCAGAGTAACCACTGGACGTATTGAGACTTAACATCTCATGTCTCAGGATGACGAGTCACCGAGTGCAGTGGAATGCCATTGCTTTGTATGTCATGGTATTTGGTTTTGCTACTGTCCATGAGCGGTCGTGTCGCTTAACATCAGGCGAATGGCCTGCTCTCCTCGCCATTCATTGCAATGGATTCTAGGATTCAAACCGAGACCTCAGCGTTGTAATCGCACCGTAATAAAACTAAGCCACCGAGGCACTCAATTCAACAATAATTTATAATGGTACACTTAGCTTTTATTTATACTAATATCAGTAAAACAATGGTGGTGAACAAATAAAGAAAAAAAAAATTATATCCTGTTACATTATTTACTTATATTTATTATTTATTGTACACAATAAATTTTATAATAGGTATATAGAGACAACAAAACAAAAAAGTACAAATGGTCTTTTCGACCTAAGGCAATCTCTACCAGACTACCATTGGATGGATTTATGAGAAGGAGAAATAAATGCGATGTAAAAATTCCTAATAAAAATATTTTTCTCATTCCAGGACGTGACTACGGCTTACATACCAGACCCGTCTAAGAAAGGGCCTCATATTATTACCAAAGTGAAGGGAGCTACCAGATCTGAAAGGAGGAAAGCTAGAATGGAAGGTGTTAAGACTTACAGACCCCCGGAACCACAGGATTAAGATAATTAGCTAAAAGATATGAAAATTGAAGGAATTGTGCAGGGTGTATGAAAATATATAGAGTGGATGTTTCCGAACAGGTTGAAGTAATTGATTTGTTTTTTTAGAGAATTAACGAAACATATAATGGGTATATCCAGATTGCGACCGAAAACGAAGCGAGGTAGTTTTAGTGATTAAAGACACAATGCAATTAAAATTTTCAGAAGAATGCGGCAGATTTATTTTTGCATTTTTTTTAAATATCATCGTGTTTGGGTTGTGAATAGCTAGTTTTTGCTAAAATAATAATTTAAGACCTCGCGTACCATTGCGTCTTTAAAAATAAGATGTACATTATTATTTTAGGAGAACTATGTATTTACCACCCAAATAAAACCATAAGTAGAAAAATTTAAAAAAATGTCGCTTTTTTTGCGACATTTTTAGTTGCATTGTGTCTGAAGTTACTAATACTACCACTTGGCTTCGTGTTCGGTTACAGTCTGGATAAACCCAGTAGATAAGCGGTGATATAATACTCATAACTCAATTTAAGTATTTAAAGCTTACAATTGAATGTACTTTGGGTGTTTAAAATATTATAATATTTGATGTAATACTGTACTTATTGACGAGTTAGAGATAGATAAATGTTTCTTGCAAATCTATACTTGTACTTTCTATCAAGTTGTGGCCGCCACACACGCAAAGACACTGTGTGTTATGTTTTTCGAGGGTTCGGTTAGTAGACGTTAAATCACACATCTAGCACGTTTTAAACTAATTTAATAAAATAACTGTCAATTGACAATCCGTTTGCAAGTACCCAGTACAGATATGTTACACTGTGCAAGTCTGTGTTTGCACCAGTACACTGGAACGTGAGGGCAAATAACTGCGCTAACTTCTTTCCAATATTCGATTCGAGACTGGTGCAAACTCGCGTTTGCGCAAACGCCCTTGAACTTTTGTAGCAGGCTTTAGTGTAGTCACTTTGCCATTGCAGAGTAAATAACTTATCTAAAAGACATTTTTTATTGCAACAGTATCATGTTTGGAAAATCAATACGACAATTGTCTGTTAAAATAATAATTTAAAACCTTTCTTTTTAATAACGCAATGTAAAGCTAAAAAAACAGCTGATGCTAGCGATTAATGACCTTAATATCAGAGAAATACAGAAGCACCACACTTTACTGTAACAAGTACCAAGTCATTATGAATTAAACGAAGTGAATTTCTAACCAGTAAATTCTTTTAAGAGTTTTTATTAGGCATGTTACGTTTCAGCAACTTAATGTTCTTATATTTAAAAAAAGGTAGGAAATCTTTCTTGTAATACCAACGTTGCAATTGGTCGAAAGTGGCCATTATTTCTTTCCAGTAGACAATTTTTCTGACCATCGCATGTGTATTTCCTTTGTCTACGAGTTATGAAAATTAGTTTGCTTTACATTGCGCGTTCAAATAAAATTTGGTAAAATAGGTATAAAATTAATATTTTCTAATTATCCTAAGAAAAAGACGATTTTACATTGTTGGGAAATTATATAATGTTATATTTCGATATTGTTACAATAATTATGTTGGTATTTAAAAGTGGTAAATTGGGAACATTTTCAATAACTTTTAGAATAATATTTTTCTTAGGCCAATGACTATAGCTTTAATCCCATATTTTTCTATTCAGAAGAATTCTTACATCCTACATGTCCAGTGAACATTTTTCGAATTTAAATGACTTAAAATTGTTGAAGTAAAACTTCATTTATTTTAAGATATCTTTCAAATGTATTCAATAAAGTACTTGTATCATTTATGTGCCACAAGATAAGAAGTTTATGGTTTTCTTTTAAAATAATGATAATGTCTAACAGCCTAATTCATAGACAGATTTAAAACCTATTTTAGAGTTATTGAATGTTTTGTCCTTTTCAAACAGTTTTAGAATTCAATTAGAGCGAAGAAGACAAAACATTTGATAACTAAAATAGGTGTTAAATTTGTCTATGTCTAAAGTATTAAGTCCACTGCTGATAGGCCTCGAAAAGATTTTCATATCAACCTGTTGAAAACATCCACTTATTACAATCTTCAATAGATTATCTGTCCATTGTGTTACTAGGGTAACAGATATTTAAAGTAAATAATGGTTTTAAGCCCTAAAATGTGTATCTACCCTCATATCATCCAAGAAATACACTCAACAGTCACATACATAGTCCTGACCCAACTCTAAGATCGAGTCTTGTGTCGTGTATTAGATACTATGAGATAATTTTGGGTCTGAAAACACCCAGAAACAAATACCTGTGGATCACATATTCAGCGTATATTCATATTCACACAAAGCCAGCATTTACCAAACTAGCCACAGAGGAATGAAAAGTCTATGTTTTAACATGTATCTTAGTGTCTAGGCTATGTTTGTGATTGTTAAACAATAATTTCTCCTTAGTTCCTTTAAAATTCTACCTCTGTGAAGTTATAATTTTTGTTTATTTTTGTGAAAAATTGACATTTTTGTTTTAAGTTTAGATCTGTGGTGGCTATTGTGGAATACAATTTGATTGGAAAAACTATTGGCAAATGTACAGGTCGTCTGCGATATTCTGTCGCCACAAGCTGTCAAAATGATAATAGTTTTTCTCTTTTCACATTTCATTACATTGGATATGTAATTATTAGATTGAAATTATAAATACTTGTTTATACTGGGTATATCTAGACTGCGACCGAAAAGCCAAGTGGTAGTATTAGTGACTTCAGACACAATGCAACTAAAATTTTCGCTAACAAAAAACAACAATTTTTGTAAATATTTAACTTATCGTTGTTTTTGGGTGGTAAATGCATAGTTTTCCTAAAATAATAATGTACTACTTTTTATTTTTAGACACAATGGTGCGAAATGGCTTATATTATAATTTTAGCAAAAAAGGTATTTACCACCCAAACTACAAAAATTGCATTAAATTACTGTAGCGTTCTTTTTGCGAATTTTTTTGTTGCTTTGCCTGTAATCATTAAAACTTCCACCTGACTTCGTTTTCGGTCGCAGTCTGGATATCCCTGTATTATGAACACATATTTCAAACAATGCGATAAATAGATTTTATTAAAGTTTATTTGTAGTTCCATATTTCGCCACAGACCATTAGATTTTAGATGTCCTGTAAGTGTTTTGTTTAAGTATATGACCTAAATGTTTTGCCATTTTCAGATATTAAAATCACTTTGTCAACTAAAGTTAAGTTGTAAATTGTAATTAAACATTGTTCTATATTTTGGTTTTTTATTTTAGAATCATAATCACATACAGGGTGATTTTTCAATTGGGCGTGGAAATGACATTATTAAATGGTGCAATAATACAGCATGTGTTATTTTTTTCAAAATCATCGGGTTCGATTCCTCTCTAGGAATATTGATTTATAAAAAATCTAAGTATGCAGTTTTAGTTTTCATCAAAATAGGGCTCGTGAATCCTTTCAGTATTTTTCGCTATTCCTCATAGTTTCGGATTTCCACCATCCACCGGCCATCCACGCCCACTTGAAAAACTCACCCTGTAGATTGCTCTATTGTCGTACAATATATAAATATAAATAAAAGTGTTATTAAAAAGTTGGCCTGTAACGGACCATACTCGGATGCCAACATGTTCACGGTGGTCGCGGGTTCGAAGCCCAGTACTGAGGGCATACTTCGAGAGTGATGTGTGTATTGATAGTCAATTACCTAACACTAAACTGTGGTTGTGAAATCTGTCAACCCGCACCAGGCCAGCGTGGTGGATTATATGGCCTAATCCCTCACAATCGTACTCTCCGTTGTAAACTAGGCCCGTATCCTGCAGTGGGACGTATATGGGCTAATACAGATAATAAATAAATAAATAATAAATACACCCAACAGTCACATACATAGTCCTGACCCCACACTAAGATCGAGTCTTGTTTCGTGGGTATCAAGAACTACCAGAGACACCCACAAACACCCAGACTCGAAACAAATACTTGTCGTTCACACAAACATTTGTCTCGGTGCGGGAATAGAACCCGCGGCCTCTCGTTTCACAGCCGGCATCTAACCAACTGCGCCACGGAGGCTGTCAAAGATACAGAAATACAGAATCTCACTTGCGTGACTTGCTGTTGACCGGAAGCCGGAAGCGGTTTACGATTAGGTCGTTCCGGGCTCGAATTCCAGGACTCACTTCTGATTTCTCGGAGTCATGTGTGTAGTGATGGTCAATATACATTATAAACGCACTTTAACGGTGAAGGAAAACATCGTCAGGAAAACTGCGTACCATAAATATCTTCACAATTTCCATAGTACTAGAGTCCGTCAAACCGCACTAGGCCAGCATGGTGGACTATATGGCATAACCCCTCAAAATCTTACTCTCGATTGTAAAGGAGTCCCGTACTCAGAGGTGAAAGAAAATGTGCCAAAATTATGCCGTGGGAATGTAATTCATAAGCCATGAATCAGAATTTTCTTCTTTCCCCAAACAGCAGTATAAATGCACTGTTGTGTTCCGATTCGAAGGACATTGTAGCCAGAGTAACTACTGGACATAATGAGACTTAACATGTTATGTCTCAGGATGGCGAGCGCAGTGGAAGGCCAAGCATTGCCTTGTAACTCAAAGTTTTTTGGTTTTGCTACTGTCTATGAGCGGTCTTAGCGCTTGGCGAAGGCAAATTGCATGCTCGTCTCGCCATACATCGCGTTATAACCCATTGATATGTCGACAACCGCTACCTAATGATATCTCCAAACGATAGCTATTATCTCGATTAATGCGTTATGCGAAGTTGACAGCCTCAGTTGTCCAGCTGGCTAGAAGCCGGTTGTGAAACGAGAAGCCGCTACGATATCAACACAGATAAATGTTTGTGTGATACACAAGTGTTTGCTTCGGTTCTGGGTGTATACAAAAGTCTTGTGGTTACACATGATACAAGACTCGATCCTAGTGGGGGACTAGGACTAATGGCGAGACGAGCATGCCATAGGCCTGATGGTAAGCGATAAGACCGCTCATGGATAGTAGTAAAAGCAAACACCACAATGAATTACAAAGCAATGCATATCATTCCTCTGCGCTGGCCATCCTCGAATATAATATGTTAAGCCTTATTATGTACAGTAGTTACTGACTACAATGTCCTTCAAACCGGAATACCACAGTGCATTTATCCTCCGTGGCGCAGTTCGTTAGACGCCGCCTGTGAAACGAGTGGCGGGTTCGATCCCCGCACCGAGACAAATGTTTGTGAGACCACAAGTATTTGTTTCGGGTCTGGGTGTTTGTGAGACCGGAAAGTCTCTCGTAGTTCCTGATACCCACGACACAAGACTCGATCTTAGTGTGGGGTCAGGATTACGTTACCTACGTGCGGCTGTTGGGTGTATTTATTTTTATTTACTTAGAGTTAGACTGCTGTTTGGTGGGAGATATAGACATTGCGGTGGTACCTACCCAGGCGGCCTCTAATATATGAGAGACCTACCACGAGTAAATTATTTATTTTGTTTCGGCTTCGTGATTTAGCAGGCAAGTGTGTCAGCAACGGAAAATGTAACACAGTATTTCAAATACAAGGGGAGCATTCAATAAATTGACCATATCCGGCCCTGAGTCAGTCAAAGCGAATTGTTATAGCTCGAGCCGTCTGCAATCGAATGCATTGAATAATTTAGCGCAGCGTCCGTTTATAGAAAGGGTCACATATTGTACGTTCATAAAGAAGGGCCAAGGTCGAACGTTCTTTGTTAGGACAGCATGTGTTACCGATTGCAGAGTCGACTTTATTAAATTAATTTCTGCAGTTCCTATTCAATCACCACGCACTATAACGGTGAAGGAAAACGTGAGGAAACCTGTATACCTGTATTTGTAATAATTTCTATATGTAAAGTCCGCCCCGCACTAGGCCTCCGTGGCGGAGTGTACTAACCCCTCTCAATCGTACTCTCGATTGTAGAGAAGGCTCGTGCCCTGCAGTGGGACCTATATGGGCTGATACAGTACAATACCTTGGGTTCGCTTGTCCGTACAAGGATTTGCATTAGGATAATTTTTTTATTTAGAAAAATACGTTGTATTAAGTTCCTTTACGGCAATCAAAATACAGCTTTATTCAATCAATTGAAAACACTGTTAGTGTTCGATGCTAGTCCAAGGCTAAGATGTATTCAATAGACTATTGATTATTTTTAAATAGATTCTGATCATATGCACAGTACTAAAGGAACAATGATAATATTTATCAACCATAAATATTTATTTAACAATGTACTTTTTATTTTTCATATTGACATGTGGCATTGTTGGTAGATCTTATATAAATAAAGGATAAGCTTTGGGATATAAAGGCTTTAAAGTAAAATTTACAAATACATAAATACATACATACATCCATAAATTCACGCCTTTTTCCAGAAGGAGTAGGCAGTGGCGCCAACAATAACCGTCAACAACGTCCCATGATGTGATAGGGGGAGAGCTTATCGTCATATCGGGCACAAATTCTTGATTCTGGGCTGATAATGAATAGAAAAACCCAATATCAGTTTGCCGTACCCGTGATTCGAACCCGAGACCGCAGGTTTGTAGTCGTACCGTAGTACAACTACGCCACCGAGGCAGTTGGATACATAAATATTAGGCATTTTCTCCCAGAAGGGGTCGACGGAGGTGCTACCAGGACACCCTCATTTCGCCTTGTTTTCCGTCCCATGTGATGAGCCCATCGCTATATTGGGCACATATTCCTCACTCCAGGGTGATAGATAATACAAAAATATAACTTTGCCCAACCCAGGATTCGAACCTGAGACCTTAACCTTGGAATCATACTGTAGTACAACTGCGCCACTGAAGCAGTTGGAAAGAAAGCCCAAATTCTAAATTTTAGTGATAATAGAAGTCATTATTGGAAATTGATTTTACATTAAAATATAGGTAAAATTACTTTGAACATTCCTACAATTTATTTAACAGATAAAGGTTTTTAAGACAAGCTTCTCTAAAACAAACTTATCCTTTAAAATGATTTGATACTTTAATATTTTTCAAGATATATATATTTTTCTCTTTATTAATTTAGAGGCTTTTAATCTACACGACCATGTTAGCCTCAACATATGTACCTTACCTTACCACATATACGTAAATATTCCACATATCCTATTGACAGAAATCTTTACCTAATTTCTTATTTTAATTATTTATTTTATTTTAACACTATTGTACACCAAATATATAAAAGTAGAAAGTATAATAATAATAAAAATACAAGTGGCAGTACTATTGCTGAAAGCTATTTCAGACAACCATGGGATGGATAAACGACACAGAACGAATGTTTATTGTATGAAGCAGAAAATCTCACAGACAAACCAAGCATTTGGTTTAACGAGGCTGTTTTATAAACATTATGTACTTTTATTGTAAAATATAATAACAAAATAAAACTAAAACAATATCTGCAATGTGAAAGTATTTTTATTTTAATTGCCATCTTGCAACAATTACATTATCTTACAACATAATAAACACTATATTACATATCCTTTAAAAAGTCATCGTCCATCTTTTGGAATTTCTCTTTCAGCTCCTCTGGTACTTCAACGGACAATAAATTCTCAGCTCCGACCTCATCTTCATTCTGAATAAGTATATCAACTACGTTCTCACAAACGAGCAACGCTTTAGGATCTTTCTCCCATTTGTGTAACTCCCTTAATACGTAATAAACACCGCTGTTTCGTAACTTCTCTCTGCCTTGTCGCGTAGCACACAGTTTGATCAATGTCTCTAGCACCATTATCCGTACATCTATATCTGGGTCCCTTCGTTTCTCTTTAGGTAAATACTGTAGTGTGATTGGTAACTTGTCCATCTCATCGTCAGGGTAATCCTCATTCCCCATTAGAGGGTATAAAATGTATGAGAGTAAATCCAAGTCATCGCTTAGTAGAAAACTGTGGCAGTCGGTGTCAAACGATAAATTCCTGATTGTGCCGATCGCACCTCCTCTACGCTCACTTGACGGAGCATAGTTACAGAATGGTAGTAATTTTATCACTGGTACATGTGGATTTTCTTCTATAAGCCACCGTCGTATTCTAAAGCTGCACGACAAGTTGCTAAACATTGGAGCCAAGTAGTTCAAATTAGAACCTTTTTTGTTAAAATCTACATTTGCGAATGCGTTCAGAATGTCGTTTAAATGCGGGATAAAAGTGTTTAGACATACTTCCAGCTCGTCTTCGAGTCGAGTGATGTTGGAAAGAATCATGCAGGCGGCATCGGCGTCTTTCTTCTGAGGATTTAGAACGTAACTGATCAACAGCTCAATAATATTTTTTTGCGCACTATTTTTGTATTTTAGAAGCTCTGTTGCCCCACGAGTGTACACAGTCACGTTTATAAGGATTAGCAGGGCACTTTTAGCGATTTCTTCAATCCTATCGTCGGTCAATTCGATAATTGCTTTAATAATATCTTCGTTGTTAAGGAGAGAATTTACTCCAAGTTCACAGCCAGATAAACCAATCAAGTGATCCACTGCCACATGTTTTAAATCTATCCGCGATTCGGGTTTTAAAAAGTTTATTAGTTCGTCCAACGGATCTTTGGCCATTGTAATTTTTATTTTATTTTTCTTGCGCTTCGCACGTTTTGGTTGAATGCGTTTAGGACATTTGACATTTCACATTGCATTTGAGCAGTGGTCTCGAACGTCATAGAGCGAGATCGGTAGAGTTGCCAGCTAAAATCGGTATATTTCTACCCAAAATCGGTATTTGAAAAAAAAAACACAATATTCAATCTAGTTCGTTTATTTTTTAAAAAACTTACATACTAATTTATAACAATCACGCTTATGTATAATTATTTATTATGGTACCAATATTCTTTGGCCATAGCCGAGGTCATCTTGGAATTAATTTCAAAATCATAACAATTAGCTGTATTAAAGAGTCGTTTTACATCATTATTCATTATTTTAGGAAAACTATGTATAAAATTATTTTATTTATTACAATTTTTAGTAGAAAACAAAATAATATAAAAATATAAGTAGTGAAATAAATTACTAAAAAAAATTACCTTGCTTAACCAGTATATCAGATTTTTGAGTTTTGGTCACAGTAAATGATGATATCTTCGGTTGTGATTTTATATTCTTTGATGATACTGAGTGTGCTTGTGAAGAACTATGTTTCTTTATAGCGTCTTTTCCTGATGTGATGTTGATATCTTTATTACAACTCTTACAATAGGCATAGCTTTCGCCTTTACGGCTATCTTGCAGCCAACCTGGAAATTCTTCTTCCCATTCTTTTCTATAATATTGTAAATATTTTTTTCTTCTTACACTCGTACTTGTGCTTGGCTCCTCGTCAGACATTTTATTTTACTTTCTGATTTTGTAGGCACTCTTTAAGTTAGGTACTCTCTCTTCAAAGTTAAGAAATTTATTGAAAAAATAAAACCGTTATTCCTGTTTATATAGACTAGACAGGTAAATTCCCGAGCGAGAAACCCCCTAAAACATCGAATTGTAGGACACAAGGGTATTCCCCAAAAAATATGATTTACATTCTGCACTAGTTCCATATTATTGAGGGCTTCCCCGTAACATTAAACATACATGAAAAGGGTTGCCAGCTTGAAAGTGTGAAATCGGTAGAAAAATCGGGAGAATTTCCATTTATACTGTGAAATCGTAGAAAAATCGTTATATTTCGGTATTTCGGTAGAACAGAGCTCATATCGGTAGAAATACCGAAAAATCGGTAGGTTCGAGATCACTGCATTTGAGTTTGACAGTGTACTCGGTTATAAATGTTGATAAGTAGCATATAGCATATAACGTTAACATTGTTATTATATATAACATTGTTATTATTTTCATGTTATTCTTATTGGATTAAGATTATTATATTAATTAAAAAATATCTACATTGCTTTAGCACAAACGTAGATAAACTTTTGTGCTTGTTTAAATAACGCTACCTATCAAGTTATAACGTCAGGATTTTTTAATGTTTATAAATCAACTCGCTTTGAATAGGTTATCATTTTTTGTAATGTATTGTAAGACATTCCCAAAATACAGGGAAATTACCCATGTTTCATAGATCAATAAAAATCTATCTTAATTTTGAGGTTATTTTGTCTCACAGAAAAAATAACGTTTCGTGATTGAAGTTGCCAGATCCTCGTGAACTTTGTATCCCTATTATTTTCCTCCCTATGATTTTATATTGCGGGAGGCATCTCGTGAGATAATTCTCCTGTATTGCATTTATGGACTGAGGTCACCATTTACCAATTGTTCTATCTATGAATCCTGTTTACATGACCTAATTATCATAACATTTCTTTTTTAATTGTTGCTAAGTTATCTTTAACTTTACCTTTTTTATTCTTTAACTTAACTTGGTTTAAGTTGCAACACTTTATTATTTCATATTCTGTTATATAAACAGACCTTTGTCCATAACGATCACAACTCCATTTCCCTACAAATCTCTTGAATGGCTAAATAATATAACAAGTGATAACTACAGTGGTGTATTTAATTTCTGGAGATTTTATGCATGAAATATGCCCAAGTTTCAGGAAAATATTGATTGGATTGGTGTTTGAAGTGGATCGAAATAGGAAGATAGAAATAACACTAAGATGGATACACTAGTAGGGTAGGCACTTATAAATAAAACAATAATTTTCCGAATACCTTTTATTCAAACAAACTTAATTTAATTCTAAAAACATCTGGAAATCTATAACTATTTATTATAAGCTCCGAATAACATATATCTAAGAAATTACTAAGTAAAAAAGAAATAATTTATTAGCGATTTTATCGCACATTTACGTATTTATTTATATTGTGATATGTTAATGGACGGACTATGTTAAAACTACAAACTTTGAAAGCACTAAATATTATTTTACTTTTTAAAATTACATATAAGCTAGCATTGTGTTATTACGAGTAAGGCTTTTTATTTTGTCTTAAAATACTAAGGAAAAATGTTTAATTGTATGGCCGTTCTTAAATACTTGACATTATGACCTTAATTTGAGATTGTATTATAGTCTACTTTACTCCAAATTGTATTTTAATAACACTCAATTTAAGGTAAACCACAATCAGATGTCTCAAAAAAGCCATCATTACAACTGAAAGGATATAAAATTATACCAGACCAACCAAAATAACATTTTAAATATTACGTTACTCGAATATATTTTTTGTTAAACATTTTCTGGAAGTGTTTTAACTTGTAGTCTAGGGAAATACGTGATTTTGACCACTAAAAGGCCCTGTAATTCAAGAATAATGTATTAATTCTATCACGCAACTGAACCTGTGGGTAGTTATTTATGTAGTACACAGCAGGTATTATACCTTAAATTTTTAGACAGGTTTGTGTGGCCTTGACTTCAGTTGCGTGCTACAAGAATTGTGGTTAGCTGGGCTCAATAAAACCTTACAATCACATCCAAAATACACTTTATACGAAATATAAAGGTGATTTAGAAAATGATTTATAGTTTAAAATAAAGCAATTCAACCAACAAACAAGTCTTGATGTATATTTTAGATATAAGGTTTGTGTCGTTTATCGGAAATTACGAGAGACTTGTAAGTCTATACCTAGACTCAAAGCAAATGTTTATAAACCATACAAATGTTCTGTTTTACAACAGATATATTGACATTCAATTTCCAGTATATTTTTTTTTGTCAATTTCAAGTTTTCTCATTATTACAGATCTATGCGTAAATCATGCTTTTAACAAATTCTTTTACAGTTCTTATTAATTTCAATTAAACTTTTAAAATATTATAGTTTGATAAAAATACATCTCCATAAAGTAGACCTTAAATACAAATTTCAATGAATATTTTTAATTATTTACAATTATTTTTATTTTTATATGGCTATTAGTGTTACAAAGTGGAATCGAAACTATACATAATTGAAAACGTGATGTGCTATTTTCCCTAGCATATTTCTGTATTCATTATCCTTTCCAGTTCGTTTCTTTTGCTCATTTCTCATTCTAACAATCTACGTAACTACATCACTCTTAATATAGCGTAACTTAAACTATCTTTAAGTTACTCTTAGATGGTCGCTACAAATACATTTTGATTCATTTTTCCTTCTTGCTTCCGTTGAGGCCTCCAATTCTTGAATCCAATGAGTTTTTTTTTCTACTTTTTATGCGGATCTACTACAGATACTTTTACTTTGCCTACCGTTATGTGGACTTAACACTAAATATCTTAAAAGTGCTATCTTCTAAATAGCCGTTATTTTTACGTTATATGAAAATTATTTTATTATCTACATTTGACTTTTTAATTTTTTCAATGACAAATGCGTTCCGTTTCATGCAACGTTTTTGTAAACAATCTCGTTGAGTAAAATATTTGCGATTCGAATAATTTTGATGAATTTAACTCAGACAATACGAACGTTAAAATTTGTAAATAAAATAGTATTTTTAATTTCAAATTTTAACTAACTTAAGTTTTGTATTTAGAGCTATTTAAGTAGTGTCGAAATGAAGACTTTATTGCGCAAGCATTTTTCGTATGCAGGTTACAGCGATGATAGCAAAGAGGGACGTCTTCAGAATGTCTCCATCTGAAATAAAATGCGGGCAAATTATTAATACTAAGTAATTAGAATTAGTATACGTCTACTTAAAAAAAATTCATATATAGTGAATGTTATATTGGCATTGAGTTATTACACTACATCACAAACAAAATATTTGCTAGAAAAAATAGAGGTACGGAACTGCATCTGTTTCTGTCTCTTTCACGCTTACGTAGTCCCAGTATTTTCTCTCCCGCTTCACTTTCCATGATATGCACACAAATATTTGTTGTTTTATGTCCGTTCCAGTACCCTCCGTGCATAAACACTTGCGCGATTTTGGGTCTCAAGCCCTCAAGTTAGGTGCCTAACTAACTAAAATACTAAAATGCCATTTACATATTAAGTTGCACTTAACTACCCACGTCCTACTTAATCATTACATTTAAGCGGGTCTTTCGTAGTTAAGTGCAACATAATATGTAAGTGGCGTTTGAGTATTCGGGCGTAAGTATTATTAAAAACGGAATTTATTAGGACCTTCTTATAGAGGACCTTTTTACCTATCAGAAAAACTTGCAAAATTTCACCTACTTAAAATTAACGGCTCTTACCATCCCTACAAAATGCGAATAAAATCTTAAAATAAATCGGGCTTTTGAGGTAACCCTTACCGTTGCAAGTATGATCCTTCTCCTTAAACCCGTTCTCGGCGTCGCACAAGCAGATCTTATCCTGGGGGGTGTGGACTCGAAGGTGGGGGGGCGCGGAGACGGTGATGTTGGGGGTGAGGCAGACCAGCCCGTCGTTACACTCCTCCGAGTTGGCGCAGACGTGGTAGAGAGCTGGGGAAGGAAATATAAACAATTAGTACTAAATACATACAAACATAGGCCTCTCCCAAGATATGTTATGGCCTATGTCCAGCAGTGGACTGCAACGGGCTGATGATGATGATGATGATGATGACATACAAACATACGCCTTTATCCCAGAAGGGGTAGGCAGAAGCGCGGTGGCGCTGATTCAGGACACCCACATTTCGCCTTGTATGTTCCGTCTCACGATGTGATAGGTGGCGAGCCTATCGTCATATCGGGCACAAATTCCTGACTCCGGGCTGATATTGAATAGAAAAATCCAGTTATCACTTTGCCCGACCGGGGATTCGAAACCTCAGCTTTGTTATCGTACCGTAGTACAACTATGCCATCGAGGCAATCTAGTACTAAATAATTAGATTGGAAGACGGCTGCGTAGAAAACTATGGACATTCATTGAGATAATAAATTATAGGGGACACCGCAGGAAAAATAAAAGCGGTACGGCACCACAGTTTTAAACCTATACCAGCTAAGCAGACACCAGCTTCCACAAATTCATGAAGTAACAATAGTTATAAGGCAATTTAGTTACTGTGATTTTTGTGAGGAGAAATAAAGTTCATAGTTATTATTACTGTTCTGTATCAGCCCGTAATTTTGCTCTTGGAGCTCAGTTTCTGTATCAGCCCATATACGTCCCACTATAGGGCACGGGCGTACTCTACAATCGAGAGAATCGATTGAGAGTGGTTAGGCCATATAGTCCACCACGCTGGCCTAGTGCGGTTTGGCGGACTTACATACCGTAGGAATTCTTTAAAATCGCTACGGTATGCAGGTTTCCTCACGATGTTTTCCTTCACCGTTAAAGTGCGTGGTGATTGACTATCAATACACCCATGACTCCGAAAAGTCAGAGGTGTGCCCTATGATTTGAACCCGCGACCACCGTGAACATGTAGGCAGCCGCGTCTGGTCCGTTACCAACAGGCCACCACGCACTTATGGAGCACAGTATTCCTCTACAATCGAGAATCCAATTGAGTGAGCTACACCCAACAGTTAGGTACACTTTTTTTTATTGCAATGAATGGCGAGACGAGCGTGCCTTTTGCCTGATGGTAAGCGATACCACGACTCATGGACAGTAGCAAAACCAAACAACACCATGAATTACAAAGCAATGCTTGGCATTCCACTGCTCTATGGTGGGACCTATGTGGGCTGATACAGTATAGTAAAGTACAGAATATCTTAGTTATAAGTGCTTATCTTTTTTGTTTTATCCATATCGGTTCTTATTTATGTAAGAGTTGTAAACGGCATATTCTTGAATTACTAATTGCTAACTTAGGATAAATATGATGAAAACCGCGCACATCATTGACATTTATAAAGAGGAGTGGATATTGCAAACAAAATCTGTGCGCGCGTACCAGAAGGAAACAAAGTGAGACAGGATGAGTATAAGCATAAGAGTGAATGAGACGGAAAAAGAAATACACGACCGCTCTTTCGTTTCACACATTTTTTTCCGATGTCGCCTCCATTATACCTCATATCTGTGACATATTTATATTTCTTACAATGGCGTGCGACCCTTCCGTGAGCCCGAGCATCTATTAAAATCTTTATGTTATAGAAAAAGTATCGTGCCCGCCGCTCATTACAGATATACATCAACAAAACCACATTATAATTTGATAAAATTAAAGCCCCTTGCTCCGTTAATTTGTGTTTGAAAACTATTTATGTGCGCTCTGCGGCCTTGGTCGTTTGCGCTTTTAAGTTTACAAGGCTGTATGGTCTTGGTTCTTTTGCGCTTTATTAAAAAGTGACAGGGGTCTTGTTGATCGTTGAGTTCCAATTTCCTTCCTAGATTTTCAGTATTGAGATGATGATGTTTGACATGGACATCATGATGTTTTCCTTCACCGTTACAGTGCGTGGTGATTGACTATCAATACACACATGACTCCGAAAAGTTAGTGGTGTGCCCTGGGGTTTAAACCCGCGACCACCGACAAAAAGAATTCCTCTACCTATGCGAAATTGCCAATGCACTCCAGTTTAAAAGGCCGGTGACCTAGACATAATATCCTTCCAGCCCTTTTCGCCAGATCTTGCCAAAATATGTACAATTACTATACCCAAAACCCCGCGGTGGTCCTTCGGCTCTGGTAGTCCAAAGCGAGAACCTAGCTTCCACCGGAACTGTTCCTTGACAGTGCTTTGGCAGTCCGTATCCTATTTGCCTCTTCATTTTTAATGACACCCTATGCGTCCACGTCAACAGGCAGTTGTCCCAATTACTTTGCCCCACTTAAAAAATAATGAGGCTAAATGCGAGTTTATTTGTTCCAGCTCGAACGAATATAATTTTACATCACTAAGTTTCAATTTTTATGGCAATAGGCACGCCCACTACATCGTGAGACGAGACATACAAGGCGAAATGTGGGTGTCCAGGTGGCGCCTCTGTCTACCCTTTCTAGGAAAAAGGCGTGAGTTTATGTATGTATTACCCATTGGAAATATCTGTGCACCTGACTAATTGACGTCATTGGAACACAGGTTTAGCAGATTCATTCATTAAAAATTGAACGAAAATAGGAAAAAAAAATTATTGCAAAAATATATTTCGCATCCAATGTGTTAAGTGTAAAAAACATGGTGGATACGGGACACACAAAAAACGCAATTCCAAAAAACAATAATATTTGCACTATGTATAGTCTTCTCCATCTTACTACACTAAACAGTTCAACAATATTTTGTCAAACAGATCGTCTAACACACAACAAATATATTTTCGAGAACTAAAATACCGCGCGTACGCTCGCGCTTTCGCTGCTATCGGCACTACGTAGGCGAACACGGGGCAAGGTGCGGGGGGCACCGCATTCCAGCTGCACAGATATTTCCGAGAGGTTATATCACAGAATACTAATATTAGTTTAGTATTCTGTGGTTATATGTAGAGTGATAATTTATGTACGAAGTTTCAAGGCGAATTGGGGATGAATCACGACGTGTAAAGGAGTTGTTCAGTGTTCTATGTTCAGCAGCGTCATCAGGAGAGAAAATACGCCCTTAGACAACCCGACTGTCAAGCGTAAAGAGCAACAATACCGCCTGCTTAGCGGGCCAGTACTGAGAGCGCAAAATAATTGGGGAAGGGTTATGTTCAACTATGGACTCCTGTGTAGATGATGGACATTGTTGGCATTAACATTGGTGGGACTCAGCCATTTAAAATTGTTAAAACTTTAGTTATCTTGCACTATCGTAAGATTGGGTTGGCTCGAACGGGTCAGTAATTAGCAAAAATTAAATTAGTATACAAAAGTTTGGACTTATGCCTTTCGCTTGACCACGTGACTAAAAACGCACGCCATTGGTTGCATTTACAGTGACGTCACTTTCTTGTTGTCAGTCGATGTTTAGAACATTTCATGAGCGTTTTCCTTTGTTTTCTCAGTAATTTCTGAAATATTGATCCTTATTGAACTTTATTTGTGATAATTGTACGCTGGAAACCAACTTTGTAAAAGCTGACACTGGAAACCTCCCACAAATAGACGCGATTATGGTCGGACTATTTTTTAAAAATAACCCTGATTTCTACGCTGCTGAATTAAATGAATGAATTTATACTATAGCTAACAATGTATGAAAAATATAATAAATTATTGTATTCCGATTAGTAACAGTTTATTCCATACAAAACCAGCACTGAAATTTACAACAGTTTAGTGACACTGACCTCAAATACTTGTAATTTAAAGAATCATAATTACGAAAATATAAAATAAAGTCGTTAATTGGGTAGGATAATATATCATAAACAAAATGTTTACTTATGTTAAAGTGATCTTCACACATGGAAGTATAAGTTCTTGCTGCAATTTCTTTCGGGTTTCTTCGAGCAAGCTTTAACCACTTTACCCGAATCTTGTTCTTTGGAATGCTCACGAACATTTTATCCGGTGTTTTAATAGATGTATTCGTGCATTTTGGGACTACACACAATTTATAAGGCATTTTAGCTGTAACCCTATTAAAAGTTATTCTTGATAATGAATATTATATGTATTTCGATTTGACAGCTAAATCAAAATGTTTGTTTTGCAAGCAAGTGACGTAACAATATCACGTGATCCACTTATATGGCGTCTATAGCGTTTTGGCGGTCTTATTTATCATTCAAACTTTAATTTTGATTTTTATTGAAAATATAGCAGTTCACAAAGAAATATTCATATTGCAAGTGTATATTGGTATAAAGAACAATATGAGATATTTTCAAAAAACTGTCAAATACCCTATTACCGTTTGAATGACATTGTAGCCAGAGCAACTACTGGACATAACGAGATCGATAGATTTTTTTAGAAGTACGATGTCGTCGCCATATCGGAGTTTCGATGCCTAATATCATCCACCTATAGAGAAACCCGTATTCCAATTCTCGACGGTCTTATACCGACATTAATATGTTATTATGTATTAACACAAAAAAATATTTTTCGATAATTAAATCTAGACTTTACCATGCATAAATTAGTCGCCATGTCACATTTTTGAAGCTAAGTTAAATAGGTCGTCTAATTACTGACCTTTAAACTTAATCTTTAACAAGGTTTAACTTGCGTGCGCAATGTTAACTTATAACATGGACTTAATTTGCTAAGATTAAAATCAGTTTATACTAAAACATGAAATGTCGTTATTTGAATTGGCCAATCAGAGTTGAGCTTTATACATAGATGGCGCCTGATTGAAGTGTTCCATTTTTAAATATAGTTTTTTTTAGGTTATATTTATGTATCTCTGGGTTGGTAGAATGTAATGCCAATCTCCATTTGACGTCTTTATTTCAGTCTCAATGTAATAAGGCGAGCGTATCGCTATGCCAGGCACATATTCCGGTTTCAGGTTGCTGACCAGCTATTCAGATATTAATACTAACAACTAAAATAAATACAAATTAAATTGCGATAAAAATATTTTTACAATGAGAGCGAGCATCCAAACAAACATTGGTGCACGTACCAGACACGTAGGAAACTAAAACGAGATGTGAGATAGAATTACAGTCTAGGACTGACAGAGACAAACGCATTACAGCGGTGCCGTTCTTCTTTAGTTACATTTTTTCGTGTATTTCAATTAGTTCCTATTTTTGAAAAAAGAATAACATTTGAAAATAGAATAACATTTGAAAAAAGAACGACTCACATTTGGCCTGCGCCTCGCACTGTCCGTTCAGCGGCGGCGAGTTGTCTCCGCAAAGACACCGTGTTGTAGCATCGTAGTGTGTTCGCACGCACGAGCTGCTCGTGATGCCCGCGCACTCGGCCTGGCGCGAACACGGCCTTGCTGGAAAACGAATAGTGCACGCTTTAGAAACGACCAGTTTTGGTTGATACGCAAGATTACAGCCTAACAGTAGAAAAGAGAGGTCTTGTTATTGATATTGGCGCGAACACTGCTATGCTGGAAAATTTACCAGTTATGGGTGGTACGCGAGGTGAAGAAGATGGTAGGTATAAAGAAGAAAAATCGTGTTATAATTGAATGACGTTGAGCAACGAGGTAAAGGAAATGGTAAATAAGAGAATTCTTGTTACAATGCTTTTGACGAGATCACTGTGAATTGTCTTGCTGAAAAACTAACAATGCACGTTTTAATGTTCAGTTATGGTTGACACGCCATGTAATATGAGAAGAAACAAGAGAAGAAGAGAGCAAGAAGAAGATTAGAAGAGTAAATTGCATGAGTTCGGAGGTCTTAGGAAATTGCTGGAGGCAGGCTGGTCGTTGTGAACTGGTGCCTGAAGAAAGAAAGATTGATACACAGAGAGATTTAGATACATAAATAAACGTCACGCCTGTTTCCCATAAAGGTAGGCAGAGACTATACTCTTTGCTCGATCTTGACATACTACTTTCGCGTCGTCTACTTTCATCAATCTTTTTATGCATTCTCGTCGGTTCAAGACCTTTTTAACTAGTCCTTGACTAAGGTGCCTAAGAGAGCTAGATGTAATTTCAGATTATTTAAATACATAAATATGTTGGACTTCCGTACTCATAGTTACTAGCAACTACGCCATCATGTATTGCTATACACCACGATCGTACAAACACACAAACTCACGCCTTTATCCCAGAAGGGGTAGGCAGAGGCGCCACCAGGACACCTACTTTCGCCTTGTATGTTCCGTCCCATGATGTGATAGGGAGCCTATCGCCATATCGGGCACAAATTCCTGACTCCGGGCTGATAATGAATAGAAAAACCCAATATCTTTGCCCGACCCGGGATTCAAACTCGAGACCTCAGCTTTGTAGTCGTACCGTAGTACAACTACGCCACCGAGGCAGTCAGAAAGCTCCGCCCGGGTGCAGACACTTTTTGAGTCCAGTCCACATCAGATACTTATTACTTCGCTTACTGTTTTATATTTAAAGTCAACGTGACTGCCGTCCTTTATACTGCTTTTCTCGTCCCGTCCCGTTACATCCCGTTCTGACCCGTCTCAATCTGTTCCATTACTCGAGGCATGCAATCATGTCCTCTTATATCCAATTTCATCCGCCCTATATTCTATCCTAAACCATCCTTCTGAATGTGAAAAATATACACATACATATTTGTATTTCTTGCTAATTCCACGGGAACACTACATTTTTGGGATAAAAAGTAGCCTATGTATCTTCTAGGGTATCAGCTCCATTCTAAATTTTATTAAAACTGGTCCAAACGTTTGAGCGGCAAGACTCCTTGATCATCCTACGGGAACATTGTATGTTCTTAGGAAAATAGTAGCCTATATGTTAATCCAGGATATCAGATATGTCCATACGAAATTTCATCAAAACTGGTCCAGCCGTGTGAACGTGAAGAAGTAACAAACATAGGAAGTTTAATAGGATGTGAACATATCAACCAGAAAATTATTATTTGTAACTTGCATGAATAGCTAAAACAGCTTAAAAGGAGAATGCCCAATTTACTATGAAACTTGGTGTCGGTGCGAAGATTTTTTTCCTTCGATGAAACCAAATTTTTTGTGTAGCGAAAATATATTATATTTTCAATAAAAATAAACATAATTGCGACCCAGGCCCGGAGTTCTTGGAGAAATGAACTTGAAGTCCAGTCACTCTGGTGGCCCCATTTGTAGTAATGGCTGACGTATCGTAAAATGTGATGATAATTGTTTTATTTTATAAAAATCTATCGCCCGGGATAAAACAGTAAAACGTTTAAGGACAAACCATAAAAAATGCTTTAATGAATTTCAAGCAGTATCGGTATCGGGGTCCACGATATTTTTTACCAATACCATGAATGGGGATTCTCCTTTCAGGGATTATTTATTAAATTAAGAACTGTGTCTGTGAAATAGAACAATTATGACAGCCTCCGTGGCGCAGTTGGTTAAACGCCGCCTGTGAAACGAGAGGCCTTGGATTCGATCCCCGCACCGAGACAAATGTTTGTGTGATAAAGGTATATGTTCCGGGTCTGGATGTTTGTGAGACCGAAAAGTCTCTCGTAATTTTTGATACTCACGACACAAGACTCGATCTTAGTGTGGGGTCTGATCACTCAGAACTATGTATGTGACTGTTGGGTGTATTTATTTATTTTATTATTTTATGCAATATTTCGATTGGCGTAGGTAAAACAAAAGTTTCAGTAACATTGTTAAAACATGAATATCTACATAGTAGGCATACCGACGGTAACCTTTTCAAGTGAAAGAGGCCGACCGTCACTGCCAATTTGCATTTGAAGTCACGAAGCCTACGCGACTTGGCAATGAAAAATAAAACACTATTTCTGTTGAACCGAAACGAATTTTGGGAATTAATTTGTGTTGTAAAGGGTAGCTATCGAAAAAGAAGTGTTAACAATTTCGGGATCAATAAAATGCTTTTAAATAAAACTAATTTTTGCGGATTTAGGTGTAATTTTGGTCCGACACGTGTCCACGAAAACTAAAGAAACGAAACGTAGGGACGTTAAAAAATGAAAAAATTGAACCAAATCCCCGATAATTTCCGTAAGAATTATAAATAAATAAATACACCCAACAGTCACATACATAGTCCTGACCCCACACTAAGATCGAGTCTTGTGTCGTGTATCAGGAACTACGAGAGACTTTTCGGTCTCACAAACACCCAGACCCGAAACAAATACCTGTGGATCACACAAACATTTGTCTCGGTGCGGTGATCGAACCCGCGGACTCTCGTTTCATAGAGCCTGTCAAAACTAGTTTTATTTCATATTATTCGCGTAAATCTAAGAAACCACAATGAAATGCTTTAAATCGCCTTATTCTAAAATAAATGCATTGTGTCTGATCGATCTAAAAGTTTTTTAGTATTCTGTGGTCAATAAGGAATCATAGATATAATAAAATAACAAGATTGCGCACTTAACAATAATGTATGTGCAAATATAAACCTTGTGTCCAACGCATAAAAACTATATTCAACTGCATTTTTACGCAAGCGAATTTCGGTCCTGACTTTCTCGCTCTGGCATAAGGTAAAGCTATCTCTGTCTAAGTATACCAATTATATTTTCTTTCAACGTAGTAGAAAGTACAATATACTTTCTAAAATTCAAATAATCTTTTAAGCGTGATTTCTTACCTACATTAATAAGTAATTTAGTGTTTGATAAGTTTATAATTCATAAGTAAGTTTTCTGTCATATTTCGTAATTCGTCATTGTTTCTACCATATTTCTACTAACAATATAGTAGATTTATATATTGATTATTGGCAACACCACTAAATTGTAAACATTTTGTTAAGAGGTTATGTTACAACCGAATCTAAAATCCCACACAAAATAATCACACGTTGCTTGGATAAGTTAGTTTATTTTTAAAATGGTGCAAAGTTGTTGTGTGAATTCATGCCATAATGAATTTCACCCCGATTCCGGAATTTCGTTTCATAGGTAAACAATTTTGTTTGTTTATATTATGGCTTTAATATGCTGTCCACAATTTGTGTAGGAAAATCGAAACAAAATCTTTTATCTAGTAAAGAGCCACTAAAATATTTTTTACCCTACAAATGCTCTCAAGACAATTTAGAAATGTTTTTCTCATGTATAAGAGCTCAAGGGCGCGGTAATAATAATCCAAGTGCATTAGAATTTAGATATAGAATAAGAAAGTTAGTGTATAGAAATAAGACCATCAATATATGCGAATTGTACGGACGATTCGTTTGAATTAACTCCCATTTTAGAATATAGAACTGCAAAAAGAAGCTTCCTTCCAACATCGAGCGATACAATATAAGATTCCATGCAGTTTGCTGCTCTAATTAAAAATTTGGAAAACTCGGTTCTGTCGGAGTATAAAAATAACATTGTTTATTATATAGCCGGATTCGTAGTAAGAAAAATAATTGATAAGTTGTCGTGTAAGTTTTGTCATGCTGTTTTACTTAAAGAAAATAATATTGACCACGATTATATTATTGATGTTAGTCATTTTTCGGCATTCACGGCATTCATAGATAAAGGTGGATTATTATATGTTTCAAAATTTGCGTTCGAGGTATTAAAAGAAACTGAAAACATTTTTGTAGTTGTATCGAAATATCAAAAGTCGGTAGAAAGAAAAAGAGTTATTATGATACTCACACAACTTTTTTATACAAAATTGTGAAAACTTATAAATCCTCCACACCCTTTACAATGTTTTAATGTAGAAGAAAACCACGAGATGCAACTGGTAAAATCAATAGCAAATTGTTATTTAAGTTTCCGTTTGTCCCATCATTCTAGGTTACAAACAGTTAGAGCGCTAGGCAACAACATTGGATTAAGGCAAAAATTAAATAAAACTATCCTTTTTAGCAATTGCTGAGCAGATGATTTTATCATTTTTTATTATTATTCGTTTACAACTGGTATGAGCCTAAAAACTTTTCGGTTTTCGTCTATGTCTATTTCTTAAATTAGGTGAGATTCACCACCATCCGAAACAGTTAGCTACCGTGGGTAAATCTTTGTTTCAGAGAGTACAAGGAATCTGTGACGAGAAACACCTGGCAACTGAGCTGCAACACGTCAAGCAAGTACTGCGAGATAACAAGCTCCAAATTCCACGCCGCCGTCACAGAAACCGAGTGAAACCAGCCACAGTTGAACAGGTCCCGGTTATATTACCATACATAAAAGGAGTCACGGACAAGATAGGCTACATCCTGAAGCGTGCTTCTATTAAAACGTACTACAAGCCGCCTAAGAAGATTAGTCAATTCTTACCACCTGTCAAGTGTCATACCGCGTGATATTGACATCTGTTACTTAATTTTGTCCACATGTTCGTGACCACCCCAGGAAACATTGTACCAAGTCACATCAAAATCCACCTGGTAGTTTTGACAAAAATCACGATTTTGTATTTCGCAATTTTCGATCACTCTGTACATGCATGAGTAGTTTTGCCGCTCAGCTGACAAAGGACTTTGACCTCGCAAACATAAAACTTGGCGAAATACAGATCACTCAATATATTCTACACTACAATAATTATTATTAATGTAGTCTAGAACATAATGAATGATCGTTATTTTATAAGTAAGTACTAATGATTAACTGGGGTTTAATAGTTCACCTTTTAGTAAGCATTTAATCAAATACATTCACTAATTACTAGGCACTCTCAAATTCGTAATTGTAATCGTAATTATCGACCAAAAAAAAAACTATTCTTCGGCACGTGACAATCGGTCCAAATAAAAATACGTGAATAAAACTATGCAACAAGAATAAAATTTATTTCAGCTTTATTTTTAAACAATATGCATTCAATTTCAAGTAATGTTTAAATCCAACACGCAATATTTCAATTTAACATTTTCAAAACAATTTTACGTAAACGTATCATAACGCACCATGTCCCTTCTGTACTTTGCATTTACTATAATCACTTGTTGCCAGATTGTACATCTTTTTATATCATAATATGCTGTCCCTTTTTCGCCCTTGGAGGAAGTATAATTATAAGAAAGTGACAGCATACGAAACATTTTTGAAGTAGTGTTGGAAATTATCCGAGGACACTTAATCGATATTTTTTATCTCTCATATTATTTAATTTGAGTTGACTGGAAACTTAATACTATGTCAGAAATATCATGGTATTTCGTTTTTATTTCTTACGGTTGGTTTTAATAATTTAGAACATCTTCAATAATTAAAACCCAACCGGTCATCGAGGGTTTTTAGCATAATGATATGCTGGCGTTATAGGTGTTGCTAGGGACCCAGCTCGACCACAATATACGCGTTTGTACAGGGCTAGAAGGCCAGAGACACTGATTTACCTTTCTCGGCTTCCCCGGGGTATCGAAAGGGGAGCAAAAAGCTTTTCCTCTTAACAAAAAAAAAACTTTACATAGTTATCTGACTACATTTCCTGAAAATGACAATAACTTGACAATATTTAATGTTTCCAAAGTAAACCACTTTAAGAAATCGTAATTTTATACAAAATACACGTATGCATTCGCTGCTGTAGATTGTGATGAACTACTTACGGGTAAAATTGCTTAGAAAAGTAAAGTTGACACATTTGAATAAACTACAAATAATCGATATCGATTTCAAGATATTGTTAATTGTAGTCACTGCTCTTATTTTAAACTACCAATCACATAAAGTATTTTTCTACGCCAATCAGGGTATCTCATTGTAAATACTATTGTCCAATCCAGTTACGTAATTATTGCATCAACCAATCCATCCAATCAATCCTTAGGGATCTTCAACTTTTTAGCAAATCCTAATGTATGGCGGCGCGGCCGGCGCGGCGGCACGCTCAGTGTTCGGTTTACTGCGTTCAATTAGTAATGTAAACAAAAACACGCGCGCGCGCAGAAATCGCCATTTTGATAGTATTATAAATTATGTTGTTATTTGTATTTTGTGTTCAAGTGAGTGAATTAGTGTTTAAGAGAGAGAGAGAGATATTGCAATTAAGTACTTTTTATTAGTTGTTAGTTTAAGTGTTCTTTTTATTATTTAAGTGTTCGTATTAGTGTTTATAAGTACTTTTTAGTTTTTGTAGATTTAAGTTGTTCAGTATTATTGTATTTTCTATTCTTAATACAATGACGAATACTTATAGTACTGTGGAATACACAGATATGGTGTTGTTGTATGGTGAGTGTAATCAAAACGCCGTCATGGCCCTCAGAACATATCGTGAGAGATTTGGTGCATAAAACATAACAATTTGAATAAGTTAATTTTATGTATTTAAGTGTTGTGTGATTACTATGAAAAATATGTAACATGGGAAGATAATTCCCGCGATCGCAGCGCCGCCCGTGCTAGCGGGTCAGGCTGTTTTCATAAACGCGGGAATATTGCGATGTTGCCGCTCCGCTCCGTGCGGGCGCTGTATATCAGGTAAGTCTAAATATGGGATGTTTAACTTTAATGTCATTATTTTGACTTATAATTTGTTTGAAAAATCAACTTTTTTGTTTTTCCTTCTACGACAATTCCTATGCGTGCAAATAATATCCCTTACTACGCGATGCACATGGTTTAATTTAATGTCGGGGGTGTCAATATCACGCTGTATACCTTTACAAGAACCGGGAGTATACAAAATAGATTGCGACTGTGGCCTCTCTTACATCGGCCAAACCAAACGAAGCATAGGGACCCGCGTAAAAAAACACATAGCTGACGTCAAACACCGACGCTCAACGAAGTCTGCAGTTGCTGAACACATAGAGGAAGGCTCCAAGCATTACCTTCGCTTTGACAAGCCCCAAATCCTCGCTAAAGAACACCGTTTCATGCCCCGGATGTTTCGCGAGGCTATTGAATTTAAAAAGCATCCAAACTTCAATAGAGAAGATGGCTTGAAGCTTGCACCATCATGGGATCCAATTCTACATTTAATTAAATCGGATCCCAAAAGACCAGCTGCCAGACCTCAAGACACAGTGAGCTCCTTCTGCGTAGATCGGATCGTAAATACTAGTTAACTTTTTAATTTAATAATTGTAAATTAAGGGTAGTTAAATTGTAACAGTCACTGAGCGGATAACTAATACCTCAGTCCGCCCCGTGACCACGAAAGCTGTAAAGTAATCGAAACGTCGGGAAGTTAAAAAATGTAAAAATTAAACCAAATCGCGATAAAATCCGTATAAAATAGTTTTATTTCTATTACAAAGATTATCTCCCACAAACAAATTTCTTTAGAAATTAATAGTTAAATGTATTATTTGTGACACCCGCAAAAGGGACGCTGCTGGTTTTTAGTACGTGTAGATTATTTTTGCTATACGCCACTAGACGCACATTGATAAGGCGTTGTTTGTACTTGTAAAACTTATTTTTGTAAAATGTATTTTTTTAAAATAATTAATGTAAATTAAAAACAATAATAATATAACTGAATGTTTTATTTTATGTAGATTTTTTGTTACTTAATTTTATTATAATATCGCCCATATTATTTTATTATTTCGGATTATGTGAAGTTAACAGATCGCATGCGACATAATAAGCAATAAGCATTTTTTCCTTGTAGAAAAAAATATTGAATGCTTTGAAATTTTACGGACGTACTTTACAACGAGTAGCATAAAATATGCAAAACAATAAAGTAAATATTGCGTTGACAATTATAAAATCATGGTCAACCTACTAGACAAGGACCGAACTACCGTCTAACGAACTTCTCGCTCGGACCGTTTTTTAGCCATCAGTGCGCAATCCTGTTTACTTGTTAGATCCATGTAAGGAATATTAAAAGTACATTTTTTGTAAAAATCAATTTTTATAACATGATGGTACGCGCAGTGCGCATTAAAAAGGATAGTTTAAAACTTTTTGATATTATGAAATGCATTACTTCTGAGATTCCAAAAGTCCCTCTATAGGTCTGATTATGAACCTTGAGGTACCAGATTTGATTTCAAGGTTCGAAAATAAACTAAAGTTGAGCTTTTTGGATTCTAAAAATGTATAAGTGTTTCCTATGACTGGAAATTACGCCCATGGCTATACTACAACTTGAGAAAGAAAGTTATGTTGATAGCATCGCTGTCTACCTCTTAGGGGATAAAGGTGTGAATGTATGTTAAAACTAATTACAGCAAGACTTGTGTGTCCAAAACTTTGAGACTTTTTTTTTCAAACAATAGGGAAGTGTCCAATGTTTAATTTTAAATAGTAATGAATTATCACTGCAAAATTATCTCTTATAAAAAACATTAACTAAATTTGTCGTAAAATTATATTAATATTTTTAGTAGCGCAGTGGGGACACTCGCTTTCTCTTTCGCACCCATGCGCCTTATGCAAGATGACGTCAAAGGACGTATTTGCATCCTTTTCTATTCCTCCTTCTTCCAAAGAACATCGGCCATAATGGACCATGAACGCGACCAGTTATGAATGGTACATCAGAAAATAGTATAATTTATTAGAATAAAAATGCATATTTCCATTTATTTTTAAACACCGGGAAAAAAAAGAAAAACTTAAAGTGTTTTTAATAATATTGAACGCATATGAGCGCGTTCCATCAGTCATATTTTGTTTTAAAATAAGGTTTTAACTGCAGCGTTGAAGGTAGTGCTGAATTTAAAATAAAGTGTAGGTATTTTCTATGACACACGTGACTTTTCTGCGGGCTGTCACCATTCTGCTTTCTTGTGATTTCCGATTTGCGACTACTGTTTATTCTCTGTATATTATTATATTTGTGACTTGGCATTGATTGCAGACTCCGATAGACCCTTGCATTTTTAACAACCTTGTACGATGGAACATTGGATAACGATAACGCTTTGTGATTTGGTTTAAAGTGCGAAGTATCACCATATTTCTAACATGAACCCGGAGCAACAGTCTATGCCTCAACAAATATTTGCATAGTGTTCAATGCAATATCCGTCTTAATACTCTCCGCCACATCGTTGTCCTGGAACAAGTTCCAGGACAACCAAGGTCTGGTGTCAAGACACCAGAGTCATTTCTGTAATCAGTAAGTGGGTCTCCATTAATCGTAAGTTTTTTATAATTATTCCTGAATCCACAAGGTATCCAATTTACTATTTAATCAATATGGCTTGGGATCCTGTAATAAAAAACAAAAGACCCAATCCGTATAATTACATTGTTTGGAGCCTAATATGGACGGTGGGTCATTTTATGTTTTTTTTTTAAATCATGGATGATGATTACATTTGTCACGTTTGTTGGGAGATGGCAATTCAAGAAGCTAATAATGCATTAGTCTTTGACAAAAATGTTGAGCAACAAGCAGCTGGTTCATCCCACCAGGAAACCCTTGCATGGGCACGAGATCAAAGTAATGTTGCTGTCCCTGCAGATTTCTTAGATTCTATAGTGATAAGACAAGATGAGGAGTAAATATATTTAACATATTTTCTTGTTTTATTTTAGTGACAACTGCTTGGTATATTCCTTTTCTAGCATATAGGGAGGTATTTCTAAGGTGTGTATGGAAGACCAAATTCGAAAATATGATGAATAGCGAAAAATACTTATAGGAGTCTCGGGCCCAAAATACTACATTTTTTCTTATTATCTTAAGGTAACAGGTATAGTGTACACCATATTCAAAGGTTAATTAGTTTTATGACAAGGGAAATTATAGATCTTAGTAATAAATAAGCGAGCATTATGATTTAGTGCAATTTTCTTCCCAGTTACTTGCTAACCATAATACCACCATACATTAGGTATATTTGACAATGACATTATAAAGTGCTATATTTTATTAGTTCGAACCTAACCTTTTTTAGGTTAGGTTAGGTTAGGTTACAAATTATTAAATAATCTAAAATCTCCGGCTTTACAAGAATATTTTTCCAACTGCGCATCATTCCTCAAGCACTAAAGAACAAAATAAACTATATCCCAGCTGTGTACAATATTTTTTTTTGTCAGGTCCCAACATGTATGGGAATGACCGATGTTCTTTGTACGTGTAGCTGTGTTTGTTATTATACAGATTTAAAAGAATATTTCTGTTATGATTTTGCGTTAAGTAATCTTTCGATATAAATAATAATAAAAATTGAGTCAACATTTAAATACTTTGACAGCCTCCGTGGCGCAGTTGGTTAGACGCCGGCTGTGAAACGAGAGGCTGCGGGTTCGATCCCCGCACCGAAACAAATATTTGTGTGAACCACAGGTATTTGTTTCGGGTCTGGGTGTTTGTGAGACCGTAAAGTCTCTCGTAGTTTCTAATACCCACGACACAAGACTCGATCTTAGTGTGGGGTCAGGACTATGTATGTGACTGTTGGGTGTATTTATTTACTTAAATATATCTTACTCATGACCAATTCCAATAGTGACAATAAAACCAACTAAACACTTTAATTATTAATTAATTCGCCATTGTATAATCCTTAACCCACTTCCCTCCCTCGGCCGAGAGATGGCGCTGTCAGATAACTTTCGGAAGCGGTTTAGATTTACACCCGGCAATTACCAGTTTATCTTGATCCGCGCCTGCCGGTATTTATTATGAAGCAAACTGGTGTAAGGTCACGACAAGGGTCAGGTTAAAATGGACAATCTATTTGCTTCCGTAAAATGACCTCTGTGCTTTGTGGTAGCCATGAATTGATTGTGTAGTTGGAAATTGTTTTGTGTTCGCATTGGCAATAGATTCGGTACAGGTCGTATACTATCTTCTGTCGCCGAAAGCGCTGTTGTCGATTAATAAGAATAGTTTTTCTCTCTTCACATTGTATTATATTGGACATGTTTATATTAGATTACGAGTATAAATGCTTGTTGTTTTACGAAAACATATCTCAAACAATGCGTTAAACAGATTTTTTAAATTTTATTTTTAGTTCCAAAGGAGATGTTTCATTTTGGGCCGTATTGTGTACGTCTAGTACAAATACTAGAAAAAAATGTGGAATTCAAATAAAATACATTTAGATTTCTTGGACAACGGGGGGCTTTATACAAAAATGTGATCGTTTTAGTACAGAAGCAATATTTTCTTCGATAATCTGTCCTCCATGATGCCTAATTGTCATTTCGTTCAGAAATGCGCAAACCCATTATCTTTAACTTGAATATATGTCTTATTTTCAAAACCCGCTACTAATTATAATTGTTTTCTATATATTTATCTGTTAATACTATAGTCCATAAGTTGTCAAAAGTTGATATACGTTGTTAAAAGCGTCACTTTTATTATTATATTTATATTTCATGATTTCAGTTAAAGAACGAAAATGTTTGACATGCTGCCATTCCAAAACAATATGGCCGTTATTGTCGCCATATTGCTTGTAGTGTTGCTGTTCTTGGATTGATATTTATTTTTGTATAAAGATAATAAGCAACGCATAACAGTAATTAATACGGAAATCGAAAGCCAATTTCATGAACTATATTTCATGTACTGTACAACACTATGGCCATAAGGTCCATACATTTCTGGACCATCTCCTTTCGCCGTACATCAATAGATTTAAGTTGATAATATGTAAATACGAGCTGAGACGGAAGTTTGAAAACCTCCGTCACATAGCTTACATTTGACAGCCGCTTGACTCCGTAGCGCAGTTGTTTAGACGCCGGTTGTGAAACGAGTGGCCGCGGGTTCGATCCCCGCACCGAAACAAATATTTGTGAGGCCCACAAGTATTTGTCTCGGGTCTGGGTGTTTGTGAGACCGAAAAGTCTCTCGTAGTTTCTGATACCCACGACACAAGACTTAATTGATCTTAATGTGGAGTCAGGACTATGTATGTGACTGTTGGGTGTATTTATTTATAGTTGGCTAGGCGCGGCTTGTGAAACGAAAGGCTGCGGATTCGATTCCCACACAGAGAAAATGTTGGTGCGATCCAGAAGGACTTGTCTTGGTCTTGGTGCTCGGGGACGTCCAAAACGATTTGGAATGAAAACGCTAAAATATTTTTTTTCTTTTTCAATGAATTCGTGCGTGTGAAGAAATGTCAGGCAATAAGAGTGATGGCCTAGCTCCCACTATAGGCCTTTAGACGGCTAAGGCCGTCCTGAAAAAAACCCTGAAGAACAAAAAACGCAGTTTAACTACACTTTTGCAATTCAAATGCGCGGCGAAGATATAATTATGTTGAAATTATGCATTCTCCGGCCCGCCATGTTCTATGGTCGCCATTTTGTTTTATATTTTTTACGCTCCGCATTGTTTATCTAAGTTGGCAATCTTTCAATTGATAAAAAATATTAATGTTGAATAAAAAGTTATTGTTTTCGTACGTTTTATGAAATACGACTGTCTCAGTGGCGTAGTTGTGCTACGGTAGCATTACAAAGCTGAGGTCTGGGGTTCGAATACCGGGTCGGGCAAAGTGATATTGGGTTTTCTATTCATTATCAGCCCGGAGTCTGGAATTTGTGCCCGATATGTCGATAAGCTCGCCCCCTGCATCGTTGGACGGAACACAAGCCGAAATGTGGGTGTCATAGCACCTCTGCCTACCCATTCTGGGAAAAGGGCGTGAGTTTATGTATGTATGTATGTGTATGTATCAGCATATATACGTCCCACTGCTGGGCACGGGCCTACTCTACAATCGAGAGAATCGATTGAGAGTGGTTAGGCCATATAGTCCACCACGCTGGCCTAGTGCGGGTTGGCGGACTTACATACCGTAGAAATTCTTTAAAATCGCTACGGTATGCAGGTTTCCTCACGATGTTTTCCTTCACCGTTAAAGTGCGTGGTGATTGACTATCAATACACACATAACTCCGAAAAGTCAGAGGTGTGCCCTGGGATTTGAACTCGCGACCACCGTGAACATGTAGGCAGCCGCGTCTAGTCCGTTACCAACAGGCCACCTCGCACTTTATGTATGTAATGTACAGTAAATATAAAAAGTTTGTATTTAAATACTGCCTCGGTGGCGTAGTTGTACTACGGTACGACTACAAAGCTGAGGTCGCGGGTTCGAGTCCCGGGTCGGGCAAAATGATATTAAGTTTTTCTATTCATTATCAGCCCGGAGTCAGAAATTAGTGTCCGAGATGGCGATAGGCTCACCACCTATCACATCATGGGACGAAACATACAAGGCGAAATGTGGGTGTCCTGGTGGCGCCTCTGCCTACCCCTTCTGGGATAAAGGCGTGAGTTTTATGTATGTATGTATATTTAAATGAAACAAAAATTTTAAAGGTTAAAGTAATTTGCTTTCGGTTGTCTCTCTCATAAGTGCTGAGCATTGATTTATTTCGATTGGTACAGAAAGGCACGGGGGTATAAATGATTTACTACCCTTGCATGTCAACCCTTGCCCTTGGGGTGTCTTTTAAGATATCGAGTATTGTTTTAGATAATCGATGAGGAAAGCTTTGGTAAACAGGATTATAAATGTGAAATGAATGCAGGTTTGATTTTCGTCATACATACATAAACTCACGCCTTTTTGCCAGAAGAGGTAGGCGGAGGTGCTACCAAGACACCCACATTTCGCCTTGTATGTCCCGTCCCATGATGTGATAGGGGGCGAGCCTATCGCCACATCGGGCACAAATTCCTGACTCCGTGCTGTTAATTAATAGAAAAATCCAATATGACTGCCCGACCCAGGATTCGAACCCGTGTCCTCAGCTTTTTTATCGTACCTTAGTAAAACTAAGCCACCAAGACAGTCACAATAATAAGTTTTTCAATGATTCATCCAGAAAATAGGCTCCTAAACATCGATTTCGAGTGAAATTCTACGCAAATGTTGAAAACGAAATAATATTCGTTGTATTACGCAGTTTGGGAGCTAAAGAAATCAATATGGCCGAGGTTACACTTTATTGTTATGTGAAATAATGGCTTTATGTAAATGAGTAGCGTGGCTAAAGAACGAATATACTGGGTATGTTATATAAATACACCCAACAGTCACATACATAGTCCTGACCCCACACTAAGATCAAGTCTTGTGTCGTGTATCAGAAACTATGAAAGACTTTTCGCTCTCACAACAGCCAGAAACAAATGCCTGTGGATTTTTTTATTGCAATGAATGGCGAGACGATCATGGTGTTCGCCTGATGGTAAGTGACACGACTACTCATGGAGAGTAGCAAAACCAAACAGGCATGTATTACTAAGTATTGCGAAGCACTCCGCTGCGCTCGCCATCTGAGACATAAGATGTAAAGTCTCAATATGTCCAGTAGTTACTCTGGCTACAATGTCCTTCAAACCGAAACACAACAACGCATTTACACTGCTGTTTGGAGAAATAGACATTGCGATGGTACCTACCCAGGCGGCCTCTCACATATGAGAGACCTACCACCATGATAATTAAATAATACACACATGTCAAGTCAGAGGTGTGACCTGGGATGCGAAACTGCGACCACCACCTCCGGTCTTAACATGCACATTCATCTATACATAATATATAATAAATTTGTAACCGATCGATGTCTGTACATGGAAGATAAATGAGAAAAACTAATATGGGGGTCTGTATTACAGAATACTAACCTGTATTGACGTAATATAACCGAAAACAATGATTTTTAGAATTTTTATCTGTCTGTTTGTCTGTGCGGTTGTGCGCGATGATCTCAGAAACGGCTTAACGGATTTCGATAAAAATTGGTGTGGAGGTAACTGACACCCTGGATTAACACTTAGGCTACTTTTTATCCCGAAAAAGACGAGGAGGAATTCCGATATATTTGTTACTTTTTTATACTCAAAGCGATGGGATGGACTGGACTACATGCCTCGAGTGACGAGTCAGAATGAGACGGAATGTGCGGGACATAACGGGACGGGACAGGATGGGACGGTAAATTTCAAATAAAGCTAATCACGCAGACGAAGTTTGCGGGCAGAATCTAGTATTTAACGAAAATAGGGCAGTTATAAAATAATAATTGTAAGGCAATCAATCAAGTGACGTGACGGGAAGTAATAGTTTAATGAACTACACATCACTCATTATGACAACATAATAGGTATCAAGGAATTGGACTTCATTTATGAAGATTGATAAATTGCCTGTCATTATCATATCTTTGAAGTACATGACTGTCTCGGTGGCGTAGTTGTACTACGGTACGACTACAAAGCTGAGATGTCGGATTCGAATATGATCGGGCAAATGATATTGGGTTTTTCTATTCATTATCAGTCCGGAATCAGGGATTTGTGCCCGATATAACGATAGGCTCGCCCCCTATCACATCGTGGGACGGAACATACAAGGCGAAATGTGGGTGTCCTGGTAGCACATCTGCTTACCCCTTCTGGGAAAAAGGCACGAGTTTATGTATGTATGTATCTTTTTCTTTAAAACTTGTCACTTTTATTTTTACTATTAAATAAATACTAATGTTTATTCCCTTACTTATATTCTGTATTCTACCGGGTATATGAAGAATGTGACCGAAAACGAAGCCAGGTGGTAGTTTTAGTGGTTACAGGCACAATGCAACTAAAAATTTAGCAAAAAAATATTTTTCCTTCATTTTAAATCATCGTGTTTGGATGGTAGATACCTAGTTTTGCGAAAATAGTAATTTAAGCCCTTACGTACCATTGCGCCTTTAAAAATAAAAATGTGTAAATTATTATTTCAGGAAAACTATGTATTTATCACCCAAATATGACGATAAGTAAAAGCTTACAAAAAAACATTGACGATTTTAAGTTGCATTGTATCTGAAGTCACTAAAACTACCACCTGGCTTCGTTTTCGGTCGCATTCTGGATATACCCGGTATGTACATAAATGTAAAATAATTGTATTTCTTTGAAGATTTGTTAAATTTTAGTTTACTTTTTATTCAATTTTAACAGATTGTTGCGTTCATATAAATATGTTGATTAATAATTACGTATTTAATACATATCTTGGATATTAAAAAGGGCAGGGAGACTAGCATTCTTTTGTATGAATTACATATTATACTTATCTAAAATTAATGGTATTGACATTATTTACATAAAATTTTAACTAGAAAAATATTATACTTACAGAATCCTCTTCTGGTAATCTAAAACTAATCGGCCTTATTCATAGACAGATTCAAAACCTATTTTAGTTATCGAATGTTTTGTCCCTTTCGAACGACTTTTAAATTCAGTTTGAGCGAAGGAGACAAAACATTCGATAGCTAAAATAGGTTTTAAAACTGTCTTTGTATAACGCCATTAAAAAAACATTTTATAGTGAAGTTTTGTTTCATAAAACAGTGTTTTAGTGAATTTAAGCATAGTGTGCGTGCTTATATTTTTAATTATCATTTTTTAATTTATGCTTTTGTTAACACGATTCCTTAAACAAATGAATTTTTAAATTCTTACAAGATAAGATTTATTTAAACAATTTATAGGCCGAGAGGCCGCGGGTTCGATCCCCGCACCGAAACAAATATTTGTGTGATCCACAGGTATTTGTTTCGGGTCTGGGTGTTTGTGAGACCGAAAAGTCTCTCGTAGATTCTGATACCCACGACACAAGACTTGGTCTTTGTGGGGTCAGGACTATGTATGTGACTGTTGGGTGTATTTATTTATTTATTTAAAAAAAAAGTATATTTTTAAATAAATAAAGGTATAGGTATAACCCTGGCTCGTTGCTATTTAAGTCTTGTGACGTGTAATACTACGAGACTTTTCTCTCTCCCAATAATCAATATGGCGGGAATTGAACTGTCACCCATACTCATTACTGGTTCTCAAATAACTTCGCCCAGGGAATATATAAGATACCTTGATGAAGAAGTGGTATTAGGCCAGGACTATTTTAAAAGTTGTGATAAGGAATCACGCTATCAAAAACGTATTTTTAATCCACATGAAAATTATAAAGCCTTTATTTTTTTACAGACCATACTTAAATAGTTTTAAAATAATTAACATAATCGATCGATTTAATCATCACAATCGATCGATTCAATGCAAAGCTAACTTTACCTGGAGGCGCTTTAGGCTCTGATTTCGGAGGCTCAGTTATGGTCTTCCCGAAGGTGGTTAGGGCTTCTGACATGTCCACCAGGCAAGCAGTCAGAAGAAGTAGCACAGCGGATTGACGTTTACACCACATCTCAACACGACAGTCAAATCGCATCGTTATAATCGATATTTTAATCGATTATTAATTTTATGTGTTCACTGTTTTTGAGTTTGTGTTCAATTGAAACTTTTTTGAATTCTGTTGTGGTTTTTGCGAAAAAGAAGGATGAATTTGTTTATTAATCGTGTTTTAGTGAATTTTGAAATGTCGGTGTAGAATTTTGAAAAATGTGGTAATTTGCATAAATTGTTAAAAACAGTGTCAATCCGAGTATAGTAATAGAAAATTGTTAGCCAATTCGCCATCATTTTTTTGAACTATTTATGCCAATAATGTTTTTTTGAAATCATAGACAAACGTGGCTGAAGTGGTGTCAAATTTAGGCGCGAAATCTTAGTGTAGTCAGCAGAATTTATTGTAAAACTTATTTTAGTTCTTTGTAGTAGAATGTGTTGTATAGAAGAGGTGTGAATTTTGGTAATAATTTGTTCTATGCAATAACTGTATAGAACAAACAAAATGATTTTGCCCCATAGGTTCCTACTATCTAAAAAATTGAATTTCTTCACGGAGAACATTATCGAAGATAATTTTCACAAGCGTTAACGTATAAATTCCTTGTTTCAAAACAAATTTTCATTAGAAAAAAAAAACAAAAAGCATGACTTAAAAAGTTGGAAAAATAAAATTATATGTAAGAGTTAAACCGAAATTAAAAAAATATTCTGAATATTTATCTAACGTAAATAAGAAAAATAATAGAATAGGTCGTAGAAGTGTTTAACGTAGGTAATATTTATTCCAATAAAACATAAAGTCATGTTTGGCACACTGTTCCATTGTATTCCGTTTTAAACCATTTGTACCGTGTTAAGATGTGGCGATATATAAAGCAACATTCATTTTGCATTCAAACACCTTTACTTATATTAATTTATTTTTAAAAGCCACTTTAACAAAAGCATCTATTTTACATTTCAAAGCATTATCTGTCTAATTACTACGATCTCGGCGCTATTTTTCGTTATTTACAAAGCGTCTACTTTTTAACCTTGAGGTATTACTTTTTTATTTTTCTTTTTAATGTGAAAATGTTGCTACATTGTTTTTACATTTCTTTAACTTGTGCTATGAATTTATTTTGCGTACAAACATAATTTCTTTGTATACGTTAAACGGTAGAGCACTTTTTTATTTTTTGACGTTTATGCCAGGTTTCAAACGTGTTTAGTTTGGAAGATGACTTCTTTTATGGACATAATCAATGCTACTTTCGTTTTTAAGACAGATGTTTTAGGAATTAATAGCAAAACATGTAAGATTGAACGATAATCGAAATATAATCTAATCATAAATTGTCTTCATTTTAATTTTGTTTTTGTTAAGTCTAATTCTTTATTCAAATTTGATTATAAATTTTATCAAATTAACCACTAAATGGTCTCTTTTTAAAAGTATTTCTACACGAACTGTTACATTTTACTTCGACCCAGTAAAAATTGCCAACCAAATTGCATTATTTCGTGTATATTACAAGTTTGCTCTTTTAATTCACGAAACTACTTGGTATATTATAATTACAAAGGAATTACGCCTGTACGCTCGTCTATTAAATTTATTCTTACCAGGAGCCGTTGTAGTGGTTAAAGTTTTAGGCGCTTCGGTATAAGCTTTTCCGAACGAAGATATTCCAAAACCTTCGGTACACTGGATTTTCAACCATCCATTTATAAGAACCAGTAAGAATATGGCTCTTTTTCGGTTGTAACACATTTCCATGGTTATTGCTTTGCAGAAGTTAAACCTAAAGCACCGAGGTATTATTAAAGAGCAGTTATTTAGAAAATTAGGTATGCATTTTTTATGCAAAAACATCTTTTGTTTTGGATTTTTGGGCCTATTTTTAAAGTCAAAAGATTTTTTTTTCTTTTGTACGTGGAAATATTGTATTTCCATACTGAAATGTTAGGTTATGGTCTGGATTATAATTCGGACATTCTTTTTGTTATTTTTCGCTCTATTAATAACACCTCAACAGCCTAACGTAAGCAATTGTCATGGTTTTGCCGCCAATTATGAAAAAGCAATGTCGGATTGTCCATGGTTAAGTAATAGACAATGATTCTACAGTTTTTATGACGTGTAAGCGGTGGCTACAGCCTTTATGTATTTTTTCTTTCAATGATTTATATGTATGAAATGAAATTATATTTTTTCTATACTTAAGTTGATGAAAAATGTATTTTTCATTTTTGTGTTTTATAATTTGCTGCTTTTAGCCCTTTTTAATTTATATTAATAAGGTTATTATTTATTTTTATTATTTTGATATTTAGATATTGACAGCACAATTTTAGGAAATTATTACGTTTAAAGGTAACCAATTTAAATTTTACAATCTATATATTCAAAAATTTTAATCTAAAAATTTTGGCTTTTAATATCACAATAAAGACAAAAAACTTACCGAAAAATCCGTTTGCAAATTGAAACATTACACATAAGCACATTTACAAAGCTAAAGTCACACTTTTATTCAACCTTTTTACAAAAACTTTTTTGTCCCATTATATCGAGTCTTACCGGAAGAAGTGGTAGGAGATGGCGGAACCGGCGTGTCCGCTTTTATAATGCCAAATGCTGGACTAAAAGCGGCCAAATTTATCCCGAAATGGCAGATTGCCAGAAGAATAACGGTTTTGCGCCGCATTTTAAGGTTATGTCGAGTCTGAAAATTTAAGTTTTGATTTCAAAAAGAAATTAAAAAATTGTTTATGTCCCTTTTAGTGTTCGATTTTTAAACTGATTCATCAAGGGGGATGGCTAAGCTATTTTATTCATTCATTAATCTATTTTTAATAATAAAAAAATATTTGCTTTCGAAAACTTTTCTTCAAGATAGTGATCAGCTTTTGTAATAATTCTTTAAAATTTTCCAATAATTTGTGTCTGATAAAAGGAGAGCTTTTTAAAATTATGTTCCCTCCGACTAGACGTTATATTTCAAATAAAGAACAATATTTAATTTAAAAAATGGTTCTAATCAATGCTTTCGATTAAGAAGAGATGGTAAATAATACTTCTATTTTAAAATGAATTACTTTAGAATCAGAGAATGGATGCCTATTTCATGGAATACGAAGTGTAAATATTTACATTGTGTTTGAAGTTTTTGAATGATTTAAGGAAATATGATTCATGTATGATATTATGTACAGTGAAATACAATTATTATTATTATTAGATAGAGAATGAGAGAGAAAATCAATTATTTGTTAATCCACGATCACTTATGGAGTGATGTTCATGCCCCAGTAATTGATAAACATTAAAATTTGTGTCAAATTGTTTTGTCGACGTTCTTAAAAATAACTTAGTATATGCCACGAAAGCTGAAAAGCAATCGAAACGTCGGGAAGTAAAAAAATGTAAAAATTAAACCAAATCGCGTTAGATATATTTCACATAAACATATTTTAATTTTAGAAAATCGATAGATTTTTAAGAAAGCCATTTTAAATGCAATAGGTTAAACTTGACTGGCTAGGAAATTATTAATTCGTATTCCACTATTCAAATTAATTGTTCATATATCGAAATTATTGTTTAATTGATTGTTAAGAAGGAAATACTCTAAAGGTATACGTCTAAAAATTCAAAGTATTTACCTGTTAAAACTTATGAAATAAAAAAAAAACAATAAATAATGTCATAACTCGACTAAACATGTAGGTATAAATTAATAAATATAGATAAAAGACACAAAACGAATTTGAGTGAAAAATAATCACCGACATAATGATTAAAATGGAGTGAATTAGAATGTTTTTTATTTGGCAAGCATTATTCATATAATGGGACAAGGCGTTTATAAAACAGTTTATTTAAAAAGATGCTTTTAAATTCGACACTGGGTGGAGTCTTCTGAAATAAAATAGCGAAAATAGTGCGGATATTTAAAAAAAATCTATTTACTTTTGCAAACCATGAATTAATGATAAAATCCCACGAAAATATTAATACTAACAACCTTTGTTGTCAAATACCCTTGGTAATGATATTTTGTAGGCCAAATTGGATCCGACAAGTTTGATGTTGTTTGTAGAAAACAAAACGCGGCCTCTAAAGAGGTGGTAAGACAGTCTGAGTGCATTAGATCTTGAGAGGAGCGAAGAAAAAAGTAGCAGTAGTAAGGGAGGCCTTTACTTAGCAATAAGAAACAAGAACAAGCTTTTTAATAGTATTTAGAACACAACAATTTATGTTTGCTCCTACCGACCGACTCAGATTAGTGCAATTAGATGACAATTTCAGAAATAAATCTGCTACCACCTTTTCGATATTTAAACTTTATTTAAGGTGTGAAATAAAAAAAAATCTACCTTCAAGTGATGAGACTCAGTATTAAAGCATTTTTTTTGTGTTTCTTTTTGCTAAAATTCCAGAAAACTCCATTTTACCAGTGATCTAAGTGCTACACACAGTGTTGAGTGATAAGTGGAGGGTGCATCGTGTCCCATTATACAAAAACGCTTACCAGGCGGTGTGGTCGGCTTGGCGGCCGGCGGTTTCGTGTTCGATACCCCGAAGGTACTCAGGGCCTCTGATGAGTCCCTCGTGAGAGACATTAGAAGGAGAAGGAGGATCCCCAAGGCGGCCTCTCGTCGTTGCATCTCGATTAATAAAAACATTTTTCACTCAAACTCCAAGTTCAAAATGGCGGTTCAAGATGGCGGATTGACTTTTTTCAGAGTTTCGGAACCTGGTCTTGTGGTATTTAAGTTTTTGTTGGTTTTGCGTTATGAACTAAAGTGAGGGGATATTGTAATTTCAAAAATAGCTTGAGCTTATAATATTATTTATTTAAATATAATTTGTTTCGTTCATAACGCATAACCAACTTAATTTTGACGAAATCGTCTTATTGTAATTAAGGTGGCGGACAGTATTTGATATAAATTTCGTAAAAATGCAGATAAAATTCGAAAAAAGTCAATATAATTAGTGAATTAGTGATATCAAAATGGTGATTATGAAAAAAGTTTTTCGCGATCAAAACCTTTTAATACGAGCTATAATATTTTTTTTTTATAGATTTCAATTTGTCCCAGTAGTGCAATGATATGCTATAATAAAAAAGAAAATCACCCAATCATTTGGAGGCAGCGTGTATTTGGGACTATAAGGATCTAATTTCGATTCTCAGGTTGGGTAATGCAAGAGTCAGTATTGCTCTCACATATGTAGTATCAGAGTTGCTGGAATTTCCGCCCGGGATTGCAATGTATAAAACCTACAAAACCCTTCTCTATTATATTTGTGCGTTGAAAATTAGTATTAGCACATATACGTCCCACTGCTGGGCACGGGCCTGCTTTACAATCGAAAGCACGATTGAGAAGAGTACAGTCCACGCTGGCCTAGTGCTGGTGGACTTTATATACCATAGAAATTCTTACAAACTGCTATGGTATGCAGGTTTCCTCACGATGTTTTCCTTTATTAAAGTAGGCTTCAATTGACTATCAATTTATACATGTTTTGGAAAAGTCAGAGATGTGCCCTGGGATTTGAACCGCGCCCACCGTAAACATGACAGCCGCGTCTGGTCCGTTACCAACAGGCCACCACGCACTTCGGAAAACATAATTTAGAACTTTAGGTAGAATAAGTGCCACTTCTAACTATATTTTCAGAAACATAATACATGCATTTGCTTATGTATGTACCTCAAAGTATTTTTAATATATAAGCGATGTCATCATACATTTGCGTTTTCAAAAACATACTTTTGTTTTTCGTAATGTTAGCACTGCTATATTAGTGAAAATTGAACTAATTATTTAACAACAAATTGCTTTAAATTCCTTTTTAACCGAAAGTATATTTATTATCAGTCTTAAACGAGTTTGAGTGGAATTCAATAGCCCTAAACAATTTTTAATTATTTTTCTCTTTCAAATAATTCGTACATTGGACAACCTGTTAAATGTCAGCCTATAGGAGGGCAGAAAAAGGTGGCTCGAAACCACCATTTTTATCTACGTTTTTGAAGAACCAGCACTCTTAAAATACTCTAAGGTATGTACAGAGAAAATAGAAGACAGTGTTATATTAAAAAGTGGAATGCCAAACAATGCTTTGTAATTCGTGTTGTTTGGTTTTTTACTGTCCATGAGCAGTCGTATCGCTTACCATCAGGCGAATGGCACGCTCGTCTCGCCATTCATCGCAATAAAAAACACATTCTCATGGTGTGGCAACATAACTCATGTTACTGAATAATTTGGTTAATATCACGACCAGTAATTTCATCAATACTTTGGGCAATATAATAAAATTATGGATTTATTGTCAAACCTAAAGCCTTATTTATATTTGAGTTTCTCGCCTCGAAGATAAAATTATCGTAAGGATATAAAAAAGTTGCATCGTGTAAACATTTGTCAGAACACGATAGTCTATGGCGGTTATGTCATGCGATAATACATACGATTCCCGCCGCGAGACAATCTCCCCGTGTAAATGGCGCTTTAAACTTTATTAAGGGTCAATTGCACAAACTAACTTTGCCCATAACTTTGACTTTGAAAACGTAAATCCCATACATTAGCAATGTCAAATACGTCTCGAATGTATAGGATTGACATTGTAGTTAAAGTTATGGGCAAAGTTACTTTTTGCAATTGAGCCTGAGACTTAATCACATTTTAATAATTTGAAATCGGTATGCAAACTTTATAAAAGATAATGATTAGTCGAATTGGAAGGGAAATTTCTAATATTTAGTTTTTGTATACTATCGTAAAACATTTTAAATAAAAAAAGAATGTGTTTATTATTAGGTAAAAAAGGATAATTTGAAAAAGGAAAATCTAGGCTTTACCTTTTAGCAAATGTAATGGCTTTTATTCTTACTAACCGTAAAATAAAAATTAATTGTCACAGATAAAAATGGCAGCCTCATCATGGTTTTAAGATTTGATTTCTTATTGTATTTTTCTTACTCTGGCCCAGTAACGTGAGTCCTATACTTCACCCACTAATGAGCCCGAATAAAATAACAACAGAAAATTTTCTCCTGCCATTCGGTATAATGCCCGCCTACTGGCTTGATGCTACGAGAAGCCCGGATTAACTTGTAGCCACTATTAAATTAAAACACTTAAATGAATACAAATCTGAACCATTAAACATTGTACCGACGGAACTGTATGTTTTGTTTCCTTTGCTTATTTTTGACATTATTAATTTGAAAATTGAAAAGATACAATATTTAAATACAGCGACTTAGAGCTATATAGAATAGAGATAAGAAGTACTATATCTGAGTATGAAGGATGTCTGCTCAGAAAAGTTAAATTGATCACCAAAACGTCAAAAAAATGAGTACTTTTGCAACACTAGCGCCATTCATTTTAAACTACAGTTTTCGAGCGGAGATCTTTCCGACAGATTCTCATAAATGGTATTCTTTGTTCTATTCTTCATAGCTCTAATGAAAATGTGAAGAACGAATCAAAGCATGTTTTCATACAAAATTTATTGAAGGAAGCGGGCAGCGTGTAAAAAAATAAATAAAAGTATGTTTTATTGGGTTGCTGTTTCAATATTTATTAAAATATATTTAGCCGATACTGGAAAGTGCCTATGTTGTTTAATTTAAGAAAAATAATTTTGATATTTTTAAACAAATATTTGCTTAATTATGAATATATGAATAAAATATTAACATGTTGCCCCGAACTATATAATTTTTTTCTTACGTTGTTTAAATAATGAGAAACAATAGATATCATTGAAACAACTTGCTGAAATAAATTTGTCGGTGCGGGGATCGAACCCGTTACCTTTTGTTTTGTAGCCGTATTTTGCCTACTGCGTCACATAGGCTAGTAGGTACTATATTGTTTTCTTTAGCTTTTTAAAGTAGGTAATGACTTACCATTGATGATGTTCAAAGTCGAGGCTTTTTAGTTTATAATACCTAAACATTTTTACACAAAATTGATTGACGTAATTATACACTTAAAAAATTGAAAAACAATCTTGAGATTTATATTGAAACAAGAGCAGAGAGCTTACCACAATAATTACTTAATCTAATTGTACAGGCAAGATTATTTACTTGAAACAAAGGGAATCCCGTATAAAGATTGATTTGAGATAAATTTTGCGTCGAACACTTATAAAAATATCATGGATTTATATTATTGAATTCCTTTGTAATTGACAAATTAAAAATACAATTATGAGTTTTTTTATAAACACGGAATTCAGCTGAAACTTTACGGTAAATTTAAATCCTGTAATTTTTGTTTCTTTGTTTTTAAACTTCAAAATTATTTAAATATCCCGAATAATATTATCATTACAATTATGAAAAAGAACATGAACATTCAAATATTCAAAATTCGAATCACAAACAACAGCCCAATAAAAGTTAAAAATTAAAAAAGTAAGCGTGCGAAAGCGTGTACTTTTAATTCCCGTTTTAACATGATGGTAAAACTTTCTTTATTTGTTAATTTTAACTGTTTAACACTGTTTGTGGTTCAAGATGGTTATTTACGGTTGCTGGTGGCACTACGGCGTGTTGGCGCGAACTGACTAGCAAGCAAAGCAACATCTAAGGCTGTACGCGACCGCCTTAGCGTATATAGGGTGGTCGTGAATTTATAATTTAAAAGTTCTAAATGTCATGCTTTAAAAGGCATGTTTTAGTTTTATTCTTTTGGTATTCTTATCTATAATTTTTATCTTAATTCAAGATTATCATCGAAAAATTGTCATTGAAATTTTCTTATAACCATATATAGATAAACTTTTTTATTTGATAAGTCGTGAAGCCATATATTAGTTATCTTGAACTTCAATAGGAATAAGCCATTGCCTCAAAGAAAATTGACATAAAGAAGACGGTTTCTCTATCGTCTTTCCAGTGAGTGAGATTTCAGAGAAACCAAATATCCTATTTTCCTTCCATTATTTTTCCTTTCCTTTTCCCTCTTAAGAAGCCAGCAAAGCAATGCTTATTATTAATCACTTACCAAAATAATTACTGAATCTGTTCATGTTGAACATTGTTATAGGTTCAATAACTTATTCAACAATTTAATTTTTCATTACGGATGCATTCGGATCCGGCGACTTTATGAAAGCAGATTCATGAATTCAGATCGTCTCTTTACAAGCTAACCCACAACATTAAAAACCACAGATTTTTCTTTGTAGAAGAAAATTAAATACTAAAGTAAAACTTATAACACCCCGTATACAGTAGTTAAAATTAGGGGTTGCTTCGCCCCCACCCTGTAATATATTATAACGTAGCGGGCAAGGAAAAATCTTTATACTGCCTTTACTTGAGGTCGCAATGTTTTGAGGGCAAAAAAAGGGTAGGTTGGTAACACGATTTTCATACACAGGTTCGATTCCTTTAACGGTGAAGGAAAATACTGAACGCATCGATATCAATGTCACACTAGATAAGACATTCAGTACAAAAAATGTGTCCCACCTACTTGCGGTGCATGCACCACACATGAATCAGTTTGCTTCATGACAGTGATAGTGCAGGACGCCTTATCACATACGTTTAGAAGTAATAAATGAATGTTTCACCGTCAAACCGAAAGCAAATCGTCTGAAGTTACAATATTTTAATAAAATACCAGGTAAGTGATGTAATATTGCAGTGTGCTTTTAAAATACGGGGGCACTTTATTTCTTTGACGTGTCTCGTCTATTGGTAGAATATTAGTCAATGACTGAACTATATCAGCCCATACACGTCCCACTGCAGGGCACGGGTCTCCTCTACAATCGAGAGTACGATTGAGAGGGGTTAGTACACTCCACGCTGGCCTAGTGCTGGCAGACTTTGCATACCACAGAAATTTTCTTTGCCGGTTTCCTCACGGTAAAAAGGGAAATATTATAAAGGAATGCTATAGAGATTTACAAAAATATTTGAAGTACGTGGTGGCCTGTTGGTAACCGGACGCGGCTGCCGAGACGGTGGCCGCGGGTTCAAATACCCCGACACAATTCAGACTTTTCGGAGTCATGTGTGTATCGATTATTGGCAATTAACGGCAAAGGAAAATATGATGAAATGTGCATGCTATAGAGATTTTAACAAGGTTTTCTATGTGACAGCTTACATTGCGCAGTTGGTTAGACGCCGGCTGTGAAACGAGAGGCCGCGGGTTCAATATACACCGAGACAAATGTGTGTATACAAGTATTTGTTTCGGGTCTGGGTGTTTGTGAGAGCGAAAAGTCTCTCGTAGTTCCTGATACGACACAAGACTCGATCTTAGTGTGGGGTCAGGACTATGTATGTGACTGTTGGGTGTATTTATTTATTATTTAGTTTTACGGGATCCGCTAGAATTTGTTTAAGGTCTGTGTGTGTTATACCAAAATGTCACTCGTAAGTAATTTGAGACGACACAAGACATATTATGTGGCTGGGCGAAAGGTTTAAGTTTTTACATACATACATAAACTCACGCCTTTATCCCAGAAGGGGTAGGCAGAGGCGACATAAGGACACCCACATTTCGCCTTGTATGTTCCGTCCCATAATTGACAGCCTCCGTGGCGCAGTTGGTTAGACGCCGCCTGTGAAACGAGAGGCCGCGGGTTTGATCCCCGCAACGAGACAAGTATTTGTGTGATCCACAGGTATTTGTTTCGGGTCTGGGTGTTTGTGAGACCGAAAAGTCTCTCGTAGTTCCTGATACCCACGACACAAGACTCGATCTTAGTGTGAGGTCAGGATTATGTATGTGACTGTTGGGTGTATTTATTATTATTTATTTAATTACGTTTCTCTACATTACACAGTACACTCCACCAACTAATTTAACTTTGTGATTGATTTCGTTGCGGGTTCAAGACAAGTTAGACATTTCCGGAGACTCGCTGAGCTTCAATGCTCAGTGTCATTAAATTTAAAATGCGTGCCACTGTTGATCCTGGCTTACAGGAGTTGCAGTGGCGGGTGTTAGGGGGGGGGGGGGGGCAGTCCCCACTACACAGTACACTACTTTCTCTCTCTACTCTCCTATGACTTTTCGTAGTCATGTGTGTATTGATAGTCAATCACCACGCACTATAACGGTGAAGGAAAACATTGTGAGGAAACCTGCATACCGAAGCGATTTGTAAGAATTTCTATGGTATGTAAAATCCGCCCGCACTAGACCAGCGTGGAGTGTACTAACCCCTCTCAATCGTACTCTCGATTGTAGAGGAGGCCCGGGCCCTGCAGTGGGACGTATATGGGCTGATTGAGAAGTCAGGGATTATTTTATTTCTTGTAATATTTGTAGTATCATGTAGGTCATTGTTATACGTATAGTTTATGGAGTAAATAAGCTGAGCGGGGAAAGAACCATTGTCGGAGGTCATACGGAGTTGGACGTGTCGCGGGAATATGAGAACGGGAGTCTTGGAAAACGTCTAGGTTTTAAATACAATTGTTTTGATACTCAAAATATTTATAATTGTTAATGTTGCTTTTAATTTTAATTCTGTCTTTAGTTCTTCACTTATTATTATAAAAATATGTTGGGTGCATCGTTCTGGAGGTACAATTAGAAAGTGTCACAAATGTAATTCCTTATTAATATAAAATTTTTGTAATGTCTGTTGATGAACCTTAATCAATAAAATATAATTAAACATTTTTTACGGATTTTGAGTTACTTTCACTTCACATAAACTTAAGAAATAAAATTGCAAATACTTTCATCGTACGAGGGAATTAACGCAGGACAGACAAAGGAGGACTGTCACTTCGGACGCCAAAACCCACTCTGGGGTGCTACGCCATCGGAGTCCAAGATCCAACTTGAATGCGGAAATAGAAATCATAATCGGTCCAGCAATAACAAAGATAAATACACCGACAGTCACATGCATAGTCTTGATCCCGCACTAAGATCGAGTCTTGTGTGGTGTATCAGAAACTACGAGAGACTTTGCGCTCTCACAAACACACAGACAATAGAAAGAAAGAAAGAAAAAATATTTATTTGTAACAAGTAGCAATAACTAACTAAAACAATTTTATACATAGGTACAAACAGTGCTTGTTACAAAAACGGACCACACTCAGCATGTGCTGGTCTTCCGTGTGGCCGTGACGTGCTGTCACGGGCGTCAAACAAACAATTTGAAACTGCTGACAAATAAACAAAAAATGTAAAAGGAAAAAAGCAACATACAGTCGAATTGAGAACCTCCTCCTTTTTTTGAAGTCGGTTAATAATAATAATTTAACACTTTGGATATACAATAGGTATGTTATCCATAGGGACAACACAAGCGTCTAGCTAGGGGTACACGTTGGCGTTGCAATGTGTGGGCATCCAGACCCGTAGGAAACAAAACTTGCAGAAATTGAAAATGACATAATTATTTGAAGAAAACAATCTTAAAATAAAAAATATTTATAAAAGTAAAACAATAACAAATAAAAATAACAACAATAATAATAAAATTACACAGCAAAAATATATGTGAATTAATAATTTAAATAAAATAAAATAGTTAGAGTATTATTTTGAAAGGTGCATAAAAAGTTATTTAAAAGGCACTGGTTTCATGGCGTAAAGTTTCATCAGTTATTTGATGAGCAAGAATAAATTTTATTATATTTTTTCTAAAACCAATAACATTATTTAGGTCCCTTATTGGTGGAGGTATGTTGTTCCAACACTTCGTGGCAACATAACTGAAACTTCCTTTAAAAGCAGCAGAGCTATGACAGCGTGTGGAAAGTTGCTTAGCACATCGCCGAGGCCCATAAGGTGTGTAGCTAGATGCCCAGGATAATTTGCTATGAAGATAGCCGGGTGATTTTTGCTTCAACACTCCAAAGAGAAGACAAGCTAGATGTAGTTTGCGTCTATGTTTCATTTTTAAAATGTTGTGACGATTTAAATAAGGAGTGACGTGGGCTCTTAGTGGAATGTTGAAGCAAAATCGAGCACAGGCATTTTGCACTCGCTGAATAATTTTTTGAGTTCTACCTAGCAAACGTGGACTAAAGACTGTATCCATATAATTTAGTTTGGATAGTACGAGTGATTCCACAAGCTGCAAACGCAAACTTTCTTGTATATATGGCTTGATTTTATACAACACCCTAAGTTTATAGAAACAGTCCCTTACTGAGTTTGCAACATGCTTTTCGAATCGCAAGTCACAGTCCATATGCAACCCTAAATTTCGAGCTTCATAGACACGCTCAATAGGCTCACCCATTAGTTCGACACTCATCGATGAGCTTAAATTGGCTAAATTATGTTTGCTTCCAAATACTAGATATTTCGTTTTGGAGGGATTTAGTAATAAACAATTACGTTCAGACCAATTCGCAATACTTGAGAGATCCTCATTCAGCTTAGTTATTGCATTATTAATTTCAGCTGGACTAAAAGAAATATATAATTGGATATCATCCGCATAAATGTGATATTTGCAATGCCTAATGTGCGTGATAATATCAGAAGAGTATAAAATGAATAAAATAGGTCCCAAGATAGAGCCCTGAGGTACTCCCCTAGTAATAATTACGTTGTCAGATGTTAAGGACGATCCATCATTACAACTCATCTTAACACACTGAAAACGGTTACTTAAGTAACTATGAAACCATTTTACGGTTTTATTATCGAAACCATAGTAAGATAACTTAGACAGTAAAAGATTAATGTTAATTGAATCGAAAGCCCTAGAAAAGTCCAATAACACGAGTAGAGTGCACATTCCCCTATCTTGGGAGCACAATATGTTATCAGTTACATCAAGCATAGCTGTCACTGTACTCCGTCCCTTTCTAAACCCAGATTGTGTATCTGGCAGTATATTATTAGTTTCTAAATATTCCACCAACTGAGAACAAATTGCTTTCTCCAAGACTTTTGATAGGCACGGCAAAATACTAATGGGTCTTAAATCCTTTAATTCCATTGGGTTAGAGTTTTTGGGTAAAGGACGCACATAGGCATGTTTCCAGGCATCAGGGAATGTAGACGATGTAATGGACAAATTGATTACATCTTTAATTGTGTCAATAGTATAAGGAAACGTCATGATGAGCATATCCAAGCTTAAGCGGACACAACCTTCAGCATTAGATTTCAAAGTGTTTATTATTTTAACTAGCTTCTGCCCGCAAACTTCGTCAGCGTGATTAACTTTATTTGGTATTTCTCATCCCGTCCCGTCCCGTCCTGTTATATCCCGCCCGTCCCGTCTCATTCTCACTCAAGGCATGTAATCCAGTCCCATCCCATCCCTTTGAGTATAAAAAGTAACAAATATATCGGTATTCCTTCCTCATCCCACGGGAACACTTAATTTTTCGGGATAAAAGTAGCCTAAGTGGTAATCCAGGGTGTCAGCTACTTCCATATCCATACTAAATTTCATCGAAATTCGTTAAGCGGTTTCCGAGTTCATCACGCACAACCGCACAGACAAACATACAAAAAATCTAAAAATCATTATTTTTATTACGTTAATATAGACCCCCCATATTAGTTTTTCTCGTTTATCTTCCATAGTACAAAGAAACACCCTGTATGTCAATAAGACATATACCAGTTTTTAAGTTGGACTTGTACCTATATAACTGTAAAAACCGCATCTCATTTCGTGTCGTAGTTTTTGGGTGATGTGCAAGCAAACAAAAAGAAACAACCTGTATGTAAATGAAACATATACCACTTTTTAAGTTGGACCTGCACCAATATAACTGTGAAAACTGCATCTTATTTCGTACGGTAGTTTTTGCGTGATGCGCAATTAAATGAAATGAAACACCCTGTATGTAAATGCAACATATACCAGTTTTTAAGTTAAACCTGTAGCAATACAACTGTGAAAATTGCATTTCATTTAGAGCAGTAGTTTTTGCGTGATGCACAAGTAAATAAAAAGAAACACCCTGTATGTAAATGAAATATATACCAGTTTTCAAGTTGGACTTGCACCAATATAACTGTGAAAATTGCATCTCATTTCGTGCGGTAGGTTTTGAGTAATGTGCAAGCAAACAAAAAGAAACACCCTGTATGTAAATGCAACATATACCAGTTTTTAAGTTGAACCTACAGCAATACAACTGTGAAAACCGCATCTCATTTGGTGCAGTAGTTTTTGCGTGATGCGCAAGCAAACATACAGACAGACAGACAGACAGACAGACAGACAGACAGACAGACAAAAATTCTAAAAAAAATTGTTTTGGCTTTTGTTCCTGTTATAAAGACCCCTCGCGTTAAAATTTCTTAAATATCTTCCATGTACAGACATCGACCATTTACATTTTTATTATATGTATAGATTATCGTATTTAGATCAACCACTTCTAGGCGAAATATGGCGTCATTAAACCTATTAAATTCAAAAAATGTTAACTGCGATATACTGACCTCAGAAGGTCCTGAAATATTTAAAAAATGATTATTTATCCTATTAGCGTCGTTAAAAACAATAGGTAATTCAGTATTTATTCTTGGAAGCAAAGTTTTCTTAAGGTTTTTCCATAATAATTGGGGTTTTTTAATGTTACAATTTATGTGGTACTTAAAAAAGGCAACTTTTTCATAAAATAGTGCCTTACTAACAACAGATTTTAATGTTTTATAATAATCTTTTTTAGAATCGCACTTATTTTTATGATAATCCGCCGAGGCATCGTCACGCAAGCGCATCATTAGTTTTATGGTATCAGTAATCCAAGGGTGAGACCGTTCTTTAATGACAATGGATCTTAACGGCGCATGACGATCGAAAAGTGCAACCAAATTAGAATTAAAAGTATTTACAATGTCATTAATATTTTCCAGTCCTGCGATTAGGTCCCATCTAATAGATTGTAAATCTGCGTTGAAAGCATCCACGTCAATATTATTTTTAGGTCTAAATGTTATAGTACGTGGTATAGGTTTACAACGTTTAATTTGAAATTTACAAACCACCAGACAGTGACCATAGAGGGATCCCACATGTTGTACAGATAGTTTTTTTATATCCAGGTCAGAACAGACAACATCGATGAGTGTTTTACTAGTCTCGGTGTAATGAGTTGCCTCTGTAACTAGCTGGGATAGACTAAGACAGGATAATAATGTCATAAATTTTGTTGTTTTAATGTCATTGCAGCAGAATAAATTAATATTAAAATCACCTAATAGAATTAAATTGTCATAGCTTGGGAATGAACTAATTGTGTCTGATATGGCATCAAGAAATATGTCAGTATCTAGCCAAGGTGGGCGGTATGCGGTCCCAATAACCAACTTCTTTCCATTGAGTGTCATAGAAAGCCACATTTGCTCAACAGAAAGATGCAGAGGGGAAACTGGGTGCAATAGTTAACGTACACTGATGTCTCGCTTAACGTAGAAACCAACACCTCCTCCTCGCGAGCGTACTTCCCGTGGTCTAGGAATATGCCTTAATCGGTACTCAGGTATTGTTGGGGCACGACCCTCCTCCCCCGCTTTAAGCCAAGTTTCATTTATAGCTAGTATATCTATGTCGTTACGGGTCACTGCTGCTATAAAATTGTCGTGATTTGTACCGAGGGAACCAGCATTGAACAAACCAATGGTTAGAAACTTACTAGGCATTGCATTCTCGGAGAATAAACATAATGTGCCATAAATAATATAAAGGTTGTACATTTTTAAGTAGAGTAAACATTTGTAGTATATATAAGTAGTTAAAAATATACAGTAATATAAAATATTTTGCATGTATATGATTAAAAATATCCTGTGTATAGTTAACTGTTAAAAATAGATGTAAAATTGGATGTATCAAAGAGTATTTATAACATGTATAAGGTACATAAAAATTATCTGTTCTAGGGTGCAAGCAATATTACCGGTAGGGTCCAGATGTCCACACAAGGCCACGGCGTATAAATAGTATAGTTCCACAATAAAATATTTAAAAACAGTACGGTTATTTGGACGACCTTTTGGGTGTTGACTTAGGCAGGACCAACAGTATGCTTTCCAAAAATTCGGGTAATATCATCTTCACACGTGATACGCTGAACTTTCTGTCCATCCTCCTTACGAGCGAATATCTTGCCGCCTTTGGTCCATATATACTTCCAGTTATGAAGGCCACCCGCTTGACGGGCTTTATAGAAAATGGATCGGTTAAACCTGGTCAAGCGCTCGTTAACGTGAATCCTGAATGATGACTTGGATGAATCGCCAAAACCTAGTTCGCATGCATTAATACCCCGGCGCACACGTGCCTCTCGAAGCAGTATATCACGAGACACACGGCGGGCAAAACGAACTACTAAATTTCGCGGGCGCTGTACAGGGAGGTCGACTGAGCCCCCAGAAGCCTCCACCCGATTCCTACGCGATGATCCAGCACGCTCCGCATGTACGATGTCTTTCTCATCGAACACTACACCCAACTTGGAGGAGAGAACCTTTACAAGGTGCAGGGCGCTCTCTTCTTTGCTCTCCGGTATTCCGCTTACTTCGACATCATTGCATAAAGCTTCTTGATCACGCTCGTTTAACTGGTATCGAAGCTCCTCGACAACGCCCACCAACGAACCCTTGTCTGATGCACTTTGCGCAAGGTTGAGTTCAAGAGCATCAACCCTAGCGTCCAAACTGTCCATATGCTCACCGCATGTCCTGAGAGAGTTCCTGAGGTCTGACATTTCTGCACGCAACTTAACTACTTCATCTCGCATTAAGCGGAACTCATCTCGAATTTCTTGTTTAAATAGCCTTAATTCAGCTACTACATCCGCGGGCTGAGATGTCACCCCAGAAGAAGCATGGCTCGCTGTCATCGGACTGACTTGCTGGTGTTCGGTGGATACGTCAGAGGCCAGACATGACACAGCCTCTGATACACCACGACTCATTACACCCGGACTGACTAGGCTGTCAGAGCTCAGTCCCTGGTCAATTCTTCCACGCACTGGCGTCTCTGCCTTGTTGTCCCTTCTATCGTGTTTTGTGCATTCTGGACAGCGCCATGACGGTATTGACGTTCCTTTGGGAAGCCCTACGCACGTCCTATGATATGCGGCAAAACATAATGTACATTTAACGCCCTCTGCCGGCGATAAATACTTCGCGCATCCGCCACACTTGATTGCTGGCATAGGTAACGATCGCACTAGAGATATTAGCGCAAAGATAATAGATGGCGCTGTTCTAGTAGAGTTTTTGTGCAAACTTTTGTGTACAATGTCACCAGATGGCGCTGAGAAAATATATGGTGTATTATGAAGGTATCGATGAGATAACGAACACCATAACACAATCACAACACTATAGACTTAGGCCGCGCGCACACAACATTCAACTGCAAGTTATTGATTTATGTATGATATTTTTCGACTTTTTTTTTTTTTTTTTTTTTAAGGTAGAAGTAGGTCCACTATTAAAACTTATAATACAAAAGTCCGTTTTTAAGTCCATTCAGTGCACTAAAACTTCAGATAACGTTTTATGATATGATTCAGTCTATGAAAAAACTTTGAAATGCCAAAAACTGATCAAATTAAGACACTAACTTATTTTAGTGAACAAAGTAAACGCGACCAGCTATGGCTAGTTTGTCGTCCGTGAAACAAAGAGCTAGAAATCTCCATTTTTTATATTCACCGTCACCATACCACACTGAAAATCTACTACTTAACATAATAAACCTATAGAATAAAAATCGGTGGCGTAGTTGTACGCTACGACTACAACGCTGAGGTCTCGAGTTCGAATCCCAGGTCGGGCAGTGATATTGGATTTTTCTATTCATTATCAGCCCGGAGTCAGGAGGCCTGATATGGTGATAGGCTCGCCCGCTATCACATTGAGGGATGGAAAATACAATCTGCAACGCGGGTGTCCTTCTGGGAAAAAGGCGTGAGTTAATGTATATGTGTATGTAGAATCTACTGGTGGTAGGTCTCTCATATGTGAGAGGTCGCCTGGGTAGGTATCATAGCAATGTCTATTTCTCCCGCCAAACAGCAGTGTAAATGCACTGTTGTGTTCCGGTTTGAAGGATATTGTAGCCAGAGTAACTACCGGATATATCGAGACTTAACATCTTATGTCTCAGGATGGCGAGCGCAGTGGAATGCCAAGCATTGCCTTGTAACTCATGTTGTTGTTTGGTATTGCTACTGTCCATGAGCGGTCGTATCGCTTACCGTCAGGCGAATGGCAGGCTCGTCTCGTCATTCATTGCAATAAAAATAAAAAAAAGAATTAAAAAAGTCGTTAATATTTTATTTCCAAGCAATTAGGCCTTTTACAAACTACCTAACTTCACAAACTCCTACAACACGACTTATTATACTGGGTATTGCTATAAATAACAACACACGTATATTATACGAGGGAGCCGAGCTAAAATTTAATAGCTTTTGAAGGGTGTGGTGCGAGTGACAGCGGGGGTGTGACACGCGAAGATATTGATTAGCTAAATAAGCTAATAAGACCTGAGAGAGACATATGAGAGACCTACCACCAGTATTATTTTTAATTAAGCCGTTAAACAAGTTATAACAATACTTAGTCCGCTAGGCTCGCCTCCTATCACATCGTGGGAAGGAACATACAAGGCGAAATGTGGGTGCCCTGGTAGCGCCTCTGCCTACCCCTTCGGGGATAAAGGCGTGAGTTTATGTACGTATGTAACAATACTTGGTTAGCGATTACCGCCAATGTACATTTACAACATTTAGACTGAAATAAGATGGGTGTAATTATTTAACAGGTAGAAAAATGTTCCCCATATCGTCCCATCTTTCCTTCATAATATAAAATATATAAACACCCAACAGACACATAGTCCTGACCCCACACTAAGATCGAGTCTTGTGTCGTGTATCAGAAACTACGAGAGACTTTTCGGTCTCACAAACACCCAGACCTGAAACAAATACTTGTGGCTGACACAAACATTTATTACGGTGTGGGGATCGAAACCGCGGCTCTCCTTTCACAGCCAGCGTCTAACCAACTGCGGCACGGAAGCTGTCAAAATATGAAACCTATTTTAGTTATCGAAAGTTTTGTCCCTCTCGAACGACTTTTGAATTCAGTTTGAGCGAAGAAGACAAAACATTCGATAACTAAAATAGGTTTTAAAACTGTCTATGAACAAGGCCGTAATTATATTCTACTGTGTTTTCCTTCCAGTCGGTCTAGACTCTAAATTGTCGTAAAAAGAATTAAAAATCATGGTTTAGTAAATGACTCAACTGATAAGTAATAAATAATTAACAGTTAAGGAGTTTGAGATTAAAAAATGGAGGCAGTGACATTAAATCTGTTAAAAATCGCGTAACAAATATACAAAAAGAAAAATCAAAATGATAACCTCCTGTTTTGATATCGATTAAAAATATAGAGTGCTTGATAATAAATTATTGTAAGTCTTTTGTATGATTTGTACTCAGATGTAAGTGTACTATGTTTTTTTTATTCCGATGAATGGCGAGACGAGCATGCCATTCGCCTGATGGTAAACGATACCGCTCATGGACAGTAGCAAAACCGAACAACACCATAAGACATAAGATGATGTGTCATTATGTCCAGGTGTCCAAAGAGCTCATATGAGGCTCGCTATCAAAAATTTTATGACTTTCTCCATTGTTTTCCAATTGTTCTCCATTGTGTCGCATCTGTCAAAAGTCTATTGTCTACACATGGACACCTGAAGGGTCAGTAGTTACTCTGGCTACAATATCCTTCATACCGGAACACAACAGTGCATTTACACTGCTGTTTCGAGAAATAGACATTTCGGTGGTACCCAGGCGGCCTCTCATATCAGAGAAATGTGACTGTCGTGTGATTTATTCCCCGCTATAAGTGACACCACACCTTTTTATTCAGTATATAGAGAGAGTTATTACTGACATGCAATGTGCTAATTCCTACGCAACTGTGACGTCACATTGATCACTAACTAGAAGGGGGGAGATTGGGGGTGAAGCTAGCGTCTTGATCTATGTATATCTATAAATAAAATTGTAGCTTTCATTTTCTTTTTTCAGTTTATTGTTGAGCGTTTCTATGGTGTGTAAAGTCCGCCCGCACTAGGCCAGCGTGGAGTGTACTAACCCCTCTCAATCGTACTCTCGATTGTAGAGGAGGCCCGTACCCTGCAGTGGGACGTGTATGGGCTGATACAGATACAGCTAAATATTCCTCAGCACGGGGACTTCTCTATAACTTAGAGTTCGATTGAGAAGGGCTAGGCCATTGCCTACATGAGACCTAGCTTCTGGCTAAATTTCGTGATTGCAAGGCAACAGGAAAGTACCCTGTGATTTTCTTGACTAGACGTGAATTCATGTTAGAAGGGTAATGTTCATTCTACTGTACCAGTCACGTGACACACCAGAGTGAGACAGAACATAATTTACCGTAGGAGTGACAGAGAAATAAACAGACATAGTAGAAAGCTGCCTCGGTGGCGTAACTATACTACGGTACGATTACAAAGCTGAGGTCTGGGGTTCGATTCCCGGGTCGGACAAAGTGAAATTTGATTTTTTTATTCATTATTAGCCCGGATTCAGGAATTTGGCGATATGGCGATAGGCTCGTCCCTTATCACATCGTGGGACGAAACATGCAAGCGACATGTGTGTGTCCTGGTAACACCTCTGCCTGCTCCTTCTAGGACAAAGGCGTGAGTTTATTAAAGACGCAATGGTATGCAAGGGTTTAAATTACTATTTAAGCAAAATCTAGGTATTTACCAGCCAAACATGATTATCATTATAAAATTTCAAAAATATAACTGTCGATATTTTTCGCGAATTTTTTAGTTGTGTGTCTGTAACCACTAAAACTACCACCTGGCTTCGTTTTCAGTCGCAGTCTTGATATACCCGGTATATTTGCTAACCAAACACATTAAAATGATTGCAATGCCTTGTGGTTCCGGCCGTCACAATGTGACGATGACTTTCCGTTTTATTCTAATGCATTAAAACGTATTAACTATTGTTAGGTTTCAGCAATCGAACGCCAGTATGTCTTGAAATTACTATATTGGTTATATTTAGTAAGCATTTAAAGTCTATCTAAACTAACAGGTTCCATTTGACGTTTCATACTTTTAACGTAAATAACTTTGTGCAGACGTAACCCACACAATTTCAATAACATTTTCCGTAAATCCATGGAATTATGAAGCTATTCTTATTTTATCACTAGATATACAAACCATAATCACTAAATTTAAACTAGAATTCTTTAAATAAAGCAAAATATCCATTTTAAACAACATATTTTTTTTCTAGACGTCATTACAAAGTCACCTCGTTAGGTATTTTACCGGTAGAGTCGAAACTATTCAAATGCATTTGTATACGCATAATCGGTAAAATTATTTAAATAATCGAGCAGATATAAAACAGTTGTTTTTTAATTTTTAAAAATACTGAACTTTCAGCTAATAATAGGTATGCTGTCAACGAACATACATCAATAAATAGTGAAATAATAATATTAATATGAATTAATTTATCATTAATTAATAGATTTGGATATTACAATGGAAATGAAGGCAGTATTGTAGGATACGCCACACATAGTGAGGAGGTTCCTCACTTTGAAGTATATGTATTGTATTGTATGTATGTATCATGTGTTCATAAGCATGTGCGTGATGTGGACTGGACTCGAAAAAGTGTCTGCACCCGGGTGAAGCCGGGACGGGCCGCTAGTAATAGATAAATCACTCCTTTTGTTCCTAAATAGTAAAGTGACATGCAATTGTTGATGTCTCATTAGAATAAAAATGTTCATGAAAAAATAAACGAAATGATGTAAAGTGAAAATATAAACTGTAATCGATTAAGAAATACAAACAAATATTATCGATATCTCTAAATAATCGGATATTGTAAGAACCGATTTATTTGACAGCATCCTTAGTTCCCAATGTCAAATGGAACTTCTTAGTTTAGATAGACTATAAGTACCTCTAAATACAAAAGGATGAGCGCGTTCTGCACAGGCGTTCGGTACCCTTTTTGGCGCGAAGTGCGTCTCAATGGCGGTAATTTTGACATGTAGCTTTTTAATACTGAGGTTCTACGCAAAGGTTTTAGTATTAAGGTTTTATGCAAACACGCCCATTACAATAATTAATAATTGTATATAATTATTAATTAATGTAATAGCATGACATTAATTAATAATTATATACAATTACTTTTTGTGTCGTAATAATAATTAATTAATAATTGTTAACAGTCGACCTTTCCTGGCTTATTCATGTCCCGTGAAATGTAATGAGAAACTTAGAGTAAAAATAGAAAAATGTACACTAAATTAAGATACATACAGTCACTATTTGCGTCGTAATCATAATTAATAAATAATTGTTAACACTATTATGCGAAGCGTCGGAGGTGCCTTCAAGGTGGACGGACTACCTGGGTTGCAGGAGGTCGCTGGATGCTTCCACCAGGTTGATGTGGAGATCATTGGGAGAGGCCTATGCTTAGCAGTGGACTTCCAGCAGCTGAATAGATGATAAATAATAAATAAATACAGCCAACAGCCACATAGTCCTGACCCCACACTAAGATCGAGTTTTGTATCGTATCAGAAACTAAGAGACTTTTCGGTCTCACAAACACCCAGACCCGAAATAAATGCGTGTATTTCACCCAAATATTTTCGGTGCGGGGATCGAATCCGCGGCCTTTCGTTTCACAGCTGTTTAACCAACTGCGCCACGGAGGCTCTCATATGTGAGAGGCCGCCTGGGTACCGCCGCAATGTCTATTTCTCCAACAAACAGCAGTGTAAATGCACTGTTCTGTTCCGGTTTGAAGGACATTGTAGCCAGAGTAACTACTGGACATAATGGGTCTTAATTATGTCTCAGGATGGCGAGCGCAGTGGAATGCCAAGCATTGCTTTGTAATTAACGATGTTTGGTCTTGCTATTGTCCGTGAGCGGTCGTATCGCTTACCATCAGGCAAATGACCTGCTTGTATCGGCAATCATCGAAAAAAAATAGAGTATTACTTTATTAATAGTGCCACTTTTATCATTATGACGGGTCCTAACCTAAGCCACTATGTACGGTCGCTCTCTGTATAATAATAGAACACCATCAATTTATATCAATGTATGTATCATACTTCTGACGTCAAGACTGCGTGACGTCACAATTCTATCTACGTCATGAGCGGTCGTGGCGGTCAGCTACTCTAAGATCAATAATGATAAGTTTTGATTTATTGGCCTATATGGCTCAATGGATAAAACCGTTTGTAAAAATGTTTCTCTTTCTTGCTAAGAGACATTCGTTTAAACCTTCCGGTGTCCAAAACCCCCATTTCGGGCTCCCTGTCAAGATTTTGACGTTCTCCATTGTTCTCCAATTATATATTATATCCACTCCCACGTCCGCGTCACTGTCACTTAGTTTGCCAGATATCTTCCGATTCGACGCATTTTTTCGTGTTTATTTAGTCATTATTTCAAAGCTTGTTAGGTAGTACACTCAAAATAATTGAAAAAACATTATGCTTTGAAATAATGACAAAATACCCCTTCAGGTGTCCATGTATAGACAATAGACTTTTGACAGATGCTACACAATGGAGAACAATTGGAGAACAATGGAGAACGTCACATAAATTTTGACAGGGAGCCTTATAAGAGCTTCTTGCACACCGGAAGGTATAAACATGAAAAAACGCGGGGAATCGGAAGATATCTGTCAAACTAAGTGACATACGTCAAATTCGGAGGTCGGGACGTGGGAGTGAGTATCTGTGTTGTCCATATGTCCCACTGCAGTGCACGGGCAGTGCATTTACACTGCTGTTTGGAGAAATAGACATTGCGGTGGTACCTACCCAGGCCTCTCACATATGAGAGACCTACCATCATCTCTCGACACAATGATGCCTGATTGTATCCGGATATACACAACCCGAAACACGATTCGTGGTTCACTATGACGGCTCCGTCACCGCTGTGTGCGGTGGTTACTGTCCAGCTGGATACGAATGTTCACCAGTCACCACCAGAAGCACAATACAATTAGCCATAAGTATATCGACCGTTAAAAGATCTCTAACATACATCATACAGATAAAGATTTAAAATGCCTTTAAAAATCTATTTTGATCATTAAGATATACTGGATCGGACTAAGTGAGAAGGAAGATGGTGTTATTTCGTAAGTGTGACAGAGACAGCATAAGAAATAGTACAATACCAATTTGTTACGAACATTTTCTTCGTGATGTTCGCAAAATAATTTGAATTGAGAATTCCACAATAATTTGAACAAAGAATACTTTGAATTCTAGAATGTATTCGACAAATGTGAAAACAAAGTATCACACACGAAGAACAAAATTGTTTCCAATAAATACAACACAAAGGGCGGCTACAGCCGTGTTTAACTATTTGACCTTTGGCATAACACGTTATTTCCTTCGACTTGCTTTTGTTTAAAAAAATCACTTTCTCTCCTATTTTATTTCAAACCTTATGTCTCACTTTTTAGATTCCATATTCAAATGACATGCAAACGCTCTCTAGAAAGTAAATCACTCATACGAAACAGAACTTTAAGTTGTGGTTTGTAAGGCACAATCTTATTTCCTCTAAAATAGTAATACATTTTCTCCTGTTTTAAAAATAATTACATCAAACATATTATACACTCTATTTCAATACTGGTAGGTTTGAATATAGAATGCGAGTGATTGTAAAGATATATTCCTTATTTTTTAATCGGCCTTGTTACGTGCGTGTTCGCCCTTTCTGTTAATTTGAATTTGGAATTTCGGTGCCCACGCCAATCAGCCAGTGCTCTTTTACAAAATAGAAACAAAGCTGTATGACCTATGAACCTTTGGTGTTCCGCGTTCGTAGAAAATTTTTTAAAAAGTATTTGTGTCACTGACACAGAGTTCTGACTGGGCAATAAATTCACAAAATTAATTATTAAGGGATTTATTTAAGCATGCGATAGTTTCGTTGCGTGTAACTTGAGAGTATTTTAATATAGAGGGAGCGCTGTCATATATTTGCTCCTTCTAAAAAGTAGATATTTTTTTGTTTGTAATTTTGGTAGCACTGCTACATCAGCGAATACTAAACTAATTATTTAACAACAAATTGCTATAAATTCCGTTGGTAACCGAAAGTGTATTTAGTTATTATCCACCTAAAACGAATTTGAGTGGAATTAAATAGCACTAAACTATTTAAAAATTTAAATTTTCAATTAATTAGTGCATGTTGGACAGCCTGTCAAATGTCAGCCAATAGGAGGGCAGAAAAAGTTGGCACCACCATTTTTATCTACGTTTTTGAAGTACCAACGCTGCCTCCACATTAAAATACTCTAAGGATAATCTATCATAGTAATTTCGCCATAAATTCGATAACATGCAGAACCCAAAACAATTAACATTAACCACAAATATAATGGAGACCTATTTTTTTAATTATTTAAACACACGTACATTGATCACGCTATAAAATTAGGTGTTTTACAAAGTACAACAACCCTTGAAGATCATTATCAGATTTCTATCTACCTTGAACAACACACTGTCTCGCCGTCACACCTTTCACTTGTAGGTCTCTCATATGTGAGAGGCCGCCTGGGTACCGCCGCAATGTCTATTTCTCCAAACAGCAGTGTAAATGCACTGTTGTGTTCCGGTTTGAAGGACATTGTAGCCAGAGTAACTGGACATAATGAGACTTAACATCTTATGTCTCAGGAGCGCAGTGGAATGCATTGCTTTGTGAATCATGGTGTTTGGTTTTGCTATTGTCCATGAGCGGTCGTATCGCTTACCATCAGGCGAATGGTATGTACGTCTCGCAATTCATCGCTATAAAAACTGTCCCACTGCAGGACCTCCCCTACAATCGAGAGTACGATTGAGAGGGGTTAGTACAGTCCACGCTGGCCTAGTGCAAGGACTTTCCAAATTAATTCTTACAATTTGCTATGGCATGCAGGTTTCCTCACGATGTTTTCCTTCACCATTATAGTGCGTGGTTGACTATCAATACACACATGACTCCGAAAAGTAGTGTGTCCTGGGATTTGGATCCGCGACCACCGTGAAGTTCACAGCCGCGTGAGGTCCGTTACCAACAGGCCACCACTCAAAAGACTACAGGACCTTTCCTACTGTAGTCTTTCGGGTATACTGTCTCACTACACCATAGTGAAGCCACGCTACACTGCCTAGTTTCGATGAGTGAGATTGAAGGAGAACCAGTTTTATCCTCTCGTCCTTTCTCCCTTTCCCCTTTCATTATGAGATCGCTAGGATCCAAGTCACGTAGATATTCATACATGCATAAACTCACGCCTTTATCCCAGAAGGGGTAGGCAGAGGCGCCACCAGGACACCCACATTTCGCTTAGCTGTACGGTGGCGTAGATGCATGGTAGATTACAAAGCTGAAGTCTCTGAGCAAAGTGATATTGCATTTTTCTACTGGAGTCAAGAATTTGTGCCCGATATGGCGATAGGCTCGCCCCCTATCACATCGTGGGACGGAAAACACAAGGCGAAATGTGGGTGTCCTGGTAGCACCTTTGCCTACCTCAGTTTATGTATGTATGTAAAAGATATAATTTCAGTAAAAACCACGGGACAGACCTAGTATTAAAATTGAAGCTGAAATATATTTAAATTAATTCAGTTAATAGTTTTTTGATGACCTGCATTAACTTTGAAGACGTTTAATTAACTTCAGAAGAAGAGGGCGCAGTCTACGTTTTACGTCTCTTTCTGCTTGGGGCTTTGAGAAATAATAAAAAAATATAAGACTATGTTCTTTTAAACACTGCTTTTAAAAAAGTAAATTATGAATCAATTTGGCGATGCTAATATGCTGATAGGTACGGCAATTTACCGCAATTAATATTAATCAAACGCTTTCCATGAATATTATAATAAAAACATATCTATAAAAAACAAAATTTCAATGTAAATTGCAAAATATAAACACTGTGGTCTGGAAGAGATTGCTTAGCGATAAGGCCGCCAATTGTTCCACCAAATGTAAATATGTTCCATTTTTGTATTTTATGTTGTGTGGTGTAATAATAAAGTGATTTTTATTATTTTAGTAATGTTATAAACACATTTAAATAAAAATGAACCAGCTCATAATCGCTCACTGCGATACCGCGAATGGCGCAATATACCAGGTTTGGTTCCTTAGATCTTACTCAATTATAGTAGAAAGCCGATTAACCGAATCGCCAATTATCCGAATCGGTCCTAAGCGTAATATGAAAATTAAAACCAAGTAATTTTTGCTTTGTTTTGTTATAACAAGTTGGAACTCGCTGGAGTCCAGATATATTTCAACTGTTATGATTGACTGCCTCGGTGGCGTAGTTGTACTAGGTTACGATTACAAAGCTGAGGTCTCGGGTTCGACTCCCGGGTCGGGCAAAGTGATATTGGATTTTTCTATTCATTATCAGCCCGGAGTCAGGAATTTGTGCCCGATATGGCGATAGGCTCGCCCCCTATCACATCGTGGGACGGAACATACAAGGCGAAATGTGGGTGTCCTGGTGGCGCCTCTGCCTACCCCTTCGGGGATAAAGGCATGAGTTTATGTATTATGTATGTTATGATTGAGCTTAGTAAAGAAGGTTGTTAAACTAAAGTTTATTCTATACATGCGTTTTTCTTTATTGCCAGTCTAAGTCAGATTATCCGAATTTTCGATTATCCGAATCGACCCCGGGCCCAATTAATTTGGATAAGCGGCGTTGTACTTGGATAACTGTGGTAATTCTAGATTCTAGATCTAATACATGAGCAGGGGACTGTACGACCGAAATATATTATGTGGAATCATTAAACTATTTATAATGTTGAGGGAGCGCCGTCGTACATTTGCGCCTTCAAAAACGTAAATATTTTTTGTTTGTAATGTTGGTAGCACTGCTATATTAGTGAAAATTAAGCTAATTATTTAAACAAATTGCTATACATCTAATTGGAAACCGAATGTATATCAGTTATCCGTCTAAAACTAATTTGAGTGGAATTCAATAGCCCTAAACTAAATTTATTCATTTTCTTTTTGTTTAATACTCCGTGCATGTTGGACAACCTGTCAATTGTCAGCCAATAGGAGGGCAGAAAATGGTGGCTTAGCACCACCATTTTTATTTACGTTTTTCAAGTACCAGCACTCTATCCCTACTAATATTATAAATGTGAATGTAAGTTTGTTTGTTACGCTTTCACGCAAAAACTACTCAACCGATCATCATGAATCTTTGTACACATATTATTGGAAGTATTAGAAGTAACATAGGATACCTACTTTTTATTCCGAAAAGTTTAGTGTTCCCGTGGGATGAAGAAGGAATTCCGATATATTTGCTACTTTTTTAAACTCAAAAGGATGGGATGGGACTGGATTACATTCCATTAGTGAGAATGAGACGGGGCGGGCGGGATATAACGGGACGGGACGGGATGGGATGGTAGATTTCAAATAAAGTTAACAACGCAGACGAAGTATACTATAAACATTCTAAGGTTATTTGTATTGACATAACTCCACAAGATTAATAAATAAAACAAAATCTATAATTAAACTATTTTATCACAATAATATCACGTTATAATGAGTATAAATATGTTAATGCTGCTAACAGGAGTGAAATGTTGGCTAGAAGAGACGTTGAAGACGACACTGAAACAAAACATTACATTATAGAACAAAGTAGGACAGTTTATTAATAAATAAATACACCCAACAGTCACATACATAGTCCTGACCCTACACTAAGATCGAGTCTTGTGTCGTATCAGAAACTACGAGAGACTTTTCGCTCTCAACACCCAGACCCGAAACAAATACTTGTGTACCAACACTCGTCTGTGTTTAGATCGTAGCTGCCTTTCGTTTTTCAGCCGACTAACCTACCACGGAGGCTGTCAATCTTTATCTTCAATTTAAACACAATTTAAAATATATTATTTATACCGGGTATATCAAGACTGCGACCGAAAACGAAGCCAGGTGGTAGTTTTAGTAGTTATAGACACGATGCAAATAAAATTATCACCAAAACAGCGACTGATATTTTATTAGATTTTTTAAAAATCGTCTTGTTTTGGTGGTAAATACCTAGTTTTTGCAATAAAAGGAATTTAAGCCCTTACGTACCATTGAGTGTTTAAAAATAAATCTACATCATTATTTTAGTAAAACTATGTATTTATCACCCAAATAAGACGATAAGTAAAAAATTACAAAAAAAAAGTTGTTGATTTTTTTGTTGCGAAATTTTTACTTGCATTGTGTCTGAAGTCACTAATACTACCATAACCACCTGGCTTCGTTTTCGGTCGCAGTCTTGATATACTCTGTATTTAAGATATTTTAAACACAAATTGGTTACCCAAGAAAACTAAGTCTAGCTTGGGAACCCCAGACTACTGATGTTAGTTTTAGTAATTATTTGTATTGTAACTAGTTTTGAGAAATTGTAACGCTATTTGGTCATTGAATATATACTTTACTTTACTTTAATTTATTAGTCTCAACTAAAACTATAAAGTAGGAGGACTAAGGCAGAAACGAAAAGTACAAGGTATACTTTTAGTTTCTGCCTTGGTCATCCTAACTACCTATTTAGCCCCAGCTCCCACCCTTTTCCTTCCTGCTCCCCTCCCTTGATGGTCAACACATCCATGATCCAAGCGTTATGGATGTTCATTTTCAGTCATTAACCCCTCAGGTGTCCATGTATAGACAATAGACTTTTGACAGATCTACACAATAGTCTACACAATAGAGAATAATAGAAAACTGTCACATAAATCTTGTCAGGGAGCCTAGTATGAGCTCCATGGACACCGGTAAAGATTGCCGCCCCTAAAGAACTTAAACTAATACAGTTTTATTGCCCCTGCATGAACGGGTCATTACAATTAGGAAACAATAATTTAGAACAGCATCTTTTTAACTAATATTACCCAATACGGTACATAAAAATGCTTACTTTAATAAATTTTACGACTCGCAAATGTTTTATGGTTAAACATCTGCAGTCATATCTTAAAATGAAATGCATGTTTAAATAAAGTTAAAATTACAAATAATAAATAAGCGTGTTAATTTTAAACCTAACTCTAAGTTGGCGTATTGCTATCGCCACAGCCAGGCCTGTTTGCTCGTTGCCGGACCAATTGAATAAAAGAATTAGTTTTTTAAGCACGTAAGGGAATAATGTGTACTTACAGCATGTGTGCAATTGTTCTGAGTATGGATATTCGAACTCGCACTGACACAGACTGTTCCTACAAGTAACTCGTTCAGACATGCCGGATAAATAGCATTCACTGCGACGCGAACAACCTTCGAAGAGACCTGAAATAACATAACATTATTATTAATTTTGTACATCAAAGAATAAAAATACAAAACAAAACACTTAAACTAAATGCACAGTACAACTGGCGGTCTTATCGCTGTCAACGATATCTTCCAGACAACCTTTGGATGGACTGGAGTCAATGGAAGTAAGAAAACGAGGGTAGACAAGCCAAGAAAGGAAACATGAAAAAAAACAAACTAATGATGTACCTGACGTAAATATACATACTTAAAATTAAAATACCTACATAAATATACAATAAATAAATAAAATGTACAATATAAAACAATAGAAAATGAAAATACAGAAGGACAAAAGAAACAATTACAGGAAATACGTACTAACAAATTGATGAGTAATGTGCTTTGACGAGTCTTGAAAATAGGCAGGGATTTTTATTTATCTAGTTAAGTACTGTGGTATTATTACGTTCTACCTAACTATGTATGCGCATCGCGGACTGGAAAATATTGTGAACTGGATCAAGGAATTTAAATATAGACCAAGGAACATGATAGGCTTGTTAAAAATGTAGTAAAATGACTGTCTCACCCTCACACCCGCCTGCAACTCCTGTAAGCCAGGATCAACAGCACACATTGTAATGACACTGAGCATTGAAGCTCAGCGAGTGTCCGGGAATGTCAAATTTTTCTTTACATACATAAACTGACGCCTTTTTCTCAGAAGGGGTAGGCAGAGGTGCCACCAGGTCACCCACATTTCGCCTTGTATGTTCCGTCCCATGTGATAGGGGGCGAGCCTATACCCACATCGGGTGAAAATTTCTGACTCCGGCAGATAATGAATAGAAAAATCCAATATCACTTTACCCGACCCGGGATTCGAACGCGAGACATCAACTTTATAATACCGCAGTACAACTACGCCACTGAGGCATTTTTCTTTAACCCGCAACGAAATCAATCACAAAGTTAAAAATGGAGGAGTGATGTGGATGAGTGTGGTATTACCATCGATATCAATGTTACACTAGATAAGACATTCAGTACACAAAATGTGTCCCATCTACTTGCGGTGCATGCACCACACATGAATCAGTTTGCTTCGTGACAGTGACAGTGCAGTACGCCTTATCGCATACGTTTTAAAGTAATAAATGAATGTTTCGCCGTCAAACCGAAAGCAAATCGTCTGCCGTTACAATATTTTAATAAAATACCAGGTAAGTGATGTAATATTGCAGTGTGCTTTCAAAAATACGGGGGCACTTTATTTGACGTGTCTCGTCTATCGGTAGAATATAATTCAATAGTTTTACCTATCATCCGCCAGCAGCCTCCATCTCTATGATGGTGGTCGCTGACGCACCGACAAGTGTTATTGAAGCATTCACTGCTAGCACCCAGCGACCCCGTGCATTGCAGCGTCACATTACACTCCGAGCCGAAGCCAGTCGACACTAGAACAAAAACATTACATGCATCATCATCAATTACATTCATCATCATTTTTTAATTGACTGTAATGTATCGTGAGCCCCTGGGGCCCATAACACAAGCTTAATCTTTATTTGGGCACCAGAATTCAATCTAACACTTGCGCTATACAGGGTATATCAAGACCGCGACCGAAAACGAAGCCAGGTGGTAGTATTAGTGACTTCAGACACAATGCAAGTAAAAATTTCGCGAAAAAAATCGAGAACATTTTTTTTAATTTTTTACTCATCGTCCTATTTGGGTGAAAAATACATAGTTTTCCTAAAATAATTATGTACACCTCTTTATTTTTGAACACGCAATGGTACGTAAGGGTTAAAATTAGTATTTTCGCAAAAACTAGGTATTAACCAGCCAAACACAATGATTTTTAAAAAATTCTAAAAAAATATCTGTCACTGTTTTGGCGAAATTTTTATTTACATCGTGTTTGTAACCACTAAATCTACCACCTGGCTTCGTTTTCGGTCGCAGTCTTGATATACCCGGTATATACTATTTCAGTTGTTGCTCTTGTATATTTAGTTTTATTGTTTTGTATGTCTTCTTTTTGTTCAATAAAGTTTTTATTATTTTGTTATTATTTATTATTATTGTTTTCATCATCATCAGCCCGTTGGAGTCCACTGCTGGACATAGGCCTCTCTCGCGGTACGCCACAGAGCCCGGTCTGCTGCTCCACGCATGCAGTCACTGCCCTCTTGTGCAAGTCGTGTCGACATCTGGCCAGAGAAAGTCGCAGGCTACGTTTTCCAAGACGCGGTCTCCACTCTGAACATTACTCCAGCGGTTATCTGTTCTGCGACATATGTGAACCCGTCTTTTTTACCAGGAGGTTTTATTATGTTTTTAATTTACTTGAAAATGACATTCCTGATATTAAGCACGGCACGGTCAGCCATTGTAGTCATTATGTGACGTAGGCGTATAAACATCGATATCAATGTTACACTAAGTCAATGCGTATAAACATTAAAAATCAAACATGAATATCAATATTTCTCTTCATTCTTTAAAAACAATTCTTACATATATATTGCATTACAAAATTACACTCAAGCTAGCGAGATTTTTTTCATGTAAAGACGTTAATTTTAATTTCAATCAAAACAATGTATGGGCCGTTGCCATTGTTCTTTCTATCTTTCTTTCAATAGAGATATGGACCCGATTTTCATCATTATTTATATCGGAATGTAGCATGCAAAATCGTTAACAGAAAAGTTTGTAAATTCCGTTTACTAATAAACACGCACAAACATCGCGCCTTTTACCAGAAGGGGTAGGCAGAAGGTGCTACCAGGACACTCACAGAAACGTAACTATCATAAGATTTATGCCTTGTATGTTCCGTCTCATGATGTGATAGGGGGCAAGCCGATCGCAATATCCGGGACATTCCTTACTCCGAATAATGAATAGAAATTCAAATATGGAACGATTCTCGCTTTTAAAAACAGGAATATCAACCACACCTAATCTGAATTTAAAATTAGAACGTTTTAAAAGCGCGCTTATACAACCAGGGGTGCCAACTTACCCGGCCAGCATTCATCAAGGTCTTCTACATAGTCCGCGCTGCACTGACAAGTTGGGCCGTTGGTGCCGTTTACACACACTGAGTTTTGGATCACACATTCGGAGTCCAATGCGCAGGTACCTCCTAGCACTGAAAACAGAATAATATAAATGAATTTTATAAAAATACCCAACAGTCACATAATATGTATTAGGTACCTTGAGAAAGTTTATAATTATGACCCTGAGACAGAGACACAAAATCTTAAGGTCATGTGTAAGAATTTACGAAAGTTTTTGGTCTCGCAATACTCATATCTGAAACATTGTAGCCACAGTAACTACTGGACATATCGAGACTTAACATCTTATGTCTCAGGATGGCGAGCGCAGTGTAATGCGAATAATTTCTTTGCAATTCATGGTGTTTGGTATTGCTACTGTCCATGATCGGTCGTATCGCTTACCATCAGGCGAATGGCATGCTCGTCTCGCCATTCATTGCAATAAAAAAGACTCGCTGAGCTTCAACGCTCAGTGTCATTAAAATGCGTGCTGTTGATCCTGGCTTACAGGACTTGCAGTGGCGGGTGTGAGGGCGGGACAGTCTCCATTACCATCAGGTGAGCTGTTTACTCGTTTGCCGGATTTATACTGTAAGGAACTTACCGGGTCCACAATAGTCTTCTACCTGCCGATACCCACTGTCACACGAGCACCGTCCTTCTGAACATACGGTGTTGGGAGTGCCGGTACACTCGCTGGTGGCTTGGCAGGCATCGCCCAGGACTGAAAAGAATCAGCATTGAAATGTTACTTCTTCCAAAATGTTTATAACCAATGAAGCCTTTTTCATAAATACATACGTAAATACATAAATCTCGCTCAAAGCTTATTTCAGCCCAAAATCAAAATCAAAATATTTTTTATTCAAGTAGTGTTAGTACGGTTACAAAGCTGAGGTGTCGGGTTCGAGTCTCGGGTCGGGCAAAGTGATATTGGATTTTCCTATTCATTATCAGCCCGGAGTCAGGAATTTATGCCCGATATGGCGATAGGCTCGCCCCCTATCACATCATGGGACGGAACATACTAGGCGAAATGTGGGTGTCCTGGTGGCGCCTCTGCCTACCCCGTCTGGGATAAAGGCGTGTGTTTATGTATGTATGTATGCTTTTTATAAAATTTCATGATTCTAGGTCAATGGGAAGTAATCGTTTAAGGATTTGATTTTCCTATTTTTGGTACGGATTCCTAAAGAGAGAAAAAATTATGTTAAAACCTTACCTAATCCAGTTGTAAGACAGAGTCCATCTACAGCAGTAAGGCCTTCAGGACACGCGCAAATTCCTTCTCCATTTTCGTTCCTCACGCATTTGATTTCTAGTTCTCCGGCCAGACAATCGCTGTCTACTTCGCACATCTCACCAATACCTGTGGAGGAAAAGAGATGGATATAGTTCATACTGCTTCATTATAAAGATGAGTGGTTCGTTTGTGTGTCGATAGGTGTCACTGTTTTATTTATTTTATTTTATTTTTTTTTATTTTTAAACTTTATATACATTTGTATACAGGCGGACTTAATGCCATAGGCATTCTCTACCAGTCAACCTTTGGAAAGTGCAGAGTTGAGATAAAGTGGGTGTTTGAAAAATAATGAACAAAAAGGGATATAAATACTTAACATAAACACACATAATATATATACATACACATATACTATATATATATATACATATATAATACATATAAGTAAAAATATTTATACAAAGATAAATACATAATCTATATATACCTAATACTATATTATATATCAACTTTTAAATTGACAATTCTGCCGTCTGTTTAAAAAACAACTCACGAACCTTCACCTTAAACGCGAGACGATTGTTTTGTGTCGGATTTTTTTAAGGAATTTGCTCTATTGATTAGAACTTGAAACTTTTTCAGTAGTTCTTACCTATAAAGGAAATCTTTGACGCGTAGGATCTGAATCAGTTCCTTATTCATGATCTTAGTAGTAATTAAAAGGACAGTTTTACACCCGTATTCTAAGACGTGTCCTCCAATCTTCCTCAACCTTATTTTAGTCGAGGTGACTTTACAAATGAATTCGAGGGACCCTCGAAAATGGTATGCTTAGTTAAAAATATACCTTTACTAAAGGTTCCTCGAGTGAGGTTGAGTCAAGGAAAAACGTCATCAATTACGTCATTGATGTATAGATAAAGTAGAGATTTAACAAAAAACCTTTGAAAATAGTCTATGATCACTTGAAAAGTGACAGTCAAATGTCATGTCAGAGTGTTTACATAGAATAGTATATAATTATTGAACTCAAAATCTTCGGGATTGTGACTAGAAGACAAATATTTAGTGAGTCGGAGAAAAAAACGCATGCAGACAGGAGGAGGGTCATACCATCCAACCCGGAAATTTCGAAGGATATTCATTAGGATGAATCGTCGTTCGGGATATTCGTACGGAGTATCGTACAAGTATTACAGGAACTGTTGGAAATCTTTAATAACTTGTTTAAAATAATAAACACTGTTTCCAAACCACAAATCTTTTACTAAATGAAATAAAGAGTAATGTTTGTATCATTCACTAGGAAAACGTGTAAATCGTGTAGAGGCACCCACCTCAAAAAATTGTTGGCATATTTAGGTATTTAAGAATTTTAAAAGGTAAACTTTATTTCTCTCTTTTAATTACAATTTTAAAGTAGGATTATTTCTTTTATTTCTTCCTTAAGGTAGGTCGCGACGTACCTTGAGTTTGACAGTTGATTCCTTTCTTCGAGACAGGAAAATTTTTGAGTGACGTTGAGTGGAGGAGATTTTTTTCTACTAAGAATACGGATTTCCTCTAGTAACGTCAAGTGGAGTCGAGAAAACGTATTAGAATATGGGTGTTAGTGTCGATAATCAATAAAGATCACTGGTGGTAGGTCTCTCATATGTGAGAGGCCTGGGTGGGTACCACCGCAATATCTATTTCTCCAAACAGCAGTGTAAATGCACTGTTGTGTTCCGGTTTGAAGCACATTGTAGCCAGAGTAACTATTTGACGTAATGAGACTTAACATTAAGATGTTAAGTCTCATTACTCATTAGTCTTATGTCTCAGGATGGCGAGCGCTGTGGAATGCCGAGCATTGCTTTGTAATTCATGGTGTTTGGTTTTGCTACTGTCCATGAGCGGTCGTATCGCTTACCATCAGGCGAAGGGCGTGCTCGTCTCGCTATTCAGTGCAATAAAAAAAAAGTTTTATAGTAGTTTCAATTAAACGAATTCTTGCGAGCATTGAAAAGTGTCTTTTATTTTATCAATAGCTATTACGTATAGAATTCTAGTTACAAAACAACATTATGTCCTTGAGCTGAATAATCCGTGTCTTATCTGCCTACCCACCTGTGCCATCGTCTAGCCAACAGGTGGGAGATAGTGATAAGCTGATAATTAAAGTCATGACGTCATAACAATGACATTGCGATATGATTCATATAGGCATATGCCGTTGTCAAAGAAATGCTTGCGAAAACGAAAACATAACGTTAATGATTAAAATAAATTGGTCCCGGTAAAAAAATCACATTTTTAACTAATGTTTTATTGGCATAAAAAAACTCCCTATTTTTAAGGACATTTTTCCCTGCTTTATAGGAACGGGTCCCTATTTCCAGGGAGATTAAACCCGTAAGGTTTATTTAGAAACTACCACACGTACCAACAAACAATCTGCACATATTCCTGCCAGAGTCCCACACCGCCATCTCTGGGACGCACTCGCAACTCCTCAGAGACCACTGCTGAGGAGGCCCGCAGCGGGACGCCGCGCCAAACGTGAAGCAATTTGAATCACTCACACACGCGTCTGTTATAAGGCGGGTAGCTGAAAAAAGAAATAAATTAAATACACCCAACAGTCACATACATAGTCCTGACCCCACACTAAAAGTATCAGAAACTACGAGAGACTTAAATCTCACAAACACCCAGACAAGAAACAAATGCTTGTCGTTCAAACAGACATTTGTGAGGGGATCGAACCCACGGCCCCTCGTTTCACAGCCGGCGTCTAACCAACTGCGCCACGGAGGCTGTCAAAAATGTAAAAATATATTTATTAAAACTTGACTGCCTCGGTGGCCTAGTTGTACTACGGTACGACTACAAAGCTGAGTTCTCGAGTTCGAATCCCGGGTCGGGCAAAGTGATATTGGGTTTTTCTATTCATTATCAGCCCGGAGTCAGGAATTTGTGCCCGATATGGCGATAGGCTCGCCACTTATCACATCATGGGACGGAATATACAAGGCGAAATGTGGGTGTCCTGGTGGCACCGCTGCCTTCCCCTTCTAGGATAAAGGCGTAAGTTTATGTATGTATTAAATAATTAAATATAGTAATATCTACCTTTGACACAGTCCCTCATGTTCTCTTCGAAGAAGAAGTTGGCTGGGCACGTGCAGATACCATCTCTTACTTCTGCGAAGAGACCCACACACTGCTCTGGCGTCGACGGTGATCCTAGCTCTGAAATAAATAAATAAATAATAAATACACCCAACAGTCATATACATAGTCCTGACCCCACACTAAGATCAAGTCTTTCTTATGATTAATTAAGCTTTTTATTGCGATGAATGGCGAGACAAGCATGTCATCCGCCTGATGGTAAGCGATACGACCGCTCATGTACAGTAGCAAAACCAAACACCATGAATTACAAAGCAATGCGTGGCATTACACTGCGCTCGCCATCCTGAGACATAACATGTTAAGCATCATTACGTCCAGTAGTTACTCTGGCTACAATGTCCTTCAAACCGGAACACAACAGTGAATTTACACTGCTGTTTGAAGAAAAAGACATTGCGGTGGTACCTACCCAGGCGGCTTGTCACATATGAGAGACCTACCACCAGTAATTATGGTAGGTATGTAGATAATGAGACTTAACATCCTATGTCTCAGGATGGCGAGCGCAGTGGAATGCCAAGCATTGCTTTGTAATTCATGGTGTTTGGTTTAGCTACTGTCCATGAGCGGTCGTATCGCTTACCATCAGGCGAATGGCATGCTCGTCTCGCTATTCAACGCGATAAAAAAAAACACAAACAAAGCATTTAGCTATCACAAACACACAGACCCATATATCTTTGTTCATATACATACCAGCTAAGCAAGTTCCTCCATCGCCACTAGCGTAATATCCTACAGGACAAATACAGATTCCGTAGTTTGAGCACTGAAATGGCGCCGTGCAGGGGTAGCTGGCCGAACAAACAACGCCATTTTGTCTAGTCCTTGTTTGTATGGAGTGATGAACTTGTGTTGGCTCTTGTAAATCTGTTGTGTATTGTGCTGAAAATAAAATAAAAATAATATAAAATTTATTTAGGAACCAAACAAATAATAAATAAGTAAAATAAATAAATACACCCAACAGTCACATACATAGTCCTGACCCCACACTAAGATCGAGTCTTGTGTCGTGGGTATCAGAAGCTACGAGAGACTTTTCGGTCTCACAAACACCCAGACCCGAAACAAATACCTGTGGATCACACAAATATTTGTTTTGGTGCGGGGATCGAACCCGTGGCCTCTCGTTTCACAGGCGGCGTCTAACCAACTGCGCCACGGAGGCTGTCAATAATGTAACAATAACAATTTTGCCATAATAACTGCGTTAGTTATTATTTTGTCGCAGTTATTAGGCCTTCCGTAATAGTAGCTTTCATTAGGTTTCTTGCAATAATAGGACGGTTAATTAGCGTGATAAAATAATGCAAAGATAACTATTTAGAAGACAAAAAGTAATGTAAAGTATGCGTGTGTGTGTGTGTGTGATGGTGTGAAGATATAAACCCAAGATATAAAAAAATACATTTATAACATATAATTTTTATGATTTATAAAATTGTATTTTTGGTGTATTCATTAGTAATCATGAATTATCTTAGCAAATTTATTCAGATTATTTTGTTTCAACCAATCTTTACATATAATTTTGCAACTGATCGATGTCTGTACATGGAAGATAAATGAGAAAAACTAATATTGGGGGTCCGTATTAACGTAATAGAACCCAAAACAATGATTTTTAGAATTTTTGTCTAGCTGTCTGTGCGGTTGTGCGCGATGAACTCTGAAGCGGCTTAACAGATTTCGATAAAATTTGGCATGGAGGTAGCTGACACCCTGGATTAACACTTAGGCTACTTTTTATCCCGAAAAAAATATTGTTAACGTGGGATAAGGAAGGAATTCCGATATATTTGTTACTTATTTATACTTAAAAGGGTGGGATGGGACTGGATTGCATACCTTGAGTGAGAATGTGACGGGCGGGATGTAACGGGACAGGATGGGACGGGATGAGGAATTCTAAATAAAGTTAATTTCAAATAAAGTAAATCATGCAGACGAAGTTTGCGGGCAGAAGCTTATAGTTATCAATAAGACATAACAAAAACATCTTAGTAGTTAGTACAATATATATCTTTCGCATGCGCAACGAACGCAAGTCAAGAATAATGGCGTCATAATTCTAATGCCTAATTGTATATTGTGTTTGTTCATAGGAACCACGTTTAAAAATTTTCTAACGAACTTTATTATGAACGGAATTACATTTCTTTATTTAAGTCAAAATAACAATAAAATATTGTTTAGTCAAGTAGGAATATTATTCTAAGAAGTATACTATAAAATCTTACTTACTCGCAGTTCTATCAATGCATCTAAACGAAGTGATATTGCAGGCTGCATTCGCAAACTGACAGTCTTGGTCCAGCACACACCCATCGCCAATAGCTGAAAATAACAAAACCATGGTAAATACACCCATAGATCACCAACAACCATCGTAACTCGTAGTATGTGACATACAACTTATAATGATTATAAAAAGAAACAGGACAGAAGATGTATCCAGTTTTTTCTCAGCGTCTGCATAAATGCGTAATGAAAATAGCAGTTGACGATAAAAAGGACGTAACATATTATAACACGTAAAAAATAGACCATCAAGATTAGATCCTATACCGGACTAACAAAACAGAAACTACGAGAGACTTTTCGGTCTCACAAATATGGAAAACAAATTGAGGATCACACAAACACTCATCCGTGTTGAGATCATAGCGGCGCGGCGTCTTTTATCAAAGCCGGCATTTAAACAACTTGTTGACATAAAGTCTGTCTTTAAAAACATGTTGTTTCTCTCGAAATTCCTTGGGTCTTAATTGCCACTATTTTGCTCGAATCTTCTTTGTAAGACCATTGGCTATAACATCCTTCTCACTTAACTTCGAAGACGTAATAGTATTAAGGATAATACTGCACCTGTGAACGCAATAAACTGTTACGGTCGCGGTCGGTATTCCTATTGTCTGGACATTTAACATCAAGTCATATGAGGAGACCACTAACCTGGATTTCCACTACCCTATGCTGGATGATGCGCTGACTCACTAGGCCACGATGTCACACCAAAAAACCGAATCTTAGAAGACAGTCCTCAAAACTATTCAAGAGGTCACACGCCGAGATGTTTCTTATAGCCGCTCGAGAACCGAAGTCATAGATAATACACTATATAGGAAAACCGAAGTGGCGGGCGACGCGACGCCTCCCGAGTCCAAAGTTTTGTAGCCTACCTACATACAGGGTATATCAAGACTGCGACCGAAAACGAAGCCAGGTGGTAGTATTAGTGACTTCAGACACAATGCAAGTAAAAATTTCGCAAAAAAAATCGGCAACTTTTTTATTGTAATTTTTTACTTATCGTCCTATTTGGGTGATAAATACATAGTTTTCTTAAAATCATGATGTAGACCTCTTTATTTTTAAACACCCAATGGTGCGTAAGGGTTTAAATTATAATTTTTGCAAAAACTAGGTATTTACCACACAAACAAAACGATTTTCAAAAAATTCTAAAATAATATCTGTCGCTGTTTTGGTGAAATTTTTATTTGCATCGTGTATGTAACCACTAAAACTACCACCTGGCTTCGTTTTCGGTCGCAGTCTTGATATACCCGGTATAAAATGATAAAAAATGCCCGAACAACAACCAATGAATATAAAGGTACTCACCCTGGCCGATCTTCCTGCACTCTCCCCTCTGCCTCAGATAGTACCCTGGCGCGCAGTCACACGTCCCGTTGCAGACCAGGCTGTAAGGGTTCCTCAGCACGTTCATACACTCCTCATCCCTCGCACAAGGCTCCCCATAGTCCACGGAGCTCCAGCAGCGACCCAAGAAGTAGTGGAAGCCTGGCTGGCAGAAGCATTGACCGGCTGGGAGAAAGAAATAATTTATTTCAGATATTAAGTAAAATACCTCAGTGGCGTAGTTGTACTACGGTACGACTACAAAGGGTCTCGGATTCAAATCCCGGGTCGGGCAAAAATATTGGAATTTCTGTTCATTATCAGCCCGGAGTCAGGAATCAGTGCCCGATATGGCGACAGTCTCGCCCTCCATCACATCATGGGACGGAACATACAAGGCGAAATGTGGGTGTCCTGGTGGCGCCTTTGTCTACCCCTTCTGGGATAAAGGCGTGAGTTTATGTATGTATGTATGTAATGTTCTTGTCTGATCTTTTATACCGAAATCTTTTTGGGGTGTTTCAGCTTTATGGTAAACAATAACTTTGTATACATATTGTCTATGAAAGTAAATATGCAAATAACTACCTTCAGTGCTATTCCTTCTGCATTGAAATGAAGTAACTAGTCTAGAACATTGATGATCCTCGAAACACGGCGATGTGTGGTATGGTGCCACTGAAAAATGGAAATTAAACCGTTGTTACATACTACAGATATTTCGAAAGTTTGATTTGAACTTTTTTTATTTCACGATAGCAAGGGAAAATAAATAAAAACACTCAACAGTCACATACATAGTCCTGACCCCACACTAAGATCGAGTCTTGTGTCGTATCAGAAACTACGAGAGACTTTTCGGTCTCACAAACACCCAAACCCGAAACAAATATGTGTTCACACAAACATTTGTCTCGGTGCGGGGATCGAACCGGCGCTTCTGGTCTCACAGCCGGCGTCTAACACTGCGCCACGGAGGCTGTCTTTAATCTTCAAGTTTTCTATGTGAAGTCCACCAGCACGAGGCCAGCGTGGACTAACGCCTCAATCGAACTTTCCATTGTAGAGAAGCCCAGCAGTGGACAAATAAGGGTTGATATATCTGGATATATCAACCCTTATTTGTCCACTGCTGGGCTTCTCTACTCAGTTGTTACTCTGGCTACAATGTCCTTCAAACCGAAATAAACGCCATGAATGACAAGACAATGGCATTCCACTGCGTAATGGTCCAGAGAACAGCTCCATATTCAACTGTGTTGCGATACCGCACGTTTCAAACATTTCGTTTATGATAATTTGAACTTCAACGAATAATGGTTTCTTACATTTACGCGAATGTTACACATAGAAATAAAACTATTTTTTACGGATTTTATCGCCAATTGGTTTAATTTTTATATCTTTTAACTTCCTGATGTCACGGGGCAGACTCTGTGGCGGTCCGCCCCGTGACCACGAAAGCTGTAAAGCAATCGAAACGTCGGGAAGTTCAAAAATGTAAAAATACAACCGAATCGCGATAAAATCCGTAAAAATTCGTTTTATTTCAACTTCAATGGATATAATCTTTTTATCTATTACAGACTTTGATTAACATTGTGTCATTGTGTAAATATTTTACGCTGAAGCTTATCGCACAGGTGCTGGATTACTATTGATAAAGGGTCATCGAATTGATACCAAAACTTAAAAAAGATTGGGACGATGTCAAAAGAAAACGCGTAATAAGTGCGTGGTGCCCTGTTGGTAACGGATCAGACACGACTGCCTACATGGCCACTGCCAATTGTTTGCTGATCCTGGCTGACAGAATACCGTCCAGGCAGAGTTTCATCTGACAACAAAAGGATACAATTCAATACTCAATACTCAATACTTTATTGTACTCCACATGTTAAAAAGATGTTACAATTTATTTAGTACAATGTGGACCCTGTACACGGCAAAAAATAAAATATTAGGAGAGAGGAGGAAGCCATTGTCTTTATATTCAGTTATGTATGTAATTAAATCAGTCTTTATTTATTTAAGTTTACTAATACCTATAATTAACTTAAAGTTAATTAACGTATCAATGCCGCTCTAGACAATAACTTATATGAAATGTTTCCTACCATCTGCACACAAGGTTCCACCGAGCACAGATTGCTGTCCAGGACTGCAAACGCAATTACCATCACTGCAGAAGCTGCCAGCGAGGCTTGAGCAGTCGGTATCTTGAGAACACGACCATAATCCCATCGCTGTGTGGGATAGGAGGATACAGCCTGAAACATAAATAACAGAATTATTTAATAAAATCTATATATAGCTTCTATCTATACATATAATAAATTTTGAAATAAAACTATTTTTACGGATTTTATCGCGATTTGGTTTAATTTTTACATTTTTTAACTTCCCGACGTTTCGATTGCTTTTCAGCTTTCGTGGTCACGGGGCGGACTGAACGAAACCTGAAAAGCAATCGAAACGTCGGGAAGTTAAAAAATGTAAAAATTAAACCAAATCGCAATAAAATCCGTAAAAATAGTTTTATTTCAATGTGTAACATTCGCGTAAATCTAAGAAACCATTATATAATAAATTTGTAACCGATCGATGTCTGTATATGGAAGATAAATGAGAAAAACTAATATGGGACGGTCTGTATTAACGTAATGGAACCAAAACAATGATTTATAGAATTTTTGTCTGTTCGCCTGTGCCGTTATGCGCGATGATCTTAGAAACGGCTTAACGGATTTCGATTAAATTTGTTATGGAGGTACCTGACACCCTGGATTAACACATAGAATACTTTTTATCCCGAAAAATGTAGTGTTCACGTGGGATGAGCAACAAATAAATAGGAAATAATACACCGAACAGTCACATACATAGTCCTGACCACTAAGATTTAGTCTTGGGTCGTGGGTATCAGGAAGTACGAGTGACTTCGCTCCAACACCCAAACCCGAAACAAATACTTATGCACAAACACTAGTCTGTGTTTTGATCGTAGCTCGTTTAAAAACCAGCGTCTGAACAACCATGGAAACTCCTTCCTTCTACTTGGCGTTATCCCGTCCGGTGCCAGGGTCAACCTAGCTGAGTTTTTGTGAAGAGACAATAATTTATTTCCAACTTCTATTAATTAAATTTTTTGATTGATTTCGTTGCGGGTTAAACACAAGTTAGACGTTCTCGGAGACTCGCTGAGCTTCAATGCTCAGTGTCATTAAATGCGTGCTGTTGATCCTGGCTTACAGGAGTTGCAGTGGCGGGTGTGAGGGCGGGACAGTCTCCTAGCTGATTCTCTCTTCGCCCGATCTTCGGCATCCTCAATAGCAAGGCCATTGACTTTCCTATCTCCTTTGAAATATATCCAGCGCTTCTTTCTACCCTCGGTCGAGGTCTTGGAATGAAGGCTCGGGCACATATTGCCGACGTGAACATACCAAGCGACGTTCCTGGAGTTCATCTGCCACATCGAGGTCCATCCTTGGTGGGATTTATGACTTCATGATGGTCAAGGCTAAATTAATTTCGTACCGTTTCATTTGGAGTTCGATTACCTAAAACTTAAAAGCCTATAGATAGGACAAACGTGTTTAGCAAGATAACGACTATCATTCATATCTTGGATAAATCAAAGCGTCTGACTCATTTCCAATCGACCACTCATAACTCAACTACAAAATGAATCTTAATGACTACCGAAAAATAGTTTTAATATAAATAATATAACAAATGCAGCCTCCGTGGCGCAGTTGGTTAGACGCCGGCTGTAAAACAAGAGGCTGTTAATATCCGCACCGATACAAATGTTTGTGTGATCCACAGGTATTTGTTTCGATGGGTGTTTGTGAGACTGAAATGTCTCTCGTAGTTCCTGATACACGACACAAGACTCGATCTTAGTGTGGGGTCAGTACTATGTATGTGACAACGAGAGGCCGCGGGTTCAACATTGGTGTGAACCACAAGTATTTGTTTCGGGTCTGGGTGTTTGTGAGACCGAAAAGTCTCTCGTAGTTCCTGATACGACACAAGACTCGATCTTAGTGTGGGGTCAGAACTATGTATGTGACTGTTGGGTGTATTTATTTATTTATTAAATATCTTGTAATAGATAATAAGTACTATGTGTTTGACTTGTCATAAGAGTTATTTAATTGTCTACGTGACCAATAAACTAATTTTATTTCATTTCATTTCAATCCCATGGTTAGTAATTGTATACATACATAAACTCACGCCTTTGTACCCTGAAGGGGTAGGCAGAGGCGCTACCAGGAAACCCACATTTCGCCTTGTATATTCCGTCCCATGATGTTATAGGGGGCAAGCCTATCGCCATATCGGGCACAAATTCCTGACTTCGGGCTGATAATGAATAGAAACCAATATCACTTTCCCCGCCCGGGATTAGAACCCGTGACCTCTGACTTATACTTAAAACAACAAGAATATGTAATTAACTACAACAAAAAACGTTAGTTAGCATTCAAATTTGTATTTTAACCCAAAAAATAACATTGAAATTAAAACAGGTTCTAACGAATAATTTATTTTATACGCGCTAAGTTTCAATTGTTTTCGACAATGCATACTTCAGTTAAATATGTTTTCATACATTGTTTGCAAATTGCGAGAATGTAAACATTACAGAGGAATTCGTGTGCGCAGTAGAATGCCAAGCATTGCTTTGTAATTTATGGTGTTTGGTTATGCTACTGTCCATGAGCGGTCGTATCGCTTACCATCAGGCGAATGGCATGCTCGTCTCGTCATTCATTGCAATAAATAAAAAAAAAATTATATATATATATATATATATGTTAACGGAAATGTGTGTAATCCGTCATTGTATACAATTCCTAGGAAATGTATGTAATTCCTAAAATCGCCTGGAAATGTGTAAAATAAATTACATTAGACACATTTCCTAGGAAATCTATACATTTCCTAAATAGTAATCGGAAATGTAAGTAAATTTAAGTATTTAAGATATTAATTAACATAAACTAACCTAACCTAACCTAACCTACCTACCTACCATTGGAGAACATTGGAGAATGTCACATCAATCTTGACAGGGAGCCCGTAATGAGCTTCTTGGACACCGGAAGGGTTATTTTTAATAAGTAACATAGGTAATATGAAGATACGAGTATTATAGAATTTACCGCTATGATTGTTACCTGTGATAAAAAATATTACTCTCATTTGAACAACGTGTTTTATTACAGAAACCATTATTCTTATACATTTCCTAATACGATATTGGAATTGTATACAATGCCTAGGAAATGTATACATTTCCTAGGATATGTATGTATAAAATAATTATTGAAAGAATATTTTATACATTTCCTAAATAGCTTCGGAATTGTATACATTTCCTAGGAAATGTATACAATTCCTAAATTTCATACATTTCCGGTAACATATCTATATATATAAAAGAGGAACCTGATTGACTGACTGACTGACTGACTGACTGACCTATCAACGCACAGCCGAAACTACTGAACCTAGGAACTTGAAATTTTACACAGGGATTCTTATTGAGACGGAGGGTAGCACTAAGGAAGGATTTTTGGAAATTCGACCCCTAAGGGGGTGAAAAGGGTAAAATACTGGTGTATGGAAAACCGAAACCCATGAAGTTGCAGATATCAAACTTGACTTTTTAGTTACTCATCTAGAAATAACAAGAACTGCATACTCTCTTTTCTTATAATTAACCCTAAAGGGGTGAAAATAAGGGTTGAAGTATTTTAAAACCGAACTGCTGGATCAACGCACAGCCGAAACTACTGAAGCTAAGAACTTGATATTTTACATATGGGTTCCGATTGTGACGTAGGGTAGCACTAAGGATGGATTTTTGGATATTCATCCCCTAAAGGCGTGTAAAGGGTTAAAAACTGATATAGGGAAAATTTAAACCGTTATAGTTACAATTGTCAAACTTGGCACTTAAGTTATTCATTCTGAGACTAAAATATTTGCATATATTGTTTATCTAAAATTAACCCTAAAGGGACGAAAATAAGGGTTGAAGTTTTGTAGAACCGAACTGCCGGATCAACGCACAGCCGATACTACTGTAGCTAGGAACTTGAAATTTTACACAGGGATTTCTTTTATAACGTAGGGTAGCACTAAGGAAGGATTTTTGGAAATTCAACCCCTAAGGGGGTGAAAAGGGTAATAATAATTTTGTGTGAAAAACCGCAACCGTTGAAGTGGCAGATTTCAAACTTGACACTATAATTACTCATCTAAAACCAAAAATAAATGTGTACTCTGTTTACTTAAATTTAACCCTAAAGGAGTAAAAATAAGGTTGAAAAATTTGTATAGAAAATAAAACTGCTGAAGTTATTCTTATGAATATTTAACTTTTGTCCCTTTCGAACGACTTTTTAATTCAGTTTGAGCGAGAAAACAAACATTCGATACCTAAAATAGGTTTTAAAACTGTATATGATTAAGGCCGTTTATGTATTGATCCGATTGGTCTCAAAATCGATCTGAGTTCCGATAATCTAAATTTGTATTCAGAATTGAAAAAGTTGGCCGTCATTTTAAACTTTTTAATTATTGATCCGATTGGTCTCTGAATCGACAACTGACGGACCCATTGATCCGATAATTTAAACTCAGAGTCAGAATTGGAAATACAAATGCCGCACGTTGATTTTTGATAAAAGTTTACGTTAAGGTTATAATGGCATAGTTTTAGCGATATAACGTCTACATTATCTTAAACACGCAGACGAAGTTGCGGGCAAATGCTAGTATATATATATATATATATATATATATATATATATATATATATATAATGTAATTATTTGATGATTATAGCTTTTTCGTGCTCAAACACTAATTTTTATCTATGTATACGTCAAAGCAATGAAAATTAATATTTATGTATTATAGCACATAAGGAAAACATTGTTACCTATAGGAAAACATACATACATACATAAACTCACGCCTTTTATCCCAGAAGGAGTAGGCAGAAGCGCCACCAGGACACCCACATTTCGCCTTTTATGTTCCGTCCCATGATGTGATAGGGGGCGAGCCTATCGCCATATAGGAAAACATTAACAGTTTAATTAAGTTTTCCATCTTACTACTTGTTTTGCACTTACATAAAAAATAATAATAAATACTCCCAACAGTCACATAGATAGTCCTGACACACTAAGATCGAGTTTTGTGTCGTGTCAGAAACTACGAGAGACTTTTTAATACACAAACACCCAGACACGAAGCAAATAATTGTTCACAAAACATTTATCTTGCAGGAATCGAACCCGCGGCCTTTCGTTTCACAGCCAGCGTCTAACCAACTGTGCCACGGAGACTGTCAACTCCGAAAAGTCAAATACGTGACCTGGGATTCGAATCCCTGACTACTGTCTCGATAGCCTCGTCTGGACCGTTACCAAAAGGCAATAAATAAATACACCCAACAGTCACATACATAGTCCTGACCCCACACTAAGATCGAGTCTTGTGTTTACGTTTTAAGAAAACATATGAATGCTAATTTACTATGTATACAACTACACATATATTACATGTGTTTATCTTTGCAATTTGCACTATATTAAAATGAGTGACAGGATGTTCAAGTAAACAGGGTATATCAAGACCGCGACCGAAAACGAAGCCAGGTGGTAGCATTAGTGACTTCAGACACAATGCAACTAAAAATTTCGCTTTTTTTTTTTGTATTTTTTTACTGATCCTATTTGGTTTATAAATACATAGTTTTACTAAAATAATAATGTACACCTGTTGATTTTTAAAGACGCAATGGTACGCAAAGGCTTAAGTTACGATTTTCGTATTTAGGTATCTACCACCCAAACAGGTTATATTAAAAAAATCCAAAAAATATTCTGCCGCTTCTTTTGCGAATATTTTATTTGCATCCAAACACGATGATATTTAAAAATTAGACGAAATTTTTAATAGCATTGTTTTGTAATAACTAAAACTACCACCTGGCTTCGTTTTCGGTCGCAGTCTTGATATACCCTGTATAATCATGGGTATAAGTCGAAACAGCTCGGCTCGGCTTCACCCGGGTGCAGATAGTTTTTGAGTCGTGGACTGGACTCAAAAACTATCAACAACATATTATAGTTTTCGCAGCGCACGATGTGAAGAATATTTTAAGTAATCTCTTTACAACTTGGGTTACATTATTGGAGTTTTAGTAAGGATCCCTATATTTTTTGAAAATATAATATAGCCTATGACACCCGGGGATAGTGTAGCTTCCCAACAGTGAAAGAATTTTTCAAATTGGTTCAGTAGTTTCGGAGCCTATTCAGTGCAAACAAACAATCAAATCTTTCCTATAAAATATTAGTATAGGTTTAGATAATTGCGTGTTGAGCACGGCCTGCTCGACAACCGTTGGCCGAGTGCGGGTTTGACATCCTTGTATTTATCTTCTACGTAGTTTTCCTCACGATGTTTTTCTTTATTAATGTAATTGACTACACACATACATAAACTCACGCCTTTTTCCCATAAGGGTAGGCAGAGGTGCTACCAGGACACTCACATTGTACCTTGTATGTTCTGTCCCATAGGGGGCGAGCCTACCGCCATATCGGGCACAAATTCCTGACTCCGGACTGATAATGAACAGAAAAATGCAATACTTTTGCCCGACCCGATTCGAACCTGAGACCCCAGATTTGTAATCGTAAGTTGTACAACTACGCCACCGACTCTAAACACATGACTCGAAAATGTACGTGAAACTGTTTAATTGTAATTATTATGAATTACTCACCTAAAATAATATATGACTTCATAATACGTCCGCCCATCACACACTCAACACAGAAAGAAACAAAAAACCATTATCACACCGATTATTTTAAATAATGATAATGCCGAAATTATTTTCCATAGATGTAATAAGTTATTAGATTCGTCATTTATTTATCACAATAAGCATTTTACAACCGTATTTGTTCGCTTGTGGAACAGTCCAATCACAGACGAGTGTGCACAGGTATTTCTTCTGGGTGTTTTTGAGATTGAAATCGTAGTTTTTGCGACAAAACTTGTCTTTTAGTGTCAGGACGTGTGAATTTTACGTATGTAATTTTACAATGTTTTTGATAGAACATGCATACTATATATAGATAAAATTTAAGTGCGTCATGACAAATTTTCCGTCATGTTCGGTGGTGGCTATCCGAACGCATTTGGGTTCGGATAAACAAAATGAAATGAAATATTTTTATTGAATCCATAACAAGTTATGTATTATTTAGATTCAGTCACTTTTTTTCCACTGACGGTTCACAAAGCTGTCTTAAGCAGAGAACAACGAGCAAGAAACTCTAACAGTTTTTTTTTAAATATGAATATAACTATTACGATTTCGGTTATATAATAATGGAGTTGGAATTGTTTCGAATTAACCAATCATTTCAATTGTACAAATACTTTTTAACTAAAACTAAATCAAAACAGTATCACAAAAACGAAATTGTTATAACTTATGTTTTTAATTTAAACCCGTCTTTATCCGAAACTATTACATTCGTTTCGGATATTATCATTTCGGATATCCTAGATTTCGGATACAATTTTATTTTCTATTTAATAGAGCCACGCTGTTGTCAGTCATAACTCAATGTGCAGACTCGTCCGGGGCATTAACGCTGTCTCACAGGAGATCGAAGCGACATCTTGGCTGTCGCGTTTCGATCATTGAGTGAGATTTTTGGATGTCCAATTGTCCAATACCCTCTTCCCATCCTTTGTCCTCCCCCCCCCCCCCCCTCCCGATCTAATGGAAAACACATCCATGATCCAAGCGATGTGAATGTTCATTTGCAGCGATCATTTACTAGAGTTTCTTGCCCGTTCTTCTCTAGTGAAAACCGCTTTCCGAACCGGGTGGTAGTTCAAAAAATGACTGAATCTAAACAATGTTGAACATTTTAATGTATTCTACAAATTATTTTCATTTAATTATCATCAGATGACCTGATTGCGCTCATTTGCCTAACTAATTTAATATTATAAAAAATTCCTTCAAAGATCACGTTACATACAGACGAAGCTAATAATAGCGTTTTACAAACGTCCATAATTTTGCGATATTCGTAATGATGAGGTCTGCACTATAATTTTTCCATACCGTATGCAGGTTTATAAAAATACACAGTATGTTAATATATAAATACACACAGCATCTGTATTTGACAATCAGGTTTTTAAACTTATCTTTCTTGTTTCATCCATATAAACAAGGAATGTTGGTTTGTTCTTTTGTGTTTTTTATATTCAATAGGTCTGACAAACGAGTGTACAGCTCTCCTGATGGCAAGTGATCAGACCTCTGAACATCCACATTGGATCATGGATGAGTTGTCCATCAGATCGTGAGGGGAGCGGGATTAAAAAAAGATGGGATGAGAAAAGGGTTATTATAGCAATGAGGCAATGTTTTCATTTGTTATGAAGATGTCGATTAATATGTACTCTGGTAGAAGCATGTTCAAAAAGCTACTGGAACGATTTCACTCTCTTAAACTTATTCACCTTTTGGAAAAAGTATGACAATATTTTTTTACGATGCGCGCGCACGTTAGCCAATAAATTCATATTAATTTTAAAATTAAATAATTCTTCAATGCAAGCTTGTTGTAGAAAAAACCTTAATTAATTAATAAGTGATAAGATGTTAAGTCTCCTTATGTCAAGTAGTTACTCTGGCTGCAATGTCTTATAAACCAGAACACAACAGTGCATATACACCATGCATAGGAAAACTCTCAACGCACCAATCTATCAAGAAATGCCAAAAAAAGCGTGTTTATACAGTTCCAACTTCTTCTATCAGGACATCCTTTGCAAAGCGTCTACCATTTTACCAACATCCTAGCATTTATAATAAAATTAGCGCCAAATGTGACATTAAAAACTTCCCCGTAATGCCGCCAAACATAAAATTAAAAACTGGTTATTATGGCAAACTTATCAGGAAACGGAAAATTTGCTCACAACTTTTTAAAATATCCTTTGTCATACGTACACACACACTCAAACACACTTACACAAACACACAATATGACTGCAGACTATGTCAAACAACGCAATTATTAGTCTCGATCAGCGCTCGAAGATTTTCGCGATACAGATTATGCCTAGTGTGAAAATCACTGGTAACCTTTCTTGGTGTACATTTATTAAAATTATTTATGTTAAGTAGATTTTATATTATTTTAGATACCTACTTTTGATCTCAACTTTGTTTAGTTAAGTATTACCTATTGATGTACAAATTCATGGAAATAAATGCTTATTATTATTACTGCTGTTTGTTGGAGAAATAGACATGGCGGTGGTACCCACCCAGGCGGCCTCTCACATATGAGAGACGTACCTCAAGTAAATTGGATTCAGCACGTAAAAATACATCATTAATAAATCTAACATTTAAAACAGATTACATAATTTTATATTTATACATGTATAATAAGAATAATCTTAAAACAGATAATTTAATATTATTCAATTATTTTATTTTAAAAATCTAATTTTTCACACCAAGTCGGTTAATTACCAGCCATTTCTAAACATCAATAGCTCTATATTTTATAATCATAATATGCAGGTGTTCCGATTAGACCCGACGTATCGATAAGCTATCAAATAGATTCATAGCATCGCTATTTCTAGGATGCTATGCGTAATATAATGGACCTAGAAACTTAAAAAGTGTATGCAATTCACACGCGGTAGATGTGATATTTCAGAAAAGTAGCCTTCGAAAGAATTTGAAGCTTACCTATTTTTTTGCGTTGTATAGCGAGACGAGCATGCCATTCGCCTGATGGTAAGCGATACGACCGCTAATGGACAGTAGCAAATCAAACACAATGAATTACAAGAATATTCTTAGCATTCCATAGCGCTCGCCATCTTGAGACATAAGATGTTGAGTCTCATTATGTCCAGTAGTTACTCTGGCTATAATTTCCTTCAAACCGGAACACAACAGTGCATTTACACTGCTGTTTCCCCATACTTATTATTATCGCTACGGTATGCAGGTTTCCTCACGATGTTTTCCTTCACCGTTATAGTGCGTGGTGATTGACTATCAATACACATGACTCCAAAGTCAGAGGTGTGTGAGATTTGAACCCGCGACCACAGTTCCGCTAGGAAAAAACAAAGCCGAAACAAATAATTTTCCGTGCGTATCCACGTGTATAATATAGTTATTTAAAAAAGGAACATAACTGTATATTTATTTTGGTTTGTTAATTCACAACACGAAAATAACAAAAAATAATTTTGCATTTACGAGTACAACCGGTCTTAAACACACTCAAGTGTTGCCACATTAAAAAGGTTTGGTAAATAATATTTTATTTTGCATAAACTCACGCCTTTTCCCAGAAGGGGTAGGCGGAGTTGCCACCAGGATATCCATTTCGCATTGTATGTTCCGTCCCAGGATGTACTCGTAATATTTTATTTATTATTTCATTTACGGGAATAATTGCCATTTTAATACTTTTCGATCATAAAAATTAAGGTGCGATTGCTTATTAGTAAGGGACCAGACGCAGCTGCCAACATGTTCACGATGGTCGTGGGTTCGAATCCTCGGAGTTTTCGGAGTCATGAGTGCATTGATAGTCAATCATTACGCATTTTAAGAATGGAAAACATCGTGAGGAACCATAGCGTTTGTTAAAAATTCTATGGTATTAAAGCCCGCCAACGCGTACTAGACTAGCGTGGTGGACTTATAGCTCCCATCAATCGTACTCTCAAGATATGAGACATGCAAAGGCTGATAGAGATACGAAATATTCACAAACTAATTTGGGCTGTCACTAATCCTGACAACATTTAAAAATCAAGTGAATGCACTTAATAACAAGTTTATCAAACGCTGATTACGTCATGCATGCAGACTTGTAAACAACCCATATACCGGTTCTAAATACAAGTTAATAAACGTTATCCAACCTGATTTATGTAGGAAAACGTGAATTTAACACTCATATAAACAATACAATGTCTTTCAATAGATATAGCGAAGAAAAGACAACATATTCTGGTATTTTAAGTTATTATAGCAATGTAGTTTTTAAAAGATTTTAACATAGCGCCATCTAAGAGATTGTACCAGTACTAGAACAAAAAATGCAAGCTTGCTGACAAAATATAATTTTAGTTGGTGTAGTTTCCAACAGATGTCGCTACAAAATTTATGAATTCTTTGGAAAAAATATGACGAGTTGTAAATATAAATAAATCGTAATAATTATAATTATTTTCTGGTTGTTTTTTGCCGTTGTTATGAATATTAAGAAAGTCAAAAGCCATGTTTTTTTTAAACGGTACATACCGCCATCTAGTTTAATATTTTAAAACTATAACAAATGCCTGTTGATAATAAGATGAAATAGTACGCCTTTGTGACAATAGATGTCGTACCCATCAATATAAATTATTTTTATTTGGACGTATAATAATATTAATATTTAATTTAACACACCAGAGAGGAAAACATTTTACCTACATAAAGACTGTCAATTGACATATCAAGCTGTTTTTCTACCTTCTTTGAACATTTAAAATTCCATATCATTGATTTATAATAATATAATTTATCAGGAGGAAAAACATGATTTTTTGCGAAATTAATTCAGTTATTTTCGGAATACAGTTACAAAGAGAATAATATTGATAATTTCGCAAATTGAAGTACACGGTTCCGTGGTGTAGTGGTTATCACATCTGCTTTACACGCAGAAGGCCGCCAGTTCGATCCTGGCCGGAATCATGCAGAATCCCTGTCTTTTGCACAAAGTAATAAAATATGTTCATATTGGAGTACAAAACAATATAATTAAAATATTGTCACATTTTTAGTATTTTCGAAATGTTGATCCCATTTTCCATAGCGTTGGCTTTGTGGGTGTGCTTTCGAAACCGTCACGTTATAAGGTTTTTGACGTACAGCCTCTGCAGCTGATTGGTTAGAAGACGGCTGTGAAATGAGAGGCCGCCGATACGATCCCGCATACTCATCTATGTGCTCACAAGTATTTGTTTCAAGTCTGGATGTTTGTGAGTTTGAAAAGGCCCTCTTAGTTTCAGATTATGAAACACAAGTCTTGATGTGTGCGGTCATTACTATGTAATTGTAACTCTTTATTTAATTAAATAAATAATAAATACACCCAACAGTCACATACATAGTCTTGACCCCACACTAAGATCGAGTCTTGTGTCGTGTATCAGAAATTACGAGAGACTTTTCGGTCTCACAAACACCCGGGCCCGAAACAAATACCTGTGGAATTAAATCGGGATCGAACGGAACGGGAATCGAACCCGCGGCCTTTCGTTTTACAGCAGGCGTTAAACCAACTGCGCTACGGAGGCCGTTATGATTTAAATTATTTAAAACTTATACAATACTAGCGGCTCGGCCCGGCTTCGCCCGGGTGCAGGTAGTTTTTGAGTCCAGTCCACATCAACAACATATTAAAGTTTCCGCAGCGCACGCTATGTAAATAATATTTTAGGTAATTTTTATTACACCTTGGGTTACATTATTGGAGTTTTAGTAAGGATCCCTAACATTTTTGAAAATATAACAAAGCCTATGTCACCCGGGGATAATGTAGCTTCCCAATAGTGAAAGAATTTTTCAAATCGGCTCAGTAGTTTCGGAGCCTATTCAGTGCAAACAAACAATCAAATCTTTCCTCTTTATATTAGTAAACTTATACCAAGTTGAAGAATAAAATGCAAAAAAAAGTAACATTAGAAAAAACCATTGCAATATTTAATAGTTAAGACTTTAGATAAACATTAATTAATGTGTCAAAACAAAATAGAATCGTTATTTGAGTTTTTATTAGATGAGGAAAAAGACGTATGTTATTAACCTTTTCATTATTTAAATGTTAAAACTTCACTGCTTTTCATCATGCAATGTCTATTTACTGGTATCTCTAACTCTACTGGAATTTTCACTGGGAAGTACGTTTTCAGCGTTCTTTCTTACCACGCACGTGTAAGCTCTGGAATGAACTCCCTGCATCGGTGTTTCCTGAGCGCTATGACCTGTCCTTCTTCAAACGAGGGTTAAAGAGAGTACTGTCCTTAAGGTAGGCAGCGACTTTGTTGTGCAGTGCCCCTAGCTGGAACATTTTGAAGTATCGTATAGTAATAGGGTATTTGACTATGATGAAAATATAAAACTTATTGTTATTAGACTACCTGTTAATATATTTTTAAACCAAATTAACTTATACAGTATTTAAAAAAAAGTTAGATTTTCATAAGAAATCATTTTAAAAATAATTAAATTTTCGACCTTGACCACGTGACTAAAAACGCACGCCATTGGTTGCATTTAGAGTGACGTCACTTTCTTGTTGTCAGTCGATGTTTAGAACATTTCATGAGCGTTCTCCTTTGTTTTCTCAGTAATTTCTGAAATATTGATCCTTATTGAACTTTATTTGTGATAATTGTACGATGGAAACTAACTTTGTAAAAGCTGACAGTGGAAAGCTCCCACAAATAGACGCGATTATGATCGGACTATTTTTTAAAAACAACCCAGATTTCTACGCTGCTGAATTAAATGAATGAATTTATACTATAGCTAACAATGCATGAAAAATATAATAAATTATTGTATTCCGATTAGTAACAGTTTATTCCATACAAAACCAGCACTGAAATTTACAACAGTTTAGTGACACTGACCTCAAATACATTGTAATTTAAAGAATCATAATTACGAAAATATAAAATAAAGTCGTTAATTGGGTAGGATAATATATCATAAACAAAATGTTTACTTATGTTAAAGTGATCTTCACACATGAAAGCATAAGTTCTTGCTGCAATTTCTTTCGGGTTTCTACGAGCGAGCTTTAACCACTTTACCCAAATCTTGGTGTTCTTTGGAATGCTCACGAACATTTTATCCATTGTTTTAATAGATGTATTTTGTATTTTGAGACTACACACCATTTATAAAGCATTTTAACTGTAACCCTATTAAAAGTTATTCTTGTTAATGAATATTAAATGTATTTCGATTTGACAGCTAAATCAAAATGTTTGTTTTGCAAGCAAGTGACGTAACAATATCACGTGATCCACTTATATGGCGTCTATAGCGTTTTGGCGGTCTTATTTATCATTCAAACTTTAATTTTGATTTCTATTGAAAATATAGCAGTTCACTAAGAAATATTAATATTGCAAGTGTATATTGGTATAAAGAACAATATGAGATATTTTCCAAAAAACTGTCAAATACCCTATTCTCGTATAGTAAAGTAAACGTTTCCCGCTGTGAAATTTTAGTTCCAAATACGCTCACAATGGCGCTGTTTAAATTCCCATACAAAATTTTACTATTACTATTCCATTATGATACTGCAAAATGTTCCGGCTAGGGGTACTGGACCCCTGGCACTGCGAAGGTCTATGGGCAGCGGTAGCCGCTTTCCATCAGGCCGGCCGCTAGCTAGTCTGCCTATAACGGCTAAAAAAAAGGTCTCCCATATGTGACAGGCCGCCTGGGTAGGTACCACCGCAATGTCTATTTCTCCAAAAACAGAAGTTTAAATGCACTGTTGTGTTCTGTTTTGAAAGACATTGTAGCCAGAGTAATTACTGGGCATAATGAGACATCATCTTATGTCTCAGGATGGCGAGCGTAGTGGAATGCCATGCATTGCTTTGTAAATCACGGTGTTTGGTTTTAGTTGTCCGTGAGTGGTCATATCGCTTACTATCAGGCGAATGGCATGCTCGTCTCGCCATTCATTGCAATAAAAGAATTAACTGACAGCTCATTAATTCTAGCCGTTCCACTGTCTATATTACTCACAATGCCTTCGATACACAAGTGGAAAGGGGAAAATCCTTCGCTTTATACTTGTGGGAATAGTTCCGTTAGGGTCAAAATCAAACAATGATCGTTTAGATATTCTTCAATACTCTTTTATTTCGTCTTTATTGTCTCCGTTGTTCTCTACAATTCCATCCTTTCATATTTCAACATCTTATTCATTCTTCCTCTAACTCTTTTGCTCTTAAGTACTTTCATTCGTTAGCTCTTTCACATAAACTACGTTTCATATCAGTCTTTCGTTTATGTTTCATTCTACTCATCTTTCATCATAACATTCAAATCCTAGATAATCACAGACCTCTTTCCTTCAGCTAGCCGTATGTCATTATTTCCCACAATTTGTTAATTATTAGCAACGTTATCGAATGCTGTAATAATACAGCCTGTGTTTCTTTTTCAATATCACGTTTGACTCCTCGCAAGGAATATTGATTTATCAAAAATCCAAGTATGCAGTTGTAGCTTACATCAAAATCGGGCTCGTGAGTCCTTTCAGTATTTTTCGCTATTCCTCATAGTTTCGGATGTGGGCATCAACGCCCACTTGAAAAATTCATTCTGTATATTGTGGTATGTAGGTTTCCTTACGATGCAAGTTATTTAGGCTCAGTTGCATAAACTAACTTTGACGCTAACTTTAACTTTGACAATGTCAATCCCATACATTAGCAATGTCAAATACGTCAGAAATGTATGACGATGACATTGTCAAAGTTCAAAGTTCGTCAAAGTTAGTTTATGCAAGCTTAATGTTTTATTATTGTATGAAACAGGGTCTAAATGTTTCTTTTCTAGACAACCTGCCTATCAAGTTTCATAAGACCTAATGCGATTTCAAGAACTCACAAAAACTTACTACACAATAACAGAGTACCTAAATGAAAATTAAATAAGACATCTTAATATAAGCAAAGGTAAACTTAAATATAGTAAACTTAAACTTAAATAAATAAAGACTGATTTAATTACATACATAACTGAATTTAAAGACAATGGCTTCCTCCTCTCTCCTAATATTTTATTTTTTGCCGTGTACAGGGTCCACATTGTACTAAATAAATTGTAACATCTTTTTAACGTGTGGAGTGCAATAAAGTATTGAATATTGAGTATTAACTTCGAGTTTTTTAGTAGGTACTAAAACATATGATTAACGTTTAAAAATGTAATTATTATTTGTTGGTCCTATGGCCGACACCCGAGTTGCGCTGTGAAAAATGAAATTCAGGGTCCAATTCTTAAGCCAGGAATTGTAATGACGTTTTATTTATTGAATTCTCAATAGTATTGTAATTCTATTGTAAGTAACTACTGCTACTCGTATAATCTATACATGTAATAAATTTGTAACCGATCGATGTCTGTACATGGAAGATAAATGAGAAAAACTAATATGGAGGGTCTATATTAACGTAATATAACCGAAAACAATGATTATTAGAATTTTCGTCTGTGCGGTTATGCGCGATGAACTCAGAAACGGTTTAACGGATTTCGATGAAATTCGGTATGGAGGTAGCTGACACCCTGGATTAACACTAAGGCTACTTTTTATCCTGAAATATTTGTGTTCCCGTGGGATAAGGAAAGGATTCCGAGATATTTGTTACTTTTTTATACTCAAAAGGATGGGATGGGACTGGATTACATTCCATTAGTGAGAATGGGACGGGACGGGCGGGATATATTACTAATATAATTTGATATGTCAATTTGCGATTTACGTTTAATTAAATAAATTATACCTATTCTGATCATTAATATTATAGAATCAAATCTATCTCTTAGACGTATATTTCCACATTATTTTGAAAATAGTAGAATGTATTTAGAACCAGTTCATTAACACCTTCCTATTTTATTTCATTTGAATTAAGTACAAAAGCATTTAACAAATTACAACTAAGTCAACTAAAAAGTAAAACTAGTACAGTGATAAATGTAAAATTAATTTGTGAAACAAAGTATTGTACACAACATTATTAAACAAAGTTATTTACATACACAAGTTGTTAAAAGTTCCTAATAATTAATCGACGCATTCTATATTCTATTGTCATTCTACGGGTATATTCATTCTATGTACACTTAAAATTACAAATATTTTTTTTTAAATTATTTGAAGTTATTTAAATTTGAATTGTAGATAGAGAATGCACAGCATGCAGCTTAAATTACCTCACAGTGCAAACACATAACAAAATAAAACAAAAAATTAATTTTTATATATAGGGAACTTGTTTTCAAAACAAAAACCTCAAATCAAAATGGAGGCAATACGTAGACATTGCGATGTTCAAAACCTGATTTTTATGTAAATATTATATTTTTTACTAAATGTTTTACACTACCTACATAAGTTCGAGTCATTATTATTTTATTAAACTTTAAAAGAATGTAACATAAGACTATTTTTTATTGCGATGAATGGCGTGACGAGCATGCCATTCGCCTGATTGTAAGCGATACGACAGCTCATGGACAGTAGCAAAACCAAACACCATGAATTACAAAGCAATGCTCGGCATTCCCCTGCGCTCGCCATCCTCAGACTTACGGTGTTAAGTGTCAATATGTCCAGTAGTTACTCTGGCTACAATGTCCTTCAAACCGGAACACAACAGTGCATTTACTGCTGTTTGTTGGAGAAATAGACATTGCGGTGGTACCTACCCAGGCGGCCTCTCACATATAAGAGACCTGCCACCAGAAGACCATTTATGATTGCCTTATTAAGGCATCCAAAGACAGTTAAAGACTTTATCATCAGCTCATAATCGACCGCTACTGAGAAAGGGTCTGCTCTATCACCGACTGTGCCATTGAAGGTTTCGTCCATCACGCTGGCCTAATACTGGCGGACTTTACCTAGACAATCTTTTCCGCCCCGTGACCACGAAAGCTGAAAAGCGATCGAAACGTCGGGAAGTTAAAAAATGTAAAAATTAAACCAAATCGCGATAAAATTCGTAAAAATAGTTTTATTTCAATGTCTAGACAATCTTATTAAGATCGCTACGGTATGCAGGTTTCCTCACGATGTTTTCCTTCACCGTTATAGTGCGTGGTACAATTAATACACATGACTCCGACATAAGAACAATAGAGGCACACCAAATTAAAACCTATATAAAGCCGTAACAAAACATTTTTCCGATAAATAAAACTTTTTTTTTTCAAATGAATTGAAAGATTATAATGTCTCGATGGCCTTTTGGGAGGCATATATTTAACAGTAAACTATAGCTGAAGAGAAAGAGAGAAAATTCGTTTTAAAAGAGTAGAAAGTTGATAAAAAAAATGAATTGAACTTAGGTTAAAACATCTGATAGGTAATGTAATGATATATGATAAATTAAAAGCCATTAAAAACACGAGATAATTTTCCGCATACTGCGTATTATTATTGCAAAAACTGGTATAATGTACTAGAGATGTAATCGAATCAAAAGTATCGATTATGAATGATTAATCGATTTTAAGTTTGCTCCTCTATACTCTATAGTAATAGTTAATACATGCATTTTATAGAGATATTTGTAAGAGTTTTTATATGTGAAGTCTGCCAACGGGCACTAGGCCATGGTCTATGGCATAGGCATAGATAAAACAAATCTTCCGTGGCCTAAGCCCTCACAATAGATGACACAATTAAACCTATTTTATTAAAATAAAAACGGTAACAATTCTTTTTTAAGTAGATACATAGTTTTTGCTAAAATAATCATATAACTCTTGCGTACCATTGCGTCTTTAAAATTAAAAAAGTAAACATTATTGTTTTTGGAAAAAAAATATTTACCACTCAAACACGACGATAGGTAAAAATTACAAATCTGTCTTTTTTTTTTGCGAAATTTTTATTTGCATTGTGTCTGAAGTTACTGAAACTACCACCTGACTTGGTTTCAGGCAACAATCTTGTCTATACTCTGTATAATCCAGTCTGTAATTGATTCTACAATCGATTAATTATTCGATTATTACCACGATTATAATTCTCATCTCTGAGAGATCGTATCTCATAACGAGTGTGCATGTTGTGTGCTCGATCTTGCAAGACGTTTACAGTGATACTCGGTTAACTTCAAGTTGATTTACTTTGGTAAGAACATTAAACTTTTTTTTAACTTTAGATTTTGTTAAGTCCTCTTTTTTTAATTGTATGCCAACCTTTTTGTCGAAATATAAAGTATGAGCTATAAAATTAACGTAATTTTCAAATTTGGAACCAAAAAAAAATTTGAATAATGAGTGATCTTTTTTTACATTGTTTTATAATGATTCTGTTTTAATTATAGTGGACTATGAATTCTTTTAGCAAAGCTTTTGAATATGCAATATATAAAAAAGGATTTTGATGTGTATATAGAATAACTTGATTGCCAAGCCGCGTCGTTAGTTTCTTTTTTTAAAATCTTGTTAGGTATAATTGTGTTGGTTTTATTATTATTTGAATATAGTTTACGTTGAATACAAACTCTTTGCTTAATTTTAACGAAATACTTTTAAAAATAAGAAGTATTTTTCAAATGTGGAAACTTGACAAAGAACGTCGGGAATTTGTTCTTGAATTGGCGTAACTTTTAATTATTTCAATTGTTTTTGAAACAACATACATACATACACTCACGCCTTCATCCCAGAAGGGGTAGGCAGAGGCGCCGCCAGGACACTCACATTTCGCCTTGTATGTTCCGACCCACGATGCGATAGGGGGCGAGCCTATCGCCTTATCGGGCACAAATTCCTGACGCCGGGCTGTTAATAAATAGAAAAACCCAATATCACTTTGCCCGACCCGGGATTCGAACCCGAGACCTCAGCTTTGTAGTCCTACCGTAGTACAACTATTTATACTTTAAAAACTCCTTAAATAAAGAGAAAAAAAAACTATTTATACTTTTTATACTTTCTCAATATAATGAAAAAAATGCGCCTGATGGTAAGCGCAGCGCAGATACAGTATCCACCGACGCGATACCTCTATGTGTTTGTATTCGGATATACACAGAACTAGTAAAGGTCGCGGAACGTCGCTGGATGCAGGCTGCCTCCAACAGGTCACTGTGGAAATCATTGGGGGAGGCCTACGTTCAGCAGTGGACTTCCTTTGGCTGATGGATGATGCACAGAACCCGAAAGACAGCCTCCGTGGCGCTGTTGGTTAGACGCCGACTGTGTTTGTGTGAACCACAGGTATTTGTTTCGGGTCTGGGTGTTTGTGAGACCGAAAAGTCTCTCGTAGTTCCTGATGCCCACGACACAAGACTCGATGTTAGTAATTGTATAAGAATGGTGTAAAGTTTTGCAATAATCTGCAACTTATGAGTAATTTACTTCCATTTTCCCGCATTTACGTGGTGGCGGAAAAAAGTTTAAATGTTATCTACAATTGCTTGCGCCTTGCCTGTGAGAGTAAGTTTTCCGGGATTAAAAGTCCCGCTATAAAACCGATATTCGTCTAATCCGGCTGTCTGTTACCAGATGCCGGTTTAAAGGACATTGTAGCCAGAGTAGCTACTGCCTCGGGGGCGTAGTTTTACGACTACAGAGCTGAGGTCTCGCGGGTTCGAGTCCCGGGTTGGGCAAAGTGATATTGGATATTTCTACTCATTATCAGCCCGGAGTCAGGAATTTGTGCCCGATATGGCGATAGGCTCGCCCCCTATCACATCGTGGGACGGAACATACAAGGCGAAATGTGGGTGTCCTAGTAGCACCTCTGCCTACCCCTTCTGGGAAAAAGGCGTGAGTTTATGTATGTATGTAACGTTTTATGTCTCAGGATGGCGAGCGCAGTGGAATGCTTTCTAATTCATGGTGTTTGATTTTGCTACTGTCCATAAGCGGTCGTATCGCTTACCATCAAGCGAATGGCATGCTCGTCTCGCCATTCATTGCAATAAAAAAAACGTGAAACGTTTCCTCGCGCCATTTATTTAAATTCAAGTTTGTGGGTCCTTGCACGCGCATCATGTAAAAAACTACATGATTAAAAAAGTTAAAGAACCGGAAAACAATTAGCAATTTATAAAACACTAGCGGCTCGGCCCGGCTTCGCCCGGGTGCAGATAGTTGAGTCCAGTCCACATCAACAACATGTTATAGTTTTAGCAGCGCGCGCGATATAAAGAATATTTTGGCGATTATCATCAAAAACTCTCATGACGACAGAAGCTGCGTACAAGCACGCGAAGTCGGACGCCCACCCACGAGTTTTAAGTTCGCAGGAAGTCACTGGATGCTGCTTCCAACAGGTTGATGTGATCCATGGGGGAGGCCTATGTTCAGCAGTGGACTTCCTATGACTGAAGAGAGAGAGTTAGGGGATGTAAAATGTCAGGATTGCATGCCTGGAGTCATGGAACAGATTGAGTCGGTACAGGAGGGTACAGGACAAGCAGTATAAAGGACTGCATGTTACATTGAGCTTAAATAGAGGGTATATCAAGACTGCGACCGAAAAGGAAGCTAGGTTAGTATTAGTGACTTCAGACACAATACAACCAAAAATTTCGAACAAAAATCGTCAATGTTGTTTTGGTAATTTTTTACTTATCGTCGTATTTGGGTGATAAATACATAGTTTCCTAAAATAACGATGTACATCTTTTTATTTTTTAAGATGCAATGGTAAGTTAGCCTTTTAATTACTATTTTCGTAATAACTACGTATTTACTACCCAATAACAACGATTTTAAAAAAATTGTGAAAAAAAACCTTCGCTTATTTTGCGAAATTTTTATTTGCATTTTGTCTGTAACCACTAAAACTACAACCCGGCTTCGTTTTCGGTCGCAGTCTTGATATACCCGGTATAAATAGGACGCGAAATAAGACGTATCTGGTGTGGACTGTACTCAAAAAGTCTCCGTACTCGCGCGAATTCGGGTCGGGTCGCTAGTGATTAAATAAAGGCATTAAAACGGTAACTCACAATACATATATTTCCTTGAACAACCTCCATTAGGTCCAATAAAAATGCCGTTTGGAAATGTCGCGCTTTCACCGTGTTTTTTTGCCAAAATAACGGTAACCACTTGGGTATTGCCACACATTTGTACATATCGATGTGTAGTTATACACACATCTTATATTTCCGAGGGGTAGACAGAAGTTTCATTAACTAACAATTCGCGACATTGACTTATATTCTACCGATAGACGAGACACGTCAAAGAAATAAAGTGCCCCCGTATTTTAAAAGCACACTGCAATATTACATCACTTACCTGGTATTTTATTAAAATATTGTAACTTCAGACGATTTGCTTTCGGTTTGACGGCGAAATATTCATTTATTACTTTTAAACGTATGCGATAAGGCGTACTGCACTGTCACTGTCACGAAGCAAAGTAATTCATGTGTGGTGCATGCACCGCAAGTAGGTGGGACACATTTTTTGTACTCAATGTCTTATCTAGTGTAACATTGATATCGATGATTCGCCAAGAGTATTTTTCGTTTCACAGCCGACGTCTGACTAACTGCGCCACGGAGTCTCTTTCGATATTAATGGTATATGAGTTGTTTGCTGTTATCATTAGTCATGGCAATAGGTCCTTTATATTGTAATTACGAATTACAGCCTCCGTGGCGCAGTTGGTTAAACGCCGACTGTGTTTGTGTGATCCACAGGTATTTGTTTCGATTCTGGGTTTTTGTGAGACCGTAAAGTCTCTCGTAGTTCCTGATACCCACGACACAAGACTGGATCTTATTGTGAGGTCAGGACTATATAATATGTGACTGTTGGGTGTATTTATTTATTTCTTTAAGTATACAAGTATGAACTTCCGAGATTATGTTGCAATAAATACAAAAACCTTATATTGGTTTAATACGGATCTTTCCTGTTTCTTTCTGGTTTTGAAATACGTCTTTGAACTTTAAGTGGGGTAATTGAATGTATACAAAAAGAAACGTCGGAGACCACAATTAAATCACTAGCGGCCTCGCCCGGCTTCGCCCGGGTGCAGATAGTTTTTGAGTGCAATAATAACAACATATTATTTCGATTACTGTGTAATATTTAAACTCAACACTACATTTTTTGGGATAAAAAGTAACCTATGCGTTTATCCAGGGTGTGAGCTACCCCTATACCAAATTTCATCATAATTGGTCTATCATACATATAAAATTTCGCGTTTATAATATTAGTAAGGATCCTTTATAAAGCCCCAAAACAAAAACAAAGCATACCTACTATACCAATATCATTTATAGCATTTCAAGAACAAATATGTCAATAAAAAGGTCAAGATGACAGTCAAGTACCTATTCAATTTCGACTATGAATTTTGATTGTTCGAACAAAGTGCGTCTCAGATAACGATTTCGATTTTCGACAACAATTGGATCAATAACTCAAATTATGAAAATTGACCTCAATTTTTATCCTTAATTCTATATCAACCCATATACGTCCCACTGCAGGGCACGGGCCTACTCTACAATCGAGAAAATCGATTGAGAGTGGTTAGGCCATATAGTCCACCACGCCGCGCTGGCCTAGTGCGGGTTGGCGGACTTACATACCGTAGAAATTCTTTAAAATCGCTACGGTATGCAGGTTTCCTCACGATGTTTTCCTTCACCGTTAAGTGTATCCTTAATTACACTCCCACAATACTATTTTCCAAAATTATTGCACGCTATTATTTTTCGTTTTTAATAAAGTGCTAAAATACAAATTTTCATAGAAATAGCTTCAGTGGTTTCGATTTCCCTTTTAAAAAATCGACCCTTAATTTAACCACTTTAGGGTTTATTTTAAGAAAACAAAGCTATGCAGATATTTTTGTTTTTAACCGAGTAACTAAAGTGCCAAGTTTGACACCGGTCACTTCAATGGCGTAAATTTTTCCGTACAAACTTTCATCCCTTACTTCAACCGCTTCAAGACTTTATTTACAAAAAAATTTAGCCTATGTCCTTCTTCAAGATCTAATCTTTCACTGTGTAAAATTTCATTGCAATCGGTTCTGTAGTTTAGGCGTAAAAAGGTAGCAGACAGACAGACAGACTGAGTTACTTTCGCGTTTATTTTATTTGCGTTGTGTCTAGTCACTAATACTACCTGGCTTCATTTTCGGTCGCAGTCTGGATATATGTATAATTTAGAATCAACTGCTTTGTTACAGATGAAAACAACATAACAGAAATGTTTCAACTCTCGTCACTTTTGGTCCTTCTCGCTTTCGCCTCAATCGCTGAATGTCAAAGTAGAGGTAAGTTTTTAAATCAAGTTTTTTATGAATGTAAAATTAGTCATTGATAAAAAAAATTAAAGGACCTTCAAAAAACGCAGGTAGTGTCAAGAAAAATATTTTAAGAAAACTTTAAACAACTTACTTTTATTACTTGTGGTTATTAGATTATTTGTATTTGATTTATTATTCATTGTAAGCTTCCATGTTTTAAACTGTCCTCTGTTATTCCTTTTCTAAAATCCATCCTATGGTTGACTGTAAGATATTGCCTTTGAGCGATAAGACCGCCAATTGAACTTTTTACGTATGTAATTTTCTTTTTATTTGTATGTTTCTTTGTATGTGCAATAAAGTGTATATAATAATAGTAGTAATAACTTACTACAATATTGGTAGTAGGTCTCTCTACCACCGCAATGTCTATCTCTACCGACAAACAGCAGTGTAAATGCACTGTTGTGTTCCGGTTTGAAGGACATTGTAGCCAGAGTAACTACTGGACATATTGAGACTTAACTTATGTCTCAGAACGAGCGCAGTGGAATGCCCAGCATTGCTTTGTAATTCATGGTGTTTCGTTTTGCTACTGTCCATGAGCGGTCATATTTACCATCAGGCAAATGGCATGCTCGTCTCTCCATTCATCGCAATAAAAAACAGTCAATTTGTAAATATTGGTACATACATGCATACATAAACTAACGCGATTTTCCCAGTAGGGATAGGCAGAGGTGCTACCAGGAACCAACATTTGGCCTAGTATGTTCCGTCCCACGATGTGATAGAGGGCGAGCCTATCGCCACCGAGGCAGGAAATATTTGTGTCTAAATAAAATAGTAATTATAATATTCTACAAAGACCTGTTATTTTTCAAAGACTGCTTAGGTGGCGTAGTTGTATTACGGTACGGTTACAAAGCTGAAGTCTCGGGTTCGAGTCCCGGGTCGGGCAAAGTGATATTGGATTTTTCTATTCATTATCAGTCCGGAGTCAGGAATTTGTGCCCGATATGGCGATAGGCTCGCCCCCTATCACATCGTGGGACGGAACATACGAGGCGAAATGTGGGTGTCCTGGTGGCACCTCTGCCTACCCCTTCGGGGATAAAAGGCGTGAGTTTATGTATGTATGTTTAGCCTCCGTGGCGCAGTTGGTTGGACGCCGCCTGTGAAACGAGAGGCCGCGGGTTCGATCCCCGCACCGAGACAAACGTTTGTGTGAACCACAAATATTTGTTTCGGGTCTGGGTGTTTGTGAGACCGAAAAGTCTCTCGTAGTTTCTGAAACCCACGACACAAGACTCGATCTTAGTGTGGGGTCAGGACTATGTATGTGACTGTTGGGTGTATTTATTTATTATTTATTATTTACTAGCTTCTGCCCGCTAACTTCGTCTGCGTGATTAACTTTATTTGAAAAAATATACATGTACGGATTATTTGGAATTTCCCATCCCGTCCTGTCCCATCCCGTTACATCCCACCTGTCCCGTCTCATTCTCACTCATTGCATGTAATCCAGTCCCATCCCATCCCTTTGAGTATAAAAAAGTAACAAATATATCGTAATTCTTTTCTCATCCCACGGGAACACTGTATTTTTCGGAATAAAAAGTATCCTAAGTGTTAATCCAGGGAGTCAGCTACTTCCATACCAAATTTCATCGAAATCCGTTAAGCGGTTTTTGAGTTCATCGCGCACAACCGCACAGACAAACAGACAAAAAAATTTAAAATCATATCTTTTATTACGTTAATAAAGACCCCCATATTAGTTTTTCTTTTTTATCTTCCACAATACAAAGAAACACCCTGTATGTAAATAAGACATTTACCAGTTTTTAAGTTGGACTTGTACCTATTTAAGTAACTGTGAAAACCGCATCTCATTTCGTCTTGTGGTTTTTGCGTGATGCGCAAGTAAATAAAAAGAAACACCCTGTATGTAAACGAAATATATACCAGTTTTCAAATTGGACCTGCAGCAATACAACTGTGAAAACTGCATCTCATTTCGTGCGGTAGTTTTTGAGTAATGTGCAAGCAAACAAAAAGAAACACCCTGTACGTGAATGCAACATATACCAAATATTAAGTCGAGCCTGCAACAATACAACTGTGAAAACCGCATCTCATTTCGTGCGGTAGTTTTTGAGTAATGTGCAGGCAAATAAAAAGAAACACCCTGTATGTAAATGCAACATATACCAGTTTTTAAGTTGAACCTACAGCAATACAACTGTGAAAACCGCATCTCATTTGGTGCAGTAGTTTTTGCGTGATGCGCAAGCAAACATACAGACAGACAGACAGACAGACAGACAGACAGACAGACAGACAAAAATTCAAAAAAAATTGTTTTGGCTTCTGTTGCTGTTATAAAGACCCCCCGCGTTAAAATTTCTTAAATATCTTCCATGTACAGACATCGACCATTTACATTTTTATTATATGTATAGAAGATATAGAAGATATGTATGTAATATACAAAGACCTGTAATTGTTTCAGTTGGGGATCAGTGTGTGGATCAATACACCGGCACTGCGGGATCGTGCGCGCTTCTACAGAATTGTAAATCAGCGAAGCAGGCGTCTGAGTGAGTATCATCCTACTTCCTAATTCCTCTAATGGATTATGGACCTTGTAGAGACTAGGAAAAACCGTGCTTTCAGGCGATTTTGCCATACCTATTACTGGAATCAAGTATAGCAGCTCAAATACTAGGTCCCATTTAAATGTGATAATTATTCGATCCATGGTGCTTTACAGCTGGCTTCTCTGGCTGTAAAAGTCTTTATGCGAGGCTATTTACCTCTTTAGTTCATGGTTTTGTCACCCGCTTTATTACGAATGGAAGTAATAATTTATTTCCAACTCCAATTGATTTAACTTTGTGATTGATTTCGTTGCGGGTTAAAGACAAGTTAGACATTCCCGGAGACTCGCTGAGCTTCAATGCTCAGTGTCATTAAATGCGTGCTGTTGATCCTGGCTTACAGGAGTTGCAGTGGCGGGTGTGAGGGCGGGACAGTATCCTTCCTACTTCCTATATTTTTAGGCGAAAGTATGTATGTTTGTTACTTCTTCACGATCAACGGCAGGACTACATTTGATGATTGGTACGGAGCTAGCTGAGACCTTAAATTAAGATATTGCCTACTTTTTGTTATTTATTGTTAGTTCATGTTGCCGTCTTACACCCATATTCTAAGACGTTTTCTCGACTCCACTTGACGTTACTAGAGGAAATCCGTATTCTTAGTAGAAAAAAATCTCCTCCACTCAACGTCACTCAAAAAATTTCCTGTCACGAGGAAAGGAATCAACTGTCAAACTCAAGGTACGTCGCGACCTACCTTAAGGAAGAAATAAAAGAAATAATCCTACTTTAAAATTGTAATTTAAAAGAGAGAAATAAAGTTTACCTTTTAAAATTCTTAAATACCTAAATATGCCAACAATTTTTTGAGGTGGGTGCCTCTACAAGATTTACACGTTTTCCCAGTGAATGATACAAACATTACTCTTTATTTCATTTAATAAAGATTTTTGGTTTGGAAACAGTGTTTATTATTTTAAACGAGTTATTAAAGATTTCCAGCAGTTCCTGTAATACTTGTACGATACTCCGTACGAATATCCCGAACGACGATTCATCCATAAGAATATCCTTCAAAATTTCCGGGTTGGATGGTATGACCCTCCTCCTGTCTGCATGCGTTTTTTTTCTCCGACTCACTAAATATTTGTCTTCCAGTCACAATCCCGAAGATTTTGAGGTCAATAATTATATATTATTCTATGTTAACACTCTGACATGACATTTGACTGTCACTTTTCAAGTGATCATAGACTATTTTCAAAGGTTTTTTGTTAAATCTCTACTTTATCTATACATCAATGACGTAATTAATGACGTTTTTCCTTGACTCAACCTCACTCGAGGAACCTTTAGTAAAGGTATATTTTTAACTAAGCATACCATTTTCGAGGGTCCCTCCAATTCATTTGTAAAGTCACCTCGACTAAGATAAGGTTGAGGAAGATTGGAGGACACGTCTTAGAATACGGGTGTTAGTATTTATAAATTAAGTAAAAAGCTCAGCAGCGTTTGGAAAGCATTCAAAATGTTGTAACGATCGATAATATTGTTAGAGAATGCTAATTTCTAATTGTAGCATTCTGTCAACTTGTCTGACTGGATGCGTAAAGCAGCAGACCGGGCTCTGTGGCGTACCTTGGGAGAGGTCTATGTCCAGCAGCGGACTGCAACGGACTGATGTTGATAGTAAATTTCATTTGAAAGGTTCTTCGACTAAATTTGCTGTTGCTCAACTTCAATATTAAATTATTAACTAAGCCCTTACATTAAAACAGTAGTGGTAGCCATGTCCCAGAGCGTTCTGGAACCTGACCGTCACAAAGGTACTCCCAACTCCTCCAGAGATTATATTAGCAGATGCCCCCTGTAAAGCTTCTAGTTCTGTGACTTCAATAGCCGTGATCCTCGCTCCTGACCTGGTATTGAAGGTCTCGTGCCTGGTTTGATAGGTGCCAACCCTCGGAGCCAACCACTCGACGGTAATGAAACTTGAAAATAAATAAATGAATAAATACACCCAACAGTCACATACATAGTCCTGACCCCACACTAAGATCGAGTCTTGTGTCGTGAGTATCAGAAACTGTGAGAGACTTTTCGGTCTCACAAACACCCAGACCCGGAACAAATACCTGTAGATCACACAAACATTCGTTTCGGTGCGGGGATCGAACCCGCGGCCTCTCGTTTCACAGCCAGCGTCTAACAAACTGCGCCATGGGGGCTGTCAAAATAAAATAAAAGATTTATTTATTTTATTTATTTATTTAGTCTTTATTGTACACAACAATGAAACACAATATACGGAAATAACAAAAAAAATTAAAAGTACAAGTGGCGGTCTTATCGCTCTAGGCAATGTCTTACAGACAACCATAGGATGGATTTAAGAGAAGGAGAAAGAGAGGGCAGTGTAGATATAAAGTTAAATAATACTAGTTTAACATATAAATACACAAACATAATATACATATTATGACTCATAAATACATAAATAAAAATATAAATAAATAAATATACAAGTACATATATAAATACTTATACTATAATATAATACCAATTGATTCAGACGGAGGAAATAACACTAATATCTGTTTAAGGAGAAAGGTAGTGTTCTTTAACCAGCCTTTTAAATGATGACAGTGTTTGTGATTGTCTCACCACAACTGGAAGTGAATTCCACAATCGAACTGCTTTGATAGTGAATGAGTTGTCCGTAAACATTGTGGTGTGAGCGGGCATTCTCAGCTTTAGGTTCTCAGACGACCTCAGGGACCTCGAATGTGAGTCATGAAGAAAGATAATTCTATCTTTAAGATAAGAAGGGGTGAGAGGATTGAACAAAATATTGTAGAGAAGAGAAAGAGTGTGAGTATTCCGACGAAGCCGAATAGGTAACCACTTGAGCTTAGCACGAAACTCAGAAACATGATCATATTTGCGGAGTCCAAATATGAATCTTATGCAGAAATTTTGAAGACGCTCAAGTTTGTTAAGTTGGTCTTCGGTGAGATCTAGATAGCTGACATCGGCATAATCGAGAATGGGGAGAAGGAGGGTTTGCGCAAGCGAAATCTTCGTGGCGATGGGCAGAAAATTGCGTAACCTTCGCAAGGACCTTGCTGATATGAACAGCTTACGGCTTATTTCACGAAGCTGAGGACCCCAGGTAAATGATTTGTCTATAATTAGACCCAGATTACGGACGGTGTCACTGTACGGGATGGTAATACCATCACAATACACACTAGGAAGCTGGGTCCAATCAAGCTTCGAGATCATCCTGGGACTGCCGACAACAATGACTTGGGTTTTTGATGGATTAATCTTCAAACCATGAGCTTTACTCCAATCACAGATGTGTTGTATGTCTGAATTAATTCTAAATATCGCATCAGTCAACCTGTCTAAAGGAGCTTGAGTATATACCTGGAGATCATCAGCGTAGAGGTGGTAGGAGGAGTGTAGGAGATTGGTAATTGAGTTAATAAATACAGCGAAGAGAAGAGGAGACAGCACGCCGCCCTGAGGTACGCCAGCAGATACAGGGCACCAGGAGGAAAAACTTTCCTCCACACGGATGCGTTGCCGGCGTCCATACAGGTAACTACGAAACCAATCAACAGCCATTGGAGATATGTTAAGAGAACGTAGCATGGAAAGTAAAACATCATAGTCGACGGTATTAAAGGCATTGCTGAAGTCCAGCAAAGCTAAGACAGTCAGCTTGCCTTCCTCCATGCCAGATCTTATGCCGTCTGTGATATGGGTCAGAGTGGAAGTCGTACTATGTCCAGGACGAAACCCAGATTGGAGAGGATTTAGAAGGTTATTCTTAGAAAGAAAATCATTAAGTTGGGTATGGATTAAACGTTCAAGGACTTTGGAGAGGAAAGGAAGTATGGAAATGGGACGAAATTCGGTAAGTAATGAGGCGTTGGATTTCTTGGGAATGGGGATAATGTGGGCTTCTTTCCAGGCTGTAGGAAAGATCCCAGTGGAGATGGAGTGGTTAAGAATATGGGAGATGATAGGAAGGGTTTCGTCTAGGACAGGGAGAATCATGTTACGGCTAACATAGTCACTACCCATTGCGTTAGATGACATGAGATTAATAGTTTTCTTAACATCACAAGTGGCGAATTGTTTGAAGACAAATGGAGTACAAACGGGAGCCTCAAGGGTAGAAAGATGTTTTACAGTGTTATCTTTAGTCATTTTATCAAAGTAAAACGAAGAAGAGAAATGAATGTTTAAGGAGTTTAAATCTATGGATTTGGGAATAGAATCTTGTCGTGATTTACCCACTCCCAATGTTTTGAGAAATTTCCAGACTTTCGCTGGGTCACCATTTTCGACTGAATTGTGAACGTGAACGTGAAAAAGATGATGATGATTAAATAAAAGATCATGATGAAGATCAAAAATCGTGATTAAATAAAAGATGTTATAGTCGTCATTTACTAAATACTTTAAAAGTGGTAAAGGCACGCTGTTGTCAGTAATGATTCAGCATGAATGGGCAGGCTCAAGGGCGGTGACACTGTCTCAAAGAAGATCGACGTGAAGCGACAACTTAGCTGTTGCGTTTCGTCTGGTTAGTGAGTTTGCCGGATGCCCAAGATCCTTAACCTCTCCCCCTTTTTCCTTCCCGCTCCCCTCTCCACTTGATGGTCCGGCCACACATTTATAATCCAAGCGTTGTTGACCGTTGACCTGTTTGCTCGTTTGCCAGACCTATTGTTTAATAACTCAATCAACAGTAGCATACGTAGACCCCACACTAAGATCGAATCTTGTGTCGTGTATCGGAAACTACGAATTTTGATAAGGAAAGTTGGTCGCTCTCTGGGACTGTAAGGATGTGAATACCTTCAGCAAAATTGAAATTACGATCTTACTTGTGCACAAGTGAGCGTCCGGCGGAGTTCCCAGCGCTGAAGCCAGATCTGGCAACAGATTCTTCAACAGCTTGCGCGCCGATCACGGCCAGAACCAAGAGAATGAGGGTCTTCATCTGAAATCACACCACGATGCTAACTGAATTTTGCTTTGGCTGACTTATAAAATATGCATGCATTAGATATTTAATTGACAGCCTCCGTGGCGCAGTTGGTTAGACGCCGGCTGTGAAACGAGTAGCCGCGGATTCGTGCCCCGCACCGAGACAAATGTTCGTGTGAACCACAGATATTTGTTTCGGGTCTGGGTGTTTGTGAGACCGAAAAGTCTCTCGTAGTTCCTGATACCCACGACACAAGACTCGATCTTAGTGTGGGGTCAGGACAATGTATGTGACTGTTGGGTGTATTTGCACCTTTTGTATTTTAATACTTACGCAGATATTTAACAAAGTGTTGCACAATTTTGCTCCACAAAGGCAACTGCGGTGTGGATGCAACGTTGAGTAACTACCATATACAAGTATTTACCAGACAGTGTGTCTGTACTCTGTACCACATTTTTATGTTTTTGTCGTATTCAAAATCATTTTCTTTTGTTTTCCAGGGGAAACGGGATCCCGCCGACTTTCTGCACGTATACTGCTTTTAATCCCACGCTAGTATGTTGTTTAGACGAGAGCTCTATCCTGAACAGAGCCCCTGCTGAGTAAGTATGCTATATTATGTAAATACAGCCTCTTTGGCGCAGTTGGTTAGACGCCGGCCGGTAAAACGGTTCGAGCCCCGCACCGAACAAATATTTGTGTGAACCACAGGCATTTGTTTCGGTGCCCCTAGCCGGAACATTTCGAAGTATCGTATAGTAATTCTCGTATAGTAAAGTAAACGTTTCCCGCTGTGAAATTTTAGTTCCAAATACGCTCACAATGGCGCTGTTTAAATTCCCATACAAAATTTTACTATTACTATTCTATTACGATACTGCAAAATGTACCGGCTAGGGGCACTGGTGATAAATAATGTTTGTTTAATGGTTTAACATTTTAATAGATTCAATAAATTATTTTCATTTCATTTCATTTATAAACTTAGGAAAATAAGTGTCTGTGGACCTCTGTGTAAGGTGTGCTGCGAATTTGCGATTGTCACAGGTTGTGTGTATTTATTAGTAAATATATGTTATTATCCATGTTTATTTATTATGAAAACACTACATTCACCATCATATATCAGTGATTTCTTTTTAACCTTCTAGAATAACAGAGCTATCAAACAAAAAAAATATTTAAAAATCCGCCTAATAGATCCAAAGATTAGTTAGTAGAAACACACTCATTATGAATTAGCTTATCTTACTAAATTAAATTGTTTTCTCTTTCAGACGACCTCCAGTTTGGAGCGACGGCCCAGCTAATACAAACAAAAGAGTCAGCGAGAGAAGTAAGATACCCTTTGTATATTAAAATTAATACATATATACATACATAAACTCGCCTTTTTCCTAGAAGGAGTAGGCAGAGGTGCCACCAGGACAGCCACATATCGCCTTCTATGTTCCGTCCCATGATGTGATACGGGGCGAGCCTATCGCCATATCGGGCACAAATTCCTGACTCCGGACTGATAATGAATAGAAAAATCCAATATCACTTTGCCCGACCCGGGATTCGAAATTCACGCATTCGTTGCTTATGTAATAGGGTAGACAGAGGTGTCATTCATAGTTTACCAAGCTATTATGTGTTCCTTTGTTCTTCTTTATTGAAAACCGCTTTCCGAACTGAATGGTAGAACAAAAAATTACTGATTGAAATAAAACTATTTTTTACGGATTTTATCGCGATTTGGCTTAATTTTTACATTTTTTAACTTCCTGACGTTTCGATTACTTTACAGCTTTCGTGGTCACGGGGCGGACTGAGGTATTAGTCATCCGCTCAGTGACTTTTACAATTTAACTACCCTTAATTTACAATTATTAAATTAAAAAAGTTTTACCGTGACCACGAAAGCTGTTAAGCAATCGAAACGTCGGGAAGTTAAAAAATGTAAAGATTAAACCAAATCGCGATAAAATCCGTAAAAAATAGTTTTATTTCAATGTGTAACATTCGCGTAAATCTAAGAAACCATTATAAAAAAATACTGAATCTAAATTGTGCTGAACATTTTTATTGATTCAATTTTTTCCAATCCCGGGTCGGGGAAAGTGATATTAGGTTTTTCTATTCATTATCAGCCCGGAGTCAGGAATTTGTGCCCGATATGGCGATAGGCTCGCCCCCTATTACATCATGGGACGGAACATACAAGGCGAAATGTGGGTGTCCTGTTGGCGCCTCTGCCTACCCCTTATGGAATAAAGGCGTGAGTTTATGTATGTATGGCAATTTTTTGGCGCGATGTGAATGTGAATTTTTTCGATGCGCGCGCACACCGACACCGAATTCTTCATCGTAAAGTTAGTTCTAGGTGGCATGATAACTATGTTCAAGTTGTATATTTCGCAACTGTCAAACATTTAATGTTACTCCCGTTGATACAGTAAACTCTTCCCTCAAACTAAAGAACGTATTTAAATAAATGTTTCGAATCGACAACATATACTACTGGTGGTAGGTCTCTCATATGTGAGAGGCCGCCTGGGTAGGTACCACCGCAATGTCTATTTCTCCCGCCAAACAGCAGTGTAAATGCGCTGTTGTGTTCCGGTTTGAAGGACATTGTAGCCAGAGTAACTACTGGACATATTGAGACTTAACATCTTATGTCTCAGGATGGCGAGCGCAGTGGAATTCCAAGCATTGCCTTGTAATTCATGGTGTTGATTGGTTTTGCTACTGTCCATGAGCGGTCGTATCGCTTACCATCAGGCGAATGGCATGCTCGTCTCGCCATTCATTGCAAAAAAAAAAAAAAAAAAAAAAAAAATATATCCACAATATTCGAATAATGGCGTATTTTATTTTTATTTCAATATATTTTAGCTTCAATGGATATTCTTTCAGAATGCGACGAATACAGCAGGCACGTGGTACGAAGAGTCGGTTACATACCATTGCAGAGGCCTGACTCCAAAGTGATCACATCAGCTAAATGCGACTATCTGGGCACCGAACTGATTGTGGGAGGAGAGAAGGCGAGCTTGGGAGAATTTCCTCATATGGTAATCTCTCTTTATATTATACGTACATAAACTCACGCCTTTATCCCAGAAGGGGTAGGCAGAGGCGCCACCAGGACACCCACAATTCGCCTTGTATGTTCCGTCCCATGATGTGATAGGGGCCTATCGCAATATCGGGCACAAATTCCTGACTCCGGGCTGACAATGAATAGAAAAATCTAATATCTTACCCCGACCTGGGACTCGAACCCGAGACCTCAGCTTTGTAACCGTATATACAACTACGCCACCGAAGCAGTTAGTGATTAACTTTATTTGGAATTTCCCATCCCGTCGCGATATATCCCGCCCGTCCCGTCTTATTCTCATTTCTTTTCTCCTCATCAGGTGGGAGTAGGCTGGGCAATTCCTGAAGGCTACACGTTCCCGTGCGGTGGCTCCCTCATCAGCCCCCGATTCATCCTGACCGCGGGACACTGCATCTCCTACAGGAACGCTTCTCCTGTTGTCATCAGGTTATTATGTGTTAATATTCTGTTACTGCCTTTTTTTAATGGATTTGTTTTTACTCTTTTTATGTTTTATTGAGGTGAATGGCGAGACGAGCATACCATTGAGGTAAGCGATACGACCGCTCATGGACTGTAGAAAACCAAACATCATGAATCACAAAGTATAAATAATATATATTTTTTTTTTATTGCGGTAAATGGCGAGACGAGCATGCCATTCGCCTGATGGTAAGCGATACGACCGCTCATGGACTGTAGAAAACCAAACATCATGAATTACAAAGTATTGCTAGGCATTCCACTGCGCTCGCCATCCTGAGACATAAGATGTAAAGTGTCATTATGTCCAGTAGGTACTCTGGCTGCAATGTCCTTCAAACCGAAACACAACAGTGCATTTACACTGCTGTTGGAGAAATAGACATTGCGGTGGTACCTTCACAGGCGGCCTCTCACATATGAGAGTATTACTAATTTTGTGGTATTCTCTTATTCTTATCCTTTTATATACTTTCTTAGTTTTCTTTTTCTATGCTAATTGCTAAGGTCATATTTACTTACTACGTTTTTGTGGTCTTCAGGTTGGGAGACCAGAATATAGACCCAGCTGTGAATGACGGCGCTGATCCTATTGACGTAAGTTATTTTATGGATAAGCAACTTCTAACTGTGGAGATTAACAGTACGCACTAGTCGGTTAATGTCATTTAATTTATATTAACCATAGTAATTATAAATGGCATTTAAAAAAAGAAAAAGAAAGCAAAGATAAGGAAGCAAAAAAAGAAGACAGTTGGTGTTGCTGAGGGAGTTTCTTGCTTGGTTTCTTGTTCACAGCTACAACACGTTCCGAAGCGGTAATTAACCATTCAAAACATCTTTTGTGAAAGATGGGACGGAACATACAAGGCGAAATATGGGTGTCCACTGTCCTGGTGGCGCCTCTGCCTACCTCTTCTGAGATAAAGGCGTGAGTTTATGTTATGTTATGTATAATCCATTATTTCTCTTTCAGGTGCCCATCAGAAACATAATAAAGCATCCAGAATACAAGCCTCCGAAAGTCTACAACGACATCGCACTAATGGAAATGGCTACTGATGTCAAATTCAGAGCGGCCATCCGACCGGCTTGTTTGTGGACTAATAGCGGGTTTGGGGGGCACACTATGGCCCTGGCTACCGGGTGGGGGGTCATTAATGATCGTAAGTATTCACTTTAACGGTGAAGGAAAACATCGTGAACAAACCTGCATACCGATTTTAAAGAATTTCTACGGTATGTAAGTCCGCCAACCCGCACTAGGCCAGCGTGGTGGACTATATGGCCTAACCACTCTCAATCGATTCTCTCGATTGTAGAGTAGGCCCGTGCCCTGCAGTGGGACGTATATGGGCTGATATAGATAGATAGATTCACTAGCGGCCAGGCCCGGCTTCGCCCGAGGTAGACTTTTTGACGACGAAACGATTCTACGATGAATGGCGAGACGAGCGTGCCATTCGCCTGATGGTAAGCGATACGACCGCTCATGGACGGTAGAAAATCAAACAACCTCGAATTACAAAGCATTGCTTGGGATTCCACTACGCTCGCCATCCTGAGACATAAGATGATATGTGTCATTAAGTTTAGTAGTTACTCTGGCTACAATGTCTTTCAAACCGGAACACAACAGTGCATTTACACTGGTGTTTATGGAAGAAATAGACATTGCGGTGGTACCTACCTAGGCGGCCTCTCACATATGAGAGACCTACCACCAGTAAAACAATGTAACATTGTATAGATTTAATATTCTTTTAAAGTAATACGTCTTTTTCACGGGCACAAATTCCTGACTCCTGACTGATAATGAATAGAAAAATCCAATATAATTTTTCCCGACCCGGGATTCGAACCCGAGAACGTTGTAACCGTACCGTACAACTACGCCACCGAGGCAGTTCACAATTAAACATTGGAAACATAAATATTTAAACTTATTTCAGAAACCAAAGAAACCTCGAACGATCTCCTGAAGGTTTCACTTTCATTACTGCAGAACAGCCACTGTAATCCACTTCTAAGGAATTACCATAGTCAGAGAAAATGGACTGGGTTCTCAGAAAGTCAGATCTGCGCTGGTGAGCTGCGTGGAGGGAAAGACACTTGTCAGGTATATTATAAGTCTTCGTGCAGTCTTTTCTCCTATGGAATGCGCTCCCGCTCGATATAAGGTCGTCCACTAACCGCTATGCGTTTAAGGCGAAGGTTCGAGAACTCCTTTCCAAACAAGTGAGAGATTCATCTATTTAAATTTTATATATGTTATGTGTATACGTATATTATACCGGGTATATCAAGACTGCGACCGAAAACGAAGCCAGGTGGTAGTATTAGTGACTTCAGACACAATGCAAGTAAAAATTTCGCAAAAAAAATCGACATTATTTTTTTTGTAATTTTTAACTTATCGTCGTATTTAGTTTATAAATACATAGTTTTCCTAAAATAATGATGTAGACCTCTTTATTTTTAAACACTCAATGGTGTGTAGGGGTCTAAATTATTATTTTCGCAAAAACTAGGTATATACCACCCAAACAAGACGATTTTTAAAAAATTCTAAAAAAAATCTGTCGCTGTTTTGGTGAAAATTTTAATTGCGTCGTGTCTGTAACCACTGAAACTACCGCCTGGCTTCGTTTTCGGTCGAAGTCTTGATATACCCGGTATGTGTATATATTATGTATTAATTTAAGTATAGTTATTTATGTTATCTTTATTATATATCATATCTTGTATTTTATTATTATAATTTAAGTATATGCTTTTTAAGCTATTTTTACACCTTTTGTGCTTCATTTCTTCACCACTCTAAGTAGACTGGTAGAGAATGCCTCAGGCATGAAGACCGCCTGTATACTTTAAGTATATGAAGCTTTAAATAAATAAATAAATAAGTCTCCATGTCTGCTTGGTAGGACGCTGGCTGTAAAACGATCCCCGCACCAAAGCAAATATTTGTGTGATCCACAGGTATTTGTTTCGGGTCTGAGTGTAAGAGCGAAAAGACCGAAAGTTTCTGATACACAAGACTCGATCTTAGTGTGGGGTCAGGACTATGTATGTGTTGGCTGTATATTCATTTTATTTTCTATTCTTTTAGGGTGACTCAGGATCTCCGCTTCAAGTGGTTTCATCTGACAACGAGTGTATATTTTACGTGATGGGTGTGGTGTCTTTCGGGAGGTATTGTGCTGTGAAGGACCATCCAGGAGTGTACTCCCGGGTTTCCAGCTATCTGGACTGGATTGAGAAGACCGTCTGGCCTGGGGAGTAGAATAAATTGTTGTTCTTGAGCGTTGGTTTTTTTTAATGAAAGTTTTACATCCTATAATGTCATTAAACAGAGTACTATCATTAAGATGTTAAGTCTTATGTCCAGTAGTTACTACAATGCCCTTCAAACCGCAACACAACAGTGCATTTACACTGCTGTTTGGAGGAATAGACATTGCGGTGGTACCCACCCAGGCCTCTCACATACAGGGTGTATCAAGACTGCGACCGAAAATGAAGCCAGGTGGTAGTATTAGTGACTTCAGACACAATGCAACTAAAAATATAGCATAAAAATCCTCAACTTTTTTTTTCTTATCGTCGTATTTGGGTGATAAATACATAGTTTCCCTAAAATAATGATGTACACCTTTATACATATTTTTTGAGACGCAATGGTAAGTTAGGGTTTAAATTACTATTTTTGCAATAACTAGGTATTTACTACCCAAACAAAACGATTTTTAAAAAATTGAAAAAAAAAATCTGTCGCTTATTTTGAGAAATTTTTATTTGCATTGTGTCTGTGACCACTAAAATTACCACCCGGCTTCGTTTTCGGTTGCAGTCTTGATGTACCCGGTATATGAGATACCCTACCACCAATAAAATGGGATAGAGATGTCGCTTTTTCTGTGGGTTTAAATTACTTTATTTTCACGTAGTATTGCCGGATGCCCAATACCCCGGTCCTCTCCCATCCTTTGTCCTTCCTCCCCCCCTCCCGATGTGATGGGCAACACATCCATGATCCAATGTGGATGTTAATGTTCACTTCCATCAGGGGACCTGCTTGCTCGTTCGCCGGAATATTGAATGAAAATAATCTTAGGACTGCCTCGGTGGCGTAGTTGTACGGTACGACTACAAAGCTGAGGTCTCGGGTTCGAGTCCCGGGTCAGGCAGTGATATTGGGTTTTTCTATTCATTATCAGCCCGGAGTCAGGAATTTGTGCTTCTACTACTATCTGTAAGTGTTCCACATATTAATATCTTTTTTCTTGTATTTTGTTTACGGCACTATAGGTCTATTGTTAAACTTTATTGTGTAAAAAACATTTGTAAATTAATGACTGTTTGATGCCTAATAAATTAAAATAAAAAATTAATAAATATGGCGATAGGCTCGCCCCCTATCACATCGTGGGACGGAACATACAAGGCGAAATGTGGGTGTCCCGGTGGCGCCTCTGCCTACCCCTTCTGGGATAAAGGCGTGAGTTTATGTATGTATGTAATAATCTTATGAGCTATGTCATTAGTGTCGCTTACTACATTACGTTTCCATACAAACAATCATAGCAATTTCCTGAATTACTCGTAACAAGAATTACGGTTACTAGTGAAGAATCTACATCAGTAGTGAGTTAAATCGAATGCACTAATTTAAACCGATAATAAGTAAAAAAGATCTTCTATTTGTAACTTCTATTTGGTATGTACGTATATCGATTTTATAAGTAATCGATCTAATCAAGTATCGATTAAATATAGTATCGATTTTAGTAACAACCGATTACATCGTGAATCCAATAAATTCATTGTCGATTAAATTCAATATCGATTGTAGGTACTAAGTATCGAATGAATCTAGTATCGAATGTACTAAGTATCAATTATTTTCAGTATCGATTAAATTCAGCGTTATTTTATTCAGTATCAATTATATCCAGTATCGATTGTGTTGAATATCGATAAAATTCAACATCGAATGTACTAAGTATCGTTCAAATCCAGAGTCGATTAAATCCAGAATCGATTATATTTAGTATCGATTAAATTCAGTATCGATATTCGATTGTATCCAGTAACGATGGTATAACTGCTAGTTGCTACACCGTAATGTTAACGTCATACAACCAGTTTAGTGCGAATATTATAGCGAAGTGTACGTATTTACTAAGAATTACATAAACGGGTTTTAGTTCAAGGATAAATGTAAGTTATTAAACATACATAAACACACGTCTTTTTCCCAGAGGGGATATAAACAAAACATTAAAATAAAACTTATTTTAAAAAGATTGTAGTCTCCGAAATGTCGTGAGGTTGTAATAAATAAAATAAATATATCCATCCGCTTCATATACAGGGTATATCAAGACTGCGACCGAAAACGGAGCCAGGTGGTAGTATTAGTGACTTCAGACACAATGCAAGTAAAAATTTCGCATAAAAAATCGTCAACTTTTTTGTAATTTTTTACTTATCGTCGTATTTAGGTGATAAATACATAGTTTTCCTAAAATAATGATGTAGACCTTTTTATTTTTAAACACTTAATGGTACGCAAGGGTTCAAATTATTATTTTGGCAAAAACTAGGTATCTCCCACCCAAAAAAGATGACTTATAAAACTCCGTGTAATTGAGGCTTTGAGGCAATATCAGTATTATCCATTTACATAATTCATTTTGTTACAGTAAATTAAATAGTGAATGCAATGAAATCCGCTGGATTGTTTTTATTTATTTGGATTATCGGAGCGTCTAGTCAAAAATATGGTAAGGCTTATGGTTTTTGTATTGCTAATAATTTACGCTCGACATGCATTACTAGGGAGGGTAGTGGACAATCATGTATTTCCAACTCCTACTAATTTAACTTTATGATTGATTTCGTTGCGGGTTAAAGACAAGTTAGACATTCCCGGAGACGCGCTGAGCTTCAATGCTCGGTGTCATTAAATGCGTGCTGTTGATCCTGGCTTACAGGAGTTGCAGTGGCGGGTGTGAGGGCGGGACAGTCTCCTTCTCGACATACTATTGATAATTGAAGTGGCAGTGGGTCGGGCATATAGCACGTAGAGCTGATGGCTGCTGGGGCCGAAAGGTTCTGGAGTGGAGGCCACATGCAAGCGGAGTGTCGGACGCCCACCCATGAGGTGGATGGACGACTTTAAGGTCGCAAGAAGACGCTGCATGCAGGCCACTTCCAACAGGTATACCGGGTATATCAAGAACGCGACCGAAAACGAAGCCAGGTGGTAGTATTAGCGACTTCAGACACAATGCAAGTAAATATTTCGCAAAAAAAATCGTCAACTTTTTTTGTAATTTTTTACTTATCGTATTTGGGTGGTAAATACATAATATTCCTAAAATAAAGGTGTACCTATTTATGTAACACTCAATGGTACGTAAGGGTTTAAACTAGTATTTTCGCAAAAGCCAACCAAACACGACGATTTAAAAAAAAATAAAAAAAATATCTGTTACTGTTTTGGCGAAATTTTTATTTGCATCGTGTTTGGAGCCACTAAAACTACCACCTGGCTTCGTTTTCGGTCGCAGTCTTGATATACCCGGTATGTGGTGATCAATGAGGGAGGCCTATGCTCAGCTGTGGACTTTCTACTGAAGAACACCTACCTGTAGAAGTCGCTGCAATACAGCTGCGTTTTATTGCAGCTTATAGCTGAATGGGGGGTCATTGTTGTCTGGCCATGCGCATATAATGGCATATTGTTATAATCTTTTTCTTTCTTTCTTTCTTTCTGGTTCGTATCCCGGAGGACTTTTAATTCTTGAAGTAATTTGTATTTTGTTTTAAAACAACATGCGGGCTGCAAAAATTGCTGGATGCAAGCAATTTTGATGTGGCTGCGGAAACGCTTGGGAGGAGCCCATATTCAACACAGAGCCTGAAAAATTGATCTTAAACTAGTCCTTATTGACAGAGATAAAAATATTGAAATTACTATTTTTTACGGATTTTATCGCGATTTGGTTTAATTTTAACATTTTTTAACTTCCCGATGTTTCGATTGCTTTACTGCTTTCGTGGTCACCGCGAGAGTGAACGAGACCACGAAAGCAATCGAAACGTCGGGAAGTTAAAAAATGTAAAAATTAAACCAAATCGCGATAAAATCCGTAAAAAAAGTTTAATTTCAATGTGTAACATACGCGTAAGTCTAAGAAACCACTATAGAGATAAAAGTATCTATTTAAAGCGAGTCTGACAAATAACTATAGCTTTTATTGCCATGGCTATGCTATGTTTTAGCTGGCGAATCTTGCGTGGACAGTCTCACTGGAAAAGTCGGTGTGTGCACACCAGAAACACAATGTTACGCTGCAAAATTAAATTTCCAGTAAGTAAAATTGTTAACAAAAGGAGAATGACCACTTTACTATGAAACTTAGTATCGGTGCGAAGATGTTTGTCCCTCGATGAAACCTACTTTTTTGTGTAAGGAAAATATATTTTCAATAAAAATAAACATAATTGCGATCCAGGCCCGGAGTTCTTGGAGAAATGAACTTGAAGTCCAGTCACTCTCGCTACCGTTTGCAGTAATGGCTGACGTATCGTAAAATGTGATGATAATTACTTAATTTCATAAAATCTGTCGCCCGGGATAAAACAGGAAAACGTTTAAGGACAAACTATAAATAATGCTATAATGAATTTTAAGCAGTATCGGTATCGGGGTCAACGATATTTTTTACCGATACCATGAATGGGCATTCTCCTTTGCAATAGAAAATCATTGTTTTTATTACTTTGAGCGAGCAAACGGCTGTTACCTTAATTACCACACATTGAACATCTTCTACCTCGGTGGCGTAGTTGTACTACGGTACGACTACAAAGCTGAGGTCTCGGGTTCGAATCCCGGGTCGGGCAAAGTGATATTCGATTTTCTATTCATCATCAGCCCGGAGTCAGATTGTGCCCGATATGGCGATAGCCTCGCCCTCATCACATGGGACGGAACATACAAGGTGATGTGGGTGTCCCGGTGGCGCCTCTGCTTACCCCTTCAGGGAAAAGGCATGAGTTTTTGTATGAGCATCTACTGCACTTGGATTTTAGCGTTCCCTCAAATGAAAGGGAAAGGAAGAAAGCATGGGAGGATAAAACTGACCCCCCGGCAATATCACTCACCCATTGACTTATATTCTGATATCGATGCACTCACTGAAAGTAGCTCGGCAGCGTGGCCTCGCCTCACTATAGTTTAATGAGACAGTGAACCCACGAGACCAAATTATTGTAGTTCAATACTGTATTGTAAACTTAGCTAGAAAAGAGCAACGCTAAAGATTCTTGCCCGTTCTTCTCTAGCGACAACAGCCTTGTGAACCGGGTGGTAGTGGAAAAAAGTGAATGAATCTAAATAATGTATGACATTTCATGGGTTCAATAAATATTTTCATTTCATTTCAATGTAATGTAATGGCTCTACGAATTTGTTAAGACATTTTTCTGGCTTTCAAAATTATTTATCCTATACACATCTGATTTAATCATTTAATAGGATATATTTTTCTGGCTTTCACAATGATGTCTTCAATCCCAAACACATATTTATGTCATTTGTGTATTAATCAATTACATGCACTTAATGGTGAAGGAAAAAATAGTGAGGAAACCTGCATACCATAGTGCTTTGTAACAATTTCTACGGTATGTAAAGTCCTTGCACTAGGCCAGCGTGGACTGTACTAACCCCTCTCAATCGTACTCTTGATTGTAGAGGAGGCCCGAGCTTGCTTGGACGTGTATGGACTAGAGTATTATTATTAAATAATAATGCTAGTTATTTTGTTGATAGGGACAAAGGTATTCCGCCAACGTTTTGCGCTCACAGACCTTATAGCAAAGTGCTCATATGCTGCTCAAACGATACTTCGGAAATAGCTTCAGAACATGAGTAAGTAATTTCTAGTTATTGTATGCTGATGTCATGCTGAGCTTGAGCCGCTTTGTGACAAGCAATACTATTATTACCTAAGTTATTTTATATATGAGTATAACTGTAAACATTGCTTATTACGAATAAATGCTTTCTTTCTTTTTTATGTGGGAATAGTTTCGTGTCGGCTCAAATGAAACAAAGATTGGTCTGATATTCTTCAATATGAAGTCGTCTTCTTTAATACGTCTTTATTTGAATCGTCATCTGTCGTCCTCACCGTCTTCCATCGTCTCCCTGTTCTCTCTTATTCCGTCCTTTCATATTTCAACATCTTAATCATTCATCCTCTAACTATTTTACTCTTTAGTACTTCCATTCGTTATCTCACATAAACTACGTTCAATATCAGTCATTCGTCTAACTCTAACGTTTCATTCTACTCATCTTTCATCATAACATTCAAATCCTACATACATTTAGTTAAAGCTTGTATTGTAATGTTTAAAATATACTACGCACAAAAATTAAAGGATATTTTTTTTTGATCAATTTTTTTGGTGTTTTTTGAGAGTCTGTATCTTGGTGAAAATTGATTGTTAAGAAATTCAGAAACTAAAACTTTGAAGCTTGAAATGTCTATTTTGCAGATCTGTGCTCTATTTCTTGATTGCTTGCTTAGTTGATAAGCAATCGTAAGAAAACCAACGAGAAAAAAAAACCAATATTTTTCTGGATTTCAAAACCCTGCATTTACTACATGGGTAGTGTTTTTTTTTGTGACATCATTATAAAATTCCCGTAGATAATTTAATTGACACTTTGACATTGGATTACTCCATGAATATCAATCATGGAGAAAACAAAATCAGAATTTTAGTAACTTCAAAACATGTTCTATAAGATGGTATTAAAGTCTTATGATAATAAATAGTATTTCTAAGTAAAATTGTTGACTGAAAAAAAGGTAAAAATACGGCTATTTTTGGATATTCGGAAAACACTGCATATCTTTGGATAAAAGAAACGAACGAAGGATATCGTCGGTAACTTTTCAACCTTAAAGTATTCTAAAGACACTCTGAAAATTTCAAACTGCTCCGATTTGATTATCTTAGTGTTCGGAAGGTTTGAACTTACTGTATTCGTCAAAATTGTCGTAATAAGCATGTATTCGATTTTTGTCACTTCAGAATGCTTTTTTGGTGATTATCCATATTCTTTTAATCAAATCATTTTTTCTAACGTTTTCGCTATTATCCGCAATTGTTAAAAAAATACTGGCACTATTTTACTATAAATCCGACGATGCAACCTCCCCGTAGTACGCTTTGGGTAACGCTAATGCCGGAGGTAAAACAGTGCCAGTATTTTTTTACAATTGCGGAGAATAGTGAAAACGTTTGAAACAAGGATTTGATTAAAAGAATATGGATAATTACTAAAAAAAATATTCTCAATTTACAAAATCATTAGCATGCGTTTAAACCTTCCGAACACTAAGATAATCAAATCGGAGCAGTTTGAAATTTTCAGAGTGTCTTTAGAATACTTTAAGGTTGAAAAGTTACCGACGATATCCTTCGTTCGTTTCTTTTATCCAAAGATATGCAGTGTTTTCCGAATATCCAAAAATAGCCGTATTTTTACCTTTTTTTTCAGTCAACAATTTTACTTAGAAATACTATTTATTATCATAAGACTTTAATACCATCTTATAGAACATGTTTTGAAGTTACTAAAATTCTGATTTTGTTTTCTCCATGATTGATATTCATGGAGTAATCCAATGTCAAAGTGTGATAGACCATTTTTACTTTGATTTACCATAAGTCAGCTCCAAATCATGTAACGGAGGTTTCTGGTATATCAAATTAAAGGCAATTAAATTGTCTACGGGAATTTTATAATGATGTCACAAAAAAAACACTACCCATGTAAATGCAGGGTTCTGAAATCCAGAAAAAAATTGGATTTTTTTTTCTCGTTGGTTTTCTTACGATTGCTTATCAACTAAGCAAGCAATCAAGAAATAGAGCACAGATCTGCAAAATAGATATTTCAAGCTTCAAAGTTTTAGTTTCTGAATTTCTTAACAATCAATTTTCACCAAGATACAGACTCTCAAAAAACACCAAAAAATTGATCAAAAAAAAATATCCTTTAATTTTTGTGAGTAGGTATGTTTATTTTACAGTAAACCTCCTAAATGGAGCAATAGCAAAAGAGTGAGCGAAAGAAGTGAGTAATTCAATATGAATATTTTTATGTTTAATATTGTGAGGGCACCTGTAGTTCATAGTGATCTTAATAAGACGCCAGCTGTGAAAGGTGGCTGGTTCGATCCCCGCACCGAAACAAATATTTGTGTGGTCCATAGGTTTTCGTTTCGGGTTTTATTTATTTATTTATTTATTGAATTAAGGATCTCCCACAGTATATACATTATCACAATTAACACAATTCTTAGCTAGTAAAGTTCTTGCTCTGATGCATATACCACTTATGGGAGCACACAGCACTTATAAATAACACACTCATGAAAAAACAAACGAGGAAAACTTAACTTAATACTTAAAGAAAATCAAAAAAAAAAAAAAATTAATAATAGGACTAATTCATGTCCCTACATATAATGATGATGATGATGATCATCATGTTTTTTCATATTTATGTTTTAGTTTCTGATACGACACAAGACTCGATCTTAGTGTGCGGTCTGGACTATGTGACTTGGTTTTATTAATTTATTTTGTTCAAGAATGCGAGGAGTACAGCAGAAGCGTGGTAGAGACACTAGCCAGCATTCCATTGAAGCCAGAACAAACGCCCACGGTAGTGACGGCTGCCAGATGTGATACTATAGAAGATTCTCTAGTCGTAGGAATGGGAGGCGAAGACGCGAGGCTCGGAGAATTTCCGCATATGTTACGTATTTTTACCTTCCTATATTGCACCATTCATTGTTTTTGTCACTCGCTTTATTACGGAGGGAAGTGGACAATAATTTATTTCCAACTCCTATTAATTTAAATTTGTGATTGATTTCGTTGCGGGTTAAAGACAAGTTAGATTTCCGGAGACTCGCTGAGCTTCAATGCTCGGTGTCATTAAAATGCGTGCTGTTGGTCCTGGCTTACAGGAGTTGCAGTGGCGGGGGTGAAGGCGGGAAAGTCTTCATCCCGTATTGCTCACACATGTCACAATAAAACACGGTGTTATTCAAAGTTAAACACGCGATGAACTAGTTACTAAAAGTTCTTCAATTACGAATTCATGTCTGTGAGTTCGTTAAAACTTAGAGCTTAATCCCATTTACACGGGGAGAGCTTCTCGGCTCGAAAATACGATTATCGTAAAAATATATAAAAGTTGCTTTGTGTAAACGTTTGTCAGGATAAGATAATCCATAGCGGTTCTCTCTTATTTCAACTTTCCTTTCATATTTCAACATCTCAACCATTCATCCTCTAACTCCTTTACTCTTTAGCACTTCCATTCGTTATTTCTTTCACATAAACTACATTCCATATCAGTCTTTCGTCTTACGTTTCATTCTACTCATCTTCATAATAACATTCAAATCCTGCATGAATGTGACTGTTATTTTGATAGGGTATTTGACTCCATTTTTTGATTGTATATACCAAAAGGTATCCAAATCCAAAATCTAGCAAACAAAGAATTTTGTAAATCTATTCAAAAAACAAGTTAGAACCATTTTAAATCTTGTAGTAGGAGAGAAAAAGGATGCATAACAAAACTAGTGACTTCGCTAGTCTTAATATGCAATATAACATTTATATAAAACGCACTGAAACTATCCAGCGAAAGTTTTTAAGATTTTTGGACTTCAAAGTTCGGCAACGTTCGGTTGACTATGATCAACGGTGCGAAAAATACCATTTTTTACCATTGGAGCATAGAAGAAAAGTCAACGACATCTGCTTTTTGGCTAACATTGCGAACGGATCGATTGATTGTCCAGAATTGCTCAGTAATATTTATCTTTGTATAAACCCTATAAGTCTCAGAAGGCGCCCTTTACTACGTGTACCGTATGCATCCACTAATTATAGGCGGAATGCCTTTAGTCTACGTAGTGCCAAAATATTTAATGCTCTCTCGCCGCAAATGGATATAGACTTGTTCTGTTCCAGTATAAGTAATATAAAAAAAACTCTTAACAGTGATTACTATAAAGGTGTAAATTAGTGGGTGTAACAAATGTTATACGAGTATAGGTTTTCACGGCTTTATATAATATCTTATTGGCATTTGGTTTTCAAATAAGTAGCTCATTTTTAGTATATACTTTTTATTTATTCATTGTAAGTTTTTTTTTTTTTACTTTTATATTGCCTCTGCTTTGTACACCTGCTTTGTTTATTTTGTTTTCTTTTAATTTCCCATTTGGTTCTTTTGATTATTGTTATTAATTATTTTATTGTTCTTTTTAATACTTTTTCTTTACGCAGGAGGCAGGGATCTTGTTATCGTTGATTCTTTACCTATATGTGGAAGCTTGATAATAGGATATTTCTTTTATTTATAGTTGATATCTTATATTTTGTTAATTTATCTGTAAGCTTTCCTTAAAATAAATAAAATAAAAAAATAAAAAAAATAAAAAATTACAGTGGCGTGTGAAAGAGACAGTATGAAGTCCCCACTACACTCCCACTCTTTTTTTAAATAGTAATTTTTGCCTCATGTTACGAGCTACTTTAATACTATTTTGACCGATTTTTTTTATTTAATACCCTATTGCAGGCTGCAATAGGCTGGTTGGCTATCGAAGGAGGCTATATCTTCCCCTGTGGAGGGAGCCTGATCAGTCCAAACTTCGTCCTATCTGCAGGCCATTGTGCCAAATATAGTGATGCGAAAGAAAAGGACCCGGTTATAGTAAGGCTTGGGGATTTGAACATAGACCCTTCGGTCGATGATGGAGCTGATCCTATAGATGTAAGTGTACTGTTATTTGTTACCTTGAAGCTTTTATCGGCGAAATCGATTGTGTCATTGAACAGTTTAATCGTTAATTCAACCGTACAAGCATATATTAATAAAAACGAAAAGTTATTAATTGACAGCCTCCGTGGCGCAGTTGGTTGGACACCGGCTGTGAAACAAGAGGCTGCGGGTCATTGACTTATATTCTACCGATAGACGAGACACGTCAAAGAAATAAAGTGCCCCCGTATTTTAAAAGCACATTGCAATATACATCACTTACCTGGTATTTTATTAAAATATTGTAACTTCAGACGATTTGCTTTCGGTTTGACGGCGAAACATTCATTTATTACTTATAAACGTATGCGATAAGGCGTACTGCACTGTCACTGTCACGAAGCAAACTGATTCATGTGTGGTGCATGCACCGCAAGTAGGTGGGACACATTTTTTGTACTGAATGTCTTATCTAGTGTAACATTGATATCGATGCTGCGGGTTCAATTCTCGCACGGAGACAAATATTTGTGTCACACAAGTATTTGTTTCGGGTCTGGGTGTTTGTGACCGAAAAGTTTGTCGTAGTTAAACACGACACAAGGCTCGATTTTAGTGGGATCAGTGGCCCTAGCACGAACGGCTATCGAAAAAGTATTCGTATCGTAATCGAGAAATTTTGTATGAGATTTCTTCAGCGCCTCTATCGTGCGTAAAAGAACTAATATTGCGAGCACGAATGATTTTATCTTACTTTCGTATCGTAATCGAGAAGTAACGTAAACAAAACTCGAATAATATCAACGACGGAATGTGCTTCGTGCTACGGACTACCGTCGTACTCTGGTTATCGTATCCAGCGTTTACGTTACGAATTCGATAGTTTTTCGTGCTAAGGCTACAGGACTTTGTGACTTATAAGACAAAAGACTTGGTGTGATAACGTGAAGTCAGAACTATGTATGTGACTGTATTTTTTCCCCAGATACCAATAACCCAGGTTATCATGCACCCTTCATTCCGGCCTCCGAAGGTCTACAACGACATAGCTCTGATGCAGCTCGCTACTCCCGCAGTCTATACAAACACTGTAAGACCGGCGTGTCTATGGACCGGCGGGGGGTTTAGAGAGAAGACGCAGACTTTGGCTACGGGGTGGGGGGTTCTTAACCCTTGTAAGTTTAAAACTACATACATATTCACGCCTTTCTTCCAAATGGGGTAGGCAGAGGTGCTACCAGAACACCTAAATTTCGCCTTGTATGTTCCGTCCCATGATGTGATAGGGGGCGAGCCTATCGCCATATCGGACACAAATTCCTAACTCCAGGCTGATAAAGGATAAAAACATCCAATATCACTTCACGAGGCATGCCACCGAGGCAGACAAGTTATATCTATACTAAAAAATGGTTTCTTAGATTTACGCGAATGTTACACATTGAAATTTTTACGGATTTTATCGCGATTTGATTTAATTTTTACATTTTTTTACTTCCCGTCGTTTCGATTGCTTTACAGCTTTCGTGGTCACGGGGCGGACTGAGGTATTAGTAATCCGCTCAGTGACTGTTACAATTTAACAACCCTTAATTCTTAATTGTTTAATTTAAAAAGATCGCAAATACCAATTTTCTTTTTTTTTATTAACTTTTAAAATTAAATAATTGATAATTTAGGGTAGTTAAATTGTAACAGTGAACCAAATCGCGATAAAATCCGTAAAAAATTATATTTCAATGTGTAACAATTGCCTAAATCTAAGAAACCGTCGTGAGAAAACCTCCGTATTGTAGATCTTAACAAGATTTCTGTATGTGTAGTCCGCCAGCACTGGGTCAGCATGGAGGACTGAACCCATAATGGAACCCTCGGTTGCAGAGGAGGCCCGGACTCAGCAGATTTTGCCTATTAACACATTATCGAAAAAGTCAGGTGTCTTACTGGTGGTGGTCTCTCATATGTGAGAGGCCTGGGTAAATACCACCGCAATGTCTATTTCTCCAAACAGCAGTGTAAATGCACTGTTGTGTTCCGGTTTGAAGGACATTGTAGCCAGAGTAACTACTGGACCCATTGAGACTTAACATCTTATATCTCAGGATGGCGAGCGCAGTGGAATGCCAAGCTTTGCTTTGGAATTCATGGTGTTTGGTATTCTACTGTTCTTCTTCTTTTGGTGTTCTTCTTCTATACTCGTCTCGCCATTTATGGTAATAAAAAGATGTATCCTGGGAACCAAACCCTCTGCTATAGGCAACAAGAGTTCATAACTAACAGGCCATTACGCATTACTTGTTCAATTATTTCATTTCATTTTAGATACTAAAGAAACTGCCAAAGTCCTTCAGAAAGTCCAATTGTCGTTATTTGACAATAAGCGATGCGACCGGCTGTTGGCTTCGTTCCGAAGCAGGAAGTGGAGTGGGTTCGAGTCCAGCCAGATGTGCGCGGGAGATATGAGGGGAGGAAAAGACACGTGCCAGGTATAGTGTAGAAATAAACTATTATTCCTAAAGATCGTCAGCCTCCGTGGTTAGACGCCGCCTGTGAAACGAGAGGCCGCCCGCTACGATCCTGCTCCGAAACAATTAAGGGAAAGTCCTACAGTACCGGCCGGCATACAGTACCGGCCAGTTACAAATTCTCTAAATCTATAATAGATGGCACTGACAGTTTTACGCTATTTAGTGCGGTACCCTCGTGCAAGTATATGCCCCACGCGGCGTCTACCTGTCACAACCGGTTTACTGTCAGTGTAAAGATTTCTGTTGCGCGCGATGAATGTATGCTACGTAATTAAAATTCTGTAGGTGATTTTCCAAGTTCAGGGATTCAATTAAAAAAAAAAATATCCTGGTAAGTTTAGTATGCTTATATGGCTATTAAAAACCGAATATTATTTCAGCCTTTGTACGTTTGTTTTCATCTGAAATCGAAACTCTTATTTTTTCCGTTTCCTCCAGTGCCGGCCAGTACGCTGTCCTGCAGTACCAGCCATTCCTTAAATTAGTTTAAAAGGTTTGCATTACTTGCAAAAATTACTACTTAATACACGAAAATGCCAAATGATACAAATGATGGTCGGACGAGGCAAAAAAGGGCGCCTGAGATCCGGCAGATATGCATAAAGCTGTAGAAAAGGTACTGAATAACAAGATGAGTGCACGTCAAGCCGCAGAAAGCTATTAGATACCCCGAAAAACGCTGAATGACTGAATTAGTGAAGAGAAAATGAAGAGTTACTGCATGAAGTCGTAAAGCTGAAATAAGTGAAATTATAACGAGTTTTCCGTACAAAAAGATGCTGGAAGGGAAACAAAATAGACAAAAAAAGAAATAGTTTTCAGTTTCAGGAAAAGGTGGTAATAGAAAAGGTAAGACTTTACTGTCAGCAAGAGATGTCAGTAAGAAAACAAAAAAAAAATACAATCGAAAACCTACCTTCTACTCACAGACCGATTGAAGAAGAGACAGTTTGCCCTTTGTGTGCTGAATGTCATGAAGAAGATTGGATACGGTGCGGAAACTGTAAAATTTGGGTCCATGAGGCTTGTGCAAATATATCGGAGCTATCCGATCAGTATATTTGCGATTATTGTATTGCCTAAATGGTTACATTCTTAGTGGCCGATACTGTAGGCCTATTTTTTTTAGTCTGTATTTTCTTATTCTTGGAATTGCAATAATAAAGCTGATTTTGTCTAAACGATTTGGTTGTTTGTTATTTTTATTAATAGCACAATAGTTCTTTTAAATATATCAGGAGGTATTGAATATTTAACATTAAGAACTTTGATTTTTTTGTTGATAAACCTTAAGGTGACGGTACTGTAGGACTCTCCCCTAATGTTTGTGTGAAGATTCCATCTTAGTGTGGGGTCAGGACTATGTATATTACATTATAGTGTATATATACGGCAAACACTTAACATTTTATTAATTCAGCAAATCAAAAACAAAAAAATACAGTAAAACATACAATTGTGAATAATAAATAACTGTATGATTTAAATGTTATGATGAAAGATGAGTAGAATGAAACGTTAGACGAATGACTGATATGCAACGTGTTGTGTGAAAGAGATAACGAATGGAAGTACTAAAGAGTAAAAGAGTTAGAGGATGAATGATTAACATGTTGAAATATGAAAGGACGGAATAGTAGAGAACAGTTTGAAAGACGATGGAAGACGTGAACGATGTACGACGGTAAGACGAAATAAAGTGTAAATAATAATGAAGAATATCAAAACAATCATTGTTTGATTTGACCCGTCACGGAACTATTCCTACATATCTTAGATTGAAATAAAACTATTTTATACGCGGATTTTATAATCATGATTAATCATAATGTCATCCCCACGTGTGTGAAGATATCACCGAAGAGAACCATACGAGAGAACGCTAAAATTCTTAACAAGGCGAGTTTAAATTGTTACAAGCTCTCTCTCTCTCTCTTTCTCTCTCTCTCCAGCCATAGTGAGTCTACTACTGAACATAGGTCTCCAATGATGATGAGGCTGTGGACGGGGAAGGAACAGCTTCCTACAAGTCGTGCTTTTACAAGGTATGCACTGGAGAAACTTCGGTGCGTTCTTTGTGAGGTCCCGGAGTTTCTCCAAAGTGCCGATGGCGTAACATGTGGTTTTTAGTCGGTAAAAATCCGGCATTTCCGCTCAGTGCAGGAATCCAAGAGGATTTTCCCCATGGAAAAAAAAGGCCTCCAATGATTTATTTATATTTTATTGTACATCAAAAAAAATAAAAATACAAAACACCTTAACTAAATGCACAGTACAACTGGCGATCTTGTCGCTGTCAGCGATATCTTCCAGACAACCTTTTTATTCAATTATCTGTCATCGACCTGTTGAAAGCATGCACCTAGCGACATCCTGCAACCTTAACATTTTTTATCTAATTCTCTTTTCCAGGGCGACTCCGGCGCTCCCTTACAAATCGTTTCTTCCGAGAACCGATGTATCTTCTACGTCATAGGAGTGACGTCATTTGGGAGGAGCTGCGGGGAGGCCGAACACCCTGGAGTATACACCAGGGTAAATAGTTACCTCGACTGGATCGAAGATGTGGTGTGGGCAGGAGAATAAATATTTTTTTTATATTTTACACTTTGTACGCATTCAATAGATAATATAGAGTTTAAAGTTTAGTTCTACAACTGTTTTATTGTAGTGTACAGGGTATATCAAGACTACGACCGAAAACGAAGCCCGGTGGTAGTATTAGCGACTTCAGACACAACGCAAGTAAAAATTTCGCAAAAAAAATCGACAACTTTTTTTTGTAATCTTTTACTTATCCTTGTATTTGGGTGATACATACATATTTTTTCTAAAATAATGATGTAAACCTCTTTATTTTTAAACACTCAATGGTACGTAAAGGTTTAAATTATTATTTTCGCAAAAACTTGTTTACCACCCAAACAAGATGGTTTTTAAATAATTCAAAAAAATATCTGTCGCTGTTTTGGTGATATTTTTATTTGCATCGTGTCTGTAACCTTTAAAACTACCACCTGGCTTCGTTTTCGGTCGCAGTCTTGATATACCTGGTATAATTAATACTTTCGAAAGCAAAATCAATTAGAAAATGTACTTTTATTAAGTTTAATGAATTGACAGATACCCTACAAACATAACCTAAAAATAATATATATTTTTGTAAATATCTAAAAACCCTGAAGCTCCTTGGCTTTGTAATTTTTCAATAATAACCTTGGGACAAACTGAATGCCATAAACGCAAAATTCATTGATGTACATGAGTTTTGACGTACTAGGCACAGCGCTGTACATAACCTGGCCATTTTCTTTCAAACGTACAGTTGGACTCAATGCCTAAGGGCATTTTCTCCCAGTCAACCTTAAGGTGGTGGAGAACGACGGAGGCAAGTATTTATAATAATAATAAATACACCCAACAGTCACATATTATAGTCCTGACCCCACACTAAGATTGAGTCTTGTGTCGTATCAGAAACTAGGAGAGACTTTTCGATCTCACAAACACCCAGACCCGGAACAAATACCTGTGGATCACACAAACATTTGTTTCGGTGCGGGGATCGAACCCGCGGCCTCTCGTTTCACAGGCGGCGTCTAACCAACTGCGCCACGGAGGCTGCCAATTTATTTATTTATACTCTTTATTGTACATACCAAGTTAGACTGTCTCAGTGCCTCAGTTGTATTACGGTATGGTTACAAAGCTGAAGTCTCCGTTTCGAATCCCGGGTCGGGCAAAGTGATATTAGATTTTTCTATTCATTATCAGCCCGAAGTCAGCAATTTGCGTCCGATATGGCGATATTTCCCCTATTACATCGTGGGACAGAACACAAGGCGAAATGTGGATGTCCTGGTAGCACATCTGCCTAACCCGTATGGGTAAAAGGCGTGAGTTTGTATAATATACCGTTCTATAATACATATATGAATAAACCAAAAACATCGAAAACAATATGAGTCATATAAAAGCACGTACTGATACTTCTATCTCTTTCACTTCTACACATACTGTGTTCCTTCTCATTCTATTTCTGAGTTTGGTATCGGAACAAATTTGTTCGCGTCTGAATATCTCAATGGATACAAACAGTTTCGCTTTCGCATCCGTCTGGTATGCGTAGAAAAGGATCGTGAATCGTCATTGCATCTGAATATGTATAAAAACCGGTATATTACCGGTTCGTAGGGATGGGACACTGCTGGATAGAATACCGATTAATCGATGGTAAAATCGATTACGTCTAAATTGATGCATTTATAAATTGTTGTGTCTTGCAACATATGTAAAAAATCTTAATAAATGGTTATTATATTGGCTTGACTGACTAGGTAGTTGTACTGCTTTATAATTATAACGCTGAGGTCTCGGGTTCGAATGCCGGGTCGGGAAAAAAATTTATTTAATGATCCTCAACTTAACCTGATGTTATAACATATTAGTGAATTATCCTATCGTTTTATTGGTTTTTAACAAAAGCCTTTGTTATTCAAACTGCAATATAAACATAATTATATAAAAACTTTCAAAATTATCGAAGTTTAATTTCAACTTCAATTGACGGCCTCGGTGGAGTAGAACTTGTACTATTTACAAAGTTGAGGTCTCGGGTTCGAATCCCGGTCGGCCAGAGTGTTACTAGGTTTTTCTATTTTCTGTATACTTTATGTATGTAGAAACATTTCAACCCAGCTACGAGGGTAATCAAATAATACACGTAGCTGATAAGAAAGTAGTGGCAGTGGGGTGAGCATATAGGGCGGAAAAGTTACGGGCCAATCAGTTTAGTTAAGTACTTTTCTTTTGGTAAAAGCTTCATAAAATCCTGAGAAATTATGTATGTGAAGTCACTGTTTTCCTAAGACACAGGATATATCCTAGTTTAGGAACCAGCGATCTATAAAATTGTACAATGGATTTTTTTAAATAAATAAATAATTATTATTATAAGTGGACCTACCTGTGAGACTAATTTAGACTATAATGAGAGCCATGAGTAAGATAGACGTCCTATTCAGTTGCAGGAATTCGCAGGATGCAATCAGCTAAAGGCCACTGTATAAAAAAAAAAGAAAATACACCCAACAGTCACATACATAGTCCTGACCCCACACTACGATCGAGTCTTGTGTCGTGGGTATCAGAAGTTACGAGTTTTCGGCCTCACAAACACCCAGACCCGAAACAAATACCTGTGGATCACAGCCACAGGTATTTGTTTCACAACCGGCCTCCAACCAACTACGCCACGGAGGCTGTCAAATCAATCATTTGAGAAGGGTTATTTTTCTATGCCTGAGGCTTCAAAAGAAAAAGAATACCATCCATTCCATTTCGTTTATATTAAAGACGGTAAACAAACATAATCGGCCTTATTCATAGACAGATTTAAAACCCATTTTAGTTATCGAATGCTTTGTCTTTTTCCTTCAAACTAAATTCTCAAGTCGTTCGAAAGGGACAAAACATTCGATAGCTAAAATAAGTTTTTAATGTGTCTATGAGTAGGGCCGAATATGGTTCACCGGATGGTAAGTGATCACCGCACATGATCATCTACAACACCATAGGGCATGGAGATGCAGCCTTTAAGGTGATGATACCCTCTCAATTAAGGTCGCCAAGTCGGGAAACGCCGCTTTTGGCAATTACGATAACCTCAACTCGATAGATAAAATCGATGCCAACTCGATTCCAAATCGATTGTGAGTCATGCACTGTTTTCCTCAACCTTGTTGACACATAAAGCTAGTAGTGACCGATCATTTGCGCGCGAATAACGTCAGTGATTTTTTTTTATTACGACACCAAGGATGAAACGTAAGTGAGTCTTGTTAAATATTATTTTATATAATTTGATGATTAATTATATTTACTGAGAGTAAATAGATTGAAAGAATATGCTTATTCGTGACTATTTGTAGTTTTCAAACAAAGTAGAAAAGAGGAACTCGGAGATAAAAATTCAACGAAAAACACAATATACTTTGTTATATTAAAGTTACAAGACTTTTAAAAACCGCTTATGTAAATATATTTAGTCTGTTGGGTGTTATGACTGTACCCTCATTATATTGTTTTGTAACAGAAATACATTATGCGTTTTTACAAAAGATGCAATTGTACTTATTTTCGTAGATTTAATCTCTCTCTCTCTAAATCATTCCCTCACTGCTGAGGATCGCGACTCCGTTTGATTCCGTCAACCAGTTGTCTCCATCGGTTTCATTCTGTAGCTTGGTGGAGTGCATCGCTGACAAGTATTTTTAGTTCCTCCGATATTTGGCCTAACCATCGTTCGGAACTTCTACCTCTAGGTCTTTTCCGTTCGATTTTACCAGTCACCATTAGACGTTCTAAATTGCTGGTGTCCCTGCGTGCAATATGGCCAAAATACTGCAGTATTCGTTGTAGGAAGGTTCTGGATAGACGTTGAGTGTTTTCTATCTTAAGTTGCTTTAGATATATTAGTGCGGGGGCCGTCCATGGTAGTTACTCGCAGCATGTGACGCCAGTACCACAGAAATGTAATAAGGATATAAACAAACTAAGATATAAACGAAAGAATAGCAACAATTCAATGTTTCCTCTGCTACCCGGTTGTGTGGAAGAGATCGCTTAAAGCGATAAGACCGTCGATTATGTCACCATTTTTTTTTTGTCTGTTTTATCCTTTTTGTTTTGTTTATTTTGTAATATGATTTTGTGGTGGTATAATAAAGTGTTAATTATTATAGAAACGATAAGAAGAATAAAAACGAAGATAAGATAAATAAGGAAATAAACAAGTTTAAATGACCCCATTAGCCGCCCCTTGTGGACCCTAAGGGCTTCTTGTAGCACCAATTACAAATAAGTATTACTACACTCATTAAAATTATTTCTTGAAATAACTATGACTAAAAATGTAAAACATTTGTATATTCGATAATCAGAAAGGAACAGTACAAAGTCTAGGATTGAAATTACGTGAAATGATTTATTTAAACTTAAACTAATAGTTTCCAACGCTTATATTATATCTGATACATATGTCAGCAGCATATTACTTCTACTTCTTCTACTTAGGCGTTATCCCGGCCGGTGCCAGGGTCCGCCTTCCGGCTGAGTCTCCTCCATTTCGCCCGGTCTTCGGCATCCTCAATAGTAAGGCCATTGACTCTCATATCTTCCTTGACGACATCAAGCCAGCGCTTCTTCGGTCTACCCCTTGGTCGAGGTCCTGGAATGTTGAGGCTCAGGCACACATTGCCGACGTACTCCTGCGGCTTTCTCAGGACATGACCATACCATCTCAAGCGACATTCTTGGAGTTATATGAGCAGCATATTATAAAACAAAAATATAAGATAAATAAATACACCCAACAGTCACATACATAGTCCTGACCCCACACTAAGATCAATTAAGTCTGTGTCGTATTAGAAACTACGAGAGAATTTTCCCTCTCACAAACACCCATACCCGAGACAAATACTTGTGGTCCTCACAAACATTTGACTCGGTGCGGGGATCGAACTCGCGGCCTCTTGTTTCTCAGCCGGCGTATACTCAACTGCACGGAGGCTGTCTTAAAACCAATTAGAATATATTAACATAAAAAAAAATCAAAATCCTTTTTCCTTTTTTATAATACTGCTAAATGAGTTTAAAAAGTGGAAAATATGACTGAGAGGTTATCATCAAAACATTTTAACGCGATGTTTTCCTAAATAAGATTCTATATGAAAATAGGTATACAAGCCTATGACTCAAGAAAATAAGGAAAATTAAAACATTTAGTTAATTATTTATTTGTGAGGTTTGTAAAACTACATGGCCTTATATTTTTTATTCCTTGTCCTTTCGCTTAACGAAATAATGAAAAAATTTAAAAAAAATTAGCATTATATCTGCTATATTTTGTACAATATTTTTTGAAACTCATCGAAATAAATCTGGCTTTTCTCGTAGAGAAAGCCCGAGTCTATTTCAGATTTCGATGTCGACATAGCGTAAAAAGGAGTAAATCTGTGAATTAAAACAAGCGGTCAAGTTAAATGACTCTTTCTTTCTCCCTCGCATAAATCAAATGGTTGTCTGGTAGAGATTGCCTTACGGCCGGTTTCTATAATCTATCTACCTTTACCAAGAGATTTCATTAGATATTTCGATGCATTTTATGTTTCAGTTAACAAAGATAGAGAAAAGTAGATATGATGTTATATTTATAGATAGCTAGGTAAGATAAATACATAGGTCTATCTTTATTAATTGAAGCATATAATTGTGTCGACCTAATAATGGTAGGTATTTTAAACTGTTGTTAAAGATAGATAGGATATAGAGACCGGCCGTTAGTGCGATAAGACCGCCATTTGTACTTGGTTGTTTTGTTGTCTCTATATACCTGTTGTAACATTTTGTGTACAATAAAGAATATAAATAAATAAATGTGAAGGATGATATTAAACAAGTTTTATTCGAAATAATACGTGTGTATTCTTCTATACATTCTTCAATGGCGCAGTTGGTTTCACGCCGGCTGTGAAACTAGAGACCGCGGGTTTGATCCCCGCACCGAAATATTTGTGTGATGTACAGGTATTTGTTTCGGGTCTGGGTGTTTGTGAGAAAGAAAAGTCTCACAAACACACAAGACTCTATCGTATTGTGGGGTCAGGACTATGTATGTGACTGTTGGGTGTATTTATTTATAAAAGTCTTTTTGCTTTTGAGTTTCGATACACTCTTTTTACGTTATTTTATTAAGAAAGGCCCTACGCAATAACTTCCTGAGTCCATTGCTCTTAAAGTTGAAGTCAAGGGCGATTACAAACATCCGTTATTATTGTAATTATACAGATCTCGGAGTTCCAAAGCTCATATTACCATAATTAACGTAAAAAACATAATTTCTGCGAGCTTGACGCTTTTCCTCTCGTTCAATAAAAAGACTCTACGTAAAGTTTGGAATTATAACTGATTGGTGCTTTTAACCATGCTACGGAATTCTAATCTATTCTGCCAATTAATAATGAACATATTCCAAAAAAAAACATTGGAAACCTACTCAATTTCGGGGAGTTCTACTCTCTAGGTCCGAAGATATGAATCATGTCTTCACCAATATTTTATGGGACCATGTGTGAAGTATACCGTTTTTAATAAAAATAGAATTTTCCAAATCGGTTCAAGAGTCTTCGAGTAATCGGTGAACATAAAACAAAATGATTCCGACTAACTAACTAAGAACCTCCTCCTTTTTTTGAAGTTAAAAAGTTTTCCTTAAGCCATAAAAACTCTTATGTAGGTATTGTTTTACAGCAAAATCTCTCGCGTGTTTTAAATAGATCAATTTAATCTTTTAAATGGTTTTTAACAGATAAATTGACAGCCTCCGTGGCGCAGTTGGTTATACGCCGCCTGTGAAACGAGAGGCCGCGGGTTCGATCCCCGCACCGACACAAATATTTGTGTGATCCACAGGTATTTGTTTCGGGTCTGGGTGTTTGTGAGACCGAAAAGTCTCTCGTAGTTCCTGATACCCACGACACAAGACTCGATCTTAGTGTGGGGTCAGGACTATGTATGTGACTGTTGGGTGTATTTATTAATTTAAATGTTTTTTATTGGGTATTTCCTCAGACTATCATTTATAAGGACAAGACAAAGTCACTGTCACATACATCTGATCTCATCCTTTTTTTTGATAGATAAAAATAAATAAATACACTCACATACATAGTCCAGTATGCTAATTCATGTAATTTATTGACGCGCCGATCAAGTTTCGATGCAGTTTCGATTAGGTTTACGTCTTTATCGTACGTACGTCAAAATGGTATTCTTGTAGCATTGTTTAGCTGCGCGTAAGATATACATAAACTGTGCATGTGCTGCACGTTGGTGGGACTAAACTGTCATTGGAGACGTCAAATGAATAGGTAAATACCAATCAGGTTCAGTGCCGGATTAGCCACGTAGCAAGAGTAGCAAATGCTACGGGCCCCGCGGATTTAGGGGCCCCGCGGTACAACGCTTGTCTGACCCTTTTTAAAAAAAATATCAATTTAGACAGGAATTAGGAGCGTAAAATATCTTGCACGCCTTAAACGCGAAGCGCTTAGCCTGTGCTTCACTTCACTTCTTCAAATTGAAACGAATTTCCGCTTCTACCTTTCGATGGGGTCGTCTTACGAACGCACTTAAAATTCTACTTCAAAAATTCCAATTTTGAAACAGTTATCGGACACTAGGTGGTCAGCCCGAGCTGATGCTACGAAGGCACTTCTATGTGGTTTTATCACTATTAAGCAAGTTTTGGAAGATATTGCCAATAACGTAGATAAAAAAGCGGAATGTAATAAAGCTTACGGACTAGTTTCAACAATGAATAAGTTAGAAACGGGAATAATGACAATTACGTGGAATGGAATCCTAGCACGCTTGCAAACGACTAGTGCTTCGCTGCAGTCGTCTGATCAAGACCTTAATACGGGCTACGCCCTTTATGAATCATTATATGGCTACGTCCAAGCAATGCGATCGACATTTTCAGATATTGAGACACGAGCTAAAGATCTGACCAACTGTGAAGAATATCAGCAACATACATCCAGAAGAATCAAGCGAAATACAAAGTACGACCATTTCAGCGGCTCTACTAAACTCGACGACTTTGTTGAAAATCAAACACCTGGACAACGTTTTGAATTTGAGGTGTTTATTGTCATTATTGATAACGTACTGTCGGCTTTAACTAAAGGTATGAAAGCATATCATAAAATTACCAGTGTTTTTGGAGTATTTCGACAGCTAAAATCTCTTACAACAGAAGAGATTTTGGAAAAATCCTCAAGTATGGTCAGTGCTTACGAAGATGATTTGGAGAACAGCCTAGGCGGCGAATTATTGCAGTTCGCAGAGCTGCTGTAAACAGATGTGGCTACTGTTATTGACAGCAAGAAACAGGAGTCCCTGGAACAGCAATTTTATAAACTTTTATTAAATAATTCTTTAGAATCGTGTTTCCCAAACTTGGAAATTGCCTTGCGCATTTACTTATCCCTTATGATCACTAACTGCAGTGGCGAACGTTCTTTTTCAACATTAAAACGTATAAAGAATGAATTAAGGAACACGATGGGCCAAGAACGTCAAGTAATCATCTGACATTGTTGAATATAGAGTATGATTTGCTTAAAGAAGTGGACATTGAAAGTCTTATCTCTAAATTTACCCATATTAAATCTAGAAAAGTTTATTTGTAACAGTTTTGTTTTATTTAATACCCTAAACATGAGAACCTAAAGCAAACCAAGGGCCCCTTGACAGAATTTGCTACAGGCCCCGCGCTGGCTTAATCCGGCACTGATCAGGTTGCGATCTGAATCACGCAAGTATAAAACGCGCAGCCGTAGAATACGCTAAAGCGATCACGTGACGCGAACTTGACGCGAGCGTATCTGACAGCGGTTGTCTGAATTACGAGAATACAAAAAGGGCTGTTTTGATCGAAACTTAACTGCAACTGCACTGCAACTGAACTTATTTAATTACGTGAATTGGCCTACTGACCCCACACTAAGATCGATTGTGTTGTATCAGAAACTACTAGAGATTTTTGGTCTCAACATCCAGACCCGAAACAAATACCTGTGGATCACAAACTTTTGTCAGTTCGGGGTTCGAACCCGCGGCCTCTCGTTTCTCCCGGCGTCTAACGTACCAGCCACAGTCCACAGAGGCTGTTTGTATGAAACACGAAACATTTGTTGGATGACTCCTCTTCAAACCTTTTTGTTGATCAGTTTACTAAGAAGTCGAAAACACGTTTTCCTGCAACAAGTCATTACACCAAACAATTCTTAGAATTTTAAACAAGTTTTCAGTATTTACCTAAGTTTTTCGTAAATATTATTTGTACCCTCGGTCATTGAACATTACTTCACGTTAGCGTAATGTTAAAACCTACATGTTCACGGTGGTCGCGGACAAATCCCAGGGCACACCTCTGACTTTTCGGAGTTATGTGTGTATTGATAGTCAATCACCACGCACTTTAACAGTGAAGGAAAACATCGTGAGGAAACCTGCATACCGTAGCATAATAATAATGTAATTTTATTAACATATCCAATTTTAAAATACATGCATACTCAACTACTGTCTCGGTGGTGTAGTTGTATTACGGTACGGTAACAAAGCTGAGGTCTCGGGTTCGATTACCGGGTCGGACAAAGTGGAAGGATTTTTCTATTCATTATCTGCCTGGAGACAGGAATTTGTGCCCGATATGGCGATAGGCTCGCCCCCTATCACATCGTGGGACGGAACATACAAGGCGAAGTGTGGGTGTCCTGGTGGCGCCTCTGCCTACACCTTCGGGGATAAAGGCGTTAGTTTATGTACGTACTATGTATTATCAAAGCTGATGCCTTATTTGACCTATTTATCTACACTACTAATTGCGTTAACAGTGGTAAATATGTTATTAATCCGTATTGAAATACTTGTCAATTAAATAATTAATTAGATTAATAGTTAACACGAATAGAAACTATTTAGAATACTGTTTTAAATGTGCCTATATAATCCTTTTATAAAGTGCATGGTGGTCTGTTGGTAACAGACCAGACGCGTCACGCGACTGTTAAAATGTTTCACGGTGGTCGCGGGTTCAAATCCCAGGGTTGACCTCTGAGTTTCGGTATTATGTGTGTATTGGTAATTAATCACCACGCACTATAACGGTGAAGGAAAACATCGTGAGGAAACTTGAATACCGTAGCGATTTGTAAGAATTTCTATAGTATGTAAGTCCGCCAGCACTAGGCCAGCGTGGTGGACTGTACTAACCCCTCTCAATCGTACTCTAGATTGTAGAGGAGGCCCGTGCCTGCAGTGGGACGTATATGGACTGACAGATACAGAATATGTAAAACACCACTATACTCGCAGACAAACCAAGCATGGTTTTGCGGGACTATCTGTAAACATTTTTGTACTTGCTATCAAAAAATAATAAGAAATAAAAATTAATAATATGCGGGATTATAAACCCTTCAGGTGTCCATGTATAGACAATAGAGTTTTGACAGATATTACACAATGGAGAACAATGGAGAACGTCACATAAATCTTGACGGGGAGTCCAAAATAAGCTTCTTGGACACCGGAAGCCATCAAGTGACTTGTTTGCTCGTTTGCCGCGCCTATTGCAAAATAAGCAATTTAAGAGGTTATTAAAATATTTTTTTTTGTTTCAGATATTTAATTGCCCAAAGGAACAATTATGTTGAACAATTTCGTTTTGTTGTTCCTGACCGGTTTCATCTTAAACGTTGAATGCCAAAGGAATGGTATGTTATATTACATTTAAACTTGAAGACTGTCCCCCCCTCACACCCGCCACTGCAACTCCTGTAAGCCAGGATCAACAGCACGCATTTAATGACACCGAGCATTGAAGCTCAGCGAGTCTCCGTATGTCTAACTTGTCTTTAACCCGCAACGAAATCACAAAGTTAAATTAATAGGAGTTGGAAATAAATTATTACATTTAATTACATACATAAACTCACGCCTTTATCCCAGAAGGGGTAGGCAGAGGACCAGGACACCCACATTTCACCTTGTATGTTCCGTCCCATGATGTGATAGGGGGCGAGCCTATCGCCATATCGGGCAGAAATTCCTGACTCCGGGATGATAATGAATAGAAAAAAAAATCAGTCGAATTGATTACCTCCTCTTTTGAAGTCGGTCAAAAACCCAATATTACTTTGCCCGACCCGGGATTCGAAGCCGAGACCTGTCTACACCTTCTGGGCAAAAGGCGTGAGATTATGTATAAAATGACTACAATCCTCGATGGCAAGCGCAGTGCAGATAGAATATTCATCGACGTGAGATGTTCCTCTCTCGTCGATACCTATAGGTACCTACTATGTATACTAAATATTATTTAAAAGTGTTAAACATTACACATATATCAGTGAACGAAAAACATGAGGAAAACCATATCAAAGCGATTTGTAAGAATTTCTATGGTATGTAAAGTCCTTGCACTAGGCCAGCGTGGAGTGTACTAACCCCTCTCAATCGTACTCTCGATTGTAGAGGAGGCCCGTGCCCAGCAGGAGGACGTATGAGCTGACAAATAAAGACAGAAACATTGTAAATAACATGTTTATCCTTGCATGCGTAATGCATGACTTTTGCGGTTTTCCTTAAACAATTCATCTTAGTTATTTATGCATAATGAAAGCTTTTAATTTTACCCAAAGGGCGACTTTGTGACTCATGGTGTTTGGTTTTCTACAGTCCATGAGCGGTCGTATCCCTTACCATCAGGCGAATGGCATGCTCGTCTCGCCGTGCATTGCAATAAAAAATATTATATAAAACAAGATTATATGTAAGTGTGAGGTCATGACTATGTATGTACTCAATACTAAATACCTTATTGCACTCCACATGTTAATATACATACATACATAAACTGACGCCTTTATCCCAGAAGGGGTAGGCAGAGGCGCCACCAGGACACCCACATTTCGCCTTGTATGTTCCGTCCCATGATAGGGGGCGAGCCTATCGCCACATCGGGCACAAATTCCCGACTCCGGGCTGATAATGAATAGAAAAACCCAATATCAATTTGCCCGACCCGGGATTCGAATTTCGAACCCGAGACCTCGGCTTTGTAGTCGTACCGTAATACATCTATGAAATACGCCACCGAGGCAGTCTATGTGACTGTTGGGTGTATTTATTATGCTACTTTCGTTGTTCTAGTTGGTGATTACTGCGCTGATCGGCAAACCAACACAGCAGGAGTATGCAGACCAGTGGAGCAGTGCAATTCTGCAAGGATAGCTGCACAGTAAGATATACCGGGTATATCCAGACTGCGGCCGAAAACGAAGCCAGGTGGTAGTATTAGCGACTTCAGACACTATGCAACAATTTTGTAAATAAACTGTCAATATTTTTTTTGTATATTTTTACTCGTCGTCGTTTTTGGGTGATAAATACATAGTTTTTCTGAAATTATAAATTACATCTTTTTATTTTAATGTATTAGCGACTTCAGACACTATGAAAAAAATTTGCAAAACAATTTGGGAATTTTTTACTTATCGTCGTATTTGGGTTGTAAATAAATATATAATCTTTCTAAATTAATAATGTAAACATTTTGATTTTAAAAGACGCAATGGTACGCAAGGTTTTAAATTTTTATTTTAGCAAAATCGATGTATTTACCAACCAAACACGTTATTTTAAAAAATGCAAAAAAAATATGTCGTTCTTTTGCGAAATATTTAGTTGCATTGTGTCTGTAATCACTAAAACTACCACCTGGCTTCGTTTTCGGTCGCAGTCTTGATATACCCGGTATAAATACACTCAAAAACCACACACGTAGTCCTGACTCCAGGAATATCATAGGTCAATTAGGAACACAGTTTGTAATAAAATTATTTCTGTTTTCAGACGCAACGGCATCCAGCCTACATTCTGCGCTTACAATGCTTTCGGCAGCACTCTAGTCTGCTGTCTAGATGAGAGCTCGATACTGGACAGAGCCTCACCTGAACGCGAGTAAGAACATATCTGTATCAGCCCATATACGGCCCACTGCTGGGCACGGGCCTCCTCTACAATCGAGAGAATAGATTGAGAGTGGTTAGGCCATATAGTCCACCACGCTGGCCTAGTGCGGGTTGGCGGACTCACATACCGTAGAAATTCTTTAAAATCGCTACGGTATGCAGGTTTCCTCACGATGTTTTCTTTCACCGTTAAAGTGCGTGGTGATTGACTATCAATACACACATAACTCCGAAAAGTCAGAGGTGTGCCCTGGGATTTGAACCCGCGACCACCGTGAACATGTAGGCAGCAGGGGCGTGCGCTCCTTGTAGGCAGAAATGCAGTGCTTTACTTGCCATTCACAGATATTTTAATAAAACGTTCTTACGTTTTAGATGACTTTAATTAATAGTAAATAAATGAATAAACAAAATATAATAAATTAAAAACGCCTAATATTTTATAAATAGCAATAGCGCTGCAAAATAATGTACCTAATCAACCAACTCATGCCGTCGCGTCCCGCAGGAGATTTGTTCGTATGTGTGTAGTAATTTTGGTGTCCGTGCACGGTTCGCAAACGCACACACCCATGAATATCGAAAGCCGCATTGGCCGTTAAGAAACCAACTCCTGCGGCAGGCTACGGAAGTTCGGCAGTTGTCGGGAGTAATCGGAAATGTTCGTTGCCTATAACCCGAGTAAAAATAATAGACGGAAATCTAATACATCACGTATGCACATTATGCATTTTTGTTTAGTAAGGTTTTATTTGTTTAAATAGCAGAAATGTTTTGTGTTTCGCGGGGGCCATTTTTGATTTTGTTTTTTTCATGTGATAAGCATTGTTTACTATTTTGTTTGCGCCAGTTTATTTATAGTTTTCATAATTATAAGATTTTTTATTTTAACATTTAAAGTGTGCACATTTAACAGTTTATTACTGAGTTTCTATAATAATTGTAGTGATTTGCTTTTACTAGTGCGTTTGTTGATTTTTTTAAAATGTTATTTGATTGTGAGGTTTGTGTTGAAAATGTTTGTTTATTAAAAATAACAAGTTCTCACAGTGAAAAGATTCAAATTGTGTCTAAAGGTAGGTGTGTGCCCGAGTTACAACAATTATACCAGCAAAAAGGGAATGTAACTCGAAAGTTTCATGATAAAGTTATGAAACGTATAACTATTATTTTAGCTTATTATTTTACTTATTAGAATTTCTTCCGCCGCGACGATCGATCGCTGTTTTGTCTGCGTTGCCGTAGAAGATGTACATGAATAGTAGTACATCTAAGACTTGTTCTGTTGAAATGGTTTCCGACTTAGGGATCCGTCGCTTGGCTGTGGCTATGCTAAAAATCTATTTAATTGATTTTTTTTTGTGACCTAGTACTCCGCCGCATACCCAGTGTCATAATCCTGTGCACGCCGCTGGTAGGCAGCCGCGTCTGGTCCGTTACCAACAGGCCACCATGCACTTTTAATACAAACATATTACATATTTTTAAAGATGGCAGGGCCATTATAGTTGCACTTGTATACTTAATATTTAAAATTAACACATAATATTCAGGGTATATTCAGACTGCGACCGAAAACGAAGCCAGGTGACAGTATTAGTGACTTCAGACATAATGCAACTAGAAATTTCGCAAAAAAATCTTTATTTTTTGTAATTTGTTACTTATCGTGGTATTTATGGTAAATACATAGATTTCCTAAAAAAATGATGTACCTAAACCGTTTTATTTTTAAAAATGCAATGGTATTTAAGGGTTTAAATTACTATTTTAGCAAAAACCAGGAATTTATCGCCCACACACGATGATTTTAAAAAAAGTACAAATACAACGTCTGACGCTTCTTTTGCGAAATTTTTAGTTGCATTGTGTCTGTAACCAAATCACCATCTCGCTTCGTTTTCGGTCGCAGTCTTGATATACCCGGTATAATAAAATTAATATAATAATTAATTACTTCTATTTATTTCAGCCAACGTCCGGTTTGGAGCAATGGCGGATCAAAAAGAGTGAGCGAACGAAGTGAGTTTCTATTTATTATTAAAATATCCATAAGTTAACGCCTGAATTCCTCATGGGACAAGCAGAATAGCCATTAATGACACTCAAAGGTAGCATAATATAAGAAAGAAAGAAGACCTAGCTGGAATGCGGTTCACATTTCATTTTTTTTGTGTTCCCCTATCTACTATGTTATTTTACATTTAAAACGTTTTGAGATTGATGCGAATTCTATTTTTATTCATTTTTGTATTTTTATTTAATTTGTTTAACATATATTTTGAATTTGCTGAACTTATGTTCCAATGATGTCAATTATTCAGGTCCACAGATATTTCCGACGCGTAATATATTATCCCAATTGTAAAATGTAACAGAGGGCATTAAAACTATTTCCATCGGAGATACGCACTATCACTCTCGTAGTTACATACATACATAAACTCACGCATTTATCACCGAAGGGATAGGCAGAGACGCCGCCAGGACACCCACATTTCGCTTTGTATTTTCCGTCCCACGATGTGATAGGGCCATATACGTCCCACTGCAGGGCATGGGACTCTTCTACAATTGATAGTACGATTGAAAGGGGTTAGGCCATATAGTCCACCACGCTGGCCTAGTACGGGTTGACGGACTTAACATAACCTGTAACCTGTATAATCTTTATTGTACACAAAAGAACATAACAACACAAAGAAATAAAATAATATAAAAGTACAAAAGGCGGTCTTATCGCTCTGAGCGATCTCTGCCAGACAACCTTTGGATGGATATAGGGGAAGGAGAGAGAGAGAGGGCAGTGTAAAAATAAAGAATAAATGCTCAAAAAAATTAAATAACTAATTCAAATACTATTATTACATATATGTAACATGATAAACATACGATATATATATATATAAACACATATAAATTTATGAATAAATAAACATACATATACATACATATATTTAAGAATATATACATATACATATATATATTTTAATTATTGTACTATGAAATATATAATATGAATGACAAATAGCAATAGAGAAAAAAAACAGTGTAGATCAATGTTTATTGCGAAAGGTAATACTCTTTCATCAGCTTTTTGAAAGACGACAAAGTTTGAGCCTGTCTCACCGTTATAGGAAGAGCGTTCCATAATCGGACAGCTTCAACAGTAAAGGATTTATCCGTAAATGTTGTGGTGTGTACGGGCATTCTCAGTTTCAGATTCTCTGACGATCTCAAGGATCTCGTATGTGACTTATGAAGAAAAATAAATCGCTCTTTAAGGTAAGAAGGGGACAGAGGATTAAACAAAATATTGTATAAAAGAGAGAGAATGTGAGTATTCCGACGAAGCCGTATAGGTAACCACTTGAGCTTAGCACGAAATTCAGAAACATGATCATATTTGCGTAGTCCAAATATAAATCTGATACAGAAGTTTTGAAGACGCTCAAGTTTATTAAGTTGGTCTTCGGTGAGGTCTAGATAGCTGACATCGGCATAATCAAGGATGGGAAGAAGGAGTGTTTGCGCAAGTGAAATCTTCGTGGCAATAGGTAGAAAATTGTGTAACCGTCGCAAGGACCTTGCCGAGGCAAACAGCTTGCGACTTGCTTCTCGAAGCTGCGGACCCCAAGTGAACGATTGATCAAAGTGTAGACCAAGATTTCTTACAGTTTCACTGTATGGAACAGTAATCCCATCACAGGAAATACTTGGTAGTTGGGTACGATCTAGTCTCGAAATCATCCTGGGGCTGCCGACAACAATGGCTTGAGTTTTCGAAGGATTAACTTTCAAACCATATGTCTTGCTCCACTCACATATGTGATGAATGTCAAGATTGATTGTTGTAACCGCACTTACTATCCTGTCTAAAGGTGCTCGAGTGTAAATTTGAAGATCATCAGCGTAGAGGTGGTAGGAGGAGCGAAGATGATTAGTTATGGAATTTATAAAAACTGCGAAAAGTAAAGGAGATAGCACGCCGCCCTGTGGAACGCCAGCAGATACAGTGCACCACGGGGATAAGCTTTCCTCAACACTGATGCGTTGCCGGCGTCCGTACAGATAACTGCGAAACCAATCAACAGCCGTTGGAGATATGTTAAGAGAACACAGTACGCTTAGTAGGATATCGAAGTCAACGGTATTGAAGGCATTGCTGAAGTCAAGCAATGCTAAGACTGTCAGCAATCCCTCCTCCATACCAAATCTAATGCCATCCGCAATATGTGTCAGAGTGGTAATAGTGCTATGTCCTGGACGAAACCCTGATTGGAAAGGATTTAAGAGGCTATTTTCGGTGAGGAAGTTATTTAATTGGCTATGGATTAAACGTTCAAGAACTTTGGATAGGAAGATATTGAACTTATTGATTTAACATACCATAGAAGTTCTTGCAAATCGCTTTGGTATGCATGTTTCCTCACGATGTTTTCCTTCACCGTTATAGTGCGTGGTGATTGACTATCAATACACACATAACTCCGAAAAGTCAGAGGTGTGCCTTGGTATTTGAATCTGCGACCACCGTGAACATGTAGACAGCCGGGTCTGGTCCGTTACCAACAGGCCACCACGCACTTTTTTATTATTTATTTATTAAATACTCGGACTGCCTCGGTGGCGTAGTTGCACTACGGTATGACTACAAAGCTGAGGTCTCGGGTTCGAATCCCGGGTCGGGCAAAGTGATATTGGGTTTTTCTATTCATTATCAGCCCGGAGTCAGGAATTTGTGCCCGATATGGAGAGGCTCGCCCCCTATCACATCATGGGACGGAACACACAAGGCGAAATGTGGGTGTCCTGGTGGCGCCTCTGCCTACCCCTTCTGGGATAAAGGCGTTTATGTATGTATGTACATATTGAGACTTAACATCTTATGTCTCAGGATGGCGAGCACAGTGGAATTCCAAGCATTGCCTTGTAATTCATGGTGTTGATTGGTTTTGCTACTGTCCATGAGCGGTCGTATCGCTTACCATCAGGCGAATGACATGCTCGTCTCGCCATTCATCGCAATAAAAAAAAATGTATGTATTAAATACTCATCTTCACAGAATGCGAGGAGTATAGTCGAGGTGTAGTAGAGAGGGTGGACTATATACCCTTGGTGCCAGACCCTGAAGCTTTCTCCATCTCAGCGGCTAAATGTGACTATGCTGGAGTTGAGCTGATCGTTGGAGGTGAAAACGCAGTCCAAGGAGAATTCCCTCATATGGTACGTATATAGCATCGTTTGACCTCTGACTTTTCAGGAGTCATGTGTGTATTGATAGTCAATCACCACGCACTTTAACGGTGAAGGGAAACATCGTGAGGAAACCTGCATACCGTAGCGATTTTAAAAGAATTTCTACGGTATGTAAGTCCGCCTACCCGCACTAGGCCAGCGTGGTGGACTATATGGATTAACTCCTCTCAATCGTACTCTCGATTGTAGAGTAGGCCCGTGCCCAGCAGTGGGACGTATATGGGCGGATACAAATATAGATCAGTTTAGGTATATTCGTAATGAAAATAAAAATACTTGACTGAATGAATGAATGACTGCCTCGGTGGCGCAGTTCGAATCTCGGATCAAAGTGATATTGGATTTTTCTATTTATTATCAGCCCGGAGTCTATCTATGTATATGGTGATAGGCTCGCCCCCTATCACATCGTGGGAGTCTTGGCAAGGTTGATAATGAATAGAAAAATACAATATCAATTTGCCCGACCCGGGTTCGAACTTGAGGCTTCAACTTTCTAATCGCACCGTAGTACAACCACGCCACCGAGGCAACCATTAACTGCTGCCAGAAGATTTATACCCAGTACCTAACATAACTGCCTCGACTGCCTCGGTGGCGTAATTGTATTACGGTACGGTTACAAAGCTGAGGTCTCGAGTTCGAATCCCGGGTCGGGCAAAGTGATATTGGATTTTTCTAGTAATTATCAGCCCGGCGTCAGGAATTTGTGCCCGATATGGCGAGGCTCGCCCCCTATCACATCGTGGGACGGAACATACAAGGCGAAATGTGGGTGTCCTGGTGGCGCCTCTGCCTACCCCTTCTCGGATAAAGGCGTGAGTTTATGTATGTATGTACCTAACATAACTTTTCTTTCGCAGGCCGCAATAGGCTGGACGAACTTCGATGGTGGCTATTCGTTTCCCTGTGGAGGCAGTCTCATAAGCCCTAGGTACGTGCTGACAGCTGGCCACTGCATCAAAAACCCTCGAGCCAAGGACCCAGATCCCGTGGTGGTGAGGCTTGGAGACCAGAACATAGACCCTGGAGTTCATGATGGCGCTGATCCTATCGATGTAAGTATTATACTAAGAGAGTAAATCTATATTGGTCTGGGTGTTTGTGAGACCGAAAAGTCTCTCGTAGTTTCTGATACGACACAAGACTCGATCTTAGTGTGGGGTCAGGACTATGTATGTGACTTTTGGGTGTATTTATTTATTTATATTCAAATATATATATTCATCTTGTATCAGCTCATAATAACCAGCTGATAACTAATAGCTTTGCAGTGGAATGCCAAGCATTGCTCTGTAGTTCATGGTGTTTGATTTTCTACTGTCCATGAGTCGTATGGACAGTAGAAAATCAAACGGAACTCCACAACCGAGTAAAAAAATAAGTCTTTAAAACATTATGAAATTAAAATGCACCAAATACCACGAAAAATTCCACTATAGTTTTGAAGACTTTGAACTTTTCAAACATACATACATAAACTCACGCCTTTATCCCAGAAGGGGTAGGCAGAGGCGCCACCAGGAGACCCACATTTCGCCTTGTATGTTCCGTCCCATGATATGATAGGGAGTGAGCCTATCGCCATATCGGGCACAAATTCCTGACACCGGGCTAATAATGAATAGAAAAACCCAATATTAATTTATGTATGTAATTAGTATATTATAATTTTGACAGCCTCCGTGGCGCAGTTGGTTAGACGCCGCCTGTGAAACGAGAGGCCGCGGGTTCGATCCCCGCACCGAGACAAATGTTTGTGAGAACCACGAGTATTTGTTTGTGTGACCGAAAAGTCTCTCGTAGTTTCTGATACACGACACGACTCGATCTTAGTCAGGACTATGTATGTGACTGTTGGGTGTATTTATTTATTTATTATAATGTTTTATAAATGATATTTAATTCCCAGGTGCCAATAAGGAAAATAATAAAGCACCCAGACTACAAGCCTCCTAAGGTGTACAACGACATCGCCCTGCTAGAGTTAGCGGCGGACGTGGAGTTCCGGGCGGCCATCCGCCCCGCGTGCCTGTGGACGAGGAGCGACTTCGGAGACCACACCAAGGCATTGGCTACTGGATGGGGCGTTACTGATACACGTAAGCATCGATATCAATGTTACACTAAATAAGACATTCAGTACAAAAAATGTGTCCCACCTACTTGCGGTGCATGCACCACACATGAATCACTGCTTCGTGACAGCGACAGTGCAGTACGCCTTATCGCATGCGTTTAAAAGTAATGAATGTTTCGCCGTCAAACCGAAAGCAAATCGTCTGAAGTTACAATATTTTAATAAAATACCAGGTAAGTGATGTAATATTGCAGTTTGCTTTTAAAATACGGGGGCACTTTATTTCTTTGACGTGTCTCGTCTATCGGTAGAATATAAGTCAATGCACGTAAGAATATAAATAAATAAAGAGTACCTATATCAAGACCGCGACCGAAAACGTAGCCAGGTGGTAGTATTAGTGACTTCAGACACAATGCAACACAAATTTTCGCAAAAGAGACAAATTTTGGTGTTATGACGTTCCCTACAATTATGTTCGCCTGTTCAATTGCTTAAATCAAGCCCCGCTTCAAGTACCCAGGATTATAGAAGCAGGGAACACATAAGCCAGCAAACTGTACCAAAGCTTATTGATGCGGCAAAAATACGAGTTGAGCTTCGAAACCTCGTTTTCCGGATCTATTGTATAAGAAAATCATATGGATGTACATGCTCGTACATACATAAACTCACGCCTTTATCCTCGAAGGGGTAGGCAGAGGCGCCACCAGGACACCCACATTTCGCCTTGTATGTTCTGTCCCACGATGTGATAGGAGGCGAGCCTATATCATATGGATGTATGTAAGTAAAAATGTCTTTACATTTCAGGCACACAAGAAACATCGAAAGAACTGCAAAAAGTGTCATTATCGCTGTTAGAAAATCGTCGCTGCGACCGCTTTCTAGAAATATTCAAGAATAGGAGATGGGACGGCTTTGTTCCTAGCCAGATGTGCGCTGGAGAACTTAGGGGAGGCAAGGATACCTGTCAGGTAAGGGATGAGGGTAAATTATAAGGAATACATAATTTTATTTTATTTATTTTAGGAAAGCTTACAGACAAATAACAAACACAATCATAACAAAATACATAACGAAAGAGTTGTATTGTAGAAATAGTTGTAAGAGAAAGTTGTATTACGGTACGATTATAAAGCTGAGGTCTCGGGTTCGAGTCCCGGGTCGGGCAAAGTGATATTGGATTTTTCTATTAATTATCAGCCCGGAGTCAGGAATTTGTGCCCGATATGGAATTTGTGCCCGATATGGCGATAGGCTCGCCCCCTATCACATCGTGGGACGGAGCATACAAGGCGAAATGTGGGTGTCCTGGTGGCGCCTCTGCCTACCCCTTCGGGGATAAAGGCGTGAGTTTATGTATGTATGTATGAAACTAAAAATTTCGCAAAAAAACTCAACTATTACAACTCTATTTTTTTGTTATCGTCGTATTTGGGTGCTAAATCCATCATTTTCCTAAAATAAGGATGTAAACCATTTTTTTAAGACGCAATGGTACGTAAAGGTTTAAATTACCATTTTCGTAAAAACTAGGTATTTACCACCCAATCCCAAAAAAAACCCAAAAAAAAACTGTCGCCTTTTCTGCCAAATTTTTAATTGCATTATATTTGTTTGTAACCACTAATACTACCTCCTGGCTTCGTTTTCGGTCGCGGTCTTGATATACCCTATATTTAATTTATTTATATTATTTTTCAGGGTGATTCCGGCTCTCCTCTCCAAGTAGTATCGACTGACAATCAATGCATCTTCTACATCATAGGAGTGACGTCATTTGGCAGAAATTGCGCTGAGCCAGGCCATCCCGCTGTGTACACTAGAGTTTCTAGCTTCCTAGACTGGATTGAGAGCACTGTATGGCCGGGGGAATAAATATAATAAATAATTATTGTTTTATTTCTTTTCTTTCTAAATTCAACCAAGATTTATTACAAAGGTCCGTTTTTTTTTATTCTGGCACGGCATAGTGACTGCATTGCACCTGATGGAAAGTGCTAATGCCGTCCAGATAGAGTATCGAATGGTATCAGACGGTAGTTTCATACCATTCGATACAATCATGCCGGCCCGCTGAGATGCCTCTTCACGCTACGGCGGAAGGACCCAGGATTATAGGAAGAAGGGAACACGTGTGATGGTAAACCGTTTCACAGCTTGACTGTACGGCAGAAAAAAGAATTAGAGAACCTTTTTCTCACTTATAACGTATCTACATTATTACAAGATTTCCAAATCCTATTATTTTATTGAAATAAAACTAATTTTTGCGGGGGTGTCCGCCCCGTGACCACGAAAGCTGTAAAGCAATCGAAACGTCGCGTCGGGAAGTTAAAAAATTAAAAAATTTAAACATGTTCGCAATAAATTCCGTAAAAAATAGTTTTATTTCAATGTATAACATTCGCTTAAATCGAAGTAATTACCTGTTATTTTAACTTTATTGATTTGATTGATTTGGTTATGGGTTAAAGACAAGTTAGACATTCCCGGAGACTCGCTGAGCTTCAATGCTCGGTGTCATTAAAATGTGTGCTGTTGATCCTGGCTTACAGAAGTTGCAGTGGCGGGGGTGAGGGTAGTCATAGATATGTAGATTCTATGTATATTCTGACATGGCTGAATAAAAAACACACTTGTCATTATTTTGTCTCTTCCGTGAACGACGAATTGACGCCGGAAGCTGTATGGTCGAAATGGTAAACTGAATGAATTTGATCAGTCCAAGAATTCTCAACTTCACCCGGTCTTTAGAATCCTCGACAGTTACATAGCAAAAGAAAAAACATTTTATAAAAATAAAATTTTAATTATCAACAAATATAACATTTTCTTCTTACAAGCTATGGCATTGTACATTTCATAACAGAATATTGAAGCTCTTGTGGTATCGCATCATTACCATCCCTTGATACCGCCCCAAAGCAGCGTAAGAGGGAAAGACATTGTTAAATAATCCCACAAAAAATATTTAAATAAATTACCAAAATCAGTTTACAAGTGGTGATGGTTACACATACATTTAACAAAAAGCAGACAAATTGAAGACCTCCTATTATGGAATAATTTCAAATTATTCCTTTTATGTATCTGTGATTACATGTTTTTTTAGTAATTATTGTAAAGTAAACAATGAGTAAATTCAAATAGGTAGTAAAATGAGTAAAAAGGTATTTATACATTAAAATAAATACACCCAAGAGTGTCCACCAGGTCTTGGTGTATTAGAAACTACGAGATACTTAACTCACAAACACCCAGACTCGAAACAAATACTTACAAATACTTACTTGGCTCACACAAACATTGGTGCGGGGATCGAACCCACGCCCTCTTGTCACACAGCCGACGTCTAATCAACTGCGCCAGGAGGCTATCAAATTAGGTTCTTAAAAAATTCAATTAATAGGCATGTTGTTCGAACATTTGTATTTAGCCAAAATTTCAAGCAGCAACCGTTTATAAATAATTCAACAAATTATATAAGAGGATGTATACGTAATTAAATATATCTTTATGTCTCTTTCGCACTCCCGCATTATAATGGCAATGACGTCACAATTTATGTTGTTCATCCCTTTTCTGTCACTCGACAATTACCCTATCTTTAAGTCAACTTATTATCAGGTTTACAAAAATATTTTTGTGTTAAATTTCTTGAAATGAAGTCTTTCATAAATAAAAATGAGTCAATTACCATATCAAAGGTAAATCATGATTATTATTTATTACCTATCCTATTATCTTTGTCCATTTGTAGCTATTTTTTCATCCCTAAATGGAACAAACACCCTTAACTTCAACAAAAAAAAAATTAATAAGTGTGAATTGAATAAAATATATGAGTTTACATTCTTAAATCCTTGTATTACAGTGTTACCCCAACGAACCATATCTATTTTACATCCAGTATAATTGAAAGAGCAAAAGAAATATATAAAATAAAGGTATTCTTTGTTAAAATTTCATTTATTTTAGTTTTAATATGGCCTATAACATTTCCCATTTGCCGGGTCGCGACCCGGTACCGGGCAATCAAAAAACCGGGTCCCGTTATTCCCTTAGGATAAAACTTGCGTCCTTTTCCGCGAACTTGGATTCTTTAGTAAAAAATAAGGAGCAGCTCCATATTTCGCAGTAAAATATAATAACAAAATAAGCGATACCAAAGTAGTCCCAATAAAACCTTTATTTTACTTTCAATAAATGTGTACTATTTTACCTAATGGAAACAGAATGGTTTCTTAGATTTACGCGAATGTTACACATTGAAATACAAAAAATTTTTACGATTTTATCGCGTTTTGGTTTAATTTTTAAATTTTTTAACTGCCCGACGTTTCGTTTGCTTTACAGCTTTCGTGGTCACGGGGCGGAGTCTAAGTCGCGATAAAATCCGTAAAAATAGTTTATTTTAATGGAAACAGCTTGGGTTTAAATGTATTAAGTGGGTGGGAAGGGGCAGTTGAAAATTACCGGGCCATGGTAGAACAATGTTTGGGAAACACTGGTCTATATATTTTTTAACAACGGAACGTTTAATCTTTCAATCTGTCAATGGTTTTCAAACAATCAATTTCTCATTAATAACAACATTCTTATAAAAACTATGTTTTGTATAACTGTATATATTAGCTAACACATGTGGGCATAAACCTAACAGTGTTATATACATAAAACGGTTTAAAGGTGGTGTGGAACCTATTGGCGGAAACCACAATCCCCTTCGATTGCCGTCCCTAATATGATGAGACAATGCAGCAGTTAATAGCATGAAAGATATTGTGTATATGTTAAGTTTCTTCTTTAGATAACTATATGTTGATAGAAGCAGGGTAATGACGATCCAAAATGATGTTGAGTGGAATATCCCACGGTGCTTTGCATTTGTTATTTCCTGAAACAATTTTAAAGTGTGTTACGCTCGAGTACTCAAATGCCATTTAAATATTAAGTTGCATTTAACTACCCACATACTAATCAGTACATTTAAGCGAGAGTTGCGTAGTTAAGTGCAACAAAATATTTAAGTGGCGTTTGAGATTTCGAGCGTTAAACATTTATATTTTATTCAGGTATGGAGTGTTAATATAATTGTGAAGTTATAACTTCAAATCAGTTTTCTATGAGTTGATAATACTGCCCTGATCAAGCTGAACCATCTGTACTGTCTTGTTAAAGCAACAGTGATGATTATATGGAGACAGAGCTCCACCACATCATTTCCAAAGTTATCCTTTCTATTTTCACATTGAGCGATCAAATGACTGAAATAAGGCTTGAGTACAGCACTCTATATAGTGTCAGTTAGAAGACCATTAAAACTCATATGGTATACTACCATAATAGCACACAATATTTTCTTTTGTGTCCACAATTATTTTTTTTATTAATTAATATTATTATGGATGAGTATGAAAAATCTTACCTTCCATTGCAAAGACCTTGCAACAATAACATGATCGATGTCAATCAACGAGGACACTATTGTACAGAATATAATATTACTAATACACGCATGAGTAGACAAATCATGGTCGTAACTGAAAAAAACTATAGAAGATATACACCCTATAATACCATGCACAGAAGTATCCATAAACGCGCGGAACACTTGGAAACTTGAGTATTTAGAGTTAAACACAACATAATCTCCAAATAAAGCTGTAGAGAGTAATATTAAAGTGAGTGTTGATTTAATAAACTTCATTTTGTTTCATCGTGTTTCGTCAGCCAAAGTTGCATTTTTGTAAGTTGTAAATGGTTTTGATCGGCGCGAGTAGGTCAAATATGGTATTTTACGGTTGTAACATGGTTTATTGTGTTTATTTGTCCTGGAAATTTGATTAAAAAATTGATAATTTTTCTCTACAATTTGACAGTGAAATGTTTTTATTGTGGGTAGCGTTCAGAAGTTACTTCTGTGACATGTTGCATAAATAAACATGAATAAATATCTTAAATTTATAAAGTTTCACAACTTGTGCTTTAGTTACTTGCAATTTCACATAAAATCCCTCTTTCATTAAAATCAGTTTACATTAGTAAAAAGAATTTTTTGTTCAAATATTTACATGCTTTAGAGTTTAGCATTTTGAATTCATGGTTTGGATTGAGCTTCTAAGCACATCTCAGTGTGACAAGTAATGGTACATCCATACAATCGTCTATCGCTATTCTCTAATTACGTGTACAATTTTAACTGTTAACAAAGTAGTCAACTGAGGTAACTTTGACCCAGTATCTCAAGGAAAACTATTATTTACACTACAGATATTACTTTACACTACGGCTCCTATAAAGAGCATCATACAGCCTGTACAAGAGTACAGGCCACGCTTCAAAGTATGTATACAAGAGTATAGAACCGTTAGTTGGCATGTCCGAGAAGTCTACTTCGGAGATGAAGATGCTGCGATGTATATAAAACATTACACACTTGGACAAAATATGAAATGCATAGTATATCCGTGGTAGTCTTGATGTCTGAGATGTGGCCAATAAGTTAAACAAGAATCACTTGAAATGTTTTGTTTATGTCTTTAGAAAACTATAGAAGCGTGTCGTCAATATTCATTATACATATGTCGGTGCTTCAATATAGTGGAGCCAGAAGGAAAACCTCGTGTGGTAACATGCATACAGAAAGTGACCATTTTGACCATTTGCCATATTCATTTCCTTACAATATTCTGTCTTTGATGTACACGTATTAGTTTAGGAACTCCTTGCAAACGATAAGAATACTTATAATCCGAGTTCGTTTTGTAATATAGATTAATAAATACTATTAACCACGCCTTTGCGATTTTAGATGAGATAAATTACAATTCTGTTGATAAGCGATAAGGTTAAATACTGCCGTGTTGTATGATTTGTTTATGTATAGCAACTAATTATGGAAGGGCTCGACAAATTCAAGTAGGCTCTGGATTATCTCTCTCTCTCTCTCTTCAGCCACAGAAAGTCCACTGCTGAACATAGGCCTTCTTAAACGATTTCCATAGACAATTGTTAGAAGTTGTCTGCGTCCAGCCTTTTGTATTATGTTGTTTGTTGATCAGGATCAATCAGGATATCATATATCTCGCAATAATAGTGTCAATATTATTCTGAGTATTGGTAGTGTTCAATATGTGACCATCGAAAGCTGCCAAGCATTACGATTAAATAATTTCCCTGGCCTTATTATTGTTTTTTATTCTATAATTTTGAATAGTAGATAGAGGGCGCCATCGTAGCAATTATGGCTTATGCGCAGGGCACCCCATACTTAGATCACCCCATCAATTTTCTAGTTTCGCCGATTTATTATTTCTACTACCTAAATATCGTAGAAGTTCATTAACAGTAATAATTAACAATCAGGTGAATGGTTTGCTCGTTTACCGGATCTACGCTATAAAAATAAATATGTAAACGAGTTTCATCACGATGTTTGCCTTTACTAAAGAAAGCAATAATTAGTAATTACCATGAATACACACGTAACTTCGAAGTCAGTGAAGCGTACGCTGAGTTTAATGTTTGATCACACTATCACATCTTATGTCTCATTTATATATCTTGTAAAGACCTTAATAGTAAAGGAGGCCCGTGCTCAGTAGTACGTATACGAGCTATTATATTTCATTTAACAATATCCAAGGTTGAACGTTGTATTAACCTTGTTTGAGGTCGTAACAATTTAAAACGGCGAGAAATCATTACCAACTAAAGCCCTGGTCTGTGGAACGGTACGGGCGGCACTGCGTTGCACGCAATGCGATGTCAAACTCGGTTTTGTATGAAAAACGTCATCATTTGTCTTTTGTTCTATTGCGATATGCGTCAACCAGCGCGCACGGTGAAGGGTCAACTCCATTATAACATTTTGGTCGCTTGATAGAAACTGACAGCGGTTTGCGGTAGCGGCACAGATTTATATGAAAATACACCGCACAGCGCGCAGTCATTCTCGTCAAATCGCCGCGGCGTGCGACATTGCGGCATGGATTTATTTGTCGATAATTTACAGAAATAATAGCAGGAGCCTTTGTGTTTTATATCAAGATAGAAAGAACACATTAACATTTGATAATAAAAGGGAACAAATCTCCGATGGTAGTGTGCCCATATTTTTTCATATGGGCACCAAAATGTAACCGCAACGCATCTGATGTATTACAATTTTAAATCCAATTACAATATCCACCAGCAAGAAATAATCAGCTCTTGCCATCAAACACTATTATGCTACCCTGCTCGAAAGCATATTTGGAAACCGATATTAGAAACACGAAATATTTGCATGTGTCATTGACGAGTTTACCACCTTCGTGTACGGTGGTCGGAGCAATTAGTAAAATATCACTAGTTCATCCGATGAGCGTCTTATAATAATATATTACAGTTGAAAAATGTTTCTTAAATTTTTCCGTACATATTATAGAAAGCATATTCGCAGCTTGTACCATACGACCCTTGTTAATATTAGTCCGTGTTGCTTTACATCTAGCTTCTCCAGCCCGTATTTTTGAGCGGTTAATTCAATATTTAATTGTCTTTCACTTTGTAATGGAGGGAAATAGACGATTCTTTGTTTTTAACTCCTACTATTTAGTTCCTTTTTGATAAAGCTGCGGATTTCAACAAATGTACTGAGATCTATAACATCTTCTATATCAAAATAATGATTTTTGCAATATTTCAGATACATTTACATTTACAGAGTGCGCACCATTGCGAACGGAGTGCGACATTTTTTTAAGACTGCCTCGGTGGCGTAGTTGTACTACGGTACGACTACAAAGCTGAGCTCTCGGGTTCGACTCCCGGCTCGGGCAAAGTGATATTGGGTTTTTCTATTCATCATCAGCCTGGAGCCAGGAATTTGTGTCCGATATGGCGTTAGGCTCGCCCCCTGTCACATCATGGAACGGAACATACAAGGCGAAATGTGGGTGTCCTGGTGGCGCCTCTGCCTACCTCTTTTGGGATAAAGGCGTGAGTTTATGTATGCAAATAAAGTTAAACCTAGGATCAAGAACTGCTGATGTGCTGGAGGTTGTGCAGATACATATATACCAACTACCTACCTATACCTACGTCTATTATTTGAGCTCCGTATTGTGAATTTAGATAAAAAGTACAATTAAATGATTATTGTAAAAAGTGTCCATCAGTATTGATCCAGGTTTTGCTTGTGATAGTTTATAACAAAATTATTTTATTTTCTAATAATAATACAATTTGTTTTTATCAAATTACGGTACAATCGGCGATAATTTAAGAGTAGGTATCTATACAAGTCCAGTGAAATATAACTTGATCAAAGAACAGGTTTATTAGCAGAAAAAATAAAATAATATAGTTAATAGCACGCTAATTTACATGAAAAAATATAAACTAATTATGTCACGTATCAATATTTGAGAAAATGGTCTTATGTGCCTTTTTACCGACTTCGTTTAGAATGACGCACAAACAATTTTTTTATATAATTTTATATATATTTGAACTCAAATAATTGTTATCCGTTGTCATGGAGACCCGTGAAGACTTCAATGCAAAATTGTCATAATAACATTTGTTGTCAAGTTTCGGCCCTCCCATTGGTCAACGGATTTACGCAGAGTGAAACCTATCTGTGAAACCTCCTTAGTTGCTTGAACTCCGTTGCTTGCCGCAGTACCGCACGTACCGTTTGTCAGACCAGGGCTTAACAACTACAGTCGCACTTGAACTAGTACAAGCATTCACAGCTAGATGTCGCTGCATCAAGGCCAAATACACGTACTCCATGATGAAAACCGTTTCAATTAAGAAAGATGGGGTGACCGGATCACACGCAAATTTCATAATAAAACTAGTAATTTTACCGTTAATAATAATACGTATCTTATAAATGTTAAATAGTTTACACGACAAAATGTTATTGATATAAGTGCATCGATCATTTCTAAATGCGGACAATCGAAAAATTCTACTTTATCGTTATCACTGCAGTATCAATTTAACCAGAAAGGAGATAAGGTGATAAGGAACAGTTACATCACCACAAAATCAAATAATACTTATTTTGTGAAAAGAGGTTATTTGTGTAAATTATAACCTCTTTACTGCCAAAAGTGCGTGTTACGAATTGAGTTACAACCTGTTTTGTGAAAATGAGGGAGATAGTTCATGTACAGGCCGGGCAATGTGGAAACCAGATCGGTTCTAAGGTATGTTGTTATTCCATTTTATCAATGAATCATCAGAAATTATGTGAAACCCGGCCGGTGAAGATATAATTAACTTTCACCCATTTTATAAATGAATTAAATATCTCGGACTACCCGGCTGTGTAATTTAAGTCCTTTAACATTCTTTATTTTCTTTAATACTATTGGTAAAGGAATCAAAATGCATACAACTTAATTAAATGCTTTAATTACTATTAATTTTTTATTGCATATCAATTTTAATAGTCGTCAGAAGAAACAGAATGAAAATAGCTATTAGTCATTTTTTAGTACTTTTAAATGACAAGGCCGATACATGACCTTCCACAATTTATATGAAGTTTATACGTCACTTCTAATTTTTTAAACCTTGATGGTTCTTAATACCGCTAACCACACTGATATTTTCATTCAACAGAAATAGGCTTTATTTAACAATTTCTCGCCGTATTATTTAAGTTTTAATGGCGATTGCACAAGATTACGGTTTTCAATAAACAAGTGAGGTTTCGTCATTATGTTTACAGAATTGTTAAAGCCCTATAAGTAGATTTTTGAAGAGCTTATTTTACTAATCGTGGTTTTTTGGCTGACTGGTTTATAGCTATTCGGGTAAATCTGAACTTCGGGGAGTTCCGTTATTCTCCAAATTCGCCCAAACGCGTTAGAAAGAAAATGTATATTTTTGTATAGTATAAAATTAAGTTATATCTATATAAATTTGTATTTTATTAAGTAATTTTATAACAGATTAAGATCTAGGATTCCATTATAATTGATTTTTGAAGCTATTTTTATTCAACTTGTCACTACCTACATATTTTTCGAATGTGTCAAATCATAACCGTAATCTACCTGCATTATGCTACCACACGCAAGTTCGTGATAAAGCCATTCAACGTGACACAATTTGATCAACAATAGGGTATTTTACTATAAGAAAGAAAAAAATCTAAAAACTATAAATGTATATAGTAGAGCATTAAGCAATAAGTATATGTTAATTTCAGTTTATATTTCCCAGGAATAAATTTTATAATACGTTTTGAAAATTTGATATTTTTTTAAATAGTTTGTCTTAATCTTAGGAACAACTTAAAATACTTTTTGAAAATGGGTGGAATACCCTATTAATACATATTGGCCGTCAACAGATACACCCAACAGTCACATACATAGTCCTGACCCCACACTAAGATCAAGTCTTTTTTCATGGGTATCAGAAATTACGAGAGAATGGTCTCACAAACAGACCTGAAACAAATACTTGTGGAACACACAAATATTTTGTCGCAATACGGGATCGAACTCACGACCTCTCGTTACACAGCCAGCATTAACCTGCGCCAAGGAGGCTATATTATTTTACCCTATCCTTATCAAATTAAATTATTATTTATTCAAATAGTCTTTTACAAGATCTTTTGAATCGTTAATTTCTGCTAACCCCGCTTCGGAACGTGTTGTAGCTGTGAAGAAGAAACCAAGCAAGAAACTCCCTCAGCAACACAAACTGTCTCCTTTTTTGTTTCTATCTATACAATTTACATGGTGTCGACGCAATATCCACGTTGCAGAATAAAACATACATACATACATACATAAACTCACCCCTTTATCCCAGATAGGGTAAGCAGAGGCGTCCCTCCGGACACCCACATTTCGCCTTGTATGTTTAGTCCCACGATGTGATAGGGGGCGAGGCTATCGCTATATCGGGCACAAACTCCTGACTCCGGGCTGATAATGAATAGAAAAACCTAATATCCCTTTTCTCGACACGGGATTTGAACCCGAGACCCCAGTTTTGTAATCGTACCGTAGTACAACTACGCCACCGAGGCAGAATAATTCTTGGAGAAATGAACTTGAAGTCCAGTCACTCTGGTAGCCCCATTTGTAGTTATGGCTGACGTATCGTAAAATGTAATAATTACTTTATTTTATAAAAATTTGTCGCCCGGGATAAAACAGGAAAACGTTTAAGGACAAACCATAAAAATGCTATAATGAATTTTAAGCAGTATCGGTATCGGGGTCAACGATATTTTTTACCGATACCATGAATAGGCATTCTCCTTTAAAAACATATTTAACGCATTGTTTGAGATATGTTTACATAATAAACAACAAGCGTTTATACCCGTAATCTAATTTGTCCAAAATAAGAAGTGAAGAGAGAAAAACTATTATTATTTTGACAACAGCGCTTTAGGTGACAGAAAATCGTAGATGACCTATAAACAGGGGATAAGGAGCCGTCATTGTGAGCCACGTATCGTGTTTCGGGTTCTGTGTATATCCGAATACAATCTGGCATCATTGTGTCAAGAGATGAACTTCTCACGTTGATACTCTCCCTTCCGGTGTCCAAGAGCTCATTCAGGGCTCGCCGTCAAAAATTGATGGCGTTTTGATGACCTTGCGCATTATTCTTTGATTATTCTCCAATTGTTCTCCATTGTCAAATGTGATCTGTTAAAAATGGACACCCCTGCACTGCGATTGCCATCAGCTGCATTGCGGACACTATGGCGTGTCAGTTTTTATAGAAAACTTTCACAAATCTTGTGAAGAAATCTTAAGAATTCGGTTTTTCATACGATGTTTTGCTTCACCTTTAAAATTTGCAATATTTATTGAAATAAACTATTTTTTACGGATTTTATCGCGATTTGGTTTCATTTTTTAACATCCCGACGCGACGTTTCGATTGCTTTACAGCTTTCGTGGTCACGGGGCGGACTGAGGTATTAGTCATCCGCTCTGTTATATATTTCTATCGATATTTAACTAAGAATACACACGTAATTTCGAAAATTCGAAGTGCCTTGCAGTTTGATACCATTTTCACAACGAACCTGAGTTCATACTTATGTTTATTTGACATCAATTTGTCGTTATATAGATTGAAATCAATATTGTGACCTTTACCGCATGAATGAGTTGTTTTCTCCAAGATACTTATGTACCGAACCGGAAATACTGCAGACGAAAACCGACACCTAACCTACATCGAGGCTGTCGTGTGGATTAATGTCACCAGTGATTTATACATTGCTGTTGGGCATTGATATTATAACTATCTTGATGACTAGAAGCCCGCAAACTTCGTCTGCGTGATTAACTTTACTTGAAAATAACTTTATTGGAAATTTCCATCCCCAAAATCAAAATTCAATTGGCATAAAAGTAGCCTATGTGTTAATCCAGGGTGTCAGCTACCTCCATACCAAATTTCATCGAAATCCGTTAAGCCGTTTCTGAGTTCATCGCGCACAACCGCACAGACAAACAGACAAAAATTCTAAAAATCATTGTTTCGGGTTCTATTACGTTAATACAGACTCCCATATAAATCTCATTTATCTCATTTGTCTTCCATGTACAAACATGGATCGGTTACAAATTTATTATATGTAGATATATTTTATTTTATTTATTCACATAAAATCCACAGCCCTTAATACTACTATAATACAACTGGTTTACTTATCTTACGGCCAATAACGGATTTACATTTTAAAGATACAACTTATATAATAGGCAGTCGAACCGTTAAATAAAATTGAGCAAAACTTAGTAAGTAATAACAATAACAAAATAGTAATAATATAGATTATTAAATGTACAGAATAGATATAATTTTTGCCACAGCGTATACTGTTCACCGTGGTTAAGGACTATATGCGGATTTGGAAGTCATATTAATGACTGCCTCGGTGGCGTAGTTGTATTACGGTACGGTTACAAAGCTGAGGTCTCGGGTTCGAGTCCCGGGTCGGGCAAAGTGATATTGGATTTTTCTATTCATTATCAGCCCGGAGTCAGGAATTTGTGCCCGATATGGCGATAGGCTCGCCCCCTATCACATCATCGGACGGAACATACAAGGCGCAATGTGGGTGTCCTGGTGGCGCCTCTGCCTACCCTTTCGGGGATAAAGGAGTGAGTTTATGTATGTATGTATGTATTAATGACTAACTGCGTTGGTAACGTACCAGACAGGGCTGCGAACATGTTCACGGTGGTCGCAGGCGCAAAACCCAGGGTACACCTTTGAGTTTTCGGAGTCATGTGTGTATTGTGTTTTGATAGTCAATGAGCAGGCACTATAACGCTGAGGGAAAACATCGTGAGGAAACCTGCATACCATAGCATTTGTAAGAATTTTTATGGTATGTAAAGTCCGCCCGCACTAGGCCAGCGTGGAGTGTACTAACCCCTCTCAATCGTACTCTCGATTGTAGAGGAGACCCGTGCCCTACAGTGGAAGTATAGGTCTCATATAAGCTCTCAAAAGGAATAATTTCGCCTCGTTTTTGCATCATTTTTAATTTCTGTTCCGCTCCTATACGTCATAGCGTGATGTTATATAGCATTCCTCAATAAATGGGCTATCCAACACCAAAATATTTTTTCAAAACGAACCAGTAGCTTTTGAGATTAGAGCGAACATACAAACTCTTCAGCTTTGTTTTTTAGTATAAGTATTTGGAAGTCATATTAATGGCTAGTAAAAGTGAAAAGTAATTTAATTAACGTCACAAAATGTAACAAGATTAACTCGTAGGAAATTGAACACTGACGAATTCTGTCGGAAGTAGGACAAGGCTAGAGATTATACCTACTTTTATTACATCGGCTAACGAGCAAACGGCCCATGATGGTAAACGATGACCGCACAGGGTAGCAGTAATTATCGATTCTAACAATTCAAAAGTTATGAAAGACTATTTGAATATAGAATATTTTGGTTTTTCTGTGGCGCAGTTGGTTAGACGCCGGCTGTGAAACGCGAGGCCGCGGATTCGATCTCCGCATGGAGACAAAAATTTGCGAGGCCCACAAGTATTTGTCCCGGGTGTTTTTTTTTTATTGCAATGAATGGCGAGACGAGCTTGCCATTCGCCTGATGGTAAGCGATACGACCGCTCATGGACAGTAGCAAAACCAAACAACACCATGAATTACAAGACAATGCTTGGAATTCCACTGCGCTCGCCATCCTGAGACATAAGATGTTAAGTCTCAATATGTCCAGTAGTTACTCTGGCTACAATGTCCTTCAAACCGGAACACAACAGCGCATTTACACTGCTGTTTGGCGGGAGAAATAGACATTGCGGTGGTACCTACCCAGGCGGCCTCTCACATATAAGAGACCTACCACCAGTAAAAAGTGTTAGTGAGACCGAAAAGTCTCTCGTAGTTTCTGATACACGACACAAGACTTAATTGATATTAATATGGGATAAGAAGTAGTGTGGATAAAAATAGTGACGACGCGGAAAGGCCCACAAGGCAAAAGGAATAGAGGGAGACCTCTAACACGCTGGGAAGACGAAATCATAAAACTAGCCGGTCCAAACAAGACTCAAATAGCACAGGATAGAGACAAATGGGCATCTTTGGAGGCCTTTACCCATTCTGGGGTTCTTACATAACTGATATAAAATTAAAACATTAACAATAGATTAAATAGATTTAAGAAATGTATAAACTAACCCGTTATTTTAAGATAATGTAATGTAAAAGTAAGAAATAAAAAGGCATTTTATTTTATTTTATTTATTTATTTAAGGACTATGTATGTGACTGTTGGGTGTATTTTTTTTTTGACTTGAACTTCCAATACATTTGGGTCGTAGATGTGGTGTCAAAATGGGAGGGGAAAGAGAATAAAAATATCTCCGTCAACTTCATGCATTCCTGGTAAATGAAACTACATCATGTCGCTTTTTGGCTGTCGAAATGCGCGCATCATAATTTACTCTCATAATTTTCCAAACGACTCACAAGCGTATAACTTCAAAAAAGAAGAGCAGAGGGAGCGTTGGAACTGCAGCGATTTTCGTATATCTCTCTGTGCATTACTTTTAAAGCCGTCGTTAATTATTAAGCCTACATTCTATATGACAATCACTCATTTAAAAATAAATACGCTCAACATCCGCAAATATCCTGAGCCTACATTTCAAGTCTTGTGTCGTGTATCAGAAACTACAATAGACTTACTGAAACAAATACTTGTGTACTTTGGCTGTGTTATGATCGTAATAACTATTGGCTTTTTATTGATACGGGACATGAATTATTCCTATCATTAGTTATAATATAATAATAAATAAATACACCCAACAGTCACATACATAGTCCTAACCGCACATTAAGATCAATTAAGTCTTGTGTATCAGAAACTATGAGGGACTTATCGGTCTTACAAACACCTAGACCCGAGACAAATACTTGACGGCCTCACAAACGCGGCCTCACGATTCACAGTCGGCTTCTAACCAACCACGGAGGCTCTCGAATAATGTTGTGTTCCTAATAACTGTTAATTATTAGCTTTTTATTGATATGTCGGGGCAATACTTAGTCCTAATTAGTTAGTTCTTGATTTATTGTTTTCTTCTTTTCTTTAAATATAACTAAGTTTTCTTGTTTTTGTTCATGTGTGTTATTTATAATTGTTGTACTCTGTTAAGTCGTATATGCATCAGGATGTAACTAGCAAAGAATGGTATTGTGATAATGTGTACTATTTAACAATCTTATTTCATTAAATAAATGTGGAATTGTTCCGTTAGGTTCGAAATCAAAACAAAGAATGTTCAGATATTCTTCACTTTAATTATTTATCCTTTTAATACGTCTTTAGCTCGTTCGTCGCTCACGTCTCCCATCGTCGTCTAAACTGTTCTCTCTTATCCGTCCTTTCATACTTGACATCTTAATCATTCATCCTCTAACTCTTTTACTCTTCATACTTATATTCGCCATCTCTTTCACACAACAAGTTTCATATCAGTCATTCGTCTAACGTTTCGTTCTACGCATTTTTCTTCAAAACATTCAATCGAACTCTATTTTGTTCTAGTTCTGGGAGATCATTTCCGATGAGCATGGAATAGACACACAGGGAGTTTACAGAGGAGAGAGCGACCTTCAGTATGAGCGACTCAACGTCTACTACAATGAAGCCAGCAGCGGTAAACTCTTATTGTGTCGAAATTTTCCCAGAAGATAGGCAGAGGTGCTACCAGGACACCCACGTTTCGCCTCTTGTATTCCGTCCCACAATGTAAAAGAGGGCGAGCCTATAGCCACATAAGGCACAAATTCCTGACTCCGGGCTGATAATGTATAGAAAATCCCAATATAATTTTGCCCGATCCGGGATTCGAACCCGAGACCGTATTGGTCATACCGTAGTGCAACTGCGCCGAAAGCAGTTATTTGTTATATTGTCTTATAGCTGAAGATTATTTTGTATTAATTTAATACCATTATTTGGCAGGCAAGTTCGTTCCCCGCGCGGTCCTGGTGGACCTAGAGCCAGGGACCATGGATTCCGTCCGATCCGGCAAGTACGGTCAGCTGTTCCGCCCGGACAACTTCGTGTTCGGACAGAGCGGGGCAGGTAGTGTACAAATTTATTTATTTAAATCTTTATTGTACACAGTAAAATAACATACAGGAACAGAAAAAAAACAGTACAAATGGCGGTCTTATCGCATAAAGCAATGTCTTACAGACAACCATGGGATGGATTTAAAAGACGGAGAAAGAGAAAGAGATGGCAGTGTAAAAAAAAAGAAATTAAATAAATAAAGAATGGAAGCCAAATAAAACTAATTAAACATAATATAATTTAATTATTTATTATAATAAAACGGGTTCACCAATCACTCTAATTAATATGCATAAATACTAAATGTCATTTAGTCAAGTGCAACTTAATATTTAAATGGCGTTTGATTATTAGGCCGTTAATGATTTAAAACCTATTTTAGTTATCGATTTTTTTTGTCTTCTTCTCTCAAACTGTATTCAAAAGTCGTTTGAAGGGGACTAAACATTTGTTATTAAAATAGGTTTATTAACGGTGTTACATGAATAAGGCGTTGAAGATTTATAATAAGAACAAAATATTTACCTTACATCTAAAGTACAAAAATAAAAGCTAATGTGGTGATACAAAATATATAAATAAATAAATAATTTATTTCGTATCTAGTCGTCACGGAGATCTTGACAGTCTATTTATAGACAGATTTAAAACCTATTTTAATTATCGAATATTTTGTCCCTTTCAAACGACTTTAGAATTCAGTTTGAGCGAAGAAGACAAAACATTCGATAAGTAAAATAAGTTTTAAATCTGTCTATGAATAAGGCCGTTGGAATAATGACATGGATTTAAATATTGTGCTAATTTACTTTTCGGACATTGCCAACGCGCACTCAGCCAGCGTGGTGGAGTGTACTAACCCCTCTCAATCGTACTCTCGATTGTAGAGAGTCGTGCCCTGCAGTGGGACATATATACAGGGTATATCAAGACCGCAACCAAAAACGAAGCCAGGTGGTAGTATTAGTGACTTCAGACACAAAGCAAGTAAAAATTTCACAAAAAAAATCGACTACTTTTTTTTGTAATTTTTTACTTATCGTCGTATTTGGGTGATAAATACATAGTTTTCCTAAAATAATGATGTATACCTCTTTATTTCTAAACACTCAATGGTACAAGTGCTTAAATTATTATTTTCGCAAAAACTAGGTATTTACCATCCAAACAAGATGATTTTTAAAAAATTCTAAAAAAATATCTGTCGTTGCTTTGGTGAAATTTTTATTTGCATCGTGTCTGTAACCACTAAAACTACCACCTGGCTTCGTTTTCGGTCGCAGTCTTGATATACCCGGTATATGTGCTGACACAGTATAGCATTATGTATATCTGTATATACTTATTTGCAGGTAACAACTGGGCCAAAGGTCACTACACTGAAGGCGCAGAGCTGGTTGATTCAGTGATGGACGTCATCAGGAAGGAAGCTGAGACTTGCGACTGTCTTCAAGGTAATTGACTGGTATATAGCTATTCGTTTTACTCGCGGCTTGGTTCATTATGTAGGTTTTGTCAGTTAATACGTTAAATACAAAAAGACCAGCATTGATTTAATAACCAGCACATTCTGAACTTATATTAGTACTTATTAGGTATTATGTAAACCATTGCTGGTAACAAATATACTTTTCTTTCTTTCTTTCAAAAGTTATTTTCCTATCTCTTGAGAATAGTATTTTTGCTGAATGAAAGATAAGTTTATGAGCTTTTCTGTGCTCCAGTCAATGTATATTCAAAGTGATCATTATTTAAGGCTTGAAAACGTTACAAATTCACTGTCGGATTTATACCTAATGTAGTTTATTCGCAGCTTTGTAAAAATCCTCAAATAATTGAAGTAAAATACCATCTCCGTTGCGCAGTTGGTTAAACTCCCGCTGTAATATCGACGTTCGAATTTTCGGGTTCGATCCGCGCAAGGAGACAATTTTTTGTGTACAACAATATTTGTTTCGTAATATTGTCGGGTGTATTTATGTATTCTCCTGTGCTCAGGTTTCCAGCTAGCTCACTCCCTGGGCGGTGGTACCGGGTCCGGGTTGGGAACCCTACTCCTCAGCAAGATCAGGGAGGAGTTCCCTGACAGGATCATGAACACTTTCAGCGTCGTGCCCTCACCTAAGGTCAGTTTAACTATAGTAGTTTCTTTGGTAGTAGGAGTAACAGAAAAGGATGCAACTATCGTGCTTTGACGTCATCTCCCATTAGGCGTGTGAGTGTGAAAGAGATAGCGAGTGCCCCACTGCTCTAATAAAAATACTAACTTAGGCATAATACGACCGATTATGATACTGTTTTAAATCAATGTTTGGCATGGAGGACATTTTGCAGTAATTACTAGTTTCTATTCAAAATTAACGGTGAAGGAAAACATCGTAAGGAAACCTGCATACCGTAGCGATTTTAAAGAATTTCTACGGTATGTAAGTCCGCCAACTCGCACTAGGCCAGCGTGGTGGACTATATGGCCTAACCACTCTCAATCGTACTCTCGATTGTAGAGTAGGCCCGTGCCCTGCAGTGGGCCGTATATGGGCTGATATGGATAGATTCAAAATTAATCATTGGAAGCATCCCTATAATGCCAGTATCCGCTCTTTGTAAGCTATATTCGTCGTGGCGCAGTTGGTTAGTCGCCGGCTGTGAAACGAGAGGCCGCGGGTTCGATCCCCGCACCGAGACAATTTTTTGTGTGAACGACAAGTATTTGACAGCCTTCGTGGCGCAGTTGGTTAGATGCCGCCTGTGAAACGAGAGGCCGCGGGTTCGATTCCCGCACCGAAACAAATATTTGTGTGATCCACAGGTATTTGTTTCGAGTCTGGGTGTTTGTGAGATCGAAAAGTCTCTCATAGCTTCTGATACCCACGACACAAGACTCGATCTTAGTGTGGGGTCAGGACTATGTATGTGACTGTTGGGTGTATTTATTATTTATTATTATGCCAGTATCCGCTCTTTGTACGTTCTCCTTCGTTGCATACTGCATGATCTACGTTCTATGAAAAGATGTTCTATTTAGATGTATTATTATTTTCTAATTTTATTTTATTTAAAGCTTCATATACTGAAAGTATACAGGCGGACTTAATGCCTGAGGCATTCTCTACCAGTCTACTTAGAGTGGTGAAGAAATGAAGCACAGCAGGTGTAAAAATAGCTTATAAAGCATTTTTTTTTTTTATTGCAATGAATGGCGAGACGAGCATGCCATTCGCCTGATGGTAAGCGATACGACCGCTCATGGACAGTAGCAAAACCAATCAACACCATGAATTACAAGGCAATGCTTGGAATTCCACTGCGCTCGCCATCCTGAGACATAAGATGTTAAGTCTCAATATGTCCAGTAGTTACTCTGGCTACAATGTCCTTCAAACCGGAACACAACAGTGCATTTACACTGCTGTTTGGCGGGAGAAATAGACATTGAGGTGGTACCTACCCAGGCGGCCTCTCACATATGAGAGACCTACCACCAGTAAAACTATATATACTCAAATCACAATAATAATACACAAGATATGATATATAATATAGATCTAATCCCTGCTCAGGTGAGCGAAGTAGTCCTGGAGCCGTACAACGCGACGCTGTCAGTACATCAGCTGGTCGAGAACACGGACATGTCGTTCTGTATCGACAACGAAGCGCTCTACAACATCTGCTTCAGGACCTTGCGACTCAGCAGCCCCAGTTATGGAGACCTCAACCATTTGATTTCTGTGAGTATGCTTTAAATATCACATTTTTTTAAATATATTTTTTTATACTTTATATACATGAAAACAACTGCCTCGGTGGCGTAGTTGTACTAAGTTGTATGATTTCAAAGCTGAGGTCTCGGGTTCGAGCAAAGTGATATTTGATTTTTCTATTCATTATCAGTCCGGAGTCAGGAATTTGTGCCCGATATGGCGATAGGCTCCCCCCCTATCACATCATGGGACGGAACATACAAGGCGCAATGTGGGTGTCCTGGTAGCACCTCTGCCTACCCCTTGTGGGAAAAAGGCGTGAGTTTATGTATGTATATGTATGTAAACTTTCCTGTGTTAACCGACAAAATTATTGTCAAAAACAATTCTGCTAAGAGCGCAACTGTCTGAAAAATCTAGTTTTAAGTGCTTGTTTACGTTAACAAGCGGTCGCGGGCGCGGGCGCGATTGACGTGGCTTGCCCGCTACTTACATCGCACGTGCGTTTCCTACGTGAACACTTGGTTGACATCCATATGTTTGATAGCCTTTGACAGCCTCCGTGGCGCAGTTGGTTAGACGCCGGCTGTGAAACGAGAGGCCGCGGGTTCGATCCCCGCACCAAGAGAAATGTTTGTGCGGCCCACAAATATTTCTTTCGGGTCTGGGTGTTTGTGAGACCGAAAAGTCTCTCGTAGTTCTGATACCTGCGACACAAGACTTAATTGATCTTAATGTGGGGTCAGTACTTTGTATGTGACTGTTGGGTGTATTTATATTTTATATTATATGTCGTTACCGCGCCCGCCACCGCGCCCGCGAGGTAACGTGAACAAGCACTATGCAAATAATTCCTTTAATATTATGTTTGCAGTTAACAATGTCTGGGGTGACGACGTGCCTCCGTTTCCCCGGACAACTCAACGCTGATTTGCGTAAACTCGCCGTCAACATGGTGCCCTTCCCGCGTCTGCACTTCTTCATGCCAGGTGAGAACCAAATAATGTTTATTGACTTTATGACTTGAAAATCAATATGTCTTTTTGTTAATTTACATTGCTTTCGAAATAGTATTTTTTACCGTGGCGTACCTCGGTGCGCCGCCGGAGTGAAATAAAAGGCCGCGGGTTCGATTCCCGCACCGAGACAAATATTTGTGGGGCCCACAAATATTTCTCTCGAGTCTTGTAGGTTTGAACGATATTTTAGCCAGAGTAACTACTGGACATATTGAGACTTAACATATGTCTCAGGATGGCGAGCGCAGAGCAGTACTAAGCATTGCTTTGTAATTCATGGTGTTTGGTTTTGCTACTGTCCATGAGCGGTCGTGTCGTTTACCATCAGCGGACGGCATGCTCGTCTCGCCATTCACAGGAATAAAAGAAAAAACCTGAAACGCGATACGTGTGTTACTATGACGGCTCCTTATTCAACAAATGCACAAAAAAAAAGGAAAAACACTTAAAGATATTACAAATTAACAAAAAATACAGATAGCGATCTTATCACTCTAGGCGATTTCTTACAGACAACCTTAGGATGGATATAACAAAAGGAAAACAAAAGAGGGCAGTTTAGAATTTAAAGGATACAAGCTCCAATAAAAATAAGAAAATAATTGTAAGTGAATACGAATACGAATATCTCATCACATCTCTAAATCTCAATTTCTGTTATTTTCAGGTTTCGCCCCCCTCACTGCAAAGAATTCAGTCAACTACAGACCACAGACTGTATCCGAACTTATGAGCCAGGTGAGTGTTGATCAATATACCGGGTATATCAAGACTGCGACCGAAAACAAAGCCAGGTGGTAGTTTTAGTGGTTACAGACATGCAACTAAAAATTTCGCAAAATAAATCGACAACTTTTTTTACTTATTTTTGTATTTGGGTGATATATACATGGTTTTCCTGAAATAAAGATGTACACCTCTTTATTTTTAAACACGCAATGTTACATAAGGACCAATTAAATATTAATTAAACCAACCAAATTAAATTAAAAATTAATTTACCAACCAAACAGGACGATTTTTAAAAAACTCTAAAAAATATCTGTCACCCTTTTGGCGAAATTTTTATTTGCATCGTGTTTGTAACCACTAATACTACCACCTGGCTTCGTTTTCCTCAGTGTTGATATACCCGGTAATAACCCTTGTCTCGCAGATGTTCAACGCCAGCAACATGATGACGGCGGCGGATCCCCGGCGCGGCAGGTACCTCACCGTCGCCACCATGTTCCGCGGACGCATGTCCATGAGGGAGGTGGACGATCAGGTGCTCGCCATACAGAACAAGAACTCCAGGTGAGGGCTATTTACAGTGCCCCTAGCCGGAACATTTTGCAGTATCGTAATAGAATAGTAATAGTAAAATGTATGGGAAGTTAAACAGCGCCATTGTGAGCGTATTTGGAACTAAAATTTCACAGCGGGAAACGTTTACTTTACTATACGAGAATTACTATACGATACTTCGAAATGTTCCGGCTAGGGGCACTGGGATTCGAACTGCGCCACCGAGGCAGTCATTCATTCATTTAGTCAAGTATTTTTATTTTCGTTACGAATATACCTAAACTGATCTATATTTGTATCAGCCCATATACGTCTCACTGCTGGGCACGGGCCTAATCCACATTCGAGAGAATCGATTGAGAGTGGTTAGGCCATATAGTCCACCACGCTGGCCTAGTGCGGGTTGGCGGACTTACATACCGTAGAAATTCTTTTAAAATCGCTACGGTATGCAGGTTTCCTCACGATGTTTTCCTTCACCGTTAAAGTGCGTGCTCTGTATTTTTTACAGACTACCTCTGTGGCGTAGTTGTACGGTACGACTACAAAGCTGAGGTCTCGGGTTCGAATCCCGGGTCGGGTAAAGTGATATTGGGTTTTGCTATTCATTATCAGCCCGGAGTCAGGAATTGTCTATCAGTCTATCACATATGCCTATCGCCATATCGGGCACCATATTATTTAATTTTGTCAATAAATTAGATACTTTTCAAGAATAAAAGAAAAAGATAATTAAATTAAGTTTTTCCGCAGCTACTTTGTGGAATGGATCCCGAACAACCTCAAAGTGGCTGTATGCGACGTCCCGCCCAGAGGACTCAAGATGTCGGCGACATTCATCGGCAACTCGACCGCTGTGCAGGAGATATTCAAACGCATCTCCGAGCAGTTCACCGCTATGTTCCGCAGACGGGTAAATATAGATGAGATATACTTGCATTATTAAGTTTCAGGGCGTCTAAGTATGAGCACGCTAAAATACTAGGGTCGAAAACCGGGTTTAAAATACTAGGAAGTATTTTGTTAGTACGAGAATAAGGGCCTCGTTCACCATCTTTAAGTAAACCGCTGATTAGGCTAGTCATCAGTTAAAGTCACCCGTAACATCACGTGTCAATTTCACGATGCTCCAGTAACTAATCCTTTGATTACACTAATCAATATTTTACTGACTGCATCATCTGATAATTAGCATTATTTACTTGATGGTTAAAATAAGGGTAAAATCTCAACTTTATTTTTTATTTTTTAAGAAAAAGCACATTGACACTTCAGCGGGAGGCAGTGCGGGGAACATTTGACCAATGATTTGATAATAATATTCTATAATCATAGCATTTGATGCAATTTTAAACGAATGATTCATTCAATTTCTTATTTCATTCACTTAACCAGCACGTTTAAGTTTCACTTGTGAAAACTGAAATCGACTAAAGATATTCTGCTCATTAACTTGGCAAATAACGATTATAAAAAAAGTAACTAATCAGCGGTTTATTTGAAGATGGTGAACGAAGCCCTTAGTCGGCAACCCTTACGTGCCAGCCACGGCGCGGTGTCTAAATAACACTTGCATAGGAATTCGACCCGTATTCCGTGATGAGTAAGGAGCAATTTAGTGTAAATAAAAAAATCTTTAAAGTTCAAAGTATTTCCTATCCACAAATACGATTGTGTTTCTTATTTTTATTAAGATATGGATCGTTTTTCTATGCAAATATTTTCTGCTCGTACTAGGGCGCCGTACTTCGAAGTGAATACCTGGTTTTAATCGAGTATCGTAATTACGTCTCAGCTGCAATAGGTTAACCGACTAGAATAAGAGGATTGTTTGTTTGTGGGTGTATGTTTTCATTAAAACACCTGGGGGCTACTACGAAACACGAAATTCCATATAGTCTATTTGGATAAATCCGAAAGCCGTGAAATTCCTATATTCACTAAATTGTTATCATAAATTCCTTTAAAGCATTTTTTAATATTTTGGACACGCGACCCCTTTACAAGTGGAAATCTATTGACGACCCCTTAGGCTATAGATAAAAAAGTTGCTACTTTAGAAGACTATGTTTATGATTTTCTCAATTTTGCAACCTATTTTATTTTTAATATTATTAAGACTACATGGTTGACTATCAATACACACATGACTCCGAAAAGTCAGAGGTGTGCCCTGGGATTTGAACCCGCGACCACCGTGAACATGTAGGCAGCCGCGTCTGGTCCGTTACCAACAGGCCACCACGCACTTCTTAGAGGTAATAGATGTGGGAATGGAACATAGGATGAACAGGAGAGATATATGTGCGAGCGAGAAGGAATGAAAGGAAATGTCAAAAAATGACTGATGTCAGGGAGAGTGAGGAAGATGGCGTGTGTGCGTGAATATATAGTTTGTTGGAGTATTTCGTAATCATTTCTTGCCATTGTCCCACATAGATGTAATAGTTATATCGTTATTGTCCCGCAGGCCTTCCTGCACTGGTACACGGGAGAAGGCATGGATGAGATGGAATTCACGGAGGCCGCCAGCAACATGACCGACCTCATCTCCGAATACCAGCAGTACCAGGTGAGACATATACACCCAATACACCCAACAGTCACATACATAGTCCTGACCCCACACTAAGATCGAGTCTTGTGTCGTGTATCAGGAACTAAGAGAGACTTTTCGGTCTCATCACCCAGACTCGAAACAAATACCTGTGGATCACACAAAAGTTTCGGTGCGGGGATCGAACCCGCGGCCTCTCGTTTCACAGCTGGCGTCTAACCAACTGCGCCATGGTGGCTGTCAAAAATACTAATACTACGTTAATTGAAACTATATTCCATATTTTTTCGACAGCCTCCGTGGCGCAGTTGGTTAGACGCCGCCTGTGAAACGAGAGGCCGCGGGTTCGATCCCCGCACCGAAACATTTGTGTGATCCACAGGTATTTGTTTCGGGTCTGGGTGTTTGTGAGAGCGAAAAGTCTCTCGTAGTTTCTGATACACGACACAAGACTCGATCTTAGTGTGGGGTCAGGACTATGTATGTGACTGTTGGGTGTATTTATTTATTTTTATAGTGCATTTTAGACATCTTTTAACTTTAATTGAACACCTATTTAGTTCTATTTGCTCGATTTTTTCATTATTTTTTTGTCTTCTAGTTATTATGTATAATACTAACAAAAAATAAAACTAATTACCTACTATAATGACAGGTTTTAGACTCTATAGAACAAATATGTAAACATCTTTAAGTAACCAAATTCTTGCAAATAAATTTTCATTTGAATTCATTTCATAGTTCGAACGAATTATTAACTAATTAGTGATTACCTAAAACAAAATTTCGCGTTTTCTTCTCAGGAAGCGGCGGTAGAAGACGATGACGTATTCGACGAAGAAGAAGAACTGGCTCAAGAAGAGACCACTACTGGCATCATGATATAATTATAGAACATTTTGTAAACCAAAGTGGTGTTATGCAAATATTTTCACGCCTTAAATATAACCTTAAATAGAAATTGCAAATTATTAATATGGAATATTTTCTTTTATTCGTTTTGTAATCGAGAGTACGATTGAGAGGGTTTAGTACACTCCACCACGCTGGCCTAGTGCAAGGACTTTACATACCATAGAAATTCTTGCAAATCGCTATGGTATGGTTTCCTCACAATGTTTTCCTTCACCGTTATAGTGCGTGGTGATTGACTGTAATTACAAACATATCATATTTTGGTTTTATTCCACTTTGGTTTTCAACATATAGATTGTAAGATAAATATTGTTTTGTATTCACTTCTGTGGGTATTATTTGAATTAAAGTTTTTTTTTACTTTAAGATTTTTAAAATTTTAGGAAATATAATTGAAGAAAACATGTTGAATTTTTAAAAGTAATTTAATTTTTGTGTTTAATGGGATATTATTTGAATAAAAATATTTCTGTTTTGAAAGATGTTTAATAAAAGACAGTTATTTGAAAATAATTTTAATAATTGTATAATTTGCGTAATTGGTAAGTCTTGATGAATCAAGGAAGAATGTGTTGCAGATATTTGACGGATTTTAAGACCAAAATCATATTTGAAAAATATGTTCTCTTAATACTAATTTAATATCGTAATCACTGATCAATTCGTTGTTTGGTAAAAATTAAAAAACCAACAAAAGAAAACGTCATGTATTTTTTTACTTGCAAATACAAAAATATCGTTAAAACAGTCATATTTTCATACGATTTTGTTCTTAAAACCCAACAGTTCTCTAAATAAAGTAATAATTAATTGTTTATTATGCTTGATTTGTGCATTTCATTCTTAATGATTTTAAATCTGAATGTAAATTGCAGATATTGGTTCTAAGAAAATTGAGAAGCAACAGAATAAAAAAGAATAAGGCGTTTCTTTATTGCACTGTAATATATTCTTTTTGCCTTGATAACAAAAAATATAAAAGCATAAACAATCTTGCTCAAGTTACGTTCTTATTTCCGCAAAAAAAACCGTGCATTGAACTTTATTTTACGTTTAATCTATTCCTTTTAATCTTTGGTTCTCGATTGCCGAAGGTTAATGATTTCCTTAATATTCCGTAGTTATTAGATCATGTGGCATTTCATGTATTGATTTATTTATTTTTTTATGATTACATTGATATAAAAATATTGTTTTTTATTTCCTCTCTCAACATTGTTGTTGTTACCCTCATATATGTTATACTATATCGACGATGATGATGGTAAGCGTTACGACCGCTCATGGACAGTAGCAAAATCAAACAGCATGAATTACAAAGCATTGCTAGGCATTCCACTGCGCTCGCCATCCTGAGACATAAGATGTTAGATAATTATACAGGGTATATCAAGACTGCGACCGAAAACGAAGCCGGGTGGTAGTTTTAGTGGTTACAGACACAATGCAAATAAAAATTTCGCAAAATAAGCGACAGATTTCTATTTGCAATTTTTTAAAAATCGTTGTGTTTGGGTAGTGAATACCTAGTTTTTGCGAAAATAATAATTTAAGCCCTTACGTACCATTGAGTGTTTAAAAATAAAGAGGTCTATATCATTATTTAGGAAGACTATGTAATTATCACCCAAATACGACGATAAGTAAAAGATTACCAAAAAAATGTTGACGATTTTTTTTGCGAAATTTTTAGTCGCATTGTGTCTGAAGTCACTAATACTACCACCTGGCTTAGTTTTCGGTCGCAGTCTTGATATAGGTACCCAGTATATCCAGTAGTTACTCTGGCTACAATGTCCTTCAAACTGAAACACAACAGTGCATTTACACTGCTGTTTTGAAAAATAGGCATTGTCGTGGTACCTACCCAGACGGCCTCACATATGAGAGACCTACCACCAGTAAATAATTATTTGCTGTTACTTATCACCATACGGCCTTATTCATAGACAGATTTAAAACCTTTTATAATCTCAGTTTTCTTTATCGAATGTTTTGTCCCTTTCAAACGACTTTAGAATTCAGTTGGAGCGATGAAGACAAAACATTCGTTAACTAAAATAGGTTTTAAATCTGTCCATGAATAAGGCTGATACTGTTTACTTCTTAATGACGCAAAATCTTATAAGAGAACTGTTTGTGTTTAATTTAAAGTGTGGACAGGCTCGCTTGCCAATTCTTATCGCATATTGGCATACAGAATTATGAAAGTTAGCGTTAGAATCAGGAATTTGTGAATTGTGCCCGATATGGCGATAGACTCGCCCCCTATCTAGGGTTGCCAGATAGTAACTTATCAAATCCGGGACAATTCTAGGACAACAATGTCGGGTCGTGGCCATAGTAGAAAATATACATACATACATACATAAACTCACGCCTGTTTCCCAAAAGGGGTAGGCAGAGGTTTCTTAGTAAGTAACCAGGACACCCATATTTTGCCGTATATATATTCCGTCCCACAATAGGTGGCGAGCCTATTGCCATATCCTATTGATAATTGATAATGAATAGAAAAATCCATAGATGTAGTATAACATAGATCGGCAATGTGAAAGAGATAGAATGATTTAAATCATACATTAAAGCGAGATGCATGATGCGACCATACGTTTACACTGAGAGCTAATTATAGCGATTTGTGTGAAAATATGTCATTTAAGCGAACGACAAATTTCGCTTATTTTCTTGATTTATTCAATATTTCAGTACTGAGCTACTTTTATTAAATGTAATTTATTATGGTGAGTTGTCCAGTGCCTGGATGTGATTGATTTTAGTGTAAAAACCTGAATAATCATAGTTTTTCATAAGATCGTATCACTTTTTTCAATTTTGTTTAGTGACAATATTGTAGAATTGTAAGACAAACCTTGTATGTATATCGGTAGAAAAGAATATCCTTATTCATTATTTAAATGCGTAGAAAGCATCCATTGCCTATAAAAAATGATATCATATACGTGAATTTATAATAATTTCAACCAACATTTGCTAGGGATTGATTGACAGTTTCGATCAATAATATTATGTCGATAAAAATAGTCAATGACCATAGAGGTTTCACTTCATTTTATAATCTCGTAGTATAACATAAATTCTACAATAACAGTTATTACTTCACTTTATTTATTCACTGTTGATATTTGCTATATATTAATTAATATTTCGTGTGCGTGATTTACTATTTCTGAGCCGGTTTCCAATTAACTGTACCACGGAGGCTGTCATTCTAATAAAACAATAGAATATTAGATATTATTATAAAAAATGCGATACTTCTATGCAGTATGCACCATTTTATTTTCAAAACCCTGAAATAAGACATTGTTTATCATATTTAGATATGGTTTAAAATTTGAAGTTCTTATAGTAAGAAACACTAAGGTATGTGACGTGATCTTGAAAAGCTTCAGATTATCTCTCACTCTCTCCAAACAAAGGAAGGCCACTGCTGAAAATAGGCCTCCCGTAAGGATCTCTACATGAATTTGTTATAAGCGATTATGCATCAAGCGACCTCCTGCTACCTTAACCATGTCCTCCGACCAACTTGTACGCAGGCGTCCGGCACTTACAACTTTATTTCAAATCTCAATTGACATAAATAAGTTTCCTAGTATACAGATAATAAAATGTGTTTGTTATTCTCAGTTTTATTAGATCTATATATCCATTACAATGTTAAAAAATATTTTTATTCAGGTGAACAGCCCTTTACAAAACTTATCAAATAAAATTATTCTCAAATAAGACGATTTATCTTTATTTATTTGTGTTGAAATAAACACAATAATTATTTTTCTGTTAAAATACAGTGAAATGTCTCATATATCAATAAAATTTTATTTTATTGGTTGAGGCCGTTGGCTGTATCGATATGATAGTATCGACAGTGCATGGCGCAGCATTATCTGTCACGCACACATGCAAACTTCACGCACACTATCATATTCTCGTTTTGGTTTCACTCAAAATGATACATTGCCGATCTATGTTATACTACATCTATGGAAAAATCCAATTTCACTTTGCCCAACCCGGGACTCGATCCCGAGACCTCAACTTAGGAAAAGGAAATTTCGTGTATTTTTTTTATTTTCAAAGGATTCATATTTGTATTAGAAAAGAAAAGACCCATTTATTTTCAAATACATACTTTTATTAGATACTGTATGTGTTTAGAAGTCAGTAGGTAATTAACGCAAGTTAAAATTTTAAGATAAAACATTCTAAATTTATCTTTGGTAAAAAATTAGTCGAATTATCGTCAAAAAAACGGGTGTTATGTAAATGAAACAGTAAACAAATTATTTTTTTAAATATTTTTCACTCGATTTCGCCATTTCAATTAATTTTTCTCCGTCAGAGCTTAGCTATTTTATTTTGTTAATAAATACCGTACGGGTCGAGCAAAATAAAACCGTTTAAAAATATAGTATTTTTTTAGAATCCGGGACAATAAGCTCTAATTACTGGACACGGGACAAGAGGCAAATTTCCGGGACAATCCCGGAAATCCCGGCCGTCTGGCAAGCCTACCCCTATCGCATCGTAGGACGGAACATATAACGTAACGTGGATGTCCTGGTAACACCTCTTCTGGAAAAATGGCGTAAGTTTATGTAGTTGACCTATGTAGCTATATACAGGGTATATCAAGACTGCGATCGAAAACGAAGCCAGTAGTATTAGTGACTTCCGACACAACGCAACTAAAAATTTTGCATTAAAAATCCGTCAATTGTTTTTTTTTATTTTTACTTATCCCCCTATTTGGGTGATAAATATATAGTTTTCTTAAAATAATGATTTACGTTAGGGTTTAAATCCCTTTTTTCGCAATAACTAGGTACATATTTAGCACCCAAAGACGATGATTTAAAAAAAAACTCGTTTTTTTTGGAAAATTTTAATTGCATTGTGTTTATAACTACTAAAACTACCACTTGGTTTCGTTTTCGGATGCAGTCTTGATGTACCCTGTATAAAATCTTACTCACTGAACGAAACGCAACAACAAAGCAGTTACTTGAAGTCGTAATTGATTAATATTAAGCGTAAAATTATTTGTTATTAGTAATTACGACTTGTTGATTATTGGAACATGGCGTGAAATTTCAAAGTAATTGACTGAGAGTTTATTATTTTTATAATCGACGTGAAATCACCATATTAAACTGTTATTTCATATATGAGTTATTTGTATTATCGTTTTATTAGTCAACAAATAAAATGAATCCGAAATATGTGATTTGTAAGTAAATTAATTTATGTTTTCAACACTAATATTTTGTTCCATTTCCATATAAAAATAACAATTCACCCAACAGTATAGATAGTCCTGACCCCACACTAAGATCGAGTCTAGTGTCGTTTATCAAGAACTACGAGATAATTTTCAGTGTCACAAACACCAAGACCCGAAACAAATACTTGTGGTTCACAGAAATATTTGTTTCCATTGTAAAACTATTATTTACATACTTTATTGTACACCACAATAAAAGAGAATAACACAGTAACAATTAAATAACTTAAAACTAAAGTCATGGTTACAATTGGCGGCCTTATCGCTACCTGCGATCTCTTCCAGGCAACCTTTGGATGGATTAAAACTACTTATTTTTATGGAGTGAATGAATAATTGAAAATGAGTAACTTGGGAAAATATACTTTATCCATTGACAGCCTCCGTGGCGCAGTTGGTTAGACGCTGCCTGTGAAACGAGGCTGCGGGTTCGATCCCCGCATCAAATCAAATGTATGTGCGGCCAACAAGTATTTGTCTGGTGTGTCCGGTCAGGACTATGTATATGACTGTTGAATGTATTTATGTATACTTGATGATAAAACTCTTAATTTATTATTACAGATATCCTATCATTACTTTTTATAACAATTAACGCACGTAGAAGACCCTGGTCGAGTCGTGAAGGACCCATTAAATTTTCTCCTCCAGGACCCATAATATTTTCTCCCCCAGTAAAACAACAGGTCCCTGACGAAACGACGCAAATTAAAAACAAATTATTGTCTATGGTAGGACAGTCTAAAGGCGCCATAGACAAGAAAATGGAGAGTATAGAGACAGTCCACGATTTGTACAAAAATAATACAGTTTATAAAATTGGCTACGTTGTTAGTTTTATAAATAAAACACACGATGGTTTGAAGGATATGTATAGATATTTGGAGGATAACAGAAATGCATGGAATGTTTTGAAGATGCTGACTTCTTATGAAAAGGTAAAACTAACAAGAATTTTAAATTTTTTTATATCTATCTATATCAGTCCATATACGTCCCACTGCAGGGCACGGGTCTCCTCTACAATCGAGAGGACGATTGGGCCATATAGTCCGCGCTGCCCTAGTGCGGCTTGGCGGACTTTACATACCATAGAAATTCTTTAAAATCGCTATCTGTACAACTGCGCCACGACACTATCGATAAAAATAAAATAAATACACCCAACAGTCACATACATAGTCCTGACCCCACACTAAGATCGAGTCTTGTGTCGTGGGTATCAGGAACTACTAGAGACTTTTCGGCCTCACAAACACTCAGACCCGAATCAAATACTTGTGGTTCACACAAATATTTGTTTCGGTGCGGGGATCGAACCCGCGGCCTCTCGTTTCACAGGCGGCGTCTAACCAACTGCACCACGGAGGCTGACAAATATAGAAAGGAGATGGTCCAGAAATGTATGGATATTGGGCCATAGTGCTGTACAGTACATGAATTAATATAGTTCGTGAAATTGGCTTTCGATTTCCGTATTAATTACTGTTATGCGTTGCATATTAACTTTATACAAAAATAAATATCAAGCCAAGAACAGCAACACTACAAGCAATATGGCGACAATAACGGCCATATTGTTTTGGAATTGCAGCATGTCAAACGTTTTCGTTCTTTAACTGAAATCATGAAATATAAATATAATAATAAAAGTGACGCTTTTAACAACGTATATCATCTTTTGAAAACTTATGGACTATAGTATCAACAGATAAATATATAGAAAACAATTATAATTAATAGCGGGTTTTTAAAAATAAGACATATATTATTCAAGTTATAGATAATGGGTTTGCGCATTTTTGAACGAAATGACAATTAGGCATCATGGAGGACAGATTATTCGAAGAAAATATTGCTTCTGTAATAAAACAATCACATTTTTGTATAAAGCCCCCCGTTGTCCAAGAAATCTAAATGTATTTTATTTGAATTCCACATTTTTTTCTAGTATTTGTACTAGACGTACACAATACGGCCCAAAATAAAACATCCCCTTTAGTAGAAATTGATATAGTAGAAATAAAAAATACAAATAAAAAAAGTGAAATCCACGATAAAATCCGGTTTTTGTTTCAATGTGTAACATTCGCGTAAATCTAAGAAAATATTATTATTTTCAGGTGATAAAAGCCAACGAATTCCTCTCGGATATGATTAAGATATTGAATAATATGGTGATGAGACAGAGCGGTCACAAACCATCTAATAAAATGGAACAGCAGATAGGGGACAAGAATTTCGCCTGGTCATATTATGACGATGAAACGCAGACGTGAAATATTAAGCAATGTATTCAACAGATTGTTCCACTAATTGTAAATCCTTTGTTCACCTTAAATCCTTCTGATATTTTTGCCTTACAATACTAATTAAATTTAAATCTTAACTTTAATAATATTTTAAGTGTAATAAATCTATTTTTAATCACTTATTTGCTCAGAGAAATACAAGAACTGTCTCGAAAAGTGATTTTTCTTTATTGTAATGTTTTATACAACATCCAACACGGAACACTGTTGTGTTCCGGTTTGAAGGACATTGTAGCCAGAGTAACTACTGGACATAATGAAATTTAACATCTTATATTTCATCGCGAGCGCAGTGGAATGCCAAGCATTGCTTTGTAATTCATGATGTTCTGTTTTGCTACTGTCCATGAGCTGTCGTATCGCTTACCATCAGGCGATCAATCTCGCCATTCGTTGCAATTAAAATAAACATTCTTTTAAGTGAAAAGTTATATAATTATACAGCCTCGGTGGCGTAGTTGTATTACGGTACGGTTACAAAGCTGAGGAAATGGGTTCGAGTCCCGGGTCGGGCAAAGTGATATTGGATTTTTCTATTCATTACCAGTCCGGAGTCAGGAATTTGTGCCCGATATGGCGATAGGCTCGCCCTCTATTACATCGTGGGACGGAACATACAAGGCGAAATGTGGGTGTCCTGGTGACGCCTTTGCTTACCCCTTCGGGGATAAAGGCGTGAGTTTATGTATGTATGTAATTATACCATTTTTGATCTTGTATTTTTCTTACAAACATTATTGTATATTCAGCCAATTGAACTCTAAATAAAACCAATAAAACACAAAATTCACTAAAATCCTTTTATTCAAATACAATTGATCTTTTCATTATAACCTTAACATATACATAAATAAATTGAGTTTATAAAAAATCTTTTTTATTTCTACATCAACCAGCGAACATAACGATACGTGGTTGACAATTGATGGTTTATGGTTGTCACTTGAATGGTTGCCATCTTTTGACATTAGGTTGACAATTGACCAAAGGTCGATATTTGCTTGTCCGTTGTTGCGATATATCCTTTCAGGTGTCCATGTATAGACAATAGACTTTTGACTGATGCGACACAATGGAGAACAATTGGAGAACAATGGAGAACGTCATAAAATTTTTGATAGCGAGTCTCATATGAGCTCTTTGGACACCGGAAGGGTTAAAGACAAATCGCTCATCTAATAGAACAATGACTTAATTACGTCTTAGCTATTTTTCAAGAGAACTTTTTAAAAGTTTGAGATTTAAAATATAATGTATTTCCAATCATTCTGATGAAATTCTTTTAATATTAATGTAAGTAACTGTACTAATAATGATAATTTACAATAACTTCATGAGAAACTCAAGAAAACTTTTCAATAAGACATTCAAAAGTCATTTTCGACTTTTTTGTAATTACGTCGTTGTTCCATTGGATGAGCGAAATGGTTTACACTTTTCAGAAACTGGTGGAAGCATGTTGGTCATTACGTACCAAATGATGACAAATGGTTGACACTCTATTGCAAATGGTTGCCCCTTTATACCAAGTGGTTGCCATTTTAGGTAAGTGGTTGTCACCTAAGGCAATTGGTTGCCATCTGACGACAGACGGTTGCCAATCTGATAGTTGGATGAAAATCTACCGCCGAACATAAGCCTCCAAGGATTTCCGCAGTTATCTGTGGTAAGCATGAATTTAGCGATTTTATTAAATCTTTAATATGGAGGAATCGCTATATTTTCAATGTGTAGTACATTGGTTTGTCTTCGATCATATTCATGTCGGTCATTTTAGGGTCGCAAGGCGGCCATATTGGTTGCACTCCGTCCATATCGGTACCCGGGGGGCCTGGTGGTAGCATGCCCTGGAAAAAAATGGTATTTAATTATAGTTGTGGTTAATTTTAGTATTTACTAGCTTCTGCCCGCAAACTTCGTATGTGTGATAAACTTTATTTGACATAAACTTTATTTGGAATTCTCTATCCCGTCCTGTCCCGTCTCATTTTCACTTAAGGAATGTAATCCAGTCCAATCCCATCCCTTTGAGTATAATAATGTAACAAAAATATCGGAATTCCTTCCTCATCCCACGGGAAAAAAAAATCGGGATAAAAAGCCTAACTGTTAATCCAGGGTGTCTGCTACTTTCATACCAAATTTCATTAAAATCCGGTAAGCCGTTTTTGAGTTCATCGCGCACAACCGCACAGACAAAAATTCTAAAAATCATTGTTTTGGGTCCTATTACGTTAATACGGACCCCTATAGTTTTTCTCATTTATCTTCCATGTACAGACATCGATCGGTTACAAATTTAATATATGTATAGATGTACCTGTCGGCTGTCAGTCCGTCGTTTCCCCCGCGTTCGTTTAGGCCAGGGTTTCTTCAAGTGAACATATGTGATGTGAGCTCGTTTCTCACTCGCATGCTTGAAGCCTTTCCCACACATCTCACACTTAAACGGCTTGAGTCCTGTGTGGATCTGTAAGGAATTTTTGTGCTGATTTTATTAGCCCTTACAAAAAATATTTTGTAATTAAAAAAAAAAATGTTTTTTTGTGTAAAATACCGGATATATCAAGACTGCGACCGAAAACGAAGCCAGGTGGTAGTATTAGTGGTTACAAACATAATGCAATTAAAAATTTTGTAAACAAAGCGACAGATTTTTTGGCAATTTTTTTAAAAATCGTCTTTTGTGGGTGGTAATTTCCTAGATTTTGCAAAAAAAGTAATTTAAACCATTTCTACGTACCATTGCGTCTTTAAAAATCAAAAGGTGTACATCATTATTTTAGGAAAACTATGTCTTTAATACCCAAATACGACGAATAGTAAAATTTTACAATAAAAAAATTTTTTTTTTTTTTTACGAATTTTTTTTGCATTCCGTCTGAAGTCACTAATACCACCATCTGGTTTCGTTTTCGGTCGCAGTCTTGATATACCCTGTATAATTTTATTAAGTTTTTTTTTTGATAAGGAGTTGATATTTTTGAAAAAATAAATTTTTTATACTCACAAACATATGCCTCTGCCTATTACTGTGTGTTGAGAAGTTCTTCCCGCAGAGAGTGCACGCGTAGGAGACCTTCATCTGGCTGTGCACTCGTCGATGCGCGACCAATCGCTGCTTCATTCGGAACGACTTGTCGCACGCGTCGCACTTGAACGGTCGCTCGCCGGTGTGGACCCACGTGTGGTCTTTGAGGAGGGCGTAGCTCTAAAAAGGAAAATAGGATTTACAGGAGACTATCCCCCCCTCACGAAAAAGAAGACAGTTGGTGTTTCTGAGGGAGTTTCTTGCGCCGTTTCTTCTTCACAGCTACAACACGTTCCGAAGCGGTGGTAGCAGAAATTAACGATTCAAAAGATCTTGTAAAAGACTACTTGAATAAATAATATTTTGACTTTGACTTTGACTTTGACTTCACACCCGCCACTGCAACTCCTGTAAGCCAGGATCAACAGCACCATAACCATTTGACCCCACACTAAGATCAATTAAGTCTTGTGTCGTGTATCAGAACTACGAGAGACTTTTCGGTCTCACAAACATTTAGACCCGAAAGAAATATTTGTGTGCGGCACAAACATTTCTCTTGGTGCGGGGATCGAACCCGATGATTTTGAATGCCTGGTTTAGTTATGAACTGAAGAAATGTATGACATTAAGTTAAAACATAAAATAAACTCGCGCCTTTATCCCAGAAGGGGTAGGCAGAGGCGCCACCAGGACACCCACATTTCGCCTTGTATGTTCCGTCCCACAATGTGATCGGGCAAGCCTATCGCCATATCGGGCACAAATTCCTAACTCCGGGCTGATAATTAATAGAAAAAGCCAATATCTCTTTGCCCGACCTGGGATTCGAACCCGAGACTTCAGCTTTTTAGTCGTACCGTAGTACAACTACGCCACCGAGGCAGCGGCGTGGCACCGAGGCAACTAAAAATTTCGTAAAACAAGCGACGGATATATTTATACATTTTAAATAAATGAAAATATTAATTTAAACCCTTGCGTACCATTGCGTGTTAAAATTTATAAGGTGTAAATTACAATTTCAGGAAAACTATGTATTTATCACACAAAAGCGACGAACAGTAAAAATTTCCAAAAAAAAATTGACAATTTATTTACAACATTTTTGGTTGAGTTGTGTCTGAACTCTGAAGTCACTAATAATACCACCTGGCTTCGTTTTCGCTCGCAGTCTTGATATACCCTGTATACATCAATGGATGTATGTGAATTTTTTTAATTACAGTAATAACTATATTGTGGTATTACTTAGTATTTTTTGGTGTAAAATAACAAAAAAAAAACTGTTTTTTCCCAATCAAATAAAAAAAATATCTCACCTGGAACATTCTGCCGCACACCTCACACATACAAGGGCTCTTCATGGACGGGTACTTGGTTCGGTTCTTGTCGGGGTGCATTCTCCTGAAGTGGCCGTGGTAGGCGCGGGAATCTTCTAGTTGCAGCCCACACTGAGAAAATGGGAGAAACATTTTCATAGGATTAAATTCTTGCCTCGGTGGCGTAGTTGTATTACGGTACGACTACAAAGCTGAGGTCTCGGGTTCGAATCCCGGGTCGGGTAAAGTGGTATTGGGTTTTTCTATCCATTATCAGCCCGGAGTCAGGAATTTGTGCCCGATATGGCGATAGGCTCGCCCCCTATCTCATCATGGGACGAAATATACAAGGCGAAATGTGGGTGTCCTAGTGGCGCCTCTGCCTACACCTTCTGGGATAAAGGCGTGAGTTTATGTATGTATGTATGTAAATTCTTGATAACATGAAAATGCACGATGCGAAAGTGATATATTAGGAACATGACGATCCCTAGTTTCTGCTTACACCTGTGCGAAGCAGGCGTGACGATTGCGTACAAATGTACGCATATTAGACAGCCTCCGTGGCGCAGTTGGTTAGACGCCGCCTGTGAAACGAGAGGCCACAGGTTCGATTCCCGCACCGAGACAATTTGTTCCGGGTCTTGGTGTTTGTGAGACCGAAAAGTCTCTCGTAGTTTCTGATACGACACAAGACTCGATCTTAGTGTGGGGTCAGGACTATGTATGTGACTGTTGGGTGTATTTATTTTATTATTTATTTATATTATACACAGGTATGCTGTGTATATGGATGATGTGGAGGAGACCCTTTCTCAGTAGCGGTTGTTTATGCACTGACGATTAAATGTTTAACTGCCATTGGATGCCTTAATAAAACAATAATAAATAGTTCTACTGGTGGTAGGTCTCTCATATGAGAGGCGCCTGGGTAGGTACCACCGCAATGTCTATTTCTCCAAACAGCAGTGTAAATGCACTGTTGTGTTCCGGTTTGAAGGACATTGTATGAGTAACTACTGGACATATACTTAACATCATGTCTCAGGATGGCGAGCGCAGTGTGCCAAGCATTGCTTTGTATTTCATGGTGTTTGGTTTTGCTACTGTCCATGAGCGGTATCGCTTACCATCAGGCGAATGGCATGCTCGTCTCGCCATTCATTGAAATAAAAGTGGACAGACTTAAAGTAAAAGTTGCAGGTAATTGCTGAATGAGTCCAGTTTGACGTGGAGATCCTTGGGAGACTATGCAGCAGTGGAATCTGCCTTCCTAAGCCGAAAGAGAGAGAGACTGCCTCGGTGGCGTAGTTGTTCTACGGTACGACTACAAAGCTGAGGTCTCGGGTTCGAATCCCGGGTCGGGCAAACTGTTATTGGATTTTTCTATTCATTATCAGCCCGTAGTCAGGAATTTGTGCCCGATATGGCGATAGGCTCGCCCCCTATCACATGAGACGAAACATACAAGGCGAAATGTGGGTGTCCTGGTGGCATCTCTGCCTACCCCTTCTGGGATAAAGGCGTGAGTTTATGTATGTATGTATGAAGAGAGAGAGAGAGGGAGAATAAGACTGAGATGATGTAATACTCACCTGCTCGCAAGGTATAGGTCCCTCCGCCTTCCTCAATTGACTAGGATACACTTTCCTCTTCTCTTCTGATTCCCTGCTCTTCTCCCGACATCTCTTCTCTCGTTCCTTAATCTCTTTAGATTTGCGTCCCTTTTTCGGTTTGTTCGCTTCCCTCCCCTCTTTATCTGTAGTTTGGAAATGATTGCATGAATGACTGCCTCGGTGGCGTAGTTGTATTACGGTACGGTTATAAAGCTGAGGTCTCGGGTTTGAATCCCGGAATTCTATTCATTATCAGCCCGGAGTCCGGAATTTGTGCCAGATATGGCGATAGGCTCGCCCCCTATCACATCGTGGGACGTAACATGCAAGGCGAAGTGTGGGTGTCCTGGTGGCACCTCTGCCTACCCCTTCGGGGATAAAGGCGTGAGTTTATGTATGTATGTATGGAAATGATTTGATAATGATCTGAACACATATGACTGACTACCAGGCAAGGGCAGATCTAGGGGGGAGATCATGGGAGGTCATGACCCCCCCTGGCATGACTCCAGATTGTCAATTTTTTAAAATATATCGTTGATTTTCACTTTAAAAAAAACGTTAATATATTCACTAATCACAGGTGTAACCAACTTTTAAATAAGCTCTTTTAAATGTGTAATTGTAATCGAATTCGAGTACGTCCAGAGTTCTGATTAGAACTATATGACCCCCCCTGACTTGAAAGCTGGATCCGCCCTTGCTACCAGGGTTTAAACATAGCATAGGAAGCAATTTATTGGGATCAATTGAATAATTTAGCATTTATAGTTCATTTCGATAACAAAAAAAGATAATTTAAATATACAATAAACTTATTTTTTTCCTCTTGGTAATCTTAATGTTATTTAGCTGTTAATTTCCTTTTGAAAACAAAAAATTGTATGAAAATTTCACTCAGACATATCTTTATATTCTAGTTATATCAAGACGAAAAGTGGGTTTCCTGGTGGCACCTCTGCCTACGCCTTCTGGAAAAAAGGCGTGAGTTTATGTATGTACGGATAATATAGTTTCCACTCACCAGCATGTCTTCCAGATACGTTAAGATGTCTTCTATGCGCCTCAATTGAGACGAATCTTACGTTACACAGCTCACAGAATGGTCCATCTTCTGGCACCTGAGGATAAAAGATGAATAAATACACCCAACAGTCACATACATAGTCCTGACCCCACACTAAGATCGAGTCTCGTGTCGAAAAAAATAAATAACATTGAAATAAAACTATTTTTTACGGATTTTATCGCGATTTGGTTTAATTTTTACATTTTTTAACTTTCCGACGTTTCGATTGCTTTACAGCTTTCGTGGTCCGTAAAATATAAAATTCGAAAAAAATAGTTTTATTTTAATATGTAACATTCGCGTAAATCTAAGAAACCACTATAAATAAGAACACCCAACAGTCACATACATACATAGTCCTGACCCCACACTAACATCGAGTCTTGTGTCGTATCAGAAGCTGCGAGAGACTTTTCGGTCTCACACCCAGACCCAAAACAAATATGTGTTCACACAAACATTTGTCTCGGTGCGGGGATCGAACCCGCGACCTCTCGTTTCACAGCCAGCGTCTAACTGTGCCACGGAAGCACCCAGTCTTGCAGGCAAAGTCCTATATATGAAAATGTTTGTCTCCTTTTTGTGTCGCTTTTTCGTTTCATCAAACCACTACGGTGTTAAAGAAGTTTCACTTCAACAACTTTTTTGCAGAAAAAATACACTAAAATCACAAGTATTTAAATAAAAGTACATATACCCCTCAATTTATCATAATATAAAGTTAAATGTTATTTATTTATTTATTTAAATGTAAAAGGGCAACAAATATTTAAATATAAAAATAGTATGAGCAATGAAATTTTCGTGGTCACGGGGCGGACTGAGGTATAAGTAATCCGCTCAGTGACTGTTACAATTCTAAAAAACCATTAATTAATATAAACATTTGTTTTACGGACAAATTTACACTAAGAAACAAACCACAACATTTAAATTCAAATATATCTACCCACTTTGTCATAACATAAAGCTTAATCTAAGACAAAGTTACACTAAAGAATAAACCACAACAATTAAAATATATCTACCTACTTTTTGCTAAATATAAAAGGGGTAGGCACACAAACCTGTCCATCTTCGAGCCTGTGTTTGAGTTTCTTGTGCAGCTCAATGCCCTTGATGCTGACGAAGGAGTAGCCACACAACTCGCACACGAAGTCCGAGGGGTGCTTTATCCGTATGTGGCCCATGTACGTGGTGAATTTACTGTAAGTTTATAAAATAAAATAAATAAATACACCCAACAGTCACATACATAGTCCTGACCCCACACTAAGATCGAGTCTTGTGTCGTATCAGAAACTACGAGAGACTTTTCGCTCTCACAAACACCCAGACCCGAAACAAATACCTGTGGATCACACAAATATTTGTTTCGGTGCGGGGATCGAACCCGCGGCCTTACGTTTCACAGGCGGCGTCTAACCAACTGCGCCACGGAGGCTGTCAAATCATCAGTCATTTTATGCACGTGTCGCAGCCTTGATATACTCGGTATATACCCGGTATACCGGGTGTATCGAAACTGCGACCGAAAACGAAGCCAGGTGGTAGTTTTAGTGGTTATAGACACAATGCAAATAAAAATTTTGCCAAAACAATGACAGATATTTTTTTAGATGATTTTTTAAAAATCATCATGTTTGGGTGGTAAATACCTACTTTTTGCGAAAATGCTAAATTAAATCCTTACGTACCATTACGTGTTTGAAAATAAAGAGGTGTACATCATTACTTTAGGAAACTTATGTATATACCACCCAAATAACAACAAATAAAAATTACATAAAAAAGTTAACGATTTTTTTGTGAAATTTTTAGTTGCATTGTCTGAAATCACTAATACTACCACCTGGCTTCGTTTTCGGTCGCAGTGTTGATATACCCTGTAAGTAAGACTCACACGAACTCGTCCTGGCAGTGCGGGCAGCGGTACTTGATATACCCTGTAAGTAAGACTCACACGAACTCGTCCTGGCAGTGCGGGCAGCGGTACTTGATACACCCTGTAAGTAAGACTCACACGAACTCGTCCTGGCAGTGCGGGCAGCGGTACTTGATACACCCTGTAAGTAAGACTCACACGAACTCGTCCTGGCAGTGCGGGCAGCGGTACTTGATACACCCTGTAAGTAAGACTCACACGAACTCGTCCTGGCAGTGCGGGCAGCGGTACTTGATGTACCCTGTAAGTAAGACTCACACGAACTCGTCCTGGCAGTGCGGGCAGCGGTACTTGATGTACCCTGTAAGTAAGACTCACACGAACTCGTCCTGGCAGTGCGGGCAGCGGTACTTGATGTACCCTGTAAGTAAGACTCACACGAACTCGTCCTGGCAGTGCGGGCAGCGGTACTTGATGTACCCTGTAAGTAAGACTCACACGAACTCGTCCTGGCAGTGCGGGCAGCGGTACTTGATGTATCCTGTAAGTAAGACTCACACGAACTCGTCCTGGCAGTGCGGGCAGCGGTACTTGATGTATCCTGTAAGTAAGACTCACACGAACTCGTCCTGGCAGTGCGGGCAGCGGTACTTGATGTATCCTGTAAGTAAGACTCACACGAACTCGTCCTGGCAGTGCGGGCAGCGGTACTTGATGTATCCTGTAAGTAAGACTCACACGAACTCGTCCTGGCAGTGCGGGCAGCGGTACTTGATGTATCCTGTAAGTAAGACTCACACGAACTCGTCCTGGCAGTGCGGGCAGCGGTACTTGGTGCCCTGATGCCAGCGCTCGTGCAGGCGCGCGGTCTGGCGGTGCGTGGTGACGTAGGGGCACTGGCGGCAGCTGAAGCGCTGCGTGTGGTGCGCCGTGATGTGCTTGCGCAGCGCGTGCGAGTGCTTGAAGTGCGTCTTGCAGATCTCGCACGAGTGTTCGCCGCATTGCTTTATGTAAAAAAATAATAATAATAGTGAATTGATGTCTGTGTTAACGTGAACTGTTTTTGAACTACCCAGATATATTATTTATTCTTTACTGCACACACAAAAAAAACAAAAGGCATACAATATTTTACAGATAAAAATAAAGAGTACAGTTGGCGGTCTTATCGCCCTAGGCGATTTCTTACAGACAACCTTTGGATGGAAATAAAAGGATAAGAATAGAGAGCAGTATAGAATATAGTTGATGGCCGCAAGAGCCAATCACGAGTTGTTTTGAATTAACCACTCGATTGAAGAAATTTATTACACAATTGGCTTACAGTTATACCGTGTATGAAGAAACTACGTATAACGAAACCGCGTACAACCACCAATTGTAACACATCGCTCTGTATCAAACTCATAAGTAAACCGCATATAATAAAACCGCATGCAACGAAATTGCGTGAAACAATACCGCGTATGATGAAACCGCGTATAATGAATGCGCGTATAGCGAGCCGCATATACCGAAACAAAAATTACTCACCGTAATATGGCTCGTTATATGCGTATTATAAGCGTCATCGTCCAGAAAACCTTTACAACATTCCGTACATTTAAACACCGCGTTTTTGTAGTTAGCGCTGTCTTCTCTCTTCTCAATCTTAGCTACTTGTTCTTCGAAAGTAAGGTCTGTTATTGTAAATAGTGTTTCGTTAAGGGACTATTGAGACTACATCCACTTATTTTAATTCAGTTTTTAGTGGATCCATTTATGGCAAAATCGTGTTAGATGGAACCGCGTATAAAGAATCGCTTGTAACAACGCCGCATATACAGGGACCGCGTACAACGAAATCGCGTCAACAAAACCGCATATAACAGAACCGCTTATATTGAACCGCGTATAACGAATCGTAAATACATAATCGTGTATAATAAAACTAATTTACTTACAGTGGTATGCCTCGTCATATGCGTATTATAAGCGTCTTCGTCCAGAAATCCTTTATAACACTCCGTACATTTGAAAACAGCGTTTTTGTAGTTGGCGCTGTCTCGTCTCTTCTCGATCTCGGCGACTTGTTCCTCGAAGGTCAAGTCAGTTATCGTGAATAATGTCTCGTTGAGGTCGTCGTTTAGGAACGGTTTCCTGCGACGGTCGATCTTGGGCTCGGCTGGGTCGCGTTTTATCTGAAATATACATACATAAACTCACGCCTATGTCCCATTGGGGTAGGCAAAGGCGCCACCAGGACACCCACATTTCGCCTTGTATGTTTCGTCCCACGATGTGATAGGGGACGAGCCTATCGCCATATCGGGCACAAATTCCTGACTCCGGGCTGATAATGAATAGGAAAACCCAATATCACTTTGCCCGACCCGGGTTTCGAACCCGAGACCTCAGCTTTGAAGTTGTACCGTAGTACAACTACGCCAAGGAGGCAGAAATCTGAAAACAATAAATAAATACACCCAACAGTCACATACATAGTCCTGACCCCACACTAAGATCGAGTCTTGTGTCGTATCAGAAACTACGAGAGACTTTTCGGTCTCACAAACACCCAGACCCGAAACAAATACCTGTGCAACACTCTCATTTGTCTAGAGCAGTGATTCCCAAAGTGGTCCAGGTGGACCCCCAGGGGTCCACGGGAGACTTGCTGGGGGTCTACGTAAGCGTGAACAAAATATGGGGGTCCATAAGATGTTAATGGGGGTCCACGAAAATTTATCTGCTTTTGATAGTAAAAGCAAAAATAAATGTAAGCATAGTTTTTATAAGGGCCTACCTACATTGTTTTAAGTACCTAACTAAGCAGATAATATTTTAATAAGGCAAGCGATTGTTACTTGTCCAAACTTGCGTATTCGATATTACGTACAATTTCGTGTACAGACTTGCAAAGCGCTATCCGCCCGACAATGCTTAATGCTTGTTCAGACATGAACTTGATCACCACTATAAATACTTGATCTTTATCAGCCCATATACGTCCCACTGCAGGGCACGGGCCTACTCTAAAATCGAGAATCGATTGAGAGTGGTTAGGCCATATAGTCCACCACGCTGGCCTAGTGCGGGTTGGCGGACTTACATACCGTAGAAATTCTTTAAAATCGCTACGGTATGCAGGTTTCCTCACGATGTTTTCCTTCACCGTTAAAGTGCGTGGTGATTGACTATCAATACACACATGACTTGATCAATACTTGATGCCAAAGGCAAACTCATTCATTTGTTTCCGGAATTTCGAAAAAAAGTGTGAGAAAATTTATATCAGTGTTTGCTAGTGCCGGAGAAAAGTAAGTACCTACCTTTTTTTTGTTATAGTACTTAAGTATTTTGTTTCCGTGTACTAGTCGGTTGATCACAACTGCTTGTATAGATAGGTAAGGTAGATTAGACGTGTATATAATCTAAGATAGGTAACTTAGTAACTTACAGATATTTTAATTGTCCTCTTTCGATTTGAAGACAAACACAGCACGTTTTATTCCATTGTTTTTTCACGAGAGAAGCACTGCCTCTCTAAAAAGGCCGAATAAGCAATATTGCAGAGCAATTAATATTGTAATTTTTCTTGCAAATAACTACTAGTTTTATAAAACAGTAATTTCACAATCATTTTATATTAAATAAATAAATACACCCAACAGTCACATACATAGTCCTGACCCCACACTAAGATCGAGTCTTGTGTCGTGGGTATCAGGAACTACGAGAGACTTTTCGGTCTCACAAACACCCAGACCCGAAACAAATACCTGTGGATCACACAAATATTTGTTTCGGTGCGGGGATCGAACCCGCGCCCTCTCGTTTCACAGGCGGCGTCTAACCAACTGCGCCACGGAGGCTGACTAATTGAGGCTAATTGATTTTGAAGTAACTACATATTTTATCAAAATTATTCCTTTTCGGAAAAAGCGAGCGGTGCGCGGGCGACGGGAAAAGGGCGGGGCTTGGGCTTCGATGCCAGTTTGTCACGTTTTAATGTGCGTTTTAACCATAGATGTAGTATAACATAGATCGGCAATGTATCATTTTGAGTGAAACCAAAACGAGAATGTGATAGTGTGCGTGAAGTTTGCATGTGTGCGTGACAGATAATGCTGCGCCATGCTCTGTCGATACTATCATATCGATATACCTAACGGCCCAACCAATAAAATAAAATTTTATAGATATATATGAGACATTTCATGGTATTTTAACAGAAAAATAATGATTGTGTTTATTTCAACACAGATACGTAAACACAAGTAAATAAAGATAAATCGTCATATTTGAGAATAATTTTATTTGACAAGTTTTGTAAAGCATTCCTCATTATAATATCTAATGTTCTATTGTTTTATTAGAATGGCAGCCTCCGTGGCACTGTTAATTTGAAACCGGCTCACAAATGGTAAATTACGCACACGAAATATTAATTAATATTTAGCAAATATCAATAGTGAATAAATAAAGTGAAGTAATAACTGTTATTATAGAATTGATGTTATACTACGAGATTATAAAATGAAGTGAAACCTCTATAGTCATTGACTATTTTTATCGACATAATATTATTGATCGAAACTGTCAATCAATCTCTAGCAAATGTTGGTTGAAATTATTATAAATTCACGTATATGATATCATTTTATATAGGCAATGGATGCTTTCTACGCATTTAAATAATGAATAAGGACATTCTGTTCTACCGATATACATACAAGGTTTGTCTTACAAATCTGCAATATTGTCACTAAACAACATTGAAAAAAGTGATACGATCTTATGAAAAACTATGATTATTCGGGTTTTTACACTAAAATCAATCACATCCAGGCACTGGACAACTCACCATAATAAATTACATTTAATAAAAGTAGCTCAGTACTGAAATATTAAATAAATCAAGAAAATAAGCGAAATTTGTCGTTCGCTTAAATGACATATTTTCACACAAATCACTACAGAAAGCTCTCCGTGTAAACGCATGGTCGCATCATGCGTCTCGCTTTAATGTATGATTTGAATCATTCTATCTCTTTCACATTGCCAATCTATGTTATGCTACATCTATGGTTTTAACAATGAAGCCGCAGACAAAAAATACGCAAATACACGGAGCGCGTGAACTCATTGATTTGATGAAATGTTAGTTATCGTTTTTATGGAATTTTGAGATTTCGATTTCGACTTTTTCCTACACAAATATGATCAGTATTCGATACTGAGTACACCAATTTTTATTTGTACTATTAAAAATTAGTGGTAAATTAGGTACTTTAAAATTGATACCGTTTTGTGAAAACGTCTGTATTTGTCTTAGCGGTTTATTAGTTGGTCCCTTTACAAGCCGTAATTCTATTTCCGCGTGCTGACAAAGGCTGCGGTGTGATACCTATATTCAGAAAAAAACTTGGTTACTAAAACATTTTTTTTTACAGGTAAGGTAACTGACACGAAACATGGCTACAGCAAAGAAAAAATGTCGACAATATAGTGTCGATTATTTGAAATATGGTTTTGTTCCATCAGAGGCAGACAAACAGTTGCCCATGTGCCTATTATGCAACAAAGTTTTGAGCAATGACTCTATGAAACCATCAAAGCTCGAAGATCATCTAAAAAGGTGTCATACTGATAAAATAGGTAAAGATTTAAAATATTTTCAAACATTGAAGGAAAAATATGAAAAGAGACCCACCATGCACAGTATGTTCGCTTCAACATCTCAAAGTAACGATGATGGCTTGCGGGCATCTTACAATATCTCATTACTTATAGCAAAATCTGGAAAACCACACACTATCGGAGAACAATTAATTTTACCCGCTGTTGAAGAGGTTTTAAAAACTGTTTTGCACAAATCTCCGTTTGACGTACTAAAAAGAATTCCATTAAGTAACAATACTGTACAAAGACGCATTGATGAAATGAGCTCTGATATCGAAAGTTTTTTGTGCAATCATCTGCAAAAAAATCATTTTTCTATACAACTGGACGAGTCAACGTTACCCGGTAATGAAGCATTATTATTGGCATATGTCCGATTTATTATGGAGGAAGAAATTCACGAAGAATTGCTATTTGCCAGAACTTTGGAGACTGATACTAAAGGCGAATCAATATTTAATGTCCTGAGTAATTTTTTCACGGAAAAATCGATTCCATTTACAAACATTATTTCAGTGGCAACAGACGGAGCTCCTGCAATGGTCGGGCGATATCGTGGGTTTATAAGTCATCTCAAAAGAATTATACCAGGACTTACAGCTATTCATTGCGTAATCCACCGACAACATCTTGTGGCAAAACATTTAAGTGACAGGTTGAACCAATCTCTTCATTTTGTAATAAAAGCTGTCAACAAAATCAGAAGCAATGCATTGAATACGCGTTTATTTGCTCAATTGTGCGACGAAAATGATGAAGACTTCCAACGACTGCTCTTACATACTGAAGTACGCTGGTTGTCGAAAGGTGCATGCTTAACGATAGGGGTGGGTTATAACAGGACAAACATGATATCTGTTATTACTGTTACTGTTACACAAAAATAACAGGTACCAATTTCTGTTATTAAATAACAACTGTTATTTTTTTCAACCACGGCCCATTAGGAAGAAAAAAAAAGTAAAATGATCATTTTAAACACAAATCAAAACAATCGCCTTCTGGTTTTAAAACAAATAGCTGCTTTAATTTTTATCATTATATATAAATCAGAACTATTATTACAAATTTTCAGTACCAAAAATCTTTATAAGAATCAAAATTAAACAATACTTCAAATACACAAAATAAAACAATCAAAATCGAATACACAAAACAGATATTTTTAAGTTTAACATGAATAAATTCAACCGATGCGCACTAAACCTGTTTCATTTGAAAGTCAATAATGCGAAGATTTAATACAAATTAAAATCATAGAATGTCACAGTGAAGCGTAGCCACGCTCAAAGACTAAGGAGCACAGATTATTTAGGTCACATAATGAGTAAAGCCACGCTTAACTTGTTTATAATATGCAAATTGTTTGACCAATTTATATTATATACCACAGATTACTTAGTTATATACCTACTTAAGCACAGACTATTAAACAAGACTACTTAAAGAAGCAACACTTGTCATACCAAAATAATATAAGACAATAAAATAATCATGCTAACATTAGCCCTGCAGTGTTTCCGAACACAAATTAAGTAACAGTTAACTCATAATACGACTAGAAATACTTGTCACTTTTCAAGGATGATAATATGCTTGTAAGATTACAATTTCTATTTTTCGGGTTATAATACTAGGTGCTTCTCGTTTTAACAACAGTCTATGAAATGAGTGTGAGCGAGATAGATTAATAAGCGAAATAACAGATAACAGGATTTAATTAAAGAGTCACGTTTGTACAATGATATCTTCTTGTTAGATTACTTTTCTATTTATCGGGTTATAATACTAGGTGCTTCTCGTTTTAGCAACAGTCTACAAAGCGGGTATGAGCGAGATAGATAGATAAGCGAAATAACAGATAACAGGACCTAATTTAAAAGTCACGTTTGTACAATGATATCTTCTTGTTAGATTACTTTTTCTATTTTTCGGGTTATAATACTAGGTGCTTCTCGTTTTAGCAACAGCCTATCGAATGGGTGTGAGAGAGATACATGAAACAACCAAATAACAGATAACACGATCTAATTAAGAATTCGCTTTTCAAAGAGGATTTCTTCATAAGAAACGACTTACTATAATTTTGGTTTATTGCAAATAAATACTAGGTGTGTCTCGTTTTAGCTTATGTCAATATTATACAAAAGACAAAGACAAGAATAGTTGTTCCATTTTTTATTGGCTGTTCTGTTATTTCAAGCTATGTTAGTGACCGGGTGTAACTGTTATCGAATACCTACTGAAAATATTGAAAACTTGAGAATGGTGATTGGTGAATTTTAAACGATATTGAAGAACAGATATCTTGACATCGCAAGAACAACTGTTATCTGTTATTTTCGAATACTTGTGATTTATATCTGTTATGATAAATACGCCTCACTCCTACTTAACGAGATTTTACTCTGTTTTCGATTCCGTATTAGAGTTCCTAGAAAGTAGAGATCCAGATTTAAAAGAAAACTTGATCAAACTCAAAGCAGACATTGCGTATTTGACAGATTTGTTTAAAAAATTTAATGATATTAACTTGCAGTTACAAGGGGACAGCCTGAATTTAATAAAAACAAAGGGGATAATTTCGGCTTTTCTTGGGAAATTGAAATTTATGAAGCAAAACATTAGTCGGCGCGAATTCTCTCAATTTCCAAACTTGTCGCAGGTAGAATGTATTGATGAGGATATCCATACCTACAGTCAACATTTAAATGCCCTGCATGATGACATCAAAACCAGGTTTGAAGATATCCTGACGATGGATATACCACCATGGATCATAAATCCATTTGATGAAACGGAAGTGGCCAATGTTGTATTACAAGAGGAGCTGCTCGAGCTAAGCACCAATGAGGAGCTGAAGGTGAAATTTAGAAAAGGCTACCAAACATTTTGGCTGCAAGCAGAAATACCCGAAAAATATCCTGGACTGTGGGAAATCGCAAGGAAATTTTTAATAGCTTTTCCCTCGTCATACCTTGTCGAAAGGAGTTTTAGTGCCGTTACAAATCTCTTAACAAAAAAAAGGAGCAAATTAAACATCACAGAGCGGGGGGATTTGCGGTTATTGCTCACAAAAATAAAGCCAAACATTGATCGTTTGCTGACACTCCATCAAATACATCCTTCCCATTAATTAAAATTATGACCTGAACCTATATTACCTTATTATTTTTTTCTTGTAATTCTATTCTTTTAATAAATAAAGTGTTATAAAATGTACCATTTTTCGTTTTTATTTTACCTATCGGAATATAGGGACAGAACTCAGAAGCGACACAATTTTTATTTTTTGGCGACTTTAAGAATGTGGTAGAAATGTAGCAGCAGGGGGTCCACCAAAACCAGTAAAATTATGAAAGTGGTCCACGAGAAAAATAAGTTTGGGAACTACTGGTCTAGAGGGTATCGAACCCGCAGCCTTTCGTTTCAGAGCCGGCGTTTAACCAACTGCGCCACTGAGGCTGTCAAAATATCATAAATAAACAAAAAATCAGAAAACAAAAAAAAATTTTGATGTCCAAATTGTTTAATATGTTTGGTTAAACAAGCCAGAACCAAGGATTAGAACGTTGCTACTTGTCATACTAAAGCAATGAACCGAGTACACCAACAACAAATATTTTTTTGTATCAGCCCATACACGTCCCACTGCAGGGCACGGGCCTCCTCTACAATCGAGAGTACGATTGAGAGTGGTTAGGCCATATAGTCCACCACGCTGGCCTAGTGCGGGTTGGCGGACTTACATACCGTAGAAATTCTTTTAAAATCGCCACGGTATGCAGGTTTCCTCACGATGTTTTCCTTCACCGTTAAAGTGCGTGGTGATTGACTATCAATACACACATAACTCCGAAAAGTCAGAGGTGTGCCCTGGGATTTGAACCCGCGACCACCGTGAACATGTAGGCAGCCGCGTCTGGTCCGTTACGACAAATAATTACCAAATAAAATAAATAAAATTACATAAGTAAATATTATAATCATTAGTAATTTTACTGTACGTAAATCTAAAATTTAAAAATGTTAATATTTATGAAATAGGAAAAGAAAAAAGCTACAAAAAGTACTCTCCGGCGGGGAATCGAACCCCGGTCTCCCGCGTGACAGGCGGGGATACTGACCACTATACTACCGAAGACTTGCATATTGTGACGAAATTATTGATCTATAGATTAAACTTACTTCATCAAACTATAATATTTTTAATACAATAATTTCACTTTGCACGTTTTATTCCAATATATTATGCATTATAAACTTCTCGATCCAAAGAAGCCCACGCTATTAATTCACACATTTAGTCATAATCGACCACTACAGAGCACTGGAATCCTCTACGACCGACGGTTCCATTGAGAGGGGTTAGGCCACCCTAGACGCTGGCTTTTAATGTTAGGTCTCTCGTATGTGAGAGGCCGCCTGGGTAGGTACCACCGCAATGTCTATTTCTCCAAACAGCAGTGTAAATGCACTGTTGTGTTCCGGTTTGAAGGAAATTGTAGCTAGAGTAACTACATGGTGATCAGGATGGCGAGCGCAGTGGAATGCCAAGCATTGCTTTGTAATTCATAGTGTTGTTTGGTTTTACTGTCCATGAGCGGTCGTATCGCTTACCAACAGACGAATAAAAAATAACTTACTAGCAAACCATAATACCGCAGAAAAACTTGACAAATATATATTTTTATTACCTGTTTCTTTCTAACTTTAACAACTTCTTTCTTTTCAATTTTGCGTTTCTTTCTTTTCTTAGCCTTTTCTAATGGCAAGCTGTCGTCACTGGAGTAATTCTTTACTGAAATATTATCTGCTACAACATCTTGAATCTGAAATTAAAAATACATGCATAAACTCACGCCTTTCTCCTAGAAGGGGTAGGCAGGTAGTAGGACGCCCAAGTTTCGCCTTGTGTTCCGTACCAAAATAAGGGGATGAGCTTATTGCCATATCGAGATTCCTTGTTTAGTACATACCATTAAGACTTATTATAAATGATTATTATATAAATATACTAGCGGTTCGGCTCGGCTTCGCCCGGGTGCAGATAGTTGAGTCCAGTCCACATGAACAACATATTATAGTTTTCGCAGCGCACGCGATGTAAACAATATTTTAGGTAATTTTTTACACCTTGGCTTACATTATTGGAGTTTTAGTAAGGATCCCTAATTTTTTTGATAATATAATATAGCCTATGTCACCCGGCGATAGTGTAGCTTCCCAACAGTGAAAGAATTTTTCAAATCGGTTCTGTAGTTTCGGAGCCTATTCAGTGCAAACAAACAAATCTTTCCTCTCTATTATATTAATATAGATAATTTACCTCTGTCTCCACCGGAGCAATTTCCTCCCCCTCGGCAATATATATCTCATTGTCTTCCCGTTTGATTTCTTTTATGTCTTCTTCGATTTTGGGCTGTTCGTAGTCAATGTGGTGGTCGAAGTGGTCAACTTGATAGAATTTGGGGATGAGTGGGGATGATAACTGATTGTTCTCTCTGTTTATCGTTTTTATGTTTTGTAGGGTTAGCTGTTGAGATAAAAAATATTTATTTGTTAATGAAAATGAAAATAATTTATTGAACCATTAAATATTTAGATTCAGTCATTTTTTGAACTACCACCCGGTTCGAAAAGCGGTTTTCACCAGAGAAAAACGGGCAAGAAACTCTAGTGTTGCTCTTTTCAAAACCAGTTTACAATGTAGTGATTATTACAAAAATTGCAAGGTTTAAATCAGAGAAGTTCATTAATAACTTGTTATGATTTGTTTGTTAGTTGAAAGGTATATTAATAATAATACAACAGTCACCTACATAGTCCTGACCGCACACTAAGATCGAGTCTTGTGTCGTATCAGAAATTACGAGAAACTTTTCGGTCTCACAAACACCCAGAGCCGAAACAAATACCTGTGGATCACACAAATCTTTGTCTCGGTGCAGGGATCGAACCCGCGAACTCTCGTTTCACAGGCGGCGTCTAACCAACTGCGCCACGGAGAATGTCATATTAAAAAAATATATATATTGCTTACGAAGATTATGTTGGAATACAAATTGTTTAATTAAGTATCTCTGAGATTAAAGAAACAATATGTACTATATATTAGAATTAGTTTCGATTTGGTATGAATAAAAAAGCATAAAATGATTTTTTCCGTTTAAAAATTGAAGGTTAAATAATGTTTTCACATTATTTATTTTTTACTTTTATGGGTTTTTAATGTTTTTATATCTCTTTTGTGTATGTATTTTTTAAAATACAGTATCATAATTTTGTACGCTGTTTTCTGTTCCGCTGTTTTTTCTTACTTTTTCCTTCGTATTGAAATATACTTAAAACATTCAATTTATTCTAGAATACCTCACCTCTCTCTGCTTTTTAACGATTTCCAACATAAGTGAATTGGCCCGCAAACACTTTGTCCTGAACTTGTAGCTATTCACCAATCTCGCTGCACACTCATAACACAGCTTCTGAGGTAGCTTCTCCTCAGCACACACCTGTAATAAATAAAATATACAACATGTTACATACAGGGTGTACCCAGACTGCGACCGAAAACGAAGCCAGGTGGTAGTATTAGTGACTTCAGACACAATGCGACTAAAAATTTCGCAAAAAAAAAAGTTGTCAACTTTTTTTTTTGGTAATTTTTTTACTTATCGTATTTGGGTGATAAATAAATAATTTTCCTAAAATAATGATGTACACCTTTTTATTTTTTAAGACGCAATGGTAAGTTAGGGTTTCAATTACTATTTTCGCAATAACTAGGAATTTACTACACAAACAATGATTTCTGAAAAAATTTAAAAAAAAAATCTGTTGCTTATTTTGTGAAATTTTTATTTGCATTGTGTCTGTAACCACTAAAACTACCACCTGGCTTCGTTTTCGGTCGCAGTCTTGATATACCCGGTATTGTATCCGCCCATATAAGTTCCGTATACGTAAGTGCGTGGTGGCCTGTTGGTAACGGACCAGACGCGGCTGCCTACATGTTCACGGTGGTCGCGGGTTCAAATCCCAGAGCACCTCTGACTTTTCGGAGCTATGTGTGTATTGATAGTCAATCACCACGCACTTTAACGGTGAAGGAAAACATCGTAAGGAAACCTGCATACCGTAGCGATTTTAAAGAATTTCTACGGTATGTAAGCCCGCCAACCCTTACTAGGCCAGCGTGGTGGTCTTTATGGCCTAACCACTCTCAATCGATTCTCTCGATTGTAGAGTAGGCCCGTGCCCTGCAGTGGGATGTATATAACAAATAGATTTATTACAACGCTATCTATCTACCAATCCCAGAACCTTTATACCGGGTATATCAAGACCGCGACCGAAAACGAAGCCAGGTGGTAGTTTTAGTGGCTATAGACACAATGCAACTATAAATTTCCCAAAAAAAGCGACAGACTTTCTTTGGCAATTTTTAAAAAATCATCGTTTTTAGGTGGTAAGTACTTAGTTTTTGCGAAAATAGTAATTTAAACCCTAACGTATCATTGAGTGTTTAAAAATAAAGAGGCCTACACCATTATTTTGGAAAACTATGTATTTTATCAACCAAATACGATAAGTAAAAAATTGGAAAATATAGTTTGTCTATTTTTATTTGCGAAATTTTTACTTGCATTGTGTCTGTAGTCACTAATACACCACTAATACACCTGGCTTCGTTTTCGGTAGCAATCTTGATATACCCTGTATAATAATCCATAATTTATTATCCTTACGCTATTTTAATTGAGGTGTAATAAAGTCATAAGTCATAAGTCAAGTCGTAAACGACAAAACGATTTGCGATTACCTAACAAACATCTTTTTGAGTTAGATCAGTCTATTAAGCGTGCGACTAGATTTTCTTACTTTGGAAAACCATGGCAGGTCCGCCAAGTCCTCCATTATAATGGATCATGGACCGTGCCTTGCAATTGCACGTATATGGCTCCTTTTTTATGCGGTGAATGGCGAGACGAGCATATCATTCGCCTGATGATAATACGACCGCTCATGGACAGTAGCAAAACCAAACCGAATTACAAATGCTTGTAATTCCACTGCGCTCGCCATCCTGAGACATAAGGTGTTAAGTCTCAATTTGTCCAGTAGTTACTCTGGCTACAATGTCCTTCAAACCGGAACACAACAGTGCATTTACACTGTTTGTTGGAGGAATAGACATTGCGGTGGTACCTACCCAGGTGGCCTTTCACAGCTCTTATTAACAGTTGACTATATCAGCCCATATACGTCCCACTGCAGGGCACGGGCCTACTCTACAATCGAGGGAATCGATTGAGAGTGGTTAGGCCATATAGTCCACCACGCTGGCCTAGTGCGGGTTGGCGGACTTACGTACCGTAGAAATTCTTTAAAATCGCTACGGTATGCAGGTTTCCTCACGATGTTTTCCGTCACCGTTACAGTGCGTGGTGATTGACTATCAATACACACATAACTCCGAAAAGTCAGAGGTGTGCCCTGGGATTTGAACCCGCGAACAGTTGACTGCTAATGCTAGAATATTATCTTTACATAAGCTTACCGCGACTCCAGTTAGATGTTCATACGCCTGTTTGAGATTATAAACGCTTATTGGAAACAACTTGCAGTCCATCACGAGACATACACGACACACCTGAAACAAAGCATTACACACAGTGGTCAAGGAGACGTCATGTCATAGTGACCCACGTGTTTCGCGTTTCGGGTTCTGTTTATACGAATACAATCAGGCATAGAGTATTTGACTATGATCGAATTTTTTATTATTTTGCTTACACACATCATCCATCCATCCATCAGCCAAAGGACGTCCACTGCTGAACATAGGCCTCTCCCAATGATTTTCACAGTGACCTGTTGGAGGCAGCCTGCATCCAGGGACGTCCCGCCACCTTTACCAGGTCGTCTGACCATCTTGTGGGTGGACGTCCTACGCTGCGCTTTCCGCTACATGGCCTCCATTCGAGAACTTTTTGGCCCCATCGGTCATCAGTTCTCCGCGCTATGTGCCCCGCCCATTGCCACTTCAACTTACTAATCCGCTGGGCTATGTCGGTTACTTTAGTTCTCCTACGGATCTCCTCATTTCTGATTCGATCTCGTAGGGAAACCCCGAGCATAGCCCTCTCCATAGCTCGTTGAATGACTTTGAGCCGCCTAATGAGACCCATAGTGAGAGCCATTAGCACATTTACACACAAATATCATTAAAATAAAACATTTCTGTCAAATCAGTAATAATGTAGCTTGTAACATGAGACAAATATCAGTATTTTTAAAATAAGAGTGGGAGCGTAGTAGGTTTATTATACTGTCTCTTTCACACGCGCACACTGATGCATATTAGGAATAGTGACGTCACTAGTTATGTTTTGCATCTCTTTTCTTTTATTCCCACCACAAGATTTAAAACGTTTATAACTTGTTTAATTCCGAATGGATTTACAAAACTTGCTTTGCTAGAATTTGGACATTGATACCTTTTGATAAATACAATTAAAAAATGTAGTCAAATACAGTATTTAAAACGAGAGATGGCCAACTAGGGTCATCATTGTGTTATTAGTAAAAAAAAAGCTTAATAAATAACGATTAAGTTTCTTACAAGATCACTTTGTTGTCTCTATGTGTCAAGACATCACAGGAAAAATTCAAGATATGAAATCAAAATTAATATCAAAGGTAAGTTTACCTTGACCAATGCTTTTGTATATAAAATCACTTACTTTTAAACTTGCCGGCTCCCCATAATCACAAGTACTTGTATCCTGTGATAAAAACAAATACATATTATCATTATTAATATATTTTCATACTTTATTACGATTATTGATAATTTTTTAAATATAATTCCCCAATGCTGATTATTATAGGACACCTTTATAAGCAACAGTTCTATCAAAAAGGCTATGTATTGTATATTTGTCATCCACTGTGGCTGGTTGGTTAGAAAATTACTATAAAATAAGAGTATGAGGGTTCAATCCCAACGCTGAGACAATTGTTTCTGTGATCCACAGGTATTTGTTTCGAGTCTGGGTGTTTGTGAGACCGAAAAGTCTCTCGTAGTTTCTGATACGACACAAGACTCGATCTTAGAGTGGGGTCAGGATTTATTTATGAAATTTGATTTAATTTATTATTATTATTTCTTTATTACCTGCAGTATAAACGGTACAGCTCCTACTTTGACTTTCCTCAGCCCACTCTTGGTTTCATACAAGTCTTCGCACAGAAAGTGCTCGGAACACACTGCACTCCGTTCCTTCGGAGTCCAGTCCACTTTGCCAAGTGCTTGGAGCCATGCCGTACGTAGTGTGGGCTCATTTGGGAATCTGTAATACAACACCATCAGTAAATATTGGATATATGATTAAAAAATAGTGTGAATTATGGAGAAAGATTTATACGATTTAAAATTGTTCAAGTGCATGGTGGCCTATTGGTAACGGTCCAGACGTGGCTGCCTACATGTTCACGGGTTCAAATCCCAGGGCACACCTCTGACTTTTCGAAGTTATGAGTGTATTGATAGTCAATCACCATGCACTTTAACGGTGAAGGAAAACATCGTGAGGCAACCTGCATACAGAAACAATTTAAAAAAAATCTACAGTATGTAAGTCCGCCAATCCGCACTAGGCCAGCGTGGTGGACTATATGGCCTAACCACTCTCAATCGATTCTCTCGATTGTAGAGTAGGCCCGTGTGTATGCCTTGCAGTGGGATGTATATGGGCTGATATAGATAAAGATAGAAAATTGTTCAAGAATAAAACGAAATATATTAATTCTCTTAATTATTTTTTGGTCCTGGAATAAAACTTTGCCTTCCTGATGATATGGTGTAAAACTTTAATTTATTTTTAAGTTGTCAAGTGCTAGGCTTTGTGCCCCTCATCTTGATAAGCTTGTCGCCTATCTAATCTTCGGTTACAAATATACTTAATACAAGTAGCACACAATTATGGTACCTCTGCCTATCCCTGTAGAGACTAAGGCGTGGGCATATTTAAATTTGTAATCTTTATCTGAGTTTTTTAAATAAGGGATCAGAGATGCAATTTAATATTTTTTCTAGTTAGAATTGTAAATATTGTTGTTTTATTGTCTAGACTTCTTGGAAATACGTAACTTGTCTTAAATACCCAAGAGCAGCCTAATAAGAGTCTAAAATAAATAGATTTCTTTACTTTCGAGTTTTTAAGAGAACATTGACAATATGGTTTATTGTAATGAACCGTAAATAAACTTACACATGAAATGTAATCCCCTGTGATTTGGAGATATGTCTCGAGTCATTCTTGCATCCAGCAACGCAACAACGCATTATTTGAAACTATTATTTTAAAATTGAAATTTAAAACAATCACCGAATTTGCATAATCTTTGTATTAGACTTAACAGAAAACGGGGCACGTAAAATGCCTCGTGAATGTTTCATTTCGTTAATTATTGTATTAAAAAAATACTGCGCACACACAATTATTGATTTTTAATTCATTATTTGATTATTTTCTATTTATTTCGACAATTTTAATTTATAAGACACTGTCAGTTCCTTTGCCGACTAAGATTATGCCACGGCAGGTTATCTTCATAGAAAAAATTTCGACCTTACGACATAGCTTGTCTATGGCTGAGGCTATCATACATGACAGTTACCTCGGTGCCCCCACCTCTTACTTCTACCCGGCGTCACCTTGGACCGCACAGATTACTTAGAATTTAGATCACTATGGGCCGACGGTGACCTAAGTAATCTGTGGGCCGACGCCATTACGTTGTTACGTCAATGTGATCTAAGTAATCTGTGGCCATATTTATTTACATTGTCAAAGTTTCAAATGGAACAGTTAATTTGTTAAGATTTCCTAATAGGGAGACAGGACTCCAAAAGTGATTACAGTGCATTAACTATGATAGATTGCGTAGTTTAAAGTTAGAAGAACTTCGTAAATGCACGTGGCATTTTTCAGAAACACTTTGAAAAGAGATTTATTGCACCTACTCCTCGGAGGCCTCGTCTCCGTTTTGGTGCCTACCCGACGTTATTTTCTCAAAGTGAAATAACAGTGGTATTCCTCGAACTGATCCTCTTGGCCACTTAGGTAAGTGTATATTTAATGCCTTTATTATAACCAATTCATTTACAAAACTCCCATAATTTAAAAATAATTTCATTGGATATCCCCGTAACTCCATAACTCTCACAGCTATTAAATAAGTGTGTTAAAAGCTCTCCAGGCTATGTTATACCAATATTATTTTTAAAAAGCATTTTGATTCATTTGCTTGTTTACCGATTTTATTCTTGTTTTTATAAACTATAATATCATAGAAACTTATATAACTCAATTTATTTCAGGAAATCTACTAGAACATAATTATTGTAAGAAATGTAAGCATCATACATATTGTAAGATTGAAGCTGCTAAGAAAAATATTGGCCCGGATATTGGTAAGTAAATAATAATTGGTATGCCTTTTATTTTAATATTTTACCATGTTAAAGAATTTTGGTTGTGTATAGAATGTCACAATTGAACAATGAATAGCTTGTACTTTGATTTTAAGTATTAAGTACAGAAAATTTAAATGATTTGAGTTTAGCAGATAAGGCCCCCCTTATCATATTTTTGTAAGTCTTTCTTGAGATAAATATTTTTAAGAAACTGTTTGAATATTTTAACACTCTGTTTAATGTAATTATCAAATATGAACCATATTTTTTTTTGTTGTAGCAAAATTTGCTGATGGAACGCCAGTGAGCCCAACACTTCGCAATACGGCTGAAAAGTATCGGTCCTTGACAACCTCTTTGATTCTTGCAATGGGACAAACATAAGTGATAAAAATAAAAAAGCTTTAAGGTAAGCTTTAACAGGAACTTTGGACCTCACAAAGCGATTAACACTCTTCAAAATATAAAGTTTGTTGAAAATAAAACAAGCAAAGAAAAAAGTGCCCATATAAAAAAATTGGGTTACAACAATAGAAAGTTTTAAAAGGCTGTGGATTATTTTTAAAAGTAAAGGAATTAAAGTAATGCGGCCTAGATACTTTAATTCAAACCAAATCGAAAATCGCTTTGGTGAAGTGCGTTCCTATAATTCACGAAATATAAATCCTAATTGTGCTACGTTTAAAAACACCTTTAAGTCATTGTTATTAACTAGATTCATAAAATTCCATACTGAGAGTTATAATAATTGTGAAGAGGATTTAGGTGAGCAGTTGATAATATTAAAGACTCTTTTTAAATACAATAAAAATAATCTTGAATCTTCACCTGAATCCTCCAATGTAGGTTTTGTAAATCTAGAAAGTGTTCCTACAACAGTAGACAAGAATGTCTTCATGTTCACTTACGTGCATACACTGCTGGGTGGGTCGTAAGTAAAATATTAATAAAAATGAATTGCAGGCAATGCAAGGTGAATTTAATTGCAAAAGATACAGGTTCAATTTCTACAAACATTCATAATTATATATCGATGAGAGAATACTAAAGTGTATGAGAAAGAAAATTGGCCTACCCATCAGAGCAGGCCATGAGATGTTTTGGTGATAATATAATTTGGGAAGTAAATGAATACTTGGAAAATCAACCTGAAAAAAAATGTATACTTAAAGAAATTTAAAAAAATATTTTATTCAAGTATTCATTTGACTTCCTTGATTGCAATGTACACAGGAATGTCGTTCTGGGTTATTTTCTAGATATTTCTTTGAGATTAACAATGAATAAATTGGTGCAATATCATAAATAAGATATTAAAGGGCACAGATATTATTAGATTAAGAAATAAAAGTTTGCAACCAATGCAAAAAAAGCCGTCAATATGTATTATAAGAAAAATAAAGTAAAGATGTAATAAACAAATGTATTTTTATTTTACTACCCAAATTTCCTAAATACAAATTAAATTATTAATAAAAACCAAGGTAAAAGTGACGAGATGACTTAAAAGACATATATCCCGAGCCAGAAATTGAGCACTGTAGGCATAAATAGGAAGAGCCAATGCCGGAGCTACAGGAGAAAATTAAAAAAAAAAAATCTGTCATGTATGATAGTGACGCTAAGGCAAAATTCTATGTATGGGACATATCCATCTGAGTGACCTAAGTAATCTGTGGATTATGCAGATCAGTGGTCTCGAACGTCATAGAGCGAGATCGGTAGAGTTGCCAGCTAAAATCGGTATATTTCTACCCAAAATCGGTATTTGAAAAAAAAAACACAATATTCAATCTAGTTCGTTTATTTTTTAAAAAACTTACATACTAATTTATAACAATCACGCTTATGTATAATTATTTATTATGGTACCAATATTCTTTGGCCATAGCCGAGGTCATCTTGGAATTAATTTCAAAATCATAACAATTAGCTGTATTAAAGAATCGTTTTGAATGTAATAGGCTAGTGATTGTTTCAGTAGACAGTCTATTCCGCTGTTTTGTTTTTAAAAGATTAATATGTGAAAATATGCGTTCAACGTTAGCGGATGAATGGGGAAGTGATAAAATATTAAAAATGAAATTAGATAACAATGGAAACATTTGAGTTTCATCACCACGCTTTAATAAACTAACTTCATTCCAAAATAGTTCTACATCATCAGGAAATGTTTTGATTCGTTCACAATTTCTTAATATGCGCCACTCTGTATCAATTTCCTGGAAATCATTGCTGTGAATAATATTGGTAAAGAGCCTACTCACAGGAACTATCGAAGTAGTTTTGCCAATTTTAACATTTTTTGGATCAATAATGTCTAAACCTTTTATTGGGTTGTTCTTTAATGGAAAACGCGTGGTTATTTGTTTACAAGCTTCGATATAAAAATCTAGGCATCTGCATTTAAATAAATTTACTTGATCTGAGTTTAGATTTTCTGAACTACTTAGTAGTGTATTAGTTGCAGCAGCACCATAGTATACGGCGTCAATATCCATAAAATTTCTGGGATTCTTAAAATCAACATTTTCGATTGGAGTGCTACTTAAATATTCTCTTTTTAAAAAACAATCAAAAATAGTTTTTAATGTTCCAGTTATTTTTTCATATAAATTATGAATTTTCGGGTGTTCCGCTTGCATTTCTTTATTTAAATCGGTAAATAATGGTAATACAAAATTTAAAAATTCAAAAAATAATATCGTAGTTGGATCTTGGAGCTTCAGTAATATATGTTCAGCAGCTAAAAGATGATCATTGTTAGAGATTTGATCTATAAAAAATAGTTTTAGAGCAGAGAGTTGTTCCAATATTCTTTTCACTGCTGCATGTACTGATAACCAGCGTGTTTGAGTGGGGTGGAGTATTTTATGTACTTTTAAGTCGCAAAACATTTGAAAATTTTTAAACTCTGCCACTCTTTTTGGACTAGAAGAAAAGTAATTGTAAATGTCTCTAACAAGATCCTCTATAAAGCGTGGCAATTTGGTACAAGCATATGACGCGCAAAGATGAAACGAATGGCAGGCGCATTTAAGTATAAAAATGTTGGGAATTTCATTTTGCAGCAACGTTACAACAGAATTATTACGTCCCATCATTACGTTTGCCCCATCAGATGCAAAACCTATTAGATTATTTTTAAATGGAATATTATTGCTTCTAAAAAAGTTTACAATGTGTTCAAATAAGCTTGCTGCATTAGCTTCTTCTAATGGAATAAGAGCTAAAAAAGAATCTTTAATACGATTAATTTTCGCATATCTCACAACTAAGCACAAGTGTTTGGTTGTACTAAGATCAGTGGACTCGTCAATAATAAGCGAAAACTTAGTTTGCCTTAGATCTTCACATAAATTATTGAAACTTTCTTTACCTATAATATGATCAATTATGTCATGAGTTTTGGTCGAAGAGCAGTTTATTTCTTTTGCTATTTTTGAATCAGGACAAACGGCTTGCATCAACTTCGGTAGGTGCTCCATAATAGTGAATGGTAGATTGTGTTCAGCAACAAACAAGGCTAATCTTATTTCACCTGAAATTAAAAATAAATAATTAAAACTACGTAGGTATATTTAGCAGCGATTAGGGTATAATTATATGCACTGCTTATATAAATCGATTAATAGAAAACAAAATAATATAAAAATCTAAGTAGTGAAATAAATTACTAAAAAAAATTACCTTGCTTAACCAGTATATCAGATTTTTGAGTTTTGGTCACGGTAAATGATGATATCTTCGGTTGTGATTTTATATTCTTTGATGATACTGAGTGTGCTTGTGAAGAACTATGTTTCTTTATAGCGTCTTTTCCTGATGTGATGTTGATATCTTTATTACAACTCTTACAATAGGCATAGCTTTCGCCTTTACGGCTATCTTGCAGCCAACCTGGAAATTCTTCTTCCCATTCTTTTCTATAATATTGTAAATATTTTTTTCTTCTTACACTCGTACTTGTGCTTGGCTCCTCGTCAGACATTTTAAATAACTTAATTACTTTCTGATTTTGTAGGCACTCTTTAAGTTAGGTACTCTCTCTTCAAAGTTAAGAAAATTAATGAAAAATTAAAACCTAATTCCTGTTTATATAGACTAGACAGGTAAATTCCCGAGCGAGAAGCCCCCTAAAACATCGAATTGTAGGACACAAGGGTATTCCCCAAAAAATATGATTTACATTCTGCACTAGTTCCATATTATTGAGGGCTTCCCCGTAACATTAAACATAAATGAAAAGGGTTGCCAGCTTGAAACTGTGAAATCGGTAGAAAAATCGGGAGAATTTCCATATATACTGTGAAATCGTAGAAAAATCGTTATATTTCGGTATTTCGGTAGAACAGAGCTCATATCGGTAGAAATACCGAAAAATCGGTAGGTTCGAGACCACTGATGCAGATATTACAAAATTTCTGATTAGTGTTTTGTCTTACTCCAACTTCATATTCATTTGTTTAAGAGGGAAAAAGAAATAAAATAAATGTATCTTTCTAAATTGGTCGCGTAATACGATTACATATGTAAACATGAATATATAAACATTGTATGTCCTATTCCAACTTATACAGCTCACAACGTATAAGAGAGAGACAACGAAACCAAGCTTTCTAACTAGAGATGATACAGTAGTCTAAGATAAATCGGAAACCGGTAGCATGATATCGATTATCGGTTCTCCAACGGAACAAATAATCCTCAATGTATATCGATTATCGAAGGATAATGCTCGTAGCGTAGTATATGGATGAACCTTCATTTTGTATGAAGTGATAGACAAACTCTTTGTTTACCATCGTCAACAGCTTTTTTTAAACTGCAGAACAAACTTACGTTTTGCAATGAAAGGACTTCCTAGTTCCTTTCAATGGTGCGTTAACTATTTGCTAATCTCATATTATCAGGCGTAGCATTTAAACTACTTAAAACTTATTAATGTCTTCAGTATTTATTTTAGTTCATAATACATATTTTGTGTTAGTATAATTTATTTTCAAAAGATAAATTAGGTAGTACGTGGAGTTGCGTTATGAAATGAATAATAAGGCTTAATCAAATTGTCTCTTAAAACTATTACGTGCACTATACAATAGCTAGTTATGCGACCTGCCACCTTATACCCTATATTAAACCCTCAGGGTTAATGGGTCAATAAGGAGTTGTATAGCTGCTTCATCTGAACTGACTTAATGTATTCGATGTACCAGTGGCGAATACCAAGAGTATCAAGTAGACGGTTCTCACAAGAGAATAGTATATAAGCCATGGACATCGCAACGTCAGTTGACTTTGCTTCAAACCATCATAACTAACACAAGTCTTTGTCTTTGTTAGAATTTATCATTTGTGAATTATTTGAAATAAATTATTTTTATTTACAAATACGCTCGAGATAATTTGACTGGCGCAGTCGGGTCGGATTTAATATCGCGTTAAAAGTAGGTTCGGAAGGGACACGAAAATAGGTCGCCGAATTGTACTACCAACGCTAAAGATAATTAATCCGCGAACCACAAAAATATAAATAAGTCAAGTACGTAACAAGTGATAAAGAAGCAATTTCCAGCATGGGAAGAAAGAGCAAGTGAGTAAATCCTTTCATTCCTTCCTATCGCTTTCCTTCCTTTTTAATTGGACTGAAAATCGCCAATTTTTAAAAAGGCGTGTTTTTCCTTTCATTAGGAAATCCACAAAATAGCGCCGTAATCTTGGACTAACATTGCCAATTTTACGTAGAAAAATAATTTGAAGTAATTATTTTTGCCTTTGATATCATTGTGTTTTTGTGTTGTATGTGCGTTATTTTATTAAAACAATGAATCAAATACAGCTAATCCCACGGGAGATAATCGAAATCATCCCTAGATATGACGGCGACGAACGGTTGCTTAGTCTATTTTTAAATAAATGTGAGTACGTTATCAGAAGCTTTAGAGGCGATAACAGTGTAGCTCAGCAGACATATGTGTTTCACAGTGTTACAAGTAGACTGACGGGAAAGGCCGCAGTATTACTCAGTGAAAGACAGAATGTAGCATCTTGGGATTTATTAAGGGAACTATTAGTTCAGCATTTTGGTGACAGTAGGTCAGAAGAATGTATAGCCATGGAGCTAGAGAGCATTAAGATAAATTCAAATGAATCATTTATCGAGTTGTGTCACAGAATCCAAAATGTTAGGAGTTCTTTGATAGCTAAAGTAAATCTTTTGACGGACGAAGGTATTAAGGCGTCAAAGATGATTATATATAATAACTTAGCACATAAAGTTTTTATATACAACTTGCCTGAAAATTTAATCCAATTTGTGAGATTAAGCAAGTCCACAAATCTGGAGGATACATTATCTATCGTTATGGAAGAAGTTAATTTCCAAAAGGAATTTAAAAATAAATGTGTAAAGCCACAAGCACCTAAAAATTGTGTAACAACTGAATATAATAAAACACAATTTAAGGAGCATAATAATATTTTGCCGAAACCTCAATTTAAATTTGGTGGTCAAAATCAAAAGCCACAGGGCTTTCAATTCAAAAATCCTGTAAATTTCCAACCAAGACCGCAACAGTTTCCACAATATGTGAATAACTATAAAAGGTCTGGATTTTTCAAGAAAAATCCTCAACAGCAATTTAAGTTTGGCATCCCACAGTCGCAAAACCAGGTACAAGACGTATCAATGCGAACTGTGAGGAATAATAAGCTAGTAGGAAATTTTATAAAGGGAGCCTCAGACAGCCCACCAGGATAGATTATAATAATTTTGATAACATGATAAAACTACCGTATATTAATATACCAAAGTTAGGTAAATTTATGATTGATACGGGTAGTTCTCGCTCATTCTTAAGCCCAAACAAGGCGTTTAAATACTTTCGTAAGTATTTATACAACGAACCATTCGAAGTAATTAGTACTCATGGTCGTAGCGAGCATGATACGGTGGCTCAGATTCCGCTTCCAGAAATTTTTAATACGAACTTGATACACAAGTTTTATATTTATCAAGTAGATAAGAAATACGATGGATTATTAGGCTCAGACTTGTTACAAGACCTAAAGGCAAATGTTGATTTTAACAACAAGGTCTTAAAAGTAAAAAATGCGAATATACCAATGGTATATAACTTTGTATCGCAAATAGGGAATAACTCTATAGAATTTATGGATATAGATCCAACTATAGATGAGTTGTTGGAAGTAAACCTTTCAAAACTTAGACTAGGTCATTTAAATAATGAGGTAAAATGTCAGGTAGAAAAATTATGTTTTGAGTATAAAGACATTTTCCAAAATGATGGCATTCCATTAAGTTTTACAAATCAGGTAAAACATAGTATACGGACTACCAATGAGGATCCCGTATATATTCGTCCTTATAGGCATTCTCATAAGGAGAATGAGGAAATAGAGAGACAGGTTAGGAACTTGTTACAGAACAATGTTATTAAGGAATCGCACTCACCGTGGAGCGCACCTGTCCATTTGGTTCCGAAAAAACTAGATGCTTCCGGAGAAGAAAAGTATAGGATGGTCATAGACTATAGGCGTCTTAACGAAAAGACGATAGACGACAAATATCCCATACCAAATATTTCAGATTTATTCGATAAGTTCGGTAATGCGAAATATTTCTCCACAATCGATCTAGCTAGCGGTTACCATCAGATAGAAGTCCAAAAACAGGACCAACCAAAAACAGCGTTCACGACACAGTCGGGACACTACGAATTTATACGAATGCCATTCGGTTTAAAAACGGCACCCGCCACATTCCAGAGAGCAATGGATAATGTGTTGCGTGGTTTAATAGGTGTCGATTGCTTAGTTTATTTAGATGATATTATTGTATATTCGTCAAACTTGCAGGAACACTTTTGCAAACTGCAGAGAATATTTGACAGACTTAGAGAGATGAATCTAAAAGTAACTTTAGACAAATGTGACTTTTTAAAAACAGAAGTTAAATATTTAGGTCACACAATATCAAAAAATGGTCTTCAACCAAATGATGATAAAATCAAGGCAGTCATAAAATTTCCTTTGCCTAAGACACCAACGGAAATAAAAAGTTTCCTTGGACTAGTAGGTTACTATCGTAAGTTTATAAAAGATTTCTCAAAAATCACTCAACCTCTTACGAATTGTTTGAAAAAGAGAAATAAAGTTGTCATAACCCAACAGTATATAAATGCATTTGAGAAATGTAAAGAGTTGCTTACTAATGCACCTTTACTTCAATTTCCAGATTTCTCAAAGCCATTCCTATTAACTACGGACGCCTCTAATTTTGCGTTAGGTGCAGTTTTGTCACAGGGTCCGATAGGAAGTGATAAGCCTATTGCATTCGCGAGTAGGACTTTAAATAGTGCAGAAACCCGCTACAGTGCTATAGAAAAGGAACTATTAGCAGTAGTATGGGCATGCAGGCATTTTAGGCCATATTTATATGGAAAGAAATTCACTGTTATAAGTGACCATAGGCCGTTAGTATGGGTAAATTCATTAAAAGAACCAGGATGTAGGCTAACCCGTTGGAAGTTGAGATTAGCAGAATATGACTTTGATATAAAGCATAAGCCTGGCAAACAAAATAGTAACGCAGATGCGTTATCGCGTAAAAAAATTAACGCAATTGATAATGATAGTCAATCTATGTTAGTTAATACGGACGATGATCCGAGAATAAAGGCGGTGATTCAAGAAATTGAACACGAATTTAATAGAATGAATAGGGAAAGACAAAATAGTAACTCTCCCGTAATAATATCACCAGATGATGATGATGATGATAGGATGAATAGGATAAATAGGATTAATGAATTAGAAAAATCCGTATTTACATATCCTGTACCATCGCTAAATAGCAGCGAATCCAAGAAGTCGTCTGATATTGTAACAATACATTCAGAGGTCAATATGGACTCAGCCGACATTCCTATATTAAATGAGGCGATAGATACTAAGCCTAACCAGATTTTAATATACACGTGGAATAGGAATAGTTACGTTGTAAAAGATTTATCACGAGATAAACAAAAGGTACTAGAAGTTCATATGCCTATAAACAGTGAAGAGTTAGTTAAGACCTTCTTAAAGAATTACATACGTCCTAATATTAAATATTACATATACTTTGAGGATACGGAGCATCGAAAGCTATTCTCGAAAGTTATAACAAATCTTTTCAGAAAAGATTCTATTAAAATTGTAGAATGTACGCTAAGAGTAGTATACATTGAGGACGAAAATGAGCAGAGAAATATCGTAGAAAAATACCACATTGGTAAGACATGCCATAGGGGTATCAGGGAAACGGTAGCTCACATTAAGAGGTCGTACTATTGGAAAAAATTAGAGGAAACAGTTTCCAGTATTATTAATTCATGTGAACTGTGTAATAAAATGAAGTATGATAGGAAACCGTTAAAGCCTGAACTTCAATTAACACAAACTCAAACTAAACCGTTTCAGGAAATATTTATGGATATATTTTCCATTGAAGGAGTACATTATTTAACTCTAGTAGACGCATTTAGCAAGTTAGGTCAAGCGTTAGAAATATCTAATAGGACCACGCCAGAGGTTATAAGGGCGTTATTAAAGTACTTTTCATATTACGGAGTACCGAATAAAATTAGTTCAGACTCAGGTTCTGAATTCAATAACAATCTTTTAAAAGAAATGTTATCGTTATATAAAATAGAGTTACACATAGGAACTCCTCATAATCCGAACTCAGTAGGAATAGTAGAAAGATTCCATTCTACTATTATAGAGATATATAGACTCGCAAAGTACGAGCGAAAAATTACTGATCCTGTATCAGTTATGACATATGCGATTATGTCATATAATCATTCCATACATACATCAACTGGCCTTACACCATTTGAAGTTGTATTTGGACACACTGAGTCGAATAGTAGTTTTGATGTAGATTTCAATAGAATGTATACACAACAGTTGGTACGTAAGCATTCTAAGAGGACAAAATATTTGTATAATTACTTAACAGATAGAATGTTAGGGATTAAAGAAAAGATTATTGAAAAGCGGGGCGGCGAAAAAGAATTCGAAGTTAAACCCGGCGATACAGTTTTCATAAAAGGAGTAAATATAAGGCGTAGCAAGGATAAACCTCGCTATCAAAAGGCCAAAATAACAGACAATATAATTAGAAATACTGTTATGGTCCAAGCCAAAGATAGAGAAAAAAGGGTACCTATTAAAGATATAAAACGTCCTCCACAGGTACATCCTTCTCTTAATCATCCAAGCAGTCCAAAACCTGGCACTTCAACTTCAGCAAATTGAAGCCAACCCAGGTATACTTCCAGTAAAAGAAGGTCGTGCTTACCTTAGTTTATATAACTGGGAAATAGTTAAGATTTTAGATCTACAATTAATATATGAAAACTTGGAATATAATTTTATTAAATATGGAGAAGTAAATTCATATTTAGATAAAAACTTAGATATTCATATTTTAGATGGTAGCATTGTAGACATTAAACTACAAGCAGAATATATAAGAAATATAACTGTAGAAAAGTATGAGCAGTTAATTCCGAATATTAGGGTTAAAAGAGGAATACTTAATCCTTTAGGAACAATTATTAAAGCTATCACAGGAAATATGGATAATGATGACGCAATTAGATATGAACAAATTTTGAGTAAAGTTCAATCTGAGCAAAATGCTATCTCCAATAAAATGACTATTGTCTCTGAAATAGTGGATTCATTAGTTGACTTTACAAATTCTAGTAGGAATAATTTTATTATGTTGGAGAAAAATATGGATGAAATTGAATTATATTTAAATAAAACATATTTTCAACGAAGTAAAGAACTCGTTATAAATACTTTTAATATACTCATCCATAATTTTCAGTTATTACTTACAAGATTAAGTGAAATTGAAACTATAATAGCATTTAGTAGAATTAATATCGTTCATCAGTCACTATTAAATATTAGTGAATTATATTATATATTGAGAGATGTAGAAAAGGTAGATAAATTAATATTACCTGTTACTGTAGAGAATCTTGCAAATATTGAAAGATGTATAGATATTAAGGCTTACATCAAAGGCAAACAAATAATTTTTATATTATCAATTCCTACGGTTCAATTAAAAGTGTATAACTATTACCAACTACATCCCTTTCCTATGTTCAATCCAATCCGGAATAACACATTCCTCATTATTCCGAAACATTCCTTTATCCTTATGGAAGGGTTGAAAGCATTAGAGCTCAAGGAGTCATGCAGAGAAATAGATGAACAGATATACTTGTGCTACGAGAGCAACGTGTCGCCTAGTAATGACGACGCATGTATAGCAGATTTAATGAAGTTTTCTACTAATATAACTTCATGTTTGCAATTGCCAGTGAAAGATAGCAAACTTAAAATTAAAACCATACAAACAGATGTGTGGATAGTATATTCCGAAATTGAAATGTTCATTATGGAATATTGTGATGACAATATAAGCCTGTATAAAATATTGGGCACGTATATTATTACGCTAAACACAAACTGTGAGGTAAAAATTGGAGAAATGACGTTGAGGAAACGTCATATTAATGGAAACCAGATCGCACTTCACAGGATGCCTGTTATTCACCTACCGAGTGTTGCTGAGCATCCAGAGTTTCAGAGAACTTCCGTCAACCTGGACAACTATAATATGGAAGATCTACGGGTGTTGTCTCGTGTTCTACAAAGTGATAGTGAAGTGATAAAAGACGAAGGGCAAATGCCACCAGTGAATATACACAGTGTTAGCATAGGAACTATTGTACTTTACCTCATATTGATTTTTGTATTGTCGTATTTTGTGTTTAGTAATAGAAATTTTATATTGTCAAAATGTGTCCGAAATCATCATCCGAAAAGTGTTTCAGGAAATGATTTCGTACTTAAGGAGGGAGGAGTTATGCGACCTGCCACCTTATACCCTATATTAAACCCTCAGGGTTAATGGGTCAATAAGGAGTTGTATAGCTGCTTCATCTGAACTGACTTAATGTATTCGATGTACCAGTGGCGAATACCAAGAGTATCAAGTAGACGGTTCTCACAAGAGAATAGTATATAAGCCATGGACATCGCAACGTCAGTTGACTTTGCTTCAAACCATCATAACTAACACAAGTCTTTGTCTTTGTTAGAATTTATCATTTGTGAATTATTTGAAATAAATTATTTTTATTTACAAATACGCTCGAGATAATTTGACTAGCTACACCACGGGTTTTTTTCTGAATGCCGCAAAACCGTCTACTTAATTGCTCTAAAACATTCATAACACACTGCATAAAACTCTAAATGAATAACTATTTTAATTGACCAAATTATTATGAATTATGACCGTCGAATTATTTACTATTACTAAATTATCAGGCGTCACAAGAAGTGCTGATACCACAAACCCATACACCACGAAAAATATATCTCTATCTAGGGTTTCCATAGTGACTTATTCATAGCAGCTTGCATGCAGCAAATTATTGCTAAGTTTATTTATTTACACCGGCACAACTTACTATGCGCCTGATGGTAAGCGCAGTGCAGTTCAGATTATGGAATTTAATCCAAACAAAGAAGCAACCGGCGACAGATGAACATCCCAATACAATGATGTCGACTTGATTGTATCCGAATATCATTATCATCATCATCATCAGCCCGTTGCAGTCCGCTGCTGGACATAGGCCTCTGTTAATGTACAGAGCCGGTGCTGTGGTGTCTGCTGCTTTATGCATCCAGTCGTTGTCGGCCTTTTTGTGCAAGTCGTCCTGCCATTTAGCCAGAGATTTGGGACGTTCAGGGTAAACTTTACACTTATAATATGAAGAATCCCTAGCCTACATTACGGTGGTTGCTTTCCGGGTGGATCGGTATGTCCTACCTCTGTGGTCCTACCAAAAGGCAAAAGCAAAATTGGATTACTGGCAATCTCACGCATAAAACGAATCGCAATAATGGCAATAACATTGTTTTACTATGGTTTTCTGTGAGACAGAATTACCACCACAGGTACCACTCTGATCTAGCCTACTCTCTCTGATCTAGCCTACTCTCTCTGATCTTGATTGCAACGTAGCTATTCAGAAATCTTTCTTCATATTTTATACAGCTGTTTTTAGTAGAAGTCTACGAAAAAAAATTGCACGAAAATATCAAAAAGATCTCTCCGGCGGGGAATCGAACCCCGGTCTCCCGCGTGACAGGCGGGGATACTGACCACTATACTACCGAAGACTTGCGGTTTCATGACGAAATTATGTTTGTAATATTTTTTATAATTTCGTCACCGGTTTGTCGTAAATAATCTGTAGTTTAAAAACAAAACAATAATTTGCACAATTAATAATTAAATTATTCAAAAAATATTTAAATATTCTCAAAATATATAATAAAAAAAAAATACTGTAATAATACAAGCCACAGGTTTCCTTGCATAAACTAAAATCTGAATTCCTGAATTCTGATTTCCGAACAAAAACAAACATGGCGTACGGAGCCGATGTTTGACAGCTAGAGTATTGAAAAAATAAATAATATCAAATTAATAACATATTCAAACAAATAACATATTGTTATCAGTGAAATTTACCAATTACAAACCATTTTTAAACATATGCAATTATTCTGTGCAATTTTTTTTAAATAAACCCTACATTTCAATTCAGAATTATGGACATTTAAGTTTTCGTATATCCTATTCGATTTGTGATTTTTATCATGAGGTGCAGTGTTCAGAATTGCAACAATGATACTAAAAAGACAACGAAAGCCCATGGAATTACATTTCATATGTAAGTAACTTAAAAATTGATGATAAGTTATAAATTATTATATTTCTTTCGGCGGGGTTTTAAATGAAAGAATCCTTATATTTCCCTATAAATTAATGTGTATAATGCCTTTAGTATAAGCCTAATGTATGTAAAGTATATTATAATTTACTTGCCTTTTATACCACAAGAGAATAATTAAAAGGAAACTTGGATACTTCAAAGTGTTATACAAATTAGCAATGTATAGTTTTTCTTTTTTGTACTAAGCTGTATTGATTTACGGCCTGATTCGAAGACATATTTAAAACCTATTTTGGTTATCAAATGTTTCGTTTTCTTCGCTCAAACTGAATTTCTAAAGTTGTTTGGAAGGGGCAAAACATTCGATTACTAAAATATGTTTTAAATCTGTCTATGAATAAGGCTAATAATGTTTTAGTTTTCTCAATTTTAAATATAACTGGCACAGTAGTTCACATACATGCTATATAGATTTATGAAATATGAAATGTGTTATTGGTTCTTATTTCATTGCTTAATGCATGCTGAATCGCTTTTATATACTTGCAGTTGAAAATTAAAATTAACAAATATATTGGCATGTTCAAAATCAAGTTTATATGAGCTGACACCAAAATGCAACCCTGTTATGTGTAATTATCGTAGATTTTTAAAAATATGCTTCTTAGTGCTATTCATGTTTTTAAATATTTATTGTACACAATTATATATGAAAAAACACAACACAGAACCGATAACAAAAAAATGTTCTAATGTTCACTTTATAGTTGGTCTCGTGGTATAGGGCACGCATTTATGTTGTTCCAGGTTTCCTAAAGATAAGAAACTACGATCAGCCTGGGTAGAAGCACTAGGCATTACAGACTGGGAGCCTAAGGACAGGAGTACGGTCTGTTCAGAGCACTTCAGGAACGATGACTTCTACGTAACCAAGGGAGGCCTCAGGAAGATCAAAGATGGTGCTGTACCGGTGTTTAGATGCGTAAGTTTTTTTTTTAAATTGTTATTAATGGTAAATTAGGCAGTATATCCGCTGATGGACAGTAGCAAAATCACACAATGAATTACAAAGCAATGCTTGGGATTTCAGTGCACTCGCCATCCAGAGACATAAGATCTTAAGTCTCATTATATTCAGTAGTTATTCTGGCTACAATGTCCTTCAAACTGGAACTCAACAGTGCATTTACATTTTACACTGCTGTTTGTTGGAGAAATAGACATTGCGGTGGTACCTACCCAAGCGACCTCTCACATATGAGAGACCTACCATCGGGAGATAATTTATTGGGAACGCTCATTTTGATTTCCTTCCCGCAGCCCTAGAATTAGGTAGGAATTGTGTTGGGGTCGCCAATCTTCCAGACCACAGTGTGGGCAATACATTCGCACAGAAGGATGGCCTTAGCCCTTTCAAAACAGTTCGGTCCTCAATGTTGCGCCTTTATAGGCTGATATACAGGATGTACCCAGACTGCGACCGAAAACGAAGCCAGGTGGTAGTATTAGTGACTTCAGACACAATGCGACTAAAAATTTCGCAAAAAAAATTGTCAAACTTTTTTTTGGTGATTTTTTACTTATCGTCGTATTTGGGTGATAAATAAATAATTTTCCTAAAATAATGATGTACACCTTTTTATTTTTTAACACGCAATGGTAAGTTAGGGTTTAAATTACTGTTTTCGCAATAACTAAGAATTTACTACCCAAACTTATTGATTTCTGAAAAATTGCAAAATTTTTATTTGCATTGTTTGTAACCACTAAAACTACCACCCGGCTTCGTTTTCGGTCGCAGTCTTGATATACCCGGTATAATATAAATATACATGAATGTGGACATGGAAAACACATGTTGGAAATTAGTTTAATGTTAGAAAATTATGTAATATAAAAAACAGGTATGACCTAATTTAAAAAATAAATTATTTGCATAATTTTCATGTAGAATATTTATTATAAAATCATTAAATGTGAAGAAAAAATTTAAAAAGTTTCTCTCCGGCGGGGAATCGAACCCCGGTCTCCCGCGTGACAGGCGGGGATACTGACCACTATACTACCGAAGACTTATGAGCTAATGTCGAAATTATCGACCTATTAGCACCATTTAATGTGTAACAAATATTTTTTTTAATACAAATATCATTATCTTATGGAAATTATTTGTTTTATATTTGTGAATATGAATTTACATCTTATTTTCGAGTGCTAAGTTTGTACTTTTTTTTACTTATTGGTTCTTTTTTTAGGATTTGCCTGAAGATGAAGACGCACCGGCGGCATTAAGGGTAAGAAGATGTTTTTTGTACATAATATGTACTTTTATAATTTGTACTAGCCTCTGCCCGCAAACTTCGTCTGCGTGGTTAACTTTTTTTAAATCTCCCATCCCGTCCCGTTATATCTCGCCCGCTCCGTCTCATTCTCACTAATGGAATGTAATCCAGTCCCATCCAATCCTTTTGAGTATAAAAAGTAGCAAATATATCAGATTTCCTGCTTCATCCCACGGGAACACTAAACTTTTCGGGATAAAAAGTAACCTATGTTACTTCTAATACCTCCAAGAATATGTGTACAATGTTTCATGATGATCGGTTGAGTAGTTTTCGCGTGAAAACGTAACAAACAAACTTACATTCACATTTATAATATTAGTAGCGATTAAAGACAGTCTCAGTGGCTTGTTGGATAGATATCGGCTGTGAAACGAGGGGCCGCGGGTTCGATCCCCGCACCGAGACAAATGTGTAAACCACAAGTATTTGTTTCGGGTCTGGGTGTTTGCGAGAGCGAAAAGTCTCGCGTAGTTTCTAATATGGCACACATTTAATGTGAGGTCTAGCTATGTATGTGACTGTTGGGTGTATTTATTTATTTGTAGGTGTGTAGAATATGTTTGGCGCATGAAGGACGCATGTATCACCTAAGGGAACAGAAATTGGAACAAGTATATGAAAAAGTCACCGGGATTTTTGTAAGTATAAATATATAAAGTGTTCGAGATATGAGTAGGTACATAATATAAACATCAAGAATTTATACTCGTAATATAAAAGTATTAACATGTCCAATGTAATAAAATGGGAAGCAGTTGTATTACAGTATGATTACTACACTGAGGTCTCGGGTTCGAATCCTGGGTCGGGCAAATTGATATAGGATTTTTCTATTAATTATCATCCTGGAGTTAGGAATTAGTGCCCGATATGGCGATAGGCTCGCCCCCTGTCACATCATGGGACGAAATATAAAAGGTGAAATGTGTGTCCTGGTGGCGCCTCTGCCTACCCCTTCTGGGATAAAGGCGTGAGTTTATGTATGTATGTATATTTTAATTTGTTTATAATGTATTTGGAAGTAGATAAATGACAGTCTCCGTGGCGCAGTTGGTTAGACGCCGGCTGTGAAGCGAGAGGCCGCGGGTTCGATCCCGCACCGAAACAAATGTTTGTGTGATCCACAGGTATTTGTTTCGGGTCTGGATGTTTGTGGAGATCGAAAAAGTCTCTCGTAGTTTCTGATACGACACAAGACTCCATCTTAGTGTGTGGTCAGGATTATGTATGTGACTGTTGGGTGTATTAACATTTTACAACAGTATTCAAATCCTCTGACTTTTGGGAGTTATGTGTGTATTGATAGTCAATCACCACGCACTTTAACGGTGAAGGAAAACATCGTGAGGAAACCTGCATACCGTAGCGATTTTAAAGAATTTCCACGGTATGTAAGTCCGCCAACCCGCACTAGGCCAGCGTGGTGGACTACATGACCTAACCACTCTCAATCGTACTCTCGATTGTAGAGTAGGCCCGTGCCCAGCAGTGGGACGTATATGGGCTGATACAATACAATTATGTTTAATATTTGCAGCTAGGTGAAGATGATAAACTTCCGCAGAAGCTTTGTTGGGAATGCGCACATAGGCTCATGTGTTGCAACGGTTTTATGAACAAGGCATTGCGCAGTCAGCAATGCCTAGTGAATATATTGAATCCGGATAGTTATGTACGTATTCTCTCTCTTTCTCTCTGTGTGTGTTCATCTCTCTCACAGGAAGTTCAGTGCTGAAGTAGTGTTTCAAACCAAAAATATGCATATGGTATATCCAGACCGCGACCGAAAACGAAGCCAGGTGGTGGCATTAGTGACTTCAGATACAACGCAACTAAAAATTTCGCTAAAAAATACATGTTTTTTTGTAATTTTTTTACTTATCGTCGTATTTGGGTGGTAAATACATAGTTTTCCTAAAATAATGATGACACCTTTTTATTATTTTAGCAATAACTAGGTATTTACCAATTAAACACGACGATCTTCAAAAAAAAATATCTGTCGCTCTTAGTGCGAATTTTTTTATTGCATCACTGTCTTTTATTGAAATAAAACTAATTTTTACGGATTTTATCGCGATTTTATAAGAACCAAATGTTACAAACATTCGCGTAAATCTAAGAAACCAATATACTGTATTTTACACTCAATAATAGCATCGTTTCTGTAACCACTAAAACTGCCACCTGGCTTCGTTTTCGGTCGCAGTCTTGATATACCCGGTATATAGTGTTGCCAACGTAAAAATAATAAAAATGATACCAGTTTAAATTGTTATCAAATATTTATGATCTTATAATTTATTATTTACAAATATTTTTGTGTTTTCACTGACCAAGTCAAATGTATTACAGATAACAATAAGAGAAGTTAAAACGTTAACAAGAATACACGAAGATATAAAATCGACTTTAGTCAAAAAAGTTTTCGAACCCAACGACTCAGATTTACATATAAATTACGAGCATTTTGACACGCCTATAAAACCAGAAAACGACCATTCAGATAACGACAATGACTACCCAGAAAACGAGGTACTTACCGAATTACCCATAATAGTACCCAATGTACCCGTGATAGTACCTAATAAGGTACCTCTGATGGTACCCGAAATGCAGGAGGTACCTATAGATACGAACATACCTATCATGCAAATACAGATTAAAGATGAAACTAATGAGATATACTTTGATGAGTATAATAATGATATCCATGATAATGATAATAATGATGATAACCATAACGATCATGATAACGATAATAATCATGATAACCATGATAACAATGATGGAATTGACTCTGATGATAAGAAATTGAGTGAAGTTTATGCTAAGCCGAAGAGGGTTAGGAAGAAGAAGCTGAAGGATGTTAAGAAGGCGAAACTTCCGAAGAAGTGTGATGATAATACGCCAGCCAGTACTATGGACAGGTCTGTATGATTTATTTGATTTATAATTAGATGGATGAAGTTTTTTATGTGTGTAAAAATGTCAAAAATCTAGCCACAATTGTGTTTTAAACCTATTTAGTGTTTAATCCATAGTTATTTCGTTATTAAAATTGAAGAGATTGTGGTATTGATGTTTTTATTGTTTTGGTAGTGATCGATATTTTTCAAAGTCTGGCGATATCTTTTCGTTACGTGTTTAGGTTCATTGCCTCCGCTGGGTTTCCAAATAAATGCATTATATCTTTATATTCTTCAGTCTCAAGAAGACTACTGCTAATTACGTTTCTAAGTACTTTGCTTTTTTAATGAACCTACTTTATATTTTTTTATTTGTTTTGCGACATTTCATGGTTACTATGTCTAACCTAAATCATGCCGCATGCTGGTCCTTGCAATGTATCTATATCAGCCCATATACGTCCCACTGCTGGGCACGGGCCTCCTCTACAATCGAGAGTGCGATTGAGTGGGGTTAGGCCATATAGTCCACCACGCTGGCCTAGTGCGAGTTGGCTATGTAAAAAACCAAATATCTGGCGGTAGGCTCGCCCCCTATCACATCATGGGACGGAACATACAAGGCGAAATGTGGGTTTCTTGGTGGCGCCTCTGCCTACCCTTTCGGGGATGAAGGCGTGAGTTTATGTATGTATGTACGTATGTATGTATGTATTTTTATTTTATTTTATTAATTAAAGGATTTCCTACAAGTAATACACATAACATTAGAATAACAATATTACACAAATAAAATCAAGCCGCGTGTTTCCTCATTTATAGGAAATCACGACAAGCTCAACGAATGCTTAACACAAATTAAAATAAAATTAAAAATTGTATGTATGTATGTATATACAGGGTATATCAAGACTGCGACCGAAAACGAAGCCAGGTGGTAGTATTAGTAACTTCAGACACAACGCAAGTAAAAATTTCGCAAAAAAAATCGACAGCTTTTTTTTTGTAATTTTTTACTTATCTTCGTATTTGGGTGATAAACACATAGTTTTCCTAAAATAATGATGTAGACCTCTTTGTTTTTAAACACTCAATGATGCGTAAGGGTTTAAATTAGTATTTTCGTAAAAACTAAGGATTTACCACCCAAAAACAATGATTTTTAAAAAATTGAAAAAAATCATCTATCGCTTATTTTGCGAAATTTTTAGTTGCATTGTGTATATAGCTACTAAAACTACCACCCGGCTTCGTTTTCGGTCGCAGTCTTGATATACCCTGTATGTATGTATGTATAATTTCCACTTTGTCTCCAGATACAAGACAAACGAGATAAAAAGACGCAAAACCCAGGACAGACTCGACGAGTCCTTGTTCACGATATCCAGTCTTTCTTACGAGGAGCAAATCGCCGAGATCCAGAAACGCCAGGAGTTGACCAGCTATCGATGCGCTCCCTTCAAATGTACCGTCTGCTACAGAGGGTTCCAGATCAAGGACAGATACGATGCCCATGCGGTTAGACATAGCGAGGTAGTACACGAAATCTCTAATAAATAAAAAATAAATAAATACACCCAACAGTCACATACATAGTCCTGACCCCACACTAACATCGAGTCTTGTGTCGTATCAGAAACTACGAGAGACTTTTCGACACAATCACCCAGACCCGAAACAAATACCTGTGGATCACACAAATATTTGTTTCGGTGCGGGGATCGAACCCGCGGCCTCTCGTTTCACAGGCGTCTAACCAACTGCGCCACGGAGGCTGTCAATTATAATAATTTATTTATTTATTTAATATTTAAAGAAGAAAAGGGTATTCCCATCGATATGAATGTTACACTAGATAAGACATTCAGTACAAAAAATGTGTCACTACTTGCGGTGCATGCACCACACATGAATCAGTGCTTCGTGACAGTGACAGTGCAGTACGCCTTATCGCATACTTAAAAGTAACAAATGAATGTTTCGCCGACAAACCGAAAGCAAATCGTCTGAAGTTACAATATTTTAATAAAATACCAGGTAAGTGATGTAATATTGCAGTGTGCTTTTAAAATACGGGGGCACTTTATTTCTTTGACGTGTCTCGTCTATCGATAGAATATAAGTCAATGTGTATTCCGTACAAAGACAAAACATTTTTTTTATTGAAATGAATGGCGAGACGAGCATGTCATTGCATGATGGTAAGCGATACCGCTCATGGACAGTAGCAAAACCAAACATATTGTATTACAAAGCAATGCTTGGCACACTCCGCTCGCCATCCTGAGACATGATGTTAAGTCATTATATCCAGTAGTTACTCATACAATGTCCTTCAAACCGGAACACAACAGTGCATTTACACTGCTGTTTGGAGAAATAGACATTGCGGTGGGACCTACCCAGGCGGACTCTCACATAATTATGAGACCTACCAACAGTTAATTATTTTATTATATCTATATTCTTTAGTAATTTATTATTGACAGCCTCCGAGGCGCAGTTGGTTAGACGCTGCCTGTGAAACGAGAGGCCGCGGGTTCGATCCCGAAACAAATATTAGTGTGATCCACAGGTATTTGTTTCGGGTCTGGGTGTTTGTGAGACCGAAAAAGTCTCTCGTAGTTTTTGATACCCACGACTCGATCTTAGTGTGGGGTCAGGACTATGTATGTGACTGTTGGGTGTATTTATTTATTAATTATATTTTTGTTACAGCAAAGCGGTGCATTCGAATGCTTCATATGTAAAACGAGATTGAAGACTGGACGCGCGCTACGAAAGCACCTAACCGCTCAACATACAGAGAAATTTAGCTGTAAAGGATGTCCGTTCGTCACTAGGAATAGGTGAGCTTAAGTCTGTATCAGCTCATATACGCAGGGCACGGGCCTCCTCTACAATCGAGAGTACGATTGAGAGGGGTTAGGCCGGTCCACCACGCTGGCCTAGTGCAAGGACTTTACATACCATTGAAATTTTTAAACTGTGACTGCCTCGGTGGCGTAGTTGTACTACGGTACGACTACAAAGCTGAGGTCTCGGGTTCGAATCCCGGGTCGGGCAAAGTGATATTGGGTTTTTCTATTCATTATCAGCCCGGAGTCAGGAATTTGTGCCCGATATGGCGATAGGCTCGCTCCCTATCAAATGGAACGGAACATACGAGGCGAAATGTGGTTGTCCCGGTGGCGCCTCTGCCTACCTCTTCTGGGATAAAGGCGTGAGTTTATGTATGTAGGAATTCTTAGAAATCGCTATGGTATGCAGGTTTCCTCACTATGTTTTCTTGAGTTTAAATAATTACACCCAATGGTCTGTTATGAGTCAAAGTGGGTGGTGTTGGTAACGGACCAGACGCGGCTGCCTACATGTTCACGGTGGTCGCGGGTTCAAATCCCAGGGCACACCTCTGACTTTTCGGAGTCATGTGTGTATTGATAGTCAATCACCACGCACTGTAATAAGGAGAACAACGTGAGGAAACCTGCATACCGTAGCGATTTGTAAGAATTTGGTATGTAAAGTAGTTAAATCTTTTAGGTATAATTATGAATATCGGTGAATGGTAACAATCTCATGCAAAGGTAACTCCAATTTATTATGAATGTTAGTTATTTTTCGTTATCAAAAATTATTAGATTTGTAATTTCGCTGAGCTAACACAAGTCTTCGGTAGTATAGTGGTCAGTATCCCCGCCTGTCACGCGGGAGACCGGGGTTCGATTCCCCGCCGGAGAGTACTTTTTGTAAAATTTTTAAATTATTTTTTCGTTATGTTTACATAATTTATTTGAAAACGTAGGGATTGTAATTAGTATCTTGCTTGTGATATTTTAAAAATTACATTTTTTTTGTATAGTATTATTCAATACTTATTATTATTTTGTTTTTCAGAGGGGTGGCCAGGGAACATGAAAAATGGCACGCGGGGACGAAATACCAGTGTCCGCATTGTCCTAGTGAGTTTGAGTAAGTATAAACTTCTATTCTGAGTATATAGAATTGAAATTATGCCCGCCATTTTGAAATTTGAGGATTTTAGTGCTAAAACTTATAAAATTAATATGTTAGAGTCTGTTTGCTCTAGAATCGCATGCTTTACCATTTGGACAAATTAGTATTGGTTTACTATTTAAACGAATAATTGGCATTTTCTACACACCAATAAAAATGCTATAATTGAAAATTTGTTCTTTTTTTTACTTTTTTATTATCGCTCTAAAGTCTAATAGGTTTGAAAATCAGTCGTTGATTTAAATAATAATAATGTCGTCTTTTAAACCCTTTTGAATACAAATAAGTTTTTGGATAATATAAGTGTTACTCCAAACACATATTTTACATTAAATGTCTCTAAAAATAAAAAGTTATTAGCAAAATATAGTAATTAATTAATTGGGTATAGTCCGCCTCGAGACCAAGAAAGCTGTAAAGAAAAAAACTTCGGGAAATTAAATTAAAAATTCAATCTAATTCGCGATAAAATCCGTAAAAAATAGTTTTATTTCAATAATTGGTGTTAATATTATGTGGTTGAGGTTGTTAACAATACACTTTATTCACGATTATTTAACGTAAGACAAAACGGAGCGAACACACTAGCAATGACAGCGGTAGGAAGGAAGTTGCCAAAATAACAAATATAAAATATTACATACATTATTGATTGCGTTCTCAATTAATGTTAACAATTGGGTATGTATATTTTTTATTAGGTATCCTATTTGTTTTATTTCAGTAAAATAACGACGTACATGGGTCATATAAGGATAAAGCATGTGTCAGACTTCGTGTGTGAGCTGTGTGGGTACACGTTCGTCAGCAAGAAGGGTATAGAAGTACACAAGAAGAAGAAACACAGGCTCGCTGAGAAATCGGTAAGTGATTTATTTATTCTTTATTTGGGAAACATACAATCATTAAGTAAATCAGCAAAGTTTCCACTAAAAAAATTAATAATAATTTTCTAATATTACATAATAGCTCCTAAAAATTGTATTCTTGACAAAAAATATAACTTTTTAAACATTTTTAGAGAAAAGAAAAATTAAGTTAAAAAAAAAACAAAATCAGAAATAAACTGTATGCATATTTACAAAATTAATAACAATCATTATATATATATTATAGCGTTAATAAATTTATTAATTCCTAAATATGCGAAATGAGCGGCCGCGGGTTCGATCCCCGCAAGTTAAATACTTGTGTGATCCAGAAGTATTTGTATCGGGTCTGCATGTTTGATGATACACGACATAAGACTCAATTTAAGTGGGCTCAGGTGTATGTAGGTATTTATTTAAAACTGAATGTCTTACCTGGGATTTGAACCCGTCACTAGTAATAATAATAAATACACCCAACAGTCACATACATAGTCCTGACACCACACTAAGATCGAGTCTTGTGTCGTATCAGAAACTACGAGAGACTTTTCGCTCTCAACACCCAGACCCGAAACAAATACCTGTGGATCACACAATCATTGGTTTCGGTGCGGGGATCGAATCCGCGGCCTCTCGTTTCACAGCCGGCGTCTTAGCCAAGCAGCCACGGAGACTGCCTGTACTTTACTTACATACTTCATGTAGCCAATAAGGGGCCGACCATTAATCACGTGAGGCTCGAAAGGGGGGGGGGTAGCAAAAATCAAGTAAAATCACAAGGGGGAGGGGTTAGCAAAAATCACAAAATATAACAAGGGGGAGGGGGGGGTAGCAAAAACCGCAAGGGGGGAGGGGTTAGCAAAAATCACAAAATATCAGAAGGGGGAGGGGGGATGTGTAGTAAGATGTCACGTGTATTTATTTTTCGGGGTCACTGGATCACAGCCTACAGACAACTAATAAAAAAAATTTTATTAATTTGTTTGCAGGTATCGTTAGAAGGTCCATATTGTGATGTGTGCGACGTCAGATTCGTATCAGAGGACGCTCATGCGAGGCATTTGAAGCTATCATCAAGACACAGCAGTGATAACGATCCGTGAGTATAGAATATACATACATAAACTCACGCGTTTATCCCAGAAGGGGTAGGCAGGGGCGCCACCAGGACACCCACATTTCGCCTTGTATGTTCCGTCCTATGTGATAGGGGGCGAGCCTATCGCCTTATCGGGCACAAATTCCTGACTGATTGATCCTGACTGAATTTAGTGTTTTTATAAGAATTCTGTTTTTTTTTACATAAAAATCCATAGAAATTATCCAATTAATTTGCGGTGAAAATTTCCTCTCTGAATCTTATTGTTTCTTTTAAAATCACAGGAACCGCATCAGAAACGATTCACAAAGTATGCACACGGAGAAGCACGGCCGCGTCATCCGCAAGATAGAGCGCCGCCCCGTCATCCACCCGCGCGACCCCGCCGACAGGAGCCGGATGCCCGACGCCGCTGGACCTATCACCTGCGAACAGGTGAGGGTAGTTGAAACAAAAAAAAACTAAAAAGTACAAAAAAAAAAACAAAAAATAGAGAAGTACATAAAAGTGAAAAGGAACTAAACTAAAAAAAAAAGAAAAAATATGCTGGTGTGATAACTACAGTTAGCAAAAACGATTGCAACCTAAAAATACAAAATTATATAGAAAACTAAGTAAAAATCTAATAGATTTTGTATATTTAATGGATTTTTGCAATTTCTAATAACTTTCCCGATTTATTATTACGCAATTTCTAATAAATATATACCCGGTATTTTTTTTAAATAATCTTTTGGCGCGTTTGGAAAAACATATTCAATATTTTTTGTACATTCTAGTGCGGCATACAACTGCGCGATCTTCGGTTATACGCGCAACACTTTAGACGAGCGCACCCGGACAAGAACCGAACCAAGTACCCCGCGATGAAGACCCCGTGCATGTGCGAGCAGTGCGGGAAGATATTCCAAGTGAGTTAAAATAAAATAAGATATACATTTTTATATTATGTCGTTCAAAAAATAGACAATATCTTACTACGAAAGAATATTAAATTATATCAATATCATTCACTTTGTCTGAGTTTTGATCATAGATATAAAAATCCTAATATTTAATATTAAAAAAATATATCGTTTTTTATAAGTACTTATTCATGACAATGGACAATGCTAAAAATCACAATCCATACCTTTATAAAACAGTAACTAACTAATTATATCTATAAGTTAATACGCTTAATATCAAGAATCCATTTATTTTATAATGCACCCACATATACAGGGTATATCTATACTGCGACTAAAAACGAAGCCAGGTGGTAGTTTTAGTGATTACAGACACAATGTAACTAGAAATTTTGCAACAAAAGCGACAGGTTTTTTTTGCAATATTTTAAATATTATTTTGGTTGGTAAATACCTTATTTTTGCTAAAATGATAATTTAAACCGTTTCGTGCCAGTGTCTTTAATAATAAAAGGGTGTACATTATTATTTCAGGAAAACTATGTGTTTACCATCCAAATACGACGATAATAAAAAAAAATCAAGAAAATGTGTTTTATTTTTACGAAATTTTTAGTTGCATTATGTCTGAAGTCACTAATACTACCACCTGGCTGCGTTTTCGGTCGCAGTCTTGATATACCCTGTATAAGTATGGTGCGAAGATGATTTGATAAAATTAACATTACACAGAAAACTTCCAATTATGAATATTATGATTGTATATTTTTAATTTTTCATATATTATACAAAACGGCCTTATTCATAGTTTTAAAACGTATTTTAGTTATCGAATGTTTTGTCCCTTTCGAACGACTTTACAATTCAGTTTGAGCTAAGAAGACAACACTTTCGATAACTAAAATAGGTTTTCAATCTATGAAATGTCAAAAATAGACCCAAAAACCTCATTTCCAGAGCATGGCGCTCCTCAAGGACCATATGTGGGTACATACCGGAGAGAAGAGGTTCAAATGCGACAGATGCACCAAGTCCTTCACACAGAAGACTAACCTGGTCTTCCACATGAGGGTCCACTCTGCTAACAGACCTTCGTACGAATGTCCATTATGTGGGAAACACTTTGCATTCTATAATAATAGAAGAAGGCATATGTTTGTGAGTATTGAATTTATTGCTGCCACTGTCTTGGTGATTGTTGTACGGTAAGATTACAAATCTTAGGTCTCGGGTTCGATTCCCGGGTCGAACAGATTGATATTGGATTTTCACAACTTTTGGACTTTTGAACACAAGGCGAAATGTGGGTGTCCAGGTAGCACTTCTGCCTACCCTTTCTAGGAATAAAAGCGTGTGTTTATGTATAGTGTTTGGGATTGATCCGTGGCGCAGTTGGTTAGACGCAGGGTGTTAAATAAGAACCTGCGGGTTCGATTCCCGCAACGAAGAAAATGTTTGCTTCAAGTTTGAGTGTTGTGAGATTACTTAAGACTAGATCTTAGTGTGGCTTCAGGACTATGTATGTGACTGTTAGGTGTAATTTCGACAGCCTCCGTGGCGCAGTTTGTTAGACGCCGGCTGTGAAGCGAGAAGCCGCGGGTTCGATCCCCGCACCGAAACAAATATTTGTGTGTTCCACAGATATTTGTTTCGGGTCTGAGTGTTTGTGAAGCCGAAAAGTCTCGTAATTTCTGATACACGACACAAGACTCGATCTTAGTGTGGGGTCAGGACTATGTATGTGACTGTTGGGTGTATTTAAATATCTACAGATCCACACCGGCCTCAAGCCGTTCAAGTGCGACACTTGTGGTAAGTGCTTCACCACATCAGGAGAGCAGCGCTCTCATATGGAGCACGTTCATATGAAGAAGCCCTGGCCCAAGCGAGTGCGCGCCCGCGCCCGGGACGAACACGACCTGTGGCACCAGAAGTGTCTGCAGCATGAGGATTAAAAAAAATCGAGGTGACCTTGACCTTTGTGACCTTGACCTTGGGAAGTAAAGTGTGGTTTAAAATGAATTGTGACCTTGAGTTTGGGTTTTGTTAAATGTAGTAGACATGACCTTAAAAGACCTTATTGTTTTGTCGGAATTTACGTAGACTGAAATGAAACTGCGAACTGAAACCCTGTAAATTGACCTTGTATTTTGAGTACGGCCTTAGCCTTGGGAAATGAACTTGTATCAATGGTGGGAAGATTAATAAGCGATGATTAAACGTGATATAAACATCCGTTATGCGGTGTTTGGAGACTTTTGAGTATTACATTGACCTTTTAAATATGACCTTGACCTTGACCTTGGATTGCTTTTTACGATGGGCATGTCCTTGGACGAGACCTTTGTTTCGTATAAATTTCGAAAGGGAATATTTTCAAACAATCTGTTTAAGCAACTTTCTATTTATTTCGGTTTTCTTTTACACCTTATATTTTTGTCTTGTTTAATTTTACTCTGAAAAATTAGGTTTCGTATTCTCTACGACAGTAGAAAGTAGTAATGGACACATTTACATTTATAGCAATATTATAGTTTTCACTTGTCAATCCTAATTTATTTAATTGATTTTGATAAATTTCTCAAAAGGTATTATGATAAAGGTCAACTTGATATTTTGTATAATAATTAATTTAAAATAGAGGCTTAATATAGAAATATAAAATGTGAATTGTAGTATATAGATTTAAAAATAAGTAAGAATGGATGCAATTACTTAATTATTTTCTTTGATGATTGAGTTGAAAGGAGAATGACCATTTTACTATGAAACTTGGTATCGGTGCGAAGATTTTTGTCCCTCGATGAAACCTACTTTTTTGTGTAGGGAAAGATATATATTTTCAATAAAAATAAACATAATTGCGACCCAGGCCCGGAGTTCTTGGAGAAATGAACTAGAAGTCCAGTCACTCTGGTCCCATGAATTTTAAGCAGTATCGGTATGGGGTCAACGATATTTTTTACCGATACCATAATTGCGCATTCTCCTTTTACATATAAGGTGCGAAGATGATTTGATAAAATTAATATTATACAGAAAACTTCCAATTATGAACATTATGATTGTATATTTTAATTTTTTCCTATATTATACAAAACGGCCTTATTCATAGTTTTAAAACATATTTTAGTTATCGAATGTTTTGTCTCTTTCGAACGACTTTAGACTTCAGTTTGAGCGAAGAAGACAAAACATTCGATAAGTAAAATAGGTTTTATATCTATCTGTAATTAAATCCGTAAGTCTTACTAAGTTTATTTGTGTTTACAACTTCCCCTTAGTTGTTTAAATAGTTATACAAATACAATTTTTTCCCTATTTAGTTAATATGGTAGCATGATCTCAATACATTTAATCAAATATTATTTATTAAGATTTGAAATTATGTTTATTGATATTGTAGCCTAATTGTTTGATACAACGGCTGGTGGGGTATGGTGTCGATTCCCAGTCTGTGCAAATTATTTTGAGATTTTCAATTTAATAATTTGACTGGAATAAGTTTTATGACAATTCTTTAAATTGGTAACGAATAATAAATGTTTGTTAAATTAATATAGTATACCAATTATTTTAAATGGGAATCAAACCCAGAGCCTCGTACTAAATATATTTTTACAATATTTAGGAAGAATTTCTTCTATGAATGTCAACTTTTTGTTGAAGCAATAATTAAATATGAAATATTGCTGATATTAAAATAGAAATTAGAATAATTCGATGAATATTATTTAAATTGCGTGCGTGTGTATTTATATTGTAAAATAAAAAGACTTTTATATACACAGTTTTTTATTTATACATGCATATTCTAGGATCTAAATCCATTTATCTGATGTAGTCACATAGCATTTGTTATATAAAGTGTAAAAATATGGTATTATTATGTTCTATCGAACCATTGGAATGCTGATGAAGAAAATGTCTTTAGAAAAGGTAGTATTCTGTGGGGTCCTTATCATACATTGTATTTAAAATGACATTCAAAAATATAAATAAGAATGCATGGGAGCCATCACATCTTTAGTATGTTTTTTTTATTGCTTTGAATGGCGAGACGAGCATGCCATTCGCCTGATCGTAAGCGATACGACCGCTCATGGACAGTAGCAAAACCAAACACCATGAAATACAAAGAAATGCTTGGCATTCTACTCCGCTCGCCATCCTGAGGCTTAAGATGTTATGTCTCATTATGTCCAGTAGTTACTCTGGCTACAATGTCCTTCAAACCGGAACACAACAGTGCATTTACACTGCTGTTTGTTGGAGGAATAGACATTGCGGTGGTACCTACAATAGATGTTTAGGCTCATTATGTCCAGAAGTTACTATCTATGTATACATCTCTTGAGACCCTTTTTATTTAACGTCTGAGTAATTCAAACTGTAAAATTTTTAAACGTTAAATGAAAATTGTATCAATTTCTAATATAGTAAGCATTTCAATAGCTCGATACAATATAATAATGCCATGAAATACTGGATACTAATAAAATCTGTATATATCTAGATATAGGTTTCACACAGGTCGATGTGGAGGTCCCAGGGGGAGGCTTATATTCAGTATTGGACTTGCTGTGGCAGAAGATTGATCCATCAATGAACCAGCATTGAGGGTAGTATCAAAATATATATTTTAAATAGGTCTTATATCTTGAGATTGTAGTACATAGGTTTGTCAACCAAGCTGTCTGTTATTTTGGGATCATTACAGGCTGGCCATAGTGGTTGAACTAAATCTAATTCGTGGGTGTCCTGAGGCATCACTTGTGGAGGCATTTGACCCTGAAAACAAAAAGAAAAGTTTGTGTGATCCACAGGGTATTTGTGTCGGGTCTGGTCGGTCTGGGTGTTTGTGAGACCGAAAAGTCTCTCGTAGTTTCTGATACGACACAAGACTCGATCTTAGTGTGGGGTCAGGACTATGTATGTGACTGTTGGGTGTATATATATGTGGGAATGGAACGTAGGATGAACAGGAGAGATATATGTGCGAGCGAGAAGGAATGAAAGGAAATGTCAAACAAAAGAAAGATGTCAGAAGGACTGAGGAAGATGGCGTGTGTGCGTGATTAGGTGTGAAATATCAATTAAATAAAAAGTTTGTTTTGGAGTATTTCGTAATCATTTCTTGCCAATGTCCCACATTTTTGGGGGCTCGTCCGGGATGGGCAAGAAATGATATCGATTCTGAAGAACTTCTCATATAAAAAAAACGTGGCGTGGCGGCCGGCACGACGTGGATACAACGGCGATATTTTTCAAAAAATACATCGATGATCATACGCCATACGACGACGACAACGACTTTAAGACGGAAAACGACGATTAGAAAAGACGATGGCCGAGACAAATGAAGCCAAAGGTATGACGGGTTTGGGCGGTTCGGATCTGGCTATGGCGGCACTATTCCTCGAGGGTATTCCAAAGTTCAGTGGTGATGATAAGACGGTGTCATCATCCAAATGGGCGCAGGATTTGGAAGACAACGCCGAAATATTTCAGTGGTCGGCTCAACAGAAATTGATATTTGCACGTAGGTCCTTAGTGGGCACGGCGGCGTTATGGCTCAAGGGCGAAAAGGCGTTTAAGACGTATGAAGATTTAAAGACAGCTGTACAGAAAGAGTTCCCTGATGCAATAAACGTTAAGGAGATGCACGAAATTATGGCGGCACGTAAGAAGCGAAAGGACGAATCATATTACCAGTATATGCTAGTTATGAAGGAGCTAGCTAGACGAGCGAAGTTTCCTGATTACGTGGGCGTGCAGTACGTGATAGACGGTATTCAAGACCATGAATCGAACAAAGCGATACTGTATGGAGCTGCAACTTATCCCACGCTTAAAGAAAAAATTGCTATTTACGAAAAGATGAGAAGTAAGTCGCATACGCATTCAAATAAAACATCAACGGTGTTGGAGACAAGTACGGGTGATAAGAAAGGCGGCGATCGGCTTAATTACGGAAGAAACCAGAGGTGTTATAATTGTGGTGATTCTAGGCATATGGCGAGTGTGTGTCCTAATGGCATTAAGTGTTTTCGATGTAACAAATTCGGCCATTTAAGTGCGCATTGTTTCGATAATATTGGAAAATCGAAAACAACAGGCGAATCGATGTCGGCAAAGCAGTATAGAAGTTTTAACAAGCCCGACAATAGAGGCGCTACGGTCGGTGACAGATCAGTAAACCAGCAAACCCACTTTAGCGACATGGCGGCATGTCAAGACGTCAGTGACAGCGCGATGACAGTGACATCCGATCGAACCGATCAGTTTGAGGATAAACAAATAAAGCCCGGAAAACCCATGAAAGATGTTATTATCAATAATAAAACAGTCAAGGCGCTGGTGGATTCCGGAAGTGACGTGAATTTAATTTCCCAAGAGTGTTGTGACGCAGTTGGCGCGAATAAAGTAGAGGACTTATTAAGTTTAACAGGACTTGGACATTCACATGTAAAAACCCAAGGAAAAGTGTTAGTTGATGTTACAGTTGATGCCATAAAGTTTTCCAGTATAATTTTTCATGTAGTAGATAAACAAGTTATGCCATTTAAATTAATTTTAGGTCAAGAATTTTTAAAAAATGTCACCATGATAATGAACGGGGATAAAATTAGAGTATTACCTGAATGGGATGGGTGGAAATTGACTTGTTTTTCAGAAGTGGTGGTCCAGACTGAACATGTGCGGAATCCAGCCATCAGGGAGAAGGTAACACAAGCTATCCAAAACTATAACCCAGTGCAGGTGAAAGAAGCGCCGATTGAATTAAAGATTGTTCTTAAAGATGATGTGCCTATTGCTCAGCGCCCAAGACGTTTATCATTGGCTGAACAGAAGTTAGTTGAAGAGCAAGTAAAAGAGTGGCTTAACCTTGGAATTGTGAGGGTGAGTTATTCCGAATACTCTAGTCCACTTGTGTTAGTTAGAAAAAAAGATGGAACAACTAGGATTTGTGTGGATTACCGATTACTCAATAAAAAAATTATTAAGGATGAGTATCCTTTGCCAATTATTGATGATATGATTGATAAATTATGCGGCGCTAAGGTATTCAGTTTACTAGACCTGAAAAATGGATTCTTTCATTTAAAGGTATCAGAGGAGTCTATCCGATACACATCATTTGTTACACACCATGGACAATTTGAGTTCCTCAGGGCACCTTTTGGTCTATCTATCTGTCCAAAATATTTTATGAGGTTTGTTAGCATCATATTTAAAGATTTGATTTCCCAAGGTGTCATGATGATTTTTATTGATGACATTATCATTACAGCGCAAGATGAAGAACAAGCTGTAGAAAGACTTCAGTTAGTGTTAAAAGTAGCAGCAGATTATGGTCTTCAAATTAACTGGAAGAAAGCTGACTTAATAAAGCACGAAATAGAATATTTAGGCTATATTATTAAAGATGGAGAAATAAAACCAGGCTTGGAGAAGACTGAAGCAGTTTTAAAATACCCGGAACCGCAAGATATTAAACAGGTGCAAAGTTTTATTGGATTAACCTCATATTTCCGAAAGTTCATTGAAAACTATGCTGTAATTGCAAAGCCACTTACAGATTTGGTGAGACAAGGCAAACAATTTATTTTTGAAGAAGAACAAAGACAAGCTTTTAAAATCTTAAAGGAGAAACTTGGATCTAGCCCAGTGTTGAAAATTTTCAATCCTAAATTGAAAACTGAGTTGCACACAGATGCATCTAATATAGCATACTCTGCTATTCTCATGCAGCATTATCCTGATACTGGACTTCACCCTATCCATTACATGAGCTGTAAGACAAGTTACACTCAAAGTCGATACTCAAGTTATGAACTAGAAGCTCTTGCCGTAGTTGAAGGCATTAAGAAGTTCCGACGCTATTTATATGGGATACACTTTAAAATCATTACTGATTGTAAAGCATTTCAAATGACTCTACAGAAGAAAGATCTGACAGCAAAGGTGGCAAGATGGGTACTATTTCTCAATGAATATGATTTTGAAATTGAACATAGGTCTGGAACAAAAATGAGGCATGTTGATGCATTATCCCGCAATCCATACTATGTAGGAGTAACAACATTACATGACATGTTAAAGCAGGCACAAGATAATGATGAAGGACTTAAAGCTATAAAGGATATATTGCAAAGAAGATCATATCAAGATTATTGGATAGAAAACAATCTACTTTATAAAAGTGATAGGAAGCTGCTTGTGATACCTAAAGACATGGAGAGAGAAATATTAAAAAGAGTACACAGCAATGGACATTTCTCTAAAAGGAAGATGAAAGAAATAATTGAAAAAGAGTATTACATAACAGGATTAGATAAGAAATTAGAAGAATTTATTATAACATGCATTCCATGCTTATTGGCAACTAAAAAAGAAGGTAAACAAGAGGGGTATCTTCATCCGATTCAGAAGGAAGCCATTCCATTGGACACAATTCACTTAGATCATGTGGGACCATTGACACAAACTAGTAAGCAGTACAACTACATATTAACAATGGTTGATGCATTTACAAAGTTTGTCTGGCTATTTCCAACCAAGTCTACATCAAGCGGTGAGACTCTGACCAAATTAGAAATCCATCAACAGACTTTTGGTAATCCAAGGCGAGTTATAACTGATAAAGGCACTGCATTTACCAGCCATGTGTTTGCTGAGTATTGTGAGAGAGAGAATATACAACATGTAACAATAACCACCGGTGTTCCAAGAGCCAATGGCCAAGTAGAAAGAATACACAGGATTATTATTCCAATGTTAACAAAACTATGTTTAGAAAATTCCAGTCAGTGGTACAAGCATGTAAGCAAAGTACAGAGAGCCTTAAACAGCACATTCCAACGGAGCATTAATACAACACCATTTGAGCTATTATTAGGCACGAAGATGAGGTCTGCACAAGATATGGAAATTCAGCAATTACTACAGGAAGAAGATATAAAACAATACAATGAAACAAGAGAAGAACTTAGAAAGCAGGCCAAGGAGCAGATTCTTAAAATACAAGAGGAAAACACAAAAAACTTTAATAACAAAAGGAAAGATAGTATTAAATACATTGTTGGAGATTTAGTTGCTACAAAAAGAACACAGTTTGGAACAGGCTTGAAATTGAAACCCAAGTACTTAGGACCCTATAAAGTTGTGAAAGTTAAGAGGAATGATCGTTATGACCTAGAGAAGATAGATAATTCTAATGAAGGCCCTATAAGAACCTCCAGCTCTGCTGATCACATGAAGATGTGGCCTCAGGATGAAAGTGCAGAGGTATGAGTCAAGTTTAAAATGCTCTGATCATTATCATGGGTGACTATAGTTAAGAGATTAATTATTTTGTTTCATTATGGCATACATTGTCTCTGTAGTTATGATGTAAGTGTTTAAATTGTCTCTGTAGTTAAGAAGTAAGTTTTTATTTTGTTTAATGAGAATAGTTTTTTTTTTTTTGTTGTTGTTTCAAAAGCTGACTGAAGAAGTAAATCCAGCATAAAATATGTGTGTTATTTTAGTATAAGTTGTATTAAGGTTGTGGATTTATATTTAATTTAAGTGTTTTTAATGTTTTATAAAGAATGTTAAGATGCCTGAAAGATGACGTATTGTATTGAATGAGGAAATATAATGATTGTATGATGAATGTCTGGGACAGACATGGTGTCAGGAAGGCCGAATGTGGGAATGGAACGTAGGATGAACAGGAGAGATATATGTGCGAGCGAGAAGGAATGAAAGGAAATGTCAAACAAAAGAAAGATGTCAGAAGGACTGAGGAAGATGGCGTGTGTGCGTGATTAGGTGTGAAATATCAATTAAATAAAAAGTTTGTTTTGGAGTATTTCGTAATCATTTCTTGCCAATGTCCCACATATATGCTATTATTTACCTGTCTACTGTCGCTTCGTCTCTTCCCTTTAGCTCGCTTGGGCCACGGCTTCTTGAGGTGCACGTATGTAATATGGACTCGTTTCTCACTCGCATGTTTAAAGCCTTTCCCACACATCTCGCATTTGAACGGCTTGAGACCTGTGTGACTCTGGAAAATCATTTAAAAATCATGGTTTTATAGTGAAAATGTAAAACTAGTTATTAAATGTAAGGGGTGATACGGGTACTTTTGACACTCGAATTGTTTGAAATTTAGAAGGCACCCCTAACGAACAGTATTATTGTATTGTCTGTTAGTCGCACCACCATGCAGTCTTAGCAATTTATAATTTATAATAACGCCATCTAGTGACGAAGTGACTAAATGTTATAATATTTTAGTATAATGCCATCTAGCGTCAATTAGCAAACATCCATTTTAATACAGCGCCATCTAGTGTTGAATAGCGCTAATACATTAATCACTCCTGAGATCCATTTCTACTAGTTGCCACAAGATGGCGCTATAATAAATTATGTATAGCCACAGTAGAAATTATTAAGTATACTCACAAACATATGCCGATGCATATTACTAGCGGTAGTAAAACGTTTATCGCACACGTGGCACGCGTGAGCGGCTCTGTGCGCGAGGTGTAGGCGTCGGTGAGCGATGAGGCGGTACTTTCGTTGGAAATGCTTGTCACAGACACCGCACTTAAACTGCTTCGAGTCCGTGTGCGTGAAGCTGTGGTCTTGGAGCAGGGCTAGACTCTGCAACAGGATATTTATTTATTTTAATCTTTATTGTACACCTGAGATCTACAATAATTACAAAGTAAAAAAGAAACCATACAAAAGGATAACTTTACGACTACAAAGCTGAGGTCTCGGGTTTGAATCCCGGGTGGGGCAAAGTGATATTGGATTTTTCTATTTATTATCAGAGTCAGGAATTTGTACCCGATATGGCGATAAGCTCGCCCCCTATCACATCGTGGGACGGAACATACAAGGCGAAATGTGGGTGTCCTGGTGGCGCCTCTGCCTACCCCTTCTGGGATAAACGCGTGAGTTTATGTATGTATGTATGTATGTATGTATGTATGTATGTATGTATGTATGTATGTATGTATGTATGTATGTATGTATGTATGTATGTATGTATGTATGTATGTATGTATGGGTATAGTATAGGGTACCATAAGGTGTACAAGAGATGATATCACGTGTATTTATTTTTTCGTCGAAAAGCGGCGTGTAGTGTGAACTTGACCCGCCGTTATCAGGCAACGAAAGAAGTCCTAGATTGTACTTCACTTATACCTGTATTGAAAGATGATATTCTAAAAAAAATAAGATTCTTTGTAGGTACTAAAAATACACGTGATTTGGGGTGGGGGGTGGGGGTTACTCTTAAACCTCACCACGTATCATCTAGGGGGAGGGGGGGGGGGGGTGGTTCAAAATGCTGAAAAAACATCACGTGATTAATGGACGACCAACAAAATAAAATTAATAATTTAATTACGAATAACAAATCTTTACCTGAAACATCTTCCCGCATACTTCACACATGCTCTTGCTCTTCATCGACGGGTAGTTGGTTCGGTTCTTGTCCGGGTGAGATCGTCTGAAGTGTCTGTAGTATGACAATGAATCTGGGAGCTGTAGGTCGCACTGTAGGGACGAAATTTTAATTATAATTACTATTTTATTTCGAGGTGTTACCATTTTTATTTGTCCTTTGCTTTATTTTATTGCAAACAAAATTAATACAAATAATTAGAAGTGCGTGGTGGCCTGTTGGTAACGGACCAGACGCGGCTGCCTACATGTTCACGGTGGTCGCGGGTTCAAATCCCAGGGCACACCTCTGACTTTTCGGAGTTATGTGTGTATTGATAGTCAATCACCACGCACTTTAACGGTGAAAGAAAGCATCGTGAGGAAACCTGCATACCGTAGCGATTTTAAAGAATTTCTACGGTATGTCAGTCCGCCAACCCGCACTAGGCCAGCGTGGTGGACTATATGGCCTAACCACTCTCAATCGTACTCTCGATTGTAGAGTAGGCCCGTGCCCTGCAGTGGGACGTATATGGGCTGATATAGATATAGAATTAGAAAATACGGTACGTATACACCGTTCTCAATAATATCTTAGTCATACTAAGTTGAGAACCTCTTTTTTATAATTCGGTTAAAACAATGATGGCGACTAGACGTGCCATTCGTCACGTCTTTCTTCCAAAGGGTACTTGGCACTCAATAGTCTCTGCCTACCTCAATAAAACATTGGCGTGAGTTTGTGTGTCGGTTAAAACACGTTACCTGTTCGCAAGATATTGGTCCTTCAGGTTTGCATGGAGGGCGTTTCTTCTTCGTCTCTGCGATGTCTTGTAGTTCTCTCGTTCTGCGCACTCGTTTACGCTGGTTCTCACTAAAAATAATAAATTTTCGATATATTCGTATGTGTCGTATATTATAGAAGTTAAATTTAACTTCTATAGAAACCACAAATCATATAAAAAAATTGAAAAAATCTCTCCGGCGGGGAATCGAACCCCGGTCTCCCGCGTGACAGGCGGGGATACTGACCACTATACTACCGAAGACTTGTCATGACGTGACGAAATTACCGATGTATTAACACAGAAATTTGTGAAGATATTAATCTATATTAAAATTGCTACAACTCATTTACACATACTTACCTCAATATTATTACATCATCTATTATAACAATAAACAAATATAAACGGCCTTATTCATACACAGTTTTAAAAACTATTTTAGTTATCGAATGTTTTGTCTTTTTCGCTCAAACTGATTCTAAAGTCGTTCGGAAGGGACAAATCATTCGATAACTAAAATAGATTTAAAATCTGTCTGTGAAATAGGCCGAAGTTTATTTGCAAACCAATTAAATAAAAGCATTTTTACTGCGAGTGTGTTTCGTAATATTTTAATAAGATATTTTCGATTATAAATGGAGAAAATAAGAAATGGCGACATTTATTAAAACTACCCATCACAGTCCGAAAACCACAACCAAATACATAATAACCAGTGTATATTTTTCTTAAATACATTATTATGTAATATATCATCTTTACTTATACCGGGTATATCAATACTGCGACCGAAAACGAAGCCAGGTAATAGTTTAAGTGGTTACAGAATCAATAGAACAGAATTTTTTTAAAAAAAAAGTGATTTATTATTTATATTTTAGCAATTTTTTAAATATCATCGTGGTTGAGTGGTAAATACCTAGTTTTTTACCATTTCGTATTTAAAAAATAAAAAGGTGCACATTATTATGTAAGGCAAATTATGTATTTATCACCAAAATACGACGCTTTGTAAAAAAATATTTAAAAAAGTTGTCAATTTCTTACGACGTTTTAGTTGCATTGTGTCTGAAGTCACTATTACTACCACCTGGCTTCGCTTTCGGTCGCAGTCTTGATATACCCTGTATAAAGCTGGAGAGTTTGTTTGTTTGTGCGCGCTAATCTCAAGAACTACTGGTTCAAATTGGAAAAATATTTTTTTGTCGGATAGATTATTTATCGAAGAAAGTCATAGGCTATATAACATCACGCTATGACCAATAGCAGTGGAGCAGCAGTGAAAAATGTTGCAAAAACGAGGAAATTATGCCCTTATTGACAGCCTCCGTGGCGCAGTTGGTTAGACGCCGCCTGTGAAACGAGAGGCCGCGGGTTCGATCCCCGCACCGAAACAAATATTTGTGTGATCCACAGGTATTTGTTTCGGGTCTGGGTGTTTGTGAGACCGAAAAGTCTCCCGTAGTTCCTGATACCCACGACACAAGACTCGATCTTAGTGTGGGGTCAGGACTATGTATGTGACTGTTGGGTGTATTTATTATTTATTTATTTTATTTGGTGGCTTCCGTTACGTTAAACTTATTTGCTGTGTAAACGGTTGAAATTACGTAATAATCATGTAAGACGGGATAAAAAGTCCGCTTTTTTGCCCGAATTGGCGGGATAACATGCCTACACCACTTGCTGTTTTAATAGATCCATAATTTCGGCATGGAATCACAAGTCTTCGGTAGTATAGTGGTCAGTATCCCCGCCTGTCACGCGGGAGACCGGGGTTCGATTCCCCGCCGGAGAGTACTTTTTGAAGATTTATTCGTGTAGTGTTTTTTTTTTCTTTTGCAGTCTCATTATTTTAAACTGTATTGCACTATCAAGAATGTTAAGTGTTTTCAGAAATACATTATTTACTTATTAAGTTAATCAAGTGTTTGTAAAAACCTTGTACCAAAAGAGCATTTCAACTGTCAAATACTGAATTTGAATATATTTAAGTTATTTGTGTTTTATTTCATACCCCTACACTATAATAATGTAATCGAACAAACTTATACATAGGGCTAATATAACATTTCCATTTATGTGTTAAGAATGATTACCTTTGCTAATTATAGGTCTCTTCCAAGTATTGTAGTAGCAACGACTTGTTGAAACCAGGGTGTCGACGCTCTCTACGTAAACTATAGAAACTCCAAATTCGCTACTGTACCCCAATATCGTTGAAAGTGGCAATTTCGATCTTTTATTATACCGGGTATATCAAGACCGCGACCGAAAACGAAGCCAGGTGGTATTATTAGTGACTTCAAACACAACGCAACTAAAAATTTCGCAAAAAAAAAAGTCATATATTTTTTTGATTTTTTTTACTTATCGTCGTTTTCGGGTGATAAATACATAATTTTACTAAAATAACAATGTAAATCTGTTTATTTTTAAAGACGCAATGGTACACAAAGGCTTAAATTACTATTTTCGCAAAAACTAGGTATTTACCACCCAAACACGATGATTTTTAAAAAAATGCAAAAAATTTCATTGCATTGTGTCTGTTACCACTAAAACTACCACCTGGCTTCGTTTTCGGTCGCAGTCCTGATATACCCGGTATTTATTTTATGCACTTTCAATTTTATTCGACTGAGAAACAGTTGAAGTTGTAAAATTTGTATATATCTCCGGTGAAACTGAGAAACAGTTGAAGGCAGTGGCGGATTATCTCTAAGGCAAACTAGGCACGTGCCTAGGTGCGCGATGTTACGAAGGGGCGCACGTGATTTCGGATATCTTCGTTTCTATGCAAAATCATCTAGAGTGACTGAAACTGTTTCTTCTTTAATATAGCAAAGTGTGAAGTGATGTTCTTCACTCATTCATATAATAGTACAATCACCAACTATTCTTTATGATGGTTTTTGTTCCTTCGAAGTATTTTTTGACCGACTTCAAAAGAGGAGGTACGCTGAGGCTACTACTTCGGCACTTAGCGACCCGCCTTCAAAATATTACGTATTTAAGATTTGTTAGCTAGTCAAGTCAATAAGAACATTAATTATTGTGTACTAGCACGATGAAATATATATTATTTGTTACTTTGCATTAGCACTTTGAAGTCGGTTTTTATTTTTTTATTATGTTTATATGTCTGCTAGAGGGGCGCCTTTGTAGTGCTTGCCTAGAGCGCTCTCAACATTTAATCCGCCCCTGGGTTTAAGGTATAAAATGTGTATATATTTTATAATCTTTATCTCTTGTGCAATTAGTGCAATAAAACAATTACTTTTTTCAGTTTCGATAGTTTACGTAGGGACCGTCGGACTATATCTAATCCACTTTTATCGCATCACAATTATTCACTGCGTTGGCGAAACAGAGTAACTGATTCTTCGTTATGGGTTACTTCGCTTCACTCAGCCATATTAGATATAACGTAAACATATTTGTATTAAAAATATATCTTACTTTATTATAACAAATTATTAATAAACTGCTCTGATTTAAACCAACTTGTAATTTTTGTAATAATCACTACATTGTAAACTGGTTTTGAAAAGAGCAACACTAGAGTTTCTTTGTTCTTCTCTAGTGAAAACCGCTTTCCGAACCGTGAATCTAAATAATGTTGAATCTAAATAATGTTGAACGTTTTAATGGATTCAATAAATTATTTCCTTCACTTACCCATTATTATGTCGTGTGGACACCTTCAAGTGATTCTCCAAAGCGTTTCTCGATATGAAGTTCACTCCGCACTCTTCACAACTCGGTGCATCTTCTGGTATCTGAAATTAAAATATTGTTTGTTAATAAAAATAATATTGATTAAATTGTCTTTTACAAGTTTAATTAAAATATTGTTTGACAAATAAAAATATTACTTATTAAACTTTCTTTTACAAGTTTTTGTGAATTGTTAATACTAGCATCGCTTCGGGACGTGTTGTGAATAAACCAAGAAAAAAATATGTTCAGGAAACATTAACTGACTGACTTCCATTTCTTTTTTATTTGGTAAGTATTACTTAGGTATAGTATGGTTAAGTCTCGTTTCGGACAAAAAATTTCATTATCCAATATTCTTATTCGATTTTAGAGCGCCTATTTCGTATCTATACCAGGTATATCAAAACTGCGACCGAAAACAAAGCCGGGTGGTAGTTTTAGTAGTTACAGACACAATGCAAATAAAATTTTCGCAAAATAGCCACAGATTTTTTTTGCATTTTTTTTTTAATCATTGTGTTTGGGTAGTAAATACCTAGTTATTGAGGAAATAGTAATTTAAACCCTATAGTACCATTGCGTCTTAAAAAATAAAAAGGTGTACATAATTATTTTAGGAAACTATGTATTTATCACCCAAATACGACGGTAAGTAAAAAAATACAAAAAAAAGATGACGATTTTTTTTTGCGAAATTTTTAGTTGCCTTGTGTCTGAAGTCACTAATACTACCACCTGGCTTCGTTTTCGGTCGCAGTCTTGATATACCCTGTATGTAGTGTACTCACAGTACATTCATCAAAGCGGTGTTTAAGTTTCTTATGGAGCCCTAATCCCTTGGCGCTGACGAAGGAATGTCCGCACAACCCGCACACGAAGTCCGAGGGGTGCTTGATGCGTACGTGACTCATGTAGGTAGATATCTTGCTGAAACATAAACGTTATACAATTGTAAATAGCGCCATCTAGATATCTATAGCGGAACTATTTGAGCAGTGCTATAGTGCCATCTAGCTGCGAACAGCAGAACTATTTGAATAATGTATATTAACGCCATCTAGTAGTGAAGAGCTTTACTATTTGATCAGTATGTTTTTAACGCCATCTAGTTGGGAGTAGTTAACTATTTGAGTCAGTTTTAGCGACATCTAGCTGCGAGTAGACGAACTGACGCCCAAATACTGGAACGACATTCAAATAATAAGTTGCTCTTAACAGCGCACGGCTCACTTAGCCAGTACATTTAATCGGGATTAACGTAGTTAAGCGCCAGTTATATTTAAGTTGCGTTCCAGTATTTGGGCGTTAATGACCCAATATATAATACAGTGCCATCTAGAAGTAAATAGAAGAACTACTTCAGCAAGGAGGCAACCTCATCTAGATCCCGTCCATTTAGGGTGAGTTGCAGGAAATGTCCTGCTAAAGGTAGAGGTAAAGTTAACTTTAGCAGTGTCTTTGACCATAACCCACTGAATTTGACAATCCGTCTGTTGCACCCATAGATGTAGCATAACATAGATCGGCAATGTGAAAGAGATAGAATGATTTAAATCATACATTAAAGCGAGACGCATGATGCGACCATGCGTTTACACGGAGAGCGTTCTATAGAGATTTGTGTGAAAATATGTCATTTAAGCGAACGACAAATTTCGCTTATTTTCTTGATTTATTTAATATTTCAGTACTGAGCTACTTTTATTAAATGTAATTTATTATGGTGAGTTGTCCAGTGCCTGGATGTGATTGATTTTAGTGTAAAAACCCGAATAATCATAGTTTTTCATAAGATCGTATCACTTTTTTCAATGTTGTTTAGTGACAATATTGTAGAATTGTAAGACAAACCTTGTATGTATATCGGTAGAACAGAATGTCCTTATTCATTATTTAAATGCGTAGAAAGCATCCATTGCCTATATATTTTTTTTTTTTTTTTTTATTACAATGAATGACGAGACGAGCCTGCCATTCGCCTGATGGTAAGCGATACGACCGCTTATGGACAGTAGCAAAACCAAACAACACCATGAGTTACAAGGCAATGCTTGGCATTCCACTGCGCTCGCCATCCTGAGACATAAGATGTTAAGTCTCGATATGTCCAGTAGTTACTCTGGCTACAATGTCCTTCAAACCGGAACACAACAGTGCATTTACACTGGTGTTTGGCGGGAGAAATAGACATTGCGGTGGTACCTACCCAGGCGGCCTCTCACATATGAGAGACCTACCACCAGTAAAAACTACCACCAGTAACTATATAAAATGATATCATATACGTGAATTTATATTAATTTCAACCAACATTTGCTAGAGATTGATTGACAGTTTCGATCAATAATATTATGTCGATAAAAATAGTCAATGACCCACAGAACAATGAGGTACATAGAAAGAGCCTGAAAATTACTCATATACTTATCCTGTTTTTTCCAATGGGCCAAATCATGGGAGAGAATGAGACAAATAGTATGTGCTAAGGACGGCTCATGTTCACTCATGAAACGTCAAATTGCTATGTTGGGTATGAATAAGCAGCCGAATTAAAAAGTGAATTTATGTCAAATTTACAAACCGGCAACGCGCCAACACAATTTAGTTACGTTATACTTTCGTGCGCGCTTGACATAGTCGTCTCCCGATTTTTTAAAATATTTTGTGTTATTTTAATAATTAAACAGTGCCTGTGTACTTTACAATCAAGCCAAGCGAAATACCAATGTCTTGCATTATTGCAGGATGCAGATCGCGTTCTTCGCGCACTCAAAAACAAGCTGAAATCATCAGCTTCCATTTGTGAGTAGACAATAAACAAATAATATTTGCTAAAAACTTATACAGGGTTGCAAAATATCTAATTAAACTTAAACTTTATTATGTTGGTGTCATATTCTAATAACCCGCAGGCCATTCGATTCAGTAATTTTTAAATATTGTTCATTTTTACCAATTTGGTAGTCATGTTCAATAGTGATGTGGTGCACATTTTATCGATAATATAAATAATGTATATTTTAGTTTACTAGCCATGTTACATAAGTTGGCTTGTACTTTAAATACTTACCTGGTAGTGTAGTTGTAAAAAGCGCTCGGCAACTGCGCGAGACCTGTGGTCTAAAATGCCATATGATATAATCTTAGTGTTTCATATTATAATTATTTTTCAATGCAGATTCCCTACAAATGAAGCTATGAAGCAAAAGTGGATTGATGCTGTCGCACGAACAGATTTACAATTGAATAAACAGCACCGTATTTGCTCAAAACGACTCTTTTCTCTGCATTAATTTATTAGTGAAAACTACTGTATTCTCTACAACATTTATATGTAATCTATATGTTTAATTTTCTGTTTGTTTCCCAAATAATAATAAATAAACAAATTAATTATTAATTGTTTCAAAACATTCCTTCTAGCTACCCAACAACCCACACTAGGCCAGCGTGGTGGACTATATGACTTAACCATTCTCAATCGTATTCTCGATTGTAGAGTAGGCCCGTGCCCTGCAGTGGGACATATATGGGCTAATACAGAATACAGAATTCCTTCTAGACACTACCTTCCTTTCCCCAAATTTATGATCAGGAGATGGTTCTCCATACATTTATACACTTGATTTAATAGCATATCGAGAACTCGCATTTTTTTGCCAATTTTACAATTTTCGTCAGAAGTACCCACTAATATGTGAAATGGTACCCTACATAATGAATAGCGAAATGACAGAAATCCGTTATTAAATATTAAGTGTCAATAAAGAAGTTCCCACCTTACTCTTCACAAATTTCGATTTCATCATGTTCCTTGCAAAAATTGACTCTATAGAGGCTTTGCGTACTAGCAGAGTAACGCAATCAAACATGTATTGTTTTTTTTACATTTACATGATTCATGTATGAATATCTACCGATGTGTTTTATATCAAATTAAAGTTTATTTTATCATGCCTACGAATTTGCTATAAATAAAGTTCATCTATCGATATCGATAACTATCAGACGAGATCACAGCACAATTATTTCTAGTTGTCAAAATTAGAGTGTACGTTGAAATGTCATTATCGTTTCTTCTATGGACCTCATTGTTCTGTGTCAATGACCATAGAGGTTTCACTTCATTTTATAATCTCGTAGTATAACATCAATTCTATAATAACAGTTATTACTTCACTTTATTTATTCACTATTTATATTTGCTAAATATTAATTAATATTTCGTGTGCGTAATTTACCATTTCTGAGCCGGTTTCAAATGAACTGTGCCACGGAGGCTGCCATTCTAATAAAACAATAGAACATTAGATATTATTATAAGGAATGCTTTACAAAACTTGTCAAATAAAATTATTCTCAAATATGACGATTTATCTTTATTTACTTGTGTTTACGTATCTGTGTAGAAATAAACACAATCATTATTTTTCTGTTAAAATACCATGAAATGTCTCATATATATCTATAAAATTTTATTTTATTGGTTGGGCCGTTAGGTATATCGATATGATAGTATCGACAGAGCATGGCGCAGCATTATCTGTCACGCACACATGCAAACTTCACGCACACTATCGTATTCTCGTTTTGGTTTCACTCCAAATGATACATTGCCGATCTATGTTATACTACATCTATGGTTGCACCACTGTAGAAATTGATAAAGGTAAAGTTAAACGGGTGACCAGGAAAAAGACGTTTCGACACCCCAAAATCCTACAGGGGTAATTTTTAATCAGTGGCAACACTTCAATACAAATTTCAATTTTCTTTGAAATTTTCGTTATTTTTATTTTTGGTAGATATTGAATTTCAGACACTATATAATATTAAATCCATAAATTAGAAATACTTAAATTACAATTCGAAATAGATATTATGAACAAACAAAAAGAAAATCTAAGTATTAATAAAAACAAAAACTAACTTTCTGACTCAAAAACGACTGAACCTATTTTAATTAAACTTCATAAATTATATTTTGCTATCTAACTTAAACTTAACACATCTTAAATATGTGTGGATAGACGCACAAAAATAATATATATTTTAATTTATAAATTGAAATGCTCATAATTAAAGTAACTTGTGACTTTTGTAATAATCACTGTATTGTAAACTGGTTTTGAAAAAACACCACTCTCTTGTGAAAACTGAACTGGAGAGGTTATATTTTATTTTATTGTTTACCTATGTATTTATCAAACTATGTTAATTAATATGTATAAAAATTGTGTACTTCTGTTAATATTTTATGAAAAAAAAAGAACTGAATTAAAATTTCAATTGTATAATTTTTAACTATGTACTAAAGCTTGAAGAGCTCGATTCCCATAATATATCTCGTAGTAAAGACATTATTCTCTGATATCAAGTAGGTAATGACAGGTTATCAATGTTTTGATAGTTGACATTTCACAGACATGACTGTACCTTTAGCCCTTAACCGCCCGAAACTGCGGAGCTAAAGGTAATGTTATTTGTGACGTCATTTTGTCAAGAGTTAGATTTCTGCAACCCGAAAATGGCGTAACTGTAACTTTGACGGTTGATTTGACGTTTGCTACAGGCAAAGTTACTTTATGCAACTCACCCTTAGTTCAGCTATTCACAGGTGTCTGATGCCACAACACTTCTGCTACAATAGTCCAGCTACTAGAACAATCCCACCCAGATTCGAAGCTGGATTACTTTATCAGAAGTGTTATAGCGCTATCTAGCTGTGAAAAGCAGAACTAAATGAACAGAATATTAAAATAAATAGCACTATGAATTACTGATTAACTTAAATGCATGCCCGAATAATATTAGAAAAGGCTCAAGATCTTTATAGTATTCATTGGAAAAAGGGTGTTATCCCTCAATTTGCGACAAAATTATGCGGGCCTATAACTCCCTTACTACATAAATCCATTTACAAGGGGATGGAAGTACCTAAACACCTAATTCTTACGCTCCCTAACCACATAGTCCAACTTTAACAGCAATATAATTTCATTGCGAAACCCACAAAAAGTAAGCATCATTCATACTTGACTTTGGTATAGAACACTACGCCTATACACTCAGTGCAACTGCAGAATACTCACACGAAATGTTCCTGACAATGTGGACACTGGTATCTCGTACCATTATGATATTCCTCGTGTAGTTTGGCTGCGTGTCTGCAAAATACAGGGATCAATAATTAGAATATAATAATAAACAAATACACCCAACAGTCACACACATAGTCCTGACCCCACACTAAGATCGAGTCTTGTGTCGTATCAGAAACTACGAGAGACTTTCGGTCTCACAAACACCCGGACCCGAAACAAATACTTGTACCACACAATTATTTGATTCGGTGCGGGAATCGACCCGCGGCCTCACGTTTCACAGGCGGCGTCTAACCAACTGCGCCACGTAGGCTGAATAATGCATCGCCAGCAAACGAGCAATCTTTCGTCGAGAAATCTCGTATTTAGACAAAAACAACAAATATAAAAATTTGAGGGTATTTAAAAAAAAAAAATATTCCCCCACATGCGTATATACCTACCGTCTAGTAGTGATGTAGGGACACTGCTTACAACTGAATTTCTGCATATGCGATGTCGTGTGATTCCGTAATGCGTGTTGCTTCTTAAACCTTATCTTACATACTTCACACTGGTAGGTACCGCTTTGCTGAAAATAATTATAATTAGTTTAACCTCACGAATTTTTCATTACGATGTACGGCGAGACGCGCATGCCATTCGTCTAATTGTAAGCGATACGACCGCTCATGGACTGTAGCAAAACCAAACACCATGAATTACAAAGCAATGCTTGGCATTCCACTGCGCTCGCCATCCTGAGGCATAAGATGTTAAGTGTCATAATATCCAGTAGTTACTAATATCCACTGGCTACAATTTTCTTCAAACCGGAACACAACAGTGCATTTACACTGATGTTTGTTGGAGAAATAGACATTGCGGTGGTACCTACCCAGACGGCCTCACACATATGAGAGACCTACCACCAGTTATTTCTTTCTCTATTTGATTTACTTTGATAAATATTGTATGTATTTTCTTTTGTGGTTACGTTATAGCTATATTATTAATATTACTTCTTTAGTCATTCTAGGTAATAAAAATACTTACATCAGAATGCCTAGCGATGTGACTTTTAAAAGCACCGACATCTAGGAACCCTTTATAACATTCCATACATTTATATTCTGAGTTTTTATAATTGGCCGATTCCCTCCTTTTTTTGATCTCAAAGAGTTGTTCTTCATAACTCAAATCTGTTATGTTAAATATATCCTGATTAAGCACTTCTTTCGCTGGTTTCTTTCTTTTGTCAATTTTAACACTAACTTCCTTTACATAATTTTTCTTTGATAATATTTCGTCACTTGAGCTATAATCATTCTCAATTTTAATCTCTGACAACAATTCTATGTCGTTTTTTGTCTCTGACAACTCTATGTCATTTTTAATGTCTTGTAGTTCTAGATTGTCTATGGATTGTGGGTGTTCTAGTACAACATCCAAATGGTCTGATTCAAATATTCTTTGGGACAATTTTGTTGTTAGCTCATTTGAATCTCTGTCTATTGTGGTAAGGTTTTGTGATGTCAGCTGAAAGTTTACGAAAGGTTTTTAGTAAATAAATACACCCAACAGTCACATACATACTGCCATCACCACATTAAGATTGAACCTTGTGTTGTGGATATCAGGAACTACGACATACTTTGGTCTTGTTGGGAAGATTGAACCTATAATCTCTCATTTCACAGCTGGTCTCTAACCAACTGCTCCACCAAAGCTATCAATTTATGAATTATTCTCGTTCTTTTTCATTTTGTTACAGCCAGCAATCAACTACACAACTGAGACTGTCAATTTTTCAAAGCAAATTTTCATTATATTTCATATCATTGTGTTATAATGGTTTCTTTGATTTATGCAAATGTTACATTGAAATAATTTTTTTTTACGGGTTTCGGTGTCCGCCCAGTGACCACGAAAACTGTAAAGTATGCGAAACATCGAGAAGTTAAAAAATGTAAAAATTAAATCAAATCTGTCAAAAAATCTTAATTTTTTTTTTATTTCAACACTTGTTATATCATTAAAAACTTACATATTTTGCAGCCTGTAGCAGTTCTGTCATGAGCGTGTGACTTCTCAAAGCTTTGCTTTTAAACCTGTTGCATGCCACCAATCGGTGAGTACACTCCCAACACAGCTTCTGTGGCAGACCATCCTTATTTCCTTTGACCTATCACAAAAAACAAAATCAATAAAATTATTCCATTATTATCATCAGCCTATTGCAATCCATTGCTGGACATAGGCCTCTCCCACAGTACGCCACAAAGCCTGGTCTACTGCTTTACGCATCTAGTCGCTGCCGGCCCTGCAAGTCGTCCTCTGACCGGAGGGGATAAAAATATTCCATACTATATTTAACTTATCTCTTTAATTTCTACAATTGAATGGTAAAATCTGAAATTCTCAATGGAGAATCCCCAAATACCCCACACAATATTATTTATGGCTATAATAGCCAAATGTAGATGAAATACAAGGGTTAAAAATATTCTTTTGCATGTTATGCTCAGGTCTTTAAGGGTAGATTTGCCTTGACACTAGAGTGGTCCAGATCCGCTCTTATTGCCTATAGAGTTCTAGATCTCCAGGAATTTTTTGATGATTAAAATTTTGGGAGATAAGTGCATGGTAGCCTGTTGTTAATTGACCAGACACGGCCACCAATATGTTTACAGTGGTTGCGGGTCCAAATCTATGCAATGCTAGTTACATGCCCATTCTTCTCTAGTTAAAACCTATTTCCAAGCCAGATGGTAGAACAAAAAATGACTAAATCATATTTTTTTAAGTTAATGGTGTTAAACATTTGAATGGATTCAATAAAAATATTTTCATAAACAAAGAAGGTTTATGACCTTCTAAGTTCTGGTTTTCATCCAGTAACATTTTTTAATTTATACTTACACTAATTCCAGTAATTTCTTCATAATAAACAGACAAGTTGAATTTCTTAATATGATACATCTTTCTGTCCATCGCTAGACATATCCTGCATGCCTGCAAATGACAAAATATTTAGTAAATTAATATGAAGATAAAAAAAAACTTATTGTTTTAAAAGGCACTACAATTAATGAACTATAATGCATGGTTGATACGACACCGGCCTTTTGGAAGCCGTATTTACACAGCATAAACCCGAATTACAAGATACTTATAAGAAATTTGCACTATCCTTTATGGTGAACTAGTTCTACCAGCTCTAACATTTAGAATGCTAATCTCTGTAAAGTATACGATAAACGACCATCTCGACTATTCATGACAAATTTACTTTCACAGTTTATTAAGAGATCTAATGAAAATTACTTACTTTCACAAACTTATTAGATTTATATTTTTTCATGTTAGCCATAATAAAAAATCACTGTACGAATAATTCTACTAATTTATTGAATACAATACTGACGCATAACTTCTTACTCACTTAAAATAACTTAAAACTAAATAATATTTAAACAATTCAGTTATAAATAACATAAAAATTGCGAAAATAATTTGTTTAAATTGTTGACCCTAGTATTGACTTGACAGCTGCCTGTAAAACTTCTATCGACTAAATAATCGACTATTACCAGATGAGATATTACTATTTTGATTTATTTACATTTATTCGAGTATTACTATTTTGATTTATTTACAACGCTAGTATATAGTGAGCACTTTCTTGTTATAGATGAAAATGACCATTAGTTGCGCAAGTAAGACACAGAACACACTACTCTCTACGAGAGGAAGTAAGATTAGTCACAACGCGACGTGGCTACATGTATCGGATATTCATGTTTTAATACATTTTTGTAATAAATATTCATTTAACAGAAAGTCCTTTTATTTGACTTAGATATTAACCCCTCCGGTGTCGAGAAGCTCATATTAGGCGCGACGTCAAAAAATGACAAAACGTTCAAAAATGACAAAAATACTTAATTTGGATACCTACTTAACCATTCTTTCAAAATAAATGTCCTGTTAATAAGCGCAGGGCCTGAGACTAGAGATGCGAAAACTTGAAGATAGAAAGTCGAATTCACAGCGTTTTATTCAAACATTAGCAAAGTGAATACAAAATATTTAATTTATATGTATCGGAGTATTTGTAAGAAATAAAATTATGAACATTTTCCGTACAGCATTTTAAGTATCATAAATTTATATTGCCGATTTTTTTCCTAACATAAATCAATTATTTCTATAATTCCTGATATAACGAATCGTTTTGTTTCGTTGGTTTAGCAAAGGCGCCAAAATGCAAACAAATGGCGGGAAAATCATTTTGTGCAAGCGGTGAGCACAGTTTCTGCAGAAAACGTAAGTTGAAAAATATATTTCATATCGATAATCATAGCTGATGTATTGATATTGATAATATGTCCTCATCTGAACAATAATAAGCGACTAGGTAAGTAAAAAAAGTATATTTTGGTAACTTTAAGTGTGTTATTAAAAAACTTACTAACCAAATGAAAATTTCCCGCCGCGGAAGTTAGAAACTGAACAGACTGCATATTTTAATTACTAATTATTTTAGTAATTTAAGGGTAAAAAGCTCGCATATGGTGAAGATGGGGTAATGGGGCTATAGACCCCTGGAGAACCTATCAGAGCCCTGGTCGAGATTGCCACGGCTACAAAAAACCCAAAAACTAACCCTTCCCCCTTAATTTAAGTTGTTCCAAATATGTTTGATTTGCAGATGAGCAAGATGAAGTTGCGTCAGAAGCCTCGCATCAGCTACTACGAGCCGGAGGAGCCCAACTTAGACGAATATGTCTGTAAGTCCCTTATGTGCATCTTAGTAGTCTTAGCAGCTGTGTTGTCTTGAGGTCCTGGGTTCGAAACACAGGTCGGGTCTTCCAAGTTCTACTTAGCTTATACGAACGAGGAAAATGGATATACTCAGGGTTGGGAGCTGGGGAGGCCAACTGCTCCCGCCTGGATTTTAAATTATTGTTAAAGTACAAGTTTTGTGTCATCATCATCATCATCAGCCCATTGCAGTCCGCATAGGCCTCTCCCAAGGTACGCCCCAGAACCCGGTCTGCTGTTTTATGCATCCAGTCGCTGCCGGAATAATAATAATTCATAGTTATGTATGAAGAAGCATTATTTAATGAATTACCAAATTATGTTAAAACAGGGAAAATGTAAACAGTTTTAAAAATAAAGTTATTTTATGGTATAATGAATACCGATGACCAATTTATTGTCTACTTTATTTTGTAATTTTTCATGTATCTATCTCAAATGTGAATTTCTTATGAGAATAAAATTCTTTAAACATAGGTGTATTTTATAGAATTAAGACAAGATCACCCGGTTTAAGAAACTGATTCGTAATTCAGATTTTCGGGCTACAACTAATTTCGGTGCGTATTAGTATGGTTAGACAGCGACTTTGTTGTGCTGGACCCTTGGCACTGCGAAGGTCCATGAGCGGCGGAGACCGCTTACTATCAGGCAGGCCGCATGCTCGTCTGCCTGCGAAGGCTATAAAAAAAGTTACAGGAGTATATTTTTTTACCTTGAGAAACGGTCGTAATGAGTAAAGCGTTGGCGTTTGCCTCAAGCATGAGTCTTTGAAAACCAAAAGATGCCAAAAGATAAGGTTCATTATGTACATGTTGTGTTCATCGTCCTGGAGATACAATTAGAAAGTGTCACCAAATGTAATCTCTTATTGGGTACTTATTAGTAAGAAAGAATTTCTGTTGATGAACTTTAGTAAACAAAATAAAATAAAAAATACGACACGAGGTTCATCATACAATATTTCGGGACTTCTGCTTTATAAGATCAAGTATACATGAGTAGTACCGCCCGTAATCTCAATGCTAAGCCCGGGACGCTACAATCAAAAAGTTCGATAGTTCCCCTGATAAAACGCGGGATGCGTGTTGATTTTCTAACAGTTTGCGAGAAATGTGCGGACTTCGTGTACGAGTACTGCGCCATACACGGGCCGCTGCTCGTCATACCCGATGACAAGGTAAGGGCTTTTATATGTCGTAGAATTAATCATTTCATAATGTAATCTATCTATGTTCTAATACATACCGGGTATATCAAGACTGCGACCGAAAACGAAGCCAGGTGGTAGTTTTAGTGGTTACTGACACAACGCAACAAAAAATTTCGTCTAATTTTTAAATCATCGTGTTTGGGGGGTAAATACCAGGATTTTGCGAAAATAGCAATTTAAACCCTTACGTACCATTACGTATTTAAGAATAAAAAGTGTACAAAATTATTTTAGGAAAGCTATGTATTTATCACCCAAATACGACAATCAGTAAAAACCTAAAAAAATGGCTTACTTTTTTTGCAAAATTTTTAGTTGCATTGTGTCTGAAGTCACTAATAATACCACCTGACTTCGTTTTCGGTCGCGGTCTTGATATACCCTGTGAAATAAAATAACTGACCGATGTCTGTACGTGGACATATCATTCATAACTGTTAACCCGTCTTAGTCCATAATGACCATTGTTCTTTCAAATTACAACGATTTTAAAGATGTTTCACTTCAAAAACAAGCCCAAGTAACCGTCGCATTGTAGCTACTTCATCATCATCATCATCATCATCAACAGCCCGTTGCAGTCCACTGCTGGACATAGGTCTCCCGCGGTACGCCACAGAGCCCGGTCTGCTGCTCCACGCATGCAGTCGCTGCCGGCCCTCTTGTGCAAGTCGTCCCGCCATAGCTACTTAAATAGTTACTATTTATCTCGGACTTTGGAGTTCGGAGTCTTAATGAATACGTATGATTATTTATTTACCTCCATCTCTATTATAGAAATGATTTCTTCAACATCTGCAATAAAAATCTCAAAATTGACTTGGTTTTTACTTTTTTGTGTTACTACTATTACGAGTCTCTGCGGGTTATAATACTCATAAAGCCTTGGTAATAAACTAGAAATTTACGTAAGATCCTATAAATGTTAGGCTTCAAGCAAGCCCAAGTACCCTTCGTTCGTGCCTCGCGCCGCGCTCACTATACCCAGCGTATTCCTGCACTTGGCGCCCTCGCGCATACCAGGTAAGTTAAAGCATTTTACGAAGACCGAAAATTCGGCTTCGGTCTAAAAAGTGACCTCCTGCCGAAGGCAAAGGTTTAAATGAGACGAATAAAGTGAATGTCTATTTTAATATTTACCTACTTTAGTAAATAAGCAGGCGTGTTTAATTACTGTGAGGTAGATTACCAATAGGGTATTTTTACTGTATTAGTCCATATACGGCCCATTGCAGGTCACGGGTTTACTCTACAATCGAGACTACGATTAATAGTGGTTGGGCCATATAGTCCAACACACTGGCATATAAAATCAAAATTATCCCTAAGATTTTCTAAAGAGCTACCTAATTTTATTTATGTTTATTTTATTTTTATTTTTATTTATTTATTAAGGAACAGTTACAGCTGTATATAACAAAGACTTAACAATACGATATTACAATTTGCTAGCCAATTACAACTATTCACATTATGGAATTACAAAAAGGGTATATCTTTAAAAAACAAAAGTAAGAGTAAAAATAAATGTAGGTAATATAAGTATTGTAAAAATAAATGATAAAAGCAAAAACAATACAAGGAAAATAAGAACAAAGGTAATAACAGACCTAATAACAGGCCGGCTGAGACACTTAACGCGTACACATTTATAAAGTTTAGTGTTATGTTATAAAGTTGTTATAATAGTAAAAAAAGAAAAACATTTTGTAGGATTAAGTAGCTACAATCCTAAATAAACAATATATCGCACAGATTAAGATAAGTTCTCACGTGGGTCGTATATAGAATGTCTTACTTGATGCAAAAACAATTGTTTAGATCCTACAAATGGATCGATGTTAAAAAAATATTTGTTGTATGTATGTGGTAGTCTAGTAAGTATAGAGTTTTCCCATATTTTTTTTTAAATGAAATAGTCTTTCCTCATACGAGAACCTTCTATCAGATCTAACGAAATAAAGTTACTAAAACGGTGCAAAGGTGCGGGTGTGGGTGTGTTCAGCACGCTGACTCTACCTCGCGGAGTGCGCTTCGGACCGTACAGGGGTCGGCGCACCAACGAGATCCGTTCCATGTACTGCTGGCAGGTAACATAAATAAATAAATACACCCAACAATCACATACATAGTCCTGACCCCACGCTAAGATCTAGTCTTGTGTCGCAGGTATCAGGAACTACGAAAGACTTTTCGCTCTCAAACACCCAGACATGAAACAAATACCTGTGGATCACACAAACATTTGTTTCGGTGCTTTCAAAGATTTCCCCAACGACCTGTTGGATGCTGCCTGCATCCAGCAACTTCCTGCAACTAACCATAATTTGTGTACATTGTGAAATCTGTCAACAATAAAATTATTTTCTTTTAAGGAATAGTTTTTCTACCCTTTCTTTCTCAAGTTGTTAAATTTGGACTTATAACTTCTGGTAATTATGGATTATGTCTGGTCACTTCACTTCATTATTCTTTATTATTTGGTCAAACTATTTGACCAAATAATATTCTATTGTTCCGTTGCCTAATATCGCTAACTATCAAGTCTTGCTCGTGTACCGGACCTAAGACTTCACTTAGCCAAGTATCTGGACTTATTGCGCGATAGATATACGACGGCGACAACAAGCCGTCGCACGTGGTGGACGCGGCGGACGCGAACAACTCCAACTGGATGCGTTATGTGAACTGCGCGCGACACTGGTGCGAGCAGAACCTCGTCGCATACCAGTACCGGGGACAACTCTACTACAGGTATTGGAGCATTTAGCCAAGTATTTAGACTTACAAGCCGTTGCAAGTGGTGGTTAAGCCTATAAAGGGCATTATGATGAACAAAAATAAGTACAATGCAAACCAGCTAAGTCCCCTACTGCCGTTATGAAGGACTTCGTTGCATTGTGTCTGTAATCACTGGCTTCGTTTTCGGTCGCAGTCTGGATATACCCGGTATAATTATATATGTTTTATACATTTTAGAACTATCAAAATCATACCCCGTTTCACTGAACTGATGGTATTTTACGGGAGCGAATTCGCCAACCTACTTCATATTGATCTCCGAAGATACAATTCGCCGGCTGGATACGCGCAGAAATTTGGTAAGTAAAATATTTTTTATCTTTATAAACCTGTCTACTTGACCTAACATTGATTTATTAAGGTTCCTCTAAACAGCGGACGGGACGGGACGGCGACGCGACGCTGACGGGTCTTGAGTTGTAATTTATGGGTTGATATGTAACACGTCACACAGAGCCGTCCCGCCGACCACATAATTTAACTAATTTATACATTGCAACTCCTCACGACCCTCCATTTTTTTAATAAATGAATAGAACAAGTTTTGTAAGAAATTAATATATCTTTCTATAACACTACTTATTTTGTTACGGCAACAAAAATATTTTCTTATGTCACGAATTAAAACGCTAAAGATAGAACTTCTACGATACCGGAAAATTCTACATTAATGTTAGTCCGTAAAAAATAATTACCTAATTAACTGAGTATTTGTTACTTTAACATGTTCACTTATTAACATCTTTTAGAAATTTAAAAAGTGCCCATACTAAATGTAAATGAAGTCCCGTATTATGTGAGCGTGATATGTTTTTGAAATAAAACTATTTTTACGGATTTTATCGCGATTTGGTTTAATTTTTACATCTTTTAACTTCCCGACGCGACGTTTCGATTACTTTACAGCTTTCGTGGTCACGGGGCGGACTGTGAACGTCGGGAAGTTAAAAAATGTAAAAATTAAACCAAATCGCGATAAAATCCGTAAAAATAGTTTTATTTCAATGTGTAACATTCGCGTAAATCTAAGAAACCATTATGATATGTTTTTGTTCATATTTAGGTGTACCTCCAAAGAGACGGCCTAAGTTAGATGAAAACCAAAATATTAAGCAAGACATTAAGTCTTCCACACAAATAATAGAACCAAGAAAACCAAAAGCGCAAAATGAAACGAACCTTAGACCCAACGAAGATGTTAAAATATGTGACAAGATACATGAGAAAGTTAAACAACGTCGTTTGAAGAGTGCTGACAATGACCAAGAATCTATTTGTAACGTTTGTGGTAAATATTTTCGTGATAAAAATCTTCTGGTTAAACATCTTAGAGTACACGAGTCTTACAAAAAAATAAAACAAATCAAAACCGATATTACGGAAAAACTACAAACAACAAACAACAACACATGTGATTTCAATAACAAGAAATTCACTGCAAGTGGTAATTTGAAAATAAATTTACGCGTAAATTCTAGTGAGAGATCATATAAATGTGACATATGTGACAAGAAATTTACTAATATTAGCCAATTAACAATACATTTACGCGTACACTCTGGTGAGAGACCATATAAATGTGACATATGTAACAAGAAATTTACTCTAAGTAATAATTTGCAAAAACATTTACGCGTACACTCTGGTGAGAGACCATATAAATGTGACATATGTGACAAGAAATTTATTTATGACCATCATTTGAAAACACATTTACGCATACATTCTGGTGAGAGACCATATAAATGTGACATATGTGGCAAGAAATTTAGTCGAAGTAGTCATTTATTAAGACATTTACGCGTACACTCTGGTGAGAGACCATATAAATGTGACATATGTGACAAGAAATTTACTCAAAGTAATAATTTGCAAAAACATTTACGCGTACACTCTGGTGAGAGACCATATAAATGTGACATATGTGACAAGAAATTTATTTATGACCATCATTTGAAAACACATTTACGCATACATTCTGGTGAGAGACCATATAAATGTGACATATGTGGCAAGAAATTTAGTCGAAGTAGTCATTTATTAAGACATTTACGCATACATTCTGGTGAGAGACCATATAAATGTGACATATGTGACAAGAAATTTACTCAAAGTGGCGATTTAAAAAATCATTTACGCATACATTCTGGTGAGAGACCATATAAATGCAATATATGTGAGAAGAAATTTACCCATAGTAGCAGTTTAATAACACATTTACGCGTACACTCTGGTGAGAGACCATATAAATGTGATATTTGTGACAAGAAATTTACTCAAAGTAGCAATTTAATAACACATTTACGCATACATTCTGGTGAGAAACCATATAAATGTGACATATGTGACAAGAAATTTTCAGAAAGTGGTAATTTGAAAACACATTTACGCGTCCATGTGAATAACAGAATATTGTAATACCAAATTGAAGTGACACATAGTCTAGTCAGTAGCAAAAAGCGGTACCTATACGAAGGTCGTAGGTTCGATCCCTGTGCCCATGGTAAATATAGTTGGTAAGATTGGTTGTCACGAAAAATCTCGTAGTTTGATAATATACGATTCAGTGCTGTTATTTGTAAAATGTTATTTTTTTTTTCAATGACAGAAATATTAAGGAAACCTTCAGATGGTTTCACAATAATTTTAAAAATGTGTAAAGTCTGCCAACCTACATTGTGATTTTTGCCATTGCGTTAAAGTATCATTAATTATCAAAATGCCATGTTGCGAATTATTCAACTTCTTTTTTAGGAAAATCAACAATAATATCACCCCATTAGAAATATTTTCTAAAAAATATAAATATCAAAATATGGATCGACGGACCTGAGATTCGTAACATTTAAAATAAAAAAGCGTCAATATACACGCTCTGCTAGTCACGGGCCTATTCTACAACCGAGAGTTCGATTTACAGAGGTTAGGTCATACAAGCTGGCTTATTGTAGGCTGACTTCACGTACCATAGAAAATACGTAAATCTCTATGGAATGCAAGTTTCATCAGTTCTTTTACTTGAAAGTGCGTGGTAATTGACTAGGTATCAATACACACAATATGACTCCTAAGTTACAGGTGTACTTTGGGATTTGAACTCGCGACCTCCGTCTCGGTAGATCGACTCCAATTCGGTAATAACATGCTACCACGCAGTATGACAATACGTACGCGTAATATTACGCATAATATATGTAAATACAAAAAAAAATATATACAATATTTCTTTAAAAATAACAATTTGAAAACTAGTTGCAGTTCATTTATCAAATATAAAATTAATTTATATTCAACGGCGTAGCAACCACGGCGTTATTTATAGACAGATTTAAAACCTATTTTAGTTATCGAATGTTTTTTCCCTTTCGAATGACTTGAATTCGATTTGAGCGAAGAAGACAAAACATTCGATAACTAAAATAGATTTTAAAACTGTCTGTTAATAAGGCCGTGGATATTTATTTACTAGATTTATTATTATTCGATCTATTCTTTTATTATTTATTTTGGAAATATGTAAGTCAATATTTTAATGTAGCATGTTACAAATGAAAATTTTCAAAGTATTTTAATTTAATCTTATTAAGTTATAGTGCCATGCCATGTCTACTTTTATTTAAAAGTTTGTAACAAATTAATTTTATAATGGTTTCGATTTTTTACTAGTTCATAATTTATTCATTTTAATTTAATTTTGGTTTTGATTTTTTTACTTCATAAATACGGTTTCTAATCATCTGAAATACTTGTTATTTGGATTCTTAATTTATATTTTTTTACCAATACCTTGTATCTAATGAAATCTTAAAAAACCTGACTAGTTTATTACAAAAAGGTAAAAAATATGTGTCTTCAATAAGATATCCTGAGGATGTGTAATTTTTTTTTCGTATAAATGTTTCAATAAGGTATCCTGAGGATATGTAATTTATTTCGTATAAATGTTTTATTGATGTTACGAAGTAGGCAAATACTTACATTTTCATATAGATAATAAAAATAAATGTATTACTTCGATTATTTGGTTCAATTTATACTTTTATTAATGTGTTAATTTATTTAAATAAAGTTTTTAATTCTAATAGTATATATTTTCCCTTTTTGTGTCATTTCTGCATCTCCCAAAGGTTGGATGGTAGAAAATGCCGTTGCCATTAAGTGCGTCTGTACAATTTTATTGTTATGAAGTTTAATAAAATAAAATAAATAAGTAAAATATATTCATTTTAATCCTAAATGTATTATAATTTAATATGTGATACAAAGAATTTAAAAACGACTCGTATTAATAGCATTTTCAATTAAGATACTTTTTTTTAATTAAATAAATTACGGTTCGTCATAATCGTCTTCAGGCCTCCTAAAACGGGTAGGTATACAAAAGAATTTATAGAGAAAATTTAAAATACATACTAGGAAAACACTGAATAGGTGTTGAATCCACTTATGAGACATAAACTCACGCCTTTTTATCAGAAGGGGTAGGCAGGGATGCTACCAGGACACCCACGTTTCGCTCTGTGTGTTCTGTCCTACAATGTGATAGGGGGCGAGCCTATTGCCATATAAGGCACAAATTCCTGACTATGCTTATAATGAATAGAAAAATCCAATATCACTGCCCAACCCTGTACCATAGTACAACTGCGCTACCAAGGCATTCAATTTTGAGAGTGATCACAAAAAGAGAAAGAAGGGATTTCGGGTATGTTACCTAATGGTAAAAATTGTGATTGAACGAAAGCTGTGTACTATAGTTTCCTTTGCTTGCTATTAAAAATCTATAAGCGCGGGAATCGAATCATTTGTATTTTTAGAACGTAGTGATTACTTACTCTATGTGTATTTTGTGCCTCGTGCCTGAGAGTTAAGACCTGAATGACTTATAAGATTGGTACGCGTTTATTAAAAACAATATGAATCTATGTGACTTAAATGTGGCAAAGAGTGAAAAAAAGGAATGTAATAATGAACAACCAGCATTTGATGATTTTGTATGTGAGTGGCTGTTATCTGAACTCTGTCTGCATAAATCAGGCCAACTTTATGTATTATAAATACTCTAAGGGTGACATCCTCTCAAAGGACTTTCCTAGTTATGTTTTTGTACAATTATTTTGATACAATTAAAATATCTACATTTCCCTACAGACTGCGACAAATGCGATGATTTCGTTTACGCGTATTGCTCTATACATGGACCACTGTTGGTCATTCCGGACGATAAGGTAATTTCCATTCAGATATACTAGAAGAGACAATACGTACAATTTTTTTATTAAATTGGTCCGGCAAATTAGCAATCAGGTCGCCTGATGGTTAGTGATCACTGCCGCCCATGAATATCCACAACGCATGGATCATAGATATGTACCCTCAAATTGGCAAAGAAACGGGAAGAAAGGACGATGGGAAGAGAAAACGGTTATTGGGCGCCCAGAAATCTCTCTTTTAACTGTAAACGTGTAGATATCTAAAAGATAAATCGCAGGTTTCAAGCAAGCCCAAGTACCCTTCGTTCGTGCCTCGCGCCGCGCTCACTGTACCCAGCGTGTTCCTGCACTTGGCGCCCTCTATCATACCAGGTAAAATACTTTACATAACTTTTGTCGAGTTTCACTTATGCTTTTGCTCAGCATCGGGACCTTTATTGGCTGATATAAATAGATGGCTTATTTACTTTATTGGTAAATCGACAATTGGGATTCATACATCATTAAAGCGGAGACAAGTTTATCTCTCGCCTATCGAGATATTTATTCTAGCCAGCTCGAAACTAGATATACGCAAGCTGAAATGTGGACCCAAACAGGACTACTGGTGGTGGGTCTCTCATATGAGAATTGAGAGGCCGTCTGGCTAGGTACCACCACCATGTCTATTTCTCTCGCCAAACAAGAGTGTATATACCTCATGATATACCTACACTGTTGTGTTCCGGTTTGAAGGAGTAACTACTGGACATATTGAGACTTAACATCTTATGTCTCAGGATGGCGAGCGCAGGGCAATGCCAAGCATTACTTTGTAAATCATGGTGTTCTTGTTTTGGCTACTGTCCATGAGCGGTCGTATCGTTTACCATCAGGCGGACGGCATGCTCGTCTCGCCTTTCACAGGAATAAGAAAAAAACCATAATATGGCTGAACCAATCTTGAATAAAGACTCTAAAAAATCTAAATCTTATCGTTTTATTGTGCGGTAAAAAGGTGCAGGTGTGGGTGTGTTCAGCACGCTGACTCTACCTCGCGGAGTGCGCTTCGGACCTTACAGGGGTCGCCGCACTAACGAGATCCGTTCCATGTACTGCTGGCAGGTAATCTATATTTGTAGCATGCTAATAGTTGATAATTATCAACAGATTTTTGTGTTTTCCTTCTTCTGACCATACTTGACAATAAAAGTTTTATTAACCGACATCAAAAAGGGAGTAGTTATCTTTGATTATGGATGGATTTTAATGATTCTTTTTCTTTGTGATTTATAATCTTATTTTACCTACCGTTCAACCCGAGTTAAGAGCAAACTAGTTTGTAATTTATTATAATAGAATAGCCCAGACAATCCGTATTAAATTATACTAAGGTATCATTGGGGTGGCTCCTGGGCCACAATGATGCAGCCAAACTGTTTCTACCATAAAACCTTTTAGATTGTTAAAGGTAGTAGTTTAAATGTGTAATCTAGTTACACGACGGCGACAACAAGCCGTCGCATGTGGTGGACGCGATGGACGCGAACAACTCCAACTGGATGCGCTATGTGAACTGCGCGCGACACTGGTGCGAGCAGAACCTCGTCGCATACCAGTACCGGGGACAACTCTACTACAGGTATTAGCCAAATATGACCACTATAGAGATCGACTACTCATTGCAACTTCAGGAAACTGTTATTAATGAAATTTCTGTTCTTATTACATAAAATGTAGGTACTGTATTAACAAAATTTGGAATATCTCTCTCGACAGAACAATCAAAAATATTCCCCCATTTACTGAGTTAATGGTATTTTACGGTGCAGAGTATGCAAATTATCTCAAAATCGACCTTAGAAGATACAACTCCCATCAGCAGGATGAATTAATAGGTTAGAATTTCTTTACTAATTAAATTTACTAGCTGGCAATAAATGAAATGCCTTTTTTCAATCTAAAAGCAGTGCTCAAATTTCATAATATAAAATACTTTTTAGGTACACCGTTAATTAATAAAAATGAATATGAAAGAATGGACATAGAAGATTTCTCTAGTGAATACGATATATCAATTATCGCTGCTGATGAATCAAGCAGTATTTACAATGTCGCTAGTAACAAAAATAAAATTATAACTGCACAATACAACAAAAATAAAAAAAGCTTTAGCCATGGCAAAGAAAACCGCAATTTATCTGAATGCAATACTAAAATAATAGAGGTAAACGAAAATAAAGAATGTGGATATGATTTTAATACTAACAGGTTTACTTTTAATAAATATTATAGTATTAATAAACATAACGAAAATAAAAACATAACAAACGAAGATATTGAAGAAAACCAGAACATATCTCAACAAAATAACGAAACGCTCAATCCATGCGAACAGAATACAGACGCTATAGAGAAATCAGTAGATATATCACGTACTAAGGATAAAACCTGGCAATGCCCACATTGCAATAGGATTTTAAGTCGAAAAACTAAACGAAATAGACATTACTCCACACACTTTGTTAAATATTCCTGTCATTTGTGTCCTTACCAAACCAAAATCGAAACCGAATTTAGAAAACATGAAATAAGGCACTTGCAAATAGAACAATTTGTTTGCGATTTATGTCACTTCATAGCAAATAGTAGATCTAACTTAGGTAGACACAAGAGATGCTTACATAACTGGCTAAGTCGTGTGTAACATAAGATAAGTTAGATTTAACATATAAATAAGTTCTATAATTAATCCACACATTAATCTAAGCGTAGAAAGTTAGAAAAGAGTAACCTACACACTATTAAAAACCATTATACCCGGTGGTATATCAAGACTGCAACCGAAAACGAAGCCGGGTGGTAGTTTTAGTGGTTACAGACACAATGCAAATAAAAATTTCGGAAAATAAGCGACAGATTTTTTATAAACCCATTGTGTTTGGATAGTTAATACCACAGACTAAGGAGGTTAATACCTAGTTATTGCGACAATAGTAATTTAAACAGTATCGTAGCATTGCGTCTAAAAAAAATAAAAAGTTGTACATCATTATTATTGGAAAACTATGTATACATCACCCAAATACGACGATAAGTAAAAATTACTAAAAAAAGCTGTCAATTTTTTTGCGAAATTTTTGGTTCCATGGTATCTGAAGTCACTAATACTACCACCTGGCTTCGTTTTCGGTCGCAGTCTTGATACACCCTGTATATGCTAATGAAATATGTACCTTATTGTTCAAAGTTTAGGTTTGAATTCCACAACAAATTCGTGCGACTTGACAGATTTATTAGCAACTATGTTTTAAGAAGATCGGGCGTAAATGACGCACGTGGTGATAGACGCAAATATATTACCGTAATTAAAAATTATTAACCTAATACATTAAATGTTTAAATTAGACGTTATTTACCATTACCGTAGATTGATTATGATTTTAATTGTAACGAGAGAATAAATATTTGTACTTTAAATAAATTGCAGATAATTTAGTTTCGTTTCTTTTCCTCTTAGCAATACCTTTTAATATTAATATTTTTATATAAAAGGTGTCTAATTGTTGTATACTTTGAATAAAATATTCAACATTTTCAATGAATTCAATAAACAAACATACATCAGCAAATTCTATAACTAAACAATTATGCTACATATCTTAAATAAAATACTTAAAATACCTGCGTAACTGGAACAAAGTCGTAATCAATAAAATGACACTTGCGCAGTGTTTATATTCGCATAACCTCAAAATTACGCGAAAAGGTAGGTCTTTGAAGGCCTGAAAATGACACAAATACAAATTGACGAGGTACATCCGAAGGAGACTCAGTACCCTTTAGTGATCAACTTTCAAAATGCATTCGTCTCCGACAATTTTAAGCAAAATGACTGTCTGTTGCTTGAAGACACACAGACTGGAACCAAAACTGTGGCAACTGAGGTCTCAGATATGGTATATACAGGGCAAGAAGAACAGGAACAACTTGGAAAGACATTGTTATTAGTACGTAACGCTTCAACAGGCAAGGTACGCCTTCTCGAAACTGGCAACATTGGTCTCAAACCATACGTAAAAACTGATTTAGAATCGGTACAACTACAAGAAGTATCCAATTTAGAGCTGAGCAGGAAGTTTGGTTCTAAAAAACAAAAGAAAGTGGTGGAACAACGTGAAAAACTGAAGGTTAATGTTGAGACAGTCACACAACAGATGCAAGACATAAGCCAGAATATAACTGAAGACCAACTTGATTTGTCGTCTTACAACAAAACAGATGAGGAATCTTACATACCACCCATAAACAGAGATGCTAAGGATGCAAGCAAAGTCTATGAAATTGATGAAATGCTACCAGAAGAAGTATACAACAAGGTCTATGAAGAATTGGAGAACACAGAGTATGTAAACGGATTAATACCATTCATTAAAACAATGGTTGAGAAGAAACTCTCTAAGAAACAGACCGTATTAGCAGTATATGCTAACACATTGCTAATTCTATACCGCACTCTAATGAAAGATATCACAAAAAAGAATTTTGTGGTATGCGAACATTCATCAACGCTTAACGATTTAGTAATTAAAAATTTCCTTGGTATATCAAATTTGAAGAGGGTGCGTACACTACAGATGAAAGACAAAGCATTGTGTCACGCATTAGTCTTTTTACTGCTGATAAGCAACCTGAAGTTTGACGTGGAGGAGCTTTGCCAGCAGTTGAAGCTAACGTCAAGGACGATAGCAACGAAGATATCAGTGACCGGAGCAAGCTTGGTCACCGTGGGGAATAAGAAGGTGGCTCAGCTGAAGCTGCCGCTGCACAAGCCAGCAATGCGTAGGAAGAGCTCTAAGTTTTAAATAAATATTTATCTGTATTTTGCATTTCATTTCCCTTTACTCTAAATCTGTGCCATATTATTTTTTAAATAATGGCATGACACCGTATATACATTGCGCCTGGATAGTAAGCGCAGTGCAATTCAGATACAATAACTACCAATGATTTTGCTTGGCAATCAACACAATTACGCTGGTCGGATTGGAGTTTGATTTCACCAGCTTGTATCTTTTTACTGGTGATAGGTCTCATATGTGAAAGGCCGCCTGGGTATGTACCACCGCAATGTCTATTTCCCCCGCCCAACAGCTGCGTAAATGCTCTGTTGCATTCCGATTTGAAGGACATTGTAGTCACAGTAACTACTGGACTCAACATTTTATGTCTCAGCATGGCGAGCGCAGTGGAATGCCAAGCATAGCTTTCTTATTCATGATGTTTGGTTTCGCTACTGTCCATAGCGGTCGTATCGCTTACCATCTGGGGAATGGCATGCTCGTCTCGCCATTCATTGCCATAAAAACAACTGCGTATACACAGGTGAAATCGACATACGATACACTAACGTGGATCACTATGACAGGTCCTTAATTGAAATGTACGATGATCGGTACGCAGGCGGATACGAATAACCAATTACTACTTAAAAGTGATGCCACTTGAAACTCACGTAGGTACCTACACGGTTTTAAAAGCGCAGTGCCTAAGTATGTTGTTCCTATATACCCTGTTCTGGTTGTCTTTTGCCGTATCAAGAAATATGAGATACTTATCGGTCTCACAACTCTACACCCGAACAAATACTTGGAGATCACACAATGATTTCTCTATGAGGGGATCGAACCCGCAGCCTCTCGTTATACCGCCAGTATCTAACCAATTGCGCCACGAAAGCTGTCAATGATGGCTGTACAAGGGATATCCTTTTACAATATAGGAAACCCAAAGGCTTTAATTGTATTTTTATTGATTTGTCTTCATAGCACAGGAGTACAATTTTAACCACCAATGTAAATGTAAAATAAAACATGAGACACAATAAAAGTTAATATAAAATTATTTTATTGATACGGATGAGTATAAACTATAATAATACTTAAATACAATACTAAATACGAGATTACCATTAAATGTTTTAAGTGAATTATAAACTCAGCCGTATTTCAAAATAAGTACACTTCTGTAAATACACCGAACAGTCACATCCATAGTTCCGACCCCACACTAAGATCGAGTCTTGTGTCGTGTATCAGAAACTACGAGAGACTTTTCGGTCCCACAAACACCCAGACTCCAAACAAATACCTGTGTATCACACAAATATGTGTTTCGGTGCGGGGATCGAACCTGCGGCCTCTCGTTTCACAGGCGGCGTCTAACCCACTGCGCCACGGAGGCTGTGAAGGAAATCATCGTAAAGAAACCTGCTTACCATAGCAATGTTTATAAAGGTGGCCAGCTAGTATTATTCGCGGTAATATTTCCCTACACTTAAAAATGTACAAAATACAGCTGATTTTACAATTACCCTACTAATAGATTGTCAAAGGCTTTTACAGAGCAATTTCAAAGCCTGTCATTACCATTATGGAGACATAGGTTCAGTCTTTATTACACAATCAATATAATCTTCCGGTTCCAACTTTAATTCGCAGGTGGTGCTTTCTGGCTCAACCAACTCATGCAAGGACCCAAACCCAGAGTAAGATGCTTCCCCATCACTCATCTCCGTTGTGCATAGCTCGCTTAATATCATTTTACTCTTACAAGCATCTACGTTTAGTAATTTATACCTTTGTATAGCATATTCTAATGCGTTAAAAGACGATTTACAAGTCTCGCACTTGAAAATAACTGAATCTCTCAAGTGCTTCAGTCTATTATAAATATTGAAGTGAAAATCATCACTGAAATTCCTTATGCATTCTTCACAATCAACGTTGAAAACTCTATGCTTCGAGCCAAATGTAGCAAGTTCGTCGACGTCAAAGCAATCGTGGAATTTCTTTATATGCCGTTTTAAAGTTTTCCTAGCACTGAAATCCTTCATACATAATATGCAACGGGGTAAGACCTTCTGCTTAATATTGGGTAGAAGGCTAACATGACACACATCATTATGCTGCTCAAACTTTTCATGCCCTTTGAAAACCAAATTACACTCCTCACACTTATAAATTTCGTCTTCGGCTAAATGTTTCGTTTGCAAATGTATGTTCAACGCCTCTTTAGAACTAAAAGATATTGGGCACAAGTCGCATGGAAACGTATTCATATTAAAAGAATGTAGTAACTTTAAGTGAATCTTACAAGATTTGGCCGACTCAAACCTCTTATGGCATATATGGCACTGAGGGAAAGAGGCTGAATTTGGGTGCTTTGTCCTCACGTGCTTTCTCAAACTCCTTTTCTCTTTAAATAGCGTTTCACATTCTATGCATTTATATCTTTGTATACCCAAATGTGTATACTCAATGTGTCTTCGAATATTCCTTTTAGATTTGAATAGTTTATCGCAATAATCACATTTTGACCAGGAGTCGTTGCTATGAACTATTTTAACGTGAGAGGCAAGGTAATACTTGTTACTGCAAATTTTACCACAATACTCGCACTCCATCGCGACATCTGTGGTATGTTTCAACTTGATGTGATGTTTAAGAGACCTCTCACTGTAATATACTCGATCACAATGCTTGCACTTGTAAAAACCCACATCAATATCCTCAATATTAGTTGATGTGATATTAGAATCTGCAATTTGCGCTTGGGGGTGAAATATTCTTGTATGGAACTCCAAACTGCTTATATCAGTGAACAATTTATCGCAACGACTACAGCTGTTTACGTTAGCTGGGGGTAGACAAGCTTTTTTGTGTACCGTCATCATTTCCTTGCTATAAAATTTATTGAAACACACATTACATGTAGATAAAATATACTCCTTATCATGGCTTCCTCTCATATGGTCTTTCAACTCGTAAACAGAAGGAAATGAGTGAAAACAAAATTCGCATTTGTATAAGGATTTCTTTTGAGTTTCCGACATCTGTTTTATTAAAGATTGCTTACAGTACTTATAAAATGATTTGAACGAGTGATCGCTCTTTACATGTCTTCGCAACATCACTTCTTCGTCAAAACTCTTGCCACATCTTTCACATGAGATACCCATTTTCGTTTCTCCAATATCATCAATCTTTTGAGCATGGTACACTTGCAAATGTCTGTCCAAGTTATCTTTCCCGTATATTATTTTATGGCAATTATTGCACTCAATAGACTCTTGATCGTCAGAACTGTGCCTCGTCCGTAAATGGCGTCTCAAACTTTGATTTGACGTGTAGGTTTTAGGGCAAATATCACACCGATATTCTCCTTTCTCTCCATGAAACATTTCGACATGTCTCTTTAAGTTTCTGTTGTTTGTATACACTTTATTGCATAAATGACATGTTATGACTCCCTTGCCAACGTTATGTAAAGCTTGTATATGAGCGATGAGGGACTGTTTTCCTTTAAAAACCTTGTGGCAATCATCACAAGTCGGGTATTGAGCATCTGGATTATGAAGCTGGTTCAAATGCCTCTTCAAATTTCTTTCAGTTGTAAAAGTCTTATTGCATAATTCACACCTTATCTCGGGACCTACTCCTTGTAAATGTACCGTTATCATGTGAGACATAACATTCTGTTTTCTCGTAAATATTCTTCCACATAAGTCACATTCTGGGAAGGGTTGACCGAAGCGGTTGTGCCCTCGGGATAAATGAAGCTGTAAGCCTGCAGGACTGCCAAATGTCTTGTCACATATATCACAGAAGCATGAAGAGTTGACATGACAGTTCTCTATATGCATTTGCAGATTATATTTTCTAGTGAAAGTTCTACTGCAATAGTCACAAACAAAGTCACCCTGAGTGTGATTCATTGTAGTAATGTATTGTCATCAAGCGAAGAATCCATATATTTTACTGGTCAATATCTTGATGCCATATTTTGAAATGTGTGTTGATAAAGACTCCATCTGAAAAGACGAAAGTCAGCACATAAGTTGTTTTCATTTTTTTATTTTATTCAATAGGTCCAGTCAACAAGCAAACAGGTCAGCTGATGGTAAGTTATCACTGCTGCACGACAGGATTGCATTTTTTGAGGTGTGAGACAAAATGAGACAGGTCAGGACGATAAAAGCAGTATAGGGGATAGCAGTAACATTGGGTTTAAATATGAAACAGTTGGTATATGTAATAATATGTTTCTGATGTTGACTGGAGTCAAAGAGTATCTCCACTGGGAGGAAGCCGAGCCAGGCCGCTAGTTTTTTTTTTATTGCGATAAATGGCAAGACGAGCGTGCCATTCGCCTGATGGTAAGGGATATGACTGCTCATGGACACTGATAAAACCAAACAACACCATGAATTACAAGGCAATGCTTGGCGTTCCACTGCGCTCGCCATGCTGAGACATAAGCTGTTAAGTGTCATTAATTCCCAGTAGTTACTCAGGCTAAATTGTCCTTCAAACCGGAACACAACAGTGCATTTACACTGCTGTTTAGCGGGATAAATAGTCATTGCGGTGGTACCTACTTAGGTCTCACATATGAGACCTACCACCAGTATGTCTCAGTATTAGCTTATGTATCTTTTTACTGTAGCACTTATCTTAAAAATATTTAAATCTTAAAACTCCTGCCCATTCCTCTCAGTTTTCCCACCTATCCTATACTGTGCAAGCAGTTCGACTTTGGAACGCACTGCCGATCGAGATCAGACGCGCAAAATCTGTATACCGATTCAAAAATCTTGTTAAGAACCATTATCTTAGCAAAATCACTTAATAATATATTTATTTTTCTTCCCTCTTCTGTCTGTGCATACTATCTTTAGTATATTATGTATTAGTTTATTTGTATTTATTTAAGTATTAGGATATTAGCCTTATTATGTTATATAGCCTTATTATATTTTCTTTATTGTGTACCGCCACCAACTTCTGATACTATCCATACAAAGGTTGTCTGGAAGAGATCGCTCCAAGCGATAAGACCGCCACTTGTAATACCATTTTTGTATTTTCTTTTTTTTTTCTGTAATTTACTTCTATGGTTTACAATAAAGAATATTGTATTGTATTGTATTGTAAATCTTGACTTATTTTTCATTTTCATTTATTTTGAATTTTTAAATTGACCCATTTTACTTTATTTCAGTTGAACTTAATTTATTTAAGGGGAAAGAATAATAGTCCATTTCCAACAGATCTATAAAGAGAGAGTAAGAAAAAATATCCAGAACACAAAGTTTTCACATCAATATATTACCTTGTACTCAAGTTACCTACTTCTACGAGCGGATGCTTTAAATAAATACACCCAACAGTCACATACATAGTCCTGACCTCACACTAAAATCGAGTCTTGTGTCATGTATCAGAAACTACGAGACCCTTTTCGGTCTCACAAACACCCAGACCCATAACAAATACTTGTTGTTCACACAAACATTTGTCTCACTGCGTGGATCCAACCGACTGTCTCACGTTTCACAGCCTGCGTTCAACCAACTATGCCATGGAGGCTGTTGACGTTTAATCATGTTACTTCTTGTATAAGGCACATAGATACAAGATGTAAAGTAAATATTTTTTAATCCTTGGGGGTGGACAATAATCCCTAATGCCCAACAGTGGTAAGAAATTCGCAATCGTATGGACAAACAGACTGTTAGAGCAAAGAGGTGCTACTGCACAGTGAGTAACCTCATGTCAGTGTGAGACAGGCTGGTTGGTTTTGAATGGTGATTCAAAATGACACGCAAGTCATCGAATGTGTGAAAAATATTTGTGTAGTCAGTCGTTATTGAAAACTTGGGAGTACATGTTATAAATATTTTTCACATTTACATTTTGCTAAGTTCTTACTGTGTAGTGATTAAAGTTTTACCTTATGTACTTCTAACAATTTACATTAAAATGCTATTGTTTAACACTGCTGAGTATTCATTTCAAGGTCTATGAAGAGACCTGATGTTAGTATGATCTAACACAGACATCCTGATAAAAGTTGCTAGAAGTCGCTGGATACCGTTTCCAAGAGATTTCTGTGGAAATCCTTAAAGGAGGCCTGAAGATATTAAAAATAATTACCCTTTCACTGACAATCTACCCCTGGAATGAAACGTATCCTTGAAAAGTCGCTATATTTGTTTATTTACAACTATTCTGTGTAAATTAGCGGATGTATACTGTCGTGTAAAAGTGTAACGCTCAGAGAATAAGTCATTAGTTCTCACGACAAACAAGATGGATGGCGACTCGAGACACCGGCCGGTTCAAGATAAGCTATCAAACTTTATTTACCACAATACGTTTAATAAAACATACTTTCTGACTTCGCGAAATATTAAAATACTATTTCAAATTAGAAATATGATATCTTTAATCTATGTATTGTATTAAAAACATAACTTACATTACATCATTGAAGTTTGTTTTCTCAATTTATATAAATTTATTACTTATATAACTAAGTTTATTTATATTTTACTAATAAATAAATGAAATATCACAACACAAAAACCATAAAAGGGCCGCGTCGCTTTTTTTTTAATTTTTGACAAGTCTTGGCTGGCTTACGGTCAATGCACTCGAAACATTCGGCTTTCTATTTTAGAAGGAGAGAGGTGATATGCATGTTTTATTTATCGTAATCCTACACGGATGTTTCACCCCAATTCGGTAATCGGTTTCGAAATGAGAGAGGTAAAAACCTTTGGTGGGGAATAATACGGGTCAATTAAAATTTTGCTTATACTTAAACGATTTGTATCCTGTATTCATCTGAGTCCACAATTAAGTAAAGTAAACTAATTTACCTGCAATAAGCTATATTGAGAAATACAGTTCAACCATTGTGTGACCATCTTTAGTAGCAAACTGTACTTTTAATTTTGCCGTGAATCGAATGGACCTGGATTGCACCTAGACATACCATTACAATGATCGCCATCACGGAGAATTTTTTTTTATTTTAATTTGATAAAGTTTGTAGAGAATTTTTCTTCTTTCTTCTTCTTCTTCTTCTGACTGCCGTTATCCCGGCCGGTGCCAGGGTCCGCCTTCCGGCTAATTCTCCTACATTTGGCCTATCTTCAGATTTCAAAGTATGCCCGAGATCTCCCTAAACTTAGACCAAGTCACCAAGCAGTGCCTATACGGGTTTTGACGTCAAGGTCGTTTTGCGTTATGGTGTTTGTAAATTAGAAATGAGAAGTAACTCGGACGTTTTAAAATTCGATACCTAAAGTTAAAAGTTATAAATTAGTGAGTCCATAGTTGGTATTTCTAAATAACTTGGTCTTCATAAGAAAATTACTTGCATTTATTGTAGACAGAATATTCTATAGATCCTTTGGTCGTCAGGCAACAAATTAAAAAATAATAATTTGTTACGTTCCAAAGTCTAATAGACCATATTTCTAGCATATCTCAGAAACAAATCAATGAGCTGGAGCTGAAAATGTCGTTATTATGTTTAGAAATAAACACTTCGGACTCTGTTTGTATTTCGCGAATATTTTAATTAATTTCCGTCGATATTAACTGTAGTTTGTGTTAATTAAAGAGACAAAGATATTTGGAGATCCTATACATTATTATGCATAAGCAATGGTTTTTTTAAAACAAGGACAATACAAAATTTAACGATACAAAAAATACGTAAAATGAATTTTTGCAGAATATGTCTCGATGTAAATGTTCGTATGTTCGCAATATCGGGTTCTGAAGTGCAGGATGTTTACGAAAAATTAACTAGTAAAAAGGTAGGTCCCAACTCACATTTATCTTGTAGTTTTAAAGGCTCCCTTTGTGTTGTACTGTTCATACTCGATGCATACCTTACCGGATACCTAAGTTATCTGGAGTTACATTGCCTTGCCGCCGCTTATCTAGCATTCAAACATAGGCAATAGACCTAGGTCTGTGAATATCCCAAGTTGCTGACCGATTGCGTCCCTAACATCGTTACCGTGTGTATCACATCGAAGTAACAAGCTCTGCATTAAAGAAGGTGTGGGTTCTTAGACTTTTACCAGTAGGAAATCTTAATACTTAGGTTTTTTATTGCGTTGTATGGCGAGACGAGCATGCCATTCGCTTGATGGTAAGCGATTCGACTATTCAAAACTTCTGCCTGCAAACTTAGTGTGGGTGATTAACTTTATTTAAAATAAGTTTTATTTGGAAATTTCCATACCGTCTCGTCCTGTTATATCCCTCCCGTCCTGTCTCATTCTCACTCGAGTAATCCAGTCCCATCCCATCCCTTTGAGTATAAAAAAGTAACAAATATATTGGAATTATTCCTCATCCCATTCTTCATTTTTTGGGATAAAAAGTAGCCTAAGTGTTAATCAAGGATGTCAGCTACCTCCATACGAAATTTCATCGTAATCCGCTAAGCCGTTTCTGAATTCATCGAGCACAACCACACAGACAAAAATTCTAAAAGTCATTGTTTTGGGTTCTATTACGTTAATACATTTCCCTCACATTAGTTTTTCTCATTTATCTTCCATGTACAGACATCGATCAGTAACAAATTTATTATATGTATAGATATGTTGACGTTTACTCCTCAGGTGAATGACATACAGATACCGGACTATGCTTGTTACATATGTTATCAACAATTAAAGAACTGTCAAGATATTGTCATTAGATCTCATAAAGCTGAACAGTTGCTTCAAGAAGTTTTGCAGAATGGAATTCAGGTATTGATCTTACCGGTACTTATTATTATTTGTTTGATTAGTAAGATTAAAAATAACAATTACACTAATCTATAAGGGTGAATTTAATTAAAATATTATAAAGAACATTACATATTAAAACTTAAGAAACTATAGCATTACAGCAATAAAAACCACAATATCAACAATGAAACCAAATATTTAACATTTGGAAAAAAATACAACGTAATAACCGATTTGAAATCTTCAGACATACTTCTGTCTTTTAAAAATAATATATAAATTGCTAGTGAATTATCATGCTTTTTAATGGTTTAAGGGAAACAATCTGACAATACATATTAGGTCAGCAAATATATAGCCAAATCATTTCTAATTAAATCATAAATACACTGAACAGTCGCATACATATTCCTGACCCCACACTAAGATTGTGTCTTCTGTTGTGGGTATCAGAAATTACGGGAGACTTTTGTGTCTCACAAACACCCAGACCCGAAACAAATATCTGTGGCTCACACAAACATTAATCGCTCATCCAATGGAACAACGACGTAATTACAAAAAAATCGAAAATGACTTTTAAATGTCTTATTTAAAAGTTTTCTTGAGTTTCTCATAAAGTTATTGTAAATTATCATTGATAGTACAGTTACTTACATTAATATTAAAAGAATTTCATCAGAATGATTGGAAATACATTATATTTTCAATCTCAAACTTTTAAAAAGTTCTCCTGAAAAATAGCTAAGACGTAATTAAGTCATTGTTCTATTGGATGAGCGATTTGTCTCAGTGCAGGAATAGAATCCGCGGCTACTCGTTTCGTAACCAGGCTGTCAAATAAAATAAATAGTGACAGCCTACGTGGCGCAGTTGGTTAGACGCCGGCTGTGAAACGAGAGGCCGCGCGTTCGATTACCCACACCGAGACGGATATTTGTGAGCCCCATAAGTATATGTCTCGGGTCTGGGTGTTTGTGAGATCGAAATGTCTTTTGTAGTTTCTGATACACGACACAAGACTTAATTGATATTAATGTGGGGTCAGGAGTATCTCACATACATACTGTTGGATCTATTATTTATATTATCAGGTGTAAAAAAAAATATATTTTTCTGTTTTCAGTTGGACAACAACTCCATATCTTTCATTGATAGAGAGGCATCCGGTCTGGTTAACTTAGTGACTGTAGCATTGGACGGTACTTTCATACAAGAATACTATAATGAAGTGAAGACCGAGACAAACAAGTGTGATGAAAATGGTGTGGGAGTTAAGGATGAACCGGAGGACACAGGTTATTTTACCAGCTATTTTTATACCATAAATAATTGATTTAAAAACTAATACAGTAATACCCCGGACTTACGCGATAGGTGGGTCCGAGCGATTGCCGTGTAAGTCGAATTCGCGTAAGTCGGGGTTTAACTTTGTATATAAATACATATAAAGTATGTTTAATCGGATCTTCAAAGTCTTTAATTATATTCAGTTTACACTCCAAAGACAGTGTTTTTCTTTTCTTATTAGGCTCAAATGACTCATTTTTCGTTCTTTTAGATGACGTAATTAGAGATTATAAGTAAAACGGACTGCGTACGTAAAACAATTCCACGCGGAACACGTTTAAACACTTTAAACCTGTCGCAAACTGAACACTGAGAGGGCGGAGCGAGATAACCGATGCGCGCGGCAATCAAAATGAAAAACCGCTTATCTCCGAATTCGCGTAAAACGGGGTAGCGTAAGTCGGGGTATTACTGTATACACATTTTAAGACCGTACAAAAAAAGTAAAAATAATTGATGAGTTTAAGATTAGAAAATGGACTGAAATACATTCATATTATTGTTAAACCTAGGGTACTTGAGGACAAGTAATATAAATAAACACCCCACGCTTTGTAACTATCTTAAACCAATTATCAATTATTTAACTTTTTTAGTTGGGTCTTAAAGCGTGTATTTTTCAAATTTTTGATCTATACAATGTTAAACAATTATGAAATGTGGCTTGGTGTATTTGATGCTACGAAATTATGCATATTTGTTTCTACAAATGCTTTATAATTTCACAGTCACCCCCTAAAATGATAAATTGTATACAGATTAGTACTGGTTTAGCCAATCGCGCCATGGAGGCTGTCAAATACTATAGAAAAACGCTCGTTATTATTTATATATTGTTATCCTTTTTATTTCGTGTTTTTTTTTCTTCATTTATTTACTACCTTATTATTAAGTACCTGCTTCCGTCTCTCTGCACCACCTTAAGGTTGACTGGGAGAAAGTGCCCTTAGGCATCAAGTCCGCCTGTACTATTCAATTGTACAAAGTGTTAAATAAAATTTAAAAAAATATATGTATAGTAAAAAACGTGGATTTCATGTAATAAATCAGATAAAATAAGCCATATTTAAATTAATAATTAAAATTAAATTACTGTTTTCAGAACCTTCAGTGTTCATCGATAATGTAAGCGATGAACATGCTTCGGACCCTGAAGATGACCTGCCTTTGAAGAGTATCAGCTCTAGAAAAACCCTGGACCGGAGAGTTAACGTGAAGAAGAAAGTGAGGGTCAGGAAACGGAGAGAGAAAGGTATTAAGCTATCAAAATTATATCGACTAATGTAGAATTAATTTGTACAAATAATCTAAAATCTATTGGTGTGTGGCGAAATTTGGAACTACAAAAAATTTAAAAAATATACATATATTTAACGCTTTGTTTTAATTATGTTTTAAAAACACAGGGTATATCAAGACCGCGACCGAAAACGAAGCTAGGTGGTAGTATTAGTGACTGCAGACACAATGCAAGTAAAAATTTCGACAAAAAAATCGACAACTTTCTTTTGAATTTTTTACTTATCGTCGTATTTGGGTGATATATACATAGTTTTCCTAAAATAAAGATGTACGCCTCTTTATTTTTAAACACGCAATGGTACGTAAGGGGTTAAATTAGTATTTACGCAAGAACTAGTAATTTACCAACCAAACACGACGACTTTTAAAACATTCTAAAAAAATATCTGTCACTGTTTTGGCGAAATTTTTGGTTGCATCGTGTTTGTAACCACTAAATCTACCACCTGGTTTCGTTTTCGGTCGCAGTCTTGATATACTCTGTATATTTAACGCATTGTTTGAGTTATGTTGTAATAATATAAACTACAAGCATTTACACTCATAATCGAATATTATTTCCAATGTAATAAAATTTTAAGGAAGAAAAGCTTATTATTTTGACAACAGCGCTTTCGGCGATAGAAGATCCTAGACGAGCTATGAGATTTCAGTTTACGCAATTTTGTTATAGTCGTTATATCATATCATCACAAATGATTAGCAATGTACTCGATGCTAAATGAAATGAAAGCAATTTATTGAATCCATTAAAATGTTCAACATTGTTTAGATTCAGTATTTTTTTGAACTACCACCCGGTTCGGAAAGCGGTTTTCACCAGAGAAGAACGGGCAAGAAACTCTAGTGTTGCTCTTTTCAAAACCAGTTTACAATGTAGTGATTATTACAAAACTTACAAGTTGATTTAAATCAGAGCAGTTCATTAATAACTTGTTATGATTTGCAAGTAGGATATATTTTAATACGAATAAGTTTACTTTAAATTTTAAATGCATTGTAATTCCGATTTATGAATTTACAATACATTTTATTATTATTTATAGGGAACAAACGGGCAAACGGTTCACCTGATGGTCAGTAATCCGTGCCCCTAGCCGGAACATTTTGCAGTATCGTAATAGAATAGTAATAGTAAAAATTTGTATGGGAATTTAAACAGCGCCATTGTGAGCGTATTTGGAACTAAGATTTCACAGCGGGAAACGTTTACTTTACTATACGAGAATTACTTACGATACTTCAAAATGTTCCGGCTAAGGGCACTGCAACACCATAGGCCATGGAGATGCGATGCCTTTAAGGTGGGAATTTGCTCGTTTTTTGAAGTACTAGGTCGTACTTGTCCGGAAATACCGCTGCTGGCAATTCCACAGATTTGTAGTACGCCGAAGTGATATAAAAGTTAAATGATATTTTGCTTACAGATTTTAAAGTGGACGCCAGCGAGGTGTTGTTATCTAAGGAGCAACAACTCGAGGAAATATTCGAGAGGTCCAAATCATTGAACTACATCAGTTCTCCGTTTAAATGTGAGATGTGCTACAAAGGATTCCTGGAGGCGAGGGCTTATGAGAACCACAAGAGGAAACATGATGCCGTATGTATTATATTTTATTTATGTAGTACCATATAAGTGAGCTAAATATGTTATCAGCTTTATTATTGGAAGTTTTTTAAGGCTTTATCTATTCGGCCATAGATGGCGCTATAACAATTCTCCACATTTTTCGTAGATTCATCTATTCGATACAAGATGGCGCTATAACTTTTCCTTCGTCTGCTCATCATATATTTCCCGCTTTATTAGGGAGGGAAGTGGACAATAATTTATTTCCAACTCTTCCTATTAATTTAACTTTTTTATTAATATTAAAATGCGTGCCACTGTTGATCCTCGCTTACAGGAGTTGCAGTGGCGGGTGTGAGGACGGGACAGTCTCTGCTCATCATATATTTGTTCACAGCGCAGCGGCCCGTACGAGTGTGACATTTGCAGGATGCGGTACAGATCGGCGCGGCTGTTGCGCACGCACGCGGCCGCCGCGCACGCCAGGCTGTATCGCTGCAACAAGTGCGCCCACGTGTCGCATACTGTGTTAGTAATTACGCAAACTCGTACAACGCCATCTAATGTCGCATAGCTGGAATGTTAAATTTTATTAGCGCCATCTAGTGACGGGTAGAGTATAATATTCTTCTAGCGATGTACAGAATAGTGTATGTTAATATGTAGCTCTATCTAGTGCCGAATGGTGGAATTGTATTTAGTACTTTTAGTTCACTAACACCATCTAGCGAGGAATAGTGACCTGCAGTTCGTTTAAAAGTATTTGATGTGTAAGTTGCACCATCTAGTGGTGAATAAAGCAAGTTTGTATTGAAATGTAATATACCATCTAGTGGTCAATAGGGTACTATAGAAGAGCAAAATGTCCATAATATTCTTAACTCTTTCGTAGGTATTTAGGAGCAAATAAAAGTTCCAGGAAAATGTTGCGACATGCTATATTAATCCTCCATTTTGAAATCCGATGTAGCGATCCCATGTAGCTATAATCAGTTGACGTAAGTCCGTTACAGATTTTAATTATGTAGTGCACCGTTAGTGTATTTCTACGGTATGTAAGTCCGCCAACCCGCACTAGGCCAGCGTGGTGGACTATACGGCCTAACCACTCTCAATCGATTCTCTCGATTGTAGGGTAGGCCCGTGCCCTGCAGTGGGACGTATATGGGCTGATATAGATATAGTGCACCGTTGAGATAAAAAACATATTTTTTCAGTAATCAGGCGAGGGAGCACGAAAAATGGCATAACGGTCACACATACGAGTGTCAACTGTGTGGACAGAAGTTCAGGTGAGTTTTGAATCTCAGTCTCCGTGGCGCAGTTGGTTAGACGCCGGCTGTGTAACGAGAGGTCGCTACGATCCCGCACCTAGACAAATGTTCCTGGTCTGGGTGTTTGTGAGACCGTGAAGTTTCGTAGTTTCTGATGACACAAGACTATGTATGTGACCGATTGTTGAGAGTTTACTGTACTTTATGGCTGTATAGCGCCGGATTTGTCACCGAATTTAAATGAAACAACTCGAGATCGTAAAACGTGTATTCACTTAACCAAGCGTGCGGCGGAAGAGACCGAGTTGCCATACAAAAAATATAAATTGTTATAATATTTAATGTTGCCAATGCAACACCGATGAGTATATTTATTTAATGTTTCCCTCCCCAGGAAGTCAACCTCGTACCTGACGCACAAGCGTAAGCGCCACCCGACCGAACACGTGTGCCATCTCTGTGGCGAGAGCTTTGTAGGGCGACATGGACTGTTGATGCACAAGAGCAAGACCCATAAATGGGACCTACAGGTACATACATAAACTCACGCATTTTTCCCAGAAGGGGTAGGCAGAGGAGCACCTCTGGAAGCATCCAGGACATCCACATTTCGCCTTGCGTGTTCCGTCCTACGATGTGATAGGGGGCGAGTCTATCGCCATATCGGGCACTAATTCCTGACTGGGCTGATAATTAATAGAAATACCCAATATCACTTTACCCTACCCGGGATTTAAACCCGAAATCACAGCGTTGCAATCGTAACGTAGTAAAACTGCGCCACCGAGGCAGTCACACTGAATTTATACGTTTTAATTAATTAATTTATTTAAATAATCCTTTTTTACACTACAGGGAGGTATACAAATGCAAAATTATACAATACAAATAATATACGACCTTATCACACTAGATAATTTCTTACAGGCAACCATGGGATAATTATAGATAATTATATAATTAACAAATTTATAAATGTATGTACGCTTGTTCTTTTTCTCAGACGGCTGCAGAAGAAGAAGCGCCTAGTTCTGACCGCTTCTGCGTGGAGTGCGACGTGCAGTTCGCATCTGTAGAGGCGTGGAAACGACACATCCTCACGTCTATAAAACATACGCTGGGGAGCAACGGGTAAGCTATATCTAATACAGTATTTTAAATATTAATTGGGGTTACAAGATAATACACAGCAAATAAAGCGTTTGTAGCTGTAAATGCAATGGTTAATTCTTCTCAATCGCACTCTTGATTGTAGAGGAGGCCCGTGCCCTGCAGTGGGACGTATATGGACCGATACAGATACAACCGTGCATATTGACAGCCTCCGTGGCGCAGTTGGTTAGACGCCGCCTGTGAAACGAGAGGCCGCGGGTTCGATCCCCGCACCAAAACAAATATTTGTGTGATCCACAGGTATTTGTTTCGGGTCTGGGTGTTTGTGAGACCGAAAAGTCTCTCGTAGTTTCTGATAAGATACAAGACTCGATAGTACTCGATAATACCCACGATACAAGACTCGATCTTAGTGTGGGGTCAGGACTATGTATGTGACTGTTGGGTGCATTTATTTATTTTATTATATATGTATATCGAACGTTTTGATCATACCTGGTATGTTCTGTGCGTATAGATATCAATTTAAATAAAATAGGACGAAAAATATAATTTTGCTCCTTAATAACAGGTTCTTCACTTAATAATAGCACTATCTAGGAGATAATAGTAAAACTAAACAAATTAAATGTTAAAATAGTGTCATCTAGAGGCATATAGGTAAACGTAACAGAAATTAAATATTCAGAATAAAAGTGCCATCTAGCGGCAGATAGCGATACTGGACCCATATACAAAATAAATACATATTTTAAAATTTATTTATTTATTTATTTTATTCTTTACTGCACGCACAAAAAAACAAAAGGCATACAATATCTTACAGATAAAATTAAAGAGTACAGTTGGCGGTCTTATCGCCCTAGGCGATTTCTTACAGACAACCTTTGGATGGATATAAGAAAAGGATAAGAATAGAGATATTTACTAATTCTACCGTTTTCGGGAATAATAATTGAGAAAAAAGTAAGTCTCTTTTAGTTTCTGATACATGACTCGATATAAGTGTGGGGTCAAAACTAAATATGTGACTGTTGGATGGATCCATTCACTCCAGCCTTGTCTCTATTCCCCCCAGGTCGGAGTGCAAGATCTGCCATCTGATAGTATCCGGTGATTCCATGTCGGCACACATGCGAGAGCATCAGCGGTCGTTGCGACAGACTCCATTAGTCGCTAGGAAGATGGTCAAACTGGCTTGTGATCAGGTTGGTAGGATGTTAAGAATAGTGTGTAATATAAAGATACGTATGGATGAATGAGTGAGTGAATGGATTGATTGAAGGTATGTAAGGTTCACGGCGGTCACGGGTTCAAACTCAGGGCACATCTCTAACTTTTCGAAGTCATGTGTGTATTGATAGTCAATCACCACGAACTATAACGGTGAAGGAAAACATCGTGAGGAAACCTGCATACCGTAGCGATTTTTAAGAATTTCTATGGTATGTAAAGTCCGCCCGCACTAGGCCAGCGTGGTGGACTGTATTCTGTACCCTCGATTGTAGAGTAGGCCCTTGCCTTGCAGTGGGACGTATGTGGGCTGATACAATACAAAAAAAATAATTAAATGCTATAAAGTGAGTAATTGAATGAGTGTTTGTGAGAGAGAAGGGATTGTGTATAAATTGACGAATAAATGAGTGAAGGTATGTAGTTTTGATGGAGGAGGTAAATAAATGAGATTAAGTAAGCGAAAACTGAATAGAGGGACGAATGAATGAATAAATATATGAAAGGGTGTGGAAGTGACTGAATGAAGAGTGACTGGATGAGTGAGTTGTAGTGGTATAGTAAGTGAACACTATAGTGGATTAAATTACTAAGTGGTTGAAAGAGTGAAATAATTAATGATCAAATTAATAATTAAGTTATCGTCTGAGTGAATGACGGTAAGTGTATGAAAGATTAAGTGACCGATCGAATAAATGAATGAGGAGTAATGGAGTGAATGAGTGACTTACGCCCGAATCCTCAAACGCCACTTAAATATGATGTTGCACTTAACTACACAAGTCCCGCTTAAATGTTCTGGTAAAGTAGGACGGGAGTAGTTAAGCGCAACTTAATATTTAAATGGTGTTTGAGTATTCGGGCGTTAGTTGGTAATTAATAGTGACTGAATGTATGTAACATCAAGCTATAAAATATTTATCCCCCTTGCTCAGCACTCAAGCCGCTAAAAAACCTTCCCAAACAATAATACTTGTGTTGCAGTGCGACGCATTCTTTATGAGCAGGTCTAATCTCCGCGCGCACGTGAAGAGAGTTCACCTCGGATTGAAATACAACAAGAATGTGGTCTGTGAAGTGTGCGGCAAGAAATGCACGGTGAGTAATGAGTATGGTAGTAAGTTGTTATCTGTGTTTGGAGCGTACTACAGTGGTCAAATTCAAATTCAAATATGTTTTATTGTGGTACATAGGATGGTGTTATAACTATGACCCGCCGTATTGGCATACAATAATGAAACTTAAATCTAATAAAAATCTAACTTTAAAACTATATAAATACTATAGAAAACAAACTTAAAGTATTATAACATTTCAATTATCACTAAGAAAATCATTTAAACTATAATAACATTTATTAATTAGAAATTTAAACAATGTACCTTTATAATTATTGAGATCATTTAATTCTCTAATAGATTTTGGTAGTTTACTATATATTTCAGGAACTAGGTGGAACACACTTTTATGAAATAATGCAGTTTTGTGGGGTATATATGGTCGGCCATGATTGTATCGAATGGTATGAGACTACCGTCTGATACCATTCGATGGTGTCTGGACGGCATTACTTACCACCAGGTGCAATGCAGTCACTGCAGTGCCAGAAAAAAAAGGTACTGCCCTTGCCGTTAAGAAGGGTGCAGTTATTTTGCCGCGGCTGAATAAAAATGTTTTTTGAAGTAAATCTTTCTTAGGTCCTTGGAGTAACTTCAGGGTTCGGATACAAATTGCACCAAGCGAATCTATTAATTATTTTAATGCAGTTTCCGTATTGAAATTGACTATTTCTTGAGTATCGTTGTAATTTATAGTGTGATTGAAAATAATTAGTATTAAATATCATTCTTGTCAACATTGCGTTGTCTTCTTTTCGTCTCTTTACCTTTGATACATACATACATACATAAACTCACGCCTTTATCCCCGAAGGGGTAGGCAGAGGCGCCACCAGGACACCCACATTTCGCCTTGTATGTTCCGTCCCACGATGTGATAGGGGGCGAGCCTATCGCCATATCGGGCACAAATTCCTGACTCCGGGCTGATAATGAATAGAAAAATCCAATATCACTTTGTCCGACCCGGGACTCGAACCCGAGACCTCAGCTTTGTAACCGTACCGTAATACAACTACGCCACCGAGGCAGTCCCGTCAGACGAGTCAGACCTTTGATACAGGCTTAAGTTAAAGCAGCCCATCTCCAGCCATCAGCTCCTATGCCATCTATAACTAAACGAGCTACCCTCTACATTAAAAGAAAATATTACAGAAAAAAACATTAAATCTAAATTAAAGCTGTACTTTATTCACCATCAAATAACACCATCTGGTACTTAATGTGTCTTCCACTTGTGCTCACTTACCCAGCTCTTGTCACCTACGTACTCGGATTGTAAACCTGACAGGCACTTGTACAAATGCCTTGCGTCGACTTGTTGGAGATAGTTAGCGTTGTGACAAACCTTTGTGGTTTATAAATGCTAAAATACCTACTGAATTATTTTGCAACCATGATAAATAAAAAAAAAAACTATCGCTCAATGCTCACAGTCCAACGCGAGTCTCAAATACCACCAACGCACTCACACGGGCGAGCGTCCGTTCCCGTGCGGCGCGTGCTCCAAGCGCTTCCCCGACAACAACCAGCTGCGCATCCACACGCGCACGCACACCGGCGAGCGCCCCTACTGCTGCCCCGCGTGCGGCAAGCGCTTCAGCCAGAAGCCCGCGCTCAACAGACACTCGAGGGTCAGTCGCACTTACACTTACAACCAGATATATCCACACGCGCACAGGACTGTTACATTATATCCTCAGCATTAGAATTGGCCAGAGGGCGGACGACTTGCATAAAAGGGCCGGCAGCGACTGGACGCGTGAAGCAGCAGACCGGGCTCTGTGGCGTACTGCGGGAGAGGCCTATGTCCAGCAGTGGACTGCAACGGGCTGATGATGATGATGATGATTAGAATTAAAATAACAATAAACCATTTCAAATGTACCTCATGATTTTTGGCTCTCACAGCTGCACATAGTCGTTCCATTAGCAAATTCATGGGTGTTTTCAAGGCTCCCCCCACTTTATAGGCAATTTGTGGAGCACACAATATTTTCTTATAACGTTATTGACAGCCTTTACAACCTCCGTGGCGCAGTTGGTTAGAGTCCGGCTGTGAAACGTGAGGCTGCGGGTTCGATCCCCGCACCGAAACAAGTATTTGTGTGATCCACAGGTATTTGTTTCGGGTCTGGGTGTTTATTCGAAAAGTCTCTCGTAGTTTCTGATACACGACACAAGACTCGATCTTAGCTTGGGGTCTATGTATTGCTAGGTGTATTTTACTATAAATATTTGAAATAAACTACTATATGGCCTAACCCCTCTCAATCGTTCTCTCAAAGGTAGTTTATGGGTTGTTATGAAATAAAATATTTTCTCTATTCACAGGTACACACGGGTGTAAAACCGTACGAGTGTCAATTTTGTTCCAAAACGTTCAACCAGTCGAACTCGATGAAACTCCACGTGAAGACAGTGCATTTGAAACTGCCGCCCAACAGGAAGAAAACTCAGGTTAATGAGAAGAATGAAGATGCACCTAATATTGTCAATTAAATCAACACCCAATTTGTTTTGTGTATAAAATTGTATGAAATTAAAACAATAAATAAATGCGCTATTTATGTTAAGCAACTCTATAAAAATTGATAAATGATGAATTATATTTTATTTAAATGAATTTCTCATTAACTGCATTCAGTGTTCTGTTGATAAAAATAATGAAACAGTTTTATCATTAAGTGAAATTAAATATTTTGTAATTTAGAGAATTTTAGTTATTTTTCATCCTCCGCCCATAGAAAACTCCGGGTAACTAATATTCAACTCTACTAATCCTTTCAATCGTAGTCTCGATTGTAGAGGAGGCTCGTGCGCTGCAGTGGGATGTATGTGAGCTGATACAGACAGACTCTACGCTGGCAAAAAAATAGCTCTGACGAATAAAGATTTTCAATGGCTACATATTCTACCGAAGTTTTTATTAGGCTTATGTCTCACTTGATCCTTCACAAATTAACGCCACCTGTCGGCGAGTAGTAGTACTACAAAAAACTAAAAAGTTTCCGTCACTAAAAAGTTTACATTGATTATCATGAGTCAAGAACACGATGTAACACTTATTTCGCATAATAAACGAGATAAGTACAATAAGGTTATCACTGAGTTACAAATTTTGGTTTAATTTTACGACCTGCTGCCTCCGGCCTTCCATAGATTTTAACTTTAAGGAAATATCATGTTTTTTATCGCAAATCTAACACAAGTGGTTTGTCCGGCCTGAGAATCGAACTAAGATCATAGAGTAAGTGATCACTACGTTCTCTAAGATCAGCGGTTCCAGACGGGCCCGCAGCTATTGTATATTAACTTGGCAGCCCTAAGCATTATTCGAAAATGAACATTTGACAAACTGAATCTACATAACAAAATATGATTGTACCAAGTGATGGTCGGTCAATTACCTACAATTATTTATTTCTAGCCAACAATGGCCGGAAAAAATGAAATTAATTGCCAATCTCAAAATTCGTTTATTATGAAATAGGCATAATGTTTTACTGTCAGTGCCAAGAGCCATCTTGAAAAAAATTGTGAATCGGGATTTGACATTCTACTTTGAGCAGTGTAGGGTTGCTAGGAAATAATAACTTCCTTATATTGTTGAGGTTTTTAAGAAATAATTTATCTATTTGGGTATTGAATTTATTATGAATTTAGAAACGGTGTTACGTAAGACTGCAAAAGGGCAATCGCTCATGATGTAGCGGTCTAGAGTGAAGGTTTTAGTAAGTAAGGTTGTGATCAGAAATAAAATACACCACCAGGGAAGCCTGTATACATGCATCTGAAATGTTTACGTCTGCATAAAATGTTGGTCTCATCCGGTTACAATACTTTCTTATGTCATACAAGTTTCAAACCACAAATTGGGTATTTGTTTCCATTGAGATAAATTGTAATAATGTTATTTTTATAAAATAAGTTCGTGATTTTTATCTGTTGATTAGAAGTAATAAAATGCGAGCAACTGACGCTGACTTCGTGTGACGTCACAACTTACTATTCGTCACTGCTTAAATGTCATGTGATCTACCGTTTTGGTACAATTTTTTTAGTAATACGGAAAAAACATGTTTATTCGTTTAAAATAATGCTTTGAAAATATATAAATAATTGCAAGAGGTAAACAATAATCATATTAAGATACTACAAGACTTTTCAGAAAATAGGCAAGTAGCCAATTTATCCAAAATAAGAACTCAAGTTTTTTTTGTGCCCAGCCTAGGAAAATCAAACACAATTTATGAATATTTTACATTTTTCTTGCTTTAAAACTCCTATTTCTAAAGGCAAAATAAATATAAATTGTCGCGTTGGTAGTTTTGTTATCAAAAATGTAAACAAAAACACGCACCAAATATGGGGTGTTTTGACAGCAAAAACATGGCAACACAGCCCAATCAAAATAAAAAAAAGTTGTGTAAACGATTCACAACTATTGTTTTGATTAAAATTATCATATTTATTACGTAAATAAACGGTTTAACGTATACAAAATGAGTTCGTACGTGTAAATAGAACTTTCATTCACTCAATAAAGCAGCCAAATATTTTTTTTACCGCTCAAAAGCCGGGATGTAGGTCGATTAAAATCGTACACAGTGCCAAACAAAATATTCGTTTGAAATGCTACCTATCTTATTATACCATAATATGGACGCTAATGGTGTGAACAGTGCTAGCAGTAGTTTCGGACAGAATTATGACGATAATATAATATTGAATTGTGTTAGAAATAGGAAGAAAGTTACAGAATTACCCAGTTGTCCGGTCTGCAGTTGCACTATAAGGCAAGGGGAATTAGAGAACCATTTATCTTTGGAGTTGGATAGGCTGACCAAATTGTCAACTGGACCTTCTAAGAGGAAGCTAAGCGCGAACAGTTCGGCTACTCTAGCTGTTCCTGGGTCTAGCAGTACTCCAGATGTTGATGATCAAGAAATTGATGTATCTGGATGCCTCGGCAGCGATGTGTACCAGGTAAACCATTATTTCTTTCTTATTAGTCCTGCTAGTCTTCTTCCTTTCCGTGTTTTTACGTTTTCCAGGACTGTGGAAGCATCTAAGATCTAATATTGTATGTTTACTTGTAAAATAATAGTAGAATAAAGTTTATATAGTATGTAGGTGTATACTTGTTTATATTTAAATAATTGATATATATTCATAGGTAAATAACGAATTAAATAAGCATATTTACCCCTACTTCTGTCATCTCTGCACCATGTCAAGGCAGACTGGAAGAGAATTCCTCTGGCATTAATTTCTTCTATGTACAATATGTTTATATGTGAAGTTAAATAAAAATGAAATAAAATAATCAACAATTCAAAAATGTATGTAACCTACAGGATGGAATAAAAAATATGATTAAAAATTAAACTACTTTACAAATATTTTATTTATTATCTAAGTAGACCACTTTCATGTATATTTTAGATCAATACATAGACATCCCATTCATAAAATAGCTGTGTTTGCCAACTTACACTAAAAATATTCACACAGCTGATACTTAAAGTGGTTTTTATCAACCCTTGAGTATCATAAACTGAAAGAGGTCTGTATTGATAAAGAAAAGTATAACTGAGTGTTTGGTATAGTAGATTAATTTTACAATTTCTTAAATCTTTCTAAATAAATACACCCAACAGTCACATACATAGTCCAGACCCCACAATAATATCTAGTCTCCTGTTGTGTGTATCAGGAACTACAAGAGACTTTTCGGTCTCACAAACACCTAGACCTGAAATAAATACCTGTGAATTACACAAATATTTGTCTCTATCTCTATACTTGATTAGAAATACACTTGTAATTTATTCTGCAAAAAATTATATTAATATTGTATGGGGTTGATACAAGTTAAAACATTTGGGGGCTTGTAGCTGAAATAATGCATTTTAAAGTAAATTTACAATATGTTATACCAGCAGACTTTGATACTGATTTTTTATTTTTTTTTACATACATACATACATAAACTCACGCCTTCATCCCCGAAGGGGTAGGCAGAGGCGCCACTAGGACACCCACATTTCGCCTTGCATGTTCCGTCCCACGATGTGATAGGGGGCGAGCCTATCGCTATTTTTTTTTAATTTAAATTAATTTGAAAGAACAACAAATGCTTTAAAAAATTATGCCTTATTCATAAGACAGTCTTAAAACATATTAAGGTAATTGAATGTCTAGTCTTCTTTGTGCAAACTGTATTCAAAAGTTGTTCAAAAGAGACAAAACATTTGATAACTAAAGTAAGATTCAAAATTGTGTATGAATAAGGCCATATTATGTGTATAACTGTAACAAAAACATGTACAAAGTTGTTTTTATTATAATGTCTATAATATAAATGTGTTCATGTAAATAAACTATGTCTTGTTGGGATAGGCAGAATCTATTGCATATGTAATTTATTGATTAAACATAGTATTTTAGGATTTCCAATGGTAACATTGCTTAGAAGTATTTTTAATTCTCAAATGGTTTTTTTTTTTTATTTATATTCTTTATTGTACACAAAATATAAAAACAGGTATATAAAGACAACAAAACAACAAAGTACAATTGGCGGTCTTATCGCACTAAGGCAGGTTTAATGAAATATTGAGTGATATATGAGACACAGATATAGTACTAATAAAGCAGATCCAACATTATTCATTCTTTTTCATAACATTTAAAATATCGAAATCTTTTGACCTATCTCTTGTTAAGTGATAGGTGAATTAAAAAATAAAGTTTTATTACAAATCAAGTGTTCTGTCATGATAGGGAGGCGTTTGGATATTGACAGCCTCCGTGGCGCAGTTGGTTAGACCCCGGCTGTGAAACGAGAGGCTGCGGGTTCGATCCCCGCAGTGACACAAATGTTTGTGAGTCCCACAGATATTTGGGTGTTTGTGGGACCGAAAAAGCTCTCGTAGTTGCTGATACCTACAACACTTGATTGATCTTAATTTGGGGTCAAGACTATGTATGTGACTGTTGGGTGTTATTTATTAAGCCAAGTCGCGCAAGACCGCAAAATCTGGATGGAAAGGCAGGAGGCATTTGCCCAGCAGTGGGCCACTAATGGCTGAAAATAAAATATAAAAATATGTGTTACAATTTATCATGAAAACTTTTACGATTTTTACAATGTAAAATTTTTAACCATGGCCTCACACCGACCACCAATAAGCGACATGAAGTTAGCATAAAATTTACTCTAAAGTTTTTCCAATGGCGCCAAAAGACTCCAAAACATATCCTATTGAATTAATCAAGTGTATCTCGAGACATAACTGGTTCATAACCAACACTACACAAAAGTTTATGTAACAACTTCTTCCAGAGGGTGCACTCCAACCGCCTGCGCCGCCTCCGCGCCCGCCGGCGGAGCACCCCGCCCCCACAGTCCGGAGAGTGTCCGGTCTGCAACACCACAGTGCCCGTCTCCAGGCTGCAGAGACATGCACTCCGCTGCCTGAAGAGAACCGGCGCTGAGTTAGATGAAGATGTGCCTGACACTAGCTCCGAGGATGAGAGTATTGATGTTGAGGTGAATATATTTTTGAATGTATTTTATAATCTATGTGGCGCAGTTGGTTAGACGCCGCCTGTGAAACGAGAGGCCGCGGGTTCGATCCCCGCACCGAAACAAATATTTGTTTGATCCACAGATATTTGTTTCGGGTCTGGGTGTTTGTGAGACCGAAAAGTCTCTCGTAGTTTCTGATACCCACGACACAAGACTCGATGTTAGTGTGGGGTCAGAACTATGTATGTGACTGTTGGGTGTATTTATTTATTTATTTATCTATGCATATAATAAATTTGTAACCGATCTATGTCTGTACATGGCAGATAAATGAAAAAAACTAATATCTGTATTAATGTAATAGAACCCAAAACAAAAATATATTATATTCCTTTTAGAATAGAATAGAAAAATCTTTATTTGTTCATTAAAGTAAACATACAATGATACAAACTTCAAATAATTACAAACCTACTATAACAGTTCATAATGGACAAATAATTGAGACTGGCCCAGTAGCGTGTACGGTACGGTTACAACGCTGAGATCTCGGGTTCGAATCCCGTATCGTGGTATTGAATTTTTCTATTCATTAGTACCGTAGAGACTGAAATTTGTGCCCAATATGGCGATAGGCTCGCCCCCTATCACATCATGGGACGGAACACAAGGCGAAAGGTGTCCTGGTAGCACCTCTGCCTACCCCTTCTGGAAAAATGGCGTGCGTTTATGTATATGTGTTAAACATATACTCAAAAACATCGTGAGGAAACCTGCATACCGTAGCGATTTTAAAGAATTTCTACGGTATGTAAGTCCGCCAACCCGCACTAGGCCAGCGTGGTGGACTATATGGCCTAACCACTCTCAATCGATTCTCGATTGTAGAGTAAGACCGTGCCCTGCAGTGGGACGTATATGGGCTGATATAGATAGTTTTTTTTTTATTTTTTTTTATTTGCCTTTCATTCCTAAACATAGGGTTACAATAGGTCCCTAAGTTCGGTGTGCCTTTTGGCATAGGCCTCCTCCAATTCCTTCCGATGAGTTCTGTCCCTTGCTACTCTCAACCAGAATGGTCCCGCTGTCTGTTTGAAGTCATCTTCCCATCTCCTGAGGGTCAGGAGATATAGATAGATAGATATACTCAAAGAATATTTGTCTCCTCCAGAACGACGAGCCGGCGGCGGGTTTCGGGGCGGAGTACCAGTGGTGCGGCGAGTGGAGGGTGCGGGCCACGGCGCTGCAGGACGCGGACGCGCGCTCCGCCACCTGCGTGCGGCGCGCCTCCAACGACCAGGCGCTGGTGAGTATACCGGGTATATCAAGACTGCGACCGAAAACGAAGCCAGGTGGTAGTATTAGTGACTTCAGACACAATGCAAGTAATAATTTCGCAAAATAAATTGACAACTTTTTTTTTTAATTTTTTACTTATCGTCGTATTTGGGTGATAAATACATACGTTTCCTGAAATAATGATGTAGACCTCTTTATTTTTAAACACTCGATGGTACGTAAGGGCTTAAATCATGATTTTTGCAAAAAGTAGGTATTTACCACCCAAACAAGACGATTTTTAAAATATTCTAATAAAATATCTGTCACTGGTTTGGTGAAATTTTTATTTGCATCGTGTCTGTAACCACTAAAACTACCACCTGGCTTCGTTTTCGGTCGCAGTCTTGATATACCCGGTATAGGGTGATATTCACCTACAGGGTATATCCAGACTGCGACCGAAAACGAAGCAAGGTGGTAGTTTTAGTGACTTCAGAGTTCAGACATAATGCAAGTAAAAATTTTGAAAAAAGAAGCGACGATTTTTTTACATTAAGTATTATTGTGTTTGGGTGCTAAATTCATAGTTTCTGCTATTTTCTGTTCGCCTAATGGTAAGCGATACGATCGCTCATGAACAGTAGCAAAACCAAACAATACCAAATAATACAAAGCAATGCTTGACATTCCACAGCGCTCGCCATCCTGTGACAAGATGTTAAGTCTCATTATGTCCAGTAGTTACACTGGCTACAAGGTCCTTCAAACCAGAACACAACAGTTAAACAACACAATGTAACGAAATGTCTATAAAAATTGTTTTATTTTATGAAATAACTGTCGTTTTCTTTTTTCAAGAAATAATAAATAAATACACCCAACAGTCACATACATAGTCCTGACCCCACACTAAGATCGAGTCTTGTGTCGTGTATCAGGAACTACGAGAGACTTTTCGGTCTCACAAACACCCAGACCCGAAACAAATATGTACTTGTGGTTCTCACAAATATTTGTCCCGGTGCGGGGATCGAACCCGCGGCCTCTCGTTTCACAGGCGGCGTCTAACCAACTGCGCCACGGAGGCTTTCAAATCTTAAGACTGTTTGTTAGTAAACTTAGGAGGATATAGACATTAATTAATGTTATAATCTTATTTCAGGTAGTCGATGGTGATGAGGACACAGAGCTGTATGGACCACCTCAGTACTCCCCTTCAAGGATTGCACCCGATGTATGTATTAAACTTATTTATTCTTGCATATCAAATTAATATTGTTTTTAATGTCAATTGATAACTTTAAACAGTGTATAAGAAGTGTTAAAAATATACATCAACTCACGCCTTTATCCCACAAGGGGTAGGCAGAGTTGCCACCACGACACCCACATTCCGCGTTGCATGTTCCGTCCCACGATGTGATAGGGGGCGAGCCTATCGCCATATCGGGCACAAATTCCTGACTCCGGACTGAAATTGAATAGAAAAATCCAACTGCCTTGGTAGAGCTGTATTATGATATGATTGTAATGCTAAGGTCTTGGGTTCGAGTCCTGGGCCGGGTAGTCATTTTTTTCATTTGTAGTTGATTTAAAATTAATACTAATAATGTACATCATATCCAATATATACGTCCCAATGCAGGGCATGGGCCTCCTCTACAATCGAGAGTACGATTGAGAGGGGTTAGTACACTCCACCACGCTGGCCTAGTGCAAGGACTTTACACACCATAGAAATTATTACAAATCGCTTTGATATGCAGGTTTCCTCACGATGTTTTCCATCACCATTATAGTGATGATTATCATTATGGTGATTGACTATCAATACACACATGAAAATTAGTAAATTGATGTAATTTTCCATTCGCAGGCAGATGTAACACCAACTGAAGAACCGGAGACAAATTCCCAAGATGTAACAGACGGTGACAGCGAAGAGAAGCCCAACATAGCAGATGTGGCTCCCCGACCCAATGGTTTAGTAGAAGCCAGTGCAGAGGTAAGACTTTTATACAGGGTGTGTTTTACAAGTGCCAAAACCGAAACTATAAGGAATAGCGAAAAATAGTGAAAGGAGTCACGAACCCGATTTTGATGAAAAATAAAACTGCATACTTGGATTTTTGATAAATGAGTATTCCTAGCGAGGAATCAAACCCGATGATTTTGACTAAGGGGCCGTCCATTAACCACGTGATGTTTTTTTTAGCATTTTAACCTACCCTACCCTAGGTGATACGTGGTGAGGTTTAAGACTAACCCCCACCCCCCCTCAAAATCACGTGCATTTTTTAGTACCTACAAAGAATCTGAATTTTTTTGTTTTGCTAATGTATGGGATTGACATTTTTAAAATCAAAGCTAAGGGCACAGGTAAACCCTAAATACCCCTAGGCTCAGTTGCACAAACTAACTTTGACGATAACTTTAACTTTGACAATGTCATCACCATACCGGGAATATCAAGACTGCGACCGAAAACGAAGCCGGGTGGTAGTTTTAGTGGTTACAGACACGTTACAGGTTTAGTTGCATTCTGTCTGAAGTCACTAATACTACCACCTGGCTTCGTTTTCGGTCGCAGTCTTGATATACCCTGTATAATTGAGACGTATTTTACGTTTTGATGTATGGGATTGACGTTTTCAAAGTCAAAGTCATGGGCAGTTAGTGTGTGCAATTGGGCCCAAGATATGTTGAACAATAAAACTAATTTTTACGTGTTCTATAGCTGATATTTTATATTTAATATAATTTTATAACTTCACGACATTTCGAAGATTTTAACAATTTTGTGGTCATGAGGTAGACAATAAAAACTAAAAAGTTTAATACAAAAATAAATTATTTTATTGGTAATTTAAGTGTCGTAATATTAAATGTTTGTAATTTTGGTTTTCAGACCAGAATACAAGCATTGAAAGCGAAAATAAAAGAATTGGAACGAAAACAGAATGGAGCAGCCGAAGTAAGTAGATTTTGGAAAGTCTGTCATTATTTGTAGATTGGTTTTGGATATTTGTGAGACCAAAAGTCTCATAGTTTCAAATACCCACAACACAAGACTTAATTGATCTTAGTGTGGGGTCAGGACTATGTGTGTGACTTTTGGGTTTATTTATTTGTCTTAAAATTAAATATTAATATATTTTCAGAAGTGAAACGACCAAGAGTTTATTAATAATTAATTTTTAATCCAAATAATTAAAAAATTCTAATTGTCATTGATTTCTGGTTGTACGGTGTATTTACGTTACACGTGTGATGCGCCCGCTCGCGGAGACGTCCGTAAAGTGAAGTCACCGCGGAAGGCGTGCGTGATCGTGCTGAAGTTGCAGCTGTCAAAACATTTTGACAGCTTGGCGGACTTCTTAAGTCTCATTTCCCTCATAATATTTTATTTTTAAATTTGTATGTTTCTATTTCAGGCGAAATGTCTAATATGTCTCGGTCCCTACACATCTCCAACGGTGTCGATACAATGCTGGCATGTCTACTGCGAGGTGAGAATTTCAAAGCTGTATATTAATCACTAAAACTACCACCCAGGTTGGGCAACATTGGTTGGGTTTTTCTATTAATTAATTATCAGCCCGGAGTCAGGAATTTGTGTCCGATATGGCGATAGGCTCGTCCCCTATCACATCATAGGATCCGTCCTATGGCGAAGGGCCAGCGCCCACATACAAGGCGAAACGTGGATGTCCTGGTGGAGCCTCTGCCTACCCCTTCTGGGATAAAGGCGTGACTTTATGTATGTATATAAAAAGTAAAGAATAACTTTAGCAATTGATGTACATACTATGTTACGTATAGATTTCATTTTACTTTCCCGTAAGTATAAGAAACCATCAAACATAATATTTATTAATATAAACATGTTTATTCATTACAGGTATGCTGGCTCCAATCTCTAAAATCAAAGAAAATCTGTCCCCAATGTAACGCTATCACCACAGCACAACACTTAAGAAGAATATACATGTAGAATCAAAAACTTTTTTGATACAAAAATGATAGTGGAGATAATTATCAAAATCAAAAATACGTATTGTCTTGGAAAACGTAGCGTGGGACGTCCTCTGGCCAGATGGTGGGACGACTTGCACAAGAGGGTCGGCAGCGACTGGATGCGTAAAGCAGCAGACCGGACTCTGTGGCGTGCTTTGGGAGAGGCCTATGTCCAGCAGTGGACTGCAACGGGCTGATGATGATGATGATGATGATGATGATGATGACATACATAAGACCCCACACTAAGATCGAGTACCAGAAACTATAAGACTTTGGTCTCACACACCCAGACCCGAAACAAATACCTGTGGTTCTTACAAACATTTGTCTCGGCGCGGGGATCGCCGCTGCCTCTCGTTTCACAGCCGGCGTCTAAGCAATCATGAATGACAAGATTACTGGATGATAACCCTTCAGATGTCCATGTATAGACAATAGACTTTTGACAGATGCTACACAATGGAGAACAATTGGAGGAAAGAAGGGGGGGAAGGGATAAGAGAGTGCCTTGGAGTGACAAGCACAGTGAAGTGTTTAGTAAAATGTTGCCAACACAAAAAAAAACATCAAAATTGGTCGAGTAATGACGTTGACAATTGGTGAACACGCAATGGAACATAACCTCCGAATTTTTTATGTTGGTTAAAAAAGAAAAGTAAATATGAACAATTAAAATGAACTGTGTTGTGAAAGACATGGTATTTTTAGTTTAAGTAAACTATATGTAATATTAAATGGTTGGTATAGAATTCTATCACATGATGTCCGTTTATAGTTTCAAAATTGACAAGTTAACACAGAACATACAGGGTATATCAAGACTGCGACTGAAAACGAAGCCAGGTGATAGTGTTAGTGACTTCAGACACACTGCAAAAAAAATCGCCAATTTTTTAATAGTGTTTTACTTATCGGCGTATTTGGTGATAAATACATATTTTCCTAAAATAATAATGTACACCTTTTTATTTTTAAAGACATAATGGTATGCAAGGGTTTAAATTATTATTTTCACAAAACTAGTTTTTTTTTTGCGAAAATTTTAACTGCATTGTGTCTGTAATCACTAAAACTACCACCTGGCCTCGTTTTCGGTCGCAGTCCTGATATACCCTGTATAATTCAAATATGTATAAAACGAGCTGAAAATAAAACTAATGTAGGAAGTGTCCTATAATGGGTAACGGATTTATTTTTATGTTAAGTGATAGTATATGAATATTTTGAATAATAAAACTATGCCTTTGATTACTGTACAATAAATAGTTATTACTGTGTAAATAAAATTATTTTTTTCTATGAATTATCTATTTTAATTCTCCTTTATTGTGTTACTCAAAAATCAAAATCATCTCCAGTGGAGCGTTACGATTTTGAAAATGCTTATACGTATTATGACAGAAAGTGAAGTAAAAAAAGATGATAAATAATAATTATTAACCGTTAAGACAAAATCTATTACAATAAGTTCGTTTAATAATTAACTTACCTTATTACGTAGGTAATAAGGTAAGTTAATTATTAAACGAACCTATACGTAGGTGTGAAAAAAAAACAAATAAATGGCGTGATTTTCACGGCCATCTTATTGATACCCCGTATGTACTGAGAGATGAGAACGTTTTTAAATCAATGAGTTTTGGTGACAATTTTTCTCGCATACGACGGCTATCTCATTAGAGCTCCATGATATTAGAAAATAGAAAGTACACCCCCGTTTATCACTCTCAATTATTGGAAATTAAAGTAAATATTTGGAGAAAGCGTGTTCTGGAGTGGAGACCGCGTCTTGGAAAACGTAGCGTGGGACGTCCTCTGGCCAGATGGCATGGCGGGACGACTTGCCTAAAAGGGCCGGCAGCGACTGGATGCGTAAAGCAGCAGACCGGGCTCTGTGGCGTACCTTGGGAGAGGCCTATGTCCAGCAGTGGACTGCAACGGGCTGATGATGATGATGAAATACACATACGACAAATTAACTCATGTTACGCATATAGCTATGCATGAATGTAAATACTGCAATAGAATTCCCGCCACAAACCAAATTTACAAAAATTCCCGCCAATTCTGATTTCAAATTTCGCAACAAAAAACTATAAACAAAAGGCGGGAAAAATATTTTTTAGTTTTTATTGCGTCACAGATTATATATATTTTTTATTTTTTTTAATCATTTGTTTCCGCGCTGACAAGTGTTTCGACACCGTCGCCCCCGTCAGGCTGAAAAAAAAGCAAAAACAAATTAGGGATGTCTGTTTATATTCCTTGATATCGATAGTATATTAGAACATTAATAAATATTATTAATAGGGAAATATGGAACAATTTTCTTCATTCCTTAATTATGATTTTCATATATTCTTATAAATAAGGCACTTTATTAAAATATATATATATATATATATATATTTATATATATATTTCTATATATATATATATATATATATATTTCTGTCTATGTTTCGCTCGCCTTCGCTTTGTGTTGTTTTTTTATAATTATTTAGTTAAATTACACATTGTTTTTCGCAATTTTTAACCCCTTTCAATAACAATGTTACAGTATTGCGAAGTTATTTATACATCTGGGGCGCTAGATATTATGGGACGCTGCAATCCTATTTTTGTTTTTACTATTTGGTGCTTGGGTTTGTTTAACAGAAAACTGATTCCTCATCAATCTTACCTATGGTTTTACTTGGTAACATGCTAAAGTCAGCACCGTAAAAAATATTAATGTAGACGGCATTCAAACACACAGAAAATTAACGTGTTATAATAAGAATAAGTTCTAGTCCTGTCAATCGTACGCTCGATTGTAGAGGAGGCTCGGGCCCTGCAGTGGGCCGTATATGGATTGATACAGATATAGAAGTTGTAATCTCATACCTGCATATCAGCAACAGTAAGGGGTGGGTCGTCTTCTCGTAACACTGTCTCTCCATCAAGCTTCTTTAAGTTTGGAAGGCGTCGGGCTGCCTCACTGCGCCATACTTCCAACTCACAGCCGTCATATAGAGGGTTTCCGACGAATAGCAGGTCGTCTAGGTGAGGAAGCTCCTATAATTATGAGTTTTAACTTATATTGCACTGTCTAATATGCATTCAAATTTCAAACATTGCTCTTGGTATGAGGCAAAAAGTTACTTTATCATACCAGTAAACAGAAGTAAAATCTAGTACTACTGAATTAGTTTCTTTCCGACTTAACCTGAAGTTTGTTAAATTCACTCCATTCCTTCACGATGTTATTGCTCATGTACAAGACTTTTAAGCTCCTCAATACATGAATACCTTTCAGCTTTTCTATCAAATTGTATGAAATCCACAATTCTTCCAACGTATCTCCAAGTGATTCCTGAAAATACGTCCGTCATCAGATCGATGGATTTTCGTTGGTTGGATCTTCTTACAGGCTGATGACGACAAGCACAACGATAGAAGCAACGACTTGCGCTCGAAATCTAGTTTGCCAAGCATAGCGTGTGTTGCCTCCTTGTTCCCTTCTCTACTACAAGTGAATACTTCAGGATGCCGGTGTTCAGATGTGAAATTTCTATGGCTATAACGATAATAAGATCATACAGGCAAAGATTCTGTGCATCTATGTACAATATCTAAAAGGCTGTCTGGAAGAGATCGCCACTGTTAGCGGTAAGACCGCCACTTGTACAACATACATACATAAAATCACGCCTTTTATCCACGAAGGGGTAGGCAGAGGCGCCACCAGGACACCCACATTTCGCTTTGTATGTTCCGTCCCACGATGTGATAGGGGGCGCGCCTATAGCCATATCGGGCACAAATTCCAGACTCAGCTCCGGGCTGATAATGAATTGAAAAATCCAATGTCACTTTGCCCGACCCGGGACTCGAACCCGAGACCTCAGCTTTGTAACCGTACCGCATTACAACTACGCCACCGAGGCATTCAAACTGTACAACTTGTAATTTATATTTAAGTCTTCATATATTTTGTTTTTCATGGTGTACTATAAAGTAATAACAATAATACCTAAACTATTCTCTTACCATTCCAGCGAATGACTTGATATAATTTCGTCCCAATGATAACACACGCAGTTTTTTCAAGCTATTCAAGCCGGATACTTTCTCGATCATGTTAGTAGACAGGCTTAGTTTTCTGAAATCATAATGGTATTCCATTAAGAGCTAAATGTCATCACCGCACAGCCAAATTAAATGAAGATTCCATGCCTACCAATAAATATAAGATGGCAATAAAATTTAAAAATATTTTTCAAATGTGACTGGTACTTCCAGCATTTAGCGGGTTCAAATAAACGCTTCAGATTTGTTATATTAGTATAGATTTATACTTAAACTTACTCGCAGTTAGAAAGGCAAGACAAAGTATTGTCCATCTTTTCTATTGGGGGCCATTGAAATGTAAGACTAACTTCGGTAGCTGTATTCGCATGTTGTCCCGTCTTCTCTTCCCACCTTTTAATAGCTTCTTTTATAGTTGTAGCTTTAGTCGCCATAAAGAAAACAAATTATTTACAAATAATTACTAAAATAAAGCAAATATTATTACAATTAATCGTAATTATTTTTTGCTTAGTAACAATATCGATCAAACTTTCTAGTACTCAGTACAACACTAGAAATTATTTTTAAATTTTCTTTTTTCTTTTATTGTGCAAAAGTCATTATTTATTTGGTTAGAATATGTTTAAAAAACAATATAGTATTTTAAATTTACCACAGATAATAATACATAAATCTGTATACATACCTAGAATGACATAGCTTACGTCGCAATGAGTCGCATAACGACCATTCACGAAATGGCGTCTTTCCGCATTTAAGCAGTCACGCCTCGATTTCGTGGATAAATCTTGCTAGATTCAATTCAATTCCAGTCAAAACCCATACAAAATTCTCGTTTTCAGAGTGGTAAGTGACATTTCTCGACATTTTTTGAAAACGCGCCATCCTTTTTATTTTTTCTTTTTTGACTTTTTTAATTAAAAAAAAAAAAACAAACGCCAATCTATTCTCAAATGCAATGAAATTAAATGTTTGAAAGTGAAAAATACTCGTTTTGGTTTGTATTTCTGCACAGTTTACAATAAAAAAGCATCTAGAACAATCTGCACAATTACAGTTTACTGATTCACATTCACATTAATTAAAAAACCATAGTATTTATTACTTTTTTCTCACGAAGCAATCGCCATAACCAAAATATTTTTTTTATTAAAAAGTTATTTTTGACATGTAGTCCCGCTTTTTACAAATTTATTTGAACTTTTATGATTAATTTAATGTATATTTTTCTTGAATATCAGTGATATGTTTCTTGTGGTATCTCGGTAGTTGTATCTGAAGGTTATTGTAATTTCATTCGTTGCATTATTTGTGTAATTACACCATTCATTGTTTTATTGTGTGAATTCCATAATTTATCGTATTTTAGGATCGTCTGTTTTTCAAGTTTCAACAATGAGTGGTTTCGAGTTTGTGAACACGGTGCCTCTCCCCAAAGTAAAGGTAAGATGAAGGTTTTTGCATAATTGCAATCATTTATGACAAATAGTCGTCCTTACTGCATAATTTACATCACGACAGTACAATATGAGTTTATTTGGACTCTAAACAATAGTATGTAGGCATTATTAGACGAAATTGCGACGTTTACATTACACTTCACTTATCAGACGCATTGTAGTGACTTTGTAGGGTCCGTATAGAAAATGTAATGAAAATTCATTCATTAAATCCTACTTATGGTACTATTTTGAATTTAGAATAGCTTCATTGTAGTGTTGCTTACAAAACTGAAATTAATGGGTTGAATGCAGTGATAATCTCAATAGATCACCCCTAAACCCTAGGGAAGTTGAATTAAGGTGGCTGTACGAGCAAGTCGCATATTTGCAGACTCAGCTCTTGCGTCAAAATATTAATTTGTGTGTTTCATTGTTGTATTCAGTTCTCATTGACGTTCCACCAATTAATGTGTTAACGTTTTTCAATAAATTCAAGACTATCAAGACGTTCTTGCCTTCACTATCAACACAAAATCTAATATACAAGGCCAATAAGTGCCCATACAACCGCATTAATCAAATAATACAGTTTCTATTACTGACCTTGTCATGATTAATGCAGTCGGTGTTGATATGACACTGTGGAGAGGCTTTCCTTTTTAGCCACAGGTTGAATACAGGTCTCCCGAATATTTCCACAGCAATGTTGGAAGCATGCAACAACCTCCTGTAACCTTATATTTATAGAAACTCTAATCACATTGAAATTAAAGTATTTTGTAGCATTTTGGTTCATTTTTAGCTTTGTCAATTCCCCTTTGTTTGAAATACTACAACTTTCATTGTCAAGGCGTTTAGGGCGTAGACTGAGGTTTTATTCATGTGCTATTTATTTCATTGTATAATATTTTGTATGATATAACCAACTTTCCAATCCTAACATCTCCAACAAAGCCATTTGATCATCTCACATATGAAATCAAATCAAAATATTCTTTATTGAAATAGTCTTTCACAAGATCTTTTGAATCATTAATTACTGCTAACACCACTTTGGAATGTGTTGTAGCTGTGAACAAGAAACTCCCTAAGTAACACCAACTGTCTTAATTTTTTTTAAAGCCATTTGTAATTGCAATGGTTAATTTATTTTATTTATTTATTTATACACTTTATTGTACACCACGATAAAAGAGAATAACACAGTAACAGTAAATCACTTAAAGCTAATGTCATGGTTACAATTTAATTTGATTTAATAAAATTAATTTGGTTAATGTCATTGTCGTAGAAGGTGATTGCTAATGTTAACATTTATGTATACAAACAAATTATTTCCATTTCAGAGGATACTACTAGATACCACTGAAGATGTGGTACACTGCCGACTGTGCTGCAAAGGGTTTGCAAGCACCGTAGCACTCAACAACCATGCTAGGATGGAGCATATGGACTCCTTCTCCACCGGAGACCCTAAGGTGTGGACGCAGCCGGCTCACAAAACCACTAGGGTAAAGTATATGCTATATAAGCTATTTTTACACCTGCCTAATGCTTCATTTCTTCACCACTCTAAGGTAGACTGGTAGAGAATGCCTCAAGCATGAACATGCCGCCTGTATAATTTCAGTATATGAAGCTTTAAATAAAATAAATAAAATAAAATTAGAACATTAACCCATACATCTAAATAGAACATCTTTTCATAGAACGTAGATCATGCAGTATTTGACAACGATGGAGAACTTACAAAGAGCGGATACTGCATAATAATAAATAATAAATACACCCAACAGTCACATACATAGTCCTGACCCCACACTAAGATCGAGTCTTGTGTCGTATCAGAAACTACGAGAGACTTTTCGGTCTCACAAACACCCAGACCTGAAACAAATACCTGTGGATCACACAAATATTTGTGCGAGGATCGAACCCGCGGCCTCTCGTTTCACAGTCGGCGTCTAACTAACTGCGCCACGGAGGCTGTCGAATATAATTATAAATTATTCCCTTCTTGGTTTAATCCCTAGCTAATGAGCCCTCTTATTTATTTATTTAAATCTTTATTTTATATAGGAAAATAACGAACAGAAACAGAAAAATGAAGAACAAACGGTGGTCTTATCGCGTAAAGCAATGTATTACAGACAACCATGGGATGGATTTAAAAGAAGGGTAAAGAGAGGGCAGCCAGGGCAGAGGCTTGTTTATAATTACTTGAATTATAAACAAGTTTTACTACAACTAGTTGACATTAAAAATGTTGTACCTCAAACTACTACGCTATTTGGTGTCACATCACAATAAACATATTTTTGGTCTCACAACACAATAAACATATTTTTGGTGTCACAACTCAATAAACATATTTTTGGTTCACATACATAGTCTGCGGTGATTGTAACTTTTCAGTACATCAATAGCTTTTGAAACCATGAACCACTATATATATCTATATCAGCCCATATACGTCCCACTGCAGGGCACGGGCCTACTCTTCAATCGAGAGAATCGATTGATAGTGGTTAGGCCATATAATCCACCACGCTGGCCTAGTGCGGGTTGGCGGACTTACATACCGTAGAAATTCTTTAAAATCGCTACGGTATGCAGGTAAAAAAATCTACCCAATCACTCAATATAATTTTTCACAGCCCCAATCTAACGCAAAACTAAAAATTGACGAAGAAGAAGTGAAACAGCGCAAAGAAGAGCTTCTGTCTTCGCTCCCACCGACAAACATGATGAGTCTAGCGTCCAACGATGTTAGTTACATCATCATCAAAGAGGAAGACTCGCCCACCGCCAAGAAGCAGAAGTACGAGAAGAAACAAGAGAAGCCGGAGAAGAATAAGAAGGAAAAGGAAATGCAGCCGATTACGTGAGTGTTTTATTTGCATAAATTATTCGGAATTTCGTATGAGTTGGTTTTATTATTTACTAGCGGCCCGGGCCAGCTTCGACAGATTGTTCTATGGCTGTTTCTGTTTTTGCAATATTTCTCATTGATGCTTCGCTCCTAACTGCCTCGGCGGCGTAGTTGTACTACGGTACGACTACAAAGCTGAGGTCTCGGGTTCGAATCCCGGGTTGGGCAAAGTAATATTGGGATTTTCTATTCACTATGAGCCTGGAGTCAGGAATTTGTGCCCGATATGGCTATAGGCTCACCCCTTATCACATCATGGGACGGAACATAAAAAAAGGCGAAATGTGGGTGTCCTGGTGGCGCCTCTGCCTTCTCCTTTGTCCTGGTGGCGCCTCTGCCTTCCCCTTCTGGGATAAAGGCGTGAGTTTATGAATGTATGTATGTATGCTTCGCTCCTATTGGTCATAGCGTGATGATATATAGGTTATAGCCTTTTTCGGTACATGGGCAACTCAAAGAATTTTTCAATTCGAACCATTACATAGTCAGTGAGATTATCTCGATCAGACAATCTCTTTAGCACTTCAGCAGTATAATATTCTGTATGTATCAGCCCATATTACGTCCCACTGCAGGGCACGGGCCTACTCTACAATCGAGAGAATCGATTGAAAGTGGTTAGGCCATATAGTCCACCACGCTGGCCTAGTGCGGGTTGGCAGACTTACGTACCGTAGAAATTTTTTAAAATCGCTACGGTATGCAGGTTTCCTCACGATTTTTTCCTTCGCCGTTAAAGTGCGTGGTGATTGAATATCAATACACACATAGCTCCGAAAAGTCAGAGGTGTGCCCTGGGATTTGAACCCGCGACCACCGTGAACATGTAGGCAGCCGCGTCTGGTCCGTTACCAACAGGCCACCATGCACTTTAGTATAATATAAGTATAGATTTATTTGAAAGTTATGGCTTTATTCATATGCTGATTTAAAACCTATTTTAGTTATAGAATGTTTTGTCTTCTTCGCTCCAACTGAATTCTATAGTCGTTCGCTAGGGACAAAACATTCAATAAAAAATTTGGTTTTAATACAGTTTATCATTTAGGCCGTTAATAATTCTATATCTATATCAGCCCATATACGTCCCACTGCAGGGCACGGGCCTACTCTACAATCGAGAGAATCGATTGAGAGTGTTATCGTTAATTATTAAGTGTTTTATTTTATTCCAATGGTTTCAATTGCAGTACAGTAATACCCCGCTTTACGCGAGGGATACGTTCCGAAAAAAATCGCGTTAACTGAAATTCGCGTATATCGAGGTTTATGATTTAACATTGTCAAAATTTAATACTAAAAAAATACAAATCATTTTAATCAATGACTTTAATTCTAAGAACACTTTATGCAATACATACTCTTATTTTTTACGGAAAAATACATCTATTGCCTTTGGGTCGTTTTGTTTACGTTCTTGTAAAATACGTTCATAACACCCAACACTGTTTTTAATTGTTTGACACACGGTCAAGACATGGTCATAATTATTGTCTATACTCTGCAATATGTCCCTTTTTCGCGTAATGCGAGGCATTTGAGCGCGAAATCTGAAATTCGCGTTATAGTGAAACCGTGCGTAACGGGGTCGCGCTAAGCGGGGTATTACTGTACAAATACAGTTAATGTAAGTCCATACTCCATAGTCATGTAAAATTGTCTTCCAGAGGTCCCTTCGAATGCCTCCAGCCGTCGAGCATGGGCGGCGACGGCATCTGCCACCAGATATTCTTCTCGTGCTGTGAATACTCGCTACACTTCCGGGACGAGCACACACGCAGACGCAAAGGGTTACGGTGTCAGGTCTGTGAGAAACCGCTGGCGTGTACTGGAGAAGATTTAGCGCCGTTTAGTTGTGAGGTAAGGATATGTAAGAAAAAACTTATTTATTTTACTACATATAAACTCACGCCTTTATCCCAGACGGGGTAGGCAGAGGTGAAACATTTCCGTCCCGCTGTGATAAGAGGCTAGCCTATAGTCATATCAGGCACAAATTCCTGATTCCAAGCTGATATTTGATAATGAATTGAAAAATCCATGACCCGGGATTCGAACCCGAGACCTCAGCTTTATAACCGTACCGTAATACAACTAAGCCACCGAGGCATCTTATTCAATGTTTAAATTATACTCATCATCTACTACAATCACAATAAATACATAATATTTTAATTTATTCTCTTATTTTCGTTTCAGGTGTGCGGAGAAGGATTTCAAACGAATGAGGAGCTCAATGAACATTCTGCTACAGTGCATGTCAAGTTGAAGCCGTATGAATGTAATATTTGCCACAAACGATTCACTCAACAGGTAACATCTTACATTTAGACACCCAACAGTCACATACATAGTTCTGACCCCACACTAAGATCGAGTCTTGTGTCGTGAGTATCAGAACCTACGAGATTTTACCTTTTTGATTGATTTCGTTGCGGGTTAAAGACAAGTTAGACATTCCCGGAGACGCGCTGAGCTTCAATGCTCAGTGTCATTAAAATGCGTGCCACTGTTGATCCTGGCTTACAGGAGTTGCAGTGGCGGGTGTGAGGGCGGGACTGTCTCCACCTACGAGAGGCTTTTCGGTCTCACAAACACCCAGACTAGAAACAAATGCCTGTGGATCACACAAACATTTGTTTCGGTCCGGGGATCGAACCCACGGCCTCTCGTTTCACAGCCGGCGTCTAACCAACTGCGCCACTGAGGCTGTCAATAAGTTAATACTCAGATACCTATTTTCTAATGTACTAAATACTACATCAGAAACTTATTTTTGTCCTTAGGGCGGAGTGCTACAACATATGAGGATGCACACCGGAGACAGACCGTTCCCATGCACCTATTGTGCGAAGGCGTTCACCCAAAAATCAGGACTCGAGCAACACTTAAGAATTCACACCAAACACAAACCATACCGTTGTGTGGTGTGCTCGAAAAGCTTCTGCCAATCCGTTCACTTGAAACAACATATGAGAACCCACACCAACGTTGCACCGTTCCAATGTGCTATTTGTGATAAAAGATTTAAACAGAGCAGCCATCTGAACTACCATTTAAAACACCATAACCCAGCCAACATGACCGAAGAACAGAAGTCAAAATATTCAGAATTGATCGGCTTAATTACAAAAGAAATTGTTGAAGTGGAGATTGTTCAAAGTCAGCCGGATATTGAGATTGACGGAGAGCAGATTGTAGCGGAGCAGAGCATTTGTGACAATATTGATAATACATGGTCGGTGAAGATTGAAGATTGAGTAGACCGTCTTGAATTATTTTTGCAACTATAGGAGTACCGTTTGTGGCAAACTTGGGTATATCCCCGTGTATCTGGACTTTGGGAGCCAATTTAATGCCATTGCATCGATAATTGTGTCGACGTTACGTTATATCGTTATCAACAAAGATCTCACATCGGTTTATTGAAATTAATTTGTCGATAGAAATTCTGTAATAGATATTGTAAAATACTATTTCGCTCTCTCTAACCTAAATCTCGTGTATCAGAAACTAAGAGAGACTTTTCGGTCTCACAGACACCCAGACCCGAGACAAATAGCTGTGGATCACAAACATTTGTCTCAATTTTGGTGTTATAGGGAGTGTCATTATGTCCAGTAGTTACTCTGGTTACAATGTCCTTCAAACCGGAACACAACAGTGCATTTACACTGCTGTTTGGAGAAATAGACATTGCGGTGGTACCTACCCAGGCCTCTCACATATGAGAGACCCACCACAAGTAGTATATTTGACTAAGTTTTTTAATATTTTAGCGTTATAGTTAGAATAAAAAGCTTCTAATGTAAGAGCCGATGGTTTCTTCATAGTTGAATAGTCGATGGTCTCCCTAATGGGACGGGACACCTCTGCCTACCCCTTCTGAGAAAAAGGCGTGAGTTTATGTATGTATGTAGGATATCAGTGCAATTGTATATTTCTTATAAAATGCGGGAATGTGTATACAACAAAATACTACAGTTATGTAGTAATATGAAATTGATAAATAACACATTAATGTGTCAGGTTGACCGGTGCATGATTTTTAATTGTATTAAAAATAAAAACTACTAGTATTTAATTTTTTTAATGTACATAAACGTATGAAATTATTTAATAAAATTCTATTTGTGTTTTTGAGTTTTATTTTCAATTGCAGTGTATGAAATGGGAGGCAAACAAGCATACCTTTTTTGGACCAATATTGTGGAAAAATGTTATCGAATGTTAGGCCGCGTTTCCACTGACGCGGAGCTGGGCGGAGAGGAGCTTAGCGGTGCACAAATTGACCAATGACTATGCTTGAAATATCCGCTACGCTTCAGTGGAAACAGTACGAGCGGGGTGGAGCAGAGCTGAGCGGATATTCATACATCGAGGCGGTGCAGTGCGGAGGACAGCGAGCATTGGGGTACAGAGCGGAGGACAGCGGGGCGGTACGGAGCGGTGCGGAGCGGGGCGGTGCGTGACTCGCGTGCAGTGCGTGCGTGTGACTCTTCGTCTTCAAGTAGAGAAAGATATAAAATGATTGCTTTTTTCTTTTTAAGCGACAACATGATGTATGGTCTTTCCGAGAGATTGAGTGTAACTAAGTGCAAAAATGCGCGATTCCAAAAGTATGCTCCACTCCGCTCTGCTCCGCTCACTGACCACTCACCGCTCTTCATCGCTCCTCTCCGCCCAGCTCCGCTTCAGTGGAAACACTGACCACTTTTCACCGCTCTTCTCCGCTCCTCTCCGCCCAGCTCCGCGTCAGTGGAAACGCGGCCTTACAGTACGATTACAAAGCGAAGGTCTCGGGCTCGAATCCTGAGTCGAGCAGTGATATTGGATTTTTCTATTCAGTATCAGCCCGGAGTCAGTTTGTGCCCGAAATGGCGATAGACTCGCCCCCTTTCATGGACGGAACATACAAGGCGAAATGTGGGTGTCCTGGTGGCGCCTCTGCCTTCACCTTCTGGGAAAAAGGCGTGAGTTTATTTGTTACATTTTGTTATCAGATGTTGCTTTGTAACATTTGGAAATGTTGCTCCACAAAAACTAACTTTAGTGTGGATGCTTTATTAAAGTTATGAGTGAGGGAAGTTTTAGATACAGTGCTAACCCTATTATTTTCTTAAGTAATAGAGACAAACTTTTAGATTGTACTGCAGTGGTACATGTGATCTCGTACACTGTCTCCCTGAACAATGGTTAAGTGACGCCACGCTGTCGTATTTCTTTCAGTGAGTGAAATTGATAGAGGTTCAATATTCATTTTTGTTCCCGTTTAGTGTGCATTTTTAGCTAATGCCATCTGTAGGCAAATAGCGGTACTAGGAATAAAAATGAATATGTACTATCAAATGCCCATAGAAAGTAATTCATGGCTAAATCGATAGGTAATGTCATAGTTCCTATTACACATTACAACAGTGCGTGGTGGCCTGTTGTTAACGGACCAGACGCGGCTGCCTACATGTTCACGGTGGTCGCGGGTTCAAATCCCAGGGCACACCTCTGACTTTTCGGAGTTATGTGTGTATTGATAGTCAATCACCACGCACTTTAACGGTGAAGGAAAACATCGTGAGGAAACCTGCATACCGTAGCGATTTTAAAGAATTTCTACGGTATGTGAGTCCGCCAACCCGCACTAGGCCAGCGTGGTGGACTATACGGCCAAACCACTCTCAATCGATTCTCTCGATTGTAGAGGAGGCCCGTGCCCTGCAGTGGGACGTATATGGGCTGATATGGATGGATGGATTATACCATTCCCAGTCAAACTGCTGATGAAGGTTTGAAAAATATTACTTATTGCCAATACACTTAAACAAGGCTAACCCCATCTGTTGGTGAGTAGCGGTACTATAAAAGAAGTATTCGCCATTAATGTAGCAAAATAAAAAACTAAAATAAACAAAATAATTATTTTCATTTAAAACACATTGATGGACTAAATTACAAAGATTATGTTAAAAAAACAACTCACAACATTATCTTGTCTGAATAATTCGCAAAAAGTCTCTGTTTGTCACACGTAAATATTAAAAGTTGTGATTAATATAAACGAAACACAAAAATCAAACGTAATTATATTTATTTATTAAAATACTAAACAATTTTGCATTAAAATATCTTTACACATAAGTTGCTCCATCTATGTTTCAACTTGAGAACTAATAAAAACATAAACATTTTCAATAGTAACGCAAAATTAATTTAACAAAATAACGCAGTTAAACATGTAATTAATCCGAATAATGGTGAATTTATTGCAGCAGCAGTATTTATTACTGTCATGTCCTGAAAAAGAAAAATAAGATGTAAGTAATATTAAACTACAAATTAAACCGTTAAAATTCTTTGGAAACAGGAAGTCCATAGCTGAATATAGGCTTCCAAAAGATCTCCACAGGGACTTGTTGGAAGTGGCATCCGGCGACTTTTTACAGCTATTGTAAGCCCGGAACACCGATTTTTCGGCATCCAATTTCATAGCACAGCGCTTCCATTCAAGGATCTATCGGTCTCATTGTCCATTTTTACGCGCTATTCAATAAAAATAATGCATTAATTATAATTTATGACATATATACCAGAGCTGAAAATTATATAAAATTTCTACCCACATTTTTCAATTTCAATTGACTAATGAATTCGGTGAAATTGACTGATCAGTTTTTTTATTTAATATTAAGATATTATTATTTTGTTACTCTTTTTCATATCTATGTTAAACAGCGGTACAAATTAGTGCGTGGTGACCTGTAATTGGTGTCGAACGGAACGCAATCTACCAAGAAGCTGAAGATAGGCTGAATCCCAGGACTCGTCTCTGAACTTTCATGTGAGTATTGATTGTTTTCCACACACTTTTAAAAAGGGAAATGTCGTGAGAAAAACTACTATAACGTACCATGTAATATACACTAGCCGAAGTACGCTTTCAATAACCCCTCTCAATGGAACTATCGGCACGTGGACGCTTATGGGCTGATATGTATCTGTATCAGCTCATACACGTCCCGCTGCAGGGCACGCGCCTCCAACACAATCGAGAGTACGATTGAGAGGGCTTAGTACAGTCCATCACGCTGGCCTAGTGCGAGGACTTTACATACCATAGAAATTCTTACATATATATGATACATACAGGGTATATCAAGACCGCGATCGAAAACGAAGCCGGGTGGTAGTTTTAGTAGTAATAGACACAATGCAACTAAAAATTTTGCAAAAACAACGACGGGTTTTTTTTTACAGTATTTTAAAAATCATCGTGTTTGGGGGGTAAATACCAAGTTTTTGCAAAAATTGTAATTTTAACCCTTACGTACCATTACGTGTTTAAAAATAAAGCGGTATACGTCATAATTGTAGAAAAGCTATGTATTTATCACTCAAATACGAGACAAGTAAAAAATTACAAGAAAACATTTGACGATTATTTTTTGTGATTTTTTTACTTGCATTGGATTTTACCTGGCTTCGTTTTCGGTCGCGGTCTTGATATACCCTGTATATACATATGGTACATAGTTATAATGTGTTATTTACCCCGCTTAGTTTAGTAACTCTTCGGTCACAGCTTATTTCATCGACGGATGTTCGGAATCTCTCGATGTCAGCTCTGTTGTTCAAATCTGGCTGGAACTTAAAGCTGAAAGAATATTTATATTATTAATAACTTATTTTGATAGCCTCAGTAGCACAGTTGGTAAGAATGCAAGCCGTGAAACGAGAAGCGCCAGGTACAATTCTCGCAACGAGATTTTTTTTTGTGAAATCCATTGCAGTTGGTAAGTAATTTTAGTGAACACCACATAACGCATCGATTGGTGCACACAATTAAAGGTCATATCATTTATAGGCGTGTGCGAAATTTGGACCTACAAATTAAAAAAAAAAAATATTCCACGTAGGTACGTATTGTTTGAGATATTTTCATCATATAAACAACATTTATACTCGTAATTTAATATTTATAACATTTGTAATATAATAAAAAGTTAAGAGAGAAAACTGTTAATAATTTGACGATCTATAATAATGATATTAACATATTATTGTAATCTTACTTTCTCTGTCTCAAAGCAGGTTTATCTTCAATATTTTCTACTGTAGTTATTTCATTAACCACTTCGCTGCTGTCTGCTTTGTAGTCTGAAAATTCACACGTTTATTTTGAAATACTTGGAATATTTCTACTTCTTTGTTAAATCGAAAATTGGCGGATTTAGTAAAAATATATCTCCGATGATCGTTTTGGGGGGGAAGTTTAAATAACAGTCGATTTCTTTTGGCCAAATGTCGTGGTGCGTGAAATGGCCTGTTTGTACCGGATAAGACGCGGCTACCAACATATTCACGGTGGTCGCGGATTCAAATCCCAGGGCACACCTCTGACTTCTAAGAGTCATGTGTATTAATAGTCAATCGACACGCACTATAACGGCGAAGGAAAACATCGTGAGGAAACCTGCATACCATAGCGCTTTGTAAGAATTTATATTGTATGTTATATCTGCCAACTCGCGTTAGGCCAACGCGGTAGACTATATAGACTCAAGCACCACACGCGGAGAATTTCTCGCCTCGAAGATACGAGTATCGTAAGGATATAAAAAAGATAATATAAAAAAGTTGCATCGTGTAAACATTTGAACACGCTAATCTATGGCGGTTATGTCATGCGATAATCGCCTACGATTATCGCCGCGAGAAACTCTCCCCATGTAAATGGCCTTATTCATGGACAATTTCAAAATGTATTTATCGAACGTTTTATCTTCTTCGCTCAAACTGAATTGTAAGTCGTTCGAAAGGGACGAAACATTCGATAACTAAAATAGGTTTTAAATCTGTTTATGAATAAGGTCGTACAGAATTAACTAAAATGTAATTTCTTAGCGTACCAGCATTGTCTTTGTACATTTCAGCCAGTTCCTTCTCAATCTTGGTCTCTTCTTCTTCTTGATTAATTTCTTTTGGTTTTTCCGTTTTCTTTTGCGTTGTGGATATCTGAAATAATAAATACATCTTAAGCCGCGTATCGACGTTGCGAGGCTGCTCGTGAGTTTGCTCGGTTGAGCAGTGTGTAGAGAGGCAGCCTCGCGGTGCGCTCGTTTAGCGTCTACACAGTTAGGCCGAGCCTCGCCGAGCCTGCGAGGCGTCAGTATACGTTTGACCATGGAACCAAACGCATTAGTTGCGTTTACAGCGTTTTCCATCGTGTGTAAAATTTTGAGAAAAAACGAGAAAGTAATACAAAGAGAGAAGAAAACCACGTTGTTGGACGAAACACAAAAGATTACAAGTTCGTCTTAATCTTCAAATGCGTCCCATGCAACTGAGCGGCTCACACTGACTGAGCGCCCTTTGAGCACCGCCAGTCACCGACAGCGAGCCGGCTCGCCCGCGGCACCATTCAAATTGGCTCACGAGGCAAACGCGTCTCCACATCGCGAGACTGGCTCGCGAAGCGTGCCTCGCGAGCCTGCCTCGCAATGTCGATACCTGGCTTAATAATTTACACTTCTTTCTTCATTTTTCACAATCATTTTCCCAAGGCAAAATTATGTGAGTAATTTAATTAAAAACCAATTTAATATGCAACTAAATAATAATTCTAAAAATTGACACTCTTTTCTCAATTTTTCATACTACTATCCTTTAAAATTCTAATTATTTCTAAAGCTGTATGTTCTAATGATGTTCGCTCACCGTTGTTTTTTTCACATCTCGTCGCGTCGCCGGCTGTATAGTTGTTGTAGTCTTGTCGTCATCGCTTTCAGCTGAAGGTTCCTCTTCGAGGCCTGGGGGAAGTTCTAAGGACAATCGTAAGTTTTGAAAACTTCGTACTTATTTTGAGAAATTTATTTGTTGAGAATATGGCGGGAGTTTTGAATTTTACGGTCGTGTTTTAAATAGATTTAGTTTTATTTCTTGAAATTGTCGGCCCATATAAGCCTATCTTTACGTGATCCATAGCTAAGTATTTCGGGTCTGGATTTTTGTGTGACCGAAAATAATTAATAAATAAATTATAACTAACACCCAACAGTCACATACATTTTCCTGACCCCACACTAAGATCAAGTTTTGTGTCGTGGGTATCATAAACTACGAGAGACTTTTCGGTCTCACAAACACCCAGACCCGAAACAAATACCTGTGGATCACACAAATATTTGTTTCAAAAGTCTCGTAGTGTCTGATATACGAGTACAACACAAAACTTCTTCATCTTAGTGTGTAGTTATGATTATGAGTGTGACTGTTGGGTCTATTTATTATTAATTATTAATTTAAAGGTATTTGGCTGAATCCGAAAGTCAGGAAGTTTTGATAATCACTAAATTTCTTAATCTTGTTGCCAGCCCATAAACGTCCCACTGCAGGGCACGGGTCTACTCTACCATCGTGGGTACGATTGAGAGGGGTTAGGCCATGTAGTCCACCACGCAGCCTTGTGCGGGTTGGCGGCGGTTGATTATTATAATAACTTTCAATTTACCTTTCAATTGGGGTCCAATTTCTATCACCTCCTGTCCCAAAGACTCCGTCAAAGATTTAACATTATTTTTACATAAAACGCAATTAAATATAGTGAATAATATTAAAATACGCAGCATTTTTGTAGCTCAATAAATTTTGTTCATAGGTCATCTAGATTTAAATTAATATCTAGTTGGTCACGACTTATACTTTGATTTTATTAACTTAACTAGACATTTGTTTTTTAAACATTTTGGCATAAACATACAGTATATATTATGTTCTTTAATATTGTGGAACATTTTTTTGTTCTATCATCAATAGTTTTCGCAACATATACGATGAAAGATATTTTATAGGCATTTTTTTACACCTTGGGTAACATTATTGTAGTTTTAGTAGGGATCCCTATTTTTTCTTGCAATTAAAATAGCCTATATTAATCAGTGATAATGTAGCATTCAAATGGTGAAAGAATTTTTAAAATCGGTCCAGTACTTTTTGAGCCAATTCGTTACAAACATACTTACATACAAATCTTTCCTCTTTATAATATTAGTATACTAGCTTTTGCCCGAAAACTTCTTCTGCGTGGTTAACTTTATTTGAAATCTCCCATCCCGTCCCGTTATATCCCGCCCGCCCCGTCTCATTCTCACTAATGGAATGTAATCCAGTCCCATCCCATCCTTGTGAGTACAAAAAAGTAGCAAATATATCGGAATTCCTTCTTCATCCCACGGGAACACTAAACTTTTCGGGATAAAAAGTATCCTATGTTACTTCTAATACCTCCAAGAATATGTGTACAAAGTTTCATGATGATCGGTTGAGTAGTTATCGCGTGAAAGCGTAACAAACATACATTCACATTTATAATAGTAGGGATAGTATAGATAAGGTCGTAAAGATTTCCTTTCTTCGGACACCCGCCTACAAGGTTGGATGACTTGGTTAAGGTCGCAAGAAGTCCTTGGATGCAGGTTGCTTTCATCAGAGATCCTTTAAGAGAGATATTTTTTTCCTCTTCTCATCCCTTCCTTCCCGCTTTCCTCCCAGTTTGCCGGGCCGGCAACACATCCATGATCCAGCGTTGTTCATGTGGTGATAACTTACCATCAGGTGAGCTGTTTACTCGTTTGCCGGCCGCCAGATTGAAGCCAGATTTGCGTATAACTTTTATACAGGGTATCTCAAGACCGCGACCGAAAACGAAGCCAGGTGGTAGTTTTAGTGTTTGCAGACACGATGCAAATAAAAATGTCACCAAAATAGCGACAGATAAATTTTTAGAATTTTTTAAAAATCTTCTTTTTTGGGTGGTAAAAACCTAGTTTTTGCGAAAATAATCTTTTAAGCCCTTACGTACCATTAAGTGTTGAAAAATAAAGAGGTCTGCATCATTATTTTAGGAAAACTATGTATTTATCACCTAAATACGACGATAAGTAAAATTTTACAAAAAATAATATGAATTTTTTTGCAAAATTTTTATTTGCGTTGTGTCTGAAGTCACTAATACTACCACCTGGCTTCGTTTTCGGTCGCAATCTTGATATACCCTGTATATCTCTCACACAAGAAGTCTACTGCTGAACTGAAGGCCCCCATTGATCTCCACATCGATTTGTGGAAGCAGCATCCAGCGTCTTCCTGCAACCTTAACCTGGTCATCCGTATTTATTACTATAGTACGAGTATAAGAAGATATTATCCAGGTGTATAACAATATTATCGTACTATCAACAACTAGAATCTAAAGACGTGTGGGTTCCTATCCACATATTTCAATAAAACATCCGATGTAATGGCGGAAATATGATTTTTTTATTTTTTATTGCAATGAATGACGAGACGAGCCTGCCATTCGCCTGATGGTAAGCGATACGACCGCTCATGGACAGTAGCAAAACCAAACAACACCATGAGTTATAAGGCAATGCTTAAGGCATTCCACTGCGCTCGCCATCCTGAGACATAAGATGTTAAGTCTAGATATGTCCAGTAGTTACTCTGGCTACAATGTCCTTCAAACCGGAACACAACAGTGCATTTACACTGCTGTTTGGCGGGAGAAATAGACATTGTGGTGGTACCTACCCAGGCGGCCTCTCACATATGAGAGACCTACCACCAGTTTAATTACGTATGATATTATGTACATGCACTCTGCTACCAATGTTAATACTTGATATAGTGCGTGCTTCGGCAAGGCAGAACGGTTGAGCAGCGCGGAGGACAGCGGAGACTGCACGCGTAGCGACACGGAGCGGAACGATAGGCGTTTTGCAGTAGGAACTTACGGATTGATTATAATTATCAATTACATACATACAGGGTATATCAAGACTGCGACCGAAAACGAAGCCAGGTGGTAGTATTAGTGACTTCAGACACAACCTAACTAAAATTTTGGCAAATAAAATTAACAATTTTTGTTTTGGAAATTTTTACTTATCATCGTATTTTGGTGAAACATACACAGTATTCCTAAAATAATGATGTACGCCTTTTTATTTTTAAAGACGCAAGGGTACATAAGGGCTTAAGTTACTTTTTTCGCAAAAACTATGTATTTACCACCCAAAATCTATGATTTTTAAAAAATTGTAAAAAATAATCTGTCGCTTTTTATGCGTAATTTTTAGTTGCACTGTGTTTGTAACCACTAAAACTACCACCTGGCTTCGTTTTCGGTTGCAGTCTTGATATACCCGGTATAAACTCACTCCTTTACCCAGAAGGGGAAGGCAGAGGTGCTATCTATGTACCACTGGTGGTAGGTCTCTCATATGTAAAGGCCGCCTGCGTAGGTACCACCGCAATGTCTATTTCTCCAACAAACACCATGGTAATTGCGCTGTAGTGTTCTGAAGGATATTGTAGCCAGAGTTACTGGACATAATGGCACTTAACATCATGTCTCTGGATGGCGAGCACAGTAGAACGCTAAGCATTACTTTGTAATTCATGGTGTTTGGTTTTGCTACTGTCCATGAACGGTTTTGTCGCTTACCATCAGGTAAATGGCATGCTCGTGTCACCATTTACTGCAATAAAAACAAATGCTGGGTCTTCTACGTTTCGCCTTGTATGTTCCGTCCCCTGATGTGATAGGGGACGAATCTCTCGCCATATCGAACACAAATTTCTGACTCCAGGTCGATAATAAATAGAAAAATCGTATACTTCAAACCCGAGACGTCAGCGTTGTAGGTAATCGCACATACATAAACTCACGCCTTTTATCCCAGAAGGGGTTGGCAGAGGCGCCACCAGGACACCCACATTTCGCCTCGTATGTTCCGTCCCATGATGTGATAGGGGGTGAGCCTATCGCCATATCGGGCACAAATTCCTGACACCGGGCTGATAATGAATAGAAAAATTCAATATCTTTTTGCCCGACCCGGGATTCGAACCCGAGACCTCAGCTTTTGTTGTCGTAGTACAACTACGCCACCGAGGCAGTTGTAATCGTACCTTGGTTTAATTACTTTGCCTATTAAAAAAGTAAAACTTTTCTGCACTGTCTCAAATTAACAAACGAATAAATATCAATGTGAATGAAGTCACGGGCACTACAGCCAATCGGACCCCGATCCAAATAGTAAGGAATTGTGCCACCGCGCCCCCTGCCAAGTTTAACGTTCAGTTAACTTTTAACCGTGATACAGAACTGGTGGACGCTGATGTGGAGGTGAGACATAACTGTTTAAACTAACGTCCCGTTCTGGTCTCATCCGGGTGCAGATTTTAAAAAAAACCAAATAAGTAAATACACCAAGTCACATACATAGTCCTGCCTCCACACCAATCGAGTCTTTTGCCGTGTATCAGACACTTAGGCCTCACACACGTGGCGTATTTGTTCTACGGTATGATTACAAAGCTGAGGTCTCGGGTTCGAGTCCAGGGTCGGGCAAAGTGATATTGGATTTTTCTATTCATTATCAGCCATGTGTCAGGAATTTGTGCCCGGTATGGCGATTATCTCGCCCCCTATCACATCGTGGGACGGATCACGGAACATACAAAGCGATATGTGGGTGTCCACGTGGCGCCACTGCCTACCCCTACTGGGATAAAGGCGTGAGTTTATGTATGTGTGTATTAAACTTCAATAACTAACATATTATGTGTTTAACAGCAAATTTGCCTGCACCCAATGGGGTAGATTTTTGTGGAATTTATTATTTTAAGGCCTTTTGTGCTAAAAATCAAACCAATAGGAAGAAAACATGGCGAATAAACAATAATAGTTCCAAATTCTGCCAACAGATGGAGCTAGATGTACATCTTGACCGGAGCAATGAAGAGAAATGGGGATTTGATATTGCTGGCAATCCGGAACAGAACCTACCTCTTACAGTAATCAAGGTAAGACATTACATTTTATCTAAATCAGCTTATACACGTCCCACTGCAAGACACGAGCCTCCTCTACAATCGAGAGTACGATTGAGAGGGGTTAGTACACTCCACGCTGGCCTAGTGCAAGGACTTTACATACCATAGAATTTTTTACAAAACGCTTTGATATGCAGGTTTCCTCACGATGTTTTCCTTCACCGTTATAGTGTTGATTGACTATCAATACACACATGACTCCGAAAAGTCAGACGTGTGCCCTGGGACTTGAACCCGCGACCACCGTGAACATGTTGGTAGTTTTATATATTTTTAAATATACATATATTATACAAGAAATATACTACTTACTTACTTCTACTTAGGCGTTATCCCGGCCGGTGCCAGGGTCCGCCTTCCGGCTGAGTCTCCTCCATTTCGCCCGGTCTTCGGCATCCTCAATAGTAAGGCCATTGACTCTCATATCTTCCTTGACGACATCAAGCCAGCGCTTCTTCGGTCTACCCCTTGGTCGAGGTCCTGGAATGTTGAGGCTCAGGCACACATTGCCGACGTACTCCTGCGGCTTTCTCAGGACATGACCATACCACCTCAAGCGACATTCTTGGAGTTTATCTGCCACATCGCGGACACCAAGGCTGCCGCGGATGTGCTCGTTACGGATTCTATCTAAACGCGTAACGTTGCACATCCACCGCAGCATCTTCATCTCCGCGACATGGACCTCCTGCACATGTCGCCTGAGGGCAGGCCACGTCTCAGTACCATACAGGAGCACAGGGCGCACGATGCTTTTATAGATGAGGCCCTTGAGCCTCATCGGCATCCGGCGATCGCAAAGTATGCCCGAAGAAATATACTACATATAAAAATATAAATAATCATTTTTGAGTATATTTCTTATTAGTTCTCTTTATTTTTTACATTTTTATATGTTTACATATTAAAAATATATAATAGTTTAAAAAAAACTAAAAAATACGCTTTTATAGAAAATCCAACTAAAAAATAGAACATAAATTTTAATAAATTTGAATTAAAAATAGTGTAAGAAAAAATGATTTTTAGTTTTAATTTTTTCGTCGAATGCGCCTGGTGGATTCCTTTATTGGTCTTGACGCAGACACTCCGGGTCTCAGGAAAACAGAAATCGCTAATCCTGATTATCCTAGTAAGGATAACGGGTCACTGTTTAAAATATTGAATTGTCATCGGTCCTTAATAAGAATGCCAAATTTCGAGTTAATCCGACGTTTTGAAGTTAGAAATCATGTTCAAAGATTCCGTTACATACTAACATACATACGTCTGAAGCTAATAAAAGCGTATTCACAACAATATACATATAAATATATAAAATAATAGTTAACCCTTCGGTGGCGAGGCTCAGGACCCAAGCCACCGGTGTTTAGCGATCCAAAGGAACCTTCTCACTATGCATGCAGTGTCCAACAATACTGCCTTTTGGATCTGGCTCTTGACCCAACGACCAATTGAGAGCTTCTGGACAAGTTGGTCGAGGCTCTTTGGTATTAGTTTTTATTATTATATTTTAATGTTGGTCAGGATGTCTGACTGACGGGTATTCTGCCTACCCTCACCGTACAAGCGTGACACCATTCAGTACAGTAAGACCTATTTAACAGTTTCGAGGCCGCGTGTCGCATTGTATGGCTCGGCTCCAACGTATTGACAGCCAATACTTATTTATAATGTTGCACAATGTCAATCTGGTTGCTTGTTTGATGTGGGATCGGAAATTTTGTGATAGATCTGTTTATCTGTATGAACCAATATGTGTACGTCCTACTGCAGTTATGGTCAACTCAATGATTACATGCAAATAATGTATTCCCTTGAATATTTTTTTTCTTATAAATAAGTTATAAATATACAGGGTATGGTAGTGTTAGCGTTTTTAGACGCAAACTAAAAATTTCGCTACTTTTACTTATCGTAGTATTTGGGTGGTAAATAGTTTTCCTAAATTAATATAGTACACTTTTTATTTTTAAGGACGCAATGGTGTGCAAGTGTTTAAATTATTATTATTACTTAAACACATAAATTCCTAATTTACCAAACAAACATTATGGGTGGGTTGCAGAAAACCTGACGTTATTGTTAACGGTAAAGTTAACTTTAGCAGTGACAATAACAATGACCACGGGATAGAAAATTCTTTTGTTGCACCATTGTCATAATTGTTATAGTTAAAGTTAAAAGAGTGACCAGTGAAATGATGCGATGCGATTTTACGTCGGAATTTATCAGCGTATTTTTGTAAATTGTTTTAAAGTACAGGTTATAATTCAAATCGATACACAAATGACAATTATCAATACAGAGAACACACACAATTAACGAAAGATAACCGTGACTTTAACAATAACCGCCCGAAATTGAACGGTTAATGTTAATGTTATACGTGACGTCATTTTAACAATTGTTAATTTTATGCAACCCGAAAATTGCATAACCGTCGATTTGACGGCTGATTAGCCCTTAGTTAATGTTAAAGTTATTTTCTGCAACCCACCCTATGATATTTAAAAAACGATGGGCCTAACAAACATTTGTCTCGGTGCGGGGATCGAACCCGCGGCCTCTCGATTCACAGCCGGCGAATAAACTACGCCAAGGAGGCTGTCAAATATTAGATATTTCATACAAAAGCTGAATATCCTATTTGATCGCAGCATTGAACCTTACCCCATGTATTCCGTAACAAGCCTTACAAAAATAGAATCATGTTTATTTATATCTATAAATAAAACTTGATGCTTTGTTACGTATATCCACTGTAATATTATTTCATCATCCTACATACATAAACTTACGCCTTTCCCAGAAGGGGTAGGCAGAGGTGCTCCCACTTACGCCTTTTCCCAGAAGAGGTGCTACCAAGACACCCACGTTTCGCCTTGCGTGTTCCCTAGATTTGATAGGGGGCGAGCCAATCGTTTTCGGGCACAAATGCCTGATTCCGGGCTGATAATGAATATAAATATTATATATTGCGATGAATTATAATATATATATATATATATTTATAATTATATATATATTTAATATCATCATCAGCCCTTCTGCGTCCACTGCTGGACATAGGCCTCTCCCATAGCACGCCACTGGGCTCGATCTTCAGCCCACCGTCGCCAACCGCTACCGCTATTTAATGTAATATGTATATATGTATGTAATATGTATGTTTGTTGTATGAGTTTATATTTGTGTTTTATTTTATTGTTTCTTTATCTATTTATAATATTATTATTTATCTATTTATATCTATGTCACTATACACCCTAGACTGCCCTTTCTCTCTCCTTTCTTCTATGTCCATCCTAAGGTTGCCTGGAAGAGATTGCCTTGTGCAATAAGGCCGCCGATTGTACTTTTTGTTTAGTTTTGTTATTATCTCTGTCTTTTTTCCGTGGTGTACAATAAAGAATATAATATCATATAAATAAATGGCGAGACGAGCATACCATTCACCTGAAGGGTAAGCGATACGACCGGGCATGGACAGTAGCAAAACCAAAAAACACCATGAATTACAAAGCAATGCTGCATAAGATGTTAAGTCTCATTATGTCCAGTATTCTGGCTATAATGTCCTTCAAACCGGAACACAACAATGCATTTACACTGCTGTTGGAGAAATAGACGTGTCGGTGGTACCTACCCAGGCGGCCTCTCACATATGAGAGACCTACCACAAGTTACTTTAGTTCGCTTTGCCCGACCCGGGATTCGAACCACTAAATAAATAAATAAATAAATACACCCAACAGTCACATACATAGTCCTGACCCCACACTAAGATCGAGTCTTGTGTCGTGGGTATCAGGAACTACGAGAGACTTTTTCGGTATCACAACCACCCAGACCCGAAACAAATACCTGTGGTTCACACACATATTTGTTTCGGCGCGGGGATCGAACCCGCGGCCTCGTTTCACAGTCGTCTAACCAACTGCGCCATGGAGGCTGTCAATGTCTTATGTCAACTTAGCAATGCCAATTAAAAAAATACATGTTTTGTTGTAGATATCCCAAGACTCTCCGGCAGAGAAGGCGGGTCTGAAATGCGACGACGTGATCATCAAGATCGGAGAGAAGTTAGTAGCTGATTTGAGCCACGAGGAGGCGTTGCAGGCGATCGACGATGCTAAGGAGGCCTTATTTCTACGAGTGACGCGGTAAGTCCTTCTTTTTTTTTGCGCTGAATGGCGAGACGAGCATGCCATTCGCCTACTAATACGACCGCTCATGGACTAGTGCAAACCAAACAACACCAGAATTACAAGGCAATGCTTGGCGTTCCATTGCGCTCGCCATCTTGAGACATAATACTCTGGCTACAATGTCCTTCAAACCGGAACATAACAGTGCATTTACACTGCTGTTTGGAGAAATAGACATTGCGGTGGTACCTACCCAGACGGCCTCTCACATATGAGACCTACCACCAGTTGTACCTGTTACCTACTTAATTGGAAATATTTACAAATCTGCAACAACTGGACACAATTGCCAACAGCAGCATTTCCGGACATGACCTAGCGACCTTCAAAAACGCGTATTCCCTTAAAGGACGGCGACGCATCGCCATGCCCTATGGTGTTGTGGATATTCATGTGCAGTGATCGCTTACCATTAGGTTTGCTCGTTTGGACCTATTGTATAAGAGAAATATTTTCTATTTTTTACTTGGATTTTCTATAAAAGCGTATTTTTTTAGATTGTTTACTGCCTCGGTGGCGTAGTTGTACTACGGTACGACTACAAAGCTGAGGTCTCGGGTTCGAATCCCGGGTCGGGCAAAGTGATATTGGGTTTTTCTATTCATTATCAGCCCGGAGTCTGGAATTTGTGCCCGATATGGCGATAGGCTCGCCCCCTATCACATAATGGGACGGAACGTACAAGGCGAAAAGTGGGTGTCCTGGTGGCGCCTCTGCCTACCCCTTCTGGGATAAAGGCGTGAGTTTATGTATGTATGTATGTATGTATGTTTAAATTATTATTTATTTTTAATTTTTTGGTCGAATGCGCCTGGTAGATTCCTTTATTGGTCTTGACGCAGACGCTCCGGGTCTCAGGAAAACAGAAATCGCTAATCCTGATTATCTTAGTAAGGATAACGGGTCAAACTGTTTAAAATATTGAATTGTCATCGGTCCTTAATAAGAATGCCAAATATCGAGTTAATCCGACGTTTTGAAGGGGGTCAAAATCATGTTCAAAGATTCCGTTACATACGTCTGAAGCTAATAAAAGCGTATTAAAAAAACATGTACATGAATACCTATCCTTTTTGCGGATTTTATCGGACTTCACTGAACGGATGACTGGTAATTATCAGTCTGCCTTGTGACTATAAAAGCCGTGAAGTTACTAAACGTCTTGGAGGTAGATGACTTATAATATTATTTAAGGATGCTTTAAATAGATGTATGTTATTGTTTTTAAATACAGCATGTTATTTTAAATTCAATGTGTATTAAGATTCACCGACTGCCTCGGTTGCGCAGTTGTATTATACTATTAAAACTCTGAGGTCTAGGGTTCGAATCCCGTGTCAGGCAGTGATATTGGATTTTTCTATTCAATAACAGCCCGTAGACATTTATGCCTGATGCGATAGGCTCGCCCCTATCACATTGTGGGACGGAACAGACAATTCGAAACGTCGGTGTACTGGTAGCATCTCTGTCTACCCCTTTGTGGGAAAAAGGCGTGGGTTTACGTATGTAAAGGTAAGTCCGCCAACCCGCACTAGGCCAGCCTGGTGGAGTGTACTAACCCCTCTCAATCGTACTCTCGATTGTAGAGGAGGCCTGTGCCCTGCAGTGGGACGTATATGGGCTGATATAGATACAGATTATAACTGTATTATTCAATCCAAGATGCTATTGGCGATGATAAATTACTTGGCTATCCTCACCCTAGCTTCCAAGACATCGATGCTATATTAAATCACAAGTATATTATTGATAAATAGCTAAGACACTTGCGTCATCTAATCAGAATAAACGGGAGAACCATCGTATCAAATAGCGAGGATTCTCCCTTATGTCAGTTAAAACACTCCACGCACTCAAACATAACACCTAACAGAGAAACAGATACCTATATAATAAAACACAGAATAAACACCAGCAAAGGGCGGGTTGTCGTGTCGAATCGAATTTATTTATTTATTTATTAAAAAATAGCGATATCCTACCCCTTTGTCGGTTAATTCACCCAACTTGCTCACTCACAACACTCAGCAGCGAAACTAATCACTCCCCTACATGAGAGAACACAGGAGAAAAAATATATCAGAATAAACATATTCTAATTTGAAAACGATTATACAGGGTATATCAAGACCGCGACCGAAAACGAAGCCAGGTGGTAGTTTTAGCGGTTACAGACACAATGCAACTAAAAATTTTGCAAAAATAGCGAGGGTTTTTTTTTACAATTTTTTAAAAATCATCATGTTTGGGGTAAATACCTAGTTTTTAAAATAGTAATTTATACCCTTACTTACCATTGCGTGTTTAAAAATAAAGCGATGTACGTCATTATTTTAGAAAAACTATGTATTTATTACTCAAATACGACGATAAGTACAAAATAACAAAAAAAAAATTGTCAATTTTTTTTTGGAAAATTTTTACTTGCATTGTGTTTGATATCACTAATACTACCACCTGGCTTCGTTTTCGGTCGCGGTCTTGATATACCCTGTATATTCAAAATTGTATGTCTATTAGAAAAAAGGACTCAAATTAAAGAACCATAATTATTAAGGCCCAGTTGCACAAACTAACATAAGCGTTATGAGCTATGTTAGTTTATACAACTTGGCTTGAGAGTCAAAGTTATAAGCAAATTTAGTTTAAGCAGTTGCTCCTAAATCTGTATATACAGAAAAATCACTTGGTTATATTATTTAAGAGCCAAAAGTCGCTTTTTTATCTCGAAAAAATAGCGACCGTCATAAATGATGGTGAAAACCTTTCATATTGACCCCTGTTTTACCCAGTGTAATTAGTGAGAGATTACTATTTGCCATCGGCGCGGCGTCTCGTTATGGATATTTTAAGTGACTGTCCCGCCCTCACACCCGCCACTGCAACTCCTGTGTCGCAGGATCAACAGCACGCATTGTAATGACACCGAACACTGAAGCTCAGCGAGTCTCCGGGAATGTCTAACTTGTCTTTAACCAGCAACGAAATCAATCATAAAGTTGAATTCGTTTTGAAAGCTTCAGTGGCGAAGTTGCTTGGACACCGACTGTCAAACGAGAGATAGCGGGTTCAATCCCCGCACCAAGACAAATATTTGTGTCATCCAGAGGTATTTGATTCGGGTTTGGGTGTTTGTGAGGGGTCAGGACTATGTATGTGACTGTTGGGTGTATTTACTATTTATAATAGGAGTTGTTGCAAACTGTTTGTCTTATAAACACTTCAAGTCTATTATAGACACTTTGTCATGCAATAGGCACCCCATCTTTATAAATAATGATTAGCAATTAATTTCCCTCTCAAACCGTGACCTGAATACTTAGAAAACGAGGTTTCTCCTTGATAAATCGGAAGTATTACTAATACACGGATACGAGCCAAAATACCTAGCCTTAACTATAATAGCCCGACCTTATACCCCACATCCGCCCTATAGCCCATCGGTTTTAGTTTTAGATCAATTCCAAATTTTATTCGAAAGAAACAGTCGGTTCCGAGATGAAATATTATTTAATGTACCGAAGCCAGTAAGTGTTTTTAAATTTTGTTGTAAGGCAAAGGAAACGTCGTACGGTTTAGTGATTTAAGTTTTTTTTAATAAGACGCAAAGGAAACGCCATGCGGTCTAGTGTTTTAACAAATGCAAAGAGGATTTAAGTGGTTTTAAGTGAAGTGTTGATTTAAAAATGAAAGGAATAGAGTTTTTGGTTTATGTGTTGTGTTAATTTAAGTTTGTCTGGGTGCTTCTTTTGTTTATGGTAAAGTACTAGGTCCACAAATAGGATTCAAAGGCGTTTTCTTGTTCTAAATTCGATTTTAAATAATCTAATTGTAACGAGGAATTTTCATAACAAGGGAAGGGGTGTAATGTTCCTTAAATGAGAAATTATAAATAAATAAATAAACCCAACAGTCACATACATAGTCCTGACCCCACACTAAGATCGAGTCTTGTGTCGTGGGTATCAGAAACTACGAGAGACTTTTCGGTCTCACAAACACCCAGACCCGAAACAAATACCTGTGGATCACACAAATATTTGTTTCGGTGCGGGGATCGAACCCGCGGCCTCTCGTTTCACAGGCGGCGTCTAACCAACTGCGCCACGGAGGCTGTCAAATGTGGGCCTAAGGTCCTAATTCACCATCCTTATACAAATTCAAATACTGTTTATACTGGATAAACTTTTTAGTTAAATATTTACATAATACATACACAATACGCCTTATTTCCAGAAGGTATAGGCAGAGGTGCTACCAGAACAACTACGTTTCGTATTGTGTGTTCTGTCCCACGATGTGGTAGGGCGCGAGCCTATCGCCATATCGAGCACTTTTTGACTCCGGGCTGATAATAGAAAAATTCAATATTATTTTGCCCGACCCGGGATTTGAACCCGAGACCTCAACGCTGTGATCGTACTGTACAACTATGCTACTGAGGCAGTCAGTTAAATATTCTGTATGACTGCTCTGATTTAAACCAACTTGTAGCTTTTTAATAATCACTGTATTATAAACTGGTTTTGAAAAGAGCAACACTAGAGTTTCTTGCCCGTTCCTTTCTAGGAAGAACTGAGAATCGCTTTCCCAACCGGGGGGAAGAAAAAAAATGAATTTATATGATGTTGAACATATTTATGAATTCATTAAATTATTTTCATTTCCATTGAAATAAAACTATTTATTACGGATTTTATCGCGATTTGGTTTAATTTTTACTTTTTTTAACTTCCTGACGTTTCGATTACTTTACAGCTTTCGTGGTCACGGGGCAGACTGAGGTATTTAGTCATCCGCTTAGTTACTGTTACAATTTAACTACCTTTAATTTTCAATTATTAAATTAAAAAGTTATAAATCCGTCATAATTAGTTTTATTTCAATGTGTAACATTCGCGTAAATCTCAGAAACCATTATATTTTCATTTCCATTTCATTTTAAGTTTCGCTAATTTAATGAATGATGATTATTGCAGTCTACAATTTTAATATTTTTATTTTGTTTAATTTACAAAAGAAGCACTTCAGGTAATAACTTTTTAATTTTGGAATTAAACCATAGACAATGAGCGGTGAAAATAAAAGTGACGTTTCGTTATACGCAATAATAATTTCCAGATATTATAACAATGAACTTAGAAATGTAATTATAATATTTTGCATATTATGTTAAAGCTATTTTATCATTATCTCATGTTGGAAATCTTAATACAACTTCAATCTTTAATAAGATATCTTTAATAAACCTACTGAGCTTCTCTTGGCACTTGAATAATTTTTTAAGTTGGAATTAGTCTCGAATACTGGCCGTTTTGGTACATTAGCGCATTTTTAAGCAGAAATTAACGATTCAAAAGATCTTGTAAAAGACTACTTGAATAAAGAATATTTTGACTTGACTTGACTTTTACCTTATTTATTTATTTTATTTACATACGTTATTGAGTGTAGGCCTATTACTTTATTACTTTATTTAGAAGAGGCCTACACTCAGCATTGTGTGGATACATAGGCTGAAGAAGAAGATATAAGATAAAGATACTTTATTGTACACCACAATAAAAGAGAATAACATATAATAATAACTTATCTTCGTCTTGACTTGATCGCGGTGGCATATAAGGAACTAAATAAAATCTACTGTCAAAAGTAGTCGATTAAAACTAACGTTAGCGATATAATTAATCTGGGCTTATATTTAATGTCTTATAACTAAATTTTGGCTGTTGAGTAACATTTTGTACATTTTTCGAGAATTGTAGAGCAATATGTCTAACACGGTGATGAATAATCGATTACAATAATCAATATTTGGACAGTCAAATAAATACCCAACAGTCACATACATAGTCCTGACCCCACACTAAGATCGAGTCTTGTGTCGTGGGTATCAGGAACTACGAGCGACTTTTCGATCTCCCAAACACCAAGATCCGAAAAACAACTTGTAGTTCACACAAACATTTGTCTCGGTGAGGGGGTCGAACCCGCGGTCTTTCTAACTGCGCCACGAAGGCGTTATTCTGTTAGTTAACTATAATTTATTTAATATGTAGTACTCTTAAAATATACGCATTACCAGTTCTCGCAATAAATGAAGTGTATCATTATTTATCTTACATCCCGAGGTATAACCTCAATTCTAGAATGAAGTGTATAGATATTTTAAATCCCGGGTTAATTACTTTCTATTTTATTAACACAAACACACATACACTTAAATAGATACACTCGCACACTCTTTTTATCTTCTATAAACATCCCAATGAAATAACGTGTAGTCACTCATCCCATTAGTACTATATTTAAATGTATTCTCAATTGATATCGATCTGCACAATTCAGGTCTCAAACCTAGCGTGGAGATCACCGACAAAAGATTATTTGTAATTTTAACATACATTTGTTAAATTGTATTTTTAAGTTTGTCATGTACTTATGTCTATTTGGTCTTAAATAAATATTATTATTTCCCTTCCAGCGGTCTCTACGAGCCCGTGGTGGAGGACCCGGAGGACCCCTTCGAGAAGTACGAACAGCCCGATTCAGACCAACCCTCGGAACCGACTGAGGTACCATTTAAAATAGAACAGTTTATTGAACCACCAAGCTTGGACCCAACACCTGGACCCAGCCCGGTCGAACCCAGCCCGGTTGGATCCACCCCGCGCGGCCCCACCCCCTTTACCCTCTTAGGTGCTGAGATTTTAGACTCTAGATCCGTGACTGCGTCTCCTCAGAGACAGTTCCGTCCGTTCTCAACTGAGCCCTTACCTGAAATCCCACCGTTAGAAGACCCTATTTTACTAAACCCTAATTATAAAGATAGCTTTCCTAAACCCAGTGAGGGTAAGGATGTTTTCGCTAAATCTGGTGAAGAGGAAGTTGATATCCCAGTTGAAACTAAATTTAAGCTTCCGGTATCAGAACAATACGACCCTGAGGGTAAAAAACAGAAGGTGGTTGAGAAAAAGGACGATATTATTGAAAGGAAAGTAATAAATGAGGTAAGTGACGATGTCTTACAATATATCAAAGAGAGGGAAAAGAAAGAAGAGGAATTACGTAAGAAAAGGGAAACTAAGAAAAAGGTAAGAAAAATTAAGGAAGTTAAAAAAACGGAGGAGGTTAAAAAAGATAATATTTTGATTAAAGCGAAAGAGGAGACAGCTAAGAAGGAAGCTAAAAAGTTTATGGAGGAAGTCCTGCAAGAGATTGAGTTCAAGAAGATGGAGGAAGCAGCTTTAAACGTTGTCGAAGAAAGCATACAAAAAACAGTCACTACCACTGAAGAGATTAAAATGGAGACTAAAGAGGAAATAATTAAAACATCTAAAGTTGTAACAGAAAAATTAGAAAAAGAGACAGAATCAAAAGGTATCCAAGTAAATGAAACGCAAGATCAGAAAAATGTGAAGGAATTGGTTGATATTGTTGATAAAACAGCTGGTAATGTTTCTAAAATACCCATAGTCACTTTCACTGAAGAAGAATCACACCAATCTTACGAGAAAAAGGTAAGGGAGGAACAGATTTATCCAAATGTTTTAGAAGATATTAAGGAGGAGAAAGAAGAAGGAGCGGAAGAAACAAAACAAGAAGAAGTAGATACTGAAATTATAAAAGAGGAAATACAGGAAACTGAAGAAATAATCATTAAAGAGAAAAAAGAGGAAATTATAAAAGAAGTGATTACGAAAGAAGTTACAACAAATGTGGAAGAAAAAGTTATTGAAAGTAATGTAAAGGAAGAAAATGTGACAGAGGAATCAATGGAAAATGTTAAAGAAGAACAAAAAGAGACGACTTTAGTTGAAGAAACTCAAGTGGTTCCTAAATCTGATAGCGAAGTTAATGAAACTAAATTTGAAAGCTTTGAAAATGAAACAAAAGAAGAAAAACGCGTTTCCTTTACCGAAGAAGAGGAAATAAAGCCAATTAAAACTGTTATGGACGAAAGTAAAACTGAAAGCTTTCTAATCAAAGAAGAACATACGGAATCTATTAAAAATAATAAAGAAGAACAAAATGTCTCCTCTGCGGAAGAAGCTCAAAAAGAAATTGTACCTAATGAAAGCGTTGTTGAGGAAGAAACTAAATTTGAAAGGTTTGAAAAACACGTACAAGAAGAAAAATATGTTAATACTGTGGAGGAGGTTGAAGAAGAGAAAGAGAAACAGATAGCACGAAAAAACAGTGATAGCAAGCCAGAAATTATTGTTGAGCAGAAAAAAGAAAACGAGATTTCCAAAAAAGTATTTGAGGAGGAAAAAGTAATCTCTACTAATACATTAAATCCAGAACCGGTGGCAGAAAAACAAATTGACAAGCCAGACTATTCCGTTAAAGAGGAACAGAAGTTTGAAAGTTTTGAGGAAGGAAAAGATAAAGTAGAGAAAATATCAGCTGCCTCTAAAGAGATCAAAGAATTGACTTCCACAGACGATTCTAAAATAGAAAGAGCAGAAAAACAAGAGATAAAACAGAGTGTAGTTGTACAAAAATATGAAGAAAATGGAACTGAAGCGATTCCACAAACAGTAACCAAGTTTGATAAGAAAGAGTTTGAGTCAGTCAATATCAGGAAAAAATCGGTTGTCTTTGATAAAAAGTTGGAAACCGAACCAGTAGTAGTTGAAAAGTTTATTAAAGAACCAAAGATAGAAGAACAACGAGAAGAATTCATAAAAGCAAAAGAAGAAAAAGAAAGAGTGTACACAGAAAAGAAAGTGACAGGAGATTTTAAATCTGCAGCTGAACGTAGACTGTATACTTTAGGGTTGCAAACCATTCCTAATATTAAAGGTGTAGTACACTCCTACCACTTTAATTTACTATTGAAAACCTTCTTTATTCATCTAACAGATGTAATGGTGGCTTTATCTAGATTCATTCTCACTCAACCTGCTTTCTCTTTAGAAAACAGAGAGACAGTGGAAACATCTATGATGGAAAGTACAGTAAAAGAGACTGTAAGAGTCGAACAAGAGAGACGTGATAGAGAAGTCATAGAGGATAGAATCCAAAAGGAAGTTGATAGAAGATTGACACAAAAACTACAGGAGGAAGCTTACGAAAGGGAAGAGATGAAGAGAGCTGAAATGAGAATTGCAGAGGAAAGACAAAAGAAGGAATTGGAACAAAAGAGACAGCAAGAGATGCAGCGCATGAAAGAAGTTCTGAAAGAGGAAGTTAAAGAGGAAAGGAGTATGGAAAGCGCTTATAGAGAAGAGAAAATGTCTGTAGAAAAAAGAGAACCTAAGCAACCACCACCTACAACACGTTTTGCTGGTTATCAGGCTTCGGAATCTAGAAGAATGGAGACTAGACAAGAGACTAGATCTCTTAGGACCATTAGACCAGGTAGACAAACTTACAGAGCGGTCGTAGAAGCCCACGTATACACTAACCCTGATGTCATATTCGAAGATCACTCTGATGAAATGACAGAACTGGAAATTCAAGAACTTGAAATGCGTCAGAGCTTAGAGATAAAGCGACGAGAAGAGGAGAGATTGGAAATGATTAGACATGAAGAAGAACGTAAAGAAATGCAAAGACGAGAGCAACAGAGGATCGAAATGGAAAGAAAACGCCGATTGGAGATACAGAGACAAGAGCAAATGAGAATTGAAAGGGAACGAATGGAGATGAAGAGAAGGGAGGAACAGATGTTAGAAATGAGGAAGAGGGAAGAACTTACTAGAAGCTTTGAGCAACATCAGTACTCTAGAAACAACTTATTACACGATGCTGTCCAAAAAGTTGAAGACTTCATTGAAACCAAACGCTTGTTAGAACAAGCTTTGTCCATGCAGCAAAGCAGTCAAGCGGTAGTACAACAGACGAGAAAGGTTATTTTACCCCCGCCGTTACCACCAGCACCTTTGTACAGAGCCGTTGTTGCCCCACAACAACAGATTAAACGAGAAATGAAAAGAACCGAGATAGTCGATAAAACTATACACAAAACCTTTGATGCAAAGAAATATGTGCAGAGAGTTCCTAAGCCTAGGATGGAAGAAAAGGCAGTACAAGTTTGTCATAAGCAAGTAACTGATGTGAAACGTGAAGCTGTGGAGGTTATCAAATCTCTTGTAGATCAGAAAGCGGCTTTAGAAGTACTACAAGTACAATCAACTAAGGATATGACCAGAGAACTTAAAGTTCAGAAGCATAAAAAGGTTGAAGCCTCTAGGTCGGTTGTCGCTCAAAAAGCTGTTCAAGTTACGAAAGTAGAGACTGCTAGGGATGAATTATCTGAACTGAAGATTAGTAAGCAAAAAGCTAAGGAGGTTGTCAAATCTTTAGTAGACCAGAAAGCGGCGCTTGAAATTGTACAAGTACAATCTGTTAAAGACGAAGTTAAAGAGCTAAAGGTCAAGAAGGAGCAAAGATATGACGCGTCTAAATCTTTTATACAGCAGAAAGGAGCTGTACAGGTTACTCAAGTACAGACAACTAAGGATGAGCTATCAGAATTGAAAGTCTCTAAACAACAAGCTAAAGAAGTTGCAAAATCGCTTGTGGAACAAAAGGCTGCTCTGGAAGTCTTAGAAGTGCAAACAGCTAAAGACGAAGTATCTAAACTGGAAATAAAGAAGGAAAAGACAGTAGATGCTTCGCGTTCTGTTATCGCACAAAAAGCAATTGAAGTTCAATCTGTGGAAGCCAGAAAGGATGAGATTCAAGAACTTAAAGTATCTAAAAAGAAAGCGGTAGATGTATCACAGAAGATTATTGAGCAAACTGCTGCCATCGAAGTTGCTGAGGTACAACCAGCTAAAGACGAAATCAAAGAACTACAAGTCACCAAAGCTAAATCTGTTGATGTGTCTCAATCTCTAATAGAACAGAAAGCGATCCAAGTATCCGAGGTTAAAACAACGGCAGATGAAATTCGTGAGTTGGAAATAAGTAAACAGAAAGCTGGAGATGCTTCTGAAAAATTGATCGAACAAAGGGCTGCAATAGAAATATCTGAAGTTGAGGCAGATAAAGACGAAATTAGTGAACTTGAAATTACTAAACAAAAAGCTGTAGATGCGTCTAAAAGTATTATAGCTCAAACTGCAGCTATCGAAATAGCTGAAGTCGAGACAGCCAAAGACGAGATCGACGAACTTAAGATAGATATGCAGAAAACAGCCGAAATTTCCCAGTCTCTTATCGAACAAACAGCTGCTTTACAAGTGGCCAAAGTAGAAACAAGTATCGACGAACTCTCGGAATTGGAAATCTCTAAGCAAAAAGCTGTGGCCGTGTCAGAGACAATAATAGAACAAGCTCCAGCTTTAGAAGTTCTGAAAGTTGAAGCTGAAGTTGATGAGCTAGCGCAACTTGAAATCGAAGAAGCGAAAAGTATTGACGTAAAGGAATCTATAGAATCTGTGCGAGCTACTGCCGCTATAGTAACCGAAGTTGAACCTGAAGTCGGCGATTTAGCTGAACTAGAAATAAAGGCCGAACGAGAGGCAGAATTAGCTAAAACTAGTGAAGTCCCGGAAGTAAAAGAAAAAGCTAAAGTACTTAGGAAACCACCGACAATTCTAGACGAATTCGCAGAGTTGAAAATTGTGAAATACGACGTACAGGAACCGGAAGGCGTTGACATTGTAGAAGTGATTGATGAGAGTGAAGAAGCCGTCCAGATTACAGAAATGAGAGAATCAGCTGTTGACATTACGAAAATAGAATTAGAACATAAAGCAACAAGACAAGCTGCTGTTGAGATTACAGAAATAGAATCAGAACGGAAAGCAAAGAGACAAGCTGCGGTAGAAATCACTGAATTGGAATCAGAACATAAAGAAATGGCAGAAATGTCTATGCATGAACAGAAAGTACAAATAGCACAGTCTGATGAAAATGAACAGAAACGCGGCGGAGCGTTGAAAATAGGTGGAGTGAGTGTCACATCGTCTAAAGACGAATCCGCAGGATTAACAATAATAAAGCACCAAGAATTAGAAATCGACCACCCACAAAGAATGGAGGTTGAGGTGAGCGAGGAAAAATCATTTAGCTCCCAAGAAATTCACCAAACCGGTTCTATAGAGAAAGAAGCATCCTTCACGGCAAGATCGGCGCAGATTTCTGAAGAAGTTAAAATAGTTGGAGGTAATAGCGAGCCTTCCACTCCGTCTACCCCTTCGACTCACCCTCCTACACCTTTAACAGATGAATACATGTTCAGTCTGAGCATACCCTTGCCTAAAAGTCGTGGTACTACACCAATCCCACCAGAAATGCCTAAGGTAGTTAAGATAGAAGATCCGAATATTGTGAAGAAAGATTTGCATGTGGTTAACGAAGAAGACCCACATATAGTTAAAAAGAGCTTGGTGCCGCATATCGAAGCGGTTGTCGAATCTCCCATAGTCTATGACCCCCCTTTGCCCACACCTCCCTCGTCTCCTGTTAATAAGCCTTCCTCCCCTAAATACACTAAGCCGGGGTTGAAAGGTGGGGCTGAATTTGGCAGATTTTTAAGGGTGAGTTGGTTAAAACGACTTAATAATTCATATGGGGTGATGTCGTCCTGTAAATATACATCTACCTCGATTATCAGTTATGGGTGAGTTACATTGGTGTTTCTTTTAAATATTTACTCTGTCATAATCATTAGCACACTTTTATAGTTGAGAATATATTGTTTTTTAATATAAAGTATGTTTATACTTTCTAGAGTCCATGCCATCATAGAGTAATAACATCATAACATCGTATAATAACATCATAACATACGGAATTTAGATTTGTTTAAAAATATGCACAACGCAATTCCAACTGCGTCAAAAATCGTACACTTAATGTAAATATGTTATTTCACTTGAAATTTGACAAAAAATAAACTATTGTTATTTTTTTTACTGTCCTTGCAAATGTAAACCTAATATTTAATTATGTACAGGAGGAAATCCGAGAAATGAAGAGAAAATCTTCTCTCCTTGCTTCAGCTATAGATGAAACAATCAAAAGCATTGAAGAGTACAAAGAAGAAGTGGGCATTGAGACTAAAAAACATACGAAAGAAGAGAAACATATTACAAAAACAATTACAGAGACTACAACTATAGTCGAAAATGGAGAAGTTAAAGAAACCAAAGTTACTGAGAGAACAGAAACTGTTACTGAAAATGGTAGAAATAAAATAGAGGAAGTTGCTAGTAATGGAGACGTAGAAGAAACCAAAGTTACTGAAAAGAGAGATTCTATTACTAATACAGAAGGTAAGGTAGAGGATGTTATTGATAACATAATCAATGGAGAACCTAAAGTAGAAGAGATTAAAATAGAAGAAATTAAAGAAGAATCTTCTACAGGAGAAAGCAAAGTAGTAATAACAGAAAATGGTGACGAAAAACAGAACGGTGCCGACACTGAAGAAACTACAGCTCTAGTCGACGAACCAGGGTCTGTAGAAATTGTTGAAGTTAAGGAAGAAATTACTGAAATCAAGGAAGAAATAAAAAAAGTCAAAGAAGTCACTGAATTCAAACAAATAACTGAAGTAATCGACACGGATAAAGTTGAGGAAAAAGAAGGAAAATCGGAGGAAATCAAAATTCAAAAAACCGAAACTATCGAAGTCAAAACTACTTCTGAAGAACCTGTTACGGCAGCAATTGAAGCCATCAAAGATGAAGTGGACAAAGAAGTACAAAAGATAGTAGAAAAAGCGGAAGAAAAGAAAGAAACAGTAGAAACTAAGAAAGACACAACAGAACAGAAAGACAAGAAGCCAGATTCGGTAGAAGTTAAAGAGTTTAAGAAGACAGAAGTTAGTGAAGAGAAGATAGATTACTTGAAGTTGGTGAAACCCGTTAAATTTGACCCCGAAGAGGCAAGATCTCAGAGAAGCACTCCTGCTCCACCACTGCAGGTAAATAAATACACCCAACAGTCACAAACATAGACCTCCACACTAACATACAATTCTTGTGCCGTGTATCAGAAACTACGAAAGAATTTTCGCCCTCACAAACACCCAGACCCGGAACAAATATTTGTAGTGCACACAATACATCGATTTGGGATCGTAGCGGCCTCTCGTTTTAGTCAGCGTCTAGCCAACCAGCCACGGAAACTGTATGTGTAATCATATAAGCATTACTTCAAAGAGCATAGCTCAGGAGTTTATAGCAACTTAATTTTATTAGACCCTAAATCTGGTGGTACAATTTTTAGCCTAATGACCATAGTACAAGGTATAGAAATACCCATCATATTACACGCTAGTTGCATCGGGTTCAGTCTATCTAGTGAATGAACGCTGGCCCGTACTATTTTATCTATAATATAATAAATACACCCAACAGTCACACAGAGTCCTGACCCCTTACTAACATACAATTCTTGTGTCGTGTATCAGAAATTACGAGAGACTTTTCCGTCTCACAAACACACAGACATGAAACAAAAATTTGTGCACCCAAAATTACATCGTTTACCTAAAATAATGTGTACACCTTTTTATTTTTAAAGACGCAATCGTACTTAAGGGCTTAAATTACCATTTTCGCAAAAACTAGGCATTTAGCACCCAAACACGATGAAATGGGGTATTTTAGTATAAGAAAGAAAAAATCTAAAAACTATAAATGTATATAGTAGAGCATTAAGCAATAAGTATATGTTAATTTCAGTTTATATTTCCAAGGAATAAATATTATAATTCGTTTTGAAAATTTCAATTTTTTTTATCTGTCCTAAAAAGATGTGAAACGGCTGCCGCCATGATGGATAACGATTCTACGTCATTCCGCGAGTAGAATACCCCCTCCGGTGTCCAAGAGCTCATATTAACACAGGTTGTTTACTGGTTGAGTGACGTATCATTTTAAAGGAACATGGCGCCTAGCGTTTTCACATATTTGCGCGCATAAATTTAAAATTTAAATTTTAAATGGATTTTTATTGGACTTGCCGAGCGAATAAAAATTTGATATTGTTTTAAATAGCTTGTCTTAATCTTAGGAACAACTTAAAATATTTTTTGAAAATGGGTAGAATACCCCATTGAAAATTACAAAAAAAATCTACCTCTTTTTAGCGAAATATTTTAAATTGTAAATATTGCATTGTGTATAAAGTCACTAATACTACCACCTGGCTTCGTTTTCCGTCGCGGTCTTGATATACCCGGTATATGTGAGCAAGTTAAGACCTAAATACCTTTCAACAATATACGAAGCCCATACCATCATCGCTTATGAATTGTACTCCGTGTTCCAGGAAACTCCAGAGCCTTCAGACGGGAGGGAGTCTAAAATGTACATGACAGAGACGGGAGAGCTTCTAGGAACTATTCAAGGAATAGTAGATGGTCTCGAAGAAGCTGTAGTTGACGAAGAAGTTGCGAGTAAGTTATTAAACAACCTGTAAAATAATTGTACTTCTACGACTGGCAGTTTTACTTCCACACGATTACAACGCTGAGGTCTCGGGTGCGAATCCCGAGTCGGGTATAGTGATATTGGATTTTTCTATTCAATAACAGCTCGTAGTCAGGAATTTATGCCCGATATGGTAATAGGCCCGCCCCCTATCACATTGTGGGACGGAACACACAAGGCGAAACCTAGGAGTCCTGGTAGCACCTCTGTCTATCCCTTCTGGGAAAAAGGCATGATGTTTATGTATGTAAAAAGTATAGAATCACTAGCTAATGATGTACTTAGCTATGTTTACCTAGATTGAGTACCAAAGCACAGATATATTTTTACTAATTTCTACTGGTTATTCTATTTTGCAGAAGCGTTGGGCAAACCAGGAATGCCCAAGGAGCAAATATCTGAGATCATATCTGGAGAAGCTGATATGTTAAGAGAAGCACATGTGATGGGGTAAGTAGATAATCCTTTGTTTAATTAGGTACTTCCAATGGCGTTGTGAGATCAATTCAGCTTTGGAAAAAAATAATAGTTTAAAACCTTAAAAATAACATGGCTTAGTAAAAGATACATCAAAAAAGTAAAAACAATTAATTGTTTATGAGTTCAACATTAAAAAATGGAGTCAATTTATACAATCATTTTACTAAAGCATATTTTTTTAGTATTTTAAAGTACCTACTATTTATTGAAATTCATATGCAGAACACCCTAACACCCGTATTCTAAGATGTTTCCTCGAATCTTCCTCAACCTTATCTTAGTCGAGGTGACTTTACAAATGAATTGGAGGGATCCTCGAAAATGGTATGCCTAATTAAAATATACCTTTACTAAAGGTTCCTCGAGTGAGGTTGAGTCAAAGAAAAACGTCATCAATTACGTCATTGATGTATAGATAAAGTAGAGATTTAACAAAAAATCTTTGAAACTAGTCTATGATCACTTGAAAAGTGACAGTCAAATGTCATGTCAAAGTGTTTACATAGAATAATATATAATTATTCAACTCAAAATCTTTGGGATTATGACTGGAAGACAAATATTTAGTGAGTCGGAGAAAAAAACGCATGCAGACAGGAGGAGGGTCATACCATCCAACCCAGAAATTTCGAAGGATATTTTTATGGATGAATCGTCGTTCGGGAAATTCGTACGGAGTATCGTACACGTATTACAGGAACTGCTGGAAATCTTTAATAACTCGTTTAAAATAATAAACACTGTTTCCAAACCAAAAATCTTTTATTAAATGAAATAAAGAGTAATGTTTGTATCATTCACTGAGAAAACGTGTAAATCGTGTAGAGGCACCCACCTCAAAAAATTGTTGGAATATTTAGGTATTTAAGAATTTTAAAAGGTAAACTTTATTTCTCTCTTTTAAATTAAAATTTTAAAGTAGGATTATTTCTTTTATTTCTTCCTTAAGGTAGGTCGCGACGTACCTTGAGTTTGACAGTTGATTCCTTTCCTCGAGAAAGGAAAATTTTTGAGTGACGTTGAGTGGGGGAGATTTTTTTCTACTAAGAATACGGATTTCCTCTAGTAACGTCAAGTGGAGTCGAGAAATTTTCAAGGAACGTCTTAGAATATGGGTGTAAGTTGCTTCTCATATTGTTATATTGATAACTACAGCTAAACATTATATGTGTATGTAGGATTTGAATGTTATGATAAAAGATGAGAACAATGAAACGTTAGACGAATGACTGTTATGGAATGTAGTTTATGTGAAAGAGATAACGAATGGAAGTACTTAAGAGTAAAAGAGTTAGAGGATGAATGATTAAAATGTCAATTATGAAAGTACGGAATAGTATAGAACAGTCTGGAAAATGGTGGAAGACGTGAACCACGTACGACGTAAAGACGAATATATTATACTGAAGATTATTAGACCAACCATTGTTTGATTTTGACCCCTAACGGAACTATTCCCACATATATATCCTCTGTAGTCAGAATAACATTTAAAGTTTTAACAATCCTATTTAAGATATGTGCAATGTTTATATAAAACATTATTATTTATAATATCGGCTCGTTTCTCCACACAACGTCTTCGCACCGTTCCCGCCATTCGCATAATATATTGCATTCTCTTTCACACCCGGTTTGCGTTGTGTCAAGCTCGAGACGACAGATGCACACAGTATAAATATGTCCATACACTACAAATCCCATATCTTATAGCTACTATATTTACCAAAAACCGTTTTTCAGTCTATCCAGGGTCCTGTCTTCCCACATGCACAGGGTAGACGAGAACATCGAAGAAGCTCAACCAATCAAGCCCCTAGTATCTTCTCTCAAAGACTCCGAAGTCATCCGAGCTCTCAACGAAGAAATCAAAATGGAGGAGGAGAGAAAGAAACAGAAGGAGGAAAAAAGATGGACTACCTTCCTGCAGAAGCCGAAAAGGCCAGTACCTAGGGCTAAGTTTGGCTATTATGGGTATATTGAGCCGGAGCAAGAAGAGATTCAGGTAATTCTAAGTTTACAGCTCACAATACCCCTTAAAAACGTATTTTAGTTATCGAACGTTTCGTCTTCTTCGCTCAAACTGAATTCAAAAGTAGTTCGAAAGGGACAAAATATTTGATAACTGAAATAGGTCTTAAAACTATCTATGAATAAGGCCAATAGAAAAATGTGTGTATGCAATTTACACACGGCAGCAGAAAAACTTCAGTAAAGCATACGAGAGTATGAGGTAAATATCTGGAGTATTAGGATAATAAGTTTTATTATTTTTACTATATTGTTACCAAGTTTAAAAATTATTTTACAATTTAATGCAATATACGAGTATAAGAAAGGAAAGAAAAAAAGGTTGAGGAGACGAAGGTTAATTAAGAATACATTCAAACTGACTCGAATGCATTCAAACCGCAGGAATCCAGCTTGTAGCCAGGCTGTATAATATAATATAATAATATATATATAAAAAAAAGCCTGGATTCCTGCGAATGGCCAGAGAAAACGCGAAAGTCCAAAGACGACTTGGATGCATTCGAGCCCAAAATGGCAAGAGCTCGCCGAGGAAGGGTCAAGTGGAGAAATAAAGGGGAGGCCTTTGCTCAGCAGTGGGACGAATATAGGCTTAAAAAAAAGAAAACTTTTGGTGTCCTTTTTTCGTTTCATCGTATTTTCAAATCAACGGTGCTGAAGAAGTTTCATTTGAAAAAAGTGTGATGGCTTGACAGCATGGCCCGTGATGGTCGCAGGTTTAAATCCCAGTGTACACATCTGACTTTGCAGAGGCATATGTGTATTGAGTCACTTACCACGCACTATAACGGTGAAGGAAAACATCGTGAGGAAACCTGCATAGAGAATTTTTATTTCTATGTTATGTAAAGTCTGCTAACTCGCGTTAGGCCAGCGTGGTATGGCCTAACCCCTCTCAATGGAACTCTCTGTTTTGAAGATGTTTCACCCTTTACAAGGGTCATTAGGGATTGTTAAAACGCCCCCTATGACCTGATCTAAGGGACGGTACTGCTGCTACTGGTGGTAGGTCTCTCATATGTGAGGGGCCGTCTGGGTAGGTACCACCGCAATGTCTATTTCTCCAACAAACAGCAGTGTAAATGCGCTGTTGTGTTCCGGTTTGAAGGACATTGTAGCCAGAGTAACTACTGGACATATCGAGACTTAACATCTTATGTCTCAGGATGGCGAGCGTAGTGGAGTGCCACGCAATGTTTTGTAATTCATGGTGTTGTTTGGTTTTCTACTCTCCATGAGCGGTCGTATCGCTTACCATCAGGCGAATGGCATGCTCGTCTCGCCGTTCAATGCAATAAAAAAAACGGAACATCAATTGTTCAATAACTATTTGCAGTTGCTATTCGCTGCCGCATACTATGCTTGTCATTATGTCTATATTTATTCTTTTGTCTATATTAATGCTTGATTTATTCGTCTTCCTGATTCTTGCTGCTAATAATTTGGCTGACACTCAATGATTGAATTTTGGCAGTATCAGTAATTCCAATATGGATTTTGTGCTAGTGTTTTAAAGTTGGTTCGAAGGAGAGGACGATTTTAGGTAAATATTCTTTTTATATTTTAGATTTAATATATCGGATATTTTTATAAATAAATAAGAAGCTTGGATGTTATTTTGAATTTGAATTAACGGGATTTTCGTATCGCAACAATAATCGTAACTTACTTTAATTTCTTTTGTAGTTACGTAAATATTTGAATATGAGATTTTTCTTAGTAAATAAGAAACTAGAACAGCAGTTTTGTATTTTTGACTTGATTAATTAAATAATTTTGGAATTTCTTACCGTATCGTGTTGTTTAATGTACAACAATAATATAGCTCGTGCGACTGCCTCGGTGGCGTAGTTGTATTACGGTACGGTACAAAGCTGAGGTCTCGGGTTCGAATCCCGGGTCGGGCAAAGTGATATTGGGTTTTTCTATGCATTATTAGCCCGGAGTCAGGAATTTGTGCCTGATATGGCGATAGGCTCGCCCCCTATCACATCATGGGACGGAACATACTAGGCGAAATGTGGGTGTCCTAGTGGCGCCTCTGCCTACCCCTTCGGGATAAAGGCGTGAGCTTATGTATGTATGTATGTTAGATAGATCGTCTGACCACAATAACACGAATCTATTCTGTATTATACCGGGTATATCAAGACTGCGACCGAAAACGAAGCCAGGTGGTAGTTTTAGTGGTTACAAACACGATTCAAATAAAAATTTCGCCAAAACAGTGACAGATATTTTTTTAGAATTTTTTAAAAATTATCGTGTTTGGGTGGTTAATACCTAGTTTTTGCGAATACTAATTTAAACTCTTACGTACCATTGCGTTTTTAAAAATAAAGAGGTATACATTTTTATTTTAGGAAAATTATGTATTTGTCACCCAAATACGACGATAAGTAAAAAATTAAAAAAAAAGTTGTCGATTTTTACTTGCATTGTGTCTAAAGTCACTAATACTACCACCTGGCTTCGTTTTCGGTCGCAGTCTCGATATACCCGGTATAATGTATCTATACTAATATTATAAAGAGGAAAGATTTGATTGTTTGTTTGCACTGAATAGGCTCCGAAACTACTGAGTCGATTTGAAAAATTCTCTCACTGTTGGGAATCTACACTGTCCCCGGGTGACATAGGCTATATTATATTTTCAAAAAACATAGGGATACTTACTAAAAGTCCAATAATGGAACCCAAGGTGTAAAATAACTACCGAAAATATTGTTTACATCGCGTGCGCTGCGAAAACTATTTTGTTGATGTGGACTGGACTCAAAAACTATATCTACCTGGGCGAAGACCGGCCGAGCCAGTCAGTCAATAATCAGACTGCTGAACTCTCTCTCTACAACCGAGGGTTTCCTTGAGGATATTTTCGGAGTTATGTGTGTATTGATGGTCAATCACCACGCACTTTGGTGAAGGAAAACATCGGGAGGAAACCTGCATACCGTAGCGATTTTAAAAAGAATTTCTACGGTAAGTCCGCCAACCCGCGCTGGGCCAGCGTGGTGGACTGTATGGCCTAACCACTCTCAATCGATTCTCTCGATTGTAGAGTAGGCCCGTGCCCTGCAATGGGACGTATATGGGCTGATATAGATAGATAGTCCACCACGCTGACTTAGTGCTAGCGGATTTTACATACTACAGAAAATACAAATCTATTATATTTGAAAACCTCCGTTGGTTGCTTTGACGCCGGCTGTGAAACGAGGCCCGTTACAATCCCGCACCGAGACAATTTTTTCTGTGATCCACAGTGTGAAATATGAAAAACGAAATAATGCGTTTAATCCTGACTAATACGTCCAAGATACATTTTATTTTTGGACATTATTTCCTTTTAGACTTAGAAATTCGTCCACGGGTATTTGTTTCGGGTCTGGGTGTTTGTGAGACCGAAAAGTCTCTCGTAGTTTCTGATACTACACAAGACTCGATCTTAGTGTAGGGTCAGGACTATGTATGTGACTGTTGGGTGTATTTATTCATTTATTTTTCTTTTCAGGAGCCTTACAAAGTGAAGATCGTGAAACAGCCGAAGCCAAAAGTCGCCCCGGATTACAAACCAGAGGTAAATTAGTTATTTCATAGAAATAATAATTGACTGATATGTAATATTATAAATACGTGTTGCATACGCAGAGCATTTTCAGGTTAAGATATTGTAAGCTTCAAATGTTACAAGTTGCATTTTTTATGACTTCTTTTTCATGAAAAAGTATACTTTTGCGATTTTTTACTACTGAAAAAGTTGTCTAAATTCGAAATAATAGTTTTATAAGAGTGCCTAAGTAAGATAATACGAAAACCCTGTAAGTTTTATGCCATTTACGATGTGGACAGATTTTTTCTTCTGCCTCGGTGGCGCAGTTGTACTTCGATACAATTAAAACGCTGGTCTCGGATTCGAGTCCTGGGTCGGGCAAAGTAGTATTGGATTTTTTCTATTCATTATCAGCCCGGAGTCAGGAATTTGTGCCCGATATGGGGATAGGCTCGCCGCTTATCCCATGATGGGATGGAACATACAAGGCGAAATGTGGGTGTCCTGGTCGTGCCTCTGCCTACTAATATACGATGTTTTTCCTGAAAATGCTCGATGTATAGCAACAAGCAAAAAATGCAACTTTTTACCTCATTCCTGCAATACCAGCTTGCTAAATATCTAATAAAGGAGCTCAAAATATCTCCAACTTTTATATTTCTAAGATTTGTGTTCAATATTTTAGGTTTGGCATTTGTTTAAGTAGGTTTTAAGTTCCTCCTTTATGATTAGTTCCTTGTTTAATAACATAGTTATGAGCGCCATTTTGAAATTGCGTGAATTTTCGCTTCCTGTTATTAGTCAATAATTGTTTTGTTTTTATAATAATTTATACCAACGAATAACAATTTAAGTCACTTTTATGTTTCCATCTGTCCAATAATATTTCATTATTTGTTTTAAGCCTAGAATTTCTGACACAAATTTCAAAATGGCGGCAATGAATAATTAACTTCTTATTAGAAACTTTGTATGAATTATTTCTATTCTATTTACCTAAATAATAAAACCTTATTATTAATATTGTGATATACCTATATAATCACAGATATATTTGTAAGAATAAATACTAATTTATACCCCTTTGTAACTTGTCCTAATAATTTTATTCCTGTAATCCTTCTGTTCCTACTACGTTTATAATAAATATACCGTTTTACTAAGTTATTTTATTGTCATCCCTATGTATAACCTTACCTTTTAAATAAACTTTATTTGACATCTTTAATCCTTAAAGTTTATGAAACAGTTTCGAAAACGAAAATATTTTGGTAATATTGGTGACCAGCATCATTGTACTAAAAACGGAATGAAATAGAAATTGGAAAGAGAAAAACGAAGATCCATAACATTATGCTTTTATTCACGAAGGAGTAGGCAGAGCTGTCACTTGTGGCACCCACAAGGCCACAAGGCCGAACTTTATTTCTATCACAATATGTCAGATGGAGCTAACATCGCCGACATCAAATATGAGATTTTTTAAAAAGTTTGAATTGCCCGAAGTGATTTGTACCCTGGAAATCACGATTCACAGCCCATACAGAATTCGAAAAAGGAATACACAACATAAACGAAAGGAATAATACTATAAATATTTCTTAGAAGGACCAAAAAGGATAATGCAGGCAATTCCATAGTTGTACACACAACACAGCAAATGCAGCTATAAGAAGTTCATAAGTTCATATTTTTGAGTGACAAAGACAATGGAATGGCAATGAGGTCAAATGTGGTATAACAGCCTCTGTGGCGCAGTTGGTTAGTCGCCGCCTGTGAAGCGAGAGGCCGCGGGTTCGATCCCCGCACCAACAGAAATGTTTGTGCGGCCCACAAATATTTCTTTCGGGTCTGGGTGTTTTTGAGACCGAAATGTCTCTTAGTTCTGATAACTGCGACACAACACTTAATTGATCTTAATGTGGGGTCAGGACTATGTATGTGAATGTTGGATGTATTTATTAAATGTTGATTGATCACGAAAATACGAAACTGATGGTCCAAAACTTTTGACTATAGCACTGCGCTTACCAAGATCTTATCTCACAAGATAACAAGCATGGTCGTACTTATGCTAAAATGGTGGTAGGTCTCTCATATGTGATAGATACCACCGCAATGTCTATTTCTCCAACAAACAGCAGTGTAAATGCGCTGTTATGTTCCGGTTTGAAGGACATTGTAACTAGTGTAACTACTGGACATAATGACACTTAACATCTTATGTCTCAGGCGAGCGCAGTGGAATGCCAAGCGTTGCTTTGTAATTCATGGTGTTGTTTGCTTTTCAACTGTCCATGAGCGGTCGTATCGCTTACCATCAGGCGAATGATATGCTCGTCTCGCCACTATTGCAATTGAAAGAAACTTATTGTCATGATTTATTCAACGAGACTGCTTCCATCATTTGAGATTCCCAATACTTATTTTCTCCTACCATTCCCCTTCTAATTTTGATAGCCTGGCAAAGCGTCTTCTATCTTAAGGTTGTCGATATACGTACGGTTATCACTTGCACGTCCGCCAGATAAATAGAATTCCTTCTTAAAAATAGTTACGTCTCAGAACTCTACAACTGTTTAATATCGTTTTTGTATATTTATGTATTTAAATAGTATTATTTATTTGAGATTTTATTGTCTTTATTATACCCTGCCCTTTCTTTCTCCCTCTCATAAATCCATCCAATGGTTGTCTGGTAGAGATTGCCTTAGTGCGATAAGACCGCCATTTGTACTCTGTTGTTTTGTTGTCTCTATATACCTATTGTTACATTTTGTGTACAATAAAGAATATAAATAAATAAATACTTTAAATATCGGTTAAAAAGCCTTCAATAATAGATGACCGCTGGAGTAAGTGGGTTCTGGAGTGGAGACCGCGTCTTGGAAAACGTAGCTTGGGACGTCCTCTGGCCAGATGTCGACACGACTTGCACAAGAGGGCCGGCAGCGACTGGATGCGTAAAGCAGCAGACCGGGCTCTGTGGCGTACTGCGGGAGAGGCCTATGTCCAGCAGTGGACTGCAATGGGCTGTTGATGATGATAAAACTTGAACAATAGTTGAACAAACTTGAACAATATTTCGATAATGATACAGTAAAAATAATTGGAAACAAAGGATGCTTACATCCACTTTAATTCTACTATTAGATGAAGGGTCTGCAACTACATTACATAATGAAGCATAAATGGGAAAAAATGTTACTGAATAAAAAAGCTTATGTATCTATAAGAATACCTATATTGTATCAATGAAAATAGACTTAGAGAAAGGAGATAGATAATATGTATGTAAAACATGAATACAGTAGGAAGTATGACAAAATAAATAGAAGGTGTTACGTGAAGAAAATACGAAGTTATCATAGAAGTATGTACAATATATACAGGGTGTACCCAGACTGCGACCGAAAACGAAGCCAGGTTGTAGCTTTAGTGACTTCAGACACAATGCAACTAAAAATTTCGTGAAAAAAAATTTTATTTTGTTAATTTTTATTTATCATCGTATTTGGGTGATAAATACATTATTTTCCTAAAATAATGATGTACACGTTTTTATTTTTTAAGATGCAATGATACATTAGGGTTTAAATTACTATTTTGGCAATAACTATCCAAAAACAATGATTTTTAAAAAATTGCAAAAATTTTTTAAAAAAATCTGTCGCGAAATTTTTATTTGCATTGTGTCTGTCACCGCTAATACTACCACCTGGCTTCGTTTTCGGTCGCGGTCTTGATATACCCGGTATACACATATCCCGTTTGTATCTTTTAAGGATTCCATTGAAGTTGCACTAATGCCACCAAGATTTCACCAAGCTTATTTCCCACATAACATGTGATAGCGAGCTTACTCACTAAGAATATCCAAACAAATGGAATTTTTCACAGTGAAAACTTTGACAAGATTGCCTTTTTGAAAATGAAACCAGAGTCCTTATAGCCGCTACACACGAACGATATAACTGCACTGTAATAACAATTAACAAACAGTTAAAATTGAGGTATTTTAAAATTAATTATCGCAAATGATCTCGGTTATTTCATACATACATACATACATACATAAACTCACGCCTTTATCCCCGAAGGGGTAGGCAGAGGCGCCACCAGGACACCCACATTTCGCCTTGTATGTTCCGTCCCATGATGTGATAGGGGGCGAGCCTATCGCCATATCGGGCACAAATTCCTAACTCCGGGCTGATAATGAATAGAAAAATCCAATATCACTTTGCCCGACCCGGGATTCGAACCCGAGACCTCAGCTTTGTAGTCGTACCGTTGTACAACTACGCCACCGAGGCGGTCGATAGTCGAGGCAGGCTAGATTATTTCAATAGAGTTAAATTGGTAAATTATTCACAATATAATGAAAATAACCACATACATTTGGGTGTCCAGGATTTCGACACAGGCCCGCTACCCTGGGAGCAGAGGGCGGAGATCGAGGCGTCCCTTCCCCCCATCGAACCTGAAGACCCTATACTAGTTCCTGAAGAAGGTCCCGAGTTCTTGGAGGCTGTAGACCCACTGCCTGAGAGCGCTGTTCCTGATTTAGAAGATACAGGTTAGTAATTTGATTTCACAGCCTCCGAGGCGCAGTTGGTTAGACGCCGCCTGTGAAATAAGAGGCCGCGGGTTAGATCCTCACACCGAAACAAATGTTTGTGTGATCTACAAGTATTTGTTTCGGATCCGAGTGTTTGTGAGACCGAAAAGTCTCTCGTAGTTTCTGATACACACAGGACTCGATCTTAGTGTGGAGTCAGGACTACGTATGTTTTTTTTTTCCTTTATTTATCATTTATAAAACAAAATCACATTTAACATATCACATAGTAGGCATTGAAAAAACCACGAAGATTTGTCAACAATGCTAAGATCTGAGCCCGTCAACGAAAATCGAAGAACACTGATAATACTATCTAAAATATTGTTAACATTAAATAGCAGACAAGAGCTAGGTAAGCGTAAAGTATATTAACATAATATACTATAACTAATGAAATAAAAATAAAAATAATATGCTATTCTATTATGTGACTGTTGGGTGTATTTATTATAATTATTATATTTCTTTATAACAGCAGTGTATATTGTCAATAATAAGCATTTGCTTTTTTTCCAGGGATACCCCTCCCAGCCGAAGAACCGCCACAACTCCCAGAGATCCAGCTAACAGAAGACACGCCAGTTCAGAAGTACGCGCCGGTGCACTTCGAGGTAACTCCAGTGGAACCTGTTGAACCCGCTCCTGTGGAATCTGTTGAACCAGCGCCAGCGGAGATGAGAGACATGGACGAGAACCAACTCGCTGAACAGCTGACTAGAAGCGTCCAGAGTATGGTCGGTGAGTAAAATTAAATAAATGAATAGTAATAAGTTAAACACTTTCTAAATGTAATCATGACTAATCCGTGGTGCTTTACAGCTGGCTTCTCTGGCTGTAAATGTCTTTATGCGAGGTTATTTACCTCTTAAGTTCATTGTTTTGTCACCCGCTTTATTAGGGAGGGAAGTGGACAATAATTTATTTCCAACTCCTCATATTAATTTAACATTTTGATTGATTTCGTTGCGGGTTAAAGACAAGTTAGATATTCCCGGAGACTCGCTGAGCTTCAATGCTCAGTGTCATTAAAATGCGTGCCACTGTTGATCCTGGCTTACAGGAGTTGCAGTGGCGGGTGTGAGGGCGGGACAGTCTCCTAAAAACACTTTCTAAAGAAAATTAAAAGATAATTCTTCTTATGAACTTGTAAAACTGCCTCCCTCTTCGCATCGCTGGTGACATTACTTATAATTATTGTAAACTCTTAGTAATTATTGTTACCTAGTGTTAACTGTTAATTGTTTTTGTTTTTTTTTGGTTCTTGTGCATTTAATTGTCATTGTAATTTTGTCTGTAATGGTTGTTTTCTTTTCATTTCATTTTGTATCCTTATTTATAAAGTCACATTTATTTAGCCAATAATGTTGAATAATTGTATGTACGCTCTAATTGTCTTATGTATCCGAAATATTTAATTTAATATGAATAACACTGTGTAATGTTTAAATACCTTTATAAGATAAAAACAATAAATGGCGGCCTGACCTAACTTCGCAGGGGTAAAGACTAAAGATATTCTTTTTCCCCATACCATACTCGAAACCTATACAAAAATAAAAAATACGTATAATTTAGAGTTACTGCTCAAAAATCCACGAGAAATTTGTCTTTAATCGAGGCGGAAAAAAACTCAACGCCACGAGAACTTGATTGATCAATAGGGTATTTGACTTATTTTTTTTTAATTATATTCATCAAAAAGTATCCATATCTAAAATCTAACAAACAAAGAATTTGGTAAATCCATTCAGAATTTAAACAACTTAGAAACGTTTTAAATCTTGTAGTGGGGGTAAAAGAAAAGGGATGCAAAACAAAATTGGTGACGTCACTAGTCTTAATATGCATTATAGTGTGCGGGTGTGAAAGAGACGGCAAGATGTCCCCACTACGTCCCCAATCTTTCATTTAAAATACTAATATTTTCCTGATTTTACAAGCTACTTTAACACTGTTTTCACAAAAATGTTTCGTTTTAATGGCACTTTTGTTTGTCTGCAAAATAATGCAAAAATTCGATGATAGTCAAATACCCAATTCCGTGGGCTAGGTAGTGAAACGAAATGAAAATACTTTATTGAATCTGTAAAATGTTACAAATTATTTAGATTCAGTCACTATTTTTCTCTACCACCCGGTACATACAGGCTAGAGAAGACGGGCAAGAAACTCTAACGAAAAACTTAGCTCTCTTTATTTTTTGTATTAATAGTAATGTAAGTGTAATTCCAAATATACATAAGAATGGGCAAGAAACTCTAACGTTGCTCCTTTCAAAACCAGTTTACAAGATAGTGATTATACATGAATCGCAGCTTAGTTTAATTCAGAGCAGTTCATAAATGATGTAGTACAATTGAATATTATTAGTAAAGTCATTTTTAAGTCTGAGTCAAATAATGTCAGAATGGAGAATCTGTATATTCTTTTCCGCCAGACTACAGAATAGCATTAAAATTTTTAATATAGTAGTAGTTATGCTAGGAAATTAGGTTGTTTTATGTATGAACTCATGTATTTGAATAATGATTCAATTTATAAATAATTGACAATGTGTTTAAGATTAGAAAATGGACTACAACTCATTCATTTTATGGTTAAAAAGCTAGGGTGCTTGATAATAAGTAATTGTTGTAAGCACCCCACTATTTTTTTGACAACCTCCGTGGCGCAATTGGTTAGACGCAACATTAGAAATGTTTGTGCGGCCCACAAATATTTCTTTCGGGTCTGGGTGTTTGTGAGACCGAAAAGTCTCTCGTAGTTCTGATACCTGCGACACAAGACTTAATTGATCTTATTGTGGAGTCAGGACTATGTATGTAACTGTTGGGTGTATTTTTTTTTAATATACCAGCGCTTAGGTTTACCTAATTATTTTTTAAGACATTGAAATAAAACTATTTTTACGGATTTTATCGCGATTTAGTTTAATTTTTACACTTTTTAACTTCCCGACGTTTCGATTGCTTTTCAGCTTTCGTGGTCACGGGGCGGACTGAGGTATTAGTCATCCGCTCTGTGACTGTTACAATTAAACTACCCTTAATTTTCAATTATTAAATTAAAAAGCTAATTTAAAAAGTTAACTAGTTGTTGCGATCCGAGCTACGCAGAAGGAGCTCACTGTGTCTTGAGGTCCAATGATCCAAGATTTCAGGTTTGGGTCCAAAGTAACTTATTTATATGTATAGAATTCCCCTTTCGGCTTTGCACACCCTCTCTGCCTAACCCTTTATATTAGAGGTAGATAATATGTTTGTTATTCTTCAGATCCCAATGCCCCATTGGAGCAGCAGCTGGCTCAGATGCGAGTCCAGCTGGCGGCGCTAGCGCAGCTGCCTGGGGTCATCCAGCAGACCCTCGAGCTGGTCACGAGGCAACTACTGCAGTTCACTCATCAGGTATGGAGACTCCTGGCCTTGAGAGTATATAGACCGATTTTTTCAAAGTCTTAGAGCCATACAGTCACCTTGGAGTACAATTACAAGGATCGGCACATATATACTGCCCCGGTGGCGTAGTTGTACTACGGTACGACTACAAAGCTGAGGTCTCGGGTTCGAATCCCGGGTTGGGCTAAGTGATATCGGTTTTCTTTGTACACGTGAAGCTTTACACTGTCCGCGTCGTGTACAGAATACTATCCAACCACTATGCAAATATTCTACCACCATTGAGGTGTTTTACATCTCAATGCGTACCGCGAAGTATTTTGTTATTTTTAGTAAATTAATACGGTACTGGACTAACATCGATGTTTTGTATTATTTTGCGTACAAGCACTCATACCATTAAAATTAAACATTTCTGCCAAAACAGTATTAATATAGCTTGTAACATGAAGCTGAAATTAGTATTTTAGTGGGAGCGTAGTGGGGATATCATACCGTCTCTTTCACACCCGCACACTGTAATGCATATTAAGACTAGTGACGTCACTAGTTTTGTTTTGCATCCCTTTTCTTTTACTCGCACTACAAAAATTAAAACGTTTCTAACTTGTATAATTTTGAATAGTTTTACAAAATTCCTTGTTGCTAGATTTTGGATATGAATAATTATAATTGATGAATACAATAAAAATAATTGAGTCAAATACCCTATTGTGTTCATGTTTGATGCCACAGGGAATGCAGCAGATGCAAATGCAGATTGATAACCGCGTGGAGGCTCAACAATCCTACGAACGCTATGAAGGTGAGGCTTGCACATAGATTAGCTTCTAATGCCCTTATTATTTAGCTAATCCACCTGATGGAGAGAGTCAAGCCCGCTCATAAACAAGGCAATACCATTTAGATCGTTTTAACTAAGCATTGCTATGCTACGTGATTCTAATTCTGTTATTGGTTTTGTCAATCTATTTCCCTTCAGAATAGACGGTCGCTGATTTTGATTTTCGTTGATAGAAAATCAAAATATATTTCGGGTGTCTAGACTTTGTTTTGCAAAACTTCAGAACTGATTCTGATCTTCTTTTTGTCAATCTAGATCCCTACAGACTTGACGATCGCTAATTCCTAATTTAGATTTTTGTAACATAACAGAAAAACTAAATATATTATTTGACTATGTTTTGCAAAAGGTTAGATCTATTTGGTGTACCCACAATAAAGCGACAAAATACATTTACAGAGACCCAAATCCAACAGCAGCAAGAGCAGCAATACGAAAACTATCAACAACAAATAGAAAATGAACAACAAATGGAGCAGAACCAGATAGAACAAATGGAAGCTGAGCAACAGCAACTGATGCAGCAACAACAAGAACAGCAAGTACAGCAACCGGAGAAGATACTCAGCCCGGAGGAAATCGAAGTGTTGAGAAGAGAAGAAGAAGCAAGGATGGAGGAGGAAAGAAAAGCAGAGAAGCAGAGAAAGGTAGGAGTATAGTCATTTAATAAATCTATTATTAGTGTATAAAGTAATAATTGATGCAAAAGGTTAATAGTTATGGTGATGGAAAGAAAAAACCAATAAGAATTTGTATTTCACTAGTTTTTTTCCAAAGTTGTTATCTGAACTATTTCCACTTGAATTTCGGATTATTTAAAAATATTTTTTTATTTTATGCTATTGTAAGTGTACTTTCGCCTTAGGATAATAATTATTATGCACTTTAAGTGAAATGTGTTTAGTCTGGACGCAAAAATGACTGTTTCATTTTTGTTCTGAACGTCTGCTATTCCTAATTGTGGAAAGTATTCTTTCTTACCTTCGATAAAATTGATCGAAGTTTCTTACTTGTTATTTTATAACTAATAGGAGTTTTCTATTCGAACATGTTACTGCATTCTTAATTGAAAACTAGCTTTTTAATATTTATTAATCAATCTTTTTTAAAGCATCAATGTTTTCAAATGTAATAACGAATTATTTAGGAGCAAATGCAATTCGATCAAGAAAGAAGATCCCAGCAAGCTACACCTCGGCCGAACAAGCCGAAGCCGAAATTCGGCCCTCTAGACCCTGAAGAACGTCGTCTGGTAGCAACTGGAAGACCCATACGGTTCAGAAAGGATATGTATGATGAGAAATTGATTGACGAGACGATACAAGCTCAATCGGAGCTGATACAAGGAAAAGTGCTCGGGTATTTATTTTTGTTAATTGTTTTTTTGATGTGGCAAACCATTTGAAGTGTACTTGTGATGTAAGTATTTGCTATATAGGTCATTTATTTTCTATTGGCGCGTGGCGAAATTTGGAACTAGAAATAAAATAACAAAAAGCTATTTTCATTCATTGTTTCAGATATGTTTTTAAAATATAATAACAAGCATTTATATATACTCGTTATCTAAAAGTAATAATGTGTCCCATATAATAAAATGTAAAGAGAAAATCTATGCTTATTATTTTGACAACAGCGCTTTCGGCGAAATATCACTAGAGGGGAGGGGGGATTAGTAAGATATCACGTGTATTTATTATGTATTGAAAGATGATTTTTTATTAAAAGAAAGGTTCTTTTTAGATACTTAAAATACACGTGATTTTGGGGGTTAGTCTTAAACCTCGCCACGTACCACCTAGGGGGAGGGGGAAAGGTTAAAAATGCTAAAAAAACATCACTTGATCAATGGACGGCCCCAAAGAACTCATTCAAATGGTTCGCCACATCTTACGTTATTTATGAAAAAATCTATACGTGTAAAGTTCTGTATTGTCTATCATTGGTGCATTTACCATAATTTGTTTAGAAAATTTGTATAAATTTATCTCATTAAGGACGCGTCACAGCTCTTTGCATTGTAGCTGAGCAACAAGTATTTTGCTAAAACCAAGATGAAACAAAAAATAATTATACAAAAATAAAGCGAATAATAAAAAAGATGAATTTCTTTGTTCATTTACGACGTAATGGTTCTGGGAAATTTATTTTTTATTTTAATTCAAAATGACACAAGTAATTTAGCACAAAATATATTTACGTGAGTACAAAAAAAAATATTGTAAAGTAAAAGGCCATTCGATGAAAAACATGATTTATTTAAATTACTATAGCCTGCAACTAGGTTAATAAATAAACAAAAGGGTAAATAATGATAATTAACATATTCGGTTTATAAATATTAACGTCTTATAGTTGCTTTTCCAATTTTCTTTGAAATTACCTCTTGGTTTTTGCAAAATACTAAAAAAAAAACTCAAAATATATTATTTATTGAGATACTTCGATATATTTTCATTAATAATTATTTTTCTGTTTCAATATTTAATTAGAAGATCTGCATTTATCTACGATAAAAATATCAATTACGTTTTACATTATTTTTGATGTTACGATTAATTTAAAAGAGATTCTCACGTAGTTAAACAAAGCAGATTTTATTCTTAATCCTGGTAAAACTACGTATATCAATAGATAGAATAATGCATCTCATTGAATCATTTTATAGGTTCTCATCCGAAAAGGACGCCAGATACATTGAAAGGTTCGTTTCGAAACAATGCGTTTGTTAATTAATAATTAATATACTTCTACCAAAATTATTGAAGACAATTACAAAGACATATTCCACATTAAAACCGAAATTAATAAACGATCCTTATCTCGATTTACGGATTGAGAAAAATAAACCAATCAAAATACGTTAATGTGGGCGTGTCAATAAATCTTTGACCCTATTGGTCTAATTTCAGGGTCGATCCATGTATAACGATTGAGATCATTTATTAATTCGTAACAGAGAAAAGACTTTAAATAAAATTATAAGCTTATAACTTGGCCGGTAATTTTTCATAATCAAAAAAATGTTAAATACAGTAATAGACCTAATTTAATTTATAGTACAGTTTTTTTATGATATTTTAATGGTTTTGCATTCTAAATAAATTACATAATTCATTTAATATCGTACCCATGTAGCTTCTATTCTGTTTATAATTCTCCAAATTACACTTTTTTTAACAAGAATTAACAAACGCATTGAAAGTCATGTACATACATACTTACATAATGTATACATATTATTGCATTTACTATGTATTTCTGCATGTTAAATAGGTGTAATGTAGTATATAGAGCATAGATTTTAAAGGTTATTTCTTTTGAGACGAAAATACCTGTACTTTCCTTTAGAACTTTGTTAAAAATCTTTAATATTTTGAAGTACATGTGTATAATTGTTTAGTGTTATTTTTTTATTTAATGTAAATAGTTAAGTGTTTAAAGCCCAGATACTCAAATGCTATTTAAAAATTAAGTTGCACTTAAACACCCCCTTAATCAGTACATTGGTAGCAGAAATTAACGATTCAAAAGATCTTGTAAAAGACTACTTGAATAAAGAATATTTTGACTTTGACTTTGACTTTGACATTTAAGCGGGACTGTCGTAGTTAAGTGCAAAATAATATTTAAGTGGCGTTTGAGTATTCGGGCGTAATGTGTATTTGTATTGTATGTTGTAAAATTATTTCAGATAAGTGCCGTCTATTTTGTTGTTTGTGTATTATGTCCGTGTGTTGTTATGTCCAGATTATAAGTTTTATTTATGTATTTTTTATGTTAGAATACGGCTTATTAATATTATATTATTGTTGTAAAACACAGTCAATTATCGTGCATCTTAGCGCTGTACGAAAAAATTGTGAGGAAACCATAGCAATTTGTAAGAATTTCTATGGTATGTAAAGTCCGCCAGCACTAGGCCAGCGAGGTAGACTACACTCAATAGAACTGTCGATTGTAGAAGAGGCCCGGGCTCAGCATTGAAATAAACGTATAAAGAGATCAAAGTTATCGAAAAAGTATTTTTAGTTTTGTATCTTTTTTATACAAAATGGGATATTTGCAAATTGCATCGTTTCTATGTTTACCATGCGCAAAAATGTGTATATTATCAAAATTCTAGACCTACTGATTTAGGCTTCGTTTTTAAGTCTATTGAAAAATGAAAATGAAAAAATCTTTATTTGAAAATATTAATTATACATAAAGAATATTGCAATTTTTACAATAAATTTATTAGAGTAATATTAATAATTGTACTGTTTTAATAAAATAATTGTAGACCTATATTTTCATTTTCAAAACATAAAAATAGATGGAAAGAAGGGTATATATACTTTTAGTATAAAATAATTTGCTAATTACATATTGCTCAAAACAATTATTAGTCAAAGGCTACGTTATAATTTTAGGTATAGAATTAGTAATGTTTATATTGTGATGTGTTGTCCGTCCGTGTGCGTACATGTTTGTTTGTTTGTTTGCATGTTCCGGTGGCAGATTGAGAATTGGAACCAGATTTGGCCGTGGGGGAACACCAAATCGTTCTGTAGAAAGTATAGGTACGTAGTAACCTAGGCTGTACGGTTGTAGTTCCTTTAGTGCAATTAAAAAAGTTGATTTTTACGCGGTAAAAGTTTAATGATTTTGAGGTTATTTATATTTTCAAAATAAAATTGCAATTGAAATAATCTTTGCATAAAATCAAATTATGTTTAATAAACTTTTATTAAATGAATTGTAAAATTATTAATTGCTATCCATGTACACAGATTACGATATTTAAAAAAATAACAGATACATAAATATGCGCAGGAAGCCCATAGACTACTGAAACTTACGTAATTTTTCGATAAAAAGTAGATATATTATATGTTTTGAAAATATATAATAACGTTCCAGGGAATCGAATTGCCACTTAGTGGATTTTCACACTCTACGGGAGACATTGATTTGTCTATACGATAAAATTGTAGCTGTGAGTCTTAATGAATTACTAGTCATTCATCGCCATACAGAAAAAAATTGTTTATATCATCAAGTATGTAATATTATTAATATGCAATGCAATGCAGCCTCCGTGGCGCAGTTGGTTAGACGCCGGCTGAGAAACGAGAAGCCGCGGGTTCAATCCCCGCACCGAAACAAATATTTGTGTGATTCACAGGTGTTTGTTTCGAGTCTGGGTGTTTGTGAAACCGAAAAGTCCTTCGTAGTTTCTAATACACGACACAAGACTCGATCTTAGTGTGAGGTCAGGATTATGTATGTGACTGTTGGGTGTATTTATTTATAAAAAGAAAACCAAAATCGCTGTTATACCCAAAAATTATTTTGGTTCAATAAGTACTTTTTTAACGGTGAAGGAAAACATCGTGAGGAAACCTGCATACCGTAGCGATTTTAAAGAATTTCTACGGTATGTAAGTCCGCCAACCCGCACTAGGCCAGCGTGGTGGACTATATGACCTAACCACTCTCAATCGATTCTCTCGATTGTAGAGTAGGCCCGTGCCCAGCAGTGAGATGTATAAGGGCTGATATAGATACAGAAGTATTTTTTTATCATTCTAGGATCGGAAAGTCTTTATTAAAAATAATAAAATATTTGCGCCCCCTTAACTGAAAAGTTTAAAAAATTAAAGTTATTTTATAAATCAGTCTGCCACTACCTTTTACTTTATTAAAAAGTAGAAAAAGATATATTATGTTTAACAGCATGTAATGAATGATATTTTATAACATTACATTATTATATTTAACAGAAATTCAAACATTTTCACACATTACTTCAGTCACAAAATCACATTCGCACATTGGATCAAACACCACCATTTGATCAAAGCTTGGTCACACTTTCACGAAACACCATAAAACAGACTTTTATACTTAAAATACTGTTAAAGTAATATCAGGACAATAATAGAATGAAATATATAAATAGTATTTGTCTGTTAAAATTATTTTAATGGCAGCACATTCGTGCGAAAATCTTTGTGTTGGTACTTAAGGTGTCACCATTTTGAATATGACGGAGTGAGACGGCTTATTTAGTTTTGATGCGTGGCAATCGATTAGTCTTTGGAAAATAAGATTTAAAGTGGGCAACACCCGAATGGGGTCGCACGCAGCAACACTGCTTACTTGTGTCGAAATGAAATGATGATTTTGACAGTAGAGAGAAAAACGTTATTCCATTTTGAGACAAGGCGGAGTCGCACCCGTGCCAACCCGTTTACTCTAAATCTTTACTATTGGAAACCGCCGGCGATCCATACCTAAGGACGACTCCCATGAAATGATGGCGGGAGATTTAGGCCATCACTCTGATTCCCCGTCATCAGAAGTGGGATAACAACGATGCCCACAGCAGCAGGATACAGATCTACCGGACAGCGATGGACGGGCCTGGTGTAAGACAGTAAATTATTGTATGGAGGAAAAATCGTAAGCAGAAAGTAAACTGGGTTTTAGCGATAAGCAAAGCTTTTAAAGGTACAGCTGCAACATACGCAACTTACGCAACATAGTTTTGCCGGAATCACATGGCTTCATCCGAAAGAGCTACTTTTGGCTCGGTTTGATATAGTTCAGACACATGCAGCTATGGCGTATAGAATTTTTGATCGGAAAAGCAAAAGACGGAGAATGTCTGGCGGCATATTCGAACCGTACAATGAACGTTTTTATGAATTAGTGGAGCACTATGTCTTTTGAAGAAATTGCTATTGCTGTAACACTATCTCATGTCACGAAGATGGAACCATGACTACAACAACTTGCTTTTACGAACGACATCAGTACTCGCGTGAAGCTGCAGCAATAATTAATGGCTCACTGTTATCGAAAGAGAGATTTAGTCAGCCAATATAAAATCAGCACCTCGGAAGCTAAGAGGCCAAGATTGAACAACCCTATAAAATGTTACAACTGCGGAAAGCTGGGCCATATTGCAGTGGATTGTAGTTCGAGTTCAAATTGAGACGCGGGCTCTAACATGTCTTCTAAGTTTTCAGCTTCATCGATGGGGGCAGCGCAACGACCAAAAAGCGAGGCTATTCAGCAACAGCCTAATACGAAAGTACCACCTACTTGCTATAACTGCGGAGAGGCTGGACACATTACATTGCGATGCGTGTAGAAAGTACAAGAAGGCAGCGACGTACGAGCAGAGCATCGGGTTAACGCCTGTGCTATCCAACAAGCGTTCGATTATCTTTCAAATCCCGGTGAGCAGTTTTCATTTTGTTTCGATTCTGGTGCTGAGTGTTCTCTAATGAACGTAAAGAGGTTTCACGGTAAACAACAAAATAGCGCGGTTACACTTGTAGGAATCGGCAGTTCTAATATTGACTGTAAACTTCAGGTATTGGCGACGGTCTCGATGCAAGGCTTTTTAGTGCCATTATTATTCCTTGTCGTGCCTGATGATAATATACAGCACGATATTATCATGATAGGACGCAATTTGTTACGAATGGGGTTTTCAGTTGAGGTTTCCGAAAACAAAATTGTACTGATAAAAGAAGGGCTGTGTCCGAATGTGATAAGGAGACAATACTACAAATATTTGATGACGTTGATTGTGACGTACATGATCAGTATAAGGAACAATTAAAATCACTCCTTAAACAATACTCTGACCATTTTGTAGACGGTACACCAACCAGTAGAGTAACGATAGGTCAACTTGAGATTAAGTTAATAGATCCTAACCTAGTAGTGCAACGTAGACCATATAGGCTAAGTCCGAATGAGCGTGAGGTTGTGCGCCGTAAGATACGAGATCTGTTCGATGCTAATATTATACGTGCCAGTAATTCTTCTTTTGCGAGTCCAGCGCTGCTGGTCTAAAAGAAAGATGGATCTGCGAGGCTTTGAGTAGATTATCATCAACTAAATAATAACACAGTCCCTGATAGGTATCCACTGCCACTGATTGCTGACCCAAGTCAACGCTTAGTAGGAGCACAATACTTTACAACTTTAGATATGGCAAGTGGATACCATCAATTGCCTATATCAAATGACTCAATCGAACGCACAGCTTTCGTGACCCCGGATGGACCGTATGAGTATCTTACAATGCCATTCGGACTTCGGAACGCTCCCGCTGTGTATCAACGCGCTATTAACAAGGTCTGGGACACTTGACTGAATCATTTGCTATGGAGTACACAGATGACGTCATCATACCGTCGCGTAGTGTAGAGGAAGTCCTCCAGAGACTGCGTGTAGTGTTGAATGCGTTAACGGAAGCCGGATTTACGTTCAACATCAATAAATGCCAGTTTCTCAAAACCAAAGTGGAATTTCTGGGCTATGAAGTGTCAGCCGGAGAAATACGGCCAATCCCAAGAAAAATTTAAAGCTCTCACAGAAACGCAGTCTCCGGAGACCGTAACACAACTTCGCCAATTTATAGGCCTAGCGTCATATTTTAGGCAATTTGTGCCTGATTTCTCAAAGTAGCTGGCACCACTCTATAGGCTAATCTCAGGTAAAGGCTTTCAATAAGAGCTGCATACTGACGTCAGTGTGGATGGATATGGTACGAAGCTTATGCAACGAGTCGAAGGTAAAATGAAAGTAGTAGAGTACTACAGTAGGCGAACCAGTAGCTATCGATTCTAGCGTCCCAACTGACCTAATGTGGCCTTACATGTCTCGAGTGACGATGGGATTCAGCCGGATTGTGACAAAAACGACGACGATAAGTGATTGGCGTGTGCATAACTACCAGTTTAAAATGTGTACCTGTGTGATGCTCTCGTTTGTGTGTCTGTAAGATAAATGTGTGTGTGGCCTGTGTGTGCCTCTTACTGTGTATAAAATCTGTATGATGTAAAACATATTGTGTAGAATTTCTGTGTGATGTAAAACATATTGTGTAAAATTGTGTAAAAGCCTGTGTGGCAAGCCTGTGTGGCAAGCCTGTGTGGCAAGCCTGTGTGGCAAGCCTGTGTGGCAAACGTGTGTGGTAAACCTGTGTGGCAAACCTGTGTGGTAAACCTGTGTGGCAAACCTGTGTGGTAAACTTGTGTGATAAGCCTGAGTGGCAAATCTGCGTGAAAACCCTGTGTGGCAAGTTGGTGTGGAAAGTCTTTGTGGGAATTTTATTATTGTAGCGTCATTATTTATTCGGATCATCTGTGTGTGTAATTCTAAATATCCAGCCTACGTGGCAAATTTGTTAAGCTTGTTATCTCGCTTAAAATGGAATGAAAGAGAACTTGAATATCGCAGTAGATATCCCTTTATGATATTGAGTGTTGCACAAATGGACCTGATGAAAGTATGTGGGTTAACGAGTATACGGAAAACAAACTAGAAGATGACCATATTTAGTTACAACTTGTGTAGTTGATAGCTAAAGCGGGTGTTTTTTTTTTCTTGGCAGCTGAACAAGAAGATTCACACGAGGACGTGTGAAGATGCAGGATGGCCGTGACGGAGTGAGACGGCTTATTTAGTTTTGATGCGTGGCAATCGATTAGTCTTTGGAAAATAAGATTTAAAGTGGGCAACACCCGAATGGGGTCGCACGCAGCAACACTGCTTACTTGTGTCGAAATGAAATGATGATTTTGACAGTAGAGAGAAAAACGTTATTCCATTTTGAGACAAGGCGGAGTCGCACCCGTGCCAACCCGTTTACTCTAAATCTTTACTATTGGAAACCGCCGGCGATCCATACCTAAGGACGACTCCCATGAAATGATGGCGGGAGATTTAGGCCATCACTCTGATTCCCCGTCAAATATATAAATGGAGAACGTGTATGATAATTTAAAAAAAAAACCTGTAATTCTCATTTTATCTGTAAATTCCGTAATTTATATTTGATTATTTCGCGGATCAACCAAACATTTATTGTATTTCATCGTACTTATAGGCAATAAATATTTTTATAACAACTCATAAAGCTGTAAGATACAATTGAAACACAAATAAATCCAAAAACTGTAGGGTACTTAAAATCGCGCTGCCATTAAAATACGAACTTACAAACACCAAATTCAAATCCTTCAACTCTACCATTGTCCTTCACTTCTACTTTCTACTTCTACAACTATACAATATTTCTAGGATCAACTTCATGAAGTACGAGAAGCCGGAGCCGTCGTTGGACCATCTGAAGAACTCGGAGGTGTACAAAGTGGTCCACAACATGGACGACCGGCCTTTGAAACGAGTTGAATTGTTGACTCCGGTTATAGCCGAGTCGGATTATAGAAAGGTATTTATTTTCAGTCATAACCATGGTAACTGAAAGTATATATAACAAACTCCAAATAATACGCCTGTTGTGTAATCATAATTCCTGTATTCTTTTCCAACATCATGTTCATCAATACAAGGGCTCTCTACAAAATACAGCTCGCATATTGAAATGCCTACAACGTTTCTTCTAGAACATTCACAGCGCAATTTTCGACTCGGCCATCCTTCACATCAGCCGTTGACAACTCAGTTCTATATTCAAATCCTTAGTCCATTATTCTTAATACAACGGCCAGCACCACCGTCATACTAGAATTAGGTTGGTTTACTCATCGCTTATAAAAATCATCCGTAACATAATATATTTAGTTACTGTCCCCAAAACGAATTTGAGTGGAATTCAATAGTGCTAAACTACATTTTTTTTTTCAATTTTTCTTTTTCATTAATTTCGCGCGTTTTCAAATTTGTCGCAATTGGCGGGAAGAAAAAGGTGAATGGTGTTGATTGGAAGTCCACATTACGCTATACTACTTTTTATTTTTCTGTTTCATCCATAATATTTGAATTTGAAGTAACTTTTATCGGCTTAAATTCTTCTTCGTGGTCGTAGATATTCATGGACGGTAGTTAATTAACATCAGGTGAGGCTTTTATTGAAGTGAAACTTCTTAATCGGGATTGGAAAATTTTTTGCGTTACGCGCCATCTTTATTTCTAAGTCACATTTTTGCGTTACGCGCCATCTTTATTTATTTAGTAAATTAGTAATACTTAGTAGTAATCCTGTGTATTGTAACTGTATTTAGTACGAATCCCACACTAGTGTATCATCCCACATTTGGACATAATACAGTGTTTACCATTAGAACACATTCTGTACCCACTTCAGTAAGCCACACCCCCAACCGTTTCCAAGCCCCACTCAAAATTTTAAGTCCCACCCACTTTTTTGTAATTTGATCCTTACCCCCCCTCTGGCCTTCCCCCACCCTAAATCCAAAACAGTGCCCAATAGCCTCCCCACGAAACCTCCCCCCCCCCCCGCTTACCCCCACCCTAAAAATTTTACCTCACCCCCCCTACTCATATCTCCTGCATTATCCATCGTAGACCCACCGACCTTGGGTTCATTGGAACCGGCTCGGTGAGGGCTACAATCCTGCCCCAACAGAATTCCCGAATTCCCCCTCCACAACTTTCCCCACCCAAAAATATTTTAAGGTGCCCAATAGCCTCCCCACGAAACCTAACCCCCCCCGCCCCTACCCCCACCTAAAATTTTTACCTCACCCCCCCTAAACCTATCTCGGCCAATAAAGGTCGTGGACCCACCGAGCTTGGTATCCTCGGAACCGTCTCGGTGAGGGCTACAAATTGGCCCCGATAGAAATCCCAAATTCCCTCAAAAATTTCCCCCCTCCTAAACTTAAACTTTATTTAATTTACCTTTATTTTACCAATTCTGTAAATTTGTAAATAGTAGATCATTTTCGAAAAATGATGTCAAAGAAGTTTCACTTCTTACGTGGGTACACTAATACACACACACATTTTTTGTTTGTTGAAATTATACAATAATATTATTTTTCCTTACAGAGATGCCGGTCCCGAACCCCCGGTGGGAGATTAGATAACCGCTCGCCCATCCCTCAGCAGTTGCACCCCTAGTGAACCAATGTAATTATTTGTGTTGTTCAATAAACTGTTTTGTTAATTATAGTGGCTTTTATTTAATATATGGGGACGGTACTACGAAAAACGATATTCGATCATGCGATTCCGCGTGTTGTAACCTTTTTGTAATGCCTTCATTTATTTCTTTTATTGGGGGAAAAAAACAATTGTATATTACAGTTAAATTTTAAAACACTGAGTGTGAAAGTACATATTTGTATTTGCTCATCCCACGGGAACACTTCATTTTTGGGATAAAATGTAGCCTATGTGTTAATCCAGGATATCAGCTATGTCCATACCAAATTTCAACAAAATTGGTCCAGCCGTGAGAGCGTGAAGAAGTGACATACACACAAACTTTCGCCTTTATTATATTAGTAGAAAGAAGAATAGGATATGATATCATAGATAAGATGTAAAATAAACAACATAATAAAAATAGTGTATGCAATACACACACGGCAGACCTGAACCTTCAGAAAGTAGCCTACGAGAGAATTAGAAAAATATTGAGTATCAGATATTATGATAAAAATTTGATTATTTAATATTTTTACCTAGCTCAAAAAAAAAAATACAAAATTGGGTAACACTTTGTCCAATGATGGGTCATGGGCGGGATGGGATATGATGATAGGATGGGTGGAGGTATTGCAATTGTTGATGCATGTCGCATATAAATGTAACTTAGGTTCGATTAGTAACATAAGTGCAACATTGTTGATGCATGTCGCATATAAATGTAACTTGGGTTCGTTTAGTAACATAAGTGCAACATTGTTGATGCATGTCGCATATAAATGTAAGTTAGGTTCGTTTAGTAACATAAGTGCAACATTGTTGATGCATGTCGCATATAAAATGTAAGTTAGGTTCGTTTAGTAACATAAGTGCAACATTGTTGATGCATGTCGCATATAAATGTAACTTGGGTTCGTTTAGTAACATAAGTGCAACATTGTTGATGCATGTCGCATATAAATGTAAGTTAGGTTCGTTTAGTAACATAAGTGCAACATTGTTGATGCATGTCGCATATAAAATGTAAGTTAGGTTCGTTTAGTAACATAAGTGCAACATTGTTGATGCATGTCGCATATAAATGTAACTTGGGTTCGTTTAGTAACATAAGTGCAACATTGTTGATGCATGTCGCATATAAATGTAAGTTAGGTTCGTTTAGTAACATAAGTGCAACATTGTTGATGCATGTCGCATATAAATGTAACTTGGGTTCGTTTAGTAACATAAGTGCAACATTGTTGATGCATGTCGCATATAAATGTAAGTTAGGTTCGTTTAGTAACATAAGTGCAACATTGTTGATGCATGTCGCATATAAATGTAAGTTAGGTTCGTTTAGTAACATAAGTGCAACATTGTTGATGCATGTCGCATATAAAATGTAAGTTAGGTTCGTTTAGTAACATAAGTGCAACATTGTTGATGCATGTCGCATATAAATGTAACTTGGGTTCGTTTAGTAACATAAGTGCAACATTGTTGATGCATGTCGCATATAAATGTAAGTTAGGTTCGTTTAGTAACATAAGTGCAACATTGTTGATGCATGTCGCATATAAATGTAACTTAGGTTCGTTTAGTAACATAAGTGCAACATTGTTGATGCATGTCGCATATAAATGTAAGTTAGGTTCGTTTAGTAACATAAGTGCAACATTGTTGATGCATGTCGCATATAAATGTAACTTAGGTTCGATTAGTAACATAAGTGCAACATTGTTGATGCATGTCGCATATAAATGTAACTTAGGTTCGATTAGTAACATAAGTGCAACATTGTTGATGCATGTCGCATATAAATGTGACTTAGGTTCGTTTAGTAACATAAGTGCAACATTGTTGAAGCATGTCGCATAATAATGTAAGTTAGGTTCGTTTACTAACATAAGTGCAACATTGTTGATGCATGTCGCATATAAATGTACCTTAGGTTCGTTTAGTAACATAAGTGCAACATTGTTGATGCATGTCGCATATAAATGTGACTTAGGTTCGTTTAGTAACATAAGTGCAACATTGTTGATGCATGTCGCATATAAATGTAACTTGGGTTCGTTTAGTAACATAAGTGCAACATTGTTGATGCATGTCGCATATAAATGTAACTTAGGTTCGATTAGTAACATAAGTGCAACATTGTGGATGCATGTCGCATATAAATGTGACTTGGGTTCGATTAGTAACATAAGTGCAACATTGTTGATGCATGTCGCATATAAATTGTAACTTAGGTTCGCTTAGTAACATAAGTGCAACATTGTTGATGCATGTCGCATATAAATGTAAGTTAGGTTCGTTTAGTAACATAAGTGCAACATTGTTGATGCATGTCGCATATAAATGTAAGTTAGGTTAGTTTAGTAACATAAGTGCAACATTGTTGATGCATGTCGCATATAAATGTAAGTTAGGTTCGTTTAGTAACATAAGGTCAACATTGTTGATGCATGTCGCATATAAAATGTAACTTAGGTTCGTTTAGTAACATAACCGCAATATTGCAACATAAAACAATTAAGTTTCTTTAATGTTTACCATGTTTTGACAGCCTCCGTGGCTCAGTTGATTAGACGCCGGTTGTGAAACGCGAGGCCGCGGTTTCGATCCCAGCACCGAGACAAATATTTTTGTTTGCGAGAGCGAAGTCTCTCGTAGTTCCTGACACCCACGAGACAAGATGGATCATGAATGTGTTGCCGGACCATTAAGTTTGGAGGAGAGCGGGAAGGAAAAAGGATGGGAAGAGAAGAGGCTATGGTTTTTAAATAAAATAATACATTGCGCGCAACGTGTATTGGCTACATGATTATAACATTAAATATACGAACAGTAACAACTAACAACTACTCGGAATGATATTCTTAGACCATAGACAATAGCTTTTTATACCCAGAGACAAGATTGAATGTATCCTTTAAGCGCATTGAACATTTCTATAAAATTATGTTAAAACCAGATTTCATTTGTGGCACTTATAAATTATTTTATGTATATTATTAAGTGAGCTGCAACGGCCATTTTTTTTAATCTTTGTGAAAATCATTCAAATATTATTGCTTTTTTATTTGTTTATTTCGGCTTAATAGAGAACAATAATGTGTCTTTGGGGTATAAAAAACTATGTACAACATTGTCAAATAATTAAAACATTTCTATAATTAAATACGACTGCTTTTCTATGCACTAATAAATTGGAAATACTTTGTGTTATTGCATCCAAACTATCGTCCAATTATACGGTCCGACCTTCCAACAATTGGACCAATTTTTCGACAGTTGTCCCAACCATCCAGCGGTTGGTCCAACCACCGATAATAATATAATCATTTTCTAATGTTTTAAGACATCTAATCTGATATATTTTTATTCCCATAAATAATTTTAAGTAGCTTATAACGAGCTCCATTATTACGTTTTCATAAGTATACGAATATTTACGATTTTAATATGCCTAGTTGATCACACAAGCTCGCAAAATCTGGCAGCAAATGAATAAAACACTAAGAAACTACTCACTGATAATAAATAAGATAAAATATATACTTTAGTAAACAAATTCATATACCACATACTGCAAATGATGGTCTTCGATCGAGAGCTTAGATCATGACGGCCTACTGCGGGTTGGTAGACTACACGATACATATGTATCTTCGAAAATACCTAATTAATCTAGATCTCTATATTGTAATATACACAAATGAGACCTAGATTGTACACTCAACAGTCAAATACATAGTCCTGACCCCACACTAAGATCGAGTCTTGTGTCGTGAGTATCAGAAACTACGAGAGACTTTTAGATCTCACAAACACCCAGACCCGAAACAAATACTTGTGGTTCACACAAACGTTTGTCTCGGTGCGGGGATCGAACCCGCGGCCTCTCGTTTCACAGCCGGCGTCTAACCAACTGCGCCACGGAGGCTGTCAACGATTGTACACTTAAAAACGATTTGTGTGTCATCAAGAAATTCTTAAGAATTTCTTAACCTTAAGCCATTAATATCTAAACTAATAATATAAAAAGAAAAGATTTGATTTGTTTTTTACAATGTACAGGCTCTGCAACTACTGGACCGATTCGATAAATTCTTTCACCATTAGAATCCTACATTATTCTTCATGAACATAGGATGAATAATATCTGCACCCAGGCGAAGCTGTGACGGGCCGCTGTCATAAATGTTCCGTAATAACATTTTGGTTTTTCATCAAGCTAAAACACAATTACTAAGGCAAGAAACAACATACTTTTGTAGTCCAACCGATTGGTTGGCGTACAAATTGGACGATCGTGTGGACGCACTATTAGATATTAAATACATATATTTAGTTGACGAGTTTCGTCACGTAGTTACTCGGGAATAAGCCGGTCATGCCGCGTAGTTCCCCTGAAAATATAGAGTATTTTAATAAATACATTTTTAATACACTGTTGTAGTTTAAATCTATACTCAATTTAAAAAATAATTAACTTATGAATACTCAAACGTATTTATTAAGGTGCACTTAACGACCCACGTCCCACTTAAAAAGTACATTTAAGCGGGACTTGCGCAGATAAGAGCAATATAATATTTAAGTAGCGTTTGAGTATTCAGGCCTTCATGTCGGTTTGTAAAGTCAAGTATTTACGTTAATAAATAAATAAATACACCCAACAGTTACATACATAGTCCTGACCCCACACTAAGGTCGAGTCTTGTGTCGTATCAGAAACTACGAGAGACTTTTCGGTCTCACAAACACCCAGACCCGAAACAAATACCTGTGGATCACACAAATGTTTGTTTCGGTGCGGGGATCGAACCCGCCTTTCGTTTCACAGCCGGCGTCTAACCAACTGCGCCACCGAGGCTGTCATGGAGGCTTTATACTACTTTTATATGGCTTTATTTAAAGAAATGTATGTATTTAAAGGAAAATTACCTTGCCACCACGCAGGGTCCTGGCTTCTATCCGTCACAGCTATAATGTCATCCTTCTCGAAACTCAGCTCGTCAGCATTTTGTGCGGTGTACGGATATAGAGCTATCACCTGCGACAAAAATATGTATAAATGTGAGGGGGGGAAGGGGAGGGGGATATAGAGAAAGAGAGAGGGGGGAGTAATATTACCTTATCAATAACAGTTTCAGCGGGCAAAGTGTCCATCTTGGAGAGAACTGGAGTGGTTCTACCCGAAGTTCTGCCTGAGGATTGTAGAATCTGAAAATAACGTAATTCACCGATAAATGTATATATGGCTAGCGGCTCGGCCCGGCTTCGCCCGGGTGGAGATAGTTTTTGAGTCCAGTTCACATCGACAACACATTATAGTTTTCGCAGCGCACGCAATGTAACTAATATTATAAGCAATTTTCACCTTGGGTAACATTAGTGTAGTTTTAGTAGGGATCCTTATTTTTTTCTTGCAATTAAAATAGCCTATATTAATCAGTGATAATGTAGCATTCAAATGGTGCAAGAGTTTTTAAACTCGGTCCAGTACTTTTTGAGGCAATTCGTTACATACATACAAATCTTTCTTTATAATATTAGTATAGATAACTAAAAGTCTGGGTGTCTAGGTGCCTTTGAGTCTGAGTGTGCGTGTCTCCGTGTCTCCGACGGACATAAATGAAACTCCCAGATAGTTTTAAACTGGTATTTCTACACAGATAGGTTTTTGAATATTATAAGGGAGCGAAGAATTACCGAAGCGGTGGTAGCAGAAATTAACGATTCAAAAGATCTTGTAAAAGACTACTTGAATAAAGTATATTTTGACTTTGACTTTGACTTTGACTTATAATTACGGGAGCGATTAACGTTGTACAAGGGAGAGAAGTGAATATAATAAAAATATTGTGGGGGTATCTTAATAACAAAGCTATGTAACTCCTAATTATTTGCTGCGTCTTATATGACTGAAGCGTATTGCTATAAATGTAGCATTAGGCGCCAACACTTCGTGTGGCCGTATGTGGATCTGTTTATCCGGGTCTCTGGGTGTCTGGCTATCTGGGTGTCTTAGTATCTGGGTGTCTTAGTATCTGGATGTCTGGCTATCTGGGTGTCTTAGTATCTGGATGTCTGGGAATCTGGGTGTCTTAGTATCTGGATGTCTGGGAATCTGGGTGTCTTAGTATCTGGGTGTCTGGGTATCTGGGTGTCTTTGTATCTGGATGTCTGGCTATCTGGGTGTCTTAGTATCTGGATGTCTGGCTATCTGGGTGTTTAGTATCTGGATGTCTGGGAATCTGGGTGTCTTAGTATCTGGGTGTCTGGGTATCTGGGTGTCTTTGTATCTGGATGTCTGGCTATCTGGGTGTCTTAGTATCTGGATGTCTGGCTATCTGGGTGTCTTAGTATCTGGATGTCTGGGTATCTGGGTGTCTTAGTATCTGGATGTCTGGCTATCTGGGTGTCTTAGTATCTGGATGTCTGGGAATCTGGGTGTCTTAGTATCTGGGTGTCTGGGTATCTGGGTGTCTTTGTATCTGGATGTCTGGCTATCTGGGTGTCTTAGTATCTAAAAGTCTGGGTATCTGGGTGTCTTAGTATCTGGATGTCTGGCTATCTGGGAAGTTGGCTATTTGGGTGTCTGGCTATCTGGGAGTCTAGTTGTCTGGGTACATGGGTATCTAGGTATGTTGGGATCTGGACCTATTGTATTTCAATAATGATAGAGGATATTCTCACCTTGACATAGCTAGCAGGGAACCACCCCACCTGCCTGTTCCTACCCTTAGCTTGCAGTTCACCCTCCCACCACCCGCTGTCGGCCTTCTTGCGAACCACCAGTAGCTGGCCTTTCTGAAGGGAGAGCTGCTCCGCACTGAAACAGACAATTTATAAATTTCAGCACTAATAATTTTAAAAGTTACAGTTATTCAAAGTTGTTATTTTATTATGGATTATTATGGTAGATTTTCGTGAATGCACTGTATCAGCCCATATACGTCCCACTGCAGGGCCTCCTCCACATTCGAGAGTACGATTGAGAGGGGTTAGTACACTCCAACACGCTGGCCTAGTGCAAGGACTTTACATACCGTAGAAATTATTACAAATCGCTTTAGTGCGCAGGTTTCCCCACGATGTTTTCCTTTACCGTTATAGTGCGTGGTGATTGACTATCAATACACACATGACTTTTAAAGTCAGAGATGTGTCCTGGGATTTGGACCCGCGACCACCGAGAACATTGGCAGTCGGCGAAAATATCAGCGTGTTTGGGTGGTAAAAATCGTTGCGTACCATTACGTCTTTAAATATAAAAAGGTGTACATTATTATTTTAGGAAAACTACGTATCAATCACACAATTATGACGAAAGGTATTTACTGGTGGTAGGTCTCTCATATGTGAGAGGCCGCCTGGGTAGGTACCACCGCAATGTCTATTTCTCCCGCCAAACAGCAGTGTAAATGCGCTGTTGTGTTCCGGTTTGAAGGACATTGTAGCCAGAGTAACTACTGGACATATTGAGACTTAACATCTTATGTCTCAGGATGGCGAGCGCAGTGGAATTCCAAGCATTGCCTTGTAATTCATGGTGTTGTTTGGTTTTGCTACTGTCCATGAGCGGTCGTATCGCTTACCATCAGGCGAATGGCACGCTCGTCTCGCCATTCATAGCAATAGAAAAAAAAGGTAAAAAAATATAGACGATTTTTTTTTGCGAAAATCTTAGTTGCATTGTACCTGAAGTCGCTTATACTATCACCTGGCTTCGTGTTCGGTCGCCTTCGGCTTATACCTGGTATTATGTTGGAACCTACCTAGTAGCAGTGTAAGAAGCGATGGCCTGCGCGATCTCGTTCTTCCTGCGGCCGGTGGCGGAGTCGCGGCCGGAGTCCCGGCGCGCCGCCGACGCGGGCCGCGCGGGGGCGGAGCCCGAGCCCGCGCCCTCCGTGATCTCCGCCACCTCCGAGCAAATGGGGGTCGACGACTTCTGCTCCTGAGGCTGAGGCAAATATATTTCTGTTGTAATTTTTATTGCTAGTTTCAGATAGTAAAAATGTACATTCACCTGCCTGAATATTATACGCATCACACACTTTTTAATATTTGGACGTAAATTTTAATAGAGTTGATGGCGAAAGTGGGCGAAATTAGACGAAAATAGGCGAAAACGGGTTAGTGTAGGCGAAATTGAGTGGGCACGCCGCTGTAGCGGCGGTAAGGCCCGTTCTAGAGGAGTGGCTCAACAGGAGCCACGGCGCCCTAAGCTTCCGGCTGACGCAGGTGCTTACCGGACATGGGTGTTTCGGGAGGTACCTGTGTCGACTAGGCCGGGAGCCGACGTCCCAGTGCCACCATTGTGGTGATCGCCGCGACGATACGGCGTTGCATACTTTGGCGGAGTGCCCAGCTTGGGCCGAGCAGCGCCGTGACTTGGTCGCGGCCGTTGGTGCTGCGGGAAATCTCTCGCTCCCGGCTGTGGTGTCAACCATGGTCGGGAGCAAGTCAGGATGGAGAGCTGTCGCCACCTTCTGCGAGTTCGTGATGCTCGCAAAGGAGGTGGCGGAAAGGGAGAGAGAGGCTGCCTCCTCTCTCCCCTCCCGCAGCAGACGCACTGGGCGTCGTAGGGTGGCAGATTTTCGGCCACCGTAGGGCGCGGCCTGTGGACGGCAGACTCGGGGCGTCTCGCCGTCCGACCAGCAGCAGGCCTTGAGGCGGCGGCGTCGTGTTCCGCGCGCGCCTCGTAGTGGAGTCCTGCGGCCGGGGTGACGGCCGCAGTGGGTGACGGGGCCCGCCTGACTATGGCGGGCCAATACCCGTCGGGGGGTTGCGACGAATGCTTCGGCGATACCCGACCCTCCGACACACGGGTACATGAGGAACACGGGTTGGTTTTTAGTCAGTAAGAGTCTGACAGTCCCCTCCGCGCCTCCCCCGGGCGGAGGATGTCCATGAGGATTTTCCAACCCGATACCAAAAAAAAAAAAAAAAAAAAAAAAGAAAAGGCGAAATTGAGTGGAAACGAGTTACGAACGAAATTGACAATAATCTTGTGTAAGTGAAAGTGAAAGAAGTGGACAAAACTGTCAGGTGCAGGCGAAAAGGGGCGAAATTGAGGAAATCGAATGTACGTGGACGAAATTAGATGCAAACGGGTAAAGGTATACGTAAATAAGCGACACATAACATTGATTGAAAGTTGTGAAAAGGGCGTAAGGGGCGAAAAGGGCGAAATTAGGCGAAAAGGGGCGAAACTAGGCGAAAAGGGGCGATACTAGGCGAAAAGGGGGAGAAACTAGGCGAAAAGGGGAGAAAATAGGCGAAAAGGGGAGAACCTAGGCGAAAAGGGGAGAAACTAGGCGAAATGGGGCGAAACTAGGCGAAAAGGGGCGAAACATGCGCAATGTATACTCACTAATGTGGGTGGCGAGGAGGCGGCGGGCGCGGGCGGCGCCGCGGTCTCCGGGGCCGACCACCCGCCCAGCGCCTCGCGCGGCTGCACGCGTGAAGTGAGCATGTCATGAGAACATTGTGAGGTGGACGGATGAAGGACGGAGAAAGGGTGTTATTGGGATGAACGTGTTAGTGTGTCTTATAATTATAATATGTAAAACAATATAAAATAATATTCTCTGAGATTGCACACGTAGATATCTCTTTAATGATGAAATAAAACGGTAGCCTGCGGTATAAACATATATACGTATACACAACAAAATCTCTATGTCTATGCATTTAAATAATAATCTAAATGGTTTTAATACGAATATATGTTATTTCGTGACATATTTGTACTGATGGTAGGTCTCTCATATGTGAGAGGCCGCCTGGGTAGGTACCACCGCAATGTCTATTACCATCAAATAGCAGTATAAATGCACTGTTGAGTTCCGATTTGAAGGACATTGTAGCCAGAGTAACTACTGGACATCATAACACTTAACATCTTATGTCTCAGGCGAGCGCAGTGGAATGCCATTGCTTTGTAATTCATGGTTGTTTGGTTTTGTTACTGTCTATGAGCGGTCGTATCGTTTATCATCAGGCGGACGGCATGCTCGTCTCGCCATTCACAGCAATAAAAACAAAATCGTGACGTCACTAATAGTAAGCAAGTTCATATCTGTCTTAATTTGTAAGAAACGAAAGGCTTATAATAACTAATACTACATTACACGTACATACTTTGAAGAATCGTATCTGTATAGATGATGGAAAATAAAGAAATGAATACAGCGAAGGGGGTGAAGGGGGTGAAACGGGATGGTGGCGGGGATGGCAAAGTCAAATAGGGAGAACGTAAAGTAATTAAAAAGGGGTAAAAAGTGGAGGAAAGGGGCGAAAATAAGCGGAATGTAACAATGATGAAGGCCAAGGGGGATAAGGGAGGGGGAGCCTCTTCAGGCAAGGGCTCTGGCGCCTCCGAAAGGTGGCGGGGGTCGCAGTTGTAATAAAAAAAAAACTTAGAAATCACAGACAAACCAAGTATTTGGTTTTGCGCGGCTAATTATAAACATTCTGTTCTTTTTAAATATAATAATAAATAAAAAAAAATTGGGATGGCACTATGCGGAAGTCGTGGAAAAATCACGTAATGAAACGAGGACGAAAGGTGGCGGTAAGGGGCGAAACGCGGCGGAAAGTGGTGAATGACTCTAGGATGAGCAGGAACGAAGGATGGAGGAAAGGGCCGAAAAGGGGCAGAATATGGCTAATGGCTCTACAATATGAAGTAGTCAAAGGGGGTGGAAAGTGGCGAAAAGAGGCGGAAAGAGCAATATTACCCTGAGCTACTAACCTGCGCAGGTGGAGAGGTAGCCATAGGCTCGGGCGCGGGCGTGTGCGGGGAGTGCGGCGCGTGCGCGGGGGGCGCGTCCTCCGGCAGGGGCTCGGGCGCCTCGGGGATGGTGGCGGGGATGGCGGCGGGCTGCTCCGAGGGCACCGGCTCCATCGTCGTGTCCTTTGTCACGTAGTTGGAGGGGAATATTCCGGTCCTGGGGGTCATCAAATTATGAAGTCACCGTATCTCACACATATGGGTCACCGTATCTCACACATTTTCTGTCTCTCATTAATATGAGTCACTGTGTCTCACACATGTATTCAATCGCCGAATCTCACAACACTATGAGTTACCGAGTCTCCTATATACTATAAGTCACCATGTCTCCCATAAGTTATGAGTCACCTTGCCTCACACACAAAGAGTCACTGTCACTCACAAATATGAGTGAGCGTGTGTCACACTAGTACATTATGAGTCACGTCTCACCTGATGCCGATCCTGCCGGTCCACCAGTCCCCGTCCCTGCGCGTCACCTCTATCCTCTCGCCCGCCTCGAAGGTCAGGTCTCCTGGCTCAGTGGATACATAGGGATAGGCAGCAATGTAGAAATCACCACCCTCTGTAAAAAAAATTGACACGTTAAGGAAATCATCGTGAGGAAACCTGCATACCATGGAGAATTTCTATGTGTACTCGGTGTATAGGCCAGCGAGGTATGTGGCCTAACCCCCTCTAAATGGAATTTTTAGGCGAAGTCCCGTGCTCAACCACACGCTTAATCGCACACACACACGCACGCACGTACGCACGCACGTACGCACGCACGCACACACGCACGCACGCACGAACGCAAGCATAGTAAATTACACTGTAAGGGTGGGTAGAAATAGAGATAATAATATGGTGTTCAGCTTACCAACAGCAGGCATCGCTCCGCCGAGATCGTTGGTGATTTCCGGTTCCGGCACTTCCGCTATACCTGGAAATAATATGCTTTTTAAGAAACTTCAGCCTAATAGTTCCCAGTCAATTATTTCCTAATGTATTTTAAGGCACCTAGTGACTTACCACCTACGGTATGTAAGTCCACCAACCCGCACTAGGCCAGCGTGGTGGACTATATGGCCTAACCCCTCTAAATCGTACTCTCGATTGTAGAGTAGCACGTGCCCAGCAGTGGGACGTATATGGGCTGATACAACAATTAATAGCGAAGATTTTATCGTGATGTTATTTTCAACAGTGGACTTATTGTGGCTGAAGAGAGATATGTAAGCTTTGTGTTGACGTTGACACTGACATTTGAGTATCTACGAGTGGAGCTATAGAGGGAGCCACCAGTGAGCAGAATGTAAAAAACGTGTTGTCTGTTTTCAATCAAATTACTTATAGTTAAATTACTATTGTTGTTTAATAATTGCTTTAAAACTCAGATATGTTAGTCAATTTGCTTTAATTTCGAAATTGCATAAGACAATTCAAGTTATTATAAGAATAGCAAAGCATGGACATTTAATTGTCGATTCTCTGTTTTAGGTTAGTATTTCATTATTCGATATTTGTTATGTAAAACTTTCTGTAAAAATTAAACTCTGTTTTAGATGAATGACATTGTGTTATGCTTCAAGAAGATAACCCCTGATCTTATATATATGTATATATGTTACCGGAAATGTATGAAATTTAGGAATTGTATACATTTCCTAGGAAATGTATACAATTCCGAAGCTATTTAGGAAATGTATAAAATATTCTTTCAATAATTATTTTATACATACATATCCTAGGAAATGTATACATTTCCTAGGCATTGTATAAAATTCCAATATCGTATTAGGAAATGTATAAGAATAATGGTTTCTGTAATAAAACACGTTGTTCAAATGAGAGTAATATTTTTTATCACAGGTAACAATCATAGCGGTAAATTCTATAATACTCGTATCTTCATATTACCTATGTTACTAATTAAAAATAACCCTTCCGGTGTCCAAGAAGCTCATTTCGGGCTCCCTGTCAAGATTCATGTGACATTCTCCATTGTTCTCCAATGGTAGGTAGGTAGGTTAGGTTAGGTTAGGTTAGTTTATGTTAATTAATATCTTAAATACTTACATTTACTTACATTTCCGATTACTATTTAGGAAATGTATAGATTTCCTAGGAAATGTGTCTAATGTAATTTATTTTACACATTTCCGGGCGATTTTAGGAATTACATACATTTCCTAGGAATTGTATACAATGACGGATTACACACATTTCCGTTAACATATATATACTATACCTTCGAGCTGTGTCTTGATCTCCATAGGTTCGACCATCTCCGCGGCATACGCTGAAGGTGCGTTTATATCCTCTACGTAAGACTCCGGGAACCAACCGGATTGACCTGGGAAGGATGTTAAATAAAGTTCAAAATGGCGGCTTTAATTTCAGAATGATTAGTTAACTTGATATTTTAAGAATGAATTGTCTAAGAATTTTAATTATTGAATTGGTTTTATTCATAAGCAAAAATGATTGGTATATCCTATTGATAAGTTAAACATGACTTCTTAAATTGTCTAATAAACTATTTAATTTATTTGCATACACAAAACAAGAAGTTAAATTCGCAACCAAACGCGCCAATAAAAGTTCAAAATGGCGACCATTCTGTTAAGTGACAAATAACCTCAAAATGTAACCCATCAGGTTAACTGACCCCCCACTCCCTGTAAACTCACCCCTTGCCGCCCCCATTACCACCCCGGCTCAGCATCCCCTCTGGGAGTACTTTATTTATAAAAATATACAAACCGCATTAATAATTATAAGTTCAAAATGGCGTCCATTTTTGACACATAACCTCAAAATTTTACTGTCAGATTCACAAACCCCTCCCTCCCTCCCTCACCTCGCGCCGTCCCCCACCGCCACCCCGGCTCGGCATCTCCCCTGGGAGGCTGCGCATCAGCCACCAGGTCTCCGGGCTGAAGGCTCAATTCATCCACAGTCCGTGCTGTGAACTCGTACACGCAGCGCCAGCGGGGAGCTGCAGTTGTTGCTGAAGTTGCTGTAGTGGCTGGAGTTGCTGGAGCTGCTGGGGGGACAGGTTCTGTTGCTGGAAGAGGAGGGGTATACCACACATATAGTAAAGTGGGACAGTACTACAAGTCGAGCTATAATTTGATTAAATAAGTTGCTATTATTGGGGGTCTGGTTCTGTTGCTGCAAGGAGAGTTTGTGCTGGGTGTGTGGTTTTATAACATTTTCGAAGATTGCCGAACCAGTCCGACGATTCCCGAACATCACCGAAGTTTGCCGAATATTCCCGAGGCCAGTGTAGTTACCTGTGGTGGCGGGCGCGTCGCCCCAAGCATCGTCGGCCGGAGTGTCCCAAGTATCATTGGTAGTTCCCCACTCCGTATCTGAAACGATGGATTTTATGTTGAAATATTAAACAACTAATGATAAATATAGATTCGCAAAGAAACGTTTAGTTCCTTTTTCAAAGACTCTGGTAGGTCTCTCATATGTAAGAAGCGGCCTGGGTAGATACCACCGCAATGTCTATTCCTCCAAACACCAGTGTAAATGCGCTGTGTTCTGAAGGATATTGTAGCCAGAGTTACTGGACTTAATGGTACTTAACATCATGTCTCAGGATGGCGAGCGCTGTAGAATGCCAAGCATTGCTTCGTAATTCATGTTGTTTGGTTTTGCTACTGTCCATGAGCGGTGATATCGCTTACATCAGGCGAATGTCATGCGCGTCTCGATATTTATTGCAATAAAAAAAAGACTTATGGCGTTCGTGTTTTGCTTTTCCTCTCTTCGAATCCGCCATGTTATTCAAAATTCTAAAAACCTTTACCAGTTACAAAAAGCCTTTGTTATTGTTAGTCTTCAGTTATTTGCAACAATTTGTTCTGTATTTTTAATCCTTGAATGCCTACGATCAGTCTACTTATCCGCGAGTGACGTCACACCATAGTACTTAAGTATTTTACGAGTATATGAAATTCCCGGTGAAACAAACTCATAGGGCTTACCAGTAGCAGGCCAGGCGCTCTCCGCGGGCGCGGTGCTTCTCTTCTCCATGTACTCCTTCCTTCTCTGCTCGTATAGCTCCCATACTCGCTGGCATTTATCGGTCAATGACGTCACTGTTGCGTTTAGTTCCGATAGTTGGGACTTATTGTTTTCGAGGTCGGATTTCTTGGTCTCGACTATGGCTCGAGCGGCTTCCACCTTGGAGGAAATGGTGTATGGTAATATTTTTAACCCAACGATCACATACATAGTCCTGACCCCACACTAAGATCGAGTCTTGTGTCGTGGGTATCAGAAGCTACGAGAGACTTTTCGGTCTCAAAAACACCCAGTTGTAACATACTAATTATATTACCTAATACATTGAAAATAATTTATATTTCCAAATAAATATCTCAACGCACAAACAACCAACGCACAACCACACTTGTGGTGAATAAAACAAGTGATTGACGTTGGCGGCTAACGGGACCTGCCTTACGTCAAGAGTGCCGGGCGGCCGACATTTTTTTCGCTTCACCGCTGCCAGACGCCCGGTGAAACTTGCATTGAGAGTGCGTGTACCGCTCGCTTATCTTTAACCGCCTCGAATTTTAAAATCCTCAAGTCTGACCATTTAAATCTGTTGCTGTGTCTTTTAAACAATAAACTGTGCGTATTTAAATCCCATACTGGGTAAGTTGTGCATTTGATCTTTACTTTTGATGATGTAGGTTTGTTGAACAGCTGATTGATTAGTAGAACATTCTTGGTAATCGTGGTTAATTATTATTGGTATGAGGGCTTATGTATTTGATTTAAGCTATGTTTTAAAAAAGTGTTAACCCTAGTTATAAATCACCGTTACCTATAATTAAAGAAATGGAGTTAATAGCGTAATATGCCAGCCCTTGTAACCGTTTCTGATTTTTTAAAAATAACGGTAACTGCCACTTCGCTCCAGTAAAATTTAGAAAGCTATCGCCTACTCTGTACTGCTTAGAGCCTGCTTGTGATTATGTGCTGCTTCGCGTTGTAGCTTTGCCCAATTCAACGTTATCAACCGCAAAAGAGGAATGTTCTTATCTGCCGAGTACTAACATTGATCTACTGGTTTGCCTAGGAATTACGTACGGAGTGAAGTCCAAACCCAGCGACTTATACTCTTTGTTGCTGCTACACCAAGGGGCCCCCTAACTTCTACCGCCGTCCCTGAGAGGTTTCTACTGTACATCGGCGCCCCTACAACCCTACGAGAAGTCCTGTCATCTCGGCCTCTACAACACTTCAAAGCTACATCAAGCTACCTCGGCTGAACCGGCAGCGGCAGGAGCTGAGTGCAGGGGAGTGTGGCAAGAAGGCTAGTGCTGTAAATTTTAGAACCGAACCTACCCTCCCACGACCCTGATCGTTAATTTCTTTGTATAGTTTTTTAGTTTAGTACTAGTGTATGTTGCTTTGTAATTATAGTTTTAGTTCAATCTTTTATTAAAAATTCTGCCCTTATTTGCTCCGGTTCTTTTATTTCAAATTGTTATAAAAGGAACCGTGACACAGTCCCGAAACAAATACCTGTGGGTCACACAAATATTTGTTTCGGTGCGGGGATCCAACCCGCAGCCTTTCGTTTCACAGCCGGCGTCTAACCAACTGCACCACGGAGGCTGTCAGTCTTAATACGTCTTCATCGTCTTCGTCGTACGTCGTTCACGTCTTCCATCGTCTTCCAGACTGTTCTCTCTTATTCCGTCCTTTCATATTTCAACATCTTAATCATTCATCCTCTAACTCTTTTTCTCTTTAGTACTTTCATTCGTCATCTCTTTCACATAAACTACATTCCATATCAGTCATTCGTCTAACGTTTCATTCTACTCATCTTACATCATAACATTCAAATCCTACAGTAATAGTACAATTGCTTGGGGAAAATGGTCCAAAAACATTTCGGGGTAAATCTTATGTAATTAGAAACAATTAAAAATCATACACTTACCTTCTCTCTCAATTGCTTGAGTGTGACTTCCATCATATTCAGTTTTCCGTCTTCACCGGCCCCTTCTGATGCCTTCGCCTGAATAAATATTACCTCAAGTCTTTACAAAAATCAAAGTTTTAGTTTTCATTAGCTTCTGCCCGCAAACTTCTTTTGAGTGCTTAACTTTATTTGGAATTTCTCATCCCGTCCCGTTGTATCCCGCTCGTCCTGTCTCATGCTCACTCAAAGGCATGTAATCCAGTCCCATCCCATCCCTTTTAGTATAAAAAAGTAACAAAATTATCGGAATTTCTTCGTCATTCTACGGCAACACGTTTATTTTTTTCGGTAAAAAATTGTAGCCAAGGAGTTATTCCAGGGTGTCAGCTACTTCCATACCAAATTTCATCGAAATCAGTTAAGCCGTTACTGAGTTCATCGCGCACAACAACACACACAGATAAAGAGACAAAAATTCTAAAAATCATTGTTTTGGGTTCTAATACGTTAATACAGATTATATTAGTTTTTCTTATTTATCTTGCATGTACAGACATCGATCAGTTACAAATTTATTATGTATGTATATGTATAGATCAAACTCGTGACTCCTTTTAGCGTCTTTCGCTTTTTCTCGTATATCCGACTTTGGACAACCACGCTCACATGAAAAATTAAACCATAATTTGTTACCTTAGCATCTAACTCTGCCTTCTCCTTGTTCAGAGCTATCTGCTTGGCATTTAGCTCCTTGACCCTCGCCTTCAGCTGCTGCATTTCAGCCATACTGGCATCACGATCGGATCTGTAGATAATTTTATATTTATAGACACACGTGGACGAAATATCTGGAATACAGTATACAGGGTATATCAAGACTGCGACCGAAAACGAAGCCAGGTGGTATTAGTGACTTCAGACACAAAGCAATCAAAAATTTCAAAAAAAAAACGTCACGTTTTTTGGTATTTTTTACTTATCGTTGTATGTGGGTGATAAATACATAGTTTTCCTAAAATAATGATGTACAACTTTTTATTTTTTAAGACGCAATTATACGTTAGGGTTTTAATTACTATTTTTGCAATAACTAGGTATTTACCACCCAAACACGATGATGTTTAGAAAATTGCAAAAAAAACTGTCGCTTTTTGCGAAATTCCTCCCACATATCGCTCCCACTACTACCCCAAACCCTCCCCTTATAATTTGAAGACATTTCCTTCACACGCAACGCTGTTTCATATGTTTTAGTCACCTCCCCCATTCTCCTCAAACCTCCCCTACACTCCCCCAACTTCCCACGCACCAACTCCTCAAATCCTTCACCTGATATCGTTCTCTTAATGTTTTCGATACTTTTCCGGCATTTTGACAACCTCCCCCACCTCCCCACCTCCCCAACTCACCTCATCCCGTCTATAGTGCACTTGGCGGCGGCGACGGCGGTCCTGGTGTCTCGTATCTCGGAGGCCAGGTTGGTGGAGCGCACGGTCTCGGCGCTGAGCTGAGCAGACAGGTTCTGGCACTTGGCTTTCAGGCTTAGAACCTTGGACTGCTCCTCGGTGCGCATGGCTTCTAGTTCCCGAGTCCTGGAGTCAAATAATACAGAAAATTGAACAGAAAGTTAACTACCTCGGAAGGCCAGTTTTACTACGGTACTATTACGCTAAGATCTCGGATTTGAATCTCCGGTTGGGTAAAGTGATGCATTTTTCTATACATTACCAGCCCGGAGTCAGGGATTTGCGTCTGATATGGCGATAGGCAAAAATCCAATATCACTTTGCCCGACCCGGGACTCGAACCCGAGACCCCAGCTTTGTAACCGTACCGTAATACAACTACGCCACCGAGGCAGCCTACGTACGCCAGCATACTACAGCATACATGACAGCCTCCGTGGCGCAGTTGGTTGGACGCCGGCTGAGAAACGAGAGGCCGCGGGTTCGATCCCCGCACCGAAACAAATGTTTGTGTGAACCACAGGTATTTGTTTCGGGTCTGGGTGTTTGTGAGACCGAAAAGTCTCTCGTAATTCCTGATACCCACGACACAAGACTGGATCTTAGTGTGGGGTCAGGACTATGTATGTGACTGTTGGGTGTATTTATTTATTATTTATTTATACTGACTAAAAACCCCTCGATAACCGTCACACGCATTGTGGGCGGCACCGGGCATCGGACGAGCATGCCCATTCAGTCTGAGTCATGACAACAGCGCGGCACTACTACGAAAATATACAAAAATCCATGTCATACCTTTTCTTCTCCCATTCCAACTGGCATTGTCTCTCCATTTCCTTCCTCGCCGCTTCGCGTTTCTCCTGAAAACAATAAAATTTATTTATTACTAGCTAGTAGCTTCTGCCCGGCAACTTCGTGTTTTAAATTACAATTAACTTTATTAGGAATCGCCCATCCCGTACAGTTATATCCCGCCCGTCCCGTCTCATTCTCGCTCAAAGCATGTAATCCAATTCCATCCCATCCCTTTGAGTATAAAAAAGGAACAAATTTATCGGAATTCCTTCCTCATCCCACGGGATCACTAAAATTTTCGGGATAAAAAGTAGCCTAAGTGTTAATCCAGGATTTCAGCTACCTCCATACCAAATTTCATCGAAATCCGTTAAGCCGTTTCCGAGTTCATCGCGCACAACCGCACAGACAAACAGAAAAAACTCTAAAAATAATTGTTTTGGGTTCTATTACGTTAATACAGACTCCCCATATTAGTTAACAAGGATCCTAATATCAGTTCCCTCAAGGAAGCCTATAATCGAGCCGCCAAGGCCTGCAAGAAGGCCTACGTTAGAGCAGATGCCCAGCGCGTTTGCAGGATTGGGCGTGCGTTGGCCAATCACCCAACTAGCAGTCGTGCTTATTGGAGTTTGGCCAGGGCCGTCCAGTCTAACTTCTGCCGTCCAGCATTGCCACCGCTGAGGTACCCGGAAGGTTCGCTGGCCCACAAGCCGCAAGAGAAAGCCGCCTTACTGGCAAATCTCTTTGCGGCTAATTCCCGCCTCGAGGACTGTGGTTCCCGGCCCCCGCCGGTGCTGCCTGATTGCGGATCCTCAATGGCGGATATTCGCTTCAGGCAGTGTGATATGCGGCGTGAACTACGGTCTCTCGATGTGCGGAAAGCCAGTGGTCCGGATGGAATACCGGCGGTGGTTTTAAGGAGTTGCGCAGCGGAGTTGTCTCCTGCACTGACACGCCTCTACCGAGTGTCCTACCGCACAGGTGTTGTGCCGGAATCTTGGAGGGAGGCCAATGTGCAACCGATCCCCAAAAAGGGTGATCGGTCAGACCCTACCAATTATCGCCCTATCGCTATCACCTCAGTGATGTGTAAGGTCATGGAGCGGATCATAAACGCTCAATTGGTCCGCTACCTGGAGGATCACTCGTTGATCAGTGACAGACAGTACGGATTCCGTCACAACCGATCAACGGGTGATCTTCTGGCGTTTGTCCTGCATCGCTGGGGTGAGGCGATAGACCGGCGTGGCGAGGCTCTTGCTGTGAGCCTCGACATAGCCAAGGCGTTTGATAGGGTCTGGCACCGAGGTCTCCTATCCAAGCTTCCGGCATACGGTCTGCCCGACAACTTGTGTTCGTGGATTTCTGGCTTTCTGCATGGGCGTAGAATGCGTGTCGTCGTTGACGGACACGCTTCGGCGCTCATGTCGGTAAATGCCGGAGTTCCGCAGGGCTCGGTGCTGTCGCCCACCCTGTTTATTCTGCATATCAATGATATGTTGTCACTTGGCAACATTCATTGCTATGCAGATGACAGCACGGTTCATGGGCGATACTGCCATGGGTCCCCAGGTTGCCGGGTCGACACTGTGAGTGGGCGCGAGGGTCTTGTCATTGAGCTCAATCGGTCCTTGGATCTCATTTCTACATGGGGCTCCAGGAATATGGTTGAGTTCAATGCCAGGAAAACCCAGGTGTGTGCGTTCACGTGCAAAAAATCCCCGTTCTCTCCACTCCTCATTTTTCAGGGTATTCCCCTCTCAATGCGGAATGACCTGAGTATCCTTGGTGTGGATATCCGTTGTGATCTTAATCCAAGGAATCACATCGAGGGCGTAATATCTGCCACTTCCCGCAGGGTTGGGGTCCTGAACAAGGTGCGTCGGTTTTTCGCGCCCGGTCAACTCTACCGCTTGTATAAAGCGCAGGTTCGGCCGGGTATGGAATACTGTTCGCACCTCTGGGATGGATCCGCCCAGTACTTGCTCGATGCCTTGGATGGATTGCAGCGGCGGGCCATCCGCATTGTGAATGATGCAGACATTACGGGCAACTTAGAGTCGCTACAGTTACGGAGGGATGTCGCCTCTCTAAGCGTGTTCTACCGTCTGTATCATGGCGAATGCTCTGAGGAATTGTTCAATTTAATCCCCTCCTCTCCTTTCCTTAACAGAACCACGCGTGCTGGCTTGCGGAGCCATAGCTTGACTGTTCAATCCATTTCGGCGCGAACCAAAAGGTTCTCTAATTCTTTTTTCTGCCGTACAGTCAAGCTGTGGAACGGTTTGCCACCGCACGTGTTCCCTCCTTCCTATAATCCTGGGTCCTTCCGCCGTAGCGTGAAGAGGCATCTCAGCGGGCCGGCATGATTGTGTCGAATGGTATGAGACTACCGTCTGATACCATTCGATACTCTATCTGGACGGCATTAGCACTTATCATCAGGTGCAATGCAGTCACTATGCCGTGCCAGTTTAAAAAAAAAAAAAATAGTTTTTCTCATTTATCTTCCATGTACAGACATAGCTCAGTGACAAATATATTATACGTATAGATAGATATAGATTCTTTACTGCACATAAAAAAGGAAAAAGACTGAAGAAATATTTCTAATTACTATAAAAAGTACAGATGGCGTCAAAGTCTAATGGCTCTGGGCAATTTCTTACAAACTTGAAATTAATCGTATGTAACTTAACACGACTGAATAAATTGGAGTGTGATATTTAGATTTTATGTATGTTTATATGATGCTTTATTTCTGAATTTTTGAAGTGAAACTTCTTTATCGGGGTTGGAAAACAATTTAGTGTAACATTTTTTCGTTACGCGTCACATTCTTCCGTTACGCGCCATCTTTTGAAGTGAAACTTCTTTATCGACGTATGGGAGAAATTTTATAGCAATGTCAAAAAAATGTAACGTTTTTGTGTTACGCGCCATCTTTACTTCTAAGTCACATTTTTCCGATACGCGCCATATTTATTTATTTAAAGCTTCATATTTGAAAGTATAACGATAACAATAATAGTAATAATTCTATTATAATTAATGAAAAGCTATCATAATCTAAGTAGCAATAAGGTGAAATAATTTTATTATTTGTATCCATGTCTATGATAATAAAAGCCTTTTGCTTAAACTTTATTTAATTTAGCTTTATTTGACCAATTTCTGTAAATTTGTAAATAGTAGATAATTTTTCGAAAAATTATGTCATAAAGAAGTTTCACTTCTTACGTGTGTACACTAATACACACACACATTTTTTTTTAATGCCTGACCCGATTTGTATGCGAAATTACCTGTTCTTCCTTCTGTTTCCGAAGTAGTTCTTCTTGCTCCCTCTTCTGCGCTTCTAGACGCAACTTCTCGCGCTTCTCTGCTTCTTCCCGTTCTTTGCGTTCCCTTTCGGCCTACACATCATCGATATTTTATACCGGGTATATCAAGGCTGCGGCCGAAAACGAAGCCAGGTGGTAGTTTTAGTGCTTACAGACACAATGCAAATAAAAATTTCGAAAAAAAAAGCGGTACTTTTTTAAAATAACATCTAGTTTGGGTGGTAAATACCTAGTTTTTGCGAAAATTGTAATTTAAACATTTGCGCACCATTGCTTTTTTAAAAATAATAAGGTGAACATTATTATTTTAGGAAAACTATGTATTTATCATCCAAATAGGACGAGTAAAAAAATTAAAATGAAACGACGATTTTTTTTGCGAAATTTTTAGTTGCATTGTGTCTGAAGTCACTAATATCACCGCCTGGCTTCATTTTCGGTCGCGGTCTTGTTATACCAGGTATATCTCTTTTTATTTTAAGTTTATTATCTAGATTGTCTATATTGTGATTTTGGATTTTTCTATTGATTGATGAAATACTAGGACTTCACGGTTCCCAATTCATTAATAAACACTAGACTAAAGGGAGCGCCTCGGTGGCGTAGTTGTATTACGGTACGGTTACAAAGCTGAGGTCTCGGGTTCGAATCCTAGGTCGGGCAAAGTCATATTGGATTTTTCTATTCATTATCAGCCCGGAGTCAGGAATTTGTGCCCGATATGGCGATAGGCTCGCCCCCTATCACATCGTGGGACAGAACATGCAAGGCGAAATGTGGGTGTCCTAGTGGCGCCTCTGCCTACCCCTTCGGGGATAAAGGCGTGAGTTTATGTATGTATGTATGTACTAAAGGGATGTGGGTACTACATGTTCAAATTCTAAGTGCATCAAAATACTATACAGGTGAATTTTCAAGTGGCCAAATCCGAAACTATGATGAATAGAAAAATATGCTGAAAGGACTCACGGACCTCAATTTGATGAAAACTAAAACTCCATTATTGGTTTGATGAAAAATCGATATTCCTAGATGTTAACCGAACATTTTGATAAAAAAAATGATTTTAGATAACACCTCAATTCATAATGTAGTTAATATGAATACAATCACTATAGATATCAAGAATAATAGGGTACTTGACTATCATCGAATTATTGTATTATTTTGCAGACAAACACAAGTGCCATTAAAACAAAATCTTTTTGTGAAAACAGTATTAAAGTAGCTTGTAACATGAGGCAAATATTAGTATTTTAAATGAAAGAGTGGGGACGTAGTGGGGACATCTTACCGTCTCTTTCACACCCGCACACTATAATGCATATTAAGATTAGTGACGTCACTAGTTTTGTTTTGCATCCCTTTTCTTTTACCCCCACTACAAGATTTAAAACGTTTCTAACTTGTTTAATTATGAATAGTTTTCCAAAATTCTTTGTTTGCTAGAAATTGGATAAGGATACTTTTCGATTAATACAATAAAAAAATGAGTCAAATAAATATTGTGTGCACCCTATAGGGTCCATTTTTGTAGAACTATACTACAATATTACAAATACTGTCCCGAAAACCACACAAAACATAATTGATTTGATTTGAAAAAGAAATAGATTTTGGAAAATAAACCACACCTTTTTACACCATTCTATAAAGTCACAAATAAGAATAATTTTAGGAAATAATGACATATGCCAATGTAAAAAAAATATAATAATTTTGTGTATTCCTGATTTTTTCGGATTTAGCCATCCGCATACACTTAAAAGATCCACCCTGTATACAGCTAATATTGCCTACTTAATAAAAATCTAATTTGATTCTACATTTCTACCTCTCTAATACATTTTACCTCGGCCTCCTTGAAAGCGGTTTAAAAAATTATAACATTAATCTCGTTTTTTTTGTAGTCCTTTTAACTACAGTCACAAAATAGCCATCTTATCTTGACCTCTTTTATAAAGATGTATGTTATTCTGAGGTATATTTATCCGCTTAATATTTTTTTGTAGTAAATTTATTTAACCTTACCAAACTATTTTAGCTACACCTCCTGTTCTTTTTGGAAATTAATGTTACAAAAAAAAATGTCTTGACCTCCCTAAAATTTAAAAGTGCTTACTATAGAATGTGAATACTGTAGAAGATTTGAATAAATATTTTAATTTTTTTCTATTTACAAACTTTTAGAAAAATCACACTTCCTTTCAAACTAACTTCTAAACTTACTAGCTCCAAACTAGATTACCAGTTTATTTTATATTTACAAAAGAATATACTTAAGAGGACAAATCGTCCTCCAGAATCTTTTGTATTTTAAGTTTTATTACAATATACCGAACACCTATTAACGAAATCATTTTCCCAAATCACTTTTATCCACATCAACGTAAAATACAGTCAAATGATCTCCTAATTTTTTATTTAATTCATCTTCATCATCATCATCATTATCAACATCATCATCATCATCATCAGTCCGTTGCAGTCCACTGCTGGACATAGGCCTCTCCCAAGGTACGCCACAGAGCCCGGTCTGCTGCTTTACGCCCCTTACCTAAATCACTTTAACCTCCCTAATATGCCAACTACCCTCATTTTAAAAGCCTAATTTCTATTTAATCTTAAGTACATACCTTTTCTTTCATCTGAGCGTCTGCTAACTGCGACCTCCTTCGTTCCAACTCTGCCTGCCCCCTCGCCATGTTCTCCCTCCTTCTCTCTTCATAGGACTTTGCACTGGCATTGGAACTCACTGATTCTCTTCTGGAAATAATTGCACAAGTTTGTAGTACATACATACACCCAACAGTCACATACATAGTCCTGACCCCACACTAAGATCGAGTCTTGTGTCGTATCAGAAACTACAAGAGACTTTTCGGTCTCACAAACACCCAGACCCGAAACAAATACTTGTGGATCACACAAATATTTGTCTCGGTGCGGGGATCGAACTCGTGGTATCTCATTTCACAGCCGGCTAACCAACTGCGCCACAGAAGCTGTCCAGGGTCTGGCTGCTAGAGTACTTCAACTTTCTACCCCGACGCAAAAAGAGGGGACTATAACGTGTATGTCTGTAACATCCTGGCTCCTAAACGAATGGACCGAATTTGATGCGGTTTATCTGTTTCAAAGCGGACGTGATCGAAATGCTTAGCTCCAATTTATATAGATTTTGGGTTGGATTAGGGAAACGAGAAAAAACCTGATTGTTAATTTACCACAGATGTTTTTTTTAACTGCCTCGGTGGAGCAGTTGTACTACGGTATGATAAGAACGCTGAGGTCTCGGGTTCGAATCCCGGGTTGGGAAAAGTGGTATTGGATTTTTCTATTCATTATCAGCCCGGAGTCAGGAATTTGTGCTCAATAAGGCGATATCACATCGTTGGACGGAACACATAAGGCGAAAAGTGGGTATCCAGGTAGCACCTCTGACTACCCCTTCTTCGAAAAGTCGTGAATTTAGGTATGGATGTTTATTTTTTTATATACGCAGGGGAAAGTGATCGCACTGATACTTTTTAAGATAACTCATAGAACAGATAATAATCAAAATTAAGGTTTCAATATTATTATGTCAAGATCGAGCAAAGTGGAGATCCATAGTCTGTGCCTACCACATTGGGATACAGGCGTGACGTTTATTTATGTATGGTCTTTTTACAGATATTTGTATTGAGTATCAAATACTTAATACTTCAACAAGTACACCGAATAAAACACCCTGTATAGTTAACTCATACCTGAATGTAGGGGGATACCCTGTATAGTTAATTCATACCTGAATGTAGGGGGACACCCTGTATAGTTAACTCATACCTCAAATTAGTGGGACACCCTGTATAGTCAATTCATACCTGAATGTAGGCGGACACCCTGTATAGTTAATTCATACCTGAATTTAGGGGAACACCCTGTATAGTTAATACCTGAATGTAGGGGGACATCCTGTATAGTTAATTCATACCTGAATGTAGGGGGTATGAGCTCGAGGGGCAGTTTTGCCGGCACGGGTTCGCCCTGCGTAGCCTTCTCGCATAGATACATCGCCAGAACGAACTCTTCGCAGCCTGTGGACAAAATGGATTGGATGAGCCAGATTCTATGAGGTTTGATGGTCTTCTAAAGCAGGTAGAGTAGACCAAAGGACTATACAGGTTGGTATTTATCACCTACAATTTTAGAGACAAGACTTAAGTGCTTGTTCACGTTAACACGCGGGCGCGGTCGCGGGCGCGAGCGAGATTGACGCGGTTTACCCGCTACTTACATCGCACGTGCGTTTCCTACGTGATCACTTGGTTGACATCCATATATTTCATATTTCGCGACCGCGACCGCGCCCGCGTGTTAACGTGAACAAGCCCGAAGATTTGAGAGCAAAAAGTTTATTAAGTTTTACACAAATACACCAAGTTGTCTATAAAATCCTTGATTATTTAAAATATTCATTCTGTTTGACTCAATCAGAGCTTTTCACACTATTTTTGCTGGTCTTCCAAACTACATCGAGTAGACCTGAAAGTCATGATTAAAGTCACAGCTGTTCTTACCATACTATTTATAAGTCTTCTAGAAGACTTTGAGTATACTAAAATATTTATAAAATATACCCACTCAACCACTTTGGCTTGTGGTCAATTTTCCATTGGATTTTTGGTGGTCTTCTAAAACCTTCAAAAGATCTAATCTAGGAGTCACCCAGCTTGCCATCGGAGTCCAGGTCAACTAGTGCCCATATCTACGCGAGAGTCTACTGCGGTGGCATGGTAGACCTGGTCTATTCATAGATATCGAGTAGACCTAACTCAGCATGATGGTCTATTGACAAACTTCGAGTAGACTTAGTAGTCAGTACACTCACCCTGCTTGGCATCGGAGTCCAGGTCTGCTAGTGCCCATATCTGTGCGAGACGAGACTGTAGCATGATGGTCTACTGACAGACTTCAAGTAGACCTAACGCAGCACGATGGTCTATTGACATACTTCGAGTAGACCTAGTAATTAGTGCACTCACCTAGCTTGCCATCGGAGTCCAGGTCGGCTAGTGCCCATATCTGCGCGAGGGTCTGCTGCGGGAGACGAGACTGCAGCATGATGGACCTGGCTTGAGCGCCGGAGACGGACCCTGACTTGGCCCGGTCGGTGGCGTTGAAGAGTTGTGTGTACCTGGAGGAAAACAAAGTGGGTATACGAAAAAGGACTATACAACTCGATAAGCAATTTAAATTGTATTTTATCTTAGAAATTACATTAAAATTCTTCTGATATATAGGCTGATCCAAAATACAACACATCGTCGTGGTGACAGTAAAACCCCATTGACACGAAAACATAATGACCTAGTTACCTACTGGGCATAATGAGACTTATGTCCAAATTAAACAGATCCCCTATAATCCAGAGGTTTTTAGGTTACCCCGAAGATACGATTATCGTAAGAATATAAAAAAGTTGCATCAACAAAGTATAAACATTGTTCGAACACGATAATCTATGGCGGTTATGTCACGCGATAATCGCATACGATTCTCGCTGCGAGAAACTCTCGTGTAAATCGCGTTTCAGTGTAGTTTGGGGTCGCGTTAATTTTAGGCATGTCGGTAAAGTCCCATTAACAAAGGGAAATTTCCTCGCAGCGAGAATCGTATGCGATTATCGTATGACATAACCGCCATAGATTAACGGTAAAGGAAAAATTATAGTAAAAAGTGCGTGGTGGCCTGTTGATAACGGACCAGACGCGGCTGCCTACATGTTCACGGTGGTCGCGGTCAAATCCCAGGGCACACCTCTGACTTTTCGGAGTTATGTGTGTTGATAGTCAATTACCACGCACTTTAACGGTGAAAGAAAGCATCGTGAGAAAACCTGCATACCGCAGCGATTTTAAAGAATTTCTACGGTATGCAAATCCGCCAACCCGCACTAGGCCAGCGTGGTGCACTATATGGCCTAACCACTCTCGATCGATTCTCTCGACTGTAGAGCAGATCCATGCCCAGCAGTGGGACGTATATGGGCTGATACACATAACCGCCATAGAATATCGTGTTCTGACAAATATTTAAACGATGCAACCTTTTTATATCCTTACGATAATCGTAACTTCGAGGCGAGAATCTCTCCCCATGTAAATGGGACTTTACAAGGGGCACCGGCCTATCCAGGGGCCTGATTACTAGGGTCCATTATGTGAGTTTTCAGGAGTCAGGAATTTGTGCCCGATATGGCGATAGGCTCGCCCCCTATCACATCATGGGGCGGAACATACAGGCGAAATGTGAGTGTCCTGGTGGCGCTTCTGCCTACCCCTTCTGGGATAAAGGCGTGAGTTTAAGTATGTATGTAATATATGATTTTTAAGATTATTACGTGCTGATTGTTGTAATATGAAATGGATATGACTTACTTTAGTTTCTGGGGTTGTGGGACCCCCCATTCGGCGGGTGGGGGGCTCATTACCCCCATTGGGACGTCTGTAGGACTCGTTACTACCGACCCTGGAAATTAAATGATGCTCAATAGTTTTAATATCTCGATTATTAGAATCATAAAACTTAAGTTTTGTATTTTATTCTGTAGAATACATTAGTTTGTACATTATTTACACAGTAATGATTTATCCCGAATACTAAATACTGCCATTATAATGATTATTGAAATTACAAATTTAATTTAAATAAATACATAATAGTTATTACTCAATATCCACTTACCAGGTTTAGAAAACCCATCATCCTTCAAACTAGTAATCGGTGTAGACGTAACAGGCTGCGCGGGCATCGAACTCGCACTCAATGCCTGAGGCGGGCTATTAATCAACGAGCCTGTACCTTGAGGCGGCGAAGACGGGACCATTGATGTTGGCCCGACCAAAGCCTGAGGCGGGGACTGGGCCAAAGTTGCTGATTGCGTAGACATTATAGGTGCAGTTGGACCCATCATGGGTGCACTTGGTCCCATCATGGGTGCACTTGGTCCCATCATGGGTGCACTTGGACCCATCATGGGTGCACTTGGTCCCATCATGGGTGCACTTGGTCCCATCATGGGTGCACTAGGCCCCATCATAGGAGCACTTGATCCCATCACGGTTTGAGCTGTCATTGGTGCTTGGGATTGGGTTGAAATCAAAGACTGGTTCGGGATTAGCGGCTGTGATGCCATCATAGGCTGTGACGTCATAGTTTGTGACGTCATAGGTTGTGAGGTCATTGTACCTATCAAAGAAGCACTAGTACCTATGAAAGATTGAGAAGTATTAATCAATTGACCCATAGGTTGTGAAGTCGAGACCAATGTCTGAGTATCAATCAATTGAGAAAGCGGTTTCACTCCTGAGATTAAATCAGGAACTTGCCCCGTCTTGGTAGGTTGGACCAGAGGTTGGATCAAAGATGTGTTGACCAACGGAGGGGCAGAAAAGTCCCCTAGTAACGATTGGGTGGGGGGTTGGCTTGGTAAGCCAGATATGAGGGGTTGGGATGGCATGGAGGGTATCGCTGGGGCAGATGGCATTGGTGGTATTGGAGGCTTGGCTGGTGGAGTGAACGATTGTTTCTGGGCTCCTGTGGAAAAAATATTATTAATAGCTTCTGCCCGCAAACTTCATCTGCGTGATTCACTTTATTTGAAATTAACTTGACCGAAAAGTCTCTCGTAGTTTCTGATACGACACAAGACTCGATCTTAGTGTGGGGTCAGGACTATGTATGTGACTGTTGGGTGTATTTATTTATTTTCATAATCTTTAAATGACATTCAACGGTATACCGAGTCGTCATGTATAAACCATTTTCTCATTTTGTTTGAATAAAAATTTAAATTTTAATTTCACGAATATTTTGTGTTTCAGATAGTATAGTAACATGTACTCACCTGTAGGACTCAATGAGCTGATCAGGGAAGGTGGCAATGTTTTAGGCACCTCAATGCCATGGAGTTTCAAGTTTATTATCTGAAACAAATATATGTTATATTCGTATGATGGTTTGATCATGTAGAGGATGGGTGAAAGGAGAATAACCAAGCAAATATACAACTGGCCTTTAAAAAAAGAAAAAGAAAGAAAAGAAAAGCAAAAAAAAGAAGACAGTTCATGTTGCTGAGGAAGTTTCTTGCGCCGTTTCTTCTTCACAGCTACAAAACGTTCCGAAGCGGTGGTAGCAGAAATTAACGATTCAAAAGATCTTGTAAAAGACTACTTGAATAAAGAATATTTTGATTTTGATTTTTTTGATTTTAAGGCGAGTGTGGAGAGGAGAGTCGGTAGGGGTCGACCTCACCGAACCTACACCATCCAAATCGGTGATACCCTCAACAAGGGTCAGGTCAAAAGTACCCTGAACCGACGAGAATGCATGAAGAGATTGATGAAAGTGGATGAAGCGAAAGTTATATGTCAGGATCGAGCAAAGTGGCGATCCATAGTCTCTGCCTACCCCTATGGCATACAGGCATGACGATTATGTATGTATGTTTTATTTATACATCATCCCATAAGTATTTGTTTCGGGTCTGGGTGTTTGTGAGACCGAAAAGTCTCTTGTAGTTTCTGATACGACACAAGACTCGATATTAGTGTGGGGTCAGGACTATGTATGTGATTGTAGGGTGTATTTATTGATTTAAATTACCAATGCAGTTTTACAAATACCTAGTACCTACAGCATATTATTACGACTAACCTTGCAAGCGATAGAGAACTCCTTCAAATCCAGTTTCCCGTCAGCATTGGTGTCTGCCAGAGACCAGATCTGACCGAGGACAGGAGGTGGCAGTTGCGACTGAAAAACATTTATTTAAATGCATTCAACAGCTATTTTTAATTAATTAGTATACAAATAGGCAAAGGTGAAATAGTTCAATAACTAATTTTCTTTTATTTTCAATTATTTTTCTTTTTTTTTTGTTAAAGAGCTATTGATGAGATTAACGTTTGAAAACTCAAACGCCATTTAAATATTATGTTGCACTTAACTACGAAAGTCCTGCTTAAATGTACTGATTAAGGGGACCGTGGATGTTAAATGCAACTTAATACGAGTATTTAAATGGCGTTTGGGTATTTGGGCGTTGGTTTAAATAAAAAATATTTGCAAAAATTGTAGCCTGTTGGTAACGGACTAGAAGCGGCTGCCTACATGTTCACGGTGGTCGCGGGTTCAAATCCCAGGGCACACCTCTGACTTTTCGGAGTTATGTGTGTATTGATAGTCAATCACCACGCACTTTAACGGTGAAGGAAAACATCATGAAGAAACCTGCATACCGTAGCGATTTTAAAGGATTTCTACGGTATGTAAGTCCGCCAAGCCGCACTAGGCCAGCGTGGTGGACTATATGGTCTAACCACTCTCAATCGATTCTCTCGTTTGTAGAGTAGGTCCGTGCCCAGCAGTGGGACGTATATGGGCTGATACAAATGTTATAAAGTTATTGACACAATTATTATTGAGCTCTACGGCATTCCACTATGAGCTTCCGCCAGCAAAATTAACATAATGAGCTTACAAAGAGCTCAAATAACATCCTTCGCACTATCACAAATGTCCCATGGTTCTCTAGATCAGACGAAATCCATGAATATGTGAACGTTCCAACGGTCAAATCATTGAAAGGTATAACATAAAATATGCGGAACGCTTGTCAGCTCATCCCAATTCCCTGGCATCTCAACTTCTGAACCCATTTCCTACACTTAAAAGGTTAAAAAGGAAAGATGTGTGATGATAAGACAGATGATAAGCTGGTCTCAGTCTCTTTATGTCTGATGCTCATTAAAACCGTTAAAAAAATTATTATTAAGCATTTCTACACACTACTACACACACTACACTATAAACCCAAGCCTTTAACCCCGAAGGGGTAGGCAGAGGCGCCACCAGGACACCCAAATTTCGACTTGTATGTTCCATCCCATGATATGATTGGGGGCGAGCCTATCACCATATCGGGCACAAATTCCTGACTCCGGGCTGATAATCAATAGAAAAACCACATATCACTTTGCCCGACCCGGGATTCGAACCCGATAGCTTTGTAGTCGTACTGTAGTACAACTACGCTACGGAAGCAGTGCTATATGGGGCAAAATCTTAATAAATATATATTACCTGTAACATAAACCTCTTGGCCTGCTCCCCGGTGAGGTTGCCGTTCACCGGCCCCAGGTTACGGAAGTGCTCGGCAAACTTGGCATGCTCATGGGGCTGAACCACCCAGGGATCTCCTGCCATCTTGTCTGAAGGTAATGTTTCAATTGGTTTGATAATAGTCATTTAAAGTTAATTTCAGCTGAAAATATTACTGTGATATTACTCTGTGTGTGGTAGCGTGTTGGTAGAGGGACCAGACCCGGCTACCAACATGTTCACAGTGGTTGCGGGTTCAAATCCCAGGGCACGACTCTGACTTTCCAGTCATGTGTATAATGATAGTCAATCATCACGCACTATAACGGTGAAGGAAAATATCGTGAGGAAACCATACTATAGCGATTTGCAATAATCTCTATGGTATGTAAGGTCCACCAACCTGCAGTAGGCCAGCGTGGTGGACTACAGTGGAGGATACTGATAAAACTGTGTGTGGCAACTACTCAGCAAATTATTAGCATATAAAACACATATTTTAGTATGGGTACTTAATGTATCCCTTTTCAGTATTATATTTTAATTATGAGTTTGAAGTCCCAACATCTCACATGTAAGGTACCATTAGTGTGTCTACCAATCGACAATAGACCAAGGATAGACAATGGACTAAGTCCTTTCAATTGTACACTGAATAGTAGAATAAAATACCCAGCAGTGAAAGTGTTTAAGCAAAGCATTAAAGGTCACTTTAAATGTCCAAAAAACCTAGTTTTCTGTACATTTAGTATTTGATAATTAACTGGGAATTTCATGTTTTATGGTAATAAGTTATTTCAATTATGAATGTGTTTTAAATTCTTATACTTTTATATTAAATTTTATATTACTTCTTCTGAACATTCAGTTCAGTTCAGTTCTTATTTTTATGGCTTTTGCGATAATACCACCCCGCAATTCTGCCAGTGTCAAGTGTAACAACCGAAAAATTAAAAGGAATATTGTGGAAGCTATTATCCAAGATGACTCCAATATGCAACACACAGAGACAAACGCATTTTCGACATAAATAACAATATGATTGGTAGAAACATAGAAGTTTAAGAATTATACGAGGATAGAATTATTATTTATTTATTTTATTTATTTATTTTATTCTTTTTGTACACTAAATAAATCTTAATAACTAAACGAATATTTAATATTAAAGTACAAATGGCGGTCGTATCGCTCGAGGCAATCTCTTACCGACTACCATGGGATGGACATAAGAGAAGGAAAAATATAGGGCAGTCTAATATTATCTAAAAAAGCATACAAAATATACCTAATTATATTATTATTATTGTTAATTTAAATTTTGATACCATTAATCTTGATACATTTATATCCAAAATGTTTATAAATGAAGAAGAAGTGAGGGTAATGAGCGTTTTCATGCAGGTGGGACGAGGAATTTCTGGAGGTAGAATTTCATATAAAGAAAGTCGCAAATTAGGGCAGTTAAAAAATATATGATCTAGATCCCCTTTCTTCTGAACATTATTAATAAGGACGAAATTATTATAGGCTTCTCACGGGTATTCTGTGGCAGCTGCCTTCGTTATATTTAGTATTAAAAAAAATCATTTTAAAATATATCAGGGAAAGTGAAACTACAAAAAATATATAATTTCGATTAATTTCACACGTACACAAGACATGAAGGACGAAATAAACATAACAAAACTCCATTTGAACATTTAATACAAGATACAGATGACTCTTATACGACAAATCCACCCAGTTATGAGATAACTTTACAAAAGGAAGTCATTTTTTACACGAAATTGCTCTTTTAACGTATCCTATAAGCGTTTTGGGATGTATATATTCAACAATACTTACTCGTACGTGGATGCTGGGTCTTGGAAGTGTTCACTGAACGCCTCTCTTAATTTAAAATGAGATAAATTGGAGAGCAATCTAGTAAAATCACTTTTCACCGTGTATTGATTTTAGACTAACTGTCAAAATCAAATTTCACCGTTGACAGCAGGAGTTTCGTTCGATAACAATATATTACACAGATTTACCGTGATATATTAACGCAACAATTTATGAAGAAATGATCGGATAAAGAAGTCGTGTCAAGAATTAAAATGAAATTTATCAACATTTATATTTTTTTAATAAACGGTATTTGTTTTTGTTTTGAAAGTACATAGATACAAAGTGTGAAAATGGTGATTTCCGAACGACATTGTTAAGTCAGTTTTTGTAACAACAATGCATTGAGAAATAAAAACTATATTTTATTCACAGATTTTATTGTACATTATCAAAAATGATTTTTTTCTCCAAAATATATACATAATGAAAAAAGTACCAACAATATAAACCCTAATCTATAACCAATAAAATTGATTGAATCTTCTACGCCTGTCTTAAAATATTGATTTATAAAAATTATAAATCAGCCATTAGTATTGTTGTTGTATAGTAATTTGAACAAATTTGGTTTCCGAACGGCGCTGTCAACTTTGCCATGTTCAATGTTGTTTTTAGAAAAAAATAGCACTAGCGACGAGATTATCACGATGAAGTTAATTGAAGAACAGAAAGACAATCTCCACCCAGATATATACGATAAAGGTTCTGAAAGGTGTATAACAGCTGCAGAACTTGATGAAGATGTCGTAGACGAGTTTGATAGGCGAGAAATCTTCGATATGATTCGGAACATTTGCGACCCCGAACATCCCCTAACTTTAGAAGAATTAAGGGTTGTGGAAGAAGAAGGGGTGTTTTTGGACAACAAAAAGAATTCTGTGCTTATTAAATTCACCCCTACGATCCCTCATTGCAGCATGGCTACTCTAATTGGTAAGTATTTGTTGGAAAACGAAATCGTGTTTTTCATTTTGATTTTATTGATTTAGTCATCAAACAAAATACTTGTAAAGTGTTTCTGAAATATTTGTTCGCATCCCTTAATTACATTCGACCTATACTGGCGTAACAAAGTGTCTAAAATTCACCTGATGATAAGGACAATGCAAACAACTTCGAGCAACAACACCACATTGGTCGTCACTGATGATGCCCAACTGAATTCAGATTCCAGACTCCAGTATGACAATTATATGGGTTACTATTTGTGATATTTTGTATATTTTTACACCATTTTACGGACGGCTGTCCCGCCATCTGTCAGTCACCATAGCCTTGTCCATTGGCCATTTTTTTTGTTGGTGAACGGACAATCTGGTTGCAGGAAGTCGCTAGATGTAGGCTGCTTCCAACAGGTCGATGGAGATCCTCGGCGGAGGCCTATGTACAGCAGTTGACTTCCTGTGGCTGAATAGATAGAGTGACACCTGGTGTTGCAAACGTCTATTGGCGATGGTAACTGCTTACCATCAGGCAGGCCATATGCTTATTTGCCTTCTTAGTTGTATAAAAAAACCTACCATCACTAGTTTTCTTTGATTAGTTCAGTTTGCATATATTTGTTGATTTTACAATCACTTTCTTTTCAAAAGTGATTTTTGTGCATAACATGTATAGATAAAACAGATAGATATGGTAGAGAATGCCTCAGACATTAAGTCCGCCTGTATACTTTCAGTATATAAAGCTTTAAATAAAAAAAATAAAATAAAAAACACCATGCTTTTGATAGTTGCAAGCATTCCTTACAAAAACTAATGTGTGCAAACTGCAAACGGTTAACATGTTAATAAATCAGTTTTCAATATACAGTATAAACACATAAACATCACGCCTTTTTCCCTGTAGTGGTAGGCTGAGGTGATACCAGGACTCCCAACGTTTTGCCTCATGTGTTACATCCCACAATGCGATAGGGGGTGGCCCATGGCCATATTGAGCACAAATTCCTGACTCCAAGTGGAAAAATCCAATATCTCTTACCCTGACCCGGGATTCGAACCCGAGACCGCAGCTTTGTTATTGTACCATAGTATAAATATGCCACCAACAGTTAAACAGTTTTTAGTATATACAGGGTATATCAAGACCGCGACCGTAAACGAAGCCAGGTGGTAGTGATAGTGAAGATAAGCGACTTCAGACACAATGCAAGTAAAAATTTCGCAAAAAAAAACGCCAACTTTATTTTGCAATTTTTTACTTATCGTCGTATTTGGGTGATATATACATAGTTTTCCTAAAATAAAGATGTACACCTCTTTATTTTTAAAAACGCAATGTTACGTAATGGTTTAAATTAGTATTTTCGCAAAAACTAGGTATTTACCACCCAAACACGATGATTTTTGAAAAATTCTAAAAAAAAAATCTGTCGCTGTTTTGGCGAAATTTTTATTTGGATCGTGTTTGTAACTACTTAAACTACCACCTGGCTTCGTTTTCGGTCGCAGTCTTGATATACCCGGTATTTATATTACTAAACATACGTTTTCACTTGCAGGCCTCTCAATCCGCGTCCAGCTGATCCGTTCCCTCCCCTCAAGATTCAAAGTGACCGTACAGATCACAGAAGGGTCTCATGCTTCAGAACATGCGGTGAACAAGCAACTGGCTGATAAGGAGCGAGTGGCTGCAGCTTTGGAAAATGCGAGCTTATTGTCTATTATTAATCAATGCATCGCTGTGAAAGCTTTATGATGGAGACAATAATTACTTGTATAATGGCATTATTTATAGACGACTTTAAAACCTGTTTTAGTTATCGAATGTTTTGTCTTCTTCGCTCAAACTGCATTTAAGTTGTTCGAAAGAGACGAAGCATATTTAATAACTAAATTAGGTTTTACAACTGTCTATGTGTATTACCGTTAATATATACCGAGTATATAAATTATCAAGACTGCGACCGAAAGCGAAGCCAGGTGGTAGTTTTAGTGGTTACAGACACAATGCAATTAAAAATTAAGTAAAAAAGCGACTGATTTTTAATTGCAATTTTTAAAAAATCATCGTCTTTACTTGGTAAATACCTACATTTTGCGAAAATTGTAATTTAAACCCTTACGTACCATTGCGTATTTAATAATAAAAAGGATTACAACATTACTTTAGGAAAACTATGTATTTATCACCTAAATACGACGATAAGTAAAATTTTACAAAAAATAACGACAATGTTTTTGCGAATTTTTTTTTTTTTTTGTGTCTGAATTCATAATACTACCACCTGGCTTCGTTTTCGGTCGCAGTCTTGATATACCCTGTATAAGTGTATGTTTGTGTATAAGTTCTGTAACAATTTGGCTGATCAATTTGATAATTTGCACATTTTAGGACCTTTCATATGGGATTTATCCATTGGCTTATAAATTCATCAATGATTTTCAGAATTATATAGCGAGAAGCAGTACACTGCTACTTTTTTTTTTATTCTGGTGTACCACAGATCATATCTATGGATATAATAAGAGAATTCGGGTTTAGCGTCTATACATATATTTCGTGTTTGACTCTAAACTTGAAAGCACACTTATTTTATGTTTTTGCAATAAGGTAATCTTTATACTTATTTTGAAATTATAGGCATAGTATAATATTGTACCTATGTATTATTCATAGTTTTGTAAAATAAATTATGTAAATAAATTAAGAAAAAATATATTGTGTTTTTAAATACTTACGTGTGTCCCTTTATGGTTTTGTGAATAAATATAACTCATTGACTTTTTATTATTTATTACATATAAAATGCTTGATAAATATATTAAATAAATAAAAATTATCTAACAGTTGGCTGCCTTTGTATCGCTCTTCAGGTCTTCGTAAGACTTCAAATCCTGAAAAATATAATTACATTACGAGTGTTAGACTACTAAGTGCATAGGTTGTTAGCTTTCGTAAACTGTCTTGGTTTTAATCTTAAAGTCTAGAAAAGCACTTTAAGTATTAAGGTTTGAAATCTATTTCATAAAACTTCATGGCGGGAACAAATTGAATTGGATGAAACTTCTTTTATTGAAGGCGGTACACAACATTTTTCGCCTTTAAAATCATCACTCAAGATCAAAAACGTAGGTGGTTCCGAACTTTTCTTTATTACTATGTATGGTGAAACGAGCATGCCACTCGCCTGATGGTAAGCGATACGACAGCTCATGGACAGTAGCAAAATCAAACACCGTTAATAACAAAGCTTGGCATTCCACTGCGCTCGCCTGAGACATAAGATGTTAAGTCATTATGTCCAGTAGTTATCCTGGCTACAATGTCTTTCAAACCGGAACACAACAGTACATTTACACTGCTGTTTGTTGGAAAAATAGACATTGCGGTGGTACCTACCCAGGCCTCTCACATATAAGAGACCACCAGTGAAATATATATTATTCTTTATAATATTTTGTTAATTTCTATTATTGGTGATATGGTCGCGATCTCGATCGGATCTAAATGATATTGAATATTTTATAGAATTAATTATATTACTTTCATTTTCAAACCGGAACACAACAGTGCATTTGCACTGCTGTTTGGCGGGAATAATAAACTTTGCATAGGCAAACTTCCTTTGATACTCACCTGCCACATATCATCGCTCCAGCTCGGGAACATTTTCTTGAACACATTTGGTTCGTGGGCTTGTCTGATGGTAACCACTACGGCGGAGTCTACCGTTCGCTCCAAGCCGTCGTCTTCAATGTATTTCTGTGGGAATAATTAATAAATTAGTACACCCACATCTCGACTCTCGGTGTCGTAGTTATACTACGGTATTACAAAGCTGAGGTCTCGGGTTCGGATCCCGGGTCGGGTAAAGTGATATTTGATTTCTATTCATTATCAACTTGGAGTCAGGAATTTATCCCGATATGGCGATAGGCTCGCTCCCTATCACATCGTGGGACGGAACATATAAGGTGAAACGTGGGTGTCCTGGTTGCACCTCTGCCTACCCCTTCCGGGAGAAAAAAGGCGTGAGTTGATTTACCTATGTATTTAAGTCCTTAATCGGTGCGTATATAACTAGCTTATTTCATTTTGAAGGCGTCATTTACCTTAATAACCTCAGGCCTTGCGTTCTTGACTCGCTCAGGCGTGGACTTGCCGAGCCAGAAGTACAGCTCCTCGCCCGTGTCCAGGATGTATGCTCCGTCTTCTGCCAGATCCTGGGAAATTATGATTCCATTTTATTTCTTTACGGTTTGAAGTTAATTAAGAGCCTACTCTCGTATTTGTTTTGTTCTTTCTCGAATTCGTATTCGTCTCGTAAAGGAATAAGTAAATTAAATTTAGTGATAAGGATAAGCGCGTGGTGGTGGTAATTTTTTTTCTTGTCGTCGTATTTGGGTGAAAAATACATATTTTTCCAAAATAATGATGTACCTACACCTTTTTATTTTTAAAGACGCAATGGTACGTAAGGATTTAAATTACTATTTTCGCAAAAACTAAGGATTTACCACCTAAAAACGATGATTTTTAAAATATTGCGAAATTTTTAGTTGCATTGTGTCTATAACCACTAAAACTACCACCCGGCTTCGTTTTCGGTCGCTGTCTTTATATACCTACCCGGTATGTTAATTTCTAGCAAAATACTAGCAAAAATCTAGGAGTAATTTACCTGCTGCGAATATTCAGTGTCCAAGTCTTCGAACTTGACTTTGCCGGCCGTGCCCACCGTGACAGCTGTCAAGGTCCTTGGAGTGGTGACGCGCCGGTTGACAGCCAACTTCCATGCCGAAGGGTCTGCCTTCTCTTCTGGCATGCCACCTTTAAAATAATGTAGATACTAAAAGTTAAGTCTGTCGCGGAACCTAAAATTCTACTCGGATAATTATAAATGTGCCTCCGACAATATGTCATCGAATTAAACACGACAGCGTCGCGTCTTTTCAATATGGTTTATTTATGATAACCCGGTCGAGCCCATTAATACTACAATACTTCTTAAGTCCAAGCTCTAAGGAAACTTCAGTGCGGCTTTATAAGTTAACTCTGCCCGCAAACTTCGTCTTCGTGGTTAACTTTATTTGAACTCTCCCATCCCGTCCCGTCCCATTATATCCCGCCCGCCCCGTCTCATTCTCACTAATGGAATGTAATCCAGTCCCATCCCATCCTTTTGAGTATAAAAAAGTAGCAAATATATCGAAATTCCTTCTTCATCCCACGGGGACACTAAACTTTTCGGGATAAAAGTAGCCTATGTTACTTCTAATACCTCCAAGAATATGTGGACAAAGTTTCATGATGATCGGTTGAGTAGTTTTCGCGTGAAGGCGTAACAAACAAACGGACATTCACATTTGTAATATTATGTGGAAGTAAGGATATCAAAATCTATATGAAAGTTACTTAAAACTATCTAAATTTGCAAATTACTTTCAAGTGAGTGTGTCACAGCGTCCATGGCTGGTAAGTTAGACGCCGGCTGTGAAACGAGAGGCCGCGGGTTCGATGTTCGAGACGAATGTTTGTGTGATCCACAAGTATTTGTTTCGGGTGTGGGTGTTTGTGAGACTGAAAAATCTTGCGTAGTTTCTGATACGACACAAGACTCGATCTTAGTGTGGGGTCAGGACTATGTTTGCCTACTATGTTTTTATTTAAAAATCTGTATTAGCTTGTGTATATAACCGAATACATTGTTTGACTGGCGATTGTTAAGAATTTGGCGTCAGTAGATACTCCACCTGGACGACACTAAGATACCTTCAGGCGAAATGTAATCACTTTTTTAGGCTAGTAATTCAAATAATGTTAAGATTTAAAACTTACTACACAATAACTGAGTACCTAAATGAAAAATAAATAAGACATCTTAATATAAGCAAAGGTAAACTTAAATATAGTAAACTTAATAAATAAATACTGATTTATTTACATACATAACTGAATCTAAAGACTATGGCTTCCTACTCTCTCCGAAAATTTATTTTTTTGCCTTGTCCTACAGGGTCCACATTGTACTATTTATTTATTTATTTAGTCTTTATTGTACACAACAATGAAACAAAATATACGGAAATAACAAAAAAAATTAAAAGTACAAGTGGCGGTCTTATCGCTCTAGGCAATGTCTTACAGACAACCATAGGATGGATTTAAGACAAGGAGAAAGAGAGGGCAGTGTAGATAATAGATATAAAGTTAAATGATACTAGTTTAACATATAAATACACAAACATAATATACATATGACTCATAAACACATAAATAAAAATATAAATAAATAAATATACAAGTACATATATAAATACTTGTACTATAATATATTACCAATTGATTCAGACTGTACTATTGTACTAAATAAATTGTAAAACCTTTTTATAAATAAATACACCCAACAGTCACATACATAGTCCTGACCCCACACTAAGATCGAGTCTTGTGTCGTGGGTATCAGAAACTACGAGAGACTTTTCGGTCTCACAAACACCCAGACCCGAAACAAATACCTGTGGTTCACACAAATATTTGTTTCGGTGCGGGGATCGAACCCGCGGCCTCACGTTTCACAGTCGGCGTCTAACCAACTGCGCCACGGAGGCTGTCATGTGGACTTTTAACATGTGGAGTGCAATAAAGCATTGAGTATTGAGTATTTCTTACCCAGTGCGTCCCAGAATTCGTCAGGCTCGTCTCCCTGACTCACGACGGATACTTCCTTATCATCTCCTACCACAAGTTCAACGAATTTCACCGCCGCTTCCTGCTCTTGGTCGCTTGATTCCTGTTATCATAAGTATTGCATAGTCATTGAACACCTTCCGCAGATAGATACTAATTTCATAGTACATTCTGTTTTCCGTCCCAAAAAATTTTACTTCATTGTCAAAAAAAACACTAAGTTATTAAAACAATGGAATTGAACAAGAAACAAGTATTTAGTATATAGATTAGAATTATGGAAAAAAAGTCAAATAATATCCTATACCTCGCTTGCCAAAATATAATAAATATTTTAGAAGTTATGGAAGATCATAAAGATTATAACCTATAGGTCGCATATTTTTGTTTTTTAACGCGCTGCCGAAATGTGTATCAGTAATACCTGCTGGACACTTTACTGGTTTGAATTTGGAAAATCTTTCTACTTTATTTCCCCTACTTCATTAAATGTATAACCTTCTTCGCCGTAGTCGGTTAAAATGTCTGATACACTGATTCCGCGTTCTGGGTGACTTTACTTACCTAACTCAGCCGTACAAAATCACTTGACCAATAACACTATCCATCATTATTATTCTAAACTATCTATGAACTGCTCTGTAACCCTTCAGGTGCCCCGGTGTTGCCAGCTAACTTTTGACAGTAGAGAACAATAGAAAAACAATGGGCGACGTCAAAATTTTTTTGACAGGAGGCACAAAATGAGCTCTATCAGTCAAATAATTTGGTATTAAGACCAAGGCCTTGATATTGTATTTGTTTGTAAAAGTTTAACTATTCTCTAAAGTGATTGTATAGAAATCTAGAATGTAAATAAAGTGTTAAATTGGCCGACTCATTTTTCTGATTTCTACTCGGGTGTCCAAGAGCTCATATTAGGCGTCGCTGTCAAAAATTTGATGACGTAGCCCATTGTTTTTCAATTGTTCTCTACTGTCAAACGTTAACTGTCAACACCGCGGCACCTGAAGTGTTAACAGCGCTGCAACCTCTGTATAATTATTGTATTGTAAACATATTTTGAAATGAGCAACGCTAGAGTTTCTTGCCCGTTCTTCTCTGGCGAAAACAGCCGATAACTTACGTTTCCATTCCATACATAAACAATATCCGGAGTCTGGAGCACAAACACGTCGTCATACTCCAGCGTATCGGATGTCTCCGGGACTTGCACCACTCTCATGTCGACACCCATTTCTGTTCCTTCCACCTATAATGGGATTCAGACTTCAGTATTTTAACACGCTTTTATAAGCTTCGTTACCAACAGGCCACCACGCACTTCAACATTTTCTGCTTCAACGGCTGCCTACATGTTCACGGTGGTCGCCCAGAACCGAAACAAATACTTGTGGTTCACACAAACATGTGCGGGGATCGAACCCGAAGCATCTCGTTTCACAACCGGCGTCTAACCAACTGCGCCACGGAGGCTGTCAAAAAAAAGTGAGGTGCTTACAACAATTACTTATCCTGAAGCACCCTAGCTAAAAAGCTAATAAACCATAAAATGAATGAGTTTCAGTCAATTTTCTAACCTTAATCTCATTATCAATTATTTTTACTTTTTTTGTTGGGTGTTTTGCTAAAGCGTGTATTTTAGTTTTTTAAACTATTATTTTTTAATGCATTGTAGACAGCCTCCGTGGCGCAGTTGGTTAGACTCTGTCTGTGAAACGAAAGACCACGGGTTCGATTCCGCACTGAGACAAGTTTGTGTGTACCACAAATATTTGTCTAAGGTCTGGATGTTTGTGGGACCGAAAAGTCTCTGGTAGTTTCTGATACCCACGACACAAGACTTAATTGAACTTAGTGTGGGGTCAGGACTATGTGAGTGACTGTTGGGTGTATTTATTTATTCATATTATAATAGCCCAATGTACATGGACAAAGTTATCGCCTGGGGTATTATTCTGAAGACGATGTTTGATATATCGGGCGATTTTCGTATTGAATACTACTTCTAGTGACTTCGTTTCGATAATGTCGACGAATATATAGCATGCAACACTTTTCAACACTGTTGAAAACAAGAGCACTGATGGTAGGTCTCTCATATGTGAGGCACCCGGGTAGGTACCACCGAAATGTCTATTTCTCCAAACAGCAGTGTAAATGCACTGTTGTGTTCCGGTTTGAAGGACATTGTAGCCAGAGTAACTAATGGACATAATAACAATTAAAATTTTATGTCTCAGGATGGCGAGCGGAGTGTGCCAAGCATTGCTTTGTAATTCATGGTGTTTGGTTTTGCTACTGTCCATGAGCCGTCGTATCGCTTACCATCAGGCGAATGGCAGGCTCGTCTCGCCACTTATTGCTATAAAAAAAAATGTTTACTTTTTTACAACAAATAAAACATCTTATTCAAAAACATGACGTACCCTGAATAATCTGACGCCGTCTTCTTCATAAGTGCCCTTGAAGTTTTTGCGTTGGTAGTCATCGTCCTTTGAACCATACAAAATCGCCAGGTTACCTGAAAACAAATTAAGAATTTATGATAGACTAGCTTCTGCCCGCAAACTTCGTCTGCGTGGTTAACTTTATTTGAAATCTCCCGTCCCGTCCTGTCCCGTTATATCCCGCCCACCCCGTCTCATTTTCACTTATGGAATGTAATCCAGTCCCATCCCATCCTTTTGAGTATAGAAAAGTTGCAAATATATCGGAATTCCTTCTTCATCACACGGGTACACTAAACTTTTCAGGATACAAGTATCCTATGTTACTTCTAATACCTCCAAAAATATGTGTACTTTCATGATGATCGGTTGAGTATTTCTGACAGATCTGTTAATATACTATCACTTCTAAATAGTAGAATTATATATGATGTAATTTTATTAATGGTTTCTTAGATTAACGCGGATGTTACACATTGAAATAAAACTATATTTTACGGATTTTATCGCGATTTGGTTTGATTTTTACATTTTTTTACTTGCCGACGCGACGTTTCGATTGCTTTACTTTACAGCTTTCGTGGTCACGGGGCGGACTGAGGTATTAGTCATCCGCTCAGTGACTGTTACAATTTAACTACCCTTAATTTACAATTATTAAATTAAAAAAGTTAATTAGTTTTAGCAATCGAAACGTCGCGCCGGGAAGTTAAAAAATTTAAAAATTACACTCAATCGCTATAAAATCCGTAAAGAACAGTTTTATTTTAATATGTAATGTTAATGTTAGACATATTTGGTCCGTGTATTGTGTGTGAATGTGTGGCATATTTCTTACCTCTGAAGACAGCTAGGAAGTGCTTGTTTTCCTTCCCCTGAGGCACCTTGACAGCAATGCACTGCTCCCCCAACTCATCTTCTAACTCCTCCAGCATCTCATAACCTGTGGCTTTGTCATCTTCACTGGCTTCGTCCCCCTAAAACAGATATTAGATAGATTATCGTGTTCTGACAAATGTTTACACGATGCAACTTTTTATATCCTTACGTTATTTGTAAGGATATAAAAAGTTCGATCCCCGCACCGAGACAAATGTTTGTGTGATCCACAGGTATTTGTTCCGGGTCTGGGTGTTTGCGAGACCGAAAAGTCTCTCGTAGTTTCTGATACGACACAAGACTCGATCTTAGTGTGGCGTCAGGACTATGTATGTGACTGTTGGGTGTATTTATTTTATTTATTTATCTTCGAGGCGAGAAACTCGCCGTGTAAATGAGGCTTAAGAGTTGAATAAGAGCAGAATATCCTAATGGTTTCTTAGATTTACGCGAATGTTACACATTGAAATAAAACTATTTTATACGGATTTTATCGCGATTTGGTTTAATTTTTACATTTTTTAACTTCCCGACGTTTCGATTACTTTACAGCTTTCCTGGTCACGGGGCGGACTCCGAACCAAATCGCGATAAAATCCGTATAAAATAGTTTTATTTCAGAATATCTTGTTACTTACAATCCACAAATAGACTACGTAGTTATCCCCACCGTCGCCAGCATATTGGTACCTCACCACGTAAACTTCAGATTGGAAGAAAACGGATAAACCAGACTGGAATTTTTCAGTGATATCTTCTTTGTCTCCTGCCACCCTGGTAGGAAAGATTCAATTTTATGTCAACGCAAAATCTTCTATTGAAGCCCAAATTCGTCTACGGTACGGGCCTCCTCTTCAATCGATAGTACAATAGAGTGGGGTTAGGCCATATAGTCTTTGGTGGTAGGACTCTCATATGTGAGAGGCCGCCTGGGTAGGTACCACCGCAATGTCTATTTCTCCAACAAACAGCAGTGTAAATGCACTGTTGTGTTCCGGTTTGAAAGACATTGTAGCCAGAGTAACTACTGGACATATCGAGACTTAACATCTTTTGTCTCAGGATGGCGAGCGCAGTGGAATACCAAGCATTGCCTTGTAACTCATGGTGTTGTTTGGTTTTGCTACTGTCCATGAGCGGTCGTATCGCTTACTATCAGGCGAATGGCAAGCTAGTCTCGTCATTCATTGCAATAAAAAAAAAAAAATAGTCCACCACGCCTATTGCGGGGTGGTATATTCTCTATATTGCAAAAGGGTTTATGAAGTCTCATATCTTTAATATATGTTTCATTCGTTTTTTTTTTACAGCCTCCGTGGTGCAGATGGTTAGACGCCGGCTGTGAAACGAGAGGCGGTGGGTTCGATCCCCGCACCGAGACAAATATTTATGACGCCCACAAGTATTTGTCTCGGTTCTGGGTGTTTGTGAGACCGAAAAGTCTCTCGTAGTTCTGATACACGACACAAGACTTAATTGATCTTAATTTGGGTCAGGACTATGTATGTGACTTTTGGGTGTATTTATTTATTCATCTTCAGGTCTTTCAATAACTTTCCTTACCTAGTAACCACGAATTCTCCATCGCCTTGGTCAGGCATGAACCCTCTCGCGGTGGCGCTCTTACCGATCACCTTAGCAGCCGCTGCAGACTCCTCGGAGTCTCCAGAGAAGTACCCAGCATCTGAGAGATGGAGTGAGCATGTAGAAAACAGCATGCCTCGGTGGCGCAGTTGTACTAAGATTACAACAGTCTTGGGTTCGAATCCCGTCAGGCAAAGTGATTTTGGATTTTTCTATTCATCAGGAATTTGCGCCCGATTTGGCAATAGGCTTGCTATCACATCGTGGGACGGAACACAAGAGTGAAACGTGGGTGACCTGGTAGCAACTCCGCCTACCCCTTCTGGGAAAAAGGCGTGATTTTATCTATGTATAGGTACATACATTGGTTAAACGTAATACTAAAGAATCATCAAATACTTACCTTCGTTTTTATAGAGAAAATTCTTAATTTTCTGTGTACACTCGTCAGCGGGACGAGAGATATTTATATTCCACTACCCTCATCTGAGCGGATATTGCTATTATTTTGTTTTTATTTAATTTTTTATTTTTTTTTGCGTACCTATTATTATGTTTTTGGCGCTTGTGACGTCACTTACCGGCCTTGCGGAAGACCAGCGTTGGTTTACACCAGCACATGCTGAGCTTGAGCCGTTTTGTTGACAAGCACTGTTATACTAGTATATGTATGTAGTAAGTACTTAAATCTGCAAACCATTGCTTGTAACAAATAAATGGTTCTTTCTTTCTTTCTTTCTTTCTAATTCTTTGTACAGACTTGTGATTTGGACTTACCAATATCAGCAACATAGCTTCTTACAGAAGAGATCCCGTTCTTGGAGTCCCAGCCGTGGAAGTACTGCTTGAACGTACAACTCTCGCAGCCTTCTGTCACCCTGGTAATATTTACCTGAAACAAGTATCGTTGAATTGATTCATCAAGTTTCTCCAGATCCCTGCGTTCCTTCAATACCTTACAACTTAATACTCCTGCCTATTCCTCCCAGTTTTCCCACCTTTTCTATACTAGGCAAGCAGTTCGACTTTGGAACGCACTGCCGATCGAGAGCAGATGCGCCAAATCTTTATGAACCACTAAACAACTCGTTAAGAACCGCTATCTTTACAAAATTATATTATAATATATTTGTTTTTCTTTCTTCTTCTGTCTGTACATTCTATCTTTAATATATCATGTATTAGTTTATTGGTATTCATTTAAGTATTAGGATATTATCTTCTTGTCTTTGTCTTATTTTTATACAATATGTACAGGGTATATCTAGACTGCGACCGAAAACGAAGTCAGGTGGTAGTATTAGTGTCTTCAGACACAAAGCAACTAAAAATTTCGCAAAAAAAATTGACTTGATTGGATTTTTATTGAATTTTTTTACTTATCGTCGTATTTGGGTGATAAATACATAGTTTTCCTAAAATAATAATGTACACTGTTTTGTTTTTAAAGATGCAATGGTATGTAAGGGTTTAAATAACTATTTTTGTAAAAACTAGGTCTTTACCACCCAAAAACGATGTTATTTAAAAAATTGCAATAAGAAAACTATCGCTTAATTTGCGAAATTTTTATTTGCATTGTGTCTGTAACCACTAAAACTACCACCCGGCTTCGTTTTCGGTCGCAGTCTTGATATACTAGGTATATATCTTGTGTAATTTCTTTGTTGTGTACCGCCACCAACTTCTGATACTATCCATACAAAGGTTGTCTGGAAGAAATCACTTGTAATACCATTCTTTTTGACCGACTTCAAAAGAGGAGGTAATCAATTCGACTGAATTTTTTTTTTTTTTTTTATGTATGTTTGTTACTCGATTACGCTGGTATTAGGGAACCGATTTCAAAAATTTATTTTTTGTAGAAATGCATGATATACTAGGTTGGTCCCATAAAAAATTGGTGAAGACCTGATGAATATCTTCGGTCTTGAAGAACAGAACTCCTCAAAATAGAACGGTACAGCAATAATTCTTTTTGCACCTGGTTCAGTATAAGCGTATTACTACAAAGGGGGGCTTAAAATGGGGAAGGGTGTAGGGGGGGGGGGAGAAAATAGATACTAATGTAAATACTCAATATCTCTGGCAGTACTTAAACGATTAAAAATAAACTATTTTGTCGACAAGTATGATATGTTAGATTGGTGTCATTAAATAATGGTGAAGACCTGATGAATATCTTCGGACTTGAAGAGCAGAACTCCTCAAAATTGAACGGTACAGCAATAATTCTTTTTGCACCTGGTTCGGTATAAGTGTGTTACTACAAAGGGGGGGGTTAAAAGGAGAAAGGCGTGTAGGGGGGGGGGGGGTAGATAGTAGATACAATTAAGTTCAGTTTTCAATATAAAAGTTTTACTATAAACAGTAGGTGAAGAAGAGGGAGAGTGAGAGAAATAGATACGTAAATTACCGACGTAAACTAAGAGAATCCGACCTGGTCAGTGTCTAACAATAGCGGATATCATGATTATAATGACTTACAATTTTCTCATAATTTCACAGCAATAATATCATGTTTGGTCTGAAGAATTCGTAAATTTTAAAGTCATCGTTTTGATTATATCATGATTACCTTTCTCATCATTACGATGCCTATCAAAACTAAAAAGGGACAAATAAAATAATTTTACATAAAAAAATAAAAACCGACTTCAAAGTGCCACTACAAAGTAACAAATAATATATATTTCATCGTACTAGTACCCAATGATTAATGTTCTTATTGACTTGACTAGCTAACAAATCTTAAATAGGTAATATTTTGAAGGCGGGTCGCTAAGTGCCGAACATGTACGCCTTACGCTTAACATTAATTTGTGTAAGTAATTATAGCGTAATAAAAATATTACGTATTTAAGATTTGTTAGCTAGTCAAGTCAATAAGAACATTAATCATTGGGTACTAGTACGATGAAATATATATTATTTGTTACTTTGTAGTGGCACTTTGAAGTCGGTTTTTATTTTTTTATGTAAAATTATTTTTCTTTTTTGCTTTCTTTTAGAAGTTTACTTTTTGTATTGTTTACATTAAAGAATATTATATAAAGTTGCCTTAAAGATCCTTACGCCCGATTACTCAAATGCTATTTCAATATTAAGTTGCACTTATATACGCACATCCTATTTAATTATTACATTTAAGAGGAACTTGTGCAGTTAAGTGAAACATAATATTTAAGTGGTGTTTGAATTTCACCGGTAGACTATCTTAAGAAGAAAAATGTTTTAATTAACTAGAAATTTAAAAAGGATTGGTCACCGGCCATCATGAAAACCACAAGAATACGGCATCGACATAGCGAACTCATAAATAACGATATAGATAATGTAACAATTGATATATTTATTTAAATTAACTCACCCATGAAGGATACCCTTTCATATCCAAATACTGATCTGCGAGAGAGTGATAGGTCTTCTTGACTTCAGCGTCCACTTCAGACCCTATCCAGATGTACACCCCAGAGCATGGAGTGTCTAGAACGTAGATCTCCTGGGAACAAAGTATTTGTTACGAAGGCAATTGTGAAGAATTCGTTATAGCGCCATCTAGTATCAAGAAGCGGAACTAGATGTTATAGACAAAAATATCAAAAACAGCATTTAATGTACCGATTACCGAACATCAATTAAATATTTTCGAAACATACAACACCCACATAGTTGGACCTTATAGTTAAAGTTGTTCAATATGAGTATAGCATCCCTCTATCAGCTGTATATAATCTTTATGAGTAACCTTATATAGCTCTAAGTGGTTCGATAATCAAAACCACGTTCTTCACTCATATTTGTTTATTTAAATCACACCGAAATTATAATTGACAATCACTCAATCAACTGATATTTTAATTATTAACTATTATGATTATTCACTTTGACTGAATACAATATGATATAATAATACTCGTCATGACAATACTTCGGAGCTGTTCACTCTTCAAATGCTCCTGACAAACTGTTCTCTTGACAGCGGCTTGCACCACTTTTAAAGTACTGAATAAACATTGACTTTTATTCTACCGATAGACGAGACACGTCAAATAAATAAAGTGCCCCCGTATTTTAAAAGCACATTGCAATATTACATCACTTACCTGGTATTTTATTAAAATATTATTACTTCAGACGATTTGCTTTCGGTTTGACGGCGAAACATTCATTTATTACTTTTAAACGTATGCGTTAAGGCGTGCTGCACTGACACTGTCACGAAGCAAACTGATTCATGTGTGGTGCATGCACCGCAAGTAGGTGGGACACATTTTTTTGTACTGAATTATCTAGTGTAACATTGATATCGATGTGAACAAACAACATAACTCAGACACTTGATTTTATTAAATTCTATAACCCGCATCTTGCGCCGATATAGATAGGTATAATAAATGGCTACTTACGTCACTAGCCAGCTGGCTCTGCTTGTAAGGTTTGCTGAGGGAGATCAGATCGAGTTCGTCTCCAACTAACACTCTGTATAAGTATACAGCTGTGGGATCGTCACGAGCGTATGTCTGGAACAATACATAAAAGTTACAATGTGGAATATAAAATAACGTCGATGGAAAATTGTTTCGATTTTGCTTAATAATTACGCTTTTGTCGAGTTTCGTGTATACATATTGTATACAAATACACACTAATTTATAGATCCAAATTACAATATTTATAAATGATTTAATAAACTTATGATTGCTACACTAAGCTCAGACCGTGAGGCGGTTATCAATATTATGTGTGTGTGTGTTTGTGTGTAAACAATGTTTACCATGTTAATATTATAAAATCCATATACAAAATTACAATTCGCCAACTACTAACATATGATGAAATATACACACAGGTTTTGTATTTCAAAACTTATTTGCAAAAGATCAAAATGGATTCCTCTTTTGTTTTTGAAAAATGTTTCGTAAGTGAACTTCGCCAGTCTGCAGAATACTATTGGACTATGGCATTACCCTTGTTAACGGAACTATCGACTGTGTCGAAATCTCGTACACAACAATGGGCGAGTTAATATCTTTTTTTCCAGGTAAAAAGTATTATATTTACCTCAGTGGAGTCTTCACGCTCCATATCGTCCATGGTTCCTCCCAAAGCCTCCACGAACATGTCGAGATCTTCTTGTGAAGAGAATTCATCTGGAAAAACAAATTATTGTAAATTGAAATAAAACTAATTTTGAAATAAATTAGTCCGCCGAGTGACCACGAAAGCTAAACTAATCGAAACGTTGGGAAGTTAAAAAATAAAAAAAAAACGGCGATATAATCCGTAAAAATCATTTCAAATAAATAAATAAATAAACCCCTTACAGTCACATACATAGTCCTGACCCCACACTAAGATCTAGTCTTGTGTCGTATCAGAAACTACGAGAGACTTTTCAGTCTGTCAAACACCCAGACCTGAAACAAACACCTTTGGATCACACAAACATTTGTTTCGTGCGGGGACCTGGGATATCACTCTATTTATTACATTTACCATCAGAAAATCACTTACAGTCTTATTCATAGACATATCTAAACCCTATTTTAGCTATCCAATGGCTGGCTGGCTACAAACTGGATTCCTGCGAACGGCCGGAGAAAACGCGGAAGACCGGAGATGCGGTGGAAAGACGAGTTAGATGCATTCGAGCCAAAATGGCAAGAGTTCGCAGAGGAAAAAAAGAAACATTTGTCCAGCATTGAGACATATCATAGGCTACAAAAAAAGTTATTCAAAGTTTTGTCTTCGCTCAAACTGAATTCTAAAGTCATTCGAAAGGGACATAACATTCGATAACTAAAATAGGTTTTAAAACTGCTAATAAGAGTCAGTAAAACGTACCAATAATCTCAATAGTAGCCCTGCCATTATGGTTATCATCTCTTAGAGTGTTAGCTATGCTAATTATCTTCCTTCTCTGCGTGGCTTTAGCTCCCTGCGCCATCACTACGAAGATAGTGTGATCCACTTCTAGTATGAAGCAGTGTTCCCTTGTTAATGAGCTGCCTTCAGCTGGCACCTGGAAATACATTGGACAGTCAACTTTTTTATTGCATTTAATGGCGAGACGAGCATGCCATTCGCCTGATGGTAAGCGATACGACCGCTCATGAACAGTAGCAAAACCAAACACCATGAATTATAAATAATGCTTGGCATTCCACTGCGCTCGCCATCCTGGGACGTAAGATGTTAAGTCTCGTTATGTCCAGTAGTTACTCTGGATACAATGTCCTTCAAACCGGAACACAACAGTGCATTTACACTGCTGTTTTTTGGAGAAATAGACATTGCGGTGGTACCTACCCAGGCGCCTCCCATATGAGAGACCTACCATCAGTATATTATGGAAAGGAGAGAAATAATTTAACTTTACCTCTTCAATCCTCATATTATCGCAGCCAGATAGTCTGAGAAGCCGCTTCTCTGCTCCAGCGTTGGTGACCACCTCATTAAACCCTGATTCATTGCCTCCCTCCAAGTACCTGATTGCTGAAATAAGATGTTTCTATATAGGTGTGATCCGCCAGAGAACCATGGTGACCAACATAGCTCTGAAAGTTAGTAAGTTGAAGTGGCAATGGGCTGGCCACATATGTCGCAGAACAGATAACCGCTGAAGTAATGTTCTGGAGTGGAGACTGCGATTTGGGCAAACGTAGCGTGGGACGTCCTCTGGCCAGATGGCGGGACGACTTGCACAAGAGGGCCGGCAGCGACTGGACGCGTAAAGCAGCAGACCGGGCTCTGTGGCGTACCGCGGGAGAGGCCTATGTCCAGCAGTAGACTGCGGGCTGATGATGATGATGATGATATAGGTGTTATATCGACAGCCTCCGTGGCGCAGTTGGTTAGACACGAGGTGAAACGTGAGGCCGAGGGTTCCATCCCCGCTCCGAAACAAATTTTTGTGTGTTCCACAAGTATTTGTTTCGGGTCTGGGTGTGTGTGACAAAGTCTCTCGTGGTTTTTGATACGACACAAGACTCGATCTTAGTGTGGGGTCAGGACTATGTATGTGACTGTTGGGTGTATTTATTTATAGGTGCTGTTATTTATCTAGAATGCAAGTGATGATGGAGTGTCCAGATTTGCCAAAATCGTAAATAGTGAGTTTCAAAGAGAATAGATATTGATATTGATTAAAAGTGGAAATTTTTATCTAATACGTTGACGAACATTCGAACTTCTGTTCGGAGGATAGGTAGAATAACCCCTAGTGCATCTATTCAACTTACATACATACATAAACTCACGCCTTTTTCCTAAAATGGGTGGGCAGAGGCGCCACCAGGATTCGCCTTGTATGTTCCGTCCCATGATGTGATGCAAGCCTATCGCCATATCGGGCACAAATTTCTGACGCCGGGCTGATAATTAATAGAAAAATTAAATATCACTATTCCCGACCCGGGATTCGAACCCGAGACCTCAGCTCTGTCTTACCGCAGCAAAACTACGCCACCGAGGCAGTCAATCTATTCAACTTACCAGGCTTAAAATACCCCAAGAACAGACTAGACTCATAGCCTTGGACTTCTCGATGATGTACAGCCCTTCCGCCCAGCATGTCATCCAAGGTTATTGTCCATATCGCCGCGGACCCCTTCTTGTCTTGAGTGGTTTGTCTCCCGATCCAGAAGTGAGCGTCGTAGGAGAGAGAAGTTGATGGATCTCCTGTAGTCTGCAGAATGAGGAATTGGTTAAAAACAAATCACGATCAGGGACGTTTCGGAAATACTCATGGTCGTTATTTAATCAATTGGACCCAAAACAAGCCCACTGAGTACTATTCGCTGGATATACTCAGAATTGGGTCGCGTCGCGTAGTTTCCAGTGGTAATGGAAGCCCACTGAGTTTGTTTCGCCGGGTCTTCTCAGCCAGGGCCGCGTTAGATCCGGTGGTAACATTAAACCGCTACGCACCGCTTTAATTTAATACTTATGGTCCACTTAGACATCGATTATCGTAAATAATGTATTTCCCAAGGGAAAAAAAATTACCATAAAATACTAATAAGTAATATACCTAATACTTAATATAATAAAATTAATATAAAAATTACAACGAATATCTTGTAAATAGAAAATAAGTACTATGTGTACTGACTTGTCATAAGAGCTATTTAATTGCCTACGTGACCAATAAACGAATTTCATTTCATTTCATTTCATCATATATTTTCCACTGCTGAGCTAGGCCTTTCCTTTTTATAAAGCCTGCCCTTTTTTATTGCGGTGAATAGCGAGCATGCCGTTCGCCTAATGGTTAGAGATACGACCACAGATAGTAGCAAAACCAAACAACACCGTAAATTACAAAACAATGCTTGGCATTCCACTGCGGTCACCATCCTAAGACATAAAATGTTATGTCTCATTATGTCCAGTAGTTACTCTAGCTACAATGTCCTTCAAACCGGAACACAACAGTGCATTTACACTGCTGATTGGAGAAATAGACATTGCGGTGGTACCTACCCAGGCGGCCTCTCACATATGACAGAGCATCAGTAAGTATGATGTAATTATAAGGTGTTAGAAACAATATTGAATGCTTACAAAAGGTTAAAGTCAATCAAAATCCTTTAGCACAACAAATGATACCATCAATATTAATAAACTACGTCATAAAATAATATACCGAGTATAAAATTGCTAAATAACACACTTACTTTGAGAACTATGTAGGAATCACCATTGTAAAACTTTCCGTGCGCCTTAGAATCGATAGGAACAGGTTCGAATTTCTGAAAAAAAATTACATACATAAATTCACGCCTTTTTCCCAGAAAGGGGTGTCCTGGTGCTACCAAAATCCAATATGGCTGCCCGACCCGGGATTCGAACCCGAGACCTCAGCTTTGTAATAGTTTGTATTGTATTATATTGTATCAGCCCATATACGTCCCACTGCTGGGCACGGGCCTACTCCACATTCGAGAGAATCGATTGAGAGTAGTTAGGCCATATAGTCCACCACGCTGGCCTAGTGCGGGTTGGCGGACTTACATACCGTAGAAATTCTTTAAAATCGCTACGGTATGCAGGTTTCGTCACGATGTTTTCCTTCATAGTTAAAGTGCGTGGTGATTGACTATCAACACACACATAACTCCGAGAAGTCAGAGGTGTGCCCTGGAATTTGAACCCGCGACCACCGTGAACATGTAGGCAGCCGCGTCTGGTCCGTTACAAACAGGCCACCACGCACTTTTCTGAAATCTTACCGTGATATGACTACGCCACCGAGGAAGTAAAATAAACAAATTCTTATTTCGATATTTGTATCGCATGTTACATGGTTTCGTGTCGCCACTGGCGTCGTATTTTATCGAACTCCGTTATCATATTTGATAGCTATCGGTTTCCTCAAAGATTACCTATACACAAACTTAATAAACAACGAAATCAAAATCTTTATTTCTTCAGAAATTTTTCATTGTTTTTTTTTTTACTAATATCAAATTAATAGGAGGAGTTGGAAATTAGTTATTGTCCATTTCCCTCCGTAATAAATTAATTTAACTTTGTGCTTGATTTCGTTGCGAGTTAAAGACAAGTTAGACATTCCCGGAGACTCGCCGAGCTTCAATAATCGATGTCATTAAAATGCGTGCTGTTGATCCTGGCTTACAGGAGTTGCAGTGCCGGGTTTGAGGGCGGGACAGTCTCTTTATTAACGTTTACATGCATACATAAACTCACGCCTTTATCCCCGAAGGGGTAGGCAGAGGCGGCACCAGGACACCCACATTTCGCCTTGTATGTTCCGTCCCACGATATGATAGGGGGCGAGCCGATCGCCACATTAATATTGTAGATAATGTCAATTAATTCAAGTAGAACGACACAAAAAATAATTAAACATAAAATTAGAATTTAAAAACGTAAAGTTTCTCCTATCTACCTATATAGAACAGACTTTTTCCGGGTGGAAAATAGGTACCCTGTGTCATTTCCTATAATATGTGTTGCATGAAGTACACCATTTGAAACAAAAAAAGAATTTCCAAATCGGTTCAGGCGTCTTCAAGTAATCGGTCAACATACATCAAATAAAGATTCCGACGAATTGAGAACCTCCTCCATTAGGAAGTCGGTTAAAAATTTCTCTGATAATAATGAAATAAAAATAATTTATTGAATCCATTAAAATGTTTAATTATTTAGATTCAGTCACTTTTTGTTCTACCACCCGGTTCGGAAAGCGGTTTTCACTAGAGAAGAACGGGCAAGAAACTCTAGTGCTGCTCTTATCAAAACCTGTTTACAATATATATTTGGTACAAAAGTTACAAGTTGGTTTAAATCAGAGCAGTTATAATTTGTTGAAGTTTGTAGGTCGAGTAATAAACACGTGGAAGCATTACAAACGAATTCATATTCGCATTTAAATCTTTAGTCATACCTTATTATACACCGCACACAGCGAAATAAAATACACAGACGCATCGTCGAACTTAATAAATTTATTTAGAGATAATCTAAAATCTATTGGCGTGTGGTGAAATTAGGAACTACAAATATTTTAAAATATATCTATTTGACGCATTGTTTGAGATATTCTTTAATATTAATTAACAAAAAGTATTTATACCAAATAAGTATTAACATTTACAATTTAATAGAATGAAAAGAGGGAAAACTATTCCTATTATTATGACAACAGTGCCGAAGCGACATAAGATTGTAGACAACCCATAGGAACCATCTCAATCAGGATACCAATCCTCAATTTCTTAAATAATCAAATCAACAATTCGCAAAGTTCAAAATGGCCGCCAAGATAAGATACTCACGTCGATAGTCCAAATTGTGAGTCCAGGAGTGGTACCAGCATCTTCGAAAGCTGGGTGCTGCATCTTACACTAGTTTCCTGCACAAATATTGGATACAGACTGTAGTCTAAGTATAAACAACCTGACTCATGCGAGCGATAAGCTTATCTTATCGTTCGTCAAAAGGTGGTTCATAATTTGAGTTCCATTTTTTTTAAATAAAACTATTTTTATTATTAAATAAATATTTTTCTTCCCTTTCTTCTTCTAGATAAAAATAATACATTTCTGCATTCATATGTTCCTTAACGACATCAAGCCAACGCATCTTGGATCTACCCTCGGCCAAGGTCCTGGAATGTTGAGTCAGGAGATCCTAATGTGGAGTCAGGACTATGTATGTGACTGTTGGGTGTATTTATTAATTATTATATACTTATGGCGGAGCCTGGACTCTATGATGCGTCCGAAGAGCTTCATGACTCATCATTAACATGACTCATATTATGTTTAAAAAGAAACATCCTGTAAAAACTATTACCATGTCTATCACATTTTCAATCTTATCAAAAGATAAGCTCGATCGATTCGATTCTTGTTTATTTTTGTCTAAAAACCCTGCGTTGATACCATTGTAATTACACATACGGTGATTACATTATTGCTAGATAGCTAAGTTCTTTATTTACTTTAATCAAACTAAGCGAATACAATAAATGTTATGTAATTATAAAAGGTAATTTTCGTTACGTCTTAATGCCACCGTGGCGTAGTTGGTTAGACGCCGGCTTCGAAATGTGAGGCCGCGGGTTCGATACAAGCATGCGCAGTGGCATGCCAAGCTTTGCTTTTTAATTCATGGTTCTGTTTGGTTTTGCTACCGTTCATAAGTCGTATGGCTTACCATCAAGCGAATGGCATGCTCGTCTCGCCATTCATTACAATAAGAAAAATAAATTGCTCTTTTGCCACACCTCTGCAATTAAAATAATAATAATGTCAAATCATGATCCCTTATTGTAGCTGTTATTATTTATGTCTTCATTGGAAATTCTTATCAGGGATTAATAAAGATAGTGGCATTAAATGCATTATGTTTTTACAAGTCAGTTCCGACAAATGACTAGCTAGTTGATGCGTCATAATTGCCCATATGTTTTATCTGACAGCCTCCGTGGCGCAGTTGGTTAGACGCCAGCTGTGAAACGAGAGGCCGCGGGTTCGATCCCTGCACCGAGACAAAATCTTTGTGTGAACCACACATATTTTGTTTCGAGTCTGGGTGTTTGTGAGACCGAATAGTTTCTGATACCCACGACACAATACTGGATCTTAGTGTGGGGTCAGGACTATGTATGTGACTGTTGGGTGTATCTATTTATTCATATAAGTAAATGGCGGCCTATTGGTAACATACCAGACGCGGCTGCTGACATGTTCATGGTTGTCGCAGATTAAAATCCCACGGCCTGACTTTCCGGAGTCATGTTCGTATGGGTAGTCAATCACCACGCACTATAACGGTGAAGAAAAACATCGTGAGGAAACCATACCATAGTGATTTGTAATAATTTCTATGGTATGCAAAGTCCGCCAACCCGCACTAGACCAGCGTGGTGAACTATATCTAACCCCTCTCAATCGTACTCTCGATTGTAGAGTAGGCCCGTGCCCTGCAGTGGGACGTATATGGGCTGATACAATTAAATTCATATTTTTTGGGTGCTTATTAGTAAATAGGTACCTAGTTTTTGCGGAGAAAGTATTAAAACCCTTACGCACCACTGCGTCTTTAAAACTAAAGGGTTTTTCATTATTATTTTATGAAAACTATGTATTTATCACCCAAATAAAACAAATAAAAAACATTACGACTTTTCTTGCTAAATTTTTTGTTGCATTGTGTCTGAAGTCATTAATACTACCACCTAGTTCCGCTTTCGGTCGCAGTCTGGATTTACCCTGTATAGAGCGCGATTCCATTAGAAAAGTCTTGCATGCAAGTATGACTTTGTTAGAGTTGTATAACACATAATACAAATTAAATATAATAATAATAGATATTTATTCTTTATTCCAATATAATTTATTATATATCTTTCATAAACACAAATATATTCAAACACTGCTATACTTTAATTGATATACTTATAATAACATTATAATCAAACAAATATAATTACTTAAACAATATAAACCAACAATTATACTTATCTTGTTAATGGTACTCAGAGCCTGATAACCACTGACAGGGGGCAGAATAATGTCCTGCTCCACGACTCGAACAACACTGTGTCATATAGTGTATTATCTATGACTGTGTCACTTCAAGCAATGCTGGTCTATTTATACCAAATCGTGAACAACCCCACTCTGCCCCACTTCTGACTACCCACATCAATTTGTATTTTATTGTATTTGTTTTTAAATTAAATTGATGTTTACACATTCCATAAAATGTACTTAGATAAGTAATTAATGTATATCTTTAAATCATCAACATCTCACAACTTCATATTTGCGTACAAGTTACTTTGTCTTTATTTCATCATCAACGTGGATAATCTTCATAAATATGGTTCCAGGAGGTTTATTAAGTTCCCTTACACTGGAACTTCTAATTTATATCATAAATCGAATGAATTCTGAGCTTTTAATCTAAATAAAAGAAATGAATAAAACCACAAATTAATGTTTGGTATTTATTAAAAAAACATCTTTTTTATTTATTTACATAATTTTAATATCACATTGAGTCTTAGATATAAGTATCTTGAGGTATATACTAAAACGAACTTGCGTACAAAATCTATGAAAATGAAAATAATATAATTCATTCTTTAAAATATTCAACATCATTTAAATCCGATCGAGATCGCGACCATATCGCCAATAATAGAAATTAACAAAATATTATAAAGAATAATATATATTTCACTGGTGGTAGGTCTCTTATATGTGAGAGGCCGCCTAGGTAGGTACCACCACAATGTCTATTGCTCCGACAAACAGCAGTGTAAATGCACTGTTGTGTTCCGGTTTGAAAGACATTGTAGCCAAAGTAACTACTGGACATAATTACACTTAACATCATGTCTCAGGATGGCGAGCGCAGTGGAATGCCAAGCAGGAGAGCATGCCATTCGCCTGATGGTAAGCGATAAGACCGCTTATAGACAGTAGAAAACAAAACAACACCATGAATTTTATTATTGTAAAATGTAAGTGTTACTTTAGTGAATATCTTTGTACGTATACATTAATCTTGTAAAATATTTCTGTAAATAAATTATTCTATTCTATTACAAAGCATTCCACTCATTCCTTCAATCATAATCAGCCTGAAGTCCATTGCTGTAGATAGGTCTTCATTATGGATTTCCAAAATCTTTTGTAAGCTTTTATCTAGCAACTGCGTCCTTTGTTAGTTCTGTCTAATATGAAGGCCGTCTGAAGCTTGTCCAAGGGCGGATCCAGCTTTCAAGTCAGGGGGGGTCATATAATTCTAGACAGAACACTGCACGCACTCGAATTCGATTACAATTATACATTTAAAAGTTGGTTATACCTGTGATTAGTGAAGATGTTTACGATTTTTTTAAGTGAAAATCAACGACGTATTTTAAAAAAGCTGTCAATCTGGAGTCAGCCCAGGGGCGGTCATGACCCCCGTGACCTCCCCCCTGGATCCGCCCTTGAGATTGTCTGTAGCCTCTTAACAACTTTCAGGCCACATCAACAATCAGTTGTTTTCTTTTATTCTGGCTCGGCATAGTGAATGCACTGCTCCTATTTTTGTAATGGTAAACGCAACGTCCAGAATATCGAATGGCATTTGACAACGGTCCTATGCCATGTTATGCCAGCAAGCAATTATGCCAATCTGCATTCTCGGTGCTATATTCTTTAAGAGTCCATTTACGCGGGGAGTTTCTCGCGACGAGAATCGTATGCCATTATCGCATGACATAACCGCCATAGATTATCGTGTTCTGACAATTTTTACACGATTCAACTTTTTTATATCCTTACGATTATCGTATATTCGAGGCGAGAAACTCTCCCCAGGGCTTTAATCTCATTGTATTTGTTGTATGACAATATTTTCTTTACTGTCAACATCTGTAGATATTGTTTGTAAGTGTGTATTATTTGTAATATAGGAATTTGTAGGTTTATTTAAATTTTGAGAGTGTGTATCCAGGAGCCACTTACTTATGTTCCTTCTAAATTGTAATTTCTGTAATAGCGTGAGCTTCTTCATTGAGGGTAGTATACTCATAAGAAATAACATTTCCGGATCCGTTGTACATTTATCATTACATATATTTTTAATAACTTTATCTGGTTTCGTTTTATTTGTCCTCGGTTTTGTGTCTTTCTCTCTCACCTTTCTTTTTTCTTTCTTTATTCTCGGTGGTATTTCCTGTTTATGTAATTTGGGTGTAACCCGCACAGCAGATCTCAATCGATTACCGTAGAATCCCATATGTTTGTAATACTTCCATGCAACATTGGATTCATCGATCTTACCGTCTCGCACCCTTCTGTGCCACTTTCGGTAGCATGTAGTGAGGCAGTTCCAATTTTTCTTCAGCGAATTTACTGTAACAAGTAATAAGTCTTTACATAGTTTTGCTTACAAAAACAACAATAATGCTCTGAGAAAACCGGTTAATGTAAATAGTTATTTCATCAAGTTAATAAATACACCCAACCATCACATACATAGTCCAGACCTCATACTAAGATCGATTTAATAAATATATAATTGATCTTAGTGTGGGGTACAAGTATATAAGAGAAATGCTTGTGCAGCCCACAAATATTTCTCTCAGGTCTGGGTGTTTGTGAGACTGAAGTCTATCGTTGTTCCGATACCTGCGACACAAGAATTAATTGATCTTAATGTGGGGTCAGGACTATGTATGTGACTGTTGGGTGTATTTATTTATTTATTTATATATAATATTTCAGTGAGGGAATCGAACCCGCAGCCTCTCGTTTCAAAGGCGGCTTCTAACCAACTGCCCCAGACAGGCTGTCATTTCAATCTATTAATAAACATTGTATTGATGGATTTTTAAACAATGCCATTATTAATTAACCCATGAAAGAAGAATAACCATATGAAAATGTACCTTAAATAAAATCATAAATTTTCTACATAATTTACCATCCAAGATAGAAAGAAGGAAAGATTCATTTCATGCTGGTACAAATAGCACATATGAAATGTAACAAAATAAGAATAACACTTAACACAAAAACTTCATAATATATCATTTAAAGAATAATAATATAAGTAAGATACGATGACAAAAACTAACTAAAGTAATAACTGTTTTAGGTATATTATTGTGGTAAAATTGTGCTAACAACAGTTACCCTCATCTAGCTTCTTACTGCAGTATGGCCTAAGCGGTCTCTATATCAGCCCATATACGTCCCACTGCAGGGCACGGGCCTACTCTACAATCGAGGGAATCGGTTGAGAGTGGTTAGGCCATATAGTCCACCACACTGGCCTAGTGTGGGTTGGCGGACTTACATACCGTAGAAATTCTTTAAAATCACTATGGTATGCAGGTTTACTCACGATGTTTTCCTTCACCGTTAGAGTGCGTAGTGATTGACTATCAATACACAAATAACTCCGAAAAGTCAGAGATGTGCCCTGGCATTTGAACCCGCGAACATCGTGAACATGTTGGCAGCCGCGTCTGGTCCGTTACCAACAGGCCACCACGCACTTAACACACAGGCCTAAGCTGCACCAGCGTTGAGTTGTTGTCATATATCAAACTGCCTTTCCATCAAACCAATATTTAAGTGTTAAATTATCCTTCCTACAATAAGAATTAATCCATTTAATCTATTTTCTACTTTACATAAAACAAACTCAAAATTAAAACTATATTTAAATTTGCCTCAATATTTTGCTTGCAAAATTATGTATTTGTAATCATACGAAAATTAATTGAATTGTAATACATTGTATGATTGTATAACTTAAAAAGCTTTACCGAGGATATAGAATTCTCTTTATATAAGATAAGATATTAAGCTCGAGTCTCAATTGTTTACCGCAAATGGTCGGTTAATATTATTATAGGTACTTATTCTATTATCTATACAAAGAAATCATAACAATTCCCGCCAAGGTTCTTGTATTTTTTTAATAACATGACACTGCCAGACCACAAGGACATGAAAGACCAGACAGCCAACTCACCGTCGGCGTTTAATTCCTTTGCCATTTCTTTCCAAGCAATTTTCCTTTCTTCTCTAACTCTGTAGCTAGGATCCGATCGTTTCCATAACTCGGGTGTTTTGTTCATGTATTCCACGATTTGCATATACGACATGATTCACAATGTGTCTGGACGACACCAAAGTCTGGAAGACTCAATGATTATAGAATATAGAGGATAACGCATAAGGTCACGTGACACGGGTCACTTTGATATTTAAACATGGCGGCGGCTCCGCCCCTAAAAATAGTGATACGCTAGTATCAAATTTTCTATCGACATCGATGCATCAACAGTGGCATAAAGACAACTGAAAAACTTTGATTTTACGTAAATATCAGTGTATAAATTTGTATAACATTTTTAATTGTAGCTTTACATGTCAATTGGGTATAAACAGGGGATTTTAGGATTTGACGGTAAAGTCATTAAAAATTAAATCCGATAAAAATAGGTCGATGTTTTGATATTTTTTTCATAGTATGATTTATTTCATGGGTAAGTTTTACCTGATGATTGGATTGGATTTGTGTCAAATAATACACACGTGAGATAAAATACAACTTTATTTATATCTAGAATTTGCTTGCACCATTGCAGTTGCAGCATTCTTTGCTAAAATCAAAAATACCTATCAGGACATTTAATTTATTTTTATTTTATTTTATTTGCTTTATATACTAAATTGTATACAGGCGGACTTAATGCCAGAGGCATTCTATTACAGTCTACCTTTGGGTGAAGCAGAAATGGAGCAAAGCAGGTTTATGCAAAATTATGAACAAAATTAAAAAAAAATATATAAACATTATTTAAAAACAAATATACATACTTAAAAATATATATACAATTATACATATATACATACAATATACAATAGTATCCATACATATACAAACATACACAATATATACAACTAACTTATTATGTCAATTTAGTTTCTGTTCTCCGAAAACAGTTCCCGAACTCTCAGTTTAAACACATAACGGTTGGTGGCCTTTCTAATTTCGAGTGGGAGGGCATTCCATAAAAGAATAGATTGCACCGTGAAGGAGGAATGTATAAAATCAGAGCGATGGGTTGGGCATTGAAGAAGAAGACTGTGAGACGAGCGGAGACTTCTATCGTGGTTGGACCCTAAGAATTGAAAGTGAGGAGTTAAGTAAGATGGTGCAGTGGGACATATCAATATAGAAAAGAGTGTAGTAAGAGCGCGCAGGCTGCGACGTTGACGAATGGGTAACCACTGAAGTTGGGAGCGATAAGAAGATACATGATCGTACTTACGAAGATTGTAAATAAATCGAATGCAGTTATTGAGAAGCCGGTCGAGTTTATTGAGAAGATCTGCATTCAGGTCATAGTAGCATACATCACCATAGTCGATAACAGGGAAGATTAAGGTTTGGACAAGCATAACTTTGGTCTTGCAGGGCAGAAAGTGCTTCAAGCGATAAAGCATGCGGAGAATACTAGTGACTCTCTGACATATAGAAGTAACTTGGGGTCGCCAGCTTAGTGTAGAATCTACTAGTAACCCAAGATCCTTCACGACAGAACACCAAGCGATAGGTGACCCATCGTAGATAACCGCGGGTGTAGTTGTCAAATCGACTCTGTTCATTAAACGTTGGCTACCAATCAAGATAGCCTGACATTTGAGTGGGTTCACAGATATGCCAAAATCGTCCGACCATTTCTTGATATACCCCAGATCCCTATTAACTTTGTCGATGGCTGTGGACAAACAGTCTACACCAGATTGATAATATTAAATACATATTAAATAAAATAAAATAACATAGGTAGATTTTTATTGCTATTATTTGACGAGGAAAATCATTATGTCTCACTTAAAATTCAATCAATGAATATGAAAGTGTTGGTTAAGATAAACAATTATAGTAATTAATAATAAAATATAAAACTATTTCTGTTCATTAAAAGGTTCTTCAGGACATTAGACAATATACTACCAATTGTCAAAATTATCTTGCATGTCATTTTTGTTGATTAACAGTTCTATTATTAATAGGATTATTAGGTAAAATATCATAATTATTACAATTTCACTTATATTGTTGGGAAGCTGTTATCTTTTAGTCTTGGTAAATTAATTTGTTTTATGCATGCATGATGCAGTCTTTTTCAAAATGTAAAGAACAAATAAATGTATTTATTGGAGGGTTCCAATAGTGTCTTCCGATTTTTTGTATCCATTTTGTCCTGGTTTGTATGTTTATAGGTAATCTTAAAATATTTTTAATTTCACTTTGTTTATCGTTCTGAATATATATATCCTATTATTTCTTTTTTTGAAAAATAAACATCAAAATATTTAAAAATGATAATATCGATATGAATAATTTCGTATCACATCCCTAAACTTGTGTGTAAACAAACAATACGGTTTTTATTCGTACTACTTGTATAAATAACGCTTAGAAGAGTCTAAAACTTAATCAACAAGATCCTTAAACAATTATAAATGATAAAAACAAACCCAAAATGTAAATTTAGACACATATTTGTTATTATTTCGTAAAAACAGTTACTAACCTATGAAAAGAAATGTTGGGGTCCTTTTTGCTTGAACTCGACTCGCATCCTTTCACATAACACCGAGGAATTTTAAAAACTTTACAATTAATCTAATAAGCAAACTTAACAAACTTAAGACACGAGATTAACAATAAAAAAATCGAAATTATTTGATTATGCAGATTTGTTTACTCATAATGACAGATAACGCCACAGTTTGACAGGAAAGAAAAATGGCGTCATTTTGGGCCAAGGGCGGTCCCAGTGTGGTTAGTGAACAAAATATTGCCATATTCGGAACAATGGAGTTATTATTTGTCTCTTTCATTAAGGGACAAGTTAGCTTTGTGTAAATGAGACAGATACATAAATGTACAATTCCGCGTCGATACTCCTAACATAACTATAACCATAGATGTAGCATAACATAGATCGGCAATGTGAAAGGGATAGAATGATTTAAATCATACATTAAAGCGAGACGCATGATGCGACCATGCGTTTACACGGAGAGCGTTCTATAGAGATTTGTGTGAAAATATGTCATTTAAGCGAACGACAAATTTCGCTTATTTTCTTGATTTATTGAATATTTCAGTACTGAGCTACTTTTATTAAATGTAATTTATTATGGTGAGTTGTCCAGTGCCTGGATGTGATTGATTTTAGTGTAAAAACCCGAATAATCATAGTTTTTCATAAGATCGTATCACTTTTTTCAATGTTATTTAGTGACAATATTGTAGAATTGTAAGACAAACCTTGTATGTATATCGGTAGAACAGAATGTCCTTATTCATTATTTAAATGCGTAGAAAGCATCCATTGCCTATATAAAATGATATCATATACGTGAATTTATAATAATTTTAACCAACATTTGCTAGAGATTGATCGACAGTTTCGATCAATAATATTATGTCGATAAAAATAGTCAATGACCATAGAGGTTTCACTTCATTTTATAATCTCGTAGTATAACATCAATTCTATAATAACAGTTAGAGTCTGGCTCCCGAGTCCTGGCACAAGCATTTTTTTGGAAATCTGTCCATGGTAACACTATTTAAATGTCAAAATAAATACTTCACATTTCGTTACGATTTTTGGTGGTTATTTTCGGAATCTTTCTGTAAATTATGGCGATACCAATTAAAAGTGGTGTGAGGAGTATGTTGTTCACCATGATCTACAACTACAATCAAATAAAAAGTGATACGGATACTATAATTCAAGAAAAACAACAACTTATTATCAGTATCAGGTATTCATCCGAAACAAATTGATACTTTTATTTATATTTCAATTATTAGCTTAGTATTCATAAATATATCGTATTAGTTTTACATAATATCATTTTTAAATCTTATTTGGTGTTTATAAAATATTTTTATATCTTACTTAAATTTAGTTTAGATGTAGGCAATTTTGTGCTTGGAAATTGTTAACTTATGTAAATAAATAAAAATAGTGTTTACTTTGTTTTAGATGACATACACATCAAAGAAACAGTGGGGAAACCTTGGTCTGCGAACTTGAAGTTTTGGTACAAATGTATCTCTTAGTTCAGAAAGGCAATATTTGTCCAGCAGTAAGACGGAATTGCGGAAACATAATTGGAGCCATTTATAATTAATTTGCGTGATGACGAAAACGACAGTGACAACTCTTTTGAGGGAATATAAATTTTGGAGTCTGATTTTGACTACAGAGATTAAAATTTGATGCTTATAAATACCCTGTATTTCATTGTCAATCCCAAAATTGATTTTTCTTGTGTTTCAACTGAAATAAATGCCACTACATAAAAAACTTTAAATTAATCATAGTAGTATATCATTAATTCACCTCAACTGACCTGTGTAATCTCAGGCATTATAAACTTAACGAAACTAATAAACATAAAAGTAGTAACCAGTTTCTATTTATTATTATCATCATTCAATTGTACCTAAGACGTAATAATTACTATTGTCAGCCCGGTGCAGTCCACTGTTGGAAATAGGCCTCTCGCAAGGTACGCCAAAGAACCCGGTCTGCTGCTTAATGCATGTAGTCGCTGCTAGTTTTCTTTTGCAAGTCGTCCCACCATCTGGTCAGAGGGCGTCCCACATTACGTTGGCTAAGATATTTACGCAATAATTATAGTGCATATTAATTGTTCATATGTATTAGAAGTGAATTTTCCCATAAAGAATAAATTAAATGAATATAGGAAAATAATTAAGTATCAAAATTCATTTTCCAACTATTTTCAGGATTGCCAGCCGAATTTTTTTAAAATTTGCCGCTTTTTTGTTGTGCCACGACTCGTGAGCCAGACTCTATTACTTCACTTTATTTATTCACTGTTGATATTTGCTAAATATTAATTAATATTTCGTGTGCGTAATTTACCATTTCTGAGCCGGTTTCAAATTAACAGTGCCACGGAGGCTGCCATTCCAATAAAACAATAGAACATTAGATATTATTATAAGGAATGCTTTACAAAACTTGTCAAATAAAATTATTCTCAAATATGACGATTTATCTTTATTTACTTGTGTTTACGTATCTGTGTTGAAATAAACACAATCATTATTTTTCTGTTAAAATACCATGAAATGTCTCATATATATCTATAAAATTTTATTTTATTGGTTGGGCCGTTAGGTATATCGATATGATAGTATCGACAGAGCATGGCGCAGCATTATCTGTCACGCACACATGCAAACTTCACGCACACTATCATATTCTCGTTTTGGTTTCACTCAAAATGATACATTGCCGATCTATGTTATACTAAATCTATGACTATAACTTATTATATAGTACTACATTTGTGCGTCATCCTCTTATATTCTTTAATCATTGGGAAGACTTTTTTCAACTGCCGTCAAAACAGCAGCACAGCACTGCACAGCAGTGAATCTCTTTGACATATCTTTCGCGACCACAGATTACTTAGGTCACTTTCGCGACTGCCGTCAGCGACGTTCTGAGTGATCTGAGTGAGTTGACCACAGAATCTGTGGCACAGATTCTGACTGACGGCTACCGCCAGCGAATAGGGATACCCGATTTAAACGATGTATCGATAAAGTGTTTTTACGTCTTAAGTTTCTTGTTAGCCTATGGTCATTAACTAATGTATAATACATTCATAAACTCACGCCTTTTTCCCAGAAGGAGTAGAGGTGCTACCAGGACACCCACATTTCGCCTTTTGTGTTCCGTCCCATGATGTGACAGGGGGCGAGCCTACCGCCATATCAGGCACAAATTCCTGACTTCAGGCTGATAATTAATAGAAAAATGTAATATCACTTTGCCTGATCCAGGATCTGAACCCGAGGGTCGAGACCTCAGTCAGATAAACTAATGCAGTTGGTGGTAAGTGCAATGTCCAATGTGCCCGGTAATTATCAACTGCGATTTCACAACCTACTTAATACTTTTAAACCCAAGCTGGTTCCATTAGATGAAATAGTACACATTTATTAAAAGTAAAAAAAAATATTGATTACTACTAGGTACCTACTTTGGTATCGCCTATTTCATCACTAAATTTTAGTGCCAAGTATGTAGCTGCTGCTTATTTTTTACTAAAGAATCCAAGTTCACGAAAAAGGACCGCGACCCGGTATTTTATTTTGATGGCTCGGTATCGGGTTGCAACCTGGCAAATGGGAAACACTGGTCTAATAAGTAATGGTCCATATAATTACAATGCCAACCGGGTCAAAATCAGATATACCTACACATCAGATATGCCGGGTTGTACACAATCTTGTAGAAAGTGGTCGGATACGAATATCCTAATACTCATTAATCTTTGCCGTTAAGGGATGCACATTTTTAAGGCTTATTCTATAAAAAATTGGGCGTTAAAAATCGTGTATCAAAAATTTGATACAACACGTGTTAAGCTGAGTGAATCGTTATAGTAGTATAAACACAAAGAAACTTGGTTTAGATGTACGTTTTTATATTTTTTCAAAGGCATTTCTGTAAATAAATAATTTTCATAATGGTTTCTTAGATTTACGCGAATGTTACACATTGAAATAAAACTATTTTTACGGAGTACAAGACTGCATCAAAATTGTCACTAAGAAGTTAACAGAGAATGACATGCCACTAGAATATGCAGAATTACTCAAACATTGCCTCACATCTGGCTACATGTTGTGGAATAATCAATACTATGTACAAATGGATGGTGTCGCTATGGGCTCACCTGTATCCCCTGTAGTTGCCGATATTTTTATGGAGGACTTTGAGGAGACAGCCCTTAGTACAGCCCCGGTCTCGCCAAGATTTTACAAGCGGTACGTAGATGATACTTTCACAATCTTACCATCTAACCAAGTAACTGCATTTTTAAATCACCTCAACTCCATTAACAATAAAATTCAATTTACTATGGAGTTCAAACATAATAAATCTCTTGCCTTCTTAGATGTTTTAGTTATCCGTAATCCTGATCAGTCCTTAGGTCATACCGTGTATAGAAAAAAGACCCATACAGATAAATATCTGAACGGTGAATCTCACCACTATCCGAAACAGTTAGCTACCGAGGGTAAATCTTTGTTTCAGAGAGCACAAGGAATCTGTGACGAAAAACACCTGGCGACTGAGCTGCAACACGTCAAGCAGGTACTGCAACACAACAAGCTCCAAATTCCACGCCGCCGTCACAGAAACCGAGTGAAACCAGCCACAGTTGAGCGGGCCCCGGTTATACTACCTTACATCAAAGGAGTCACAGACAAGATTGGCTACATCCTGAAGCGTGCTTCCATTAAAACATACTTCAAGCCGCCCAAGAAGATTAGTCAATTCTTACCACCTCTCAAGTGTCATATACCTTTGCAAGAACCGGGTGTATATAAAATAGATTGTGACTGTGGCCTCTCTTATATCGGCCAAACCAAGAGAAGCATAGGGACCCGCGTAAAAGAACATATAGCTGACGTCAAACACCGACGCTCAACGAAGTCTGCAGTTGCTGAACACATTGAGGAAGGCTCCAAGCATTACCTTCGTTTTGATAAGCCCCAAATCCTTGCTAAAGAACACCGTTTCCTGCCCAGGATGTTTCGCGAGGCTATTGAAATTAAAAAACATCCAAATTTCAATAGAGAAGATGGCTTGAAGCTTGCACCATCATGGGATCCAATTCTACATTTGATTAAATCGGAACCCAAAAGACCAGCTGCCAGACCTCAAGACACAGTGAGCTCCTTCTGCGTAGATCGGATCGCAACAACTAGTTAACTTTTTAATTTTTTTTTTTAATTAGCTTTTTTAATTGAAAATTAAGGGTAGTTTAATTGTAACAGTCACAGAGCAGATGACTAATACCTCAGTCTGCCCCGTGACCACGAAAGCTGAAAAGCAATCGAAACGTCGGGAAGTTAAAAAATGTAAAAATGAAACCAAATCGCGATAAAATCCGTAAAAATAGTTTTATTTCAATAAATAATTTTCATATGATTTTATATCATTTTTATTACACACTATTTTTATTTACACATTATCTTCTTTTTCTGCAATATGTTAGGCTCAACTAGAATCAGGACGTATATATTATTACCTAAAAGATTTGCTGATGCTAGAAAATTCAAATTCACCCGAATGAACACCATCTTTCACAGTAAAACTAAAAAAGCCTTCGCAGTTTTCCAGGTTAATATGCTTCATTTGGGGTTGAGCTATGTATATCCGGATATATTTTATCGACCGGCCAGAGATGGCTATCCCAAATTGATAGATAGTCTGTTCATACTACCCCTAGGCAAACTTACCATGAGGTGCATTAGTCACTTTGTTGTGCTAGTATAAAAAAAAACATCGACATATCGTGTCGTCATGCTTTCATCTCTACACTTGCCAAAGTCGCTGCCCGCGCTCTGTGTGACAGACAGTGAATATTGCCAGCCTTTACGTTATATTTTTGAAATGTCGGGATTTTACTAAAATTGTTACTCCACTTTTGATTGCTTTTGAATATTTGTTTAAAAAAATAAATACGAATTAATATATTTATTTCTTCGTCTGCAGTTTATTCTAACAGTAATAATGTAGAATGTGAAATATGCACGTACGATTCCCATTTTACGGTTATACACATGACCAGTTTAGTTTTTTATTTACCCTGTTTCCGGTGTCTTGAGGTAACCGTAGATGTTAAAAAATAAAAATAAAGCAAACCTTACATAAACCGGGATGAAATTTAAATAACGAGTAATTTCATTTACACATACAGTTCATTGTATTTCATAATTGTTTTAAAAAACTATTTACGTCAATGACTTCAGTACGATTATTACGCTAAAGCCTCTGGTTGAATTCCAAATTTGGGAACGTGATAGATTTTTTCTATTATCAGCCCAGAGTCAGGAGCTTATGCCTCGACAGCAATGCTGTCATTCACGTCAGTCTCCTGTGAGACAGTGATACCGCCCCAGACGAGCTTACCCATTCATGACTGACAACAGCGTGGCTACACCACTTCGCTGGATCTTCACTATTATATTGTCTTATCGACCGACTTGTAACTTTTAAGAGCAAAACCAGAGTTTCTTGCCCGTTCTTCTCTAGTGAAAACCGCTTTCCGAACCGGATGGTAGAACAAAAAATGACTGAATCTAAATAATGTTTAACATTTTAATGGATCCAATAAATTATTTTCATTTCATTTCATATTAGGGACTTTAAATAAACAACACCAATATTACACATATATTTAATACATTGACTAGTATTTCACTACTAAAACTATTAGACGATTGATGAAGGGAAATTGTCTATACAATAAAACATTTCTATTTTCTACCCCATACTGACAGCTTCCGTGGTCATGCTCAAAAAGTTTAAAACGGAGTAGGTACTGAAATTATTCCTAAATAGCAGCTAAAATCTTTGCACCATAAAGCAGTAAAGCCATAGACTAAGTAGTATTTTATATGAATGCTATGAAATATTACTATGCCAGTTAATTTACCCCTTAATAATACCTGGAAATTCGTTACAATAATGTCCAAAATTTTTACTCGAAATTCCACTGTCAGAAACCACTGTTCTCTTCAAAACACGTCTGAGTTTCAGCTGAGTTGAAGCTCATTAAGTCCGACTTAAAGTCAGATGTTTGAGTCTCGGTAGAAGTCAGATTAAGACTCGACGGACTCGACGATATACTGTCAAACAGTTTGTAGTTGAATTTCGGCGAGTCGTATAAACATAGGCATGTTTGAGTCTCTTTGATGCTTAAGTCTGGCGATTGAGTCGCGTTTGTAATGGTCTCCTTGTGCGACCGGCTCAAACCGAACTCAACTGGGAACGTCTGAGTCTGTATGTCTGAGAGTGAGACAGTTTCCGAGAAGTATATATCGTCGTCGCTAGTCTGTGATTTGAGAGACAGTAAGTCTTCGAAAACAGTCTGCGTTGATATTTCATCCCGTTTTATTTCATCCTGGTCGCTCTTGCCTCCAGATTGCCATGACGGTAAAGCCACATCATTTTTGATATTGTCTTCAAGACTCAAAGTTTGGGTCGCAAAAGTCCTTTTAGGGCTGTCGCAAAAATCGTAATTCTCTCTTTCGTTTTTGGCTTTTTTGGAATCCGCCTGCAGTTTTGATTTTCGTTTCTCAGCTTTATATTGTTTATGTAAATCCGGGTGTTTTCTAAGCAAATGCACCAGATATTTCTCTCTACTTTTATACTCAAGTTTGCATATATCGCAAGGATAAGTTAAATTACATGTTTTCAAATGCCTTTTATAGTCTATATCTGTAGAAAACCGTTCGCTGCAATTCTGACATTTGTATAATTTATTCCTGTGAACTTTTTTGTAATGTTGGTTAAGATGTTTTCGTTCGGCGAACCATTTCTCCTTTTTAGAATTCGTGTTGTATGAACAATCGGGTACAGCGCAGTAATATTGTAGTTCGACTGTAAAATCTTTGCATTTTTGATGGATTTTGATCATGTGTTGTTGCAAATCGTGCTTTTTGAGGTAACCTCCCTGGCATTCGTAAGGACAAGGCAGAAATATCTTTGTAGGGGTGTCCGATGAAGTGATGAAGATATTTAGCTTATCAGAGGTTAACAATTTTGTTATTGTGATGTCTGACTGCAGTGGCTTTTTCTGTAACAAAAATTAAAAAAACAATTGACCAATCGATCTCACAAACATAAAAAAAAAATACACACAACAGCCACATACAAAGTCCTGACCCCACACTAAGATCGAGTCTTGTGTCGTACCAGAAACTACGAGAGTTTTCGGTCAACACCCAGACCCGAAACTAATACCCGTGATCACACAAATGTTTGTCACGGTGAGGGGATCGAACCCGCGGTCTCATGTTTCACAGCCGGCGTATAACCAACTGCGCCAAGGAGGCTGTCAAATATTCCTGGGCCCTTCCACCTTAGCGTGAAGCAGCAGCCAGGTGGGCCGACATAATTGTGTCGAATGTCATGAGACCTTGCGATGCCATTGTGCTTACCATCCGGTGCCAGTGAGCACCGCGTGTCCAGACTGCGACCGAAAACGAAGCCAGGTGGTAGTTTTAGTGACTTCAGACACAATGCAACTAAACATTTCGCAAAAAAGCGACGGTTTTACCTTTTCGCGTTTGGGTGGTAAATATATAGTTTTTGGTAAACGAATTATGCACGCAATAATTTGAATCATTATTTTGGCGAAAACTATGTATTTACTACCCTAACACGATAATTATGTAAAAAAATCGTCGCGTTTCGAAAATTTTACTTGCATTGCATTTGGATTCACTAAAACTACCACCTGGCTTATTTTTCAGTCGCAGTCTGGATGCCAAACATAAATATGTAAAATAGTCTCATTTCGAAAATATTAGAATTCAAATAAATACGAATGTAGTCTCGGCGCTTCATGTGTGTTTTCTCACCTGTGTTATTTTCTCTGTAGATTATAATACCATATATGGCGTAGTTATATTACGGTACGACTACAAAGCTGAGGTCTCGGGTTCGAATCCCGGGTCGGGCAAAGTGATATTGGGTTTTTCTATTCATTATCAGCCCGGAGTCAGGAATTTGTGCCCGATATGGCGATAGGCTCGCCCCCTATCACATCATGGGACGGAACATACAAGGCGAAAAGTGGGTGTCCTGGTGGCGCCTCTGCCTACCCCTTCTGGGATAAAGGCGTGAGTTTATGTATGTACGAAAATTTTAGTTGCATTGCATTTGAAATTTTGAAGTCATTAAAACTACCTGGCTTCGTTTTCGCTCGTATTATACCCAGTACCTATTACCTATTACAATAACTAGAGGAATTAGGAACGATGCTCTAACATGTCCACAATGTGCGCAGACCTTCACCAACAAGATTGGCTATTAACCTCATGTTAGAGCACATTATATGGAGTTATGTGTATTGATAGTCAATCACCACGCACTTTAACGGTGAAGGAAAACATCGTGAGGAAACCTGCATACCGTAGCGATTTTGAAGAATTTCTACGGTATGTAAGTCCGCCAACCCGCACTAGGCCAGCGTGGTGGACTATATGGCCTATCCACTCTCGATCGATTCTCTCAAATGTAGAGTAGGCCCGTGCCCTGCAGTGGGACGTATATGGGCTGATATTAGTAGAGCACATTACAGAGAATAGCAAAGGAGAAAAACTGAGAAACCGGCTGGGAGGATTATAATTACCTATTACCTACAACTATTTCCTTATTCTAACATAAAGAAGTACATAGCAAAAAGTACATACATATGATGTATACCTTTGCAGTGTTTCGCAGCAACATGTCGGACTCAAGACATTGTAGTCTGAAGCGACGGCACATCATCAAAGTATCCTCGCATGCCGAGCATATAAGCTCTGACATACCGTCTTCACGCTTGCCCTGAAATATGAACATTGTGTTACTGAAATAGATACAGCCATATACATTAATAAATAAATAATAATAAATACACCCAACAGTCACATACATAGTTCCGACCCCACACTAACATCGAGTCTTGTGTCGTGGGTATCAGAAACTACGAGAGACTTTTCGGTCTCACAAACACCCAGACCCGAAACAAATACCTGTGGATCACACAAACATTTGTTTCGGTGCGGGGATCGAATCCGCGGACTCTCGTTTTTACAGCCGGCGTCTAACCAACTACGCCACGGAGGCTGTCATTAAATACAAAGTTATTTATTTATATACACTTTATTACACACACACAAGTTAGTTTTTGTTTATCATAAAGCTGGAATACCCCTATGAAATTATGGTATATCAGATATTCAGACAAAATATAGGACAAAAATATTAAATAATTATAATGAAATATCACGCAGTGACGGGCTACTATTAATTATCCCGTTTTTAAAAATTATGCTTTGATATGCGTGTACAGCCGTGGACGCAGAAGGGCTGATGATGATGATGATGATGATGATGATGATGATGATGATGATGATGATGATGATGATGATGACGATGATGATGATGCGAGTGCGTTGCAGGGAAGGCGGGGGGCGGGGGTATACATTTGTACCGGCCGGCTGTTGTATCGGTGGGCGAGCGACATGCGCCGAATTTTTATTAATGAACAAGGTAACCAGCTTTACGAAATGTTAAGGTATGTGTTTTCGGGATGAAATATATTTGTTAAAATTGTAATCAGGTCTGTATACTAAAAATAATGTTGTATAATGCAAAAATATTATTAGCTTTAATTCTTTATTTTTTACACTGCCCTCTCTCCTTCTATTTAATCCATTCCATGGTTGTCTGTAAGACATTGCTGTAGAGCGATAAGACCGCCATTTTTCTTTTGTTATTGTTTCTGTACTGTGTATTTTTGTTATTTGTGTGTACAATAAAGATTTAAATAATATCATAATCTAATAGTCTTTGACCAATTTTAATTTCGCTTTAGTATTCATGTAATTTGAAATTGACACATGTACACCTCATTTTTAGGTCCATAATTATTTGTTTCGGGTCTGGGTGTTTGTGAGACCATAAGTCTCTTTGTAGTTTCTGATATCCCACACAAGACTCAATCTCAGTGTGGGGTTAGGACTATGTATGTGACTGTTGAGTGCATTTATTTATTTATTATTCCCTCACGTCCTGATGGTTTCTTGTGTGTGTTTAATTTAAAACGATATTGCCTTTGTATATGGCCAAGTACACGGACAATGTATTTTTAAATGTATTCTTTGTGATAAGATTTTCTTTTATTATTTAATTTCTCCACTATTTAATTAGCAATAAAACAAACACTTAAGTTGACTGCAAATTGAACAGTTAGTAGGAGTGAAGTTCATCAATCCTACTAAACAAAAAAAAAAACAAATAAAATTACACCGATGAAAGTGATGACATTCTAAACAAAGGTCAGGTCAGAACCCTGAACCAACGAGAGTGAAGAGATTGATGTAAGGGTATGGCGAAAGTGGAATATCAGTATCAAGCAAACTGAAGATCCCTATCTGCTTACCCCTATGGGATGCAGGTGTTTGTATGCATCTGTATCAACCCATATACATCCCACTGCAGGGCAAGGGCCTCCTCTACGATCGAGAGTACGATGGAGAGGGGTTGGGCCATATAGTCCACCACCCTGGCCTAGTGCTGGTTGGCAGACTTTACATGCCATAGAAATTCTTTAAAATCGCTACAGTATGCAGGTTTCCTCACGATGTTTTCCTTCACCGTTATAGTGCGCGGTGATTGACTATCAATACACATATAACTCCGGAAAGTCAGAGATGTGCCCTGGGATTTGAACCCGCGACCACAGGACCACCGAGACAATGTTGGCAGTCGCATCTGGTCCGTACCAACAAGCCACCACGCGCTTATGCATGCTTAAAAGTTTAATAATTTGAATAATAATTTATGATACGGAATAATCAAAGGTTTTGGGATTCGAAACCGCGAAAACTGTTCGATTATTGATATCATATCAAATTGAGAACCCGCTTTTTGAATGTCGGTTAAAGAAAAATTGCTTTTCTAGTACCATACCGCCATTAACGTGTGAAGAAATAAGTTATGAGTATTCGAATCCATACAATACACACCCATTGTGAAATACACGATCGATTGATTTCTCCATACATATTTCGAATAGATATTGCGCATATTACAGTTTTATATTTTCTAAGATAATTATTAAATATTAAACATTTTTGGAAAAAAAAGTCTTATTTCACGTTACCTCGACATCAGTGAGTCTAAAAAAGTCTTCGTCGAGGCCCCATTCGTACATGTTTTTCATCTCGCCAGAGTCAGTAAGACATCCGCGGCACAGCAGCGTGAATTCGTTCACCGAGCTGTCCGTTTTTTCGTTAGACGAGGACATTTTTGAGATGTAATTCAATAGTTATCTCAAATCTACGTGTTGAGTTCACAACAGAAAAATTGCAATTTCGATTTGTTGTTGTTGTTATCGGCTGTTTTGATTAGAATGCCAAGGTCCGAAAAGCATACAGCCTAACGCTTAAACACAAAAAAAAAACATTTTTACTGTTAAACGTAGATAAAGAGTTATTCTTTAAGATATTATAAATAAAATATCCAGAGGATTAAAACCATGATCTGTTTATTCCAAATAATAGTCTGCTTAACACTGTACCTAATTGATTATAAATCAAACTTCCATTTAATTTTAGTCAATCAAAGATGGAAAATATGAGCTTAAGCGTTAATATTTTGTTGTAATAGGTATCCCATTAATGATAAGTCAATCCTTGTCTTTGTGATATGACCCATTCAATTCATAATGAGTGTACCTAATATCCTGTGTGAAATGAAACGTATTATTACCTCGATAATCATAAATTTATCAAAATAAATAGTAAAAGTCTGTTTCTTTCATGTATTATCTTGTGATAATTTACAATACTATTGCGAGGACCCAGATACGTGGAAAATAAATCTTTTACAAAAATATCTCGTTACATGAATCCTTACAAACCCGCAGCAATGGCTGTTTACACAAATGTTTCAAAAAAAGAACATTCAATCAAAGTAGACATTTTTGGCTCATCTAAATTTACAAGAGTATGATGGTCTCACAATAAGGTAAATAACAATGAATTTTTCACATTATTTATTTTAGGATTAGTTACGTACTGCATTTAAGGTTTGTTCCGGACTTATCTTAATAATTTTGACTATTTGAAGGAAAAGTCGCGCTTACAATTTAATAAAGACAGTGGTTGTAGTATAGTCCAATTTAACGGCAAATGAGCTACAAGAGTTACTTTCAATAATAAGTCAAATCTCATAAAAGCAAACGATATATCCTATGTAAGAATTTGTATATTTTTATCCCTTCATTTTTCTGAGGAGGTGAAAACAACAAAATTCTATTTTAAGTTAGGCGGTAGTAAACAAAAATCCTTTGTAAAAGAGAAAAAAAAATTAAAAACAAAACATTAGAGTGAAGTTGCTTATTTTTGTGAACGTGGCCCGATTCGCGAAGTGTTCACTGCAGTCGCCATTTGCGCCACGGCAGCGGTCGCGTATATTGTGTGGTTCAGAAAATTGTAGGTTATAGTGGCGATTTAACCATTTTATAGTGTTATACGCGTTGAAAACTCTCTACAGACCGTGTTAAGACTGTTTTGTGTTCAAAAACGACGACATTATCATGCAATGAGTGAGTATTTGGTGTTGCTTCAATATTACGTACATCCAATACACGTGCCTCAGAAGTAAAATTTTGCACGGTTTATAAAATAATTTGCTATAATGTGATGTGTTTTTTCGCCGACGTCGCGCGTAATTAACTTTGGCGTGTTGCATGCGTTTTGATTAGCAAAAGTGCAAATGTCGGTCATTTATTTATTTTTGTTTGTAGGCTGAGAAGTTATTTTTGGATTTGGGATGCATCGTTCTATATTACGAGTTTTTTCTGTTATTTACAAGCGCGCACGTGTCGTAAACACGTTTGGTGGAAAGTTTCCGTTTTGTTAGAAAGTGGCGCGTTAAAAACCGGGGCACCTTTCATTTGTTGACGTGCTGTTTCATAACATTTGTCCGGTCGCGTCGACTGTCGAAGTAGGGAACAAAATCCGTCTGTAATCTGTTACGCCTTATCGCTTTTTTTTTAATTACCAATCAACATTTCAAAAGGACATAGGATCGTTCAGCCTAATTTCCTTTCTCGAAGTTATACATGTAACAATATGTTTACTTTTGATGCATTTATAAGTTGCTTCTTTTTTCAATTCCAGCTGGAAAGAACACCAGAAATGAATATAGAAACCACAAACAAAACAAAAGACATTGATAACCTTATGATAACAGTGCCTATAGTAAATTTTAAAAGTAAAAACTCTACACCTTTGTGAGGAAGATACCTGTTCTGAATTTGAATTTAATTTCTTTTTTAAGCATAAACAAACCCATACGGCCAGAATTTTTGTTATTATTTTTTTACATATGGCCAGTATTTTGTAAAATTGTTAGAGGTGTTATATATTTAATGAATAGTTAGTGTTTATAAACTTAAGTGAAGTTGAAAAAATTAATAAGTGTACAAGAATGAAAATTCCGGAGACTTCTGCTAATGTTGGGGCTTACTATGGCAACGAGGAGAATGGACAGTGGCAGGTAAAAACTATATTACTAGACTACATGCGCTTATTGCAGGTAATTTTATTATCATTGATTTCTGCATATTATTTTGTACTGAAACAACACTCACTAAAATATTTTAATGTCAGAGAATTGTAGTCCTTTTGCCAGTTGAAAAAAAATTGGTGTGTTGCTATATTCATGATGGTCTAGAGACTGAGATGGTTATCACTCAAGTAAAGACAATTATGTAGAGCTAATTATATACACATACATAGGTGAAACTGTACTGTCACAGTACATACAAGTGTGTTGAGTAGGACATACAAGAGGTAGTACATTTGTCCCGTACATGACGTCAAAATGTAAGAGCGGCTCAACTTTTTGAAATGTACTACTTCATATTTTGTGTCCCGGTACTCGTTACACTACGTCATTAAACATAGGATGAGAGCGAGAGGTACTAATACCTTCAAACTATCTAGTACGCCTCACTTCAATTGAAGTGGGACATTGTACTAGCTCAGTACAAAAATGAGGCTACTCTTACAAACTCATTTTCAAGTCATGTCCTACTCAACACTAGTACTGTGACACTTTGTGGGTAACTATGATGTTTTCTTGACCATTGTTGATGGTATAAATATCCTAACAACATGTATTGGGTGATGGGTCATAGATAATCCTGCTCTATGAAAAAACTGAGGTCTTTTAAATTATTTCTGACTGTTTGTTTGCCTAAAAACCTATATTGTTCATTAAATTATTTTTAGTAGGCTTGCAATGAATATCTGGCTAATAGGTACTAAGCCTATTCAACTTATTGCCTATTTTATAGAATACTGAATAGCTGTGAAATTTAATAAATGTTGTGTAATATATTTGCAATAATACTGAGACAAATTAATTTCTTATTGTGTTCTTTTACTTAATAAAATATTAATGGATAATCTATTACCGTAATATAATTAATTAAAACATCCACAAACTTGAAAAATAATTATTAAGTAAAATCTCTTGCATTTTTGTTTTATGTTGGTGCAAACACTAACGGCCTTATCCATAGAACGATTTAAAACCTATTTTAGTTATCAAATGTTTTGTCTTCTTCGCTCAAACTGAATTCTAAAGTCTTTCAAACGGGATAAAACATTTGATAACTAAATTAGGTTTTAAATCTTAGATACTGGGTATATCAAGACTGCAACCAAAAACGAAGTCAGGAGATAGTTTTAGTGATTACAGACACAATGCCATTAAAAATTTCGCAAATAATGCAACAGTTATTTTTTAAATATGGGTGGTGTTTGGCTGGTAAATACCTAGTTTTTACTAAAATAATAATTTAAACCCTTGTGTCTTTATAATTAAAACAGTGTACATTATTATTTTAGAAAAACTATGTATTTACCGCCCCAATACAACGATAAGTAAAAAAAAAACTTTCTCTTTTGCGAACTATTTCGTTGCATTCGCTAATACTACCACCTAGCTTCGCTTTCGCATATACCATGTATATCATCGTTTGTAGTAGCCCGTCTGATTTTACTCAGATTGCTAGACCGAAAATGATGAAGTTGTTCTCTATCGGCAGCCGAACGGAGTGATTATCGACAGCGGAGTGGGTGGGGGAGTGGTTGGCAGCGGTGATGCGGGCATTCATCGACCCCCTGTCTACCCCGTGCATATGCCACGCGCGCCGGTGCCAGGTAAACACATCTATTTATTTACTAGTTCACAGCTCCGGCCACTGAAAAAGTTATAAAAGTTCCTCTATATGACATTGACAGCCCCGTGGCGCAGTTGGTTAGCCGCCCGCTGTAAAACATGAAGCGGTTCGATCCCAGCAGTGAGCCAATGTTTGTGTCAGTCCGCCCCGTGACCACAAAAGCTGTAAAGTAATCGAAACGTCGGGAAGTTAAAAAATGTAAAAATTAAACAAATCGCGATAAAATCCGTAAAAAATAGTTTTATTTCAAATGTTTGTGTGTTTTACTAGTATTTGTTTCGGGTCTGGATGTGTGTTTGACCGAAAAGTCTCGTAGTATGTGATACCCGTCACAAGACTAGATGTGTGCGGTCAGGACTATGTATGTGACTGTTGGTTGTATTTATTTATTTTTGTATACCGGGTATATCAAGACTGCGACCGAAAATGAAGCTAGGTGGTAGTTTCAGTGGTTACAAAAACAATGCAATTAAAAGTTTCGAAAAAAGCGATGAGACAATTTTTTGCCATTTTTTAAAAATCGTCATGTTTGGGTGCTAAATACGTAGCTTTTGCGAAAAAATTAATTTAAACCCTTGCGTACAATATTATGTCTTTAAAAATGAAAAGGTATACATTATTATATAAGGAAAACTATGTATTTATCATCCAAATACAACAATAGGTAAAAAAATTCATAAAATAAATTGACAATGTTATTTGCAAAAATTTTAGTTGCATTGTATCTGAAGTAGGGATTGCAATCCCGCAGCTCATTCAATCCCGCGGGATCGATATGCGGGATCGATCGATCCCGCGCGGATCCCGCGGGATCCCGCATTATTGGTATTATATTTTAAAACCGAATTAAATGAAACTCTAGGTTTTCTTTAAACTATTATTCAAAATGTCTTACATTATGCAACATGAAATAATTTCTTTCCTAATAAAACAAAAATAATTAAGTTCAAGAAATCTGTCTTCAATCAACCATTAAAAACTTAAATTTGCCCTTATTTCTATTCTAATAACAGTTTTATAATATTTTTAATTCAGTCTCATTTATACCGGGTATATCAAGACTGCGACCGAAAACGAAGCCAGGTGGTAGTTTTAGTGGTTACAAACACGATGCAAATAAAAATTTCACCAAAACATCGACAGATATTTTTTTAGAATTATTTAAAAATCGTCTTGTTTGGGTGGTAAATACCTAGTTTTTGCGAAAATAATAATTTAAACCCTTACGTACCATCGAGTGTTTAAAAATAAAGAGGTCTATGTACATCATTATTTTAGGAAAACTATGTATTTATCACCCAAATACGACGAAAAGTAAAAAATTACAAAAAATAGTTGTCGATTTTGTTTTGCGAAATTTTTACTTGCTTTGTGAATTGTGTCTGAAGTCACTAATACTACCACCTGGCTTCGTTTTCAGTCGCGGTCTTGATATACCCTATAATGACCTATATATAACCTATACCCTATAATTATAATGACTAATAATACAATCACAATCTAGATGCTATTACTACTATGAGTAACCTATGGTGATAACTTATAAAAATACGCTCGTAAAAAACAAATGGCATAGTCTCATCTCCGAGCCTGCTTCTGAGTGAACTGCAAATATATCCTGATGCTCAAAATGCTGAAAACTAGCTACATGTGTGCTTGAGGCACCCTCTAGTAGTCGCTCCTTTGCGAGGAGCGGCAGTCACGCGCGCGCCACTCGCGATTTTACGCGAAACTTCACGAAAGTTTTAGCGCCAATTTTCAAATATTTGCGGGATCCGCGTTTTGAAGGTGCGGGATCCGGCAGACCAATAAATGCAGCGGGATCCCGCGGGATTGCGGGATCCCGTTTTGCGGGATTGCAATCCCTAATCTGAAGTCACTAATACTTCCGTCTTCGTTTTCGGTCGCAGTCTTGATATACCCGGTATAATTTAACATTCTCTAGCTTTTTTTTTAACTTTTTTGACTATATTATTGTGAACGCTGTTGGTCTTAAGAATTAAATAAATAAATTATGTGGTTGTTTCCAGCTGGCTACGTAATGGCGGGGGCGTACTACCCTCCAGCGCCGTTCGCGGTGCCTCCCGCGCCGCAGGACGACTTCGCAGACTACATGTGGATGGAAAATGAGGAGGAATTCGATAAACAGGTACGTATTAAGCTTAGCAATACATTTTTAAGTGCGTGGTGGCCTGTTGGTAACGGACCAGACACGGCTGCCTACATGTTCTCGGTGGTTTTCAAATTCCCATATTGTATTGGCAGATAACTTAGAAGAAATTACGTGATTCAAAATTAGCAATGTGTGTCGAATGCCCGACAAAGTAGAAGGACATACATACATACATAAACTTACGCATTTATCACCGAAGGGGTAGGCAGAGGCGCCACCAGGACACCCACATTTCGCCTTGTATGTTCCGTCCCACGATGTGATAGGAGAGCCTATCGCCATATCGGGCACAAATTCCTGACACCGTGCTGATAATGAATAGAAAAATCCAATATCACTTTGCCCGATCCTGGACTCGAACCCGAGATTTGTAACCGTAATACAACTACGCCATCGAGGCAGTCAGGCAGGCAGAACACTTATATTAAATGCAGTGTTATAAATATGACAGCCTCCGTGGCGCAGTTGGTTCGACGACGGCTGTGAAACGAGAGGACGCGGGTTCGATCCCCGCACCGAGACAAATGTTGTGTGATCCACAGGTATTTGTTTTGGGTCTGCGTGTTTGTGAGACCGTAAAGTCTCTCGTAGTTTCTGATACAACACAAGACTCGATCTTAGTGTGGGGTCGGGACTATGTGACTGTTGGGTGTATTTATTTACTATTATTTACAAATTTCTTATGTTATTTACAGGTGATGCAACAGTTGGAAGAGGAAGCGCTTATGGAGCAATGCATAGAGGCGATGTTGGAAGATGAGCAGCGTGAGAGGAACAACAGACCTGTCGCAAATGGACATAAACAGCATCCCACGTTAGTATTACACTTTAATTCTTTCATCATCAGCCCGCAGTCCACTGCTGGACATAGGCCACAGAGCCCGGTCTGCTGCTCCACGCATGCAGTCGCTGCCGGCCCTCGCGTGCAAGTCGTGTCGACATCTGGCCAGAGGACGTCCCACGCTACGTTTGCCAAGATGAATTATTTTTTATCGAGAGGAAATCTGTTCAACTTCCCCTTGTGAACCTCGACGCCAAGGGGATTATTCTATTCTCCGATACGAAATTCGAATGTTCGAAGGTTGACGTCCACATATGAAAGTTTTTCACGTCTAAAAATCAATACTAACCTCTTTTTTTTTCTTTTATTTATAATTTCAATTAATTCGGTTACACACCTATTACGTTAAATGAATATTATTCTAATAAATATAAAATATATAGTTACAAATATTTAACAAAAAATTTAACGACAAAAAAAAAAAGCACTAACGGCTCAAATGTCCATAGTACTTTAAACAATTAAACAATAATTTGTCTGAATTATCCACAAATATATCATATTTAAGCACATTCCTACAGTGCAGTCTTACATTTGATTAATGTTATTTAAATTAAAATTTGGTTTTTGGTTGTACTATTATCGCATATTTATAATAATGTTATTTAACTTTATTAGGTAATCTATCTATCTATCTATATCAGCCCATATACGTCCCACTGCTGGGCACGGGCCTACTCTACAATCGAGAGAATCGATTGAGAGTGGTTAGGCCATATAGTTCACCACGCTGGCCTAGTGCGGGTTGGCGGACTTTACATACCGTAGAAATTATTTTTATTTTTAAATCGCTACGGTATGCTCGTTTCCTCACGATGTTTTCCTTCAACATTATAGTGCGTGGTGACAGCTTCCGTGGCGCAGTTGGTTAGATGCCGCCTGTGAAATGAGAGGCCGCGGGTTCGATCCCCGCACCGAAACAAATGTTTGTGTGATGCACAGATATTTGTTTCGGGTCTGCGTGTTTGTGAGATCGTAAAGTCTCTCGTAGTTTCTGATACGACACAAGACTCGATCTTAGTGTGGGATCAGGACTATGTATGTGACTGTTGGGTGTATTTATTTATTTATTGACTCCAATATTGACTCCAAACTATCAATACACACATAACTCCGAAAAGTCAGAGGTGTGCCCTGGGATTTGAACCCGCGACCACCGTGAACATGCAGCCGCGTCTGGTCCGTTACCAACAGGCCTCCACGCACTATTAGGTAATACAGTGGCTTGATCGGATATCTGTTATTCCAGGACGAGTAACGGAGCATCCTCTCTATCGTTGGAGGAGACAGTCTCGAGGTCCACACTCAACCCGCTCGCTGCAGAGTTTGTACCCACAAGGATCCGGCCTACACCCACAGGTAAATAGAACATACATAAACTCACGCCTTCATCCCCGAAGGGGTAGGCAGAGGCGCCACCAGGACACCCACATTTCGCCTTGTATGTTCCGTCCCACGATGGGGGGCGAGCCTATCGGCATATCGGGCACGAGTGATCCGGGCTGATAATGAATAGAAAAATTCAATATCACTTTGCCCGATTTGGGACTCGAACCCGAGACCTCAGCTTTGTAACCGTACCGTAATACAACTACGCCACCGAGGCAGTCGAAAGCATGTGTAGAAAACATACATACATGCATAAACTCACTCCTTTTCCCAGAAGAGGTAGGTAGGGGTGCCACCAAGACACCCACGTTTCGCCTTGCGTGTTCCGTCACATGTGATAGGGGGTGAGCCTATCGCCATATCGGGCACGAGTGATCCGGGCTGATAATGGATAGTAAAATCCAATATTTGCCGGATTCGAACCCGAGAACACAGAGTTGTGATACCGTGCGCCACCGAGGCAGTCAAATAAAAACTAAATAAATGAATAAATAAATCAGAAATACATGAAATAGTGGAAATATTAACAAAAATATTATAATATTCAACAGCAGTGTAAATGCACTGTTGTGTTCCGGTTTGAAGGACATTGTAGCCAGAGTAACTACTGGACATAATGACTTAATATCTCATGTCTCAGGCGAGCGCAGTGGAATGCCAAGCATTGCTTTGTAATTCATGGTGTTTGGTTTTCTACTGTTCATGAGCGGTCGTATCGCTTACCATCAGGCGAATGGCAGGCTCGTCTCGCTATTCAATCCCAACACAGATTAATATTTGTGTACCCAAGTATTTGTCTCGGGTCTGGGTGTTTGTGAGAGCGAAAAGTCTCTCGTAGTTTCTGATACACAAGACTTAGTGTGGGGTCAGGACTATGTATGTGACTGTTGGGTGTATTTATTTATTTATGAAAAAGAAGACGAAATACATAAACTGGGTGATATTTACATAATATGGTATTTAATTTAACTAACCTGTTTTTTATCACCCCAGATGACATTGTACAAAATTTAAGAAAAATATATTTTAATGATTTTTTTTTTTTCAAAAACCTTGATTTTTGTTTTCATGATTTTTGACCAACCTGTATAGATGCGAGTATTTTTATCTTTGAGCTAAATTTCGGTTCGGTTCGGGAACTTGCTTGAGTTTTCAAAGATTCGTAACGATACGGGGCAATCAAAAGCATTGAAAACTAAAATCGCTATATTTGACAAAACTACAAGGCTTTTAGGCCAGCCTCCGTGGCGCAGTTGGTTAGACGCCTGTGAAACGAGAGGCCGCGGGTTCGATCCCCGCACCGAAACAAATTTGTGTGATCCACAGGTATTTGTTTCGGGTCTGGGTGTTTGTGAGACCGAAAAGTCTCCCGTAGTTTCTGATACATGACACAAGACTCGATCTTAGTGTGGGGTCAGGACTATGTGACTGTTGGGTGTATTTTTTTTTTCAAATTTGGTACAATGTTACCCGGGGTTGTTAAAAACATGTAGCTTAAAATAAATGCGATGTGTAAATATCACCCAGCATACAGGGTATATCAAAACCGCGACCGAAAACGAAGCCAGGTGGTAGTATTAGTAACTTCAGACACAATGCAACTAAACATTTCGGAAAAGAAATCGACTATTTTTCTTTGTATTTTTTTTTACTTATCGTTGTATTTGGGTGGTAATTTTTTTTTCCTAAAATAATAATATCCTTTTTATTTTAAAACACACAATAACAGTTTAAATTACTATTTTCACATAAACTAGGTACTTACTATCCAAACACGATGATATTTAAAAATATGCAAAAATAAAATGTCGCTTTTCATGCAAAATTTTTAGTTGCATTGTGTCTGTAACCACTAAAACTACCACCCGGCATCGTTTTCGGTCGCAGTCTTGATATACTCTGTAATTATGGTGGTCCGAAGATCTCGTCGTGTTGAAGAAGTCCGTCACCACAAAGAAGAGAAGAATTCGCTGTGCAGCTCCTGTCAGGAGAGCCTCAGTGGTTGCCGAGTATCTGAGAGAGAAGGAAAAGTATGAAAATGCAGTTAAAGAGGCGATGGACGGCTGGAAAACTTACTGTGGAAGCCAACAGGAAACAGTCAGGACAGGTATACCGGGTATATCAAGTTTGCGACCGAAAACGAAGCCAGGTGGTAGTTTTAGTGATTTCAGACACAATGCAAGTAAATATTTCGGAAAAGAAATCGACAATTTTTCTTTGAATTTTTTTACTTATCGTTGTATTTGGGTGGTAAATACCCAGTTTTTGCGAAAATAATAATTACGTACCATTACGTCTTTAAAAATAAAAAGGTGTGCATTATTATTTTTTAACGGTGAAGGAAAACATCGTGAGGAAACTTGCATACCGTAGCGATTTTAAAGAATTTCTACGGTATGTAAGTCTGCCAACCAGCACTAGGCCAGCGTGGTGGACTATATGGCCTAACCACTCTCAATCGATTCTCTCGATTGTAGAGTAGGCCCGTGCCCTGCAGTGGGACGCGTATGGGCTGATACAGATAGATATAGATGTATTTATCACCCAAATACAACGATAAGTAAAAAATTACAAAAAACATAAACGATTTTTTTTTGCGAAATTTTTAGTTGCATTGTCTGAAATCACTAATACTACCCGGCTTCGTTTTCGCTCGCAGTCTGGATGTACCCTGTACTATAAGGTTAGCTCAAAAGGGTATATAAGCTGAAAGGGGGAGGCATCATAATGTATTTTACTATGGGGCCAACCCTAGAATCGCGAAAATCAGTTTAAAAAATAATCGTTTGTATCTGAGACATTTATGGAATAGCTAATGGTTTCTTAGATTTACGCGAATGTTACATTGAAAAAAAAGTATTTTTTACGAATTTTATCACGGATTTGTTGGTCATCCGCTTAGTGAATGTTACGAAAGCTACCTTCATTTACAATAATTCAATTCAAAAAGTGAATTTAAAGAGTTCGAAAGTAAAGACTGCCTCGGTGGCGTAGTACTACGGTACGTTTAAAAAGCTGGGGTCTCGGGTTCGAGTCCCGGGTCGGGCAAAGTGATATTAGATTTTTCTATTATCAGCCCGGAGCCAGGAATTTGTGCCCGATATGGCGATAGGCTTGCTCCATATTGCGCGATGGAACATACTAGCCGAAATGTGGGTGTCCTAGAGGAGCCTCTGCCTACCCCTTCTGGGAAAAAGGCGTGAGTTCATGCATGTATTTGTATTTTATTTTTACATATTTGGAAAACTTACAGCTAACATATTACAACTAGAATTAATAGTGTATACATATAAAGGCCAATTAAAAGTTTTCACTGATAAATTAATATCTAAAAACAGAAACTGTCAGTTAAAATAAACGAAAACATAGTAAACTAATCAACTACCTAGAAGCACACATAAATTACAATCACAAATGAAAAAGAACAAAATACTACTCAATACTCATGCATCAAAAAACTTGTTCGAAAGACGATTTCTGAGTTGAGAAACACTGGTAACAAATAAGTCCAAATCAAACTTTGAGACAGATCGTTAAATATTCTACACGCACGGATAATAAAAGAATTGTATATGTAAATGTATGAATGAATAAAGTTTGTTGTTTGTGACCCGATCCACGCGGTAGCTCACTATGCCTTGAGTTCAGTTGATCTTTTGTGTTCCGACTTATCTATGTAATGTAATTCGGATCGAGATAAGGAATAGATTGTTTTCGCGATTTCAGGGTTAGGCCTGTCGTAAACGTAGTTCATTATGGTTCTATATCATACCTTTCAGCTTGATATATCCTTTATGACTAACCATTTATACAGGGTGTTGTTGACATATGATTCTTCGTTATGGGATACTTCGTTTTTCTCAGCCATATATAATATAAAGTAAACATATTCGTATTAAAAATATATCCTGCAAGTTATAACAAATTATTAATGCTCTGATTTAAACTTGTAATTTTTGCAATAATCACTACATTGTAAACTAGTTTAGAAAAGAGCAACACTAGAGTTTCTTTGTTCTTCTCTAGTGAAAACAGCTTTCCGAACCGGGTGGTAGAACAAAAAATTACTGAATCTAAATAATGTTAATATTTTAATGGCTTCAATAAGTTATTTTCATTTTCATATGGTATTTAATTTAATCCACATGTTCCTAATAACCCCAGATACCATTGAAACTAGTCTGAAAAAAAATCTACCAGGTAGTTTTGTCATGAATCGCCATTTTAGTTTTCAAGCCTTTTGATTAGCTCATATATGCACGAGTCTTTTTACCGCTCAGGTAAGTTCCCGAACTGAAGTACAGCCAAGCGCTCAAAATACTCGCATACAGGATGGCCAAAAAACGTGGTAAAAATAACGATTTTTGATCCTCCAGACGGTTTTTTTCAAATTTTGTACAATGTCACGGGGGTTGAGAAACATGGGTTATATTAGTAGTTATATATCATTATTACCCAGTATAGGTATATAGGTGAGTCCATAGGGATGCATGATATTCTTCTGGTCAAAGACAGGTCATTATCAGCCTGGAGTCAGGTATTTGTGCCCGATGTGGCGATAGGCTCGCCCCCTATCACATCGTAGGACAGAAGGCGAAGCGCGGGTGTCCTGGTTGCACCTCAGCCTACCCTTTCTGGGAAAAAGGCGTGAGTTTATGTATGTATGAGTAAGGGCGGGAAAATATTAATGAATTTTTTATTTCTTGCATAATTTAATATGGCGTACTTCTTCGTCTTTAAAGAGGACGCATTTATGACAGGGAACATAAAAAGGTGAAGTTGTGTCATTTCCAATTTCGTCCGTCCCCTTTGATGTGCCAAAACATATGCTACCTCATTCAAAGTCAGTTTATAAACCTATTTTAGCTATCGAATGTTTTGTCTTCTTCGCTCAAACTGAATGGGGTATTCTACCCATTTTCAAAAAGTCTTTTAAGTTGTTCCTAAGATTAAGACAAACTATTTGAAAAATATCAAATTTTTATTCGCTCGGCAAGTCCAATAAAAATCCATTTAAAATTTAAATTTTAAATTTATGCCCGCAAATATGTGTAAACGCTAGGCGCCATGTTCCTTTAAAATGATACGTCACTCAGCCAGTAAACAACCTGTGTTTGTATGAGCTCTTGGACACCGGAGGGGGTATTCTACTTACGGAATGACGTAGAATCGTTATCCATCATGGCGGCAGCCGTTTCACATCTTTTTAGGACAGATAAAAAAATTGAAATTTTCAAAACGAATTATAAAATGTATTCCATGGAAATAAAAACTGAAATTAGCATATACTTATTGCTTAATGCTCTACTATATACATTTATAGTTTTTTTCTTTCTTATAGTAAAATACCCCATTCTAAAGTCGCTCGAGAGGGACAAAACATTCGATAGCTAAAATAGGTTTATAAACTGTCTTATAAATAAGGCCGATGTTGTACAAACCTATTCCAAAAAGGTGTGTTATGTTTCAGAAGACGAGAAGCCAGATCCCCCTGAAATTGCACAGGAACAGAAAGAAGCAGAAACTCCAGCACCGGAGAGCAGGCTGGACAGCACCGAGGACATCAAAGCTGAAGGTTGGTGGACTTCATTAGAATTTTTTGCCCGTTCTCTAGTGAAAACCGGTTTCCAAACCGAGTGATAATACAATATGTATCAGCCCATATACGTCCCACTGCAGGCACGAGCCTCCTCTACAATCGAGAGTACGATTGAGAGGGGTTAGTCTACCACGCTGGCCTAGTGCAAGGACTTTACATACCATAGAAATTATTACAAATCGCTACGGTATGCAGGTTTCCTCACGATGTTTTCCTTCACTGTTATAGTGAGTAATACAATATGGCTAAATCTAAATTATATTTTATCTCACAGGGACAAATATTATTGTCAATTTCATTACCTGTAATATTATTTATTGAATTATAGCAAAGGTTCTTAATTTTTTTCATAATGGTTTCGTAGATTTACGCGAATGTAACACATATAAATAAAACTAATTTTTACGGATTTTATCGCGATGGTTTAATTTTTACATTTCTTAACTTCCCGACGTTTCGATTGCTTTACAGCTTTCGTGGTCACGGGGCGGACATAAAAAATAGTTTTTTTTTTCAGTCTGCGACACACATGTTTACTATTTTGTCTTAAACAACGTGTTATTTTACTGTTTTGTTATTTAAATAAAAAATACATAAACTCACCGTTTTCTCGGAAAGGGTAGGCAGATGTTCCCATGGTAGCAACTAGGACGCTCACGTTTCGCCTTTTATTTTCTGTCCTACTATGACAGGTGGCGAGCTTATTAAATAAAAAATAGGGCATATTATACGCATATTTATAACTTAGTAAAAATAGTCACTTGCGTACTAAGTTTAAAGTGCGTATGGAATGTAAAAAATCTTCAAAAATTGCGTATTAATACTTTTAATGACTCCATAATAACAAATTTCTCAAATTTCCAGACCCCGTACAACCACAGAAAGACCCGCCGGAAGTCAGCGCAGCGGACATACAACCCATCACAGAGAAGCCCCTTGACAAAAGGCCAAAGGACCCCAAAAAAGACTCGCGACCCAAACCAGACCCCAAGAAGAGTCAGATTCTCAAACCCGAGGTGAAAGCGAAGGTTAAGCCGCAAATTGTTAAGTCCGAGACGAAAGTCCAGCCCAAGAAGAAGGAAGTTAAGAGTGTTAAGAGCGATGCTAGGGTCGAAGAGAAGAGGGAAGTTAGAGAAGAGAAGAGGGAAGTTAGAGAGGAGAAGAGGGAAGTGAAGGAAGAAAAGCTGGAAGAAGTGGTGCCGTGTGTTGCGGAGGAGGTCAAGGTGAGATTTTATTGTAATTTCGACATTAAAATAAATAAATACACCCAACAGTCACATACATAGTCCTGACCCCACACTAACTTCATCGGCATTAAAAAAGGTGAATGTCCATTCGTGAGTTAAGTTTATTTTTATTGCAATGAATGGCGATACGAGCATGCCATTCGCCTGATGGTAAGCGATACCGCTCATGGACAGTAGCAAAACCAAACACCATGAATTGATGTCATTTTGCACGACCCGGGATTCGAAGCTCAGCTTTGTAATAGTACGTAGTACAACTCTGCCACCCAATAAAATGTAATATTTTACATCTACAGCCCCAATCACCGCAAGCGGAGGACCCGTCCATCCCAAAGCCGATCAACTACGCGGCCGCGGCGAGAGCCAACAAGCCCAAGAAGCCCCCCACCCCTCCCGCCTGCGACAAGACCTCGCCGCCCCCGCCCCTGGCGCAGCCCGCGAAGACCAAAGTCCTGGAGAAGACCAAGAAGCCCGAGAAGACGGTGAAACCGGAGAAGGTTAATGTGCAAAGGAAAAATTCAACGAAGTGAGTCAATTTTTATCATTTTTTTACTAGCATCTAGTTTAGGACAAATCAATACACCCAATAGTCACATTCTGACTCTACAGTAAGATAAATCTTGTGTGGGTATTACATACTACAAAAGAAAAGTGTAACCTGCTGTAGGCCAGCATTGGCCTAACCCTTTTCAATCGTTATGGAGGCTTAACACCTACAGTGGAGTGCATATGGGCTATTATTACCATTATTTTAATTATCTAGTTGTTTTATACATCATTAACATTATGGTGTGTGGCCAAACAACTATATGGCCTAACCCAATCGTACTCTCGATTGTAGAGGAGGCCCGTGCCCTGCAGTGGGACGTATAAGGTCTGATGCAGATACAACTTTATAGAACTTAACTACATTACTAGTCAAAAATTCTAAAATAAGCCTTTTTCTTTTCAGATAAGTGTACAAATTTACAAAAAATATATATATAATGCCTACAATTCTGCCGGGGCTCCGCAGAAGTTAATGTGTAAAGGACTAGTGAGTGAACGAGAAAAAAACAAAAAAAAATTATGTAAAGTTGTTTTTAAATTTAGTTGTACTGTGCAGTGGCGCGCTGAGCATAGACAAGGAAAAATGATTATAAACTTTATGTTCAAGCGGTAAGATATAGATATCAAATTTTCAGAGATCTGTTGTAAAAATAAAAATAGTTTCATAGTCAAAATTGGTGCGAATGAAATAAGTTTTCAGCATTTTTTAGAACAAAATATAGGTCTCAAATTTTAGTGACACTTTCTTCAAGTGTAGCCTATTTGATGTATTTGTCACATACTGCATTATTCTTGGCACTAAAATTCCAAGTACAATGTCTCATATGCAATACATTGAAATATAATAATTTTATTCGACTACCAGCCCAGATATTTTATCATCTTATGTTCATCGAAATAATGCAGGATTCTAATGGTGAAAGTATTTTTCAGAGCCTTTCAATGCAAACAATCAAATCTTTCCTCTTTATATAATAGTCTAGATTTTTCTTTGTCTGTACAAGCGCGCCACTTTGTGAATATTTAGTTAGTTAAAATTAGTTTTTACATGTATGTCAGTTACCACGGTTTTCGACTGAAAATAATTAATTGAACCCATAACATGAAATATTTAGATCATTTTTTATTCTATCCGGTTCCGAAAGCGGTTTTACTGGAGAATAATAAAGAAAATCTAGTGTTGCTCTTTTATACCAGTTTAAAATACAGTGATAATACAAAAATTACGAGTTGTTTAGATTCAAATAACAAATCAGTAAGGCTTAAAATATTTAGGGGTTTAAGACACCCCGCTTAAATGGGGTGTTTTAAGACCCCCTTAAAATTCTCAATACTACACACGTACGATAAGAACTTTTAAGTAATTTCGATTTCAAAATCAAATTACTTGTGCTAGCGCGTATAATGAAATCGCGGATAAAACCGTGGTAAGTGAGGTACATTTAACTATTAATACTAGTTAACCAGTGTCCCATAAAAGACATTATTTTACCGTTCGTATACCCGAGAAGCGGAACGGAGTAAGCGACAGTTTTGTTAAATTGGCTCTTAATGTGTAAGCAATAGGGTCGATTAAATTTACAGTTATCAATGATTTTATTTATACATAGACAATATGCTGGTTATATTGATAGTAATGAAATTATATTACTGCATAAGAAAATTAGTGAAAAAGTTTTTCCGGGATAAAAGTTCCGCTGTTAATTTCCCCGGGAGTATAAAGTACCCTTCCTCGAATAGTGGCCTATCCAACACCAAACGAATCTTTCAATTTGGACGAATAGTTCCTGAGATTAGCGTGTTCAAACAAACTTTTCAGCTTTATATGTATAGATTTTGATCCAAATGGGATGTTATGAAGTAATATAGTTTCAATACATTATGAAGGTATTCTACTGGAGCGGGTGTCGTGAAATAAATTATTTAAATAAATTCTATGGATAACTTCAATCGGACATTATGATATTAAATTAGAGACATAAATTACAGCAAAATGGAGTAATTTGATGGTGAAACCATACCGCAGTTACCTTTTGTGGAGCAAGGTTGTGTAACAATGTTATCAATTGTTACCATATGTTAGGCAACATTACAAATTAATTTAAATTATTTTTAAATTAATTAATTTCAACGCGTCCATGCCCTATGGTGTTGCAGATGTTTATTGGTAGCGGTGATAATTTACCATCAGGTGAACTTTTTGCTCGTTTGCCCTCTATAAAATAAAATAAAAATATTGTAGTATTAACTAAAACAAAAAGTAATTAACAAACTTTACTTAACAAAAAGTAGCTGCGGTGTGGATGTACCATAATAAGTAAGTCAATGATAATAAACGATATTCGTTTGATTTTATATTACTAGCTTTTATCACCGTCAATGTGGATCATGCCCTATTAAAAAAAATTAGTGGACACATGAAATATTAGTGCAAAAACGATTTTATTTCTATCATTCAGAAAAAGTTATTATTGTCCGAAGAAAAGTAATCTATGCAATTTTTGTATTTACAACGCATGTTTTTTAGTTGGGTCAGGACTATGTTACATATTTTTACTATATTTCATATACTAACAGATAAGATATTGTTCTTTGAACGCTTCACATACGATATTGTTCTACGACTACAGATAATAACGAGAATTGCTAGAAAAATGTTATATCGTGGCTGATACTCGCATCGATGTATCTGACAGCCTCCATGGCGCAGTTGGTTAGACGCCGGCTGTAACACGTGAGGCTGTGGGTTCGATCCCGAAATATTTGTGTGATCCACAAGACTTAATTGATCTTAATTATGTATGTGATTGTTGGGTATATTAATTTATTTATTCCTCGATGTCCGCTCTCAATTAAATAATTGAAATGATTCTGAAACCACAATAAATATGTTTATATATACGCGTTCATGTTATGAAATTGTAAATTCTATAGATGTATAAATGCCTTTTAAATCATAGAATAGTGTAGGACGTTTTTCGTCGGACACATCTTGATGTTTTAATAATAGGTATACCATGAACTACTAAACCCGCACCAGGCCAAGGATATATGGCCTAACCCTCTCAATCGTACTCTCGATTGTAGAGGAGGCCCGTGCCTAGCAGTGGGACGTGTATGGGCTGACAGATAAAACTTTGCCCGTATGCGTAATACATAATAGAAATTTAAAACCACCGAACACAATTTAGGACCCGTCATAGTGTTAATACATGTCGTTTCGGGTCAATTTCTTCCGCCAAACCGCAGTGTAAATGCATTGTTGTGTACCGGTTGTCTTGCAATGTCTCAGGATGGCGAGCGCAGTGGAATGCCAAGCATTGCTTTGTAATTCATGGTGTTTGGGTTTTCTACTGTCCATGAGCGGTCGTATCGCTTACCATCAGGCGAATGGCATGCTCGTCTCGCCATTCATCGCAGTAATAAAAAAAGGAAAGTTTTTTATTACTAAGGAACAATATGTTCTGGATGAAAAATACGTGTATGCGAAATTCCATGGTGATTGACAAACTGACTTTCGGATTTATATTAGGGTTTTAACATATAGGTTAGTTCGTGGTATACCTAATATTAGTAGCTATAAATAAATGTTTTGGTGTAATAATTTAAATTTTGATTTAAATTTTGGTGTTAATTATAGAATGCCTTATCGACACTGCCCATTGTTGTATGATAACACTTGCGACTATTTAAGGTGTGTCCGCGCGGAAAAAATGCTAAAGGTCTAATTATTAGTCAATATGTTTTTCTTATTTGTATGAATGCTAGATTGATACTTCTGAAAGATGTAATATTGGGGATATAATACAGCTAAGAATAAAAGAATCGGTACACGTAAAATGTGCCAATAAAAAATAGGCATTGAACAATTGAATTTCAGTGTTGAAAAATACTTGGGTGTCATGTGTATTGAAAGTCAATGAAAAATGCACTTTATGAAACACGCCGTAGATTTCAAATCTAAATTCAAGACTCCGTGGGTGATTGGTTCGACGCCGGCTGTGAAACGAAGCCGCTACGATCCAGAGACGAGTGTTTGAGGGTGTTTGTGAGACCGAAAAGTCTCTCGTAGTTTCTGATACGACACAAGACTCGATCTTAGTGTGGGGTCAGAACTATATATGTGATTGTTCTATGTATGTAAAATCCCCCAGTATTTTACTTAGCAGAAGTATCAATTAGCAAAATTTTTGGTCAAATTATTACGAAAACCATAGTTTTTTGCGTACTGAAAAATAATTCTAGTAGTCCTAGGTAAAAAATATGGTCCTCATTTTCAAGGTACAAAAATGTGCCAGGTTTTTGATTTTCAGTGTTGCAAGCCGTTAGGCGGTGTTGCCAGGTCAATGACAAATTTTAAACGCAGGGAATTTGTATCCTTAGATTTATTTTCGAAATTAGTGTTTACTCTGTTTAGTGAAAATTGTATGTTTTATTTTTAGACTAAGACTATAGAATTCGTTTAATAGATATTAAATTTTTGTCCTGGCGGTGCTAAGGAAAAACGTAGAATAGAAAATTGTCTCGAATGACTTGTCACGACGTTTCAGACTCTATGCCTTTGTTTTAAGGGTGGTTTTTGGTTGGCACCGCGAGGATATTATGCTGCACTACGGTAAATATGAAAATAGCATGTGTTATGAGTAAGATTGTACATTAAAATAATAGTTGTTAATTGACTGTTATCTGTTTTTGTAGACCCTTTACCCTTCCTTTTATCCCTACTAATATTAAAAATGTGAATGTATGTTTGTTACGCTTTCACGCGAAAACTACTCAACCGATCATCATGAAACTTTGTACACATATTCTTGGAGGTATTAGAAGTAACATAGGCTACTTTTTATCCCGAAAAGTTTAGTGTTCCCGTGGGATGAAGAAGGAATTCCGATATATTTGCTACTTTTTTATACTCAGGATGGGATGGGACTGGATTACATTCCATTAGTGAGAATGAGATGGGGCGAGCGGGATATAACGGTACGGGACGGGACGGGATGGGAGATTTCAAATAAAGTTAACCACGCAGACGAAGTTTGCGGGCAGAAGCTAGTTTACCATAAGGCACTTGTCTCACCGGCAACGATTAACGAGTAACGAGTAGAGCTAGAACTAGAAACGAGTTAGCGAGACGCCGCGCGGGGAGCGAGTGCGTAGTTCCGATATTTGTGTAGCTCGGCTATAAGCGAGTGTGCGAGTGAGGCGGGCGATTACTACACAAATCCTATCATAGAATTCATCATCATCGTAATCAGCTCTGTAGGTTATTCTATGCTCCCATACGACATGGCTTAAATAGAGTACTCTTCTTTAGGTAGGCAGTGACCTGATTGTGCTGGACTCCTGGCACTGCAAAGGTCCATGAACGGTGAACGCTTACCATCAGGCGGGCTGCATGCTCATCTGCCTATGGCTAAAAATAATCGTCCAGGATACTACTGGATACTGAACCCTTTCTTCATAGGATTTTCTCCAAAAATTAAAACACTAAGGGCCTCGTTCACCATCTTCAAGTAAACCGTTGATTACTTACTTTTTGATTAACGTTATTTGACAAGCAAATGTGCAGAGTATCTTCCGTTGATTTCACAAGTGAAAATAAAGTAAAGTGCTGGATAAGTGAATGACATAAGAAATTGAACGAATCATTCGTTCAATATTGCGTTAAATGTTCCCCGCCCTGCCTCCCGCTAAAGTGAACGTGATTTTTTCTTAAAAAATAAAAAAGGCTGAGATTTTAACCTTATTATAACCATTAAGTAAATACGCTAATCGGCAGACGATGCAGCCAGTAAGTTACTTATTAATGTAATCATAGGATTAGTGTTACTGGAGCATGGTGAAATCGACACATGATGTTACGGATGACTAACTGATGACTAGCCTAATCAACAATTTACTAGAAGATGGTGAACGAGGCCTTTAATTTTTTTTAATTTGGGAACATACAGTGTAACGAAATACAATACAGACCGGAAACAAAACACCAATTACAATCGTACTCCCTTTTTGGTGATTTGATGGACGATTCAATTTGAAAAATAAATTGAACTTCAATTATGATGGCCTGCCAGTGCCCTATCAACAGATTTCGGCTTGACCTCGATTATTAGGACAACTTATAAAGATTATCAAACATGTATTTACTTTTTTTTTATTCTGGCACAGCATAGTGCCCGCATTGCACCTGGTGGTAATTGCTAATGCCGTTCAGATAGAGTATCGAATGGTAGACGGTAGTCTCATACCATTCGATACAATCATGCCGGCCCGCTGAGATGCCTCTTCACGCTACGGCGGAAGGAACCAGGATTATAGGAAGGAGGAAACACGTGTGATGGCAAACCGTTCCACAGCTTGATGGTGGTAAGTTCGTCTGATGATAAGCAGTACGGCCGCTTATGGACAGTAGTAAAACCAAACAATACTGAATTACAAAGCCTTGCTTGGTATTGCGTTGCGCTCGCCATTCGAACACATAAGATGATAAGTGTTTTTATGTCCATTAGTTACTCTGGCTACAATGTCGTTCAAACCGGAACACAACAGTGCATTTACACTGTTGTTTGTTGGAGAAATAGACATTGTGGTGGTACCTACCCAGGCGGCCTCTCACATATGAGAGACCTACCACCAATGTCACAAATTCATGATAGCTCAGGACATTTTGCTCTATCAACAAACACATTAATATTTGTGGATCGAGTAATCGAATTCGTGCCTTATCTTTACAAGCTTGCGTTAACCAACAATTTCTTTTAAACATTTACTAGGAAAAATTAACAAAAAATTCTAATGCTATTTTGTTTCTAAATTGTTTCCGAGTGCTTTTGATTCGCCTTAAAGCCAACTCTTCATATAGCATGCCAACCTACTATGTTTCTTCATCCAAATAACTATTTAAAATAAATTATTTAACAAATCGATGCAGATACATTCAGTTAAAGGTTAATGCCCTTGCGAATTAAAACAAGACATAGGATAGTATTCTACGCAGAATTAAGATATTTTTCTTCTGCTTAGGCGTTATTATAGTGCGTGGTGGCCTGTTGGTAACGGACCAGACGCGGCTGCCTACATGTTCACGGTGGTCGCGGGTTCAAATCCCAGGGCACACCTCTGACTTTTCGGAGTTATGTGTGTATTGATAGTCAATCACCACGCACTTTAACGGTGAAGGAAAACATCGTGAGGAAACCTGCATACCGTAGCGATTTTAAAGAATTTCTACGGTATGTAAGTCCGCCAACCCGCACTAGGCCAGCGTGGTGGACTATATGGCCTAACCACTCTCAATCGATTCTCTCGATTGTAGAGTAGGCCCGTGCCCTGCAGTGGGACGTATGTGGACTGATATAGATAGTCGTTATCCCGGCCGGTGCCAGGGTCCGCCTTCCGGCTGACTCTCCTCCATTTCGCCCGGTCTTCGGCATCCTCAATAGTAAGGCCATTGACTCTCATATCTTCCTTGACAACATCAAGCCAGCGCTTCTTCGGTCTACTCCTTGGTCGAGGTCCTGGAATGTAGCAGAATTAAGATATTGCGGTTACATAATACTCCTCCTTACTCCTTTTAGCATTTCTCTCTCTCCTGCGGCCAGCCACAGGAATTCACTACTGACATAAGCCTCTATTCATCCCCCACATTGACCTGTTGGAAGCGGCCTGTGCCCCTAGCCGGAACATTTTGCAGTATCGTAATAGAATAGTAATAATAAAATTTTGTATGGGAATTTAAACAGCGCCATCGTGAGCGTATTTGGAACTAAAATTTCACAGCGGGAAACGTTTACTTTACTATACGAGAATTACTATAAGATACTTCAACATGTTCCGGCTAGGGGCGCTGCATCCGGCGACTTCCTGCGACCTTGAGCAGGGCGTTCGTTCTTGAAGGCGTCCGACATTGCGCTCGCTTGTACGTGGCCTCCACTCCAGAACATTTCGGCCCCAGCGGCCATCAATGCCATGAATTCAACTGCGCTTCGACTCCTGTATAATCACTGTAAACAACTTGGTTTGAAAAGAGCAACGCTAGAGTTTCTTGCCCGTTCTTCTCTGGCGAAAACTGCCTTGTGAACCGGGTGGTAGTGGAACAAAAGTGACTGAATCTAAATAATGTATTACATTTCATGGGTTTAATAAAATATTTTTATATCATCAATTCTATATGCTATGTGCCCGGCATACCGCAATTTTAAACTTAATATACATGAGATAGCTATATAGATATACATTGGTTGATAAGCTATTTATAATAGCTATATATTATATGAATATTTATTGTAATTTATGACTACGGAACGCTTACAACGCCAAGGTCTCGGGTTCGAATCCCGTGTCGGGCAGTGATATGAGATTTTTCTATTCATTATCAGTCCGGAGTCAGGAATTTGTGCCCGATATGGCGTCAGGCTCGCCCCCTATCACATCGTGGGACGGAACACACAAGGCGAAACGTGGGTGTCCTGGTAGTGCCGCTGCCTACCCCTTATATCTATGAAGTCCCAAACAGCATTAAGATTTTAGTTAATCTACAAACTTGAAAAAGTCTGTCTTCAATGTCGTAAATTGCGGTATACCGAGACAAAATCTTTATATCTTGCTCATACACACATATTTCCACATAGCCTTATCTCTTTTCCAGCATAATTCATTTATCTAGTCATGCTGTCTAGGTAATGAAGTTATCTGCTCAATGTTGGTAGCCCTGCCGTCTGACAACTCCCAATGCCAACATAACAAAACCAGATTATTGATCCGGCCCACTACGCATGCTCCGGCAAGATTCACTTAGTCAGACTCCGGGTGTCTTACTAATCGGATAAAAATAAGCGTTAAATACCTTAAAACTTAAGTTTTTACAAGTGAAAAACATGAACGCATCGCCGTGAAACAACCAAAGAGTATTTATACCGGAAAAGGGGTTTTTTTCGTACTCAGTCTATATAATTCAGCAAAACGGCGTCTGAAGTAGTAAAAGTTAACTCGAAACCAATGTGTACGGCGGTTAAAGCCGTTTACGATACGAAAAGTGATACTCTAGGATCCACCGAGTCGGAGAACCAGTTTCAAATTAAATCGTTACCGCCTGATATCCGGCGATGTCGCTTCCACGGGAATTTAATTTCAACCAGGTAAGTAATTGCATAACATTGCCTATCTAACTACTTCAGCCCATACGTCCCACTGCAGGACACGGGCCTCCTTGATTGAGAGTTAGGCCATATAGTCTACCACGCTGGCCTAGTGCGGGTTGGCGGACTTAACATACTGTAAAAAATCATACATATAGTTATGGTATGCAGGTTTCCTCACAATGTTTTCCTTCACCGTTATAGTGTCTACATACATACACAAATTATAATACAATCTCTATTTTTATAAAACCAAAATCTATAAAATTGATTGCTTGAGGTGGGAGTCAAACCTAAGACTTTGCAGTAAATAAAAAACCATAAATTGCAATGAATATTTTTTTACAGTATGACGACTATGAATTACAAGGCTGTATGGGCTAGAACCCTTTGCCTTCCCATAATAATAATAGTAAATATTAAATCAAATCGCGATAAAATTCGTAAAAAAATAGTTTTATTTCAACAACATGTAACATGCACGTAAATCTAAGAAACCATTAATGCGGAACATGTCTAGAGATATGAAAAATTCTCTGGTCATTGAACTTTCCTCATTACACCTATGTGGAGTTATTACCTATGGGTAATTTTAAGATATAGCTTACGTACAATATACATGGACACGTTATCTCACGCATTTAACCCTAAAGGTATCAACAGGAATATATACATATGTAACCAGAGTAACTACTGGACATAATGAGACTTAACATCTTATGTATCAGGATGGCGAGCGCAGTGGAATGCCAAGCATTGCTTTGTAATTCAAGACGTTTAGTTTTGCTACTGTCCATGAGCTGTCGTATCGCTTACAATCACACGAATGACTTGTCTCGCTATTCACAGCAATAAAATAATATTTTACGTGAATTCTCGGTGTAAGTTAAGTTGTATCACTTAAGCTTTATGCTCACAATTTTTATTAAATCAACTGCAAATATTTTCTGTAATTTACGCCTCAAAATAGCTACTTGAAGCGCTTGTCCCGCGAGGTCGTGGGCGGTCGCCCACACTCGCCGACTCTAAAGCCGCTTCTGATCATATTTGTGTGACGCAGGATCGTTTTTTAGTGTACAATAATTTATCTCAATGTCAATCATCAAAAATCAACGGGATCGAACTCGCGGCATCGCGTTTTACAGTCGGCATTGAAACTACAGTATCATCATCATCATCATCAGCCCGTTGCTGCCCACTACTGGACATAGGCCTCTCCCAAGGTACGCCACAGTATGGCTCCATTAAATGCATAACCTCTTATTCATAAGCGATTATTTCTCAATTTAACGGTGAAGGAAAATATTGCAAGGAGGCCTGCATACCAAAGAATTCTGCACATGAATTTCTCAATGTCAACTGAAGACAACCAATTAATAACCAATATGACTCATGCGCCGAAGCAATCTTATTGCACTGTAGCAATTTCTCTTGCTTGTCGTAGCCATCTCTCGTAGCGCTGTAGCAATCACTCGCCGCGCCGTAGCACTCTGTCGGTGCACCGTAGCAGTCTCTTGTAGCCCCGTAGCAATCTCTAGGTGCGTTTCAAACTTGTCTTTCCGTCATGTTTAACCTTTCGTGAATGTGCTTAAAAGTTAAACAGCAAACTGTCTGGGGTTTCTCAGACCCCATGAATTATCGGGGCAAGGAAAGTGTAATTTGCGTTTATTAATTTTTTTTATTTATTTTGCTATACAAATAATAAATTTGTAACCGATCGATGTCTGTACATGAAAGATAATGAGAAAAACTAATATGGAGGGTCTGTATTAATGCAATAGAATCCAAAACAATAAATTTAGGAGTTTTTTCTGTTTGTCTGTGAGTTTGTGCGCGATGAAATCAGACACGGCTTAACGGATTTCGATGAAATTTGGTATGAAAGTAGTTAATGTCCTGGATTACCACTTAGGCTTACTTTTTACCCCGAAAAGAATAGTGCTCCCGTGGGATGAGGAAAGAATTCCCATATGTGAGTAAGAATGAGACAGGACGTGCGGGATATAACGGGACGGGATGGGATGGGAAATTACAATTAAGAAGCGGGGAGAAGCTACTAAATAATAAATACGTAAATAAGCATGCCATTCGCCTGATGGTAAGCGATACGACGGCTCACGGACAGTAGCAAAACCAAACACCATGAATTACAAAACAATGATTGGCATTGCACTGCGCTCGCTCTGAGACATACGATGTTAAGTCTTACGAAGTCCAGAAGTTACGCTGGCTACAATGAAATACTCTGGCTTCATACAACATTATTGTGATTGGTGAGTGATGTAGCCGATGACTTAAAAGCTAATTGGTTGTTCGAATCTACCCGGGTGTCGAACTGCGTATACAGGGTGAATTTTTCAAGTGGGCGTGGATGGCCAAATCAGAAACTATGAGGATTATTGAGAAATACTGAGGGAAGTCACGAGCATGATTTTGAAGGAAACTGAAACTGTGTATTAGATTTAAAAAAAAACATATTCTTAGTGGTGTATCAAACCCGATGATTTTAAAAAATATAAAATACGCTGTATTATTGACAGCCTCCGTTGCGCAGATAGACACGAGTGAAACGAGAGGCCGCAGGTTCGATCTTCGCACCGAGACAAATATTTGTGTGATCCACAGCTATTTGTTTCGAGTCTGGGTGTTTGTGAGAGCGAAAAGCCTCTCGTAGCTTCTGATATACCCGAGAGATGAATCGATCTTAGTGTGGTGTCAGGACTATGTATGTGACTGTTGGGTGTAATTATTATTCCACCATTCGATAATGTTGCTAATAAGGATCAAATTCTGGGTAGAAATTGATATTCATCTGTATACAGCTGTTAAGGACCTATTATAGTGAGCCACGTGTGTCGCGTTTCGGGTTTATTTATTTATTCATCCTGTATTGCACCATAAAGAAATACAATTACAATTATATAATATAAGAAAAGTAGGTTCAAAAGGCGGCCTATTCGCACTGGGCAATTTCTTCCAGGCAACCTTGGGATGGATATAAAAACAGGAGAATGAGAGGGCAGTCAAGGAGTAAATAATAATCTAGAATGATTAAACAATAAACTTGTAATTTAATACACACATATGTATATTCAAATATAGATAATATTATATAAATACGAACACCGGGTTCTGTGTATATCCAATAATAATATGCAATCAGGTATCATTGTCAGGTATCAGGTATCAATGGAGATGAACATCTCATGTGGATACTCTATCTGCACTGCGCTTACCATCAGGCGTATTGTATCAACTTTTCCATTTAAACAAAAACTAATTAAAAACAATGTATAAATAACCTTGTAAGACGCTTTGCGGCGTCCTTCATTATGAATCTAAAACTATTACAGTCCAGTGCATCAACCTTTAGCCTAGCTAAGCCTAGGTCATATCATGACCTAGATCCGCCGCTGCATTTTTATTTAGGTCATACGTTACGCAAGATAATGCTGTTTGTGTGACGTATGTGGTTAGAAAAAGAACATAATCTGCATCAGCCCAAATACTTTCCCACTGCAGGGCACGGGCCTCCTCTACAATCGAAAGTACGATTGAGAGGGGTTAGTACAGTCCACCACGCTGGCCTAGTGCGGGTTGACGGGCTTTACATACCGTAGAAATTCTTCAAAATCGCCACGGTATGCAGGTTTCCTCACGATGTTTTCCTTCACCGTTATTAATAGTATTTGAATCAGTTACTTATTTGTTTTTTTTTGTTTTTGTTTTTGAGCATTTATTCTTTATTTTACACTGCCCTCTCTCTCTCTCCTTCCCCTATATCCATCCAAAGGTTGTCTGGCAGAGATCGCTCAGAGCGATAAGACCGCCTTTTGTACTTTTGTACTATTTTATTTCTTTGTGTTGTTATGTTCTTTTGTGTACAATAAAGATTATACAGAATACAGAATACCCGGTGATTGACTATCAGTAAACACATAACTCCGAAAAGTCAGAGGAGTGCTCTGGGATTTGAACTCGCAACACCGTGAAACATGTTGGCAGTCGCGTCTGGTCCGTCACCAACAGGGCACCACGTGCTTATAAAGAAAATTAAAAACTAAAATTGAAACATAAAAAAGAACACTAAAAAGTAAAATTAAAACACAACAACTTCTTTTTTATAGGCCCGACGAAGGTGCAATCACTTCATCCATACATACGTACAAAATACATATTATACACTTATGTAATAGATCGCTGTCTGTACTTGTAAGATTAATGAGAAAAACTATTATTCCTACCACCCTTCTTTTATTATATCCACCCCATCCCTTTAGAATTTAAACACTACTCCAAATTCCAAATTCAAAACATCCGGCAAAAGGTCTTTAACACTATCAGTCTATAAAGCGCTCCTACACGACCTCTTGATAGATATAATTGGCGTGTTGGCGGGGCAGTATCGACCTGATTCGCGGAACGTCGCGACTGCCGCACATCCGATCAATAACCGCGCTGAGACTTCGGAACGTTCTAGACAATCTAGATACTAGATAGATATTATTGGATGGGGTAAAGATAGCGTGTAGTATTTAAAGATTTTTAAATTCATACTTTATTATAAAATGTGCCTTATTTGTTTTTTTTTTATTATAAGCTTTTATACAACTATCTCACTGGCGCAGTTGTGCTAAAGTATTACTGCAATGCTGAGGTCTCGGGTTCGAATCCCGGGTTGGGCAACGTGATATGGGATTTTTCTTTTCATTATCAGCCCGGAGTCAGGAATTTGTGCCCGATATGGCGAAAGGCTCGCCCCTACCACATCGTGGGACGGAACATACAAGGCGAAACGTGGTTGTCCTGGTTGCACCTCTGCCTACTCCTTCTGGGATAAAGGCGTGAGTTTATGTATGTTAATTTATGCTATATTATAAAATGTGCCTTATTTGGTATTAGTTATGGATATTTATGTCTCGCTTTTGAATCAATATTTTATATTCCCCATTTTACGGTCGGAAAGAAGTTTGTTGGTTGTCAATTTAGTATGTATGATAAAAGATTTATTGACATTGCTTGCAATTTCTTTTCTGTGTTTAAGTTAACCCGGGAATAGATATTTTTCTACATATAAGAATTTGAAAGATACCTACCATACACCTTTTTTCTATTAGGCCGAGTTTTATGCCGCACTATCATTTTTTTTAAATGACTATCCTGTTATGTGTCTATTAATCGGAAACAGTATATATACATGGTACGAAACCATATATTGTGGCACTAGTAATTTATTCCATTCTGCAATGTGAATTTGTTTATAAAAAAATACCATACATGGTAATGTCTGTTTTCTGTAACCCGAACTAACTGTATGCAAAATGTCATTATGATCGTTTCAGCAATTATAGCCTAACAAACAATTAAACAAACTCGCATCAACATTTATAATATGTATTAGAAAGTCTAAAATCTTTGGAGTAAATCGTTACCTCATCCGTCGAATGTCCAATTGCAAGAGTAAATAAATCAATTTATTTGATCGCCATGTTGTGCAACATTACAAAGCCAAGGAAAGTAAAACGTACAGCCTTGGTTTCTATCGTGAACACATTCAAATTAATATAGCTATGACGAAGAAAAGCTTCAATGAGTAATATTTATTTGCAGAGGATGAAAAATGATTCATTCGGAACCTTTCATAATTCACCTTTGACCTTTATTTCTTTACAAAGCCGGATGAATCATCCTTTTTAATTAGTTTGAGGTTTTATGTACCAAGGTATAAAAGCTAACTTTTGGAAGTGAGAAATAATTTAAGTATTGAGCCATAAAAGTTGAAAAAATTTACTTGCGTAGTTTTGAATTATTTTGCATTTATGTCAAAACAACATTAAGTCTCTAAAATAAGAAACTTAGATCGCTTGGTATATAAAGTGGGGGCATAGTGGAGAAATATTACTGTCTCTTTCACACTGTTCCTACAGTATAATGACGTCACCGAATTTTTTAACCTCCTATCGATGCTAATAAATAATTTAAATATCTATATATACTAATACAGGTTATATCAAGACTGCGACGAAATCGAAGCCAGGTGGTAGTATTACTGGTTACAAACACAATGCACCTAAAAATTTCGCAAAAAGCGACAGATTTTATTTGCAATTTTTTAAATATCTCTTTTGGGTGGTAAATACCTAGATTTTTGCGTAAATACTAATTTAAAACCTTACGTAGCATTGCGTTTTTAAAAACAAAGAGGTGTACATTATCATTTTAGGAAAACTTTGTATTTATAACCCAAATACAACGATAAGTAAGAAATTAATAAAAAAATTGTTTTTGCGAAATTTTTAGTTTGCATTGTGTCTGAAGGCATTAATACTGCCACCTGGCTTCGTTTCCGGTCGCAGTCTTGACATACCCGGTATAAAGAGACAGTACGTCTAATAAGACGGCCTTCAAAGAAAAATATTTCATAAACGGGCAAAAATTCTCGTGGATCTATAGTATACAATTTCACCTCTGTCTTACCTCCACGGAAAGCAGGCCTGAAAAGATTACAGATGTATAAACTTATAATTTAAAAAAAATAAGCGTAGATTATAACTTCTAACGACACACTGGCGGGACATTAAATTTTCATTAAGTTATTTAATGCACTTTCAAAAAGTCGTTGACCACACTCGCGCTCCGTGATAATACGGTATGGGGAGAGATGATTTTTAATTTACTGGTGGTAGGTCTCTCATATGTGCGAGGCCGCCTGGGTAGGTACCACCGCAATCTCTATTTCTCCAAACAGCAGTGTAAATGCACTGTTTTGTTCCGGTTTGAAGGACATTGTAGCCAGAGTAACTACTGGACATAATGAGACTTAACATCTTATGTTTCAGGATGGCGAACGCAGTGGAATGCCAAGCTATGCGTTTTCTATCTATGAGCGGTCGTATCGCTTACCATCACGCGAATGTCATGCTCGTCTCGCTTTTTGTTGCGATAAAAAAAATTGCCCTGCATTTACAATAAGGTTTTGTGTAGGTATTAGCTTTATATATATATATATATATATATAAAACTAGCGACTTCGCCCAGCTTCACCCAGGTGCAGATACTTTTTGACGGGGAAACAACAAACGCTTCGCCTTGTATGTTCCGTCCCACGATGTGATAGTGGGCGAGCCTATCGCCATATCGGGCACAAATGACGCCGGGCTGATAATAAATAGAAAATTCAATATCACTTTGCTCGACCGGTGATTCGAACCCCAGACCCCGTAACCGCACCATAGTACAACTACGCCAACCAGGCAGTCCATTATTATGTTTTAAATAAATATATGTATTATGTTCGAGGTTTAGATTCGATGTATTCTTTCAATCCTTATAATACGTGTCACTGTCAAGCCTGATTCATTCATAGTCAATGGTTATTGATTATTCTATTAGTGTCTGAGGTCGTTGTATGCTAAGCAGAGATAATGAACTAAGGGCGTAGGAACTACTGTTGTTCTCAAGAGCTTATTTCGACTCTTTTGTTTGTTTTTACGCGATATACCCGGCAAATCCGAACTGATTTTAATGATTTCTTTATTAAAATAAATAAAATAAAATAAAAACCTTTATTGCTTACTAACGAGAATGCTATTTGCCTGATTATCGGTTATCATTGCGACCGCTCATGGATAGTAGCAAAACCAAACAACACCATGAATTACAAAGCGATGTTTGGCATTCCACTGCGCTCGCCATCCCGAGACACAACATGTCAAGTCTCATTATATCCAGTAGTTACTCTGGCTACAATGTCCTTCAAGCAGGAACACAACAGTGCATTTACACTGCTGTTTGGAGAAATAGACATTGCGGTGGTACCTACCCAGGCGACGTCTCACATATGAGAGACCTACCACCAGTAAATATTACTATTTGCCACTGATACTTATCAGTATATTCTTAATGAATAATCAATTGAAATTGGATTCTCTGCACGTCACAGCTGACCGAAATAGCCATGTAATGTTGGTGGAAAATCAATACATCTGTATTCAATACAATGCCTTTATATTCACATCAGCAATATATACCAGGTTTTTATTTTTAAATCATAATAATACATAAATTTACGCCTTTTTCTCAGAAGGTGTAGGCAGAGGTGCTACCAGGACACCCACATTTCGCCTTTTATGTTTCGTCCCACGATGTGATAGGGAGCGAGCCTATCGCCTTATCGGGCACAAATTCCTGACTCCGGGCTGATAATGAATAGAAAAATCTAATATCAATTGCCCGACCCGGAATTCGAACCCAAGACCTCAACTTTGTTATCGTACCGTAGTACAACTGCCACCAAGGCATTCAATAACCAATTTTTAATCTGTTTCTAATTTGGTCCTTCAACGAAATTAATGAACCAGTTTAATAAGAGTTAGTAATATTGTAGTATTGATTGCTAATAATTTCTATGGTATGTAAAGTCCGCCAGCACTAGGCCAGCGTGGTGGACTATGTCTAACCCCTCTCAATCGTACTCTCGATTGTAGAGGAGGCTCGTGCCCTGCAGTGGGACGTGTATGGGCTGATACAAACCAATATTGTAGTCCACTTTCTTTCTTAAAAGCAAATGTGGATGTTGTCTTCTTGTCCTAATTGATAATTATGGCTATGTTTCAGGAGTTGTCAAAGCTGGATAGTCAAGTGCTCGGCACCTCAGCGCCCCCTGCATCATCAGCGCCGCTGTCATGTTCTATCGACATACCCACAGACGCCATCACAGAGGTAAGCTCGTTAGTTAAAGACCACATCTGCGTAATGTCTTTATAATCGCATAAAAGGGATGTTGACTCAATTTTCTTTGTTTTGTAAGTTTTTTTTACATTTATGTTAAAAAAAAAACAATATACATATAAAAATATAAAAAATACATAACCATTGACAGACAGACAAGCATCGAAATGATCCTACAATTCTTCAATTTTCCCCTTATTCTAGGCAACTTTAAACATTGTCTCATGTTGCTGGTGAACCAGTTGCCAATCGCAATTGTGTTGCAGGCATCGCTGTCGCCCGACAAGGCCGGCTCACTGCTGTCTGTGCAATCCGCGCCGCCTGAGCAGAGGGAGCGCCCCGCCAGCCTGCTACTCGAGCTGCCATTAGCTACGGTAGGTTTATAATACAATTTACTAGAATCTAAATGGCTCAGGTCGAAGGAAATTAAGATAGCGCCACCTATCGACGAGTAGTGGAACTATATTTGTATGGAATGTTGGGGGACTTTAATATCACTCGCTGTTGTCGGTGTAGCATCGCACAATCACCTTTTTTTTATACGCTTTATATTAGCTTCAGACGTATGTATGTAACGGAATCTTTGAACATGATTTTGACCCCCTTCAAAACGTCGGATTAACTCGAAATTTGGCATTCTTATTAAGGACCGATGACAATTCAATCTTTTAAACAGTTTGACCCTTTATCCTAACTAGGATAATCAGGATTAGCGATTTTTATTTTCCTGAGACCCGGAGTGTCTGCGTCAAGACCAATAAAGGAAACTATCAGTCGCATTCGACTAAAAAATAAATAATAGTTTTATATAAATAATAATAAATAATAGAAAATATTTTTTTCTATTTTTTTCTTACACTATTTTTAATTCAAATTTATTAAAATTTATTTTCTATTTTTTAAAGCGTATATTTTTATTTTTTTAACCGACTGTCTGTCCCCCTTTTACTGCAGCAAGTTGGCGCGTATCTGTCCGCCATGTCGCCGACGGAGCAGGAGGAGGACTCGCTGTTGACGCTGTCGTCCGTCACCGCGCGCCCTCTGCTGGCCGCCAGCAGGAAATTGCGCCCGCAGCCGGAGTCCACTGAGTGAGTTTTTCTACAATACAATACGTATTGTAGTTGGATCTTGGATGTGTTGCCGTACCATCAATGGGGGAGGGGTTATTGTTGCACGCTTTTCACATTTTATTACTTGTAGTCACTGTCCACTGGCGAAATATAACTTACCAGATGAATTGCAATCGTCTTGTCTTGACGTGACACGGCTAGCTGAGAGCGGGGGCACACGAGCGGTGCGGCGCCGTAACGTTGTTATGTCGCAGCGGCGCCGAATATAAAGAGTTGCTGTTAGACGAAAAGAGGTTTTCTTGTGACGCATATAAACACTCCTCCCCGCCTCGTCTCGGTGGTTGCAAGTCCACGTAGTTTCTGACACAAGACTCGATCTTAGTGTGGGGTCAGGACTATGTATGTGACTGTTACATACATACATACATACATACATACATACATACATAAACTCACGCCTTTATCCCCGAAGGGGTAGGCAGAGGTGCCACTAAGACACCCACATTTCGCCTTGTATGTTCCGTCCCACGATGTGATAGGGGGCGAGCCTATCGCCATATCGGGCACAAATTCCTGACTCCGGACTGATAATGATTAGAAAAATCCAATATCACTTTGCCCGACCCGGGACTCGAACCCGAGACCTCAGCTTTGTAACCGTACCGTAATACAACAACGCCACTGTTGGGTGTATTTATTTATTTACTCTTTCCCCAGTCTAAGCCCCCCCGACGGCGGCTACGGCTGGGTGGTGGTGTTCGGCGCGTTCATGGTTCAGTTCTGGGTGGCCGGGCTGTTCAAGTCGTACGGGGTCTTGTATGTGGAGATCATGGAGACTTTCCCGGACTCGAGCGAGTCCGTCGCCTCGTGGATACCCGCGGCGTTGTCCACGCTGTGCTTGGCGCTGGGTGAGTAGGTTTTATTAGATTTTACCCACGTGCTTAAGATACATAAGCATCTAGACGTTGGGCAAATGTCGTTACCCAATGGATACCTCAACGCCGCGGCAGACTTAAAAAACGCTAAAGAGACCTGAAATTTCGTTAGAGCGCGAATTGTGGAGGGACAGGAGGGAGAATTGCCCAGCAGTGGGATAAAATACAGCCTCCGTGGCGCAGTTGGTTAGACGCCGGCTGTGAGAGGCCGCGGGTTCGATCCCCGCACCAAGAGAAATGTTTTTCGGCCCACAAATATTTCTTTCGGGTCTGGGTGTTTGAGACCGAAATGTCTCTCGTAGTTCTGATACACGACACAAGACTCGATCTTAATGTGGGTTCAGGACTATGTGACTGTTGGGTGTATGTATTTTTATTTATTTTCTTAATTGTACACAAAAATGTATATATAGACAACAAAACAACAAAGTACAAATGGCGGTCTTATCGCACTAAGGCAATCTCTACCAGACAACCATTGGATGGATTTATGAGAGAAGAAAGAAATGTACTTATTTATTTTATGTTAATCTTCTGTTCTCTTACATAATCTTCTCTCCTCCATTATTTAATCTCAACAACACAATCTTGTTCGCAGCGCCGCTCTCCTCCGCTCTGTGCGAGAAGTACTCGTGCCGCCTCGTCGTGTTCACCGGGGGGTTGTTCTGCGCCACGGGGCTGGCGTTGTCGTACTTCAGCACCGGCCTGCTGCATCTGCTGCTCAGCTTCGGGGTTATGACCGGTGGGTTCTATTTCTCTATTTATACTTAACTTTTCTTTATTCAACGTTAAATGGCGAGATGAGCATGCCATTAGATACGACCGCTCATGGACAGTAGAATACCAAACAACACCATGAATTAGAAAGCAATGATTGGGCCTGCTGCATCTGCTGCTCAGCTTCGGGGTTATGACCGGTGGGTTCTACTTCTCTATCCATCCATCCATCCATCAGCCAAAGGACGTCCACTGCTGAACATAGGCCTCTCCCAATGATTTCCACTTCTCTATACTAAACATTTTTTATTCCGTTGAATGGCGAGACGAGCATGCCATTCGATACGACCGCTCATGGACAGTAGAATACCAAACAACACCATGAATTAGAAAGCAATGATTGGGCCTGCTGTATCTGCTGCTCAGCTTAGGGGTTATGACCGGTGGGTTCTATTTCTCTATACTAAACTTTTTTTTTAATTTATTATATTTCAAAAAATAGTACAGTAGGTTTAAAATTAGGCCCGCAAAACCAAGTACTTGGTTTGTCTGCGAGTTCTATTTTTTATTTTACAACATGTATCTAATTATATAGTTGTTAAGAGGTACTTTACAATGTGTTTGATAGTGGATTTCTTTTTATTAATCTGAGGAACGGATTTATTTATTATGATTTATTCCGTTGAATGGTGAGACGAGCATGCCATTCGATACGACCGCTCATGGACAGTAGAATACCAAACAACACCATGAATTAGAAAGCAATGTTTGGCATTCCACTGCGCTGGTCGTCCTGAGATATAAGATGTTAAGTCTCAATATGTCCAGTAGTTACTCTGGCTACAATGTTCTTCAAACCGGAACACAACCGTGCATTAACACTGCTGTTTGTTGGAGAAATAGACATTGCGATGGTTTTTATTGCAAAATTTTTAGTTGCATTGTGTTTGTGACCAGTAAAACTACCACCTGGCTTCGTTTTCGGTCCCAGTCTTGATATACCCGGTGTAACATCACGCTATGATCAATAGGAACGAAGCATCAATGAACAACGTTGCAAAAAGGGGAAAAATTATTTCTATTAGAAATTATTTAAAACTTAGTATCATTCAGTTGTATGTTTCTATATTTTAGGTATCGGTGGAGGCCTATCAACGACTCCAGGCATCGTGATCGTCTCACAATACTTCGATAAGCACCGGTAAATATACCAACTACTAAAGTTTTTATTATCTACATTTTACTTTCGTGGTCTCTTGAAATTTAATTGTTCAGTCAAACATTAGTGTGAATATATCCGTCCTCTTCCAGCGCGTTGGCGAACGGCATATGTGTGAGCGGGACGGCGGCTGGCAGCTTCGTGTTCCCCATGCTGATTGAGAAGTTGGTCGACATGTATGGTTTGCATGGAACTGTATTATTATTGGGTAAATATTTCTTATTATTTTCGTCTGTATTCGTTTCGAAAGCGTTTCCCTAACACCCGGTATTTAACATTCGACTGTTATTATTCTTTTTGTGCCTAATACTAATCCTGATGGTATTGCTAACTGGGGTTATTACCTGATAATAAAGGTATTCTCAAGTGGTAGACTTAGATGATGATAATGAAATGAAGAAAGAAATAAAAACGATTTATTGACAGCCTCCGTGGGAACTCCAGCTTTATTAGGGAGGGAAGTGGACAATAATTTATTTCCAACTCCTATTAATTTAGCTTTTTAATTGATTTCGTTGCGGGTTAAAAACAAGTTAGACATTCCCGGAGACTCGCTGAGCTTCAATGCTCGTTGCGACACAGGAGTTGCAGTGGCGGGTGTTAAGGGTAGGGGACAGTCAGCCTCCGTGGCTGGTTAGACGCCGGCTGTGAAGCTAGAGGCTGTGTGTTCGATCCCCGCACAGCGACAAATGTTTGTGTGAACCACAGGTATTTGTTTCGGGTCTGGGTGTTTTTGAGACTGAAAAGTCTCTTTGTGTCTGATACACGACACAAGACTATCTTAGTGTGGGGTCAGGACTATGTATGTGACTGTTGGGTGTATTTATTGAAGTGAAACTTCTTTATCGGGGTTGGAAAAATTTTTGCGTTACGCGCCATCTTTATTTCTAAGTCACATTTTTGCGTTACGCGCCATCTTTATTTATTCTCAGGTGGTGGCATGCTGCACGTGTGCGTGTCGGCGACGCTGTACCGCCCAGCACCAGTGTGTACAACGAGTGGTGACCGTACACCAGCGACCACCACCACCGAACATACCACGCTGCTGCAGGATATCTCTGAAGGTGAGGAACAAAGCTATTTGCTTTGGTGAAGATGGTTCCGCGTTCTGGGTGACTTTACTTACCTAAAGCCGTACAAAATCACTTGACCAATAACACTATCCATCAGTATTATTCTAAACTATCTATGAACTGCTCTGAATTTAACTGCGCTGCAACCTCTGTATAATTATTGTATTGTAAACTTGTTTTAAAAAGAGCAACGCTAGAGTTTCTTGCCCGTTCTTCTCTGGCGAAAACAGCCTTGTGAACCGGGTGGTAGTGGAAAAAAGTGACTGAATCTAAATAATGTATGACATTTCATGGGTTCAATAAATATTTTCATTTCATTTCATTTCATTATGCCTGACGGTAACTGCAGCGCAGATACAGTAGGTATCCATTATGGAAATATGGCTAACTCTCGCTGGTCGACGCTTATTCTGTTACTGTATGAGGAAAAATAGTCCAAAATATAGGGGAACAAGGTAACCCTAATGGTCTCTTAGTATTGTATCAGCCCATATACATCCCACTGCAGGGCACGGGCCTCCTCTACAACCGAGAGAATCGATTGAGGCTGGTTAGGCCATATAGTCCACCTTCTGGCCTAGTACGGGCGGACTTACATACCGTAGAAATTCTTTAAATCGCTACGGTATGCAGGTTTCCTCACGATGTTTTCCTTCACCGTTAAAGTGCGTGGTGGACTATCAATATACATGACTCCGGAAAGTCAGAAGTGTGCCCTGGGATTTGAACCCGCGACCACCGTGAACATGTAGGTAGCTCTGGTCCGTTACCAACAGGCCACCACGCAATGCTGTCATGCAAATTCAAATTGCTCTTATGTTTGTAGGTAAACCAGAACCAGCCAAGGACAACCGTCTTCAGAACCTGTTCCACCCTGACGCTGAGCTGTCTCTCAACCAGAAGAACAGCTTGCTCAGTGAGGACGCCAAGCGATCGAACTTCCTGGCCGAGATCATGCACCCTAGTCTTATTGAGGTAGATATAGGTGATTAAACATACAAACATACATAAACTCACGCCTTTTCCCCAGAAGGGGTAGGCACCAGGACACCCACATTTCGCCTTGTATGTTCCGTCCCACGATGTGATAGGGGGCGAACCTATCGTCAAATCGGGCACAAATTCCTGACTCCGGGCTGATAATTTCTTCTTTTCTTTTCTTTCTCTTCTTTCTTTCTATAATGAATAGAAAGAGCCGATATCACTTTGCCCGGCCCGGTATTCGAACCCGAGACCTCGGCTTTGTAGTCGTACCGTAGTTCATTTAGTATTAGTAGTATATTCTAAATTTTAGATCTAACTTAAGCGCCATTTACACGGGAGTTTCTCGCGGCGAGAATCGTATGCGATTATCGCATGACATAACCGCCATAGATTATCGTGTTCAAATGTTTACACGATGCAACTTTTTTATATCCTTACGATAATCGTATCTTTGAGGCGAGAAACTCTCTGAGTAAATGGGA